>JARFIW010001281.1:7288750-8597500 GCA_036346225.1 Platerodrilus igneus | reverse complement strand
GTCAATCTATGGTAAAAATCATTCTCTACATCAAACCTGCATAACCATTTTTTGAAAAAGCTATAGATGAATCACAATGACGCAAGACGTGACCCCATAGTAATCTATAACCCTCGCGATACAAACGAAACTGAGACTGGACTGGTGAACCGGATAGATGACCCAGAATTAAACCTTGTATTCTGGGACTGAATACTGGACTGAAATTGTAATGGTTCTAACAAATCGCTAGCTCACATCTTGGTTTAAACTTAATTATATGTTTGTTTGTGTTTATCCTATCATCTAGCCGATGTTCCTATATAACCAACTAGTATTTAATGTTTGTGATAATGGTTGTGATGCAATCAAATAGAACCTCTGGTATGACCGACCATCTCGTGCCTTTGCGTTTGCATTGATCATTATATTGGAGATAGTCAATTCAATAATAAGCGCCTTTTAACTATGCGCAATCATACCATAAGTTCATGTAAACAATTCAAGTTGTGTTGTCAATGCACTTGTAGTGGTACCCTTTTGCGAATAATAAGAAGTCGGCTAGCCTTTGTAAAATATTTTGTAACATGGACTGGAAACTGTTAATGCGTGTATGTGGGTGCGTGTCATTGAGCCTTGTTAAATATTACTAACATTTTATGTCTGTGCAGGGAGGGACATTGGTCTGCAATGCAGAGTTTACCTTCCTGGTGGTCTCTCTCTTCAACTTTAACTGGGTAGTATTAGTTATCCAACCTCAGTACCTTCCAAAAAAGAATAGCTAAACTATACTAACGATTCTTCAGTCATCATATCTGGTATATCTCATAACAATTAGCATTCCGTCAAATTTAGTGTTGGTGATTTGGTTACTTGTACGTCATCTATCCTTGCCGAGATGTGCCAAATGGAGTTGGAAATTTACAACGTTTAAAAAGAGTTTTAAAAAATGCGGATATGTTTAATGTTAAATAAGGAATGTAAAGCAAATAAAACTATGGAACAATTATAGGTATTAAAAGAGTTTTTGCGCTAACGTATTTAAATTAATTCATAAGTATTTAGCGGAAATACATTAACACACTTTTAACAATTTAACATTTTCTAGTTTTACAGAATGGCTGTTCTCAAAAACATGACTGTTGACTTAAGATCATAAATCAGATATTAAACGTAAAAATTTCAAACTGTCAAAAGGAGTGAAAACCTACTTTTCCTTATGGACCAATTAAAAGAGTTGAACACAAAAACTCTTCTTAAATACCGATAAGATAACCATACCTTTATTAGCTTTATTCTCCCTATTGGTTTAACAACTAATAAGAATTTAAGATTGTTACATGCCAAAATTGGCAATTTACGTCGTCCCCGAGTCGCGCCTGCACGGAGTAAAATGGCAGCGTGCGCGCGGTGTTAGAAGACGCCATTAAGCTACGAGACCTGAAGCCAAGAACATCTATCTGTGGTGTGTGTTTTTTTCTCTTTTTAGGGGCGTAGGTTCCTTACCTTACCTTTGTGTATCTCTACTTGGTTGTTCCTCTACGAGCATAAAGTTTAGAACGGATTGGCAATTTGACTCGGCAATGGCGTAACCTACCCACAAAACAACGAGGATTCTGAGATATTAAAAAATACAAGTGAGTAACCGTTTTACTTATATTGTGTCGGAAATTCGACTTTATATATGCATGAAACTTTGTCTATTGCGCAATACTTAAAACGTGGTGATACGTGTTATAGGAATAACGCGGCTTTAACTATTGCGCAATAGCATATCAATTGCCCGCAATATAGTATAGCGAATGACCGATTTACAATAAGATTAGTGTTGGTTCAGCTTACGTAGTTCTAGAAATTGCAAAAATTAAATAATCTTTAACATTAGTGCTGGTATTCAATTCGTGCAGTGGAATTAAAGGCAAATTACCTTAAGAAGAATCCAGGAGGTCGATTCTCGCACACTTGTTGTGTAGGAATGTATACATACGTTGGTGACGTTAAGAACTATCATGAACCCAATTTTGTATTCTTAAGCATTCGTTTAAGGAACGTGTATGCGCTCATTGAACGATGGCTTGAACGAATGACTAAGGGTAGAGCACTAGATAATCCAAGCAGACCAATATGCCATTTTAGTTCTCATTTACTGTTAAACGCTGTGTTTTGTTGATTTGTTATAGTTTAGAAACATATTTTTGCGGAAAACGATATGTCATGCATCTGTAAATTGTTTTAATAATTCAAGACATGAGAATACATAAGTTTTCTAGTGACTCAGGACGGTGGAAAAGTTATTAATTAATTGTAGAAGAAACAATTAAATTTGCAAACCAACAAAGCCATTGTGTAACGTATGTTTTGAAAAGTTTGAATTCAGTTGTGTCCTCGAATGTAGTTTTTTGAAAAGAAATATTTTGAAGCTTTACAACTAGAACAATATAGAGTCGATGATCGTGTTGTACTCGAACCAAATTCAATTTCTACAATAATTTAGTATCACAGTGTTCTAAAAACCAAACTTTTGTTACCTTGAGTACAAAATTGGAATTTGTTAGTGTTTGTGCTGATATTTATGTAAGTTTTGTTATTTAAAATAATTAACTAGTACTATTAAGATGCTATGGAATTTTGAGGATAATTAAAGGTTCGAGCATATGAATGTAACATTGCATTTTATTTTAAATCAAATAAGCGAAGCTATCGTTAAAGTGAACTATGCTTGTACTAATTATCAGTTGGCAGATATATTCACAAAATCATTAGGTTGTGAAAAATTGTGCAACGTAAACATACAATCTAGAAAAACCTTAAGACATTTCAGGAATATTAGTTTTGACACAAATAGAAAGACTAAAACTTATGCGGAATAGAAGTACTAAAATCTTGTATACATTGTTACATGCATCGCAATAATACAAACGCTGTAAAATTAATACTGTGGAACGTTCCCATTAGCAGCTTCCAGCTTTAATACTGGCGGAAGTTTTATATAGTCCTCGCAATTTCTAAACCGACTTTCGTCACAAGTGACGTCACGCAATATCAACTACAAATGATATTCTTGTCTTATTCTAACTCCAGAAAAAAGTTTCCTTCTCGGTTTCCAAATTTTGCAATGTTGCCGCCTTCATTTGAGACATTTGTTGACAACTAATATTACTTGTATTGGTTATGTTACATTTTCGTTGGCGTTCTTATTTCATGTCATTAACCTCTTGCGTTGATTTTATCCCGCATTTTGTGTTATTCTTACTTGCATTTAAAATTGTTCTTTTCAGAACAGACTAGCGTTATTTTTATTTGGGTGAATAAACCATGTCCGGTTCACGTTTAGAAAGCAAAGGAAAGCTACTTGTTGCTAATTTGATAGCGTTTTTTGAACAAGAACGAGATAACGGTAGTCCATTTATTCCAGGCGGATCTGTTGCGTAGTGGTATGTGTGTGACTACTACGCCCAAGGTCCCGGGTTCGAATCCCGACACGATCCGCTTGAAAAATGTTAGGCGAACATTTTTCACAAAAATACACCCTCGTTTGGATGAGAGGTAAAATGGAGGTCTCGTGTGTAGGTGTTGTCACGCACGTTAAAGATCCCTACCTTGTTTGGAACGACAAGGGTTCGGCAAAATTCCTAATTTTCCAGGTACAAAAAACTCGCTTCCTGGACAATGTAGTACCATCGGGTTGAGCATTGGAATGCCACATGTAAGGTCCATTTATTCCTTTGACGGCAATTCGCTAGGTAAATTAATTATTTACTTCAATTTGTAGTTCATTAATTCTATTTTAGCGTGTAGCAGCGGCTTTAAATATCAATTTGTCCACGGTAACTACTGTGTCACACGCAGTTAAAAACAATGAACCCTTGACTTCCAAGAAACGAGTTAAAAAAAACTTATTTCTGAAATTGGCCAATTTACTAAATGTGGTATTTGTAATGTAATTTACAGAATATATGAAATAGAATCACATACATATTTAAAAAAAGTAGTTTTACTTGGGCGCCTTAAACTTTCTTTATATGTACATATTCTGTCCAGTTAAAAAGGATCATTTATGTTGCTGCAAAAGGTTACTTTTAAATACCTTAGTGTTAATGTTGTAAGTAGATTTGCTACAAGTTTTTTTAAGTGTTGTGGATTATTGGTAGGTTATGGTTTATTGATCAATTATCTAAACATTACAGATTAATTAATCTGTAATGAATCGTTAAAGATGTAAATATATTTTCAATTTATACATCTTAATGCTGTAGTTTCTCTAAATGTGAACTTTAAAATTAACTGTCACAAGTAAGTAATTAATACTGATTATGGATTGTATATAACAGCTTGTTAAACAAAGTTTGTGTAGTACAGTAATAATATGATTATTATAAACAACAAACATTCATTTGCTTCAGTTACTAGAATGCTTTTTGTGACAACGACAAAAATTATATACCATTATTTAAATTTGCCGCTTAGTTTCGAACTAATATGGCGGATCGACTTGCTTGTATCATCTAGAACTTTAGCTAGGAATAATATTCGTTTCAACTGTCCTGTATTAAAATATCCTTTTCCTTCATCATTTGAGCTCCCAAATAAGCTTGACTTTCTTCCACAATGGCAAATTTTTATGAATTAGTACAAGTAAACGCAATAGAAAACGTAATAGAAGCAGAATTATTAGTTGTGGATCATGTTAATCGACAGTTTTATCCTAAAATGGATCCCTTTAAGCAGCTTAATCAAAGAAAATTTCTTATATGATTACGGCTAAGCAAGCAATTGGTTAGAATATTAATAGAAATATTGTAATTTAAATTTTTTAGTAAAACAATCGCCACGATGAGCTTGTATGTATCAATATCGCTGAAAATACTGCTAGGCAAGGATATTGTGGTAAATCCTGTAGAGACTTATTGAATACCAGATTACTAAAGTTGTCTTCTATCTCCCTGTATAGTATTCTGCAAACATTGTGTTGTGTTTTAACTTTTGTCTTATTAATACTCCCTGTTTGTTCGTTGTGGTTGGTTATATATTATCTTATTCTCTTTCATTGCGAGATAATTGTCCGGATGTCTAATGCAGGCAAAAGCAACCAGATGTTCATTTGTTGATGCGATGCATTGACAACAGAACTAGAAGAACAAGTCTCAAATCTTGTGAAAACGTGCATCTAGAACTTAAAAGTTAAGAATATAAGAGAAATAAAATCTTTTCTAGAAATGGAAATCATAGAAACACACGAAAGAATGTTGTTAATACGTTTACCAAGTCCCTTGGAAGAGAAAAATGTTTGCTATTTAAGAATATTACACATATGTTGATTCGAAGCAGTAATTTAAATTGTACTTTATGTTTCGATAGTTGGAATTGTTGTAACGCTTAAACTAAATAAGGTGATAGAATAGCAGGTTACTTTATAGTTGTTTTCTATTGTGTAGTATTCTGCAAACGCTGTTTATTACTTTGACAACAATCTTATTGCATTGAGCAAAACGTCAATAAATATAAATTTAACAATATGTGGTTTTATTTCCAATAAAAAGAAGGAAGAACATGTAACCAACAACAGCAATTATACAGGGCGTATTAACATTCTACTTAGTTTAGCTTGTCATATTAATGTAAATCGGCTTATAAAAACATATGTTGATGGCAATTTACAATTGTCAAGTAAAGATAAAGAGTATCTATACTACAAATATTATAGGGGAAAGTAAATGATTTAAAATATATTCAACAAGGAATTTTTCAATAAGCATTTAAGTAAGAAAACTGCTACGTTTCTTAACTGTGTTGAGCTTTTTTTAAAAAAGTTTTACCTTTTATTGTATTATTTAGGTTTAGAGAATTTTCAAACCCGGCACGGGGAATTTTCCAGCATTATTATGTTTAATATTAGCGTTACGTGGAAATCACACAAAGCTTTGGTTCTCACGTAAGTCTTGACATTTATTTTTGATTTGTGGTTTAGTAAAATGCTAGGATTACGGTTTTCATGCTTAACGCGCAACTGTACTTAGCAGTTTTGTGTCGGAACTTCAACTTCTCTTGGAGGGGAAACGATGATTCCTGGGAGCGGATGTGACAAAACTGACGACTTTCCTCGAGTGTAGTGTTTGTAGTGTTCCGACAGTCGGCGAAGTGGTCTATTTTCCTTTTCGTTCCCTATCCTCTATCGTTTTACACAATATCGGCGCTTTGTTAATAGGAAGCGAGCTACCTCCAACCAAACCAGAAGACATCCGGACGCCACCTTCACGAGAGTAGAGACGCAACGGAATCAGAATAGTCACGGGGTATGCATCACTCTTATAATTTGAGGCGTATTCGCCGACCCGGAGAATTTAACCCGGTGTAAATTTGTTAATAATCATATGTAGCGCGTTATTTTAGTGAAATTAGTGTTTCAATTGCAATTGAAAGGGATTATACAAAAAATTGTGTGCCTATATTAATCGAAGAAGTTACCACGGGGTGTTTGTTTTTAGACACACATGTTATACAATTTGCAGGACAATCTATTTTAGAAGATTTATAAACAAAAGACTAAAAAACCATTAGTGACCCTCAGAATGACAGGAATATTATTGAAAGTAATCTGCAAACAGTAATAGTGCACTATAACATTAAAACTGATAGTGCTTGCATAAAATGAAATAATTAAATACCCTAATCTCGTTCATAAATTATGTTTCTGTTAAAAGGTAAAGTACGAAAGAAACGTTTTTATTATAATGACTGTTCTGTTTAGTATACCAAAGTATTTATACTGTGCTCTATAACTAATGATAAATTTAAAAGTACAGCATAGTTAATCAAAAAAACACTTAATAATTAAAATACAATTTTTATAAAAACAGTTTATGAACTTCTTATTTTTGCAATCCTCTTTATTGACTTTTTCAATGATCGAATAATTCAATACCACTGGATCGCTGCAATCGCTCCTTTCAAATTCTTCGTCTACATTATCAGAATCGCAAGTGTTTACTGTGAAACATAAATGATCTATAGCATTGTCTAAAATTCTCCTGTTGCTAAATATGAATCTACCGTTTTTATGGGTATATCCAGATCTTGAACCTCATCATTATTAGGTTTTCAGTCCTGGAACTGGTTAGACGTGTGCCCTCATTGTTTTCTATACTGTGCTAACCTACACATTTCCTTGAAATTAACGCAGTCTACATCTTTCACTATCTATATGCAATAATCTGATATAGGTCTATCTCTACCTCCTTTATCCTATCTCTGCTTGCTATATATTCTACACTATTCCCCAAAAATCCCTAGAACGTATCCTGCCCTTCTATTTCTCCTATCTTTTTCCACAGATATTTTTATTCCCCTACTATTTCTATAACCTCTTTGTTATTAACTTTGTCTGTTCATGCCATTCTAAAAGGCTTCTACCGTTTCTCTGTCTGCTTCTCCGACTGCCCCACTTTCATAGGCATACTGTGCTGTGCTCCACACATTTGCTTTCAACAATTTCCTCCTTGTTTCTATGTTTGTTGTCCTCGAACATAGTAGCTGCACTTTCTTGTTAAATACAGTTCGGTTCCTGTTTCTATTGTTTATAAATATATAACCTATTTCCCCGATATTCAGTAGTATGCGAAGGGGGATAAGCAGCCTGCTGCTACCAAGATCCCCCAACACTTGAATATTTGCCGAATTAATAGTTTTCCAATATATTTTTTCGCACAATCAACATTAGTTGAAAATACTTCAAAACCAACACCTGCAGTTGTTTATAATAATTATCAGATTTAAGTGCAATTATTTTTTTGTCTTTAGGTTTTCCGTCCTGAAACTGGTTGGACGCGTACCGTCACTTATTTCTATTCTGAGCTAGCCTACACCGTTCCCTGAAATTCCCACAGCCTATATACAACTGGGTTCCTCTTTTGTTGTTTCCTAATTATATGCCCTATTTCACGATGATTCAGTGGTATGTGGAACGGGTTAAGCAGTCTGTGACTGCCATAGATTCCCCCAACACTTAGTCATTTGATGAATCTTGAACCTAAATAATATTATTTTTAGTACCGTTAAAAGTAAAGTTAATTGTATATACCTGAAGTAAATATTAGCAAAGTATTAGGAATAAATCCATTTTGGATTCAAGCATGCACCATAATCAAACGTCTGCTCTTGGACAGTGGTTTTTTAAAGGTTTTTGTACCGTTGCCAGATCATTCTTTAGGCACAGTATGATTGCTGTGAACATAGCTTTCGTCTGTATAGACGATGGGCTTGGCTTTAGCCCTAAATATAACTAATTGGTTTAAGTACACAATACGTTTATAACGAATATCACGGGATTCCATTAAAATTTTCCTTTTGTTTGGAATTTTTGTCACCTGCAAAATGTACTACATTAATTTAATGTCTATGTTTAGTTTAATAACATACCTAAAACCCATAAGTTTGATGACTTTATGGAAAGTAGTTAATCCACCGGTGAAATCTGCTGTGGATTGTAGAATTTTTGTATAGATTTAGGATAGGTCAAATTTTCTCAGTTATGCAAAATTGATTAATAACACGGAGGATAGTTTCCTTTTCCAGCAGTGTGTAAAAGTGCAACATGTACCCGTTTACTTTTTTTGCTTTGTGCCCCAACACATACGTTTTGTGTCCATTATACATTTACGACAACTTATAAAGTCAGAAAGCTCAAACGAGGTTATGAAATATATGTTAAATAAATATTAATTTCCTAGAAAATTGACAGCTAGGTAAGTGACTCTTTACACTTAGCGGTGCAACGTATAACGTTCAACCTCGCATTTCCTTTAAAAACCCTGATAAATAAATATTAATAAAACACTAACCCCCGTAACTCCAACCAGTTGCGGAAGTCGTCATCAGGGAATGGGTTCTGGATGTTTGGTGCTGTGTGTGTTACTCCTGGTGCTGCTTTGCTACGATACGATAAGAGAGGTAAGGAAAGTAGGAACAACGAGAACGATAGTTGAAGCACTCACGTCAGCACTCCACGGCAGGCGGTAATTAAGTGTAGCGAGCTATGCTATATTCCTCGCATGAAATGTCTACTACACCTCCAACCGAGGTTGACGCACTTTCACTTGCGTTAGTGCAAACCAAAATTGTTCCTATGTGAGAATTGTTGTCAGCATGCTTGGCGACCACAAAGATAAGTTAATCACGTAAATAACCATGAGAACACCAAGTATGCGTGGTTTTCACGGCGTCAGTTTCATTTCATTCTGTGGTAATCTAAAATGTTTTACATACTTTTCACAACCTAAATTTCTAATGATTTGACTAATATAGCTTGGTCTAGGTTTTCCTATACTGTTCTGTCTTTTTTCTTATCTACCTGGCTTTACATACATATTAGAAACCTGATGCTTGTTAAAGAACTCCAACATGTTTACATGATTCCCATCCATAAAGAAATGAAATATTACCTGGTTATCCCCTCCAAAGAAAGGAATCGCTGCCAACATGCCAAACCGTTAACTAATTGTGAGTTATGTCATGGAGATGTTAACTGAGTTATACGTTATGGTAAGGCTTAACCAGCGAATCGCTGTCAACATGCCAGACCGCAAACTAATTGTGAGTTATGTCATGGTGACGTTTATTAAATTATATGTTACGGTAAGGCTTAAGCAGCGAATCGCTACCAACATGTCAAACCGCTAACTAATTGTGAGTTATATGAGTTTAGTTACCTGATTTTTATTTATTTATCTTTTGGTTTTGTTTTAGAACTTACTTAAGGTCAGTTTGCGCAGCTCTAAATTCTTTTCTATTCTGGCTAGCCTAACAAGATCTACATACCCTTCACAACCTAAATCTCTAATAATTTGACTAATATAGCTTTGTCTAGGTCTTCTTACTCTATTTTATTTGGTAGTCTATGATCTAAGACCTTACTAACTAGTCCCTCATGTCATAACTGGTGCCCTATCATTCTATCTCTCCTAATTTTTAATTGTCTTCACATACCAGGTTCCTCACCTATGCTTCTATAAACTTTCTCATTTGTTACTCTATCTGTCCAACTAATCTTTAACATTCTCCTATAACACTAAGTTTCAAACGCTTCAATTTTTTCTATTTACCTCTTTAATTGTCCAAGTCTCACTACCGTATAATAGAACGCTCCCTACGTACGACTTTAAGAAACTTTTTCTATTATCTAAACTAATACTATTAGCTATTAGTAAGTCTTTCTTTTTTAAAAACATTTTCTAGCTTGAGTTATTCTAGCTACTATATCCTTTTTGCTACGTCCGTCCTTTGTAATTATACTACCTAAATAGCAAAATTCATCTACCTCCTCTAACTCAGTATTACCTATTTTTAATTTTGGTTTACAACTAGGCTGTAACTCACTTGTCAGTATCTTTGTCTTTCCTGAGTTAATTCTCATACTATAGTTACTCTGTAGTATCTCATCTAAAATATTTAAAAACTCTCCTAACTCTTTTCTAGACTCTGCTGTAATGGCTATATCATCTGCAAAACGTAACGTGACTATTTGCTGTCTTTGCACACTAATACATATCTCTGTTGTCTCTCTAGCTAAGTTTAAAACTTCCTCAACATAAATATTAAAAATCAAGGGAGATAGTATACAGCCCTGTCTAACACCATTTCTAATCTTAGCTTCCTTTTCTATTTCATCAAATTTAATTACAACGTTTTAATTTTTATATGGCCGTAAATAATTTTTCTATCCCTATTAGAGATTCCTATTTTTTGCAAAATCCTGAGCATAGCAATCCAATTAACCCTATCAAATTCTTTTTCTAAAACTACAAACGCGAAATGAGTCTTTTTATTTTTTGTAACCTTTTTTAGATAATTACTCTAATCATTAGTATTGGTTCTCTAGTCCCTCTGTCTTTACTAAAACCATATTGGTCTTCGCCTAAATAATTCTTAGTCAAAGCTGTTAATCTATTTTTAATTATTATTGTTAGTATTTTGGAAGCGTGGAAAGTTAAACTAATCGTTCTAAAATTCCGACACTTATTATCTCCTGACTTTTTTGAGATTGGGATAATAATATCTTTTTCGAAATCTATTGGGACCTCACCTGTGTCATATATTACTTTTACTAAATGGTCTATCCCTGGCGCTTTATTTAGTTTAAGATCCCTAACAGCTCTATCAAATTCTTCTTAATATTCAGAACCCTATTTGGACATTTTCTTCTTCGTCGTTCTCTAACTCACCCATATCGTCTCCCTTATATAAATCTTCTAAATATCTTGTTCATCTATCTGCTACCTGAACTTTATTTATTAGAAACTCATTATTCTCATATTAATACCATTGTATTTTTCCTATTTTCCCCGAAAAACTTATTAACTGTCCTGTAAGCCCTGTCTGTCTTACCTACTCTCAAATCATCTTGTATTCCCTTACAATTCTCCGCCATCCATTTATTTCTAGCTTTTCTTCAATCATGTACTATCTTATTTCTAACTCTATTATGTTTTTACGTACTTTACACTATCCAATTATCTGAAAGGTTTAAGCATTTCTATTCTCTTTTATCTCTAATATCGCCTTTGTTACCCAGGGTTTTTTTGCTTCTACTTTTTTCTTACCTATATCTGTGTTGCTGCCCTATTTTCTATGTTCTTTCCTATAGCTATCTCTTTGATCTTATTATCTAAAAGAAGGATATAAATCCCTCTTTTACCTCAATAATCTTTAAGCATACCTAGATCCTATCCCTCTCTTTTCACCCTTCTCAATTTCTTGAATTTTAGATTACACTTCATTTTAACCAAGTTATGATCGCTATCCTTGTCAGCCCCTGGATAACTACGACAGTTTTTAACTTGGTTTCTAAATTTTTGTTTAACTAAAATATAATGTATTTGGTGTCTAACCCTATCACCTGGCGATTTCAGGTATATCTTCTTCTAACATGTTGTTCGAATAGGGTGTTTACAGTTACTAATCTATGTTCCTGGCAAAACTCAACTAATCTTTCTCCTCTATCATTTCGTCTACCATACCCAAATTTTCCTACTATTTTTCCCGCACTACCTTCTCGCACTGACGCATTAAAATCGCCCATAACTATTAAATTCTCATTTCCCTTTAATTTTCTTACTATACTATTTATATCCTCGTATACCTTTTCTACTTCCTTATCCTCCTACTGAATTGTTGGCATATAAACATGTACTAAAACATTGTCTGTAGGTTTCGTTCTCAATCTAACCATAATTATTCTATAACTAAATTGTAAGTACTCTTTAACTTTACGTCCTAATCTTTTACCTAACACTATTCGTATGCCTGCCTGTCCATTAGTTGAAGAAGTTGTAATTATTCTATAACTATCTTTCCAAAAGACATTACTATCTGGCCATCTCACCTCACTAATACCTAAAATTTCCAGTTTTCCTTTTCTCATTTCGACCAATAAATTCGTTAACTTATCTACTCTAAGTAACGACCTTACATTCCAAGTCCCTATCGCTAAATCGAACCGATGTTTTAAATTCTTAGGATGACGAGTCCGAAGTACCCCCTCCCGGAGATCTGAATGAGGGGGTATTTTACCTCCAGATAAGAATTTTACTTGTGAGCTCTCCATCATGTGTTTTAGGCCACGCATACCTGGAAAATATTGTGGTAGGTTTCCATTTCTTTCCACAACGCAGTTTTTAAAGATTTTACCAAAAAGCCGTATCAGTCACGGTCAAACCCCCCAATCTTTTAAATTATTGAGCATGCCCGAGGCCAACCTACTCTCCTCCAATATCTTTTAGCCAGCAAGACTGCTACCCTTTGCTGCGCTTTTTAATCGCCTTTTACGATAAGCAGGCTTACTATAGCACTATTCTTTGTCCCCTACTATAGGGAACCTTAACCTAAACCTAAATTTATACACTAATACATGGGAGCTTTAAAATAAAGCGTAACAAACGTACTTTAAAAATTTGTATTCAGCTATCTAAAGTGGAGCTTACACAAGTACCATTTAAAATACGAATGCACTTAGTTGCGCCTACGTCTTTTTAGCGTTTTTTATTACGTCATTTCAACTTGTAAAAAATAAATTATATTTATTGCCACATAGAAATTTGGAAAACAATCTAAATTTACAAAGAATTATAAAATTTCTAAGTATTTATCAAAATTATCCTTATTTACATTCACTTCTAAAATATCCTGCGTAAAGTAAAATGGGTATTTCAATAATATTGATAACTGCTTTTCATTTTAAGTTTTGGAAGCTTTTTAAAAAATACGGCTAAAATCGGCAGTAACCCACATTTGTTGAAAATTGTAATTAAATGTATGGTTATAAGGACGTTTGTCTAAATATCAAACTTATACCCAAGTTTTATTCCGTCACCATACAAAACCTCACTTGCTAATTTTGTTATCTAATGTTCTTGAAGTTTTTGAAAAATATAAATAGTTCTAAGTATTGTATTTGTAGCGCTATGACCCGGTTTTTCAATTGCGGTTTATCCAAAGTTTAACTTATAACTAGTTTACTTGTTGTTCAATATTGGTTTAAGTCGTTTAAGCCTGGTTTAGCTTAAGCCCCGATTATCCTCGGTTTGATGAAAGCTTAACAAATATACCTAACCTAAAACAGCATAAAATTCAAATTAAATAGAAAATTAATTTCATCAGTGCATAATTGGTTTTTAAAATAAGGTCAAGTATATTTAAATAACAGATAGGAAAAGTTAGAATAAAAATAACTATATTAGTTATTAAATTATTTAACTTTTTCTATTTATCATGAATATATTATGTATTGTTTTCATAAATAATGTATCATAAACCAATACATTTGCATTAATCTTATTAATTAATATATTTATAGGTGGAAGCTATGGGTGATTTAGGAAACATCACAGATGATGAAGAATTTTTGGAATTATTTAATTTAGTCTTTCCTCAAAAAATCACTCGTTTTTAGGCACAGAGCTAATCAATTTGAAGTATGGAATGATAATAAATTTTTTCAAAGCTTTCATTTAACAAAACCTATCGTGTAGTTTATAACAGATTTAATCCATAGAGTATAGAATCACAAACGAACAAGTATGTTGCTAATTAATAAAAACAATTTGAGATTTATCAATATCTTATAGGAATCATGCCGTAGGTGCAGTTGATAAAGTTCTTCTTACATTACGTTTTTATGCTGCCAGTAATTTTATGCAAACAGTTGGCGACATAAGTAGTATCGACAAAGGTACTACAAGCAAAGTAATTTATGAAATTTTAAGAGCAAGGTTAGATGATCGTTATATTCAAATGTCAGTTCCAAGTGCATTTAGGACAGTTACAAACAAATTCTATGGAACAAGTAAGTGGGTGCGTGCATTCGCAATATTGTTTATCGATGGAGCGTCTGGGCACATGACTTTACAATCCTTGGCAATAATAGAGTTATGGAGGAGGTTCGAACTAGGCGATTTGGTTGAAATGTTTTAGTTGGCGATAGCGGTTCTTTTATAAAGAATTATTTAATAACCCCATTAAGAACACCACAAACTCGTGCTGAAAACGTATTTAATGAATACCAGATTCGTACTTGTAATCCAATTGAACGAGTCCTTGGAATATGGAAAGGATGATTCCCATGCCTGGCACTTGAATTGCTAGTAAGCAAGAAAATATCGAAGCCATAGTTGTTTCAACTGCAGCTTTGCACAATTTAGCATGTACATTGAATGACCTGGTACTTGAAGTAGATGTACGTCAGTTATCTGCAATTCAATTGATATAGGATATCCAACCTTTACCAGTACAAAATTATGGGCATCTTAATAATAGGATTCGAACAGCTCTAATTAACAATTGTTTTAATAGGTTATAATTTACAACATTTACAATATATTATGTATGCATAGGTTAGTTAAATTACATGTTTAATATAAGATGGTTATAGTACAATACAAAGTACTTTAACTTACTAATTATCTAGGTCTAAGATTATGATATTATTCATAAATTTAATTACTGTAATGTTAGATTCAACATCATCATTATTAGGTCTTCAGTTCTGGAACTGGTTAGATGCGTACCATTATTGTTTGCTATTCCGAACTAACCTACAGATTTCCCTAAAATTTGCACAGTTTGCATCTATCACTATTTGATGTAGGTATACATCTACCTCTTTTTCCTATTTGCTTGTAATATATCCCATACTATTCCCCAAAAATGCCTTAGAACGTATTCTGCCCTTCTATTTCTCCTTTTTTCACAGATATCCTTGTTCCCCTAGTATTTCTATAAACTATTTGTTATTGATTTTGTGTGTCCATGCTATCATTCTCATACATCTGAAGCACAGCATTTAAAAAGGCTGTTACCGTTTTTCTCTGCTTTTCAGACTGTCCTTATTTCATAGGCCTTCTGTGCTGTGCTCTACACATATGCTTTTAACAATTTTCTTCTTGTTCTATGTTTGTTGCCTTTCATAACAGGCGCTGTTTTTTCTTGTTAGATGCAGTTCGGTCCCCTTTTATTGTTTTACAATTATTACCCTATTTCTCCGACATTCAGTGGTTGTGAAGGGAGTTAAGCAGCCTGTGGCTGCCAAGTTCCCCCACCACTTAACCATTTACCGGTTAATATTTTTACCAATATATCTTATCGCACAGTCAGCATTAGTTGCAGATATTTCACAACCAAAACCTGTAGTTGTTTATAGTAATCATCAGATTTATGTGCGCTTATTTTTTCGTCATTAAGTTTTCCATCTCAAAACTGGTTGGACATGTACCAGAACTTATTAATATTCTAAGCTGGCGTACACAGTTCCTTGAAATTCTCACACAGCATGTATACAACTCGGTTCCTCTTCTATTGTTTTCTAATTTTTTGCCCTATTTCACCGAGATTCAGTGAAGGGGGTTAAGCAGCCTGCGACTGCCAAGATCCCCAATCCTTAGACATTTGCCAAAATAATAGTTTTCCAGTAAATCTTTTCACACAATTAACACTATTCGAAAATATTGCCCAACCAATACTTGTAGTTGCTTATAATAATCATCATCTTTAAGTACAGTTACTTTCTTCGTCATTAATTTATCCATCATGGGACTGGTTGGATGCGTACTTCCATTGATTTCTATTCTGAGCTAGCCTACACCTCTCTTTTAAACTCCTACAGCCTACATCTTTCACTATCTGTGTACAGTAGTCTAACCTAGGTCTAACTCTACTTCTCTTTTTTCCTATTTCTGCTTTTAATATATTCGGCACTATTCTCTCATGGCGTAGTATGTGGCCTATCATCCTATCTTTCCTATTTTTTACCGTTTTCCACATATTTCTTTCTTCCTCTACCATTTTTAGTACCTCTTCGTTCTTAACTTTGTCTGTCCATGATATCTTCATAATAGGTCTGTAGCACCACATTTCAAAGGCTTTTACCTTTCTCCTGTCCGCTTCTCCTACTGTCCAGGCTTCACAGCCACACATATGTTTTAAGCAATCTTTTCCTTGTTTCTATGTTTGTTGTTTTTGAACACAGTAGTTGCTTTTTCTTGTTAAATGTAGCACGACCTTGTGCTAATCTTTGTTTTATATCTTTTGTGCTTTTCCCATCTTGCGTTATTTGGCTTCCTAGGTAGCAGAAATCCTTAACCACTTGTAAGTTCGTGTTACATATTTGTATTCTTGTTTTTGATATATTTTCCCTTCCTTGGCATACTAGTACTTAAGTTGTGTTAATTTTCATATCGTATCGCTCTGTTAGAACCGTTTCCATTTCATTAAAAACAGCTTCTGACTCTTCCTTGCTAGACGCTAATACCGCTATATCATCTACAAATCTAGGCATATCAATTTTTTGTTGCTGCATAGTAATTCCAAATGCCTTCCTGCATTTGTCAGTATTCATTACCTCTTCTATGTACAAGATAAAAATCAATGGGGATAGGGCACATCCCTGTCTCACCCCTTTCTTAATGTTTACTTCTCTATGTTCCTGCTTTAATTCTATTACTGCTGTTTGCTCTTTGTGTAAGCTATGTACTATTCGTCTATCCCTATAACTCATTCCAATCTTTTGAGTATTTCGAACATTTTTTTCTATTTTACATTGTCGAATGCTTTTTCCAGATCGACAAACTCTATATACAAGCTTTCCCCTTTTTCTATTGTTTTCTACATTAGCACTCTCAGAGCTAAAATGGCTTCCTGTGTTCCACTGTTTTACCTAAACCCAAATTGGTCTTCTCCTAGAATTATTTCAGCAAATGTTAGATTATTAAAACAAAATGTATTATTTGAAATATATTGATAATGATTCTATTTTTTAATTTATGAAGCAAGTGTTTTTTTTTGTTCCAGAATTTCCATTTTCTTTTCATGTTGTTCCCAAGCAATGTAACTCCTCTGCATGCTTCAACTTTTGTTCAAATTCACGTCTACACATTTCTATTTTAAAATCTTCTAAACTACTTTTAGCTTCTGCCCATGATTGCAAAGCTTTAGGTAGCTTACATTCTCTTTATGTTCTGTAGTAGACAGAAAATAAGAACTTGCACTTAAATTATTAAGATATTTTACCTTTATTACCTATGTGCGATTTCTGTAGAGGCATTGAAATAGGTGTCTTAAGCTTCTGTGGTGTTGCAAATAACGTCCTGGGTAGCATCTGAAAAAAAGAAAAATAGTAATGTAACGGTCTACTATTGCACGTTTCACTAATTTAAAACAAGTAGTAATAAAAGTCTTTATTACTCACTGTTCACAAGTATAATTAACAGTATATGCCTTATTTATAGATGTTTTCAGTCCAATTAACAATGAAGCACTACCACACTAATGCTATTTACAAGCACTAATATCTTTTTAAACTAAATTCTTAATCATAGGTCTATTAACAACACTAACACTACTATAATTTATTTATTACACATTTATAAATTTATGTCAAAGCTGCTGGTACAATGTACACGTTCACATAACACAAATTTATATTTACCCTTGGACTTTCAAAAGCGTAACTAATTAATTTTACACGATATAATTTATATTTGACATTTAGATATAGACTAAACTCTGTACTTCCGCATCGGTCTTATTTATACACTGAATTAAAAGCATGATTCATAATCCAGTAATTGCTAGAAAATTCTCGGTCTGTGAAAAATATACAGTGCTTACGGTGCTTGTGTGTTTGATGGGTTGCCTAACAATAGCTCGCAACAGTAATATTGATAAATTATATTAAGTTGGGTACCTGTACTTGTTTTTGTCATTACCAATGTTGAGGGCAAATTCATGTCAACACATATTTTCGATGCTTCTGAAAACGAACAGAATAAATACAATTAGTTGCCACAATATCTTATAGTAAACGTCTTAAGCTTTTTCTCATGTAATGAAAAATAAACTAACCTAAATTAATAAGTTGTACACCATAATTATGGAATTGGTTGTAGGAATATCTATTTATTTCTACATCTTCTACTACATAATCCATATCTTGAAAATCCAATTCTGAAGTTGTAGCTATGAGTTTAGTAATTATCGATAGCTATATAAATAATATTTATTTACCTTTATCAGAACCAAATTTGGATTCAAAGCCTTCTAATCGCTTACCCAGTAGATCTTTAATCTCACCTTTTGTGTATTATATTTACTACGTAAAATAAATATAATGTTTACATTAATACTATGTAATGCTATATATCCATACGACATAGTAATTACGTAAGTAGCATATATTAAATTATATAAAATCTATATAAAATTTATTTAGCCATCTTATACAAGTATACATAGTCAATGTAGCTGACATTTAGCTGTAGATTATTTATAATATCATTTGTAAAACTTACTGTATTTATATATAAGTATATGTACAACATTTTTGTGATTATATTTTTATTATGTAATTATTACATATTTGTGTTTGCTGGGTAATCTACAGCATATTTTGATATTAGAATCTACTGATTTTTTTTAGCCAATGTGTGCAAGTGATTCTTGTCGTTAGGGTGCACGACCTCAACTTCTCTGATTGTGCACACATTTGTTTTATTGTGCATGTTCTATTTTGTAATCTGTTAAATAAAATTTTCTTTTCAATAAATTGATTCAGTAATGTTAATGCATTGGTGTGATTGTATTATATATGTAAATGGTTGTTGGTAATTCAATATATTATTTTCAAAGTGACCCTTGCAAATAAATGTCTGACCTTTTGTAGGAGACTAAAAATAATCACTCTGACAATGCAATGTACTTGTTGGATTTCATTCAAAGATTCCTACCGACTTCATAATACTAGAGCATAAAGTAGGCAGTTATGCACACAATACTCTATTTAAATTTTAAATCGATTTCTAACCCAACTATTTTAAATTTCCCTCAGCATTTTTATATCTACAGAATAATGGCTGAAGTCGTGTATTTTTGATACATGAAAAACAAAGAATTTTTAAAGAGTGTCACTTCTTTTGGGGGTGTTGTTATTTTATGCCTTAACATACAGTCTTTTATCTGCAAATTTCTTTTTTGCCTAGCGTATATGAAAATGAATCATATTTGCCCTAAAAATGTGACTGAAAGAAAACCTTTGAGGCCCTAGGGCCGCTAAACTTATAACAGCATGACTTTGTAGGTTTCTCACAATCTAGACACATATGACTATCATTGAGATTCATTTACTGCGACTTCAACGTTTCAAATGATTTTTCATTTAACCTCGGCGTCGGTGTAGTGTTAATGAGAGTTTCAAATAAAAATATAAAATAATCATAGATGAGTAGTGAATAATTGTAATTCTAACTGAATAACTGTTAGTGAAAATGAATGGTAATTTAAACAGTGATGATGACTAAGAATTTACAAGTACTCCGCCGGACTTGCAAGAAGAAGCGAGCAATGCTTCTTTAAATCTTTTACCCAAAAAGTCTAGAGAACGGTACGAAAAATACTATAAATTATTTAATAAATGGAAAAAGAATAAAAAAGCTAAAATTGTAACAGAGAATGTTTTACTTGCGTATTTATCAGAAAGATTGAAACGTGTAAATGCAGCTACTCTATGGTCAGAATTTTCAATGCTAAAAAGCACTTTTAAAGTTAAAGAAAATATTAATTTTGATAATTATCATTAAGTTCGAGCATTTTTGAAACAAAATTCTGTAAACTATTTTCCCAAAAAATCTAAAATTTTGACTCAAGAACAATGTATCCAATTTTTTAAGGAGGTAGATGATTTGGAATATCTAATGATAAAGGTATACAAATAAAATTATTGTAAATTTTTTTAGATTAACATTACATTGTAGGTTTCTCTTATTATGGGAGTATACGGAGCTTGTCGCCGAAATGAGTTGACGAATATGAAACTTGACCACATAGATAATAGAGGAGACGTATTGATTGTTACAGTTCCACAAATCAAAAATAATATTACAAGAACATTTACAGTCACAAGCACTACAGTTGATGGACTGAATCTACTTACAATATACAACAAATATGTTTCTATTAGACCTCCCCACATTACTCATAATCGCCTATTCATTTATTACAAAAATAATAAATGTACAATACAACCGATCGGAAAAAATGTATTTAGCAAAATTCCAAGCAAAATAGCCACCTTTTTGAAATTGGTTAAACCTAGTACATATACAGGCCATTGCTTCCGCTGTAGTTTTGCAACTCTACTAGCTAATGCTGGAAGTAATTTAATAACACTTAAGAAACATGGAAGATAGCGTTCTTCTGAAATTGCTGAAGGATATATAGATGATTGCTTATCAAATAAGATTAAAATTTCTCAAAAAATCTTAACAAACCAAGAACATCAGCAGCCTAGTTACAGTACAAATAACACAATTGGCATGTTAAATGCATTAAACCAAATAAATGAAATACCAGTTAATGTAGATAGACCGTCAACGTCAAAAAATAGTCACCATGCTACCAGCACCTCAAATACTTACCAAGTGCCTACAAATTCTGGTATTACTATCCATAATAATGCTCAAGGGAAAATTAATATCAATCACTATAATAAATAAATACGTCAAATGTTATTAACCTTCTTTATTTTGTGTTATTTTTCCTATTTTTTTTTTTCTTTAATGCTAGGCGAAAAACAGTTGTGTGTCACACAGGTAAAAATGCATTAGCAGCCCTTAGCTGTCAGCTGCCCCCGCTCGTTTCGCTAGCTCAGGCATCTAATAGCTGCGAGCTGCTAATGCTCACTTTCTGCCCTTGTGACACAATATACTATTTTCGATTGTTTTTTTAAACTGTTATATTTTTTCTAAGCATTTGGATATCTCTAAAATTACTATTGGAACTTCGATTAAATTCACATTCAATTTTCTTCCATGGCTACAACTTTAATTTATTTGCATCAGGGTGCGATTTTTTACACTCAATAATTTCTATGTGCTACTTGATTAAAATTAATCAAAAGCATTTCTTCCTCATTAGTAAAATTAATAGATTGTTTACGCTTTTCTTCCATTGTTTATATATTAAAAGTACCAAGTAACGATGTAAATACAAAATTATTTTTTGAGGTTGGATTCCTATAGTAACTGCTTTCTAAAATAAAATCACAACTACAAGTATGCACAAGCGTATTTACAACATAGTCGCGACAGTAAGGTTAAGGAAAGGCTTTGTTAAGCTTAACATTGAACAACGCCAACAAATTTAAGCTGAGTTTTATTGTTAAACTGTACTTAACTAAACTTGTCTTAAACTCCAATTGAACAATCGGGCATATGTCTAATAACATACTTGAATTATCAATTTAGGTTTAGGAAAGAAAGTTGTTAGTTCTCCTGAAAATTATATAAGAATGGATATAACCGCAGATTTATATGTAACCATCCTCAATTGTATATCCACTACCGGTTATTGTTCCTGTTAATTAGGATCGTTTTTACTTTTAACTTATATTTTTATTTAGATATCATAATGTGATAATTAACAAAATCAAAATATGAATTCTATAAATAATTGTGGTATACCAATTTCATTTATTTACGTATTGTGTCTACCAGACTCCATCATATCAAACAAATGAGTGTGAGGTTATGTACATATGACGGAATAAAACAGTGAGTGTACGTTTGACATTTATTAGACAAACGTGCTTATAAGGTATATTAAAAAAATTAAAAAATATTTTAGCTGCATCTGCAATGTGTCAGTGCACCGTTACCATGGTGTACACTTAAGTATGAGCATCCTGTATAAGATAATAATTAAAGGTACTACTAGGAACATTTCAATTGGTCAGTTACTTCTGCATAATCTATATGTGCGTCGTTCAAATTATTCGTATTGATTTTCTATCTAGGGGATTTGGTATTTGTACCTACTAGCTCTGATGATACTTTGCTGGAAGGAGAAATAAAATTAATTAGTGTTGTGAAACGCTTTGGTTTTTCTTGATCAAGTGCGGTGTTTTAAAGCGCCTGGTAAAGAATTTGGACACGATTTTAAGGGTAAGTATTATATTATTTTCGTTTTGTATAATTAAGGCTTGATTGTTATTTAACGAAGTAGCATATTGGTAAGATGGCTTTTAAACACTTTAATTTGACCTTGGATCGCGAGTTAAATCAGCTAATTGATCGTGTATAATAAACAACCGATGTTGTGAAATGTGTAATGTAAAATTATGAATAATTGTTAAAACTTGTACATTGGTTTGAGATTTGAATAGTACAAGTCGTAGCTGTAAGTAATTTTTGCATTATTTGAGAGGCTTACAATTTATTTGTTAATGTTTATGGTATTGGCTGATGTATATAAATTATTTATATTACAGTTAGATTTTACAGAGGATTTGAATACTTGTATTTGTATTCCATTCGATTAAATGCTATTAAAATTAATTTTTTTTGTATAGAATCTGCTAATGAAGATATTACTAAGCTATTATATATACACATACTTTGAAAGCTGATTGTTTACATTATGATATCTTCTTGAAGTAATGACAGAAAATTTATCATTTGGTTGAATAAACTTGTTGTTCCTATCATACTGTCTGTGTCTTGCTTTGTTATGGGACTAATGTTTCAAATGTGATTGTAATTTTATTTGAAGAGTTTAATTTTAAATTGTACATTTAGAATTAGTTATACGAGGGGATATTGAACTTAGAATATTTTATTGTTCAACGAAGTCTCCTCTCAAATTAATGTGCTTAATACAGCGATCCTGCACCACATTTAACCATTTTTTTTCTTGGTCTGCAAACCAGCTATTCAGAGCTTCTATTACCACTTTGCTACAAAAAATGTCAAACTTTTTCAATCTAGGGAACAAGTAATAGTTGGTACGGGCTAAATCTGGGGAATACTGTAAGTGTTTCAGTAATTGGAATAGTAAATTCTGAATTGAATTCACGACAATGCACGATTGGCGTGCAGGTACATTGTCGTGTGGGTCAATCCATATGAAATGACCCAAAAAAAATTTTTTAGGTTGCTTGACCAATTTTAATATTTTTAATTTTTGTATATGTTTTTCTTACATAAGTCGGCACTTCAAAACAGGTTTGAATTTTTTTTATCTCATCCCATTTTGGGGATTCGGCCAATTTTGGTTGACCATGCGGGCTAATTTTGACCGTCAGTTTAAACTGTTAATCTAACATAAATAGCTCAAAAATACAACCAAAGTTCATGCTCAAATTTTAACAAGTTCGACTTTTAAGGCTGAAAATTTCAATAAACGAATAAAATACCCAAGCTAATATTTATATGTCTATAAGATATAATAGGATATTTGCTAGTTTTAGAGAAAGAAGGTGAAAATATGTCTCTCTCAATTTTCTATAATTTTTCAAAAAACGTAATTTTGAATTTTTGGAAATTTTGAGGCTTAATAACTCTTGGTGGGGGAAAATATAAAAATCTTAATTTTTTACACAAGATGCACCTTTATGATAATAAACTACTGTAAAAGTTTCACTCTTGGTATTTGATCCTGAACCAAGTTATGAATTTTTAAAGTTTAACAAAAATATGCATTTCAGTGTAAATTATAAACAAATACAAGAATGATAAATGTGCAAAATAAATATTCCTAATGTTAAACAGTATAGTATTTTAACAAAGGAGGGGTAATTTAAAAATTAGTCAATTCGTTCTAAAAAAAGAATAGAGATAAAAGATTCATGTCCTAACAGTCACATATGCATCATTCATGTCTGAACAGGAATCTGCCTGATAGTGAAACTTATCTGCTCATTGAGGTTCAGCAAGTGCCACAGTGTATTAGGGTGCAGATAGTTTTTTAATGTGTCCTGTCTTTTGTTAATTCAAGTTTATTTTATTAATTACAAGTATTTATTCATTTCTTCATTTTACTTTTACTGTGAGTATTTGTTATTATTACTTACCTTAAAATGGATGATCTGTGTTCTGTTGGATAATTAATTAATGAACAAACAAGTTATGGTTTAGTTAAGGTGACCAGATTTTTAGATGGGCAAAGCGGGACAACTCTGAAAGAGGAGGGGGCGGGAGGTTCAATATAAATTTTCATACAGAATAAAAATATCGTAATATTTTTTTATTTTTAACATAAGTACAATTTATAAAAATAAAAAAATATAATATTTTATTCCTTGACATTTTTTATTTGAGTGAATTTGTTTCAGTAGATTGTTGTCATTTTTTAAAATATTGTAAAAATCTTCACAAGAATTTTTCAAATTATATTTGACACATAAAATGGCTTTCAAAGTTTCAATACTTAATTTTGATTTTTCTGATATCCACACTTAATTCTAAAAGTTGGGACTTTTGAAAAACGCCGTGGGATGCGGGACAAATTATGAAAAATCGGGACTGTCCCACCAAAAGCGGGATGTCTGGTTACCTTAGGTTTAGTGTCTAAAAAATTAAAACATATCAATGAGTTTGATGATGTTGAACAAAAACTTTTAAAATTAAAGCGAGTAACAACATTATTTCAATTTGTGAGTACCACGAAAAAAAAATCTTCCAAAATATAATCACCTTTTTGGGAAATCCTGTTTGGATCATTTAAAAGTTCACAAGAAACGAATTACTTCTGATTTGAGAGAGATTAAACTAGAACAGTTGTTGTTATTGAAAGCTCGTGATTATATTGATAAATTAGTCCTGGGACAGTCCCTTTGTCGAAACTGTTATGAAAAACTATTTGTTTTAGACACACAATCTAAAGTTTCCAGTGATACTGATTGTTTGGATAATTATGTTTCTCTTGAGGAAATCCAGGAGAAAGTAGATTCAGCTTGTTCTTTGTTAGGACTATCTCCAGCGTGCAAAATAAGAAGCTAACTTCCGAGAAGAGGCAATCAGCCATTGAGAATAAGTTCATAAAGCTAGTGAAAAACTAAGAAAGAATTTGGAATTGTGTTTTGATCATACTGAAAATAACACTGTTCCTGTACAACAAGATGTGTTAGACTCAGAATATTCTGATTTGATTGAAAAATTAAAGGAAAAGTGTTTAATAGCTTCTAAGGAGGAAAAAGTGAAAATCATTAGCTTGCTTCCTAATTTATGGTCAAAAGAAAAGATTGCTCGAGAATTCTAAGTGTCGGAGCGTTTGATTAGACTTACATGAAATCTGATGAGAGAACAGGGCATTTTGCCTTCATTACCCAAAAAGAAAGGAGCCTCCATTGGTGAAGAAACTGTGGAGAAAGTAAAAATGTTTTTTGAAAATGACGAGAATAGTGGAATGTGTTCCGGTAAAAAAGAGTGTACCAAAGTGATAGATAATGGAAAAAAAGTAGTACAACAAAAACGTTTAGTTCTTTGCAATCTCAATGAATTATATGTGGCGTTTAAAAAATCACATCCATAATGTCAAATAGGCAGATCCAAGTTTTGTGAACTGCGTCCAAAGTGGTGTATTTTGACAGGAGCTTCAGGTACCCACTCTGTGTGCATGTGTGTATACCATCAAAATGTGAAATTAATGTTCAATTGTGCAAAGCTGAATGTTGACTATAGGGAATTGATTGATTTATTAGTTAGTGACATAAACAATTATGATTGTACGATGGGTTTGTGTGGAAGTTACCCTGGAAAAGAAAGTGTACTAGAACTATTTAGGGATTCGGAAGAGGATCTTCCGGATCATATTGAGTTTAAGCAGTGGGTCACGATTGATAGATCAGAGATGATCACTATTATTAAATCTCAAGAAGAATATTTTGAATCGCTAGTTGAAAAGTTAGCAAATCTGAAGAGTCACCATTACATTTCTAAAATTCAAGGACAGTTTTTGAAGAATAAGAAAGAAAACCTAGTTGAATCAGAATGTATAGTTTTAGCAGACTTTGCAGAAAATTTCACCAACATTATCCAGGATGAAATACAAGGTTACCATTGGGTAAATGAGCAAGCAATAGTGCATCCATTTGTTATATATTTTAAGAACGAAGATGGTAAGGTGAAAAGTAATTTGATTTGTGTTTTAAGTGACTATTTGGAGCATAATACGACTGTTGTACATGCCTTTCAAACGAAAGTAATCCACTATATTAAGGACAAACTGCCTAAAGTAGAAAAGTTGTTTTACTTTTCAGATGGCAGTGGAAGCCAGTATAAAAATAGGTATAATTTCTCAAACATTTGCAATCACAAGAAAGATTTTGGTCTGGGGGCTGAGTGGCATTTCTTTGTCTCTTGCCACGGAAAAAACACCTGTGACGGAGGGGGAGTGGGGGGGGTGGGGTGACAAAACGATGTGACGAAAGCTAGTTTACAAAGGACAACTTTAAACCAAATCCTAAATGTAGACCAGATGTTTACCTTCTGCAAGGAACATATTACAGGCATAACTTATTTCCTTGTTAAGAGGAGGATATTATTACACACAAGGAAAAACTTGGACCAAGATTTTAAAATACATTGCAGGTCAAAGAAACGAGAAAATTCCATAGATACCATGCTGTTGGGGAAAACACAATTAGGTGCTAGACAACTTCAGAAACTGCCAAATACGAGGATCACTGCATCGCTAAAATCATACCTTTAAGTCACGAAATTAATAACACTATTGCCTTATATATGATGGACAGTGGTGGTTAGCTCAGATCGAGCAAATCGGCCTACAACATAATGATGTCTATGTTCACTTTTATCACTCTGCAGGACCACGCACATCTTTCAAGAAGTCTGCAAGTGATTGAGCTTGGATACCAATTTCAAACATTTTAAGAAAATTGACGGCGCTAGAACTAACAACAGTGACAGGAAGATCATACACTATTTTTTAAAATCTTTCAAAAGAAACAAGTATGCTCCTAAATGGGCATTTATTGTAAAGAAAATAATTAAGAACGTTTATATGTGAACTTCAGTCATTCAATTTTTGTTTATAATAAATACGTGTTCTTTACTTTCGTAGAAGTAATTGCTTTAACTATTTTTAAATTGGCATCCTTTTTTACGAGTTCAATGAATTCAGTTAAAATAAAACGCATTTTCATAAATTAAGTTACATACATTGATCTGAATAGAAACGTACAATAACTGCAATATAAACCATTTGCGGCAGCTGCATTGAAATCTTTTTCGGTACGATAACTTTGGCGACCTTGCTTTATGGAAAAATTAACATTTTGTCTTGTTGGTGTTTTAATAAAATGACTAATGACATCTTCACATCAAACACTTAATTTAATTAATTCTTTTAAAACTTTAAAAAGTGTATTCCATTTACAAAAAAACCAAGAAGATATTCTATTTTAAAGAAAATGCATAATTTTATCAAAGGTTAGCCTGTTAAGTTATATAGTTCAAAACATACGTGTTCACGTATGTTTTTATTTAAAACACGTACAAATCGTATTGCTATCTTTATCATATATATTAGTTTAGCTTTTAAATAATTTCAAACGTATGTTTTTGAATTGAGTTAGACACTTATGACGTGGAGGACTTCTTTCATGGTTCCTACTATATGTGCTTAATACACAATAACATTAATAATCCCCATGTGTAGTACTGATTTGATGACTGTCGTATGTTGAGCGTTTTGTATTTTTTATAATAATGTCAGATGATATTACAAATGCTGAGGGTAGTTCACATTAGAAAAGACAGCAGGTTCAAGGATATTCAATACAAGAAACGTGTAAGGGATGATTGATACTCTTCCCACAATAAGAAGATTATGCCTACCAAAACACCACATTCTGTAAAGGTAATAAAGTTGTTATTGGTATGATTGATGCTGATTTCTGAAATGGTATATTTATAGACATGTTGTTGTAATGCAAGGAACTTTTCATTGATGTAAAGCAGTCTTTGTTTGAATACTATTATTTTGTGGACAACGTTGTGCAGCAATGAACATATTTAATGGTCTGATTGTAGTTCTACATGTAAATAGACGTCGTTATAGTAGTTACAATGATGCCTCTTCAATTCGGCATCAGTGTACCATAAGTTATACTGTCCCAGATCTTACTGGTAAACATGCAAGTTTATGTAGAAACACTTATGAATATTTTTTCTGTTACAAAAATTCAAGTGACCATTTTGATAATGAAAAAGAAAGAGGAATCTTTCACACACAAACACAAACGAAGAAGCCGAACTCATTTTAAATTTACTGATGCAGACAAAAGGTTGGTAGTTAACACATTAAGTCTATTCCAACAAAAGTAAGTCATTATGTCAGACAAAAATCAGGTGACAAGCAATACCTTAGTTGTGATTTAAATTTACACGGTCTTTGGATAGCATTTTGTGAACTGCATTCCAGCTGCAGCGTGACCTACGAGTTCTACTGCAAAATTTTCTTTAAAGATTATTCCCATTACAGTTTTCGAAAACCACAAGTAGATACTTGTAAAAGTGTGATTGTCTATACAAATTCAAATATAAAGTAGTAATAGAGCTGAATCTCATCGGGCCAAGCTGCTCCTTGAATTGCATCATCTTAAAGCGGAAAAGGTTTTTGCCGAAATGAAAGAAGATAAATATCTAAGCAGTTCTTCCGAGCATCACAACATACACAATCACCATGGACCTTCAAAAAGTTTTCCAACTTTTTTTTTACGCACTCTACAATGTACTACTTAAGACAGTCGGGTTGTTATGACTTTGGTATTCACGTTCATGATGCATCAGATGGAATCACATGTTTATGGCATGAAGGTCAAGCATCTGGAGGAGGCAATGAAATGGTGTCTGCTCTCCTTCATGCTTTAAATAGCATAATAACAAACTTAACTGATAATAAACCATATCATTTGGAGCGACGAATGTTTGTGTTTCTATATTTGTTCCTTTTTTAAGGTTCGTTTATATGAACAGATAGATCATATATTTCTTCAAGTTGGACAGAGTTTTTCTGCTTCAGACAGCAATTTTGCGTTGATGGAAAAAAGATGGAACTAGCTATTGTCTAATGCTCTAAATAGCATAATAAGAAACTTAACTGATAAAAAACATTAAACATTTGGAGCGATCGAATGCTTCTGTTTCTATACTTGTTCTTTGTTGAGGTTGGTCTATCTGAATAGATAGATCGTACATTCCTTTAAGTTTGACACAGTTTTTCTGCTTCACGATTTTGCAGTGATGAAAAAAAGATAGAAACTAGCAACTGTCTCATGCTCTAAATAGCATAATAAGAAACTAACTGATAAAAAAATTAATCATTTGGAGCGATCGAATGCTTGTGTATCTACTTGTTCTTTGTTGAGGTAGGTCTATCTGAACAGATAGATCGTACATTTCTTCAAGTTGAATACAGTTTTTTTGCTTCAGACTGCGACTTTGCATTGATGAAAAAAAGATGGAAACTAGCGACTTTCATGCTCTAAATAGCATAATAAGAAACTTAACTGATAAAAAATAATCTTTTAGAGCGAGCAAATGTTATGTTTCTATACTTGTTCATTGTTGAGGTGGATCTATATGAACAGATAGATCATTCAAGTTGGATACAATTTTTCTGCTTCAGACCGCACTTTGCGTTGATAGAAAAAAGGTGGAAAACTAGCAACTGTCAGATATTAGAAGATGTTCATGTCATGATAAAAGGAGCTAGATCATCAAGACCTTTTAAAACTTTCAACATTGGTGGTCGATTTTTAGACTTTGGTGGATCTGCAAAACTTATTAATACAAAAAACTTCAAATTAGTAAAGCACGTTAGCTATGAATAAAGAAAGGAGAAATTGATATTGTCCATAGTAAACAAACCTTTAATGAACTTGAAGATTGGACAGATCATCACTTAAAAGAGTTAAGTTCGAGGATATTTGCAGTGTGGAGTTACAGCCCTATAGTGACCATTCAGAGTTAAGTTTTAACAACAAAAGATTCATTAAAAATGTTGAATTATATTCGTCCAGAAAACAAGCAGTTTTATGTAGACTAATTTAGACGAATTAGGAATTTTCAATGTAACATAATATTATGTAGACTGTTTTTACTCCTTAGTGTTTTTTACTGGCACATAAGATGCTACACTAACACATGTATTACATACATGGTTTTTATAACAAAACATATGGGCACTTGGCTCTTTTCTGTCACTTTTGCATATAAAATTGTTTGTCTCAGTTTCTATGGTAACAATCCTTTTGCATTTGAATTTGTATGTTTCCTTTCTTTACTGTAATGACAATATATATTTTTTTTAACAATAATATTATGCAAAATTGTACAGTTTTTTTGCAATTACTCGACAAAGTGGTTTTGACACATACCTGGTTTAGAACTTACATGATTCATTTCATAGTGACAGCTTTAATATGTCATTATTTGTTGCCATGCTAACAAAATGGCTTTCTTCAGGATAAAATTGTCTAGGCTAACTTGATATCAATAAACCCTCAAAGCACAGACTTCAAACCTGTTTATTTTTGTAGTAAATGTGCTACAAACGGGTTGCTGAGAGAGTTGTTTAAATTTAAGAATTTGTTCTTGGTGTGTAAATAACCACTTTATAATGATGTCATAGCAAGATGTAGCTGATCATACACAGTTAGAGAGAGAGAGAGAGCGAGAGAGAGAGAGAGAGAGAGAGAGAGAGAGAGAGAGAGAGTGAGTGAGTGAGTGAGTGAGTGAGTGAGTGAGTGAGTGAGTGAGTGAGTGAGTGAGTGAGTGAGTGAGTGAGTGAGTGAGTGAGTGAGTGAGTGAGTGAAAACTTTAACTTAAACAAATTCTGAATCTTAATAAATAAAGGTTTGTCGTAAAGTTCCTGAAACATATCAGTCAATTTTTATTTTCAATGGGGCATATTATAAACACATTTGTTTATTTAGTTTAGTTATCGGGAGGATTGCAGCAACCTCCAACTTTTTTTTTAAATGGAAGTATAGGTTTTTTAATTTTTACCTTAAAGCTTTTTCACTTGCAACTAGAGTTACGTATTTTTTGTTACTTTTTATAAGCAATATGTCTGAAAGGAATAAAATAAGACAATGTTTTTTCTGAAACTACTTTAATGCAAAAAGGTTCAAAGAGCCTTCCACCTTGTTGCTGACAATACCTTAATGGATAATAAAAAGTATTCCGAACATTTAGTAATGCATTTGGCATTACGTGTCTAATTTCATTCCTAATTCTTTGCTGAAGCTCAGCGATGCCGTTAGATTTAGTAGCACAAATCTTGTTTCTTAGGTATACTCATAAAAAAACTAATGGGATAATTTCGGATGATCTTGCTCGTCACTCAATTGAGCCCCTTCTTTCAATCCACCTATTCGGAAACACTTCGTTAAGATAGGTACATTTTGAGCAAAATGTGGTTGTAGCCCGTCTTGTTAGAACCACATCCCTTGGTCAAATAAGTCGCGATCTAAATTATTGGAGAATAAAACCACCAGGTGGCTCCATGGATTAGATAGGTTCGCGTATCACTACTAATCCTATGGTCCCGGGTTCAATTCTTGATACGGACCGTTTGAAAAGTTTTAGGCAAACATTTTTCACAAAAGTATGCCCTTGTTCGGATGTGAGGTAAAAATATAGGTATCGAGTGTGTGTTGTCATGCACGCTAAAGATACCGATCCTACTTAAAACAGTAAAGATTTGGCAAAATAAAAAAATTTCTAGGTACAAAACTCACTTCCTGGTCATTGTAGTAATTTTAGCGAGTATTTTTTTTAATTATCTGGAGAGTTGCAGCAATCCCCAATTTTTTCAAATTGAAAGGTAGGTTGATTAATTTTTTATCTTAAAACTTTTTCAATTGCAAATACAATTATGTATTTTTTGTTACTTTTTATAAGCAGTGTGAAAAAAATTAAATAAAGGAATGTTTTCTGAAGTAATGCACACATTTGTTTGTTACTTGATAAGCTACAATAACAGTTCCATACCTTATCAAACCTGCTTGATAGTTTGTTGGACAATTTGCACTGAATGTGATCGATTTGTTAGTTTGTTTGCATTTCAACATGTAAAGTAACAACAAAAAATAAGTAAATTATGATCCCGATAGTAGATTCGAATTTTGCAAAATAATTATGGCTTCTATCGCTGGTGGGCAAATTGCTTTTGAATGGGTGCTGTTTTTTGATTATCACGTTCACATTATGTGGTCACGTCAATCGACAAAATTGGATGTGCGAATGCCATACTCAAATGTCTGGGCTGGAATTATTGGCGATCGCGTAGTAGTTTAATGAAAATGCAACTAGACAAATATACTTAACTATGCTCCAAGATGAATCCAAAGGTACTACATTGGCCAGGAAGCGAGTTTTTTTACCTGGAAATTTTGAATTTTGCCGAACCCTTGTTGTTTCAAGCAAAGTAGGGACAACATACACACAGGACCTATACTTCACCTCTCATTTGAACGAGGGTGTATTTTTGTGAAAAATGCTCGCCCAACATCTTTCAAGCATGCTCTTGGCAGCAGCTTCTGCATTATTTAACAAACTTTTCAATATCCCGAGTCTAGCCCTGATCACCACTGATATTGCCGTGCTGATGCTTTCATGTGCACTGTGTAATTCAATAACATTTGCGGTTGACACCTTAGAGGAACCACTACTCTGTACCCTCACATATGCATATCGTTATCAATACTTAGTTTTAATGTCTTAACCAAAAAGTATTTGATATGGTCAGTCAGATTTGGCCAGTCGTTTCGTACATATCGGTAAACTACTCCAGGTAGTATCTCTACAGATTTCTTTCCTTCTGTCACCAGAAAAAATAGGTAACTTATCTTCAGCTAAGAAATTGAAATAATCATACTCATCTTCTATCTTAGCAGCTTCGTTTAGCAGAAAACTGAAAGACCTATCTGGTGTCTCATTTTCAGAACCTCTAATATATTTCAGTGTATATTCGAATCAGCTTAAAAATACGGCCCATCTTTGCAGTCTGCTTGCTGCCATTTGTGAAATACCCTTCCTAAAGTGCGACTAATGACTTATGATCTGACAATAAAATAGAATGTCTACACATTAAATGTTGGTAGAATTTTTGTACACCCCAATATATGGCTAGTGCCTCCTTAGTATAGTCAAATACTTAATTTCAAGTTCGTTCAGCACCTTTAAAGCAAAACTGAGAGGTTTCACAGTGCCATCATTATACATATATAAAAGCACTGCCCCTATTATATTGGACGAATCTCATACCAATTTTAGGGTTAAAATATGCCAAGCTCGTATCTGAACAGACTGCGTCTTTAACTTTTATAAAGATATAAGGTCACAACTGTAGACCATTCAAAATAATTTTGGGGTCTAAGCATTTGATCAAATGGTTCCATTACCATAGATAAAGTAGGCACAAAACGCTCTTAATAATTTACCATTCTCGCAAAGCTTTTCACTTCGGAAATATTTTGAGGTCTCTGACACTCTTTGATTGCCTTAATTTTCTCAGAATCTTTCTGTAGCCCCTGTTTATTAATAATGTGACCTAAATACTTAAACTCAAGCTGAAAAATCTGCATTTTTAAAATTCAACTTAAATTCTGCCCGTGAGAGCCTGTTCAAAACTAAAATTTAATTTTTCTAAATGCTCCAGACGAGTTTTACCCGTAACTAAAACACCATCCAGGATGTGTTGCTCCATACGTTAACTGATTTGGCCTGTAAATTTCCCGGTGTGTACTCCAACACAATAAATTTTTAGCTTCCTCTGCTAACTAATTTGTTATATGCATTTGCTAAATTCCAGTTTTGGGGAAAATGATGTTTTACATAGTATAAATAAGGATTAATTGTGACTTTATAATCGGCACAAACCTTAATTGTACCATCACTTAACAACAGGTATCAAAGGCATACCCTATTTAGCATAAGCTACTAATTGAATAATTCCCTTTTTCTTGAAATCGTGCAATTCTTTCTCGATTTGCTCCTTCAGAGCCAAAGAAACTAATCTGGGTATACAAAAAAATTGGCTTCATGTTTCGGTCAACCGCTTATGATGCCCTAGACTAGGTGTAAATAGTTCCCTATGATTGTGTAACAACACCCGAAGCCGGTTATTAACTGTTGAGTTACTTTATCGACACCTAACTTAAGCTTAAATATCGTTATTAAATCTCTACCTAATAAAGATATCGAACCATTCTTAATGACAACCAATCTACAGTTAGCTGAGATATCTGAATATCGCACCTCTAAATGCAACTCTCCCACTGGGTAAATGACATTTTTCAATCTTCTTCACACACCCTTTCCGTGACTGGACCTCAACGAAGTTCTGTAGCAAACACATTCCTAGGAATATCATCTAGAATAACACCAAATTTGCAATCTATTGCTTTGTTTTCAGTATAACAAAGAAATCTTTGACTGGCTCATGGTCAGTTTGTTTATACTTATAAAATTCCCTGAAAACTGAATTTTTTTTTTAAATTACTCTCTTAAAATAAAGCATCACGTTTCAAAAGGTTTGTCCTTTGCAGTTCTGGGTCACAACCTTTTTAGTACATTATATACTTCATTCCTGATTGAAGTAATTAATACTGCCACTTTCCTGCTATCTTCTATATAATTTGCTAAAAAATATTGTTCTAATCACTCTTGGTATTAACTCCATTCAGTACCCATTTTGAACTTTGTACGGATTTCAATTTGTCCTCTCACCCTATTTATAGAAGTTTGTGCTGTTGTTGATCTTTCTATGACAATTTATTCGTTTTGCTCTGTACACTATCTATGAACAATTCACTATCCTATCCTCGTTGCATATTATGTGGTGTACTACTGCACGCACACCGTACACAGAAATAATACTAGTAGTTAACAATCAACCTACTTGTTAAATACCATTCCATTTATATGAATAAAAAGAAGCAGGGGTTTCTCTGACATTTATTAATTCGTGTCGTAATAATAAAAAACTACTACTGTTAAAGTAACAATAATCAAACATACAACTAAGATCCTAATAGATTACAAATATATTACATCCATGAAGCCGAAATAAGAGTTTATTGCTGAATTCTTTCATGATGGTTAATGGGTGTTTCCAATTTCTTCTTAATCAATAACAAGTCTATTCATGTCATTAGCCCTTTCTTAAAAATTTTTTTATATTTTTCATTCCTTTTCTGAGACAAATCCCTTTTTAAAACTTTGCATACTTTAGTTTTTATCCAATTTTGTTTTAGCATAACTATATTTACTATGGGAAGAAACTGCATGGAATTTTAATGGAGTTTCTCGAATCTTTGTGTAGCGATCGCAAATTCTAGTACTTGCATGCTATCGGTGGAACCCCAAATCGTATCAAACCCGCTTCTACTTGCCTGGATGGTTGGTCGAGCGGTTACCTATTTTGTTTGTGAGTTTGATTAATGAGTGGTCATAATTTAGGGAGTCGAGACTGTCCGTACCTTCGGAGTGGAAAGAGAGATGTGCTAACTGACATACTTGTTTAATTAAGACAATTACAAGATTAATGAATTCTTCTTAATCTTCTTTGCGAATGAAACCACTCATAGTTTTTAAAATCTATTTTATTTACGTTTCGATCCATGTCCAATTTATAAATTATTTTGACAACGATTCTAGGACATGGATCGAAACGTAAATAAAATAGATTTTAAAAACTATGAGTTTTTTCATTCCCAAAGAAGATTAAGAAGAATGCTAAACAAACCACAACAAACATACAGGAAGATTAATGGATATATTGTAGCAATTTTATTTTCTACCTCATATATATATATCTGTATAATCAATCCTTTTATTAAATATTAAATAATATAACACATTATAATGTTATCCAATCCACTTAATATAATTATATCTATTGTCCAATAAAGAACTAGTATTTAGTTCATGTTAAAAGTTGAATTCTACGGAGACAAGATAAAAGCTTTTGTTTGGTATCCTTCCTGGATCCCCTTCCACTCAGGAATCGTAACGTAACTTTGTTACTGGGCAGCAACAAGCCAGGTCACTTCCAACACAGCTGGGGTTCAAGCAGGTCGAAAGTTGTTCTTAGGAGCGATGTCCGTGATTGATTTTTGCTGTTGGAGGCGTGCACGATGGAAAATTGCCCGTGTATGCTATTAGGAACATGTAACTTTGGAAACTATTAAATTTAAAACATGTAACTTTGGAAACTATTAAATTTAAAACATGTAACATTGGAAATTATTAAATTTGAATTTAAATTATATTGCAACGTAGATTGTGAATAAGCTCTTTTCTGAATGGTATTCATTCAAGTTGATGGAAAACAATTGTATCTTTGTGTAATATGGAATCACATATATAAAGTTGTTCGGATCAATTACAGACAACATTTGCTTTCTTGTGGTGTGAATTCTTGAAACGCAGTTAATGGAAGCCAAGTGACGGTCTTTCAGTAAGCGGCGCAGCTGTTTGTTTGGAATGGAATTTTCCGTTGTTCAAACATATGTCAGCATTCACGCAAGTATATAGGTGCAAATTGGAACTCTGGTATGTACAAAAATTATGTTCGTATGTTGTCTGAACTGTCGGACGTAGTAACGAGATAAATTTTACTGTAATCGACTTGTGTTAACCGTAAATAGGTCAAGGCCAGACCTCAGATATATTTTTCGTAGTCATACGATATGAAACTGTAATTTGTTTCTACAAATTCTTTTATTAACTCAAAGAAACATCAGAAGATGTCACTACTAATTAGATAAATTAAATTCTCATAATTTTAAACCTTTAGAAATTGAATCTTTACATTTGATATTTTATGAACAATTAGCTGTAATTATCTACTGTGAAATTAAGGTAAATTTACCATAATTAACTCTTTCTTTAAATAAGCAATTTTATGCTTTGTCAAATTGTTATATAAACTTCATTAAATAGTAAGTGGTACGGATACTTTCAGTACCATTGTAATTAATTCTTTCTAATTTAAATTAACTTATAAAGGAAGACATATTTTTTTGTAAACGAAAAATTACTTTATTGGATATCAAGAAGAATAGATTCTTATTTTCGGACTAAAGATTATCTTTTATTTAAGAGGAATGAAAGTCGATTCTGATCGTATTTAATTATTTTTGAATTTGAATGCACAAACAGTGCTTTTCTTTGTTTAATCTGTTCACAGGTGCAGTGCAGGATTGCTAAGGTCAAGGTCGAACCATAAGGTAAGATACTTCAAAGATTAGGAGGTCTTTAAAATTATATAGCGGTTATAGAAAATAGGTTTCCGCATTAACCTTGTACAAGGGACTTGTATCAGGTCTTCTCAGTATAAAAAAATACGGTGGCGCCTTATTTTTATTATTAGTGGTTGCAATTACACCCCGACCCACAGCTCATTCTCTACCCAGAGCATATAGTTCGACTAGCCGCTTTGCCTTTGAGATTTCCTCAACTTAGAGCCACCTTCCATCTTAATTTGCCGTGGGCTCCCTTTTTAATTATCGGAAATTCTCGTTAAACTAAAATCAGAAAATAAAAGGTTACAAATAGCGCCCAGCGTGTAGGCCTCGATTGCTGTATCAATTGTATAAGCACATAAAGTATAGGCTTCGATTGACTTTGGTTGTTTACACTTGTGGTTTGTAATTCATTTACCCTGAGATTGGTTTAGTCTATTGATGTTGTTGTTCAATTGAGTTTAATTTGTAATTAGTTAGTTAGTCTATCCCATGATGGCTGAGACGTATCAAGTAGTTTATTTGCATAAAGATAAGTGGGATTATGAATTGAGAATTCGTAAAGTGTTAGCAGCAGACCGATGCAGGATAAGAGGAAAATGTTAGGCCGATTATTAGCCAAAGAAACAACATTACCTGATTTTATTTGTCAATTAGCTCTAACGGAAATTGATAGTATGTCAACATTAATAAAGTTGTGTAAGAAATTAGAAGAAACTTTCTTACATGGAAAATTGTTCGATAGGAATATTATTGCTCTTTTAGTCGCAGCTTGAAGTATTTCAGTGAATAATAATTCACAGTGTAGTTGATAATAGTGATTTGTATTTAGGTTTTTCTTCCATTTGTATTATCTACAATAGTTGTTTGATAAATTTTTTATAGTAGAGATGATAGATGTTTATAATTTGGTACACTGGTTTTTACTGTCGGTAAACCGTTTCAAGATTGCTCTTGTGCATAGGCACGTTTTGTTTTGATATATTTTGATAGCAATTTTGATTTATTTATATCCGCATTGCAACGCAGTATGTTAATTGGTTGTAAGTCTAAGTGAAACTTGTCGCCGTGGTTGGTCGGATTAGCAGTATGTCAGTCTAGACGAGACTTAGGAAAAGTCGGTCGCTCAGCATTACATTAGTCTAAACGAGACTCGAGGTAAGTTGTCACTCTAGCAATTTTGGCATCACTATTTTTGAGATTGGTGATAAGGTTATAATTTTTTGTTTATAAGTCTAGGTGAGACTCACAGAGGAGTTTGTCACTCTAGCAAGTTTATGCGTTGTGAAGTACTTTTGTCTATTTTGACAGTTTGATTATGAGTAGTGTAAGAGTGTACTAGAACATTGATTTATTGTTATCCTAGATGGAAGGTTGAGAGTAATCTAAATTATAAATTTATTATGTTTAAAATTGTCATTGTCTGCGAATTTAAAAGAGAAGGTGTTCTTAAAGTTTGAAGTTCATTGGTTTAATGTTTGAAGTCATGTTGATAGTTTAGTTGAGATCAAGTTAGATGATGTGGATCCCTGGTATGTGTCTCTTCGAGAAAAAATTTTAGCTTCACCTGATGATTACCCCCAATGGAAGGTAGAAGATAATTATGTATTTAAATTTCTTTCATCAAATTTACCACTCTCGTCGAATGTAAGGGAATGGAAATATTTAGTCCCTAGATCACAGAAGGAACAGGTTATTCGGATAAATCATGACCCTTCAGTGGCGGTCATTTTGGTTTTTAAAACATTGGCACGCATTCAAGAGAATTTTTATTGGCCAAAAATGCATATTGATGTGTTGAAATTTTGTAAAAATTGTTTAACTTGTGGTGCACAGAAGGCATCGAATAGAGGACCCCTTGGTTTAATGGGAAAGGAAAAGGAAGTGAAGTTCCCCTTTCAGATTATTGCTATAGACCTCATGGGCCCATTTCCACGGTCTAAGGTTGGACACAAATGGTTGTTAGTTATAGGTGATTGGTTCTCAAAATTCACGTTGATGTTCCCGTTACGTAGTGCTAAAGCGCATTTAATAGAACGTGTGTTGGAGGAAAAGTTTTTTAGTTTATGGTGTTCCCAAATATATTATTTGTGACAATGGCTCACAATTTAGTGGTAAAAATTTCAAGGCCGTATGTAAAAATATGACGTTCAAAAATTTGGTTTAATGCAGTTTACTCTCCCAATGTAACTTTGTAGAGAGGATAAATAGAACAGTCGGAACAGCTATACGTTCGTATATTGGAGAACATGATACTTGGGACATAGAGTTACCCCAAATTCAGTATGCGATTAATTCTGCAAAACATCATGCCACTGGTTATTCGCCAAATTTCTTAGTTTTTGGTAGACATGTTCCTGTGTCTGGAAGATTTTATGGTCTTGATGTGGAACCCTCAGTTGATATTGATTTTATTTCTAGAGATAGACCTTCGTATGTATCAGATCATCAAGGACTATTTGATATTTTTATAGACGTACAGAAAAGGTTACATTTAGCTTACATGCAGTCTAGTAATTCGTATAATTTAAGAAGACGTAACATTTCTTTCAAGTAGGTGACAAAGTTTGGAGGTCAAATAAAGTTCTTTCGAAAGCAAGTGATAAATTTACAGCTAAGCTTGCGCCAAAATATGTTTTGAGTATTGTTAAAAAGAAGGTTTCAAGTTTAATTTATGAATTGATTAATGAAAATGGTTCGAGAGCAGGCAGATGGCATGTTAAGGACTTAAAACCTTATTCAGAGTTCAGTGGTGATATTGAAAGAGAGAACGTTTCTGAACATTAATTAGTGTTGTTGATATATTTAATGGTTGATAGTAGGAATTGTTTCTGTCTTATCTTTTAGTAAAGAGTTTAAATATTGTATTGGAATACTGTTTCGTAGTCTAAAAATTTTAGATGTTGGGTAAGAAGTATAAAAAGAATTTTTGTAGCGCAGTAAGGCTGATACTAGACTGTGCTGATATTGTTAGTTGCAAGTTATTTATTTGAGTCAAGATAAAAAGTTACATGTTTCCGTTTGTCAAATGATTTCATTGGTCGTATAATTCTTTAGTTCAAGGTTATAAAGGAATGTTTAGGTATTTTTATGATTAGATTGTTTGATAAATAAAGTTGTATATATTTGTTTATTATTTTCTTTTGGATTTATGCTTAAAGTGTTTGACAATTAAGATTGAGTATAGTTGGTTATTATTTTTTGGATTTGTGATTAAAGTATTTGATAATTATATTAGGAATCAGGTAGTTGAGTCCATATTAAATATTGGTTGGAGGTCAATATTGTTAGTAACTTTGATAGTTATGTTTAATTATGAATATTGTGTGAGATAGCAATGTTCTATGTTTATAATGAATATTGTGTGAGATAGCAATGTTCTATGTTTATAATGAATATTGTGTGAGATAGCAATGTTCTATGTTTATAATGAATATTGTGTGAGATAGCAATGTTCTATGTTTATAATGAATATTGTGTGAGATAGCAATGTTCTATGTTTATAATGAATATTGTGTGAGATAGCAATGTTCTATTTTGTTCATTCATGCGTGAGTGAGATTTTGAGGAGTAAGACGTGGAGACGTTTTACTTGTCTCTTCTCGGAAAGAGATATTTCTACATTTTGGTTGCATATACATGCGGTAGATTGTTGAACGTTAGTGATTTCAAGACATGTTTGCTGTTTTGAAGTTATGTTTAGAGTGGATCTCAAAGATAGTGAGAGTCCTTTTCTTCTTTTGTAAATATGTAAATTAAAGTTAATAAAGTAAAAATATGTTTGTCATGATAATTTGATATTTTCATTAAGGAATTATAATACAGCAGTATTATATGTTTTGTTGTTTAAGTTTCGAGTATAAATGAGTGATATAATAACCCGAATATGATTAAACGATAATGACACCCTACCGATTAAGACTTCCGAATTTGTCCCCTTGTGGCGTATAGTGCAGCGTAGTTACTCATCACTCATTTTCAACTATGTTGTACCTTAAGTGGTAATTTTGTTTTATTTTGTAAAATTAATAATAATAAGTCGTGAATATGTAACAATATATTCAAAAAAATTCTTAGTATTTATTCCAGAATTTTTCTCTTAGAAAGAGGCAGTGTAGCAATTTTATTTTCTACCTCATATATATATATCTGTATAATCAATCCTTTTATTAAATATTAAATAATATAACACATTATAATGTTATCCAATCCACTTAATATAATTATATCTATTGTCCAATAAAGAACTAGTATTTAGTTCATGTTAAAAGTTGAATTCTACGGAGACAAGATAAAAGCTTTTGTTTGGTATCCTTCCTGGATCCCCTTCCACTCAGGAATCGTAACGTAACTTTGTTACTGGGCAGCAACAAGCCGCCAGGTCACTTCCAACACAGCTGGGGTTCAAGCAGGTCGAAAGTTGTTCTTAGGAGCGATGTCCGTGATTGATTTTTGCTGTTGGAGGCGTGCACGATGGAAAATTGCCCGTGTATGCTATTAGGAACATGTAACTTTGGAAACTATTAAATTTAAAACATGTAACTTTGGAAACTATTAAATTTAAAACATGTAACATTGGAAATTATTAAATTTGAATTTAAATTATATTGCAACGTAGATTGTGAATAAGCTCTTTTCTGAATGGTATTCATTCGAAGTTGATGGAAAACAATTGTATCTTTGTGTAATATGGAATCACATATATAAAGTTGTTCGGATCAATTACAGACAACATTTGCTTTCTTGTGGTGTGAATTCTTGAAACGCAGTTAATGGAAGCCAAGTGACGGTCTTTCAGTAAGCGGCGCAGCTGTTTGTTTGGAATGGAATTTTCCGTTGTTCAAACATATGTCAGCATTCACGCAAGTATATAGGTGCAAATTGGAACTCTGGTATGTACAAAAAATTATGTTCGTATGTTGTCTGAACTGTCGACGTAGTAACGAGATAAATTTTACTGTAATCGACTTGTGTTAACCGTAAATAGGTCAAGGCCAGACCTCAGATATATTTTTCGTAGTCATACGATATGAAACTGTAATTTGTTTCTACAAATTCTTTTATTAACTCAAAGAAACATCAGAAGATGTCACTACTAATTAGATAAATTAAATTCTCATAATTTTAAACCTTTAGAAATTGAATCTTTACATTTGATATTTTATGAACAATTAGCTGTAATTATCTACTGTGAAATTAAGGTAAATTTACCATAATTAACTCTTTCTTTAAATAAGCAATTTTATGCTTTGTCAAATTGTTATATAAACTTCATTAAATAGTAAGTGGTACGGATACTTTCAGCACCATTGTAATTAATTCTTTCTAATTTAAATTAACTTATAAAGGAAGACATATTTTTTTGTAAACGAAAAATTACTTTATTGGATATCAAGAAGAATAGATTCTTATTTTCGGACTAAAGATTATCTTTTATTTAAGAGGAATGAAAGTCGATTCTGATCGTATTTAATTATTTTTGAATTTGAATGCACAAACAGTGCTTTTCTTTGTTTAATCTGTTCACAGGTGCAGTGCAGGATTGCTAAGGTCAAGGTCGAACCATAAGGTAAGATACTTCAAAGATTAGGAGGTCTTTAAAAATTATATAGCGGTTATAGAAAATAGGTTTCCGCATTAACCTTGTACAAGGGACTTGTATCAGGTCTTCTCAGTATAAAAAAATACGGTGGCGCCTTATTTTTATTATTAGTGGTTGCAATTACACCCCGACCCACAGCTCATTCTCTACCCAGAGCATATAGTTTGACTAGCCGCTTTGCCTTTGAGATTTCCTCAACTTAGAGCCACCTTCCATCTTAATTTGCCGTGGGCTCCCTTTTTAATTATCGGAAATTCTCGTTAAACTAAAATCAGAAAATAAAAGGTTACAATATTGAATACTAATACAATTTCTTTAATACATAAATCCTCCCTAACGTTTTGGTATAAGTTATAACTACAGCTAACCAGCGGGCCCAGTTCCCATATACATAGGTTTATGGTTAGTACAATTTTACATCACGTACTCGAAATTTCTATAACTCACTGTCACTACTTTCATTACTTTCAATTGACTTACTTTCATTACATATTTTTTTCTGAAGAGACTTCACTAGTTGAAATCTGGAGTGGAACTGCCACTGATATATTTTCCTACTTGCCTTGCAGTGGCTCTGTCCCTATTTTAAATTGTAAACTGTGCTTATTTCGGTTTAGTGACCAGCAGTTACCTCAGGTTCTGCTTTGACTTTGCCTGTATTGCTATTCTGATGTACTTGACTATTTTGAAATTATAAACTATTTTGCTGGCCTTATGTTGTAACCAACTGTTTCCTCTATTGGAAACTAGCGCACAGGTTGAAGGCCTAAATGAACTTATAATACATTTAACATTACATAGTATCTTTATAACTAAGTTTACTATCTTCCTATCTTAACAATTATAATTTTGTTGGTGGGTGTATAGAGGGTACTACATTTGTCAAGATATATTTATTTCTTTTAAAGTAATTTCTTTGCTCAATACATTCTCAATTTCACTAATATCTTGACAAATGTCATTAGTTTTTTGTCATCGTTTTCACTGCTAAAACTGTTTTGTTTATAAAATTCTTCCCTCCAGACATTACATATTTTCTGTCCAGGTATTGCTTAATAGTAGTTGCTTTTGGAATGGTATTAATTTGGTTAGAAAGTTCTAAAGAAACTACTCTTAAAGTTTTGTTAATATTTTTCCTGTGGCTTTAAAACTAGTCAAAACAGAGATAGGTAAGTTTTATATTTATTTAAATAATATATTTTGTGGTGCACACAAATATTTAAAAATAAATCAGTACCTACGTCATATCTTAGCTGGATGAGTTTTTTTCAAGTTCGTTTAATAATTCCATGCTTATAAGTTTCATTGACTTTGTATAACTTTTTTTTGGTGACATTCAATTTAGTTCCACAATGTTTTCCCACGCTACAATCTACTGAACTCTTTATTTATGATTGACACATTTGAAACTGATTAAAAGGTATTAAAAAACTGATGTTCACTCTAATAAAGCTGACTCACAACTGATCATAGCAAGAGCCAGCCAGACTTGTCTATTTATGTTTAACTTATCCTACCTCTAATCTAACGTACCTATAAAACATGATTTTTTTCTCATTAATGCTATGGAAGGCAGATACCCATAAATTAATTTTGTAAAGTGCTGTTATACCATGAAGCAAAATAAAATGCCATATATTTTATTGTTTAAAATAGTAGCAAATATATTATAGATTAATCTATAATTATAATAGGTCTTGAAATAATAACTTTTTAAAACTGTCACTGTAAAATCTTGCTTTAAATGGTTGAAGCATTGCTGTGTAGTAAATTTTGAAAGAAAGCATGTCAAATATAAATATGAAAATCGATAAATTAGAGTATCGAGCCATCATCAAATACCTGTATTTGAAGAGGTTGAGTAAGTAAGGAGATTTTTGAAGATACGCTTACTACAATTGGGGATTGATGCTTATCATATGCGACTGTAATAAATTGGATTACATCATTCAAAAGAGGAAAACATTGAAGATTAGAAGCGAGCAGGAAGAACGATTTCGGTGTCCACCTCTGAAAATATTAATACAGTTCATGACATGCCACTATTAGACCATTAAATTGGGCCGAAACATACAGCTGAGGCACTAATAAATGCATCCATCACTATAGTTCAGGTCAATTTAGAATGTGAAAAAAATTTCTGCAAAAATGGATTCCCACATGCTTGAAGGTCAAATATAGACAAGTAAGAGGGGGCGGGGCGCATTACAGAAGATTCAGCTTTTTTAACCATCTTGTGACTATGGATGAAACCTGGTCCATTTTTATGATCCTGTAAGAAAATTACAAACGATTGAGTGGAAGCATAACGCTTCTCCAATGAATAAGAAGTTTCGAGTTTAAAAATCCACTGGAAAGGATATTGCTTCAGTTTTTTGTTGTTATGTGCTATGACGCTAGTTACCTGAATTGAATTTTACTCTACAAATGAAGCAGAACATTAAATAATACACCAGCTAGCGTTCGGTGGTGAGGGGTGGCTTCTATAAAAGCAATTGCAGATCTTTTTAGCAGTATACAAACTTCAACACTTTCACTTGCACCTACCTTACCTGGAAAGGTCTTTGAACCTTCTGTCTAATAAAAAGTTGTTGAGCGTCAACCCACCTGATTTCAATTTTGCTAGAAGATGAATGTTTTAAGAGTCATTTTAAATTGTTTTTGGTGCAGATTGGAAGTGATGGAGCTTTGCTTTACACCCTTATTACTCCTTTCTACTAGTCTACATAAATTATAAAATGAAACCCCACATCTAGTACAGCTAACCCATATTAACAAACATAAATATCATGGTAAATAATCAACAGAGAACAAAATAAATACTATGATCTAACCCTACTTTGTCCAAATATGCATGGAGCAAAAAAAACGAACGACTTGAATGTATCAATGATACAGTTAACTAATTACATTTTTAAATATTATTTCCCCTTCTGTAGTACAGACCTTCTATGTATGAAAAATTATGTTTCTACCATCTGCTTTAAATAAGTATGCACCAACGTAATAGTCCTTCTTAATAACATGTTTTATACATTCTTGTTGTTACCATCAATCACAATTATCAAATATCAGCATGTGATGTTTATAAAATGGAAAACAAATTTAATAACTTAAGTTACATTTATTCTCTGCAAACGTTTTGTTAACTTCCAGTGCAGACAATGGTTGCGGCAAATGAAACTCTTCCACTTGATGTGGTATGAAAACTCTCACAGGTCACTTTCACGTTATTAACCCCAGTATTCTTTATTCCGTGCTAGAACTTGCGTTTGGACATCTGGCAATCATTTACTTGCCTAGCAATCTTATTCTGCATTTTGTCGATTGCACATTATTCGACTTTGCTGAAGATGCTGTTACGTGTTGTGATATGATATCTTCTCTCCTATTATCTGGGGGTTTTTATAAGTTAAAGTTTTTCATGAGTAATTCTCGCTTTCTGATTGTACTAGGTGCTTTACTATTATTTTAGTGTCATATTTTAATATAATGAAATAGCCATGTTATTAAATGAATACTACCCAAGCTTCTACACAATTTTAGGGGGATTTTTGCCGTAAAGCTTATCATACAACTAACTTAAACTAATAAATGCTTTTTCCAACCTACTATTTGCTCAAATAATGCACGAGTGTTACACGGTGGAATAATTATAATCTATTACCTAAAAACTAGTCAAACCATCTCTGGAGATTATTATTCAAAATTACTAACCATCCTGAGAGAGAAAATTAAGAAAGCAAGACATTACATGTTAGAAAAAAAATGTGTTGTTTTTGCAAGACAATGTACCTTGCACACTAATTACACATTGCCATGAATTCACTTTGGAATCTACGATTTGAATCACTGGAACATTCACCCTATGCCCCAGATTTAGCCACCTCAGACTATTTATTACCTATTCCCTTGATTGAAAAAGTTTGAAAGGACATCAATTATTGAATTTATTTGAAATTATCAATAAAAATTAATTAGCTGATTTCACGTTAAGCGTATTGGCTACCTAAAAAGTCGATCCCAGGACGCAACACAAATTGCAAGCAATCATTCTTTTAAACTTTAAAATTTTCATCTAATGTACTCAAACCAAATATATCGAACATCAATAAATCAAAGTCACCTTTAATTTATGTCATAAATGTCAAGTTTGAAATTTTTATGATTTTGACAACGATTCTAGGTCAGGAATCGAAACGTAAATAAAGATGATTTTAAAAACTATGAGTGGTTTAATTCCCAAAAAAGATTAAGAAAAAAGAAAAATTAGAGGCGTTGCAGGATTGTTGTATTAAGGTTATTAATTTAAGAGGAGATTGTTGAATAATAAAATATTCTAATTCTTTCAATAGCATGCTAAGAATATATCTATACCAGTGGAAGATGGCCTTTTTGGCACTTTACTTTCTGTGCCTTACTTTGAAAGATTAGGCTCGCATTTGACAGTGTGTCCTATATCATCTTAAGCAGCATAAGGACAACTTTCGATGCGCTCGTACTAGAACTCTGAAGTTAAAATTTTTGTCTAATTAACAGTAGAACCAATCCACAATTATGCATAGTTATCAATTATGGACTAGGGAGGGTCAGGAATGTCCTAAAAAGGAACGGGTGGCCTAATGAAGTGCAAGACCGTCATCTTTGTCTAATTGCTCTAAGAGACCGATTCTCCAGTACCAGATCAATTGTTAATCACTGGTTAGGTCCACCTGTAACCCTTCGAACAGTTTATCGCCGAATTAGGGCTTTTGGGCTGCAATCTTATCGACTACATCATGTGTTACCGTTTACAGCTCAATACCGATAGCAATGTTTAGAGTGGTGCGGTTTGCGATTACACTGGAACCTGGAGTGGCCTACGGTAGTATTCAGTGATGAATCCCGATTCTGTTTAAGTATGCACGATGGGTGCATGAGTCAGATAAAGACGCGGGAAACATGCCAATCTTAAATTTTCTGTTGAAAGGCATTTCTTTGAAATTTTTATCAATGATTACTTTTGAGTAGTTAAACATATCTGCCAAGTTAGGTCAAAAAATTCCCAATCCTTCTTGGTGCTGCAATTTCTTTGTCACAGTATGTCTAGAACCAGAACCACATCATCATAATACCAAAGTGGTTTTTATCTGAAGAACGTTTTCTTGGAAATCATGTGCAGAAATAGATATAGTGACTTTATATGTTTAACCTCTAAAGGTCATCAAAGTTCATATTTGATAATGTATGTTAGCGCATCTCAACCTTTTATTGCATAACTTATTTATTTTTTTAACGTTACAGGAAAAATATTTTTATTAATTTTCTTTGGGAATTAAACCACTTATATTTTTTATAATCAATTTTATTTACGTTTCGATCCATGACCTAGGATCGTTGTCAAAATAATAATAATAATTTTGACAACGATCTTAGGTCATGGATCCAAATGTAAATAAAGTTGATTTTAAAAAATATAAGTGGTTTAATTCCCAAAGAAAATTAAGAAGAATGCTAAACAAACCACAACAAACATACAGGGAGTATTTAAAAATATTTTTGTTTAGATAGATTGTTTTAAGATCAAAATATGACACATTTATTAAAAACCAAAAAAATGTATTTCCCATTGGGTGTATTATGGATAGACATACTTTAATTAGTGCATATGAAACTACAATGCAATTACTTTTACCATTACTTTGACAAGCAACCTTTAAAATCTTTTATGGTTTACAAACCAATTTGGCTAATTCATAACACCATTTGCTTTTGGGGTTGCCTGAATTTATAAGCAATGATGATTAACTTTATTTCTTCATTTTCATTTCCACTGTTAGACAAGGTGACAAAAACTTTCATTTTGAAATTCGATAATATGTTGGGCTCTTGTTGACAATTGTTTTAGTATTCTTCCATGAAAAATCACCAATGTATTACATCTACATCAAGTAGGTGATAAAAAGACGATAACGCCACTTTTTCTTTTAATATGATATGGTTAAAGACCTAGAAGTCTTATAAGTCTACTTCACCTTTATATATTTTTGTAAATTTGTCTATTTGGACAAGTTATTCATCATTAGATTTTCAGTCTTGGAAATAGTTGTATGCGTACCTTCATTGTTTCCTATTCTGACCTAACTTACACATTTTTCTGAAATTTCCACAATCTACAACTTTCACTATCTGTGTGTAGTTGTCTAATCTAGGTTTATCTCTACCCTATATTTTCATTTCTCTGCTTCTCATATATTCCCCACTATTCCCTCATACCTTAGCAAGTGTCATATGATCCTATTACTCCTATTTTTTACTATTTTCCTTTATTTCTTTCTTTCCCCTTCCATTTATAGTACTTCTTTGTTCTTAACTTTCTCTGTCCATCATATCTTCATCATATGTCTGTAGCACCTCATTTCAAAGGTTTTTCTAATCCGCTTCTCCTGTTGTCCATGTTTCACAGCCGTACAGTGCTGTGCTCCACACGTATGCTTTCAGCAATCAATTCTTTGTTTCTGTTTTCCCAGCTTGCATTATTTAGCTTCCTAGGTAGCAGAAATTCTTAACCTCTTGTATGTTCTTGTTTCCTATTTGTATTGTGTGTTTTAACTTATTTTCCCCTTCTTTATATACTAGTACAGTATTGCCCGAAATAAACAGTACTGAAACTAAGTTGGCGGTGTTTTTATGCGTGCGCTGTCACACTCAAGTTAGCTAGTATAGACCTGTCAAGTAAACCTCAAACAAGTAATTAGTAGGGCCTAATTGTTAAAAATGGTGTTAAGTACAGAGGAGAAAGTGTTTCTGGTAGAGCATTATTTTCGTTCATACGGAATCGGCCGGCGTAATGGTGCAAGTTTGCTATACGTGTCTGATCAATTCACACAAAGGTTTAATAAACGTTCTCCAAGTAATGCTGTAATTTTGAAGGTTATTGAAAAGTTTAGAAATACAGGTAGTGTATTGTGCCAACGAAAAGGAAACTCGGGCGTCCCAGGATAGTTAACAACAACAATAACCATGACGTGTTTTGAGCAAATCTTAGAAAATCCGAAAGTCAGCCAGGCAAGGACAGCGTTACAACTTGATTTAAAAGAACTTCCTTTCAAAGAATCCTGAAGGAGCTGGGTACATTTTCGTATGTGATTCAGGTACATCAACAACTACATCCTCGGGATTATCGCGTAGAGTGGAATATTGCGCCAGAATTCTCGCGTTACAGTATGAAAATCCTGAATTTTTGAAAATGTTTGGTTTTCAGATGAAGCGCATTTTCACTTGTTAGGCTATGTGAATCGTCGCACAAATCGATTTCTGGGCTTTGCCAGACCCGATGAGGTTCAAGAGGTTCCTTTACATAGTGAAAAAGTGAGTGTCTGGTGTGCTGTTTCCGGACACGGAATCATTGGTCCGTACTTTATCGAAGAGAATGGTAGGCAAGTCACACTTAATCAACAGAGGTACAGACAAATTTTAACACGATTTATCCCTGATCTACGTCAATTCTGTCGTGCACGTAACTGGCATTTGAAACCAATTTTTTCAGCAGGACGGGCAACTTGCCATTACTGCTGCCGCAATTCAATTTCTTCAAGAACATTTTCCAAGCAAATTCATATCACGATTTACTGACTTCCTTATCCTTCACATTCTCCAGACCTCACACCTCCAGGACGCATACATTTGGGGCATGGCTAAAAATGCCGTTTTCAAACGGGCACCACAAACCATCGATGAATTAAAGGATGCCGTTAGAGTCTTCTTCGCAGCCCTGAGACAACCCTTATTCAATAACATGACCAGAAACTTAGAACATCGTTATGAAGTCTGTCTCGACGAGGAGGTGCACATTTAGAACATATAATAAAGTGTCAATAATATGTATTTTTTAAATATACAAAACAATTACAATTTCAGTACTGTTTATTTCGGGCAATACTGTACTTTAGTTTTATTTGTGTTAGTTTATGTACCGTATCTCTCCGCTAGAACTGTTTTCATTTCATTAAGAGCAGCTTCTAATACTTTCTTGCTAGATGCAAATACCACTATTTCTTCTGCAAATCAAAGCATATCAATCATTTGTCTCTGCATATTAATTCCTAGTGTCTTTCTGCTTTTAACAGTATTTATTGTTTCTTCGACATACAAATTAAAAATTAATGGGAATAGCACACATCCCTGTCTTACGCCTTTTCTAATATTTACTTTGCTATGTTCTTGCTTTAATGCTATTACAGCTGTTTGCTCTTTGTATTAAGTATGTACTATTCGTCTATCCCTACAACTCATTCAAATCTTTTTGAGTATTTCGAACATTTTTTTCCATTCTACATTGTCGAATGCTTTTTTCAGATCTACAAACCATATATACATGCTTCTTCTTTTTCTATTGTTTTCTCCATTTCACCGTTAAAGCTAAAATGGCCTCGTATGTTCCACTGTTTCGTCTAAACCCAAATTAAAATGTAATATTTTTCAGTTCGTTTTTCCATCCATCTTTGTACAATTCTAGTTAATATTTGTGACACGTGTGCATTAAATTTATTGTTAAAAAATTTTCACATTTATACACACCCTTCTTTTTTGGTATAGCTATGAAATCTTTGAATATCTTGCCGGCTTCATATAACTTACTCGTTTGAAGGGATGTTCTGTTGCTTCTTGTCCGGTGGCTTTTGGGGTTTTTGCTTGAACCTGGTGCATAATTATTTTTCAAATTCTTTAATGCTAATTCAAACTCATCTCTAAGTATAGGATATCCCAAGTCTTCGTTTTCAATGTCCTGTTCTAGTGTTTCTAGTTCCTGTTCTGCATAAAAATTCCCTAATTATTTTTACCATCTAACCACTTTGTTTACATTTTCTATAATGATGTTTCTTCACGTGTGCATCCCTTAGACTTTTGCTATACAGTTTTATATCTCTAAAATTCATTGTAATTAGTTTGTATGCTTCGTCTGTCTTTCCCATTTCCACTTACAATCCATTGTTCTTTAGCTTTTCTGCATTTGCAAATTTTAATTTATTTAATTTAATTTGATATGCATTATAAACAAAATTACATCTTTACAACAATACATCTTTAGTGTTATATATTATTTGTATGCGCCTAGGTGTGAATCACCTGTGTGTGCATAAACTTCTTAATTAAGACCCTGCTTTTAGATACAATATTAGCAAAATATGACGTACAAAATTCTATCTTATAAAGACCTAAGTGTGCAACTTACAGTATTGCCCGAAATAAACAGTACTGAAATTGTAATTGTTTTGTATATTTAAAAAATACATCTTATTGACACTTTATTATATGTTCTAAATGTGCACCTCCTCGTTCGAGACAGACTTCATAACGATGTTCTAAGTTTCTGGTCATGTTATTGAATAAGGGTTGTCTCAGGGCTGCGAAGAAGACTCTAACGGCATCCTTTAATTCATCGATGGTTTGTGGTGCCCGTTTGAAAACGGCATTTTTAGCCATGCCCCAAATGTATGCGTCTGGAGGTGTGAGGTCTGGAGAATGTGAAGGATAAGGGAAGTCAGTAAATCGTGATATGAATTTGCTTGGAAAATGTTCTTGAAGAAATTGACAATTGCGGCAGCAGTATGGCAAGTTGCCCGTCCTGCTGAAAAATTGGTTTCGAAATGCCAGTTACGTGCACGACAGAATTGGACGTAGATCAGGGATAAATCGTGTTAAAATTTGTCTGTATCTCTGTTGATTAAGTGTGACTTGCCTACCATTCTCTTCGATAAAGTACGGACCAATGATTCCGTGTCCGGAAACAGCACACCAGACACTCACTTTTTCACTATGTAAAGGAACCTCTTGAACCTCATCGGGTCTGGCAAAGCCCAGAAATCGATTTGTGCGACGATTCACATAGCCTGACAAGTGAAAATGTGCTTCGCCTGAAAACCAAACATTTTTCAAAAATTCAGGATTTTCATACTGTAACGCGAGAATTCTGGCGCAATATTCCACTCTACTGCGATAATCCGAGGATGTAGTTGTTGATGTACCTGAATCACATACGAAAATGTACCCAGCTCCTTCAGGATTCTTTGAAAGGAAGTTCTTTTAAATCAAGTTGTAACGCTGTCCTTGCCTGGCTGACTTTTGGATTTTCTAAGATTTGCTCAAAAACACGTTCATGGTTATTGTTGTTGTTAACTGTCCTGGGACGCCCGAGTTTCCTTTTCGTTGGCACAATACACTACCTGTATTTCTAAACTTTTCAATAACCTTCAAAATTACAGCATTACTTGGAGAACGTTTATTAAACCTTTGTGTGAATTGATCAGACACGTATAGCAAACTTGCACCATTACGTCGGCCGATTCCGTATGAACGAAAATAATGCTCTACCAGAAACACTTTCTCCTCTGTACTTAACACCATTTTTAACAATTAGGCCCTACTAATTACTTGTTTGAGGTTTACTTGACAGGTCTATACTAGCTAACTTGAGTGTGACAGCGCACGCATAAAAACACCGCCAACTTAGTTTCAGTACTGTTTATTTCGGGCAATACTGTATTTTTATTGAAACTTTTTCCTAGATCCATTCATATTCAATCTTTTTATAACAAATTACAACACTTTAGTATAGGTATTAAAGTTGTAATAAATGTGGTTTTTACATAAATAAATATAATTGTTAATGTTTCTCATTTGTTTTATCGTTACTGGTAAGTCATTATATATTTTAGTTGCTATATAGTTAAGAGAGCGTTGACTAGCACTTTTCTTGTAGTAATTAATTTTTATATTTTTATTACTGATAGCCTTGGTCGCATAATTGTGATTTATGTAATTTTGCATTGTACTTTTCTTATGAATAGTAATACAACATGTTAAAAAATAAAGTTGTCTAATATTAAATATATTTGTATTATATAATAGGTTTGATGAGTAAGTCCTTTTCTTTCGGATTATGATTTTTAGGATGTATTTTTGAGCTACATTTCCTATTTATAGAGCATTGTTGTGGACGCCTCCCCAAGCTAGGATTTCGTATCTTATTAATGACTCTACCAGTTCTTTATATATTGTTACCAGTAATTTATCATATAGTATATTATGCAGTATATAAAATTTATGTATGAGTCTATTAATTTTTCTAGTCAAGTTATTAGTGTGACTTGTCCATCTCAAATGGGTATCTAGTATCACTCTGAGGTAAGTGATTTCATTGGTTTCTTTAATAGTAAGGTTATTAATAGTCGGGTATCTAGTATCACTCTGAGGTAAGTGATTTCATTGGTTTCTTTAATAGTAAGGTTATTAATAGTCAGTGTATTAAATTGTGGTCTATTTTTTTGTGTGGTTGAAAAAGCAATATATTTTGTCTTATCCGTATTTAGAGTTAGTTTGTGCCAATCTAGCCAGTTCTTTATGTTTTCTAGTCCATTTTGTACTTTTTGTTTAGTTAGTATCCAATTTTGATCTTAAAATACTAATACGGTGTCATCAGCATAAGCAATAGATATGCCATCAATGGCAATTTCTAGCAAGGAATTTATGTATGTTATAAAAAGTATAGGTCCCAGCACCATTCCTTGTGGGATACCTATTTGTACAGTTTGTGGATCGCTATATGTATTATTGTATTTTAGAATTTGTTCTCTATCTTTTAGGTAGTTCTCTACTATACTTAGTACGTTGCCTCTTATTCCATATGCTTCAAGAGTTTCTAGTAGAAGATCGTGGGGGACTGTGTCAAATGCTTTTGCAAGATCTAAAAATATCGTTAAACATTTGTTATTGTTTTCTAAACTACCTTTTATTTTCTCGACTAACTCTAGTATGACATCACGTGTACTTCTTCCTGTTCTGAAGCCAAACTGTTGCCAATGTAATATATTTATTTTGTCTAGATAATTAATTAATCTATTCTTTAGGCACTTCTCAAATATTTTTGCAAATGTGTTAATAATACTAATTGGTCGGTAATTTACAATATGTTCTATGTTTCCAGCTTTTTAGATTGGTGTTACCACGGATTTTTTTAGATTGTGAGGGTACTATTCCACTTGTAAAAATTAAACCTATTATGTGCTGCAAAGGTTTCAATCTCCTAGTTTGCTGTCTTATAATTAGACTTTTGTTATATAAGCCTATGAATGTATCAATAAATAGTTGATATGCAATTTGAGGATCATTTGCATTTAGTACATTTCCCATTTTTGTTTACTGATAAGTTCATCAAATTTAGTTTTATCAAATATTGTAGTCGTTATATTTTCTGGAGCAGTTGTATCTTTTTCCTTTTCTGTAAGTTTCATGTCTAAATAAATTGGATAGTGATCCGTAATGTTAGTGTTAATATGATTGGATATAACTGTATTTTGTTTTGGGGCGATGTTGATGTTTTATGAAAATGTGGTCTAAGCAGGTTCTTGTATTGTTTGTTATCCTCGTTGGGGCATTTATTTGAGATGTGTATCCAAGTGCATGTAGCATCGCTACGTATCGCATGTGTAATGCCCTGTTGGTATTTAATATATCTATATTTATTTCCCCAATGGGAATCTTAATATTATAATTATCTAATTTAATATGTTCTTCTAAGTCTTCTATAAATTGCTCTAGGTTAGAATTTGGTGATCTATAACATGCTGAAACCATTATAGATCTATTGTTGATTACTAATTTGATGTTACTAATGGTTACATTAGAGCGGTTTAAACTGTAATGAGATACCTCACAGTTTAGCTGTGTGTTGACATAGATAAGAACTCCATCATTTCGATTATTTATACTGTTGTTATAATATGTTATAAATCCAGGAATGGAATAATTTGCTGTGTTTAATATATGCCATGTCTCACTAAATATAATTACAACAATTCTTTTTAGATTACAAGTTTCTAATACTCTTAGGATTTCCTCGAAATGTTTATTGATATTACTTACATTTAAGTGAAATATTTTAAGTAAGCTGTTGTTCTTGTTTAGTCTTTCGACAATAGATTTAAATTTATCAATAATCACGTTAATTTGATTTCTCTCAATTTGCTCTTCGATATAAAGTTCTTGTAATGTATCTTGAAGATTCATTTGTTGTATGAAGCCTAATATTTATCTGATAACTTGAATTTTATGTTGTATGAATATTTGCTTATTATATAGTATCTCTAGAATTTAATAACTTAACTAATAATTAATTAATTAATAACTCAAAATCAATTCTAGTAATGATAGTTTATATTAAAGGTCTCTAATTTGAATATTGCTTTTATCCATAATTTATCTTACGTTTCAGTTTTTCTATTTGAAAGTGCATAGTAGGACAGTTCACATGTGTTGTCGAGTGGTGTGTGTCATGATTAAGATTGAACCTGATGTTTGTTTCCTTACAGTTACAGCAATGTTTTTCTTTTTTTTCGCATTCTTTAAAGTGATATTTTCCACTACAATATGAGCATATTATCCCAAATTTACAACGGTTTTTTCGGTGGTCAAATGCTTGACATTTATAGCATTGCATTACAGTTAATCTTCTTTTATTGTGAGCCTTTGCCAGCCAACAAAATTTTTTTGTATTTGCATCAGTTTGTGAAAACTTTTGTGATATTTCAGCAAATATGATCGAATTCTTATTACGCAGTTCTTTTATATAAGTTACTTTAATATGTTTGTTTTCATCTAAATGATTCTGGTTTTTATTTGTGCTTTCAAATCCACCATTGGTCTGTTCTCTCGATAGCCTATAATTTTTATTTTTCAAACGCCTTTGATTTAAATTTTTCGATATCTTCATGCTCTGCACATCTATTTATTAATCCGCCGTTTTTTGTTTCAACCATAGCTGTTACTCCCAATACCAATTTTAGAAGGATGTAAATTTTTTCCAAGTCGTGTTTTTGTTTTACTCATGCTCTGTATTTGTGTGGGTGCAATAATCAAACCTGGAATGTTTTTGTTTAGCTGAATGTTAGGTATGGATCCGGTTTTAACAACATTTGAAAAGCTCATGCTGGAATTTTCTAGGTTATGTAGGTTTAGTTGTAGCAATACATATTTTTCTTTTAGCAACTTGTTTTTTTCATTCGTTTCATTTATCAATTTATGCAATAGAGGAATTTCCTTATCTTTAAATTGTAGGTTATTAGTTAAATTGTACATTGTCTTTGTTAACACAGCACATAACTTTGTCAGTCGTCATTATAACAGTTGCTTTTACACGCACAATACAGCTTTTATGGTAGGCACTATCACATATTACATACATTATTGGTTCATTTTTAGCTATTTTGTTTTTACATATTCCGCATATTTGCTCTAATTTACTGTTTTCTATGGAGCCGTCAGATTTGCCGTCCGAATCTGCCGCCATCTTAGTTGATATATTTCCCATTTTATGGCTTTGTATCTCTGTTTTCCTGCTTCGTCCAGTCTGTTTTGTATTTTCACCTTCTATTAAATTCAGAATATCCTTTGTTTACCCATGGTTTCGTATTTTCTTTTTGATTATATCCCAGAATATATCTGTCTGCCATGTCTAAGGCGGATTTAATGTTATTCCATTTTGTTGATGTTTCCTTAGTATCAGAAATTCTCTTCATATTTTTCAGCAATTCCTTTGACTTTTTCTCATATCTTTTATGAGTATTATTATCTTTTAATTTTAGTCAGTGTTTCTTCTGTTGCTTTTTTCAAATTTGGAATTTAAGCATGATTTTCATAATTACTATGTTGTGGTCAGTCTTTTACTGAATTCCTAAACCGTTGTCTAACAAGAATGTAATCTATTTGATATCTCTCTACTGGCATCTTCCATGTGTTATCGTCTTCTAGCGTGTTGAAATAATGTGTTTGTGTTGGTTAAATTGTATTTGTCGCAAAATTGTACCAGCCCATTTCCCCTTGTTTTTAGTGCCTAAACCATATAAACCTACTACCGCTTCTTCTCTACCTTTACCCATCATTGCATTATAATCTCGCCTCCCCCCACTCCCTTATTATTAAATTTTCACGTCCATTTACGAATCTTAGAATGTCTTCAATATCTTTGTAGGTTGCTTCTACGTCTTCCTCACTTTAGCTAGAGGTGGGCATGTGTACTTGTATTATTACGGAATTTACCAATTTAGATTCTAATTTAACCGTGAGTACCCTTTGAAGAGGTTGAAACTGTTGTCTTCGAGTCTGGAACCATCACACCTTTTGTTCTTTTCTACAGTTTCCTTTCTTTTTTTACATAACTACACCCACTCCTTAATTTCATTCTTCTAATCCTGTATGAATTGTCCTTAAGTCTCCACTCCAAAAATCCCCGTCTCTAGCCACCGAACTTTGCTAATTCCTACTATATTTAATGCTTGCCTATTCATTTTAATTTTCAAATTCTCTAGCTTGCGTATTGGTTTCATGCTTCTAACATTCCATATTCCAACTTGTAAGGTGTTCACGGTTCTTCTTTTTTTTCTTATTGCACTTGCCAATCACATCCTCCGAAGTAGTGCCCTTCCTGGAGACCTGAATGGCGAACTGTTTTAATTTCGGAATCTTTAAGCTCAGAGAATGCCATCATTTTTTAAAACGATTTTGGGATGCTATGTACTTGGGAGGTAAAGTCGTTTCTCGTTGCCTTCCACATTGTAGTAGTGTGTCTTAGATTCCCATGGTCTCCGCTTTGCTATGTACCGAAAGAGCTGCTGCCCTCTTTTGGGCTGGCGGCTACGTGGCTCAGTTGGTATGCATGTGACTACTAAGCCCAAGCTCCCAGGTTCGAATCCCGACATGGTCCGCTTGAAAAAACGTTAGGTGAGCATTTTTCTCAATAATATTCACTCGTTTGGATAAAGGTAAAATGTAGGTCTTAGTCATGCAACACGTTAAAGATCCCTACCTTGCTTGGAACAACAAGGGTTAGGCAAAATTCAAAATTTCCAGGTAAAAAAGAACTACTTCCTGGTCAATGAAGTACTTTTTGGTGGAGCATTGGAGAATCAAATGTAGTGCCCTTTTTTGGGCTACTATGCCCAAGGTCCTAGTTTTGAATTTTGACATGGTCTACTTGAAAAATGTTAGACGATCATTTTTCATAAAAATACGCCCTTATTAGGGGTGAGAGGTAAAATGTAGTTGGCATGTGTGACTTTTGTCATGCACGTTAAAGATCCCTGTCTTGCTTCGAAGAGCAAGGGTTCAGCAAAATTCAAAATTTCCACGTAAAAAAATTTGCTTCTTGGCCAATGTGGTTAAAAGTATAGTTCTTCGGTCCTTTCGCTCACTTTGAAAGACTGAAGCCATTCTACCCATTCTAGTGCTTTAGAACTTCTTCAAGGTGCAGCTCTGTTGGGAACACTTGAACAAGCTGTTACAATTTTTGTCTTCTGTTCTCTTACAAACAGTGTAACCTATGTCATAGGATTAGTACCACAAAATGCACCAATTGCTGAAAAAACTTTCGTATATTTGAATCTCATGGTAAATTTTTCTTTTTTTCCATTAAGAAACTTACAACCTGGTAGTCAATTAGCCCGAACCGAACCACTCCAATTATGTGTGATATTTTCCAAAAAAAATAATTATCAAAATACGTCTTCTAGTTAGCTTTCTGATACAACTCTTACATTAATTCATAATAACATTGCTAGCAACCCCAAACTTTGATTTACCAGGAAGTATGTGTCTGTTTTGCTTGAAAAATAATCTCAAAGCACATGTAAAATGACATGTCCAACAAAACCTTATGGGGGATTTTCGGAATTATAAGTTTTCAAATGTGGTCTCTTAAATGAAATATTTTGTTCATCGAACGACAGGTTAATTCATATAACAATTTTTTTGGCAAGTATTTTTTTTGTTTAGCATGGACATAATTTTGTCAGGATTTTTAATAAGGATTTGTTTGTCAGATATATAGAAATCATTTTATTTCTTTAAATTGCTTTACTGGCATTATGTCAGCAATGTAGAGCCAGTACAGCATTGTCATAATAGCAAATTGGTTGTTTTCGAAAAAGCTTTTCTTAGATGTTTTGTGCAGAAAAATAAATAGCGACATTGAATTTTTAACGTCTAATGTGCTATCTAATCTTAAATAACATAAAATTAACTTTTAAGTGAATTCTTACTCTACCCCTAAATCCAACATTTTATTTATTTACAATGGACTTGCGGAGATCAATGTGCGATGGAGAATTGGATAGGAAATGTATAGAACCAGAACTAAGTTGTGCCATAACTAAGTTGTGCCATAATATCAAATTTTTTTCGTTCAAAACAAAGTTTTTTGCAGATGTGTTTTATGATATTTTTTGATTATCCATAATTAAGTAAAATAGAAATTAAAACTATTGATTGATTCTATGTGTTCAGGCATATGCATAAAGTTTAGATATTTTTTTGAACATGTTTCAGATTTAGCATGCCTTGGTTCTACATTCATGATGACTGCAGAAACTGGTAACAACTTCATAATTTTTAAAAATTTAGTATTGTAAGTCTCTTTACAATAGCTTGAAGAACGCGTTGCTGTCAATAATCATTTGATGAAATTTAGAACAATTTATTGGCAAACTTGTATTATTTTACGAGCTTCTGTGTATTTGAGTAATTTATAATAATTTCGGTTCTTTTCAATGTATGAGAATGTTTTCACATCCACATTCGTAAGAAGATTAGTCATGGAAAATATGTCTGTGTTTTCCTAATTTGGCATGTCTTATAGTGAAATCCCGATTTTTAATTACTGGTTGCAAAAGAATGTATTAAATACTTTACTATTTATTTCGACATTTTACTTTCATAATATTATTAAATATTCCCATTACAAACTGTAGACTATCCAACTAAAATTTTAAGGATATTTTCTTTTTAATGCCCGTGAACTAATTAAAATTGATAAATGTTTTTCTATATATAAGTGTATGCTGAATTAATGTGTGAGTGTTAAAAATTACAAAAAAATTTAATTCCTTGTAAATTGTTTTGATAGAAAAAGTAATTTAATGCTTCTTGAGTGCACCATATGACCTTTGTCAATGTACTACATAAAAAATCTGTCGAGGTGAAATGCACAGTAACGTACAATATGTTTTAACATGTGCACATTGCAAATACACATAATAACTATAATAATCAGAAACACTTTTGACTTTTATAGTCTTTTTATGTCATAATTGTTTTTGATTAGGTGGTGAATTGAAAATTTGAAAATATAATATTTGTTCAAAGAAATTTTTGCTGATGCCGATTGTTAGACTGATGCTGATCGTTTCTTTTGTTAGAGTATTTCATTTACCAATGACATTTAAAACTTTTTGATTATTCCATTTTAACTGGTATAAATCTATCATTGCAAGATTATTGAATAGTTTATTATTGAACTAAATACATACCATTCCTTTAAACTATATACAACTACAGAAGTTTCTGTTATATTTTCTCTTCTGAACTTAAGAAAGACATTCAGTCCATAAAAGAGCAACGGATAACATAAAGCTTTATCGAATCATCAGAAAGAAACAAACTAAAAGCTATACTGAATTTTTAATTCTTATTATACAATATGATTAACCTGGGGTATAATTTGTAATTATAGTGCATTAAAAAACAGATTTAGTAATTAAAATAATAGGATGGGCTTTACTTGCACAATACAAACTGAGCACAAGCTTGATTCACATGCAGCAGACAAAATATCACATTGCTGTAACTAGAAATACGTATATCAGTTGAATAGTAATTTTAACAAATTGTGAATATATTTTTACGGTTGCAATTGGTTGTTCAAAACCATGTCGCAATTAGGTGTTTGAATAAACTCAAGAGTTTTCAATATATTAAAGATATTATCTAAAAGAACCTCTTATTACTCTCTTACGTTTCACTTACATATGCAACTTTAATGAGAGCTTGTATTTTTTCATATTGTTTTAGTACTAAAACCAATTACTCAATTTCCTGCACTATTAGAGGTCATGCCCTTTAAGTTTATTATGCTATGACATAATTTAATGAATTCAAAAAAAGACAAAATATTTCAGACTAAAAGTTTTTCAGAGTATGTTTAATTACATTCACAAATTTGTTTTAAAAACATCTCCAAGGCAGTGACATGAAAATGAGAAGCTAATTAGTATTTGTAGGTTAGCAAGACAAAATTTACTGAGTAGTGGTGTGAACCTGGCGGCCAACCAATACAAAATTTCTTTTAAACTTGGCGCTAATTTATGGAAGGAGCACTTACTGAATCTGTTTGTTAAACACATTATAGGTTGCACTAGAGTTGTTTTATTTTTGCTATTTTTATAAATTACTAGATTTAAACAAAGATGTAATCCGTTACGTGTGAAGTAGATGCTAGTAATCTGAATGAAATTTACCCTACCACGGAGATGTAACAGTAAAAATGCACCAGCTAACTTGAAGTGACAACGGGTGAATTCTATAAGAACTAATGCAAAGCTTTTAGAGGTATACCAACTTTTTCACATTTGCTTACCTGGAAAATTTTCTGAACTTACAGTCCAATAAAAATGATGAGCACTAACCCATCTGGAATTTGCTCTCGATAAGCGGTGGGTGGTCTACAAGACGATTAAATGCTTATTTCTGCCCCCCCCCCTTCTTTATGCTATGGTGGTATTTATAAGCTATATTATTTTAGGGGATTACTCAACTCCTCTATTCACATGACTGTGCGATTTGAACTGAACTTGTGGTTGAGGTCAATGGTTTTTCAGTGCATGGGAATATTATGTATTCTTACAGCTGCTATTTAATTTTGACGTTTGGGTCATCGGGTGTGTCAAAACGTTTTAAATTTATTACTGTTTTTATGGGTTTCTATCGGTTTACGTAGTTTACTGTACTTTTGGTTTTTTCACTACGTGAGAATGTTTTCAAATACACATTTGTAGGATGATTAGTCATAGTCATGTTAATGATTTTCTTATTTGATATTCAACATGTGAAGTTCCTTTTATTACTGGTTTTAAAAGAATGTACTGAATGCTTTTCCTGTTTATTTTGGTATTTTACTTTAATAATATAATTACATAGCAGCTTTCTAAGCTGTAAACTACCAAGCTTCTAAAAAATGTTACGGGTATTTTTGCACGTAGCTCCTTTCACTAACTTAAATTAATAAGTGCTCTTCTATTTACAAGTATACGATTAATTAACACACTAGTGTGCATCTCTCTTATAAATAGGATTTGTTTTCAAAAATCTTATCATAAATCACTAAAGATCGTGTCTGTTGTTCGAGTGATGTTTCCAGTTATATCTTCATCCTAAAAATAAAAAGTTCAATGATTATTTGTTCAACTCTGTAAATTCCGTTGAAGGCAAAAGTTCATGGTAAAACATTTACATGTCAATCTTGGTGCGGGATTGCTAGGATAATGCCCCCAGAGAAAGAGAAAGACAAAGTTTTTATTAATCTTTCATTGTGGATTGCTAAATGTCTTGTATAATTTTGACAACCGCCAGTAAACAGGTACGTCTGAAGTTTCCAGTATTTAAAATGTTTCTCTTTTTGTAAATATCTATAATAATCGACATTTCCAAGTTGTAACTAAAATACAATGAAAACGATTTGATTATGCAGTGGTTTGTGGTATTAATACTTATGAATTGATATACATGTCAAAATTTCTGTTTATTATTTAAAAAAAACGTGTTTAGACCCAATAATTAATTATAGGTAAGAGAGGTAATCAGTTACAAATGCAAATAAGCCATTGTTTTATATAATCAATAAATCAAAATCAGTAGTTTGTGTATTTCATGTAATTATCTGTTGATTCGACGTTAACCAATTTTTTTCATATTAATTATATTATTAAAAAGAGCAGTGAAATTGGTTCAGCATTTGCAAATATAATTTAATATCAAAATTCATAAACTAATTAATGATATTTATTGATGTAATTAAAATAGTATTCAAATAGATTCTATTCTTTTAACTTGCTATTTGAACTAATGGTGTTTTATTTAATAGGGAGGAAGAACAATGTTTTCTTTGCGATTGAAAATAGGAGCTGGAAGAAATAGTGAGTGGAGATGTTTCTTTTGTCTTCACGTTCGAACTGCTACTGTAGTTCTAGGAATATGGCATCTAGTAAGTCTTTTATTTTATTTTTAAATTAATTTAAAAACTATTTTTAAGATCTTGCATGTACTTGCTCTGAGTGTTCTTGCTTTGGTAATGCGTAACCATCAGCAGTTGCTAGTGGAACAGCAAACCACCCCAGATTATTTGGAACCAAATAATCTTCTACCAACACCATTGAGTAAAGTGAAAGAACATGACAATCCATATTATTTACCTACTACCCAGGAAGGGCGTGCACTTTATTCTTGTGAGTAGTTTTCTTTTTATTTTTCAAGAAGAAACCTTCAATATTTGTAATAAAGATTCAGTGAACTGAAGTTTGAATTTAACTGGTATTTTGTTGTGTTAGATTTCTAGAATACTCAGCAATTGAAGTAATGATTTGGTTTGTATTTATAAAGAGAAATTGGAATGACACTTAAATGTGTACTAAAGAAATACTTATAGCTTTTTATTGCAAACTGACGCCCTAAATTTTTTCATAGATTATAGTTCCCTTAAACTTAAATTTAAACATTTGTTTTTAAACGTGTTATTTTTATCTAATATTAACAACAAAGTTGTTCTACTTAACTTGTGTTTCTTATTTATTTGAATGAGTGCAGTTGTCTACATTTTGATAATCAGGGTAAAATTAAAATTTAAAACCTTTTAACAAAATATTGATTATCGTTAATATAAACTAGATAGCTTATTTAAATTGTTGAAAATTGCTGAAAAGCTCTCGCATACTTGATTAAGTACATACTTAGGAACTAAATAAAATAACATTATAATTCTTATTTGATGCAAACATTTTTAACATGATTCGTGCAAAATGAGCATTACACAATAAATTTGGATTTGCCATAAAGGGCCGGGACTCGTTACAATTTAAAGATGCTTCGGCTAACTACAGTGGTGCGGGACTGAGTTCCTATGGAAGAAATAATAAAACAAAGAAATAAAAACAATAAATAAAAAAAGGCTGAACTACAAATAACTTCTTTTCATTAATTGCTTATCCTGATAGATCTTTTCTCTTTGTCATAATTGAAAGGCGCCAAACCGTGTTGCAGTAATCCTTTCGATATTATCTCTAGACGGAGATGGTTATTCTACATAGGTAACCCTTGTTTCACGTTCCTAAGTTTATCACATTATACGTTATCTTTGTCTAAAATACCTTAAAACACTTATTATGTCGTATTTAAAGAAATTTTTGAAATAAAATGCCTCTCACAAATACGACTCCATCACTGGAATGACTGAATATCTTGTTAAAATGACCTAATTTTTATTCAGTTCATAAATAAATGCAAATAAAATTCAATCTATGCTTAAACCTCTATTAACATTAAATAATTGCAATATCAATACCAATACACTTTAAAAAACCTGGTTTCTTAACTTCATTATGATCCAGTATTACCAAAAATATTATAAAAAAAGATTATTAAATTAAATCTATCAATAATACTATCACTCAATTTTTCCATTTCCCATATTAAATTACATGACATTATAAATTTCAATTTCTAGAAATGACTTTTATAACAAACATAGAAAACAGTTAAATAGTTAAATAATTTAAAGTTAACAAAAACTCATTTCGTTGCTAAATCATTGTTCTACAAAGTAATCGCTTTTATGTTTGTTTAATTTTCTATGTCGTAAATATCAACCATTCCAGTTACAATCCACACATACATAATTAATACATATAAACATGAGCTTATAATTACCCAAAATTTACTTCATTTCGAGATCTTTGTTGGTTGTTTTGCAGAGAGAAATAGTCCAATCGGAGCAGCTGCTATAACAGCAAAACCGGTCATGAAATTTTCTCTTTTCAAAATAACCAACAATTTATATTAATTTTCGTCCACTATGCTCGAATTACTTTTCTAATGCCAAACAAAATTATTCATTATCAATTAAATGGAAACATATTAGTTTCAGTTGACCAAGTTCCTCAATTAGCGTTGGGTGTAGTACCTTCTCAGAAGGTAATCGGCCATTAATTTATTTATTTTTCATCTTGTTTTTGACTAGTTTCTAAAATTTTGTTTGGCAATGCCATTTACAATATCATGTCGAGGCCTTGTAAAAGTTACCGATAGTTAGTTGTTTACTTTCGAGTATAGGGGGCGCATGAGTTACATTTCGCACATTTGCATTTACCATGATTTGTGTATAATTTCAAGATCTTTGTTGGTTGTTTTTCAGGGAGAAATTATGAAATCTGAGGAGCTGCAAAAACAGCGAAACCGGTCATTAGAATTTTCTCTTTTCAAAATAACCATTTTATATTAATTTGTGTCCACCATGCTCGAATTAATTTCCCAATGCCAGACAAAATTATTCATTTTTACTTATACTGGTGTAGCTTTCAATAATTGAAATATTGAAAATTTGGAACATGGCAAATATTAGTTTTACCAATTTGACTGACCTTGTTTATCTCGTGCTAGGCAAAGTGGAACTTTTTTTAAAGTTATATTGGATGCTTTAGTTGGCCAGTCACTGATAATAAATTTCTATTTCTTTTATTTCAGTATAGCAGTTACCAAACTAAATACTCTGGTAATACTAAATTTGTTATTTTTCTAGCCGATATGGATATGGGAGCACTTATGACAGTTTGTACTTTGGCCATTACCTTACTCCTTGTATATGGAACACTTAAAGGGAAGGCTACTCATTTACTGCCTTTCTTTTGCTTACAGTTATTTGATTTTGCCGTGACAACGTAAGTTTTTAAATTGTAGTAAGTACTTTGAGAATTAATGATTTTTTTTTTCATTAGCCTCACTGCTACTGGTTACTTTTGCTATCTACGCTCAGTACATAGTTTGGTAGCAGAACACTGGCATAATTTACCATTCCGTAAAGAATTGTTGCAGTTGAGTCCTCAGTACTTATCTCTGATTGTTTTGGTGGTATTTCTTATTTCCATGCTGTGGAAGGTAAGTAATAATTTTAATGGTCCAATTAATTGTAAATAGATTATGTCCAGGAAGGGCAACCTTTATTTTTATATCAAACGACAACATGAAAATACTTAACAGAGGTCTCTAAATCTTGTGATGGAAATTAAAAATGTTGCAGTAGTCTGAAATTATTATCATTGTGCATTAAATTGATTTTCTTAGGAGAAAGCTGTAGATATTATCAAAATATATTTCAAGAATGTGTGTGCAACTGCTTGCATGGGTGCATTGTGTGTGCAGACATGTGAGAGTGGATGCATGCTGAACTATATGTATCATGTGCTTGGGCATATATGAATGTTGGGGTAAGTGTGGGGTGTCTGTATGTGTGTATGTGCATGCATGTGGTTATGTGAACGTGGGAGCATTTGACATATAGTGTTGAATTCATGACTACATTATGTTGTATTGGGAAGTTATTAGATATTGTAGGGTAGTAATCAAGTCAGAAATAAATAGAGATACTTGTCAAAAAAAAAGGTTCTATAAAACGGATGTTTTGGGTGTCTATGCAATGTGTGTTTGAATTGTTACTTTAGAGGCGATTCTTGAGATGCCCAATTAGCTTGATGTTCTTTAGGATCAATAGTTTTTGAACCGTCTTGACCGTGTGCAGCGGGTAGCAGTACAACGACTGGACACAACTTCAGTCGCATCTGTGAGAGAACTTTCAGAGGCAGTTCAAATTACAATTGGTAGTAGCTCTACGACGTAATGTTTTTATTTGTCTTATAATTGAATATGGTAGGATATGGAGTTGAAGCCATAACGAAAAGTAGACGTGTGCTGTTTGGAGTGGAGTGTGTAATTAATATCATTAAAAAATAATTAACAAAATATTTACTGCACGTACCATCAATCCATAATTCCTTCCATAAAACACAATATTTAGCGTATATACTATAATTAGATGTCACTTTATTATTACCCCAAGGCACAACTGTCCTCAACTTCTATGTGTATACACGTCTTCGCATCTCATCGATGAATGCACTTTAAACACACTTAGGTTTTTTGAAAGAAGTAACACAAAGATAAACTAACCGTCAAGTGTTTCTGGATACAGTCATTGTTAATGGAAGTGGTATTTCGAAGAAAAGATTACGTAACAAAGTACCAATTATACTTGTTTCTACCTGCAGTCAACCCTCTCTCGTTTAATATGCTTATATATATATATATATATATATATATATATATACAGTGTGTCCCAAAAAGTTTTATACAAATGGAGAAAAAGCTTATCTTACATTTCACAAAAAAAATTATTCTTGATAAAAAGCTCTGCTTGACTTGTAGATCCATAATTAAGTACAACATTTTTAAAACATTGGCTGGAATACGGGGAAAATCAAAATCATGATTTAAAGTGATAGTAAAATACACTCAAATTGTATTGGAGAGCAAAATGTTCATTTAAATTTTTATTAAATAGCATTAAATTATGCCCACTTTGTAAATTTGTGATTTTCCTAGAAAAAAATTACAAAATATTATTAATTAGATTATTTATTGAATAAAGGAATAACACGATGATAAACCTCCTATCAATTTATCAACAATGAATAATCACAACTAATAAATTCTATTGACAACATGTAAAATTACATAAATACTACGGAACTTCAACGTATCTACCGTTCCTTTCTAAACAGGTGATTGATTGTTCGTTGACTAAATTCATTTATGACATTTCTAACCACATCTGGAGTTATAGCTTCACATGTATCTTTAATGATTCTTTCAAGATGATCCAACATCTTGAAATGGCCTCTGAAGGTATACTTTTTCTTTTAAGTAGCCCCACAAAAAGAAGTCTAGAGGGGCTACGTCTGGCGACCTTGGTGGCCAAAGAAACTCCATGTCCTTTCTGATCACTTTACTGTTAAAAGTATGGACGAGAAAATCCCTAAGAGTTCTCTTACAGTGATATGGTGCTCCATACTGTTGGTATCATATTTTTTGTAGTTCATGTAGCGGTAGTTCACCAAGAAAGTCTGACAACTGATTATTTAAAAATTGTAGGTATCTTTCTCCATTCATGTTATTTCAAAAAAGAATGGTCCAACAATTCTGTCTTTGTAAATGCCACACCATACATTAGTTTTAAATGAATATTGATCTCTGGTTTGGACATGTAAATTGGGATTAACATCGCTCCATCATCGACAATTTTGCGAACTTACTGTACCATTAGACGTAAACGTTGCTTCGTCAGAGAACAATACTTGTCGTGTCATAAATCTGTTATTTTCCAATTCTCCTTGCATACGAGCACAAAATTCAAACCTTCGTACAATATCTCCTTCTTTTAGAATATGGGTAAATTGGGGTTTGTATGGTTTAAGTTTATTTGACTTTAAAATTCGTGCAACTGTATTTTAACTTACATTCAATAAATTTGACCTTCTTCGAAGTGAATATTTTGGATTTTTCACAACCGATAGCATCACAGCAGTTTCAATTTCTTCATTTCGAACCCATGATCGATGTTCTTTCTAAATATATTTTCAACACTTTCAGAACTCGTGAAATTATTTATTACATATCTGACCATTGTGAAATGTATTTTTTTATCGGGGTGTCGATTACTAAAGATTTCTGCTGCCTCCCTACATGTTTTATAATTTTCTCCAACAATGAGAACAATTTTAATTTTATCTTTAATACTCAATTTTACTGGCATTTTTAATTATTGCAAACACACACTTATGTAACAATTGACATTTGTTGATATTGTAGATATTGTAGATATTCTAAAGCACTCTATCAAGAACGTGTGTAAAAAGGATCAGTAACATAAAATCAGGCGCTTATTATGAACGGGATCTTACGATGTTTCGTACTGCGCATTAATTTAACAATTTCTCATGTGTTTATTGAATATCATTTTTAATTTTTATCTACAAAGTGGGCATAATTTATAGCTATTTAATAAAAATTTCAATGAACATTTTGCTTTCCAATACAATTTGAGCATATTTTATTGTCACTCCAAATCATGATTTTGATTTTCCCTGTATTCCCGCCAATGTTTCAAAGATTTTGTACTTAATTATGGATCTACAGGTCATGCAGAGCTTTTTATCAAGAACAATTTTTTTTGTGAAATGTAAGATAAACTTTTTCCATTTGTATAAAACTTTTGGGACACACTATATATATATATATATGTTATATATATATATATATATATATATATATATATATATATATAGGTACTAACTTATCTCTATGACCTCCGGTTTATACGCCGGACGTACAGGCCTCCACCATTTCCATGACTGTATATGCAACATTGTGAGTGTATTTCGGTTGAGGGAATTCATACTATTCGGTTTCCTAAAGAGGGTAAATAAATCTCACTTTTTCCACTTATATATAGTTATATACACACTACGAACCAACCTCCAGTTTATATGGAAAACGATCATTGGTTGGTCCCTATTGCCTCATTCAGCGTTGCCAGTTCTTGTAGGTCGGTATGAAGAGCAAATGACTCATCAACGAACAATATAATATGTGAAGCTTGTTAGTAATGCGTATTTGCTTGTAAAGCGTTTATAATTTAGTTTGCTGTTAGTTTTATCGACAATGCAGTTTGTAGGAAATATTTTACTATATGAAATCGTTTCAGTGAGAGAGCGAGGTGAAATCGAGAGACTTTTCTTAACCCTGTTTTGTTTGAATGAAATTTTGATGAAAAATCGATTGTTTACGCGTAAGGGCTATAACTAAAAATACTACAAAAGTATTTCTAAAACTTTCTATCTATATAATTTAATAAACCATTATAACTTGAAAGCGGAATCTGTCTATAAAATATACTTGTAAATTTAAATAGAACTAGAAATTTACGACTTTTAAAAGAGAATTGGTTCATGTTAAAAATGAACAATTTGCACATTCTAATCCTTTAACACACATATTACAATATTATACCGAAATTTTTAATGTCAACTAAGTTACTTGATACATTAATTATTTTATACCAATAAAATCGTAGAGATAGTACATCTATTATTTAGTGTTCAAACAGTATTTATTTGGTTATTGTTTTTTCACTAAAAGATAGAGAGTTATGAAGAAAGGGAGAAAAGCGATAGATAGTTCGAGAGATAGAGAGACAGAAAGAGAGAGAGAGAGAGAGCCAGAGAGAAAGAGAGACAGAGAGTTAAAGAAATAGAGAGTACAGGGATAGAGAGATACAGAGATAGAGAGATAGATAGATAAAACAATGGAGAGATGGAGATATAAAGAAATAGAGAGATAGGTAGAGAGATAGGAAGATATATGGAGAGATAGGGAGATAGGGGGATGGGGAGATAAAGAGATAGAGCGATAGAGAGATACAGAGACAGAGAGGGATTCAGAAAGATACAGAGATACAGTGAGGTACAGGGAAATACAGAAAGGCACAGATAGATACAGAAAGATGCAGAGATTCATAGAGATGCTGAAAAATTCGGCGAGGTTTGTAGAGAGATAGGTCAACATAGGTCAACATACTGAAAGAAACGGCAGATATGGGTAGATGCTGAAAGATATTGAGAGATACGAAGAGATAAGCAGAGATACGAAGAGTTTTCTAAAGATACTCAGCGATACCGAGATATGGAGGGATACGGAGAGATACAGAGCGATACGGGGAGAGACTGAGAGATACGGAGAAATATGAAGAGATATAGGTATACGGAGAGATACGGAGCGATACACAGCCATATGGAGCCATACGCAGAGATACGGATACATACGAAGAGATTCGGAGAAATACCTAGAAATACGGAGGAATACAGGTGCTACGCGGCAGATACAGAAATTTACGCAGTGATACAGAGTGATACGGAGTGACACGGAAAGATATAGAAAAATATTGAGAGAAGGATACGGAGATATATGGAGAAATACTGAGAGATACGGAGTGATACGGAGAGGTACAGAGAGTTGCAGAGAGAAAAAAATAGATACAGAAACGAAGATATACGGAGAAATACGTAGACTTACGGAGAGATACTAAGATATACGGAGAGATAAGGGGGATACGGGGAGATAAGGAGGGACACGGAGAGATATAGCAAGACCTAGCGAGATATAACATAATGTAGCGAGATATAGCGAGATATAGAAAGATATAGAGATACAGGGAGATACGGGAGATATAGGGAGATATAAAGGGATAAAGAAAACTAGTAGGATATAGAGGGAGATAGTGAGACATAGAAAAATATAGAGAGACATAGTGACATAGTAACATCGAGCGGCATAGAGAGGCATAGGGAGACGTATAGAGACATAGAGTCATAAAGAGACATTAAGAGACAGAAAGACATGGAAAGATATAGAGGCATAGAGGGATATAGAGGGACATAAAAGTATATAGTAGGACATAGTCGGACATAGCAACACATAGAGAGACATTGGGGCACAGAAAGGCATAGTGAGGCATAGAGAGGCATAGATATTGACAGATATAGAGTGATGTAGAGGAATATAGAGCGATGTAGAGAGATATAGAGAGATTTAGAAAGGTATATAGAGATATATGGAGAAATATAGAGAGTTATAGAGCGATATAGAAAGATATAGAGGTATAGAGGGATATAGAGAAATATCGATAGATATAGAGAAATGTAGGGGCAGAGATACAGAGAGAGATAAGGGGACAGAGCGGCAGAAAGACAGAGGAGAATGAATATATGCATGTGTGAAATTGAAAGGAATTGCATAGGTGAACGTGTCACTAAGTGAGTGCGAGGAGAAGGGAGAGAGAGGAAAAGAAGAGAGCGAGGAAAGAATGGAGAGACAAAGAAAGTGGGAGTGTGTGAGAATTTGAGAGGAAAAGGGTTTCTTGAAGAAGAATAAATATTTGCACGTTTGTGAAATTGATAAAAACTGCATGAGTGAACGTGACAATAAATGAGGGAAATGGATCGTCTGCGAGTTAGAGAGTGAGTTGGTAGGTAATCGAGCTAGTGAATCATTGAACGTCAATGAACGAGTTAGTAAGAGAGTGAGACAGTGAGTGAATGAGCATGTTGGACCGTTGATGTGTCAGTCCACGAGCGTGTCAGTTAGTCAGTTAGCGAGTGAGTGAATCACTAAGTGTCTCTTGGGAAATTGCGGATTGAGTTAGTGAGTGTGTCGATCAGCATGTTGGGACTGAACCAGTAAGTGCCCGAATGAGTGTTTCAGTGGAGTAAAAGAGTGGGTGAGTTAATGAGAGAGTTAGGAAGACAGTGCCGGTCAAGTTGGAGAGTACGCCAATGAGTGTATCGGCAAGTTGCGAAATGAATTCTGTATGAGCGAGTGAAAATAAATAAGCGAGTGTCGGTCGGTCAGTAGGTCGGTCCGTCGATGAGTGAATCAGTAGGTTACTGAGGTGCTCTGGGAAACAGTGAGTATGTTAGTCGGTTGGTGAATGAGCGGGTTGGTTGGTGAATAAGTCGGTGAGTGAATCAGTGAGAGTGATTGCTAGGTTGTTGGATTGCACTTAGAGTGTAAGTGAGTGTGTTGGCGGTAAGCCCACGAATGAATCATTGGCTAAATCAGTAAGTGGATTGGGCGATCAGTTGGCCGGTCAAAAAGTGAGTGAGTGAGTTTCGATCGATTAGGTATTCGGTGAGTGAGTAAATGAGTAAGTCTGTGAATATGTTAGTCAGTCAACGGTTGAATGAGGGTGTCAATCGGTCGCTCCGCGATAGTTAGTGAGTAAGTGTGACCATCGTTCGGTCGAGTGAGTTATTGGATGAGCTGTCAGAAGATCTCGGTTAACGTGTTTTAGAATAAGGCAGTGAGGAAGCGAGTGTGACGGTCGGTCGGCCTGCCGGCGAGTGAGTGAGTGTCGAACGATAGCTCGACGAGTGAGTAAGTGTAGTGATTGGTTCAAATGTGAGCCAATAAGTTAGTTAAACAGTGTAAAAGTTGGTTAGTAAGTGTGTCGTTTGATGAGTTGCCGAATGAATCTGTGAGTGAGTCAATGATTGGTATAGGGTATCGGTCGGCTAGCGCATGAGCGAGTAAGTGAACGCGCGATTCAATGAACGAGTGTCGGTCCGTGAGTGAGTATGTTGATCGATGAGTTGACGAACGAGGCAGTGAATGAGATTGTCGTTCGGTAAGACGGTAGACGAGTGAGTCACTGAGTGTATCGGTCGACAAATGTATTGCTGACTAAGTGGGTTTGTTCGTTGGCAAGGGAATGAGTGAGTGTTGCTCGATCGACCAGTCAGCAAGGGAGTCTGAAGATAAGCTGGTGAGTATATTGGTCGGCCGGCCAGTTGGCGAGTGGTTGGGTAGTCGATGCGTCGATCGGCGAGGGAGTATGTCAATAGGTCGGTCGATGCGTGAGTCAGGGAATGAAAGAGTGAATCAATAAAAATGTGTCGCTCGGCGAAATAGGGAGTGAAGCAGTGAGTCAGTGAGTGATTCAGTAAGTAATATAGTACATGTGTCGATTGGTCAGTGAGTAAAAATGCATGGGTGGGTGAGTCAGTGAGTGTGTCAATCGACGAGTTGTGAATGAATAAATAGGTGAGTCAATAGATTAGTAAAAGTGTGCCAGTTGGTGAGCTGGGAGTGAGTCGGTAGATACGTGTGCCAATAAATGAGTCGTGTATGAGCGCGTTACTGAGTGTATCAAGGTGGAGTCAGTAAGTGAGAGAGCGAAAGTGAGTTAGCGTTAGTAGGAGTGTCGACTGGTGAGTAGGTCGGTCGGTTGACTAGTGAGTTATCGAGCTAATCTGAGTCAGACAAGTCAGTTAGCGAGTGCATCGATTGTTGGATGAAAGAATGAGACGATATGCAAATGAATCGGCGAGTGAATCATTAAATTTGTAAGTTAGTAAGTAGTTGATAAGTCAAAGAGTGTCAGTTAATAGGTTAAACGGCAAGTTTTGATGTGAATCTTACGTGAGTGAGTTAGTGAGTTAGTCTGCGAGTTGGTGAGCGAACTTTGGTCGACCATTTAGTGAGCGGGTCGGTCGGCAAAAGAGACGGTGAGTGAGTTAGTGAGTGTGTTTTACGGTAGGTCGTTCTATTGCCGCTTGGCAAATGAGTCAGTTAGTGTATTGGTAACAAGTGGCCCAATGAGTCACTGAATAATTCAGTGAGTGGGTTGGTCGGTTAGTTGGCGAACGGAAAGTGAATGAGTGAGTTTTGGTCGCTTGGATAGCCGCGATTAAGTCTATGAATATGTTGGTCGGTCGGCGGGTGAGTGAGTGTGTCAGTTGGTCAGTCAATAAGAGTCGGTGAGTAAATGTGGCAATCGTTCGGTAGGTAAGTGAGTTAGTGGGTGAGTGGTTAGTAAGTGTTGACGGTGCGGCAGAATCAATCAGTGAGAGATGGAGGGTGACAACCTTTTGGTCAATCTGCAATTGAGTGTCCAACGATAGCTCGGTGAGTGAGTAAATGTCTATATAGGTCAAAAAGTGAGCAAGTGAGGGAGTCGGTAAAAGAATGCATGAGTCTGTAGTGAGTGAATAGTGGGAGTGTTCCGGTTGACGAGTAGCGGAATGAATCAGTGAGTGATTTAGTGTGTGTTATAGTGTCGGCTAGCTGTTGCATGAGTCAATGAACGAGAAATTGATTTCATGAATGAGTGTCGGTCGGTGAATGAGTATGTCGCCGCACGCCGGCCGGTGGGTTAGTCAGTGGGTGTATCGGTCGACGATGTATTACTGAATGAGTAAGTCTGCAAGTGAGTGAGTGTCGGTAGATCAGTCAGCTAGCGAGTGGCTCAGAGAGTTAGTTGGTGAGTATGTTGGTCGGTCAGCCAGTCCGCGAGCCGATGGATAGTCGATGGGTCGATCGAAGAGTATATCGATCGATCGGTCGACGAGTAAATCAGTGAGAATGTGTCGCTCGGCAAGTAGAGGATAAACCACTGAGCGAGTCAGTGATTGGTGTAGTATGTGTGCATGTCGATCGACCAGTAGATTGGTTGGTCTGCGAGTGAGAGTGAATGACTGTGAGCCAGTGAGAGTATGTCGGCCAGCAAGTGGTGAGTGTTTGAATGAATGCGTCAGGGAGTCGGTGAGTGAGTGAATCAGTGAGTGTCGATTACGAGTTGGGGAGAGAATTAGTGAATGAGTCTGCCAGTCAGCTAACCAGTCGACAAAGTAGGGTGTTGATTCATGGATCGGCAAATGTGTCGATTGGTCGGTCGGTGAATTCATCAATGAATGCATCAGTGTAGAATGAAAGTGAAGGTATTGGTGGGTGAGTTGTGGAGTCAATAAGTGAGGAAGCGATAATGTTTTAGCGAGTGTTAGTAAGAGTGTAGCTCGGTGAGTTGATTGGTCGGTTGGCAAGTGAGCTGGTCTGAGTGAAGCAATAAGTGTGACAATGAGTGTGTCGGTCGGTGAGTATATGAGATGATATGCAAATGAATCGGCGGATGTCATTTAATGATTTAGTTAGTTAGTGTGTTTGTTTGCTCGTCAACGAATAAGTCAGTGACTGTGCCGGCGAATGGGTAATTGAACAAATCAGTGAGTGAGTGAGTAAGATGGTTGGCCAGTCGGCAAGTGAGTAACCATTATCGATCGGACGGTTGGCGGGGGTCAATGAGTGAGCGTGTCAATTGGTCAGTCGGCAAGTGAGTAAGTGAGTGAGCAAGTATGACTCGGTCGGCAAGTTGTAGAGTGAGCCGGTGACTGAATGGATACTGTAACGGACAATGATCTGTTTATTTATTGGGCCATTGGTTTGATATATAACATCGAAATACATATGTATTAAAGTTAAAGATTTTTACCGCAAATATGAAAAAGAAAATATTACTCTTATATCAAACGGGAGTTCTAGTATTGATTTATTTAAATCGATCTTTTCCTCAAAATCGTTTCCTATACGTGGCTTATTTCAAAAATTCCAAAGATAATTCAAATAAAATGCATTTGTAGGTATTTATTAAAATATAATCTCGATAATCAATCAATACGATAAAACTGTTATTTTTCTAACGCCTGCTGTTAATATGTATTATTTGTATAATTATAAATTTGTAACTCATTAATAACACAAAACTAGACGAAGACTGGAATTTTGATTCCGCACTAAATAATTTTAATAACAAATGCCTCTTCTATCGAAGCAATTGATGCGAGTATAAATCGCTTTACGTAAAATTGAAGCTCAGGCCTTGAACGATAATTCATTTTTTAAGAAATTGAAATAATTTTAAAATTGAACAACGATCAATAAACACTCAAGGACAACTCACGAGGTTGTTGACGTGTCTAAATACTATGACAATAGACCGAAACAAAGTTTTATTGCATTTAACTAATTAATTATTTGGCGACAGTGGTTTCCACAACATAAAGTTGTTTACAAATATAACGTAAACATGCTTTTATATTAATTAGCGTAATTATAGAATATGATCATAGAATTTGGGTGAAAATGTTATAAAACCTGAAGACTAAGTTAATTTTATTTTTATGCATTACTTCACACCGTGATGTACCAATTTTAAGTGAACACTCAATTCAAGAAGAATTCTATGCTGAGTATATAATTCGCCAAAAAAAGACTAAATACAACATTTTATTCAGGTGCACATTATTATATTAACAAGTCTATTTATGTCTACACCACAATGGTACTGCTACAGTAATATGAGATTTAAGAACAAATAATATTTTGTTTAGGACAAACCGCAATCTTAAGTGATTTTTTTAAAATCAAACTATACAAAGATCGATAATTATTAATACGTATAAATACATAGGAACTTGTATATGCGGAGGGAAAGAATCTGTTCTCCATAACGCACCTAAAATTATATGTTATGGCAAAATCAGTAGTTTAATTACTGGCTGGATTCAGACGCAAACACACCGTTGAATTGATGCGCTTCTATCTCTTCCATGCTACTGCAATGTTGCCAATAATAAGAGGCCACATCGCGAGAATTATAACATTTACTGAAGGAAACATATATGGAGGTCTCTTCGTAGTATCCGTGACGATGAATCAAAACGCTAGCGCGGTGGCTAACGCAAGGAACTAAAGCCCCTATGAAATCATAAAACAGGCATAGTGACCTCCACAAAAATTTTTGCAGTTATGCTCTATGCACCCTATAGATTATTTACATGCACAAAATTGTTAAATACGCTATGGCCTCCGATTTGGAGGTCATAGCGTCATATGAGGTCTCAACGTATACATTATACGAAATTTGGAGGTCGTAGCGCATAGTTAGTACATATATATATATATATATATATATATATATATATATATATATACAGGGTGCCCTATTTCTTACACGTTGTATGGGTAACTCTGTTATTTGTGACATTAGAGAAAAGTTAAATAGGGAAACTAGTGCAGTTTTAATGCCGAGTTCAGCCATGAGGAGATAATTAACATACAGGGTGTGGCAAAAGCGTTATACCAAAATAACGAAATTTTGATCTTTTTTGTTTTGTTTCGTGGTTCATTTATTGTGATAGATACAGTAAAGTAAAACGTAGATGTTTTTTGCATTATTTTAAAAGGAGAATAACATAAACTTATTTGTTTTTACATAACTTTGGTCATGTTCGAGTAAATAAGTGAGGTTATGTTTTTTTAAATAGAAACCATAATTGGCGGTAGTTGTGATAGAAAGGCATTTTTTTTCTCTTTTTAGTGATGTACTATAGTGTACATGTTCAACGTAAAAATTTTTGAAAAATTTTTGTTTTTATGAAATACGAAACTTGGTATTAAATAATAAAATACTTATGCTTAACGTAACAAAAATATCAAAAACAAATTATGTTAAAAATATTAAATATAATATCACTTTAAAAGGTGTTCAATGTGCCCACCATTTTATTGAAGGCACATATCACACCGTTTTTTAACATTACGAAGTGCTTTTTCTATTTTTCGTGCATCAATGCTTGCAATTGGTATTTGGATTCTAGCTATTAAATCCTCAGGCGTTTGAGGAGTAGTAGAATACACTTTATTTTTTAAATCACACCACAAATAAAAATCTAATGGCGTAAGTTGTGGTGAACGAGCAGGCTAAACAATTTCCATTTTGTTACCAATCACGTGCTCAAAACGATCATTTAAATATTGCTTCACTGATGTACCACTGTGTGCAGGGGCACCATCGTGTTGGAAATACTTTGGTCTGTAATGGATGTTTAGAGGTAATTCACTAAATATTCTTCCAGTTGGTGTTTTAAGAAATTTAAGTAATTTGCAGCGGTCAAATTGTCGTTATAAAAAAAATTCCAATAATTTTTCCACAAAATATGCCACACCAACAATTAATATCAATTGATGTTGATCTCTGGATTCACGCACAAGTTTAGGATTTTCTTGGGAATAAAATACTTTGTTATGCTGATTAAATATTCCGTTATTTGTAAATTTAGTCTCGTCAGTAAACATAATGGTTCTACAAAAAATATGAATCCTCTTCACATTTATTAAAGTACCAACGACAAACTGTTATCCGTCTGATTATCCACTGGATACAATGTATTCGAAATAGAATAGTAATAGGGATGATATTTCAGACTTTTCAGAATACACCTCACAGTTTCCTTAGAAGTTGCACAGTGGTTTGCAATTTCGGCAGTAGAAGATCCTGGTTTATAGTTAACAAACGCTAACACATTCGTTTCAACAGTTTCTTCATATTTTCGTAAGAATTTAGGTTTGGTAAATACACCATATGCCTTATGATTTGTAACCTGCGGTTTTTATCTTTGTAAATACACATTAACCATTTCGCATATTTTCATTTTAAAATCCATATTTTAGGAAGGTAAAGAAATTACATTCAAATTCTCAAGGGGACAAACCAAGGGTTGGTAGTTCTAAATTAGTTTAGCGTATTCTTAGTAAGTCCGGTTGTCGAAACCCCATCAGGTATATGAATCATTTTAAAGAATCCACATTTAAGCAGTTATTCTATTCATGTATATTCATCCCTAACAACCCGTTTTGTATAGACAAGCTTTGACTTTCGCATTCCTGCTACGGCAGATGTTAGGTTCTTCCAAGAATTAGCAGCGAGGGACAAAGACGTATCACGTGCCTGGTTCATGGCACAGGCATGATAAGTACACTAGCGTTAGTTGGCAACACCGTTACACCCGTTCATTTACTAGAAGAGTAAGGGAAGGTATGAAATAGTGAATAAGAATTATGCGACGGGCAGTATTCTTGGGTACTGAAAGAGATAAGATGTGAAGGCTCGGTGGTTGCTCAAGAGACGAAGTGAAACTAAGTCACGCGGGACTAATTTAACAATTCGTGTCGAAGGTTAATTTTCTTTGAACGCATAATTAACACTCTTCAATAGTTTTGAAGGATTTGTGGCGTGACAATATAGGTTTTGTTATAACCGAACGATCCTATTTTATTTTATATAGGACGGATTAGATACTTGAAAATTGATAATTCGTGGAGAGCCAAGTAATATAGTGTAAACCCGACCCAACAAACACTGACTTGTTAAATACGGAATTAGTTTTACGTTTAGGTTTAATGTTTTAGCTAGTAGTGAGTTTCGAGTGAGCTTAGTTTGTTTTATAAAGGTGGTCATGATTAGTGACTCATCCAATTAGAATTTATTAGTGGGATGAACATTTTCTTCGTGTGATCGTATCCAAATTCAGTTTTCCGCATATATCACCGACTTCATTGCTGAATTAAAAAGAGCCGCTTGCTGATGTCGCTATCCTGGAACTTCGACGCACCAACCAAAAACATCAGGGGAACCGCGGGCTGAATTCCTGTGGTAGCTATACCAGTAAACTGTGAGTAATTTGTTTTATTTAAATACAAACTCTTTATACATTGTTTGACGTTACTTCTTGTAGCATATGAAATGAAATTTTAAAGTTACGCCATGATTTAATTTCAATTATCTAGTTAGTAGTGTATAATTAGGTTCCCAACGGGGGCGGTACCGCCCCCCAGTGGGCGCTGTAGCTTTCAAAGGGGGCGGTAGCGAGTACAGGGGCAAAAGGGGGGCGTTAGGAGGATCAATGGGGGCGTTTGTGACGTACTTACCTTATTAAAATACTTTGAAAATACCTCGTTGGCATGAATAGACAGTTTATTTAGCTATCTAAAATGTCTATGTTATTGTTATCGAGAAAATATACTTTAAAACATTTAATTCAGCATTAGGTCTATGAATACCTAATTCCGTTTAATATTGTCCGCAACAAGTCTTTGCAAGTTGATAAGCAAAGACGCGATATGACTTGCTTACAAAGTGCACCGCATCGCAAACAAGATAAAACATACAAGTTGATGCTTGTATGAAATCAAACGATAAAAGGCAGGTATAGCTCTAGGAATGTGTTATTATTTTTGTGTGCTTAAATAATCCATGTTCGTGAGTGATAAGTTATATAAGTCATTATAACCATTAATTTTATAATTATCTATAAATTCGTTGAAAAGTTAATTTATTTTAAACCGTGGCAAGTTTTGGATTTCAAAATGTCTGAATCTAAGAAGAAATGCCGGCAGTACAGTCTTTTGTATTTGAAATATGGATTTACGCACTCTCCTGTAAACCCATCATTACCCATGTGTTTACTTTGCCAAAAAGTTTTCTCAAATGAAGCCATGAAGCCTTCTAGGCTACAAGAACATTTAAATAAAATGCATACTGATAAAAGGACAAAGATTTGTCCTATTTTCAAGAACTGCAGAAGAAATATTTGAAACAGCCAACTATATCAAACCTATTTGCGTCGTCTTCTAAACAAGAAGATGATGGACTACGAGCATCATATAACATTTCATTGTTAATCGCAAAAACGGGAAAACCACATACCATTGGCGAGGAACTTATCTTGCCGGCAGTCAGAGAGGTAATAAAACTGTTCTTCATCATAAGACATCGGCAGATGTCATCAGAAAATTCCTCTGAGTAATAACTCAGTGCAAAGGAGAATAGACGAAATGGCTCAAGACGTTGAAATATCATTATGCGATTACTTAAAACTTGCAATTTTTCCATTCAACTTGATGAATCCACTCTACCAAATAACGAAGTACTGCTGTTATCATACGTTCGGTTCATAAAAGACGAAAAATTTATCAAGAGTTATTATTTGCAAAAATTTGGAAACTGATACAAAGGGAGAAACGATATTTAATACCATGAGTACGTTTTTCAAGAGAAAGAAATACCTATGCATAATATTTTGTTGGCAGCTACTGATGGTGCTCCAGCAATGACGGACGTCATAAGGGTTTCATAGCTCATTTGAAACAAGCAGTACCAAATGTACTGCTATACATTGTATTATTCATCGTCAGCACTTGGTTGCAAAAAAACTGAACGAACGTTTGCATTCGTCGCTTCATTACGTTATTAGAGCAGTAAATACGATTAGAAGCAATTCATTGCATGACAGAATATTTAGCCAACTTTGTAGTGAAAATGATGAAGATTACAATCGCTTGCTGCTGCACACAGAAGTTCGTTGGCTCTCAAAAGGTACTTGTTTGAACCGTTTTTTTCAACTATTTGATTCAGTACTGGACTTTCTTGAAAACAGAAACGAAAAATTGCGCAAAAACCTGTTTATACATAAAAATGACATCGCTTATTTGACAGACTTGTTTAAAATATTTAATGAAGTCAATTTACAATTGCAAGGTGACAAATTGAATTTAATTAAAACAAAAAACGTCACAGCTGCTTTTGTGGGAAAACTTCTTCTATTCAAACGAAATCTAGGGAGAGGTGAATACAGCCACTTTCCCACATTATCAGCAGTCTCTGCAAAACATGAAGATTTACTTGCTTACTGCCAACACTTGGACGTTCTTCATGTTGATTGTGTGGAGCGATTTCAGGATATTTTAAACATGAATATACCGGGTTGGGTTTTAGATCCTTTCGCAAATGCAGATACAGCAGAATCATCAAATTTAGAAGAGGAACTCGTAGAACTCACAACTAACGAAGAACTAAAAGTAAAATTCAGAAATGGATATCAAGAGTTCTGGCTTCAAAACCAATACCAGTTCTTTACCCTGGATTGTGGTCAAGAGTACAGATATTTTAATTGCATTTCCTTCATCTTATTTGGCTGAGCGTGGGTTCAGTGCAGTAGCTAATTTATTGTCTAAGAAAAGGAACAGACTGCACATTACTGAACGTGGCGATTTGCGGCTGATGTTAACGAAATTGGAACCCGACATTAGCAAATTGTTAAAACTTCACCAGCCTCAACTATCTCATTAATTTTTCTTCTTAATCTTTTTCTGTTCATTATGTATTCCTATTTAAGTTTTTAATAAACAAGTTTGTACTACATTTGATAGTCGTTTTAATTAAGGTTTACTTTTGCGATTTTTAATATATATACCTTGTCCAACGCTTTAGTGAACGCTTGTAATAGCAGTCAAAAGTGCAACGTTCAGATATGAGTATCTATGTATATATATATATATATATATATATATATATATATATATATATATATAGAGATAGATACTATGCAACAATATTTTAATATTCATTATAATGCACTATGATGAGGAGGGGGGCGTTGGAAGTTTTTTTTCCAGTAGAGGGGGCGGTGGTTCAGAAAAGGTTGGGAACCTATGTCTAGGGCATAAGTTAAGAATTTTCTCGATGTCCAAGATAGTCATTTAATAAATAAGATATTAAGGAGAAGTGACTTATTAATAAATTAACCCCTTAACGCACAATTAAAAAAAAAACCTGCAAAAATACAATTTTTTTTTTTAAGAAAATGTATGTTTGAACATTATTTTGACTAAAAATTTAAAAAAAAAGTAAAAGACTACTCGAAATTTAATAATAGTGGATAAATAATTACAATGGATTTTGATTCACATTGCAGATCGAATATTGTAATTTTACACGCAATCATACATTTTTCGTTTCCAGTTAGGTTTTATTAAAAAAACATCTTTTAACTGCAAAATTTTTATTTGTACCTACTTTTAAAAATATATATATATATATATATATATATATATATATATATATATATATATAAATAGAATTAACATTTTTAGTAATATTTATTGAAAAATAGTAAATTATTCAAAATTTTCTTTTGTGTGGTAGATTTCAAAGCAAGGTGCAGCACATAGCCCAACATTGCACATATAACGACTTTCTTTTCTTTTTCTTTTTCCTTTACTGTCTCTTTTCGAACAGCACACTGCACAATATCTTGTGGGACCTTCTTTTTTTGGCGTTGGTGGAACAAAGCTGGGAAATGACGTTCTGTTAGTCGTAAGATTCCAGGAGCTTTTGGTCTACCTGATTTTTTTATATTTATTTCACTATGGTAATTTTGAATAAGCCTCTCTACCAGTTTGCTTCTAAAATCTAAATTAGATTTTTCACCTCCATTTTTTTTGTACAGAACATAAGCATTCCAAATACTAACGTCTAACAAATGAAAAAATATTTTCTTATAATATTTCTTGCCCCTCTTCGTAATAATCGGATAGTCGTGTAAATGTTGATCTAGACGATCAACACCTCCCATCGTTTCGTTATATTCTATCACCAATTTTGGCTTAGATATAACATTGCCATCTTTATCTTTTTATACTTATAAATCTTGTTAGGTTCATCAGTTTTGGAAAAATAGGAGTACTCCACATTTCATTACTTGACCAATACATTCTTTCATCTGGTTTTTTGATAAGCCTCTGAATGATACAAATGGTAAGAAATATCATCATTTCATTTTTGTCGACGTTTTTCCATTGACTGGTAGACTTGCCAGGCTGTTGTTCAGCATATCTGTTCGTTTCCAGTATTATAATGTCCAACACAGAATCATCAAAAAATAATTTGAAATACTCCAGTACATTAAAATTGTCCGCAAAAAGGAAAGTTGGACCTGGAGCGGCAACAAATGGAAATCTTGGTGGAGGTGGATTTGGTTGGCTATCGCTTATCTGCTTCCAATCAACAGCAATATCTTCATCAGAACTATCTTCAGAATCACTGGAATAATTATCAGAATCTTCTGAACCACTTTCTGACAAATTTGCGTATTCGTAATCCGATTCTATAAAATTATTTTTAATATACGAATATATTCGAGTGTAAACATTTTAGCGTCATAAAATGAGACGCCGAGTTAACTCGAAGCGCATAATTTGGCCGGTTTAGCGTGCTCGAAATAACTCGAGTGTGTGCGTTAAGTGGTTAACGCATGTGAGTGCTTAAATCAGAAGAACCGTGCTTTGCATAATCTCTGTAAAGTTATAATTAATCCCTGAAACTAAATTTTGACAAGTCATATTTATTTGTTAACAGGAATTCAGTTACCTTATTTTTTTTATATACATAGTTTTATGGAAACCTTAGTTACCTAAGGAATTTATAGGTAAGACCGACTTACTACCTTAGATATTTCAACCGGAAGTAGAGTGCATATAAAGTACGAAGACCGGGAACTGCAATCAGCTTGGCACAATTGTGGAATTAAACATTTTCACGGCCAGGTAGAACTTATCCAGGTTCTTGTCTGAAGAAGTCGAGTTTTCCCTCATCTTGTAGGCTTCTCTGAAGGACTAGGAATCCGTGCCATTTTAGGCGGAACTCGAATAAGATAAGGGTGGTGCCCTCATATTACCCTGACCTAAGACTAACGGCAATATAATATTATTTCCAATCCCCTCCCCTTCGACCCACGCCCATCGCGACTAGCCAGCCGAGCCGCGGTATAGTTTACTCCTAGGAGCAGACTTACCTCGTTTGTTCATGCCCTCCCCCCTTTCCAACTTTATGACAATTTGGCATGTAACAGATTATTTTAAAATTTGCTAAATATCCGACAGACAGTGTGGTTGCTTACGTTCCATGTATCTTTCAAAGTACAAATCCGCTACTGCACGTGAGTTACGATTCGAAGAATAGTAGCAAAAGAGCATGTCATTTTTTTCTTCATTTGTATAGGACATTCTAACTATTAGAAGAAAATAATGTACGTATAAACACAAAATAACAGTACTATCTAATTTCTGTTATTCAAACAAGTGAAATCTATTACTATTGTTATGTGTCATATGGCTATTCTTAAAATCAGTTCAAATATTCACATATTATTTAATACAAAGTTTCGTATTTCATAAAAACAAAATTTTTTCAAAAATTTTTATGTTGAACATGCACACTCTAGTACATCACTGAAAAGAGAGAAAAAATGCCTTTCTATCAGAACTACCGCTAATTATGGTTTCCATTTAAAAAAACATAACCTCACTTATTTACTCGAACATGACCAAAGCCATGTAAAAAGAAATAAGTTTATCTTATTCTTCTTTTAAAATAATGTAAAAAACACCTACAACGTTTTACTGTATCTATCACAATAAATGAGCCACGAAGCAAAACAGAAAAGATCAAAATTTCGTTATTTTGGTATAACGCTTTTGCTACACCCTGTATGTTAATTATCTCTTCATGGCTGACCTCTGCATTAAAAACTGCACTACTTTTCCAATTTAACCTTATCTCTAATGTCACAAATAACAGAGTTACCCATACAACGTGTAAGAAATAGGGCACCCTGTATATATAAGTTAATGACTTAAAATTACATTGACATGCTCCAACATCTGCTTAGGGCTAACTTTACCAGAATGGCGAATATTGGAAGCTGAATTCTTAGTGTGTAATGTTCTTGCAGCTTTTTTTCAATGTTTGAAATTGAAACACAAGGTATTGCAAAATTCTGACATACTGTTATATGAATCTATGTTACTTGTAAGCTCTGAAATGCAGCTATTAAGTGAGTTAGAAGGTTGCGACGATTGCATTCGAAGGTTTATGGAACGGAATTTAGGATGCGAAAAGGTCCTTGCCAAAAGTTGTTATGGGTAAATTAAGCGTTAAAGGAATTATATTTTGAGTTGCCCTGAAGGGGTAGGGACTCCATAATAATATAAGGATGCATCGGCTAACTGCAGTGGTACAGGTGTGGGTTCCTATGGATAAATGAGAAAAGAAAATAAAGAAACAAAGAAATCCAAAAATAATAAATAACATGACTTTAAAAAGTTCTACATTACCTGGCATTTACCCTGAATGGTTTTTTTACTTTTGTCAATCTGGGGGTTTCCAAATCATCAATCACAGCAATTCCTTATGATAATATCTCTACACCGAAGACGGTTATCTCGCATAAGTCTCCTTTGCTTCAGTCATAATTAAAAAAATTGTAAAATACAATACTTTCTCCAAATAAGATACCATCACTGGGGTAGCTGGATACAATTAGCCGACTTTACCTATTTCCCAAATGAATTCAAGTAAAAATTCATCTTAGACTTAAACTCTATTAACAAAAAATAATTTCAGTACACATATAAATATACTTGCCTAAAAACAATTTCTTAACCTCAAATTTGGCGAGGTATTGCTAAAATTAAATCCTAAAAAAAATCTTTAAAAAATGTATGTTCAAGCCATTGACAAAACTATTCGCCACTTGAAATTTTTCCTGCGTTCATATTTAATTATGACATTCATAAATCCCTAATTATTGCAAATGTCGTTCAAAATAAACAAAAAATTGTTAAATCTTAATTTTTTCTGTATCTTTTCATTGCCCATTCCAAAATTATTAACTAATCCTTTTATTAACTTAAATGTCTAATAAATCTCGCATTTTAAATCTCTATCCACGCCTTCCATCGCCAACAAGTCCAACCCAATAATTATTTTCAAGTTTAAATTAATTTCTTATTACATAAATAACAACCAACGAGCATTTTAGTTCATAAATGCACAATTAAAACTCTTAAACATACAAACTATCTCTTCATTGCGTAATTCAAGGGTATTCAAGAACACCAATGTTTGCTTGCAATCTTTTCTTCAATTATCCAACAACAGATAACTCCCCATTGCACTAGACAAGCTACAATGTTCCAATTTAATGGAGGGATGACTCACCTGGTTCTAATCTCTTTGTTTTCAAACAGTTCTCATGACATTATACCCACCCGCGCATTTATGAAACTACACTGCAACTTGCAGATGTATTCCTCTTTTACATGTCGATCGCCGTCTATTCACTTTTTGGAGCTTCTGTACATTCAACCTAATATAGAAACTAACATTATATCAACTCGCAATCCTGCGGTCACGTCTGTGCTTATCTATCTGCACGTGTTTCTACATTTTGATGTTGGTGTATTGTCGGTTCACAATTTATTAAAATCGCAGTCGGATGTCATTCTGATATTATTTTCCCCACTCCATATGTTCTTAGTTCGGGGATGTTTTGTCATTGCAAAATCTGGCTATTGAGTTTGTGAAATGAAAACACGGGAAATGTACTCGTGTTGTCTTGGGATTTTATGTAGGTTTACATTTGTGTGTGACGCCATATAAGATAAATACATTGTAGTGTATCGAATGAAAAGATTGTCATCTCGGTATTTTCCTTGCAATAGCGTCTGGTTTGATACATTGTATTAAGTATGTCTGTGGTTTTCTTTTGTGGTAATTGCAACTATGTCTATTAAAATTTATGTCAATTGCATGGAATTTATTAAACTAAAATTTCTAAAGCTTATATTTGGGATGCATACTTTAACAAATCCACCATTATTTCAAAAATCTAAAGCTTAATGAAAAATGACATGATTTCACTACCAACCTTTTGAGTTATATTTCGTTTACATTTTTGTGGTTTAACACGTTGACTGCCAACTACGAGATAACTCGTAGATTGCATTCTTTGCTAGGACGCCGACTACGAGTTATCTCGTACTGTGTTTACTTGCCATTTTCGCGCAGTTACGATTAAATTCGTAGCATATCACTACTAATATGGATAGATGGCTTCTGGGAAGAGAACAAAAAATCAATGCTGGCTACATGAACAGAAATTTTATTAATAAATAAACAGAAAATATAATTATAAAAAATTTATTGAAAATCAAGAAGTAAAAGAATATTTTTATTGTTTGTGAAACTTTTAAAACAATCTTCCACACAAAGGGCTGGCTTCTCTTCACAGGCGGACAAAAATAACGCGTTCTCGGCGTTTTTGCTTGGGTACATATCGACATGGCTTTGTCGGACGTTGTTTTTTTCGGTAGGTGGCAGACTCTCTAAATAATGAAGCTCTTGCAATCTCATCTTTTCGAAACTGGTTGAATCTCTTCTCCAATCAACGCGACGACAATTCTTCTCTAAACTTTATCAGTTTTATTTTAGAAGAAGTTACTTTTGAAAAATTTTGTGCGCATTGTGTATATATATCTCTATAATATGTAGTGAAACCTTTTAGGCCATCTAATAGTCTTTCTTAGAGATGTGTAACGACAGCATTTGATCTGATCGGTCAATTCCAGACATTCCTTTATTGTAATCTCGAATTATATTCGGTTTCATAGAAAGTTTTCCATTGCGATTGGACACCTCTACCATTTCAACAACATGCATGTTTGAAATGGTAAGGACATCTCGTTGTCCTTCCATTTGCACACAGTAACATGTCCATTTTGCTGCCAAATACACTCTCCTTTTTTGAGTTTACGATCTACCACATCTCTAGGGTTTCCCTTTCTGTTATTTCGTAGAGTTCCACACACGTAAGTTTTTCTTGTATTTAGTAATTTAGTTAGAGTAACAGAATTATAAAAATTGTCCATATAAAGCGTGTATCCCTTATCGAGATAGTCCTCGAGTAAATGTAACACAACACCAGTAGTGTGACCTAAATTATGGTCAGTTTCCTCTGATTTTCCGCTGTAAATTTTTATTTTCATTACAAGACCGTCGGACTCACATAGTTCGTACAGTTTGACACCGTATTTGTGTTTTTTATTTTTTATGTACTGGCGGAAATGCAATCTTCCACGCCACAGCATCATGGATTCGTCAATACATATATTTTTATCTGGTACATAGTTTTCACGCATAATATTGTTGAAATGAGTTAGAATTGGTCTCACCTTGTATAACCTGTCGGCAGATGGTATTGTGTTATCAACCAAATGAAAATAACGAGTAACAACTGGAATCGATTTCGACTCATATTTGAGCCAAAACATTACATTATATAGCTTGCTTGTGCTCCAGTAATGTTCAATTGATGGGAAAGAACAAGGCCCCATTTGTAACAAAAGTGCAATAAACACTTTCATCTCTGCAGCACTGACGTCTGTCCACTTTGATACCCTGTTAGATTTTTTTATTGCTGTGCGTTTTGCAATTTCTTGCGCAGCATATAAATTAGTTTGTTCGACCAGTAATGCAAGAAACTCTTCCGAAAAAAATAAGTCCACCAGCGTTTGCACTGTAAAATTTGGACGTATCCAATTTCAAACCAACATTTTCTTGGAAAATAAATAGTTCAGGATTTTGTTGAATTTCTGTCCACATATTATCATTCGTATTTGATGTTGTTGCTTGGGAGTCATCATCATCATCATCGGGATCGGGAACAACTTCATCTTCAGGTTCGGAGCGACTTCATCGTCACTATCACTTGAATTATCAGAAGGTTCATAATCGCTACTGTCGTTACCATCCTCGCCGAAAATCTCGTCAAATTCTGAATCACTTAGATTAGCGTAGTACTCGAGTTCATTTTCAGTCAGTGGTTTTTTCTTATCCATATTGGTTTCTTGATCATTTAATTATAACAATAATTATAAAACAACACACTCAAGAAAGACGTAAATGTGAAGCACTCGACAATATCTGATATACTACTGACGAATATGGACGCATATATCTGATTCAGCTTTAGCGGCGACAGGTCTAAACGTGTCTGTGTGCGAATTAACTCGTAGTTGGCTTCCGAAGGATTTCTGTTACATAAGCCAACTACGAGATAATTCGTAGGGCCTTTTTAAAAAATACATTTTCTATGCATTTTGATGATTACTATGTAATATATTTAGAGTTTTTAATAATATAAAATGATTAGATGAAATTGGCTTTTTAGACCGGAATTCTGAAAATTCCCGTGGCAGTCAACGTGTTAAAATATTTTACAATCCTTGATTTGAGTTCCAGGGATAATTGAATATTATCCTCCACACAAAATCGCTAAAATTACGAATGTTTATGAAGAGAAATGATGACGACTCTTTGAAATGCGAATTAGTTCTTTTTAAGACAGACCGAAAGTTTTTGCTGTGTCTATACGAGTGTGCTTCCTGTTGTAGAAAGCATTTCTTGCTGTGTAAAAACATGAACCCTGAGAAGGGCAACAATGTTCATGTTTCACAATTCTACATACTTAGAGTTTACGAACATTATAAGTATCAAGGCAGCGACCGATGATTCTACAATCAACTATAATAAATGATTCGTTTCTAGAAACACAAAAAATAACAGCTTATGATAGAGGAACTCTTTCATTTTATAACTGGCCATAATGGTTGACCGATATTATATTTCATGGATTGCAAGAACTATGGAAGAATATTTTAATTTAATGAACGAAGGAGGTTGCATGAAAAGATGTGGGAATAATTTTATAGTGTTTACAAGTCAAACTTAATGACACAAACAACTAGTGTGTTAATGATCTTTAATATTATTCCTTTGTCATCCTCTATGGGTTGGTTAACATTCGAAGGTAGGGATTTCTCAACATTATAAGCAATCACATTCTTAGAACGGTTGATCCGAACTTGGGCTTCTTTAATTATAGACTCATCTATAAAATCAGTTTTAGGTTTAACCAGCTGTAATTTAAAACCATTTATTTGTGACCGAAGATCCTTGAGCAGTGTAGATAATTGAGGAATAATTTTGAAACCATCTTCACAATTGTTGCAAATAAATTTTACTTTCCTAGATTTTAATACAACTGGCTCGTATTTCTGTTAGCTCCGAACATTTTTTTTTGCTACATAAATTTCTACTACATCATATTTATTAGCATTGTTTACAGTTTTTGTGCATTGATAGCAGTTGGCCATTATTTATATTATTTGATAATCAATAATAAAAATAAACTAAAATCTGATATATTCTACAATGTTCTTTACAGCTGTATGAAAGCTCTTGTAATTGCTAATAAATTACTGATAAGACAGAATTAATTATTACTCAGAAATATTATGATATTGTCATATCAATATTTAATTGCACTTCTAACCAATAAATTAATTCAATTATATAGGAAGAAAACAGAAAACCATGATAGCAATGGCAATGGATTTAATAAATACTGGTGCTGAAGATGTGTATCTTGTAAAGGAACTCGTGTAAGTGATACATATTTTAAGGCCGGAAAAATGTCGCTAGAGGAAAAGAATTCCATTTTGCACGATATCAGAGCTTGTTTTCATTGCTTAAAGGTAGGTCATACCTCTTGGAGATGTAGAAGCAGGCAGAAATGTAATCTGTGTAGTCAGTCACGCGTTCCTTGAATGTGTCCTGGTTCAACCCCTACTACGTCTTGAATAAAAGGAGTAACAACAAAAATTGATAGCGGGTCTCAGAAAACGTACCTTTTGAAAGCCACAGAGTTAGAATTGGGCATAAAGGCTAGACGAAATAAGAAGGATATATGGTCTTTTCGGAGTAGGGAGTCCATAATAGATCATTCATGCTACGATCTGACTGTTATGCCACTTAGAGTGGTATTTTTGAAGTGTTAGACCGACCTTTCATTTGTAATGAAGTTCATTCGATATTTTATGACCCATGGATGCATGAACTGAAAGAGTTAAAAATTAATATTTCTTATGTAAATAAGTGTAGGCGATCTGAACGAGCTTCTACTAGGTGCTGATGTTTCAACCGCCTCGTATACTGGTAACCAGCGTTGGTTACAATATGGGTTATTAGCAATGGAAACATATCTAGGTTGAATGATAATGGACAATGGCACGAGCCAAGGATACAAGACTGACCAATCAACTTCATCTATTTAGTGTGTTTAATCTAAGTTCAATCACGGACTTCTGCAATGAGGAAAGGCAATGGCGACTAAACAATTTTTATGCAGACCATCGTCATTGATGCTGAAGGCCAATTTCAGATAAGATTGCCATGGATGGATGGTCACCCTCCATTGCCGACTAATAATATTATCACTAAGAAGAGACTGGATGTTACTGTTAGCAAATTGAGAAGAAATGGTCTCTGCACAATATGACACAGTGTTTAAGGCATGGGAATCCTTGAGAATTATAAAGAAACTTGATCACAACGAAACTAGTGGAACATACTTCTTACCACATTAGCAGGTGTTTGAGTTTCCTACAATTGCGGTGTGACTGGTATTTGACGCATATGTGCATGAAAATGGTAAACCCTCATTGAATCAGCATCTCAAAAGGGATTAAACTTGGATTTGCTTTTTCCTGTCATATTGTTGCGATTTTGAGAATGTGAATCGGAGTGGTGTCTGCTATAAAAAGGCCTTCCTCCAGATCGGTGTGAATGAAAATCATTGTAATTTCTTAATTTTTCAGAAAGGTGAATTAGTCGGGAATATTGTATATCAACATAATCAAGTTTATGTTTGGCATTAATGTAGTCCTTTTCTGTTTGACGTTATCATTGAATATCATATTTCGAAAGCTTTAGAAAATTCGTTCCTGCCAAGAGCTGAATAATTACCATAACCTGTTGAAAAGTTGTCTGAAAGTTTTCATGTCAACAATTGTGCTGCCAGCTTAAACATATTTATTTGTAGATCTGTTTTGGTTATGGCAGGAGTAAGTTTGTATTAAGTGGATGGGAGTTTTCCAAAGAAGCATCGGTTTTACGACATCAACCACAGTGGTGCCAAAACTGTTACTGCAGAAATTGTGGTTAAAGCAAATGTCATGGGGCACACTTATTATTGAATGAGGTTGATATATATGTCGAAAAAATGTTCTAGGTTTAGATTTTCAATTGTTTTGCCCACCGAGCATTGTAGTCACGTCTGATAATGGACATGCACAAGATACTTTGACTTGTTGGAGTACAAGATCATATTGTGTCAGATTAGAGAAAATATTGGCTGTTGGAGGGTAGAACCGTGAGACGAGTCATTTCAAAATGTAGAATTTGCAAAAGATTTGGGCCAAAGCATTTTGTAGTCGTCACCACACTTGCCTTTTGCTAGAGTAAACAATGCTGTGGCATTTGAGATAATGGGAGTGAATTTTGTAGGACCTCTGCATTTAAGAGAAGGAACCAAAACATTGATTTGTGTATTTACATGCACTGCATATTGTGCAGTGTATTTAGAATTAGGTTCAGCATTGTTGGCATTGAACTTTCTGCAAGTTTTTGGCGATTTGTGGCCAGACATGGGCGACCCAATGTACAGTGATATCCGTGCAAAATTTAAAAGGGTTGATTATGCTTTTGCCAATTTAGACCGGGAGCATATTACTTGAAAAACAATTATTCAGAGAATTTATTGAGGTTTCAACCCATAAAGCGCTGCATATTGGGGAGGGTTTTATGAGCAATTAATTCGATTACTTATATAGTGTTGTATTGTGTATTAAGATGTACAAGTTTGTGTTTTGAGGAACTAGCGACCATATTGTGACTATGGAGCTGTAATCAACTCTAGACTACTAACTTCTCTCTCAGAAGCTCCACGTGATTTATTAGCTGTTTCAGTGAAACCAGGCAGTTACTAGTGTCCCTGATTATGACTCGGTAGACAATAATTCGGTATTACGGAAAATACGTTAATGACAGTGCCCTCGGAGGAAATTGCATAGATGTTTTTGGTTAGAGTAGCTGGGAGGCTTTTCTGCAAGGAAAAATGCAACAGCGATCTACTAGTGAATGTGGGAGATGTGGTCCTAAGTGACAATGACAATTTCAAACAGATAGAATTGTCATTAGGACTTGAAGAATTAATAGCAGATAAATATAGGCATATTAGGTTAGTTTGCGTTACGATATACAGCACTTTGTTAAGACCTTTACATGTATCTTCTTGAAACCATTGGTGCCAATGATCAACCTGTTGTAAGGAGTCTGATAGACAATAAGGAAAAGTGTGCAGATAGAAGAACAACGTAGTAGGTGCAGGAGTAGCTAAAAGCACAAGCGGGTATAGAATTTCAAAACTTCCTACAAAGTACTTGCAGTGTATTAAGTAAATCAATAACAGACACTTGTTTATTCATTTTTTGTAATAAATAAAGTACACTATACAATTACATTCCATGTTAAAACTATTACTTGACAATACAATGGCTCTAGACAAAACCGTAGCCATCTTAATTCAAATTCCTTCCGCCCCTTTCTTCCCCACACTATATATATGTTCATGAGTTGACAGACAGATTAGTGACTAAGCATGCGACAATGTGACTACAACATAAATACAATACATAACAGTACTAAGCTATCTTAATTAACTTATACTTTAGGGGAACGTTTTCTAGTTGTTTGTGAGAAACGTATTGTTTTGAAAAAGATGTTTCTAATGTGGGAGAATGTTGAATCCATGACTACAATATGTTGTATTTAATAAGTTAGTAGGTGTTGTGGAGTAGGTCAAGTATAAATAGAGAGAGACTTGTCAAAACAGAGTTCTATAAAAAAAGAAGTTTTAGTTAGCATGTCTATGCAATGTGTGTTTGAGTTGTTGTCGAGAAACATTCTTGAGATACCCACTTAGCTTGGCGTTCTTGAGGATCAATAGTTTTCGAACCGTCTTAACCAATTGCGGTGGGTAGCAGTACAGGGGCTGGACATGCCATAGTGTATGCAGGAATGTAGGTGAGGTGGAATATATAGGATGATTCGTGACTATGAAAACTAAATTTGATATTTCTGGAGAGGTCAGGGAAATGTCAGGTTTTTTAATTATGAACGGTGGCAATTTTATTGTGAAAATAATGTAAAGCTCTGGTAGCTATTTGTTCTAAAATTTCCAACAGGTATTAAGAAAAATTTCATAAGTATACCAATTTCTTTGGTATTTTTACCACATTTCGAGTATATAACCCACAACACATGGTTTGTGTCATAATCCTCTAATAGCAATCTCGAAATAAACAACCAAGGGTTGACAAACGTGTTTAAGGGTGGCATCTTTAATTTGTTTCTTCTTCCTCTTTCTCCCAAATATTTTGCTATTCTTGTTTAGTGATATGTATATTATTGTAATATATTTTTTTGCTTTCAGAACACTTTCAATTTGAGATTGTACGAAATTAAAACTGAAATGGCATATATTGCACATATTCCTAATATGCCGTTTTTGTAAAATTACCAAATAACTAGTAAAATTTAAAAAAATAAAACCAAGTAGAATCCAAGATATAATTTATTAATTGCATATAATTAAAACCTTCAGCTTGTGAACGTGATGTTATTATGTTTATAATATGGCTATGATTCAAAGTAAATGGGTCACCACATTCGATTTAGTCTTATGAAAATTTTTAATACTATTTACATTGACTGACGATCAGAGACCAAACCTGCTGCGTATAATAATACCAATTATGAATATAGCTGTCTGTATCAGGGGGGAATTTCATGACTTGAACATAAATGTGAAGTTTGCGTCCATCCAAGAGAGTACGTTCGCCAAAGGTTAAAGTGCATGTCACAAGTTTAGAACTAAATAATCATGTTCAAGGGAGATTAGTACTTGAATAAGGTGTTTTTTAGGGCAGGTTTTTTTTATATGCAGTAGTTGCTTGTTTTCATAAACATCCGAACTTTTGCTTATGGTTGAACATTTAAGGACATCTTCATGCACTATTAATAAAAATCATTTGAATATCTTTTTAATGAAGCACTGTTAAATACGTTGTCTTATATTTTTTTAATTAAGATCTGTAACTAACTTCGTACGCTGTATTATAATTGAATGGAAGATATAGTTATTTTTTATATGTTGTGACTCCATCACTGCATCGTAACACGCTTAATTGCACTATTAGTTTCTTCGTTTAAATACCCATAATATTAAATCTTTTAGCTGGAGAAACCTAAAATAAAATTAATATATATTATTTTTAGGCTTATTGCATTGGCATTGTATGGCGCTGCTACAAATTTTTAACTCTACGTAAACAAGCCATGCGAAGTACTGTTCACTACATTCTGCCCGGTGAAGGAAACGATCACTTGCCAGAACCGGATTATTCATCTTTGTTGCCTGATTATGAAGCAGCATGTGCAAGTGTTATGAAACAACCTCCACCACCATCGTACACCGTTGCTATGTCTACCTTGCCTCCTTCCTATGTCAGCACAGAGGTTATTGCTGAAGTACCTCCAAATACCACTGTTGCAAGTCCTGCACTTGCACACAATGAAGCTGTTGTTGACAATAATGCTAATACATCTACACAACCCAATGAAGTTGTAGCACAAGGTGGTTTAGTTGGAGCTAATACCCCAGTTGCTAATACTCTTAAAAGTTCCACTAATACTGTGAATGCTGAACAGCAAGTTTCTGATAATAAAAATTAGACTTATAGGTTATATTTTTGGGAGAAGAGGATTAATTAAATGTACTGACATGTTTATTTTGGTAATTTATTTTATTATTGTACTTACCAAGTTATATTTTGTTGTTATTTAAGCAGTCGGATGCTTCGGTGTTAAAATTTATTTTAATTGGGATGTAGATCTGAAAATAGGAGTAGAACAATATTGCATATCAGTTTCTATAAATGTTATGAATTTATTTATAGTTTTCCGTGGAAGTTAGTGTTTTATTTTGTTTGCAGAATTATAAACTACTTGGAGAGAATCTTAAGTGATACTATGCGTGCAAAACTTTTTATTTGCATATTATATGAATGGTGTTATTACATGTTAGTGGGACATATTAACCTATTCCATTGATTGTTGTTTTATATTTATATTCGCTAATTAACATCATTTTAAACAATTTTTGCTGTTATATAATAGTTAGTGTCAGCATATCGCAACAAAATACAAACAACACAAAAATAATTCTTTTGTTTAAGCAACACAAAACTGTTAAACAATGTATAGGAAATGCATTTAAAACTTATTCCATGCCAAACTTTAATAGTGCGTACGTGTTCCATAGCACAATGCCCGCTTGTCATTGAATGCTATGAATACAATGTCTTAGTATATTTTGTTATAAATTTGATCATTTTTCACTAAGGAAATCGATCAACTGCTGGAAGATTTTTAGATTCAGCTGAGTACTTTTTGTACAAGTTTTAATACCAAGTATATGATGGGATGCAAATTTAGTTCATTGCCATGTCTATCTTGGATATTATTTGGTATAAATGAGGTTGTCCACGTATGTGTCGCTAAAGAATATCTTTTCTGCGAATTTGTTCACTTTAGTGTTTCTACTACTTGCTTGATTCGGTGACTCATTGCAAATAATGGTAACAACCATCTTCATGCTATGTGTCACGATTATGCCATCTTTTAAAACCCTCATTTTGGTCTGGATAGCAGTATAACAATAAACCTCTGATATTGATCTGTAAGCTCTAGATGTTTATTATCTTAAACTTTTTTGATTTATGAGGATAATAAAGAAGTCGGCTAACTATAATCGATTTTGTGTCAATAAAAAAACTATCAGTTAGTAGAAAAAGGACATTTACAATCACATTATAGTACACTGCTGCAACCATTAAGGAAGTTGTTCCAGAATCATGTCATCCTCCTAAATTTCTTGCAAAACAACGTATATACCAACTTTAGCAGTAATGAAATGAGTGAAAAATTTGTCCTCTGGGTGGAGCATCGAACAATTCAAAATTATCGTATAAATTCCACACAAAGAAATTATTTCAATATTTATAGATCTGCAACTTTAATTGTTTAATTAGACATCTCTTCATTATCTTGAGTTGAAGACTTTTTTTTTTCATTAAATGTTCATGTTACTTCTTAGTGGCTAAGTATTTCAGATAGAAACAAATAATGAAATTCAAATTAGTACATATCTGACAAAATTAACTTAGTCGTACAAATACTTAAAATGGTTACATAAAATGCACAAACATTTTATACAAACAGCTATGTACACAATAACACTCCCGGGGTAATTACTGTTTCAATTCATACCAAGTACACGAATAATTGAACAAATTATTTGTACAACTAATGTGGTTCTAGATCAAGTAGTTTGAATATTGGTTCCATTAATATTCATCTATTTAGACATAAAATTGGTGTTAGATTTGTAAGTTAGGGGCTGCTTAAAATTTAGCTGCAAGTATCTCTAAAATTAATGTTTTAATTCTGTTTTCCATATTGTACCATTTTTTGGTGATGCTATACTTCCTCAAATACGTCTTATAAGGTGTAAATAAATAAATATCGAGTTTTTTTAAAACTCAGAATATTTGGAATTGTATGTACGTTCTTGGAAATTTGTGAACGACTATTGTTTGTGTTTATGTATTGTGTTTTTAACAGCTGCGAAAATGAACGCCCATAGTGTTATTTCATGGTGGTTCTACTAGATTGCCCGATTGATGATTGGTATTTGATCAGAGTTTATGTAAACAGTAGAAAGTTTTGTCCTGTCGTTCAAATTGTATATTCAAATTTGCTCATACACCATCATCCAACAAGTTTCTTGGAATTCATACAATAGAAACTGAAATGCAAAATTATAATAAAATGTAGCCAAAAATGAGCCAACGCCTCAAAAGATTTTGCTTGGATCATAATGATTTCCTCAATATCATGATTCAAAGTACCTCTCCTATTGGTTTTAGCTTTATAATACATTTATAAAACATTTGTTTTAAAATGTCTGAGTAGGTGGTAGAGGCATTCCACTTTAAGAAGAACCCAACATCATTTGACGCATTGCATATAAATGTAATATCAGCGGTGTATAGTTATGCTAAAGGTTAGAAGAATATGTTTTATAAATTCTCATATAAAAGTGCATTTTTTATTAGTTCCAGAGCAGAGTAATTAACAGAATATGGTAGCATGATATAGAGTTATTGTGTACTGATAGTATAAATGAACGATAATGGCATAGTAAAAAGGTACTACAACACAGGTTTAGTCGGACGCAAGGTAATTTCTGATTGGTTGATCACAAAACTTGACACCACTTATGCCTGAAAACTACGACATCTCATTATTTATAATGAACTTTTCCAATCTTATTTTTGTTTTGTATGCATGATGACGTTGGGTTCTTATGAAAGTAAAATACCTTTAATTAACCAGTCTTTTTAATATAAGCACATTACACTTTTTCTGGTTTGGAGAGATGTTGAAAATAGGTTACTGGGAATAATTCTTAAGGACACATTAATTTACTGTTGGTTAATGCACTGAACAGTGTGAATAATATCAAATACTTGATTTCTATACTTTCTTTTAATTCTGTTGGTTTAGAATTTTATAGTTGGTCTATGTTGACCCGCTTGTGGTCCTTTAACTTTCCCTGGACATTTGTCTTTATATAAGCAAACAGCTGTAAACATTATTTTTACCAATAGTACCACAAACAACTGTTACTTTCATTTTCCTACTTTAGAATATTTTCTTTTAAATAATTAAATTCATGTTACCACCAGTTTCGATTATTCTAAACCTATAACAGATTCAAATTTGACAATCCGCTTCACACAACTCGTATCGATACCACAAATTCTTGTTTTCGCTTATATAAACATAAATTTTATATTTGAGTTGGAAGTGTGGTTATGAAAACAATACATGTCGGTCTTTAAACAGTTCTACTTTTGCTTTGCCCTTGCAAACGCAACCGTTTTGCGAGATGTTCTATATTTAAAGCGAGCAATTAGGCAAATATTCCTTTTTACTGTTGGTCTCGTTTGTGTATTTAGTATGTACTAACAAACCCCTTATCTCGTTTTGGGTTAGGTTTCATGTTCGTACACACATTTTCTGTGAATTCTACATAATACTGTGGATTTCTGAGAGCAATAAGAATTATATCCATTTCATCAAAGGATTGTCAATGTCGACCGCTATAGAAAACTGATGGATACCTCAATTGTGTAAGGTGGTTGTGAATGCTGTTGTGGGTAATGAAATTTGCTTGCTTTTTATAAAATAATGAGCGCTGCATTTTTATGCTCATCAAAAAACAAGTTGAAAATGCAAGGCATTGTCGCAACGAACTTCCAAATGTAGACTTACTTTAAAACAATTTAAAGAAATTAAAATCGAAGCCAGTAAGTAATTCACCTTTGAAAATTTTTGTTTTGTACAGTTGAACTTGTGAGGTAATGCCTTCACATCGTAGGTTTCCGACTTAAAAAACGACATACTTTAAAGGATTTTTCTAAGTTATACTTATGCATAAGATTTGAAAGTTTTTGAATTCAGCAACCTATGATGTAAATGTATTCTCTCGTGATTTTGACTGTATTTTAAATTTATTGAAATCAAATTTCTTGTGAATGAAATCCTTTTTACAATACTATGTAAGTACGTTTCATTCTGGAAACTTGAATTCCGGTGGGATGATGTAAGAACAAAATAAAACTTCTATTTATTTTTGAATATCATTCTTGATAAAAACTCTTTAATATAGTTTAGGATGTAGCAATATTACACACTTACTACATAACTAGCCAGCATATTTGCCGCATACTGTACAGCGCTGCTATTTATAGCTTTCCTTTTCTAGTATATGATTGATACGATTCTTTAGATCTTTTAAAATAAGTGAGAATTAAAACGAAAATCATGTACGAGCAACCAGGGGCACAGTTCAGAATGATTTCAGAATATATGTTGCACATTACTGCCTATACTGTACCAGTGAGATAGCATGATCTAGTCTGCGACATGAAAACCAAGCTGCAAATGTCCACTTCTCAAGAAAAATAAGGAAATTATCTCTTTGAATCATTCGTGTTCGATAAATTGATATAAAGTGTAGAGAGATCATCTCCCTACCGTGTTACTGTTATAATGTGCAACAAAACCTGGAACTAGATGGAATTTTTTTTTCTCTAATTGATTATATCACTTGGCTGTCTTTAAATTAATCATGATCATCGCAGGATTACCACAATATTATTGTTCTACTGTAACAACAATAAGATTCATATAGACAACAATCGTGCCATCTCGTGAAGTTGTTTATAAAACTTTCTTATTGATTATTGCGTTACATTTATTTTCATGAAGTTTTTGCTAACATTTTGGTGTTAGTTTGTACATAGATAAACAATTTATTGAAATAAATTTTTGTGCTTATTTGAACTCGTTACTCGGTTAACCCAACAACAACATTGACATTCTGTTCCAATTCAGCAACAAATTCTTATTGATACATCATAATACGGTTCACAATTTAAATTATACCAAAGGATAACCCATAACCCATAGCTTGAATCTAAATCGCATTGGTTTACCGTTTAGAAACAGTTTGTTACTATCTATCGTAACATGGAATAATGCTCTCATCTATGCTAATATTATCTGTAGGTGATGTTTAAAGGGTAAGTGTAGATAATCAAACAGGGGCCTTACTTTATACATTGATGTTTTATTATTACTTTTGTTGTGAACTTGATGTAAAAACGAATTTTGTGTACCAAGAATGTTAATATTTCATCTTCGGTAACAGTAAAGTTGTGGACATTTGCAGCATAGCAATGCAAAATCCCATAAAATGGATATTTGATATATAATTCATGCAAAAAAACTTCCATACTGAGTAAAAATTTAGTATCTCGTACAGGACCTTATGAAGGTAAATTGCTGTTGCCTTCACTCAGTCATTTTTTGTATGTGATTGTGCATGCATTGTTGTTTTTGTACAATTCTGCTTAGAGTCGGCTGGAATATCTGAATTATACTCTACTTCATTGGTCTAAGAATGTGTTGTGGTTCTAGCTAGTTCTTCATCTAACAGGAATCAATGTCCAATTCATCATTACTATCTTTATTAAAAGGAAAGATAATTACGGTATCGTGTAGTGTGTGAAGTTTTAATTGACATTTTTTTATGTGCTCGTTCATAGCCTTTCCTTTTGAAGCTTACACGCATCCTGAGAGATACATTTTTAGCCTTATTTGACGAACCTTGAATGTTTTCAGACTTGGTACTTTTGCTTGTAACTTGAAAATGCAGTGTTTTAGCAATTAAAAGTCTTCTTATTTCTACTACCTCTTAGAAGGGATTTCTGGAACAGCTTTCTTTTCTTTGGCTGTTTGCAAGATACTCTTTGTCGCTGGAAGACATAACTATGCTACTTACTTTCCTATTGGTATATTGAATGTGGAAGGGGTGATTAATGTTCGGTCGTACTTTAGATAGTGCAGCTCAATCTGGAGCCACATCCTCTAGTTTAAATTTGTTCCTTTCTGAAGGATCTGACTGGTAGTGGCGAGTCAATGTAATTGTCGAAACAGAATATTTTTAAGGTTTTGTTGATACTTTAACTGTAGCTTAGTAAGGAAGATTATCTTTATGCAAAATGGTACTTATTATTAATATTGTATTATTTAAGAATTGTTTATTGCTGCAACTTTATGTAGTTAGTTATGTGCGAGTGTTTTTTGTTTATTGAGACATCATCGAAGCAATATGAAAACTGAAGCTCACAACTTGTCACTTTAATAAGCGATTTATTTTCGTTTGTTTTCTGCATTTCTATTTATAATAATTATAAGCATTAATAACCACATGAGACGGTGTTACAAGTGACTCCTGTTTCATGTTCAAAATCGAGCTCAACTGCTTAACTTTTTAACCTAACTGAACTAATTTTCAAGTTTTGTAGCCAGAATTTATTGGACCTTGTGTACTTCCAATTTAATATTGTATTTCAGTTTGTCTATTAGTGTTATTATAGTGATGAGCGTTTTTGTGCTGGAATGTATTCTTTTAGGACGAGTAGCAATACTTTGCTATAGAAGTCCTCTCTTGGTTTGTACTGCTGTTCCGTTCTTTGTATTTTATTTTTCTGTCAAGTGATACGTCAAGTCGTCACACTTCACAGTGGCATGTTCCTGGTAATTAGTTCTAGTTGTTTCTTGCTTATTTCTCTGCCCATTCCACCACGAGCCGGGTAGTTTTTTCATTCTGACTGCTATCTTTCCAACAGGATTAATTGGTTTAGTTTTTTCCCATGTATGTTACTCCTATCCCAATTATTGGCTTGACTTTCAGACTAGCTTCCAGATTTCTGAATTTTTCTTTCTTTTTCATTCTTGAAGTTTGCATGTCACAGATGAAATCCATTATCCTGGTCAGATTGAATTTTTATGACAAATTTAGTTGCTAACGGGCTTTACTGAATACATCTCCATGTGATTTAATATTTACACATTATTTAAAAACATATCAAAAGTGATTAAAGGAGAGGTACTTTATAACGGTACTACTGAACGCATACTTGTTAAAGTATGCGTTATTATTCCTAGGACTTTTTAGTATTGTTGGTGAAGGAGATATACTTATAAAGAGAGAAGCTGATGTCTAGTTTTAAGTAGATGTTGAGTAGTGCTTCTAGAAATATAAATATATAATGATGTCCCATGCATTTAATGTTCTAATATGATACATTATGGTCAAACATTTATGCAAGTTTAAAGATTTTATATAGGGTTAAGCTTTACGAATTTAAATGAACTATTAGAATATTTCTTAGAACGTCCTCTTAAATGTACTTTGTATTATATATATATGCATATATAGTAAACAATAAAAATAACAATAGAACAGGCTTTGAAGTGTAATAAAGTAGTCTGGGTGTTTTATGCACTGAACTTACTTGAAATGGATATTCTATAAGAACAAGGAGATAAATGATTGGTGTTGCACAAGTAGGATGATTTTGCTCAGTAAATAAATTTATTTTTAAGTTTAATATTAATCTAAGTATGGTTGGTAGGTTCATATACTGAACCAGGATTTGTCTTTCTGATGCTGATTGAACTGGTTGAAACAGTCTGGATTATAATTGATGCAAGGAAATGTTTGAAACTTAGTAGAAAAAGTTGGCTTGTTTAGATAATTAAGGATGTTTTGCAACTGTTAAATCTGGACGTGAATCTGTATCGTTAACAGTTTGCTAAGAGTTTGTGACGTGTGACTAGTTGCATATAGAATCCATTTTAATTAAGTTCTAAGCCTTAGAAAAGTGTATACTACTTAATATAAATATTTATTCAACTTATTGTATATCTGTATATTATTCAAAATAAATAAACAGTAAATATTCGACTTTCATTAGTATTAGATAGAATTTCTGAATTAACTTTTCTTATTACGACTGTCTAATTTAAGCATTACCATTAAACTTTTTTTTTGCGATTTATATAACAATTTTGATATTTATGAACTTCTGAAATTAAATGGGTCGTTGTCATTGCTACCTCTATAACATTGGAGTTGACGCCATTAATTTAGCAAACAGTAGTTTTTTTTATCACTGGATAGTAAAAAAAGCATGAAATGTAACCCTTTGAATAAACTTTCAAACAATTATTTTATAATAACGATTTAAAAGTTAATTTTTGTTACAGTATGTACCTTAACATGCGCCATCAACTTGAATATTTCTTAATTTCCAAACCAGTTTTTTAAAACTACTTGCAGTAGCCGTAGACCAGGGGCCCTGATTTTCCTTCACTTTCTTGACATTGGATTGAAGTTTGACTCTGTAAAATTACCATAATGGTATGATGTTGAAACTATTACTAGCTGATTTTCAGATTTAAAATAATCTGGAATCATAACTATGCTTAGTTATGAAAGTCATGTGCGTGCAACGTTTTATAAACACTACGTTAAAACTGTTAGGTTCCATTTCGTAGAATACTTTCTGTATTTTAGCTGATTTTCAGATTTAAAATAATCTGGAATTATAACTATGCTTAGTTATGAAAGTCATGTGCGTGCAACGTTTTATAAACACTACGTTAAAACTGTTAGGTTCCATTTCGTAGAATACTTTCTGTATTTTACACTTTTGATACTGTATTTTAATAAATGTTTGCTTTCACGTTCGATAAATTGTCAATTATATTAGTCGCCTATGATACATAGTATGCAATAAATGACCTAGTTTAATGGTCATTAGAAAAAACCATTGTGTTGGCTTTGAATGCTAGAAATATGCCCAAAAGTTCCTGTTATGGACTTTCCATGAAGTACTCTTCAGAAAAGATTGTTATAATACGTTCGTTGGACTAGCTCGCGTGTAGGTTCGTATGATTTCTTTTGTGATAAATATTAATAGCTTCAATTAACAGTTACTAAAATATTTATAGTGAAAACTCGCTACTTTTTAAAGTGACTACCCTGACAGCAATCTACTTTCTTAGGTTCTTTGAGCCGGTGCTAGCTCGATCTTGACACAGAAGCCTCTATTTATCGTTGCAACACAGTTAGTCATCATGCTTGACAAATAATGATAATTTACTCGTTTATGGTACGTGAATGTTTCCTTGCGTTATATAATTGTTATGATGTGAAATCATTTTCCTTATTTAATACTATTTTCTATTAGAATAAGGATATTAGTGTAGGTTTTTTTGTGATACAGTTTTTGTATTGATAGATAAGTAAGTGGTTTCGAAATTATATATAGACTTGATAATTATCTACCTGTTGTGCTTGATTACTTATCGGTGCTTGTTTGTTGATTACAACTAAAAGCACTGTTGTAAATACGTACTTTGTTTCTTAAGTTTAGTAGATTTTATTTTGGATGAGCTTGTCATCAAGGTAGAAAATAAGTAGGTAAGATTCTAGTCATATTTACGTATATTTGTATGCGAAATCTTTTTATTTATATGAATTACGGGTAACAAATTTGGCATATCCAACGCGAGGCCTCGATTATCTGGATAAAATTTGAAGCCCTTGCGTTATACCTGTTCTGATTTTTATTTTTTTCATTCTTTAGTAATTTTAAATTTGCACATCTGTGCCTTAGCGGTTGGTTAAAAATTTCACAAGTTTTAGTTTCTCCACTAAGAAAAGTAGAAAACACTGGCGGCCTATTACTAATTCTATCCCTGTTTTTACTGCTTGGCTACTTCATGACAGAGTTAAATCGTCTTGTTTTGGTATACTACACGTATAATGCCGTTTATTTTGTTGATCTCTGTAGATTACTGAATTTGATTTTGGGTTTTGATGTTTTAGTTCCAAGTGGGTCCGGATCTTGGGCGGTTTCTTAATGTTTTCTTTTAGATTTTGCTTTTTCGTTCCTTTTGTTCTACATTTCGTCAGTTTCCTTTAGTTGGTTTTGTTTACTGTCAGTTGTCATGCTGACTTAGTTGAATTTTCGATCCTCCTCCTGTGGTATGTACTTCTTAGACCGTTTTTTTGGAAACTGATTTAGTCGACTTTTCGTTCTCTGTAGCTATTCTTTTCTTCGATTGTCCATTTGAGACGATTCTTTGTTACCACAGCTTGATGCACACATTTTTCTTTTCTCCGGCTCTCTCGTCAGTCCGTAGCATACTTTAACTTGACAGTTGTCTCTTATTTACTTTTACTTCTGGTTTTCTTCCTTTTTGGCTTTTACGTGAGAAATCAATTCTCTTTTGAGGTTGGAAAACTTTACTGGTTCCTTTATTAGAGACACTCGTCCTTAACTTTTGCAGTGTTGATGTCATTCCATCTTTGTCCATTTTAATTGCTCCCTTATACCTTTCTATTTCCTACAGTTTCTACATTGCTGGCTTTGTCATATACTTTGGACTTCGAACTACATAGATTTTTTTCTCCATTCTCTTTTTGATCCTAGAGTTTTCTTTCTGTTTTCATACTATTGTAGTGATTGGTCCCTTGTTTTTCCTACTCCGACTTTTTAATTTATTTAGTAGTGGAATTTGTTGTTTCTTGTCGTAGGTTGAATACTTTCTGCATATACTCTTGATACCTATTTTAATAAATGTTTGCTTCCACATTTGATAAATTGATCGCTTTCCATGATTAGCTCGCTATATTTCAAGTGTTAGTTCTGTGGTATTTTTTGTGATAATTAATAGCTTCAATTAGTAGTTACAAAATCATAGTGAAAACTCGCTCCTTTTTATGTGACTGCACGAGTTGTAACTCACATTCTCTAGATTTTAAGCCACATTCCTACGTTCTTTGAGCTGATGCTTGCTTGGCCTTGACACAGAAGGGCTCTTTGTTGTTACAACACATTTCGTGATTATGGATGCCAGAAAACGTTATGTTGCTCATTATGGTATGTGAATTTTTGTTTGCATTATATAAGTATTAAGATGTGTAAATAATTTTCCGTATTTAAAACTTATCTATTAGAATAAGGATTTTAGAGTAGGTTTTTGTGTGATATTGTTTTTTATATTGATGGATAACGGAGTGAATTGGTTTTACAGCCTGTTGTACTTCATTACTTATTGTTGCTGATTTATTGATTGTGCATGAAGACACTATTGTAAATATGTACTTTATTTTTTAGGTTTTAGTAGTCTATTTCAGACGAGCTGCTCATGGTCAACGTAGAAAATAAGCAGATAAGATACAGTCATATTTACATTTACATGCGATATTTATATGATTTTTTTTTATGGATATGTATTATGGGGTATAACTATACAGTATATAAATATGTGTAAAAATGCTGTATAGATCCCGTAATGATTCTGTTTATTTTTCTGTGTTATTGAGTGCTATATTTTTTGTATTGAACAGACTAGTGTTCTGTTTACATGTATATGTTGTATATATACTAATCGTTTTTTTGGAGGACTAATTTGTTTGTGTGGTTTTAGTTTCGTTCTTTAGTCCCCCAATCTCCAGAGCACGGCATTCATTTTCTTTCTTTCCTTTCCTTTGTTACAATAAGTCATGCGAGTTTTCCGTAACTAATCTCGCGCTTTCTTGCTCACTCGCTCATCTTACGGGTAACATGTTCCCATAGAATAACTTAAACAGTACTCAGTCTGCTGTTTAAATTATAAAAACGTCAAAAATTAAATAAATTTAAATCCAAACTAGTTTTTTAATTGATTACTGTGACCATATACGTGCCAGGTTTTTTAAGTATTTAAATTTATATCAAAAATGGCGTTTAACTTTGATATCAATGTTGCTAGAAATGCTGATGACTTATTGTTAGAGGTTTTAGATTTTATCGACTGACATTCCAAAACATGTATAGGAAAGCATATCATTGACTTTGTATTATGGTTTTACTAAAAGATCGAGACTTACAAAACACACTGTAATTGTTGCCTCACATAATATATAAATACAAACCTTATTGCAAACCTTTCTAAATTAGCATATAATTTCAGACTTTGTTCTATTTTATCACAATTACCAATATTGTGAGTATACAACTGGTGGCGATCTTGAGTCCATCATCGATTTTTCTGGAAATGTCAAAACTTATGGACATGATTATTATAATTCTAGCATCATTAGGGAATGAATGCATAAGGTTTCCATAAACTGACTAGAATAATTTCATACAACAACAAAATTATACGAAATTGCTGGTTTTCATAGAGTGATTGGAGTATTTGATATTTTACGCATATTTAATTACAATCTTTGGTACGTGTGAAATTGATGCTAATGATCTATTGCATTTACTTTATAATGGAAACGTAACAGAAAAATTGCTCTAGCTAGCTTACAGTTGCGAGGGACAAATTCTGTGGGCACAACAGGAATTCTTTTAGGGTATACAATTCTAATACTAGCACCCACCTGGAAAGTTTTTTGAACTCAGAGTTCAGTAATAGATGTTGGGTGCCGAGTCACCTAATAACAAAATCTTCAAGCTGCTTTCATAACCTTCACACGAACATCATCGTAACAAAACAAACTGATTAAATTAACTATTCTTATTTGGTCAAATCTACATGTAAAAAATGAGATTATAAATATCCGATCAAGCTAAATATGTACCTATCAGTTTCTGTAATTACAATTGTGGTGCTTTTCCTGGTTTTAAATCACATTTAAGTATTAAATCACTTTGAAATATGCAGCAGGTGGAAAAATTTCAACGACTTAATTTCTTTTCTTCCAACGCTCAAGCTACCTTGTGCAAGACCACGATGGGGTGTTAGTGAATAATCTTTGAAATCCCTTAGATGTTGATGAAAGCATCCACTTACTGGATCACTTCACTAAGTGCCAGTAACTCCTTTAACTCCGGGCTTGCAAATGTATTCAATAGCTTTTCACTAAAATTTGAATTTAAAATTACTGTGCTTTAAACTACTTAAAAACTTATTATCGCTCGACGCTAGTTCTTAGGACCACTTGCACAGGTTCCACTTAGAATTAAAGCTTAGTTAAATAAAATAAAGCGATACTCAAATTGTTTTTGCATTGCTGTGTTACATTTTAAGGTAACCTTAGTTAAGATTGAATCTAAATAAGATAGCTCATGGCAACAATGCATTTTCTATGTTTTTTTGTCAAGTTGACAGTGGTATTTTGACAGAAGTTTGTGAAATGTGATTAGTTTTCTATTACTTTAATTATTTGATTCGAAATAACCATGAGTAATCAAAAAGTTAAAAGAAGTCACTCTGCGAACTATACATCTAGAGAGAAACATACTGTGTTAAATATAATATCACAATATTAACACAATTGAGAACAAAACGTCCGATGCAGTGTCTTGGAACGAAAAAGACGAATGCTGGAGTAAAATTCCGACACTTTTTAATGACCAATCGCCAAATTTAGTACATCGGCCAAAAGAATCTCTACAAAATACTATGATAATTAAAAAAAGAAGCCCGCAAAACTGTAGCTATTGAAAGATTGGAATTATTAAAAACCGGAGGTGGAGTAAAAGCACATATTCCCAGTGATCCTAATAAAGACATTTTATTAGATTTGATTAATTCAAAACTGTGGATGGTTTAAATAATGAATTCGACTGTGACAGCGATTTTAGCAATTATTGTGGAAGCAGAAATCGATCTTAACCTTTCTATTGGAAAACACGATAGTGACAAATACACGGTACACGATTTATAATAATATTATTACTGATATAATCAAGGAAGTCTGTTTTAGGTGAATAGTGATGCTACCAATTCTAATACACATGTTGATTGGAGTGATTTTAAAGCCCCACTTTTAGGAACTCCAGGTACTCTCGCAAAGAAGGAATGGACTGCCAGAAATCGTCCCATTGCTAATGCTCTTCCGTCCTCGTCAATTTCTTAAAATTATATAGAACTAGCAGAAATGAAGAAGGAAGTTGCTAAATTAGAGCTGGCCAATCTTAAAACAGAACGTGAATTTCTCATAAATAAAAATAATACAAAGCTAAAGATTTTGGAATTGGAAAAACGATCATTAGAATCAGATATTGAGTTAAAAGCATTACAAGTAAAAAAACTTAAATTACAGTTAAATTTATCATAGGAAATAGCTCTGTATATTTTTATTTTGTCTAGTTCGTGGGAGAAATTATCTCCCAAGCTAAAATAAAACGTAACTATCAGGATGTAAATGGATTATTTTAATTTTCTTCATAACTATAAACACACTAAAGCAATCATTCATAATCAATAACCAATACAACTTAACCTCTTATCTAAAAGCATAAAGTGTTTCCACTACTCCTAATGTGGAAATTAAAGTAAGATAATCAATAGAGTAGGAACGAAAACAAAATTGTCTACAAATTTGTAATATTTGTGTTTCTAACATTAAAAATTAATATACCTCGAAAACCATTTTTTATAATATATGTGTAGATTAGAAAAATATTCATTTATAATAGCATTCATTACATTAAAATTATCCATATCCCCATTAATATTATTTATATTTCCTAATGCTACTAAACGGTCGAATTCATTAGCTTCCACATCATTGGGCAGTGGTGGAACATGTTCACCTATTTTTTAGCAATGTTATGCAGCACTGCTGTAGCAACAATAACAGGCATTACATTACATTGACAGAAAATCTCCTTTTCCAAACACCGACCAGTCGTTCCACAATACCTCTTGTACATATTAGTGATTTCATCGTAACGTTGTTCAGCTATTGTTTGCAGATCCGACATCGTTGCTAGCAAATAGCAGCGTACATTATATGCACTATTGCCTACAAATAATATAGAAATATTTATTAATAATGCCAAATTTAGGGTAGTCATACCTATTAGCAAGACATTGCCAAATGTCTCCTGTTCAAAACGTGCTCGCCACTACTATTATTAAATATTGTGCAGTCATGGGCAGAGCCTAGCCAACGAGCAACTATATATTCATCTTAGCATCTGATACTACTTGTACATTTAAAGAAAAATATCCTTTTCGGTTACGAAACACTTCTCCATCAAAGTTGCTAGTAGAGAGACTAGCTGGCAGATTGTCAAAATATCTGGGCAACTGATTAGCTGTGTTATGGCACAATTATTTTCCAATCACTTGTTTGTTTAAAACTTTTGAAAAATATTAAATCCTTGAATTGTTTGGATGTAAATGATATTAATTTGTTCACTTTTCTGGTTCTTAGTACCTGTTATCTTGTTTATTATTCAAACGCATTTTGTGTTTCGGAAGTTGTGTTATTTGTAAAGTTCCTTATGGTTGTAAAGGTCTTGCGTTACGGTTCCCCCCTTTTTTTTTGTTACGGGTACCATTTTCGTCCCCAACGTTTACTTTTCTTCCTAACTCATAGTTTTACCATAACAACCTTACATCTAAAAGTATCGGAATTCAAATCTCAACAGAAGCCTAGCACACGTAATGTCAATGTTGAAGTAAAGTTTGGTTGATTGAGTATATCTGTATTAAAATTATTGATAACTGAAGTGTGCGAACTTCCCCACTTTCCGATGTAAAAGTTACCTAGTTTTAGTAAGTTAATCAGTTCAACTTTTAGAAGAATCGCTTCCAGTCAAAATATCATCTGTGTAAGTAGATGATTGAAGGGTTTGCGAAACCCTTGGATAAACAAGACCCTCGTCTTCCACCAACTGCTGTGAAACGTGAAGGGCCAGAAAAGGACTACATGTTACACCAAATATAATATGACTGTGTTCATATTCAGTTAAAGCTTTACAGGGGGTGAAGCTTCCAAAAGATATGTAAAAATCTTCTGGATGAATTACTACAGATCTAAACATATGTCGAGTATCACAAGTGAGTGCAACTCGAGGTATGTGAAATCTTGTCATTACAAGACTAATATCCGCATGTAATTTTAGGCTTGGTAAAGAATGTCATCGAGACTTGTGCCTTTAATATCCCTATCGGCAGGACTAAATACAGTATTGCCCGAAATAAACAGTACTGAAATTGTAATTGTTTTGTATATTTAAAAAATACATATTATTGACACTTTATTATATGTTCTAAATGTGCACCTCCTCGTTTGAGACAGACTTCATAACGATGTTCTAAGTTTCTGGTCATGTTATTGAATAAGGGTTGTCTCAGGGCTGCGAAGAAGACTCTAACGGCATCCTTTAATTCATCGATGGTTTGTGGTGCCCGTTTGAAAACGGCATTTTAGCCATGCCCCAAATGTATGCGTCTGGAGGTGTGAGGTCTGGAGAATGTGAAGGATAAGGAAGTCAGTAAATCGTGATATGAATTTGCTTGGAAAATGTTCTTGAAGAAATTGACATGCGGCAGCAGTATGGCGAGTTGCCCGTCCTGCTGAAAAAATTGGTTTCGAAATGCCAAGTTACGTGCACGACAGAATTGACGTAGATCAGGGATAAATCGTGTTAAAATTTGTCTGTACCTCTGTTGATTAAGTGTGACTTACCTACCATTCTCTTCGATAAAGTACGGACCAATGATTCCGTGTCCGGAAACAGCACACCAGACACTCACTTTTTCACTATGTAAAGGAACCTCTTGAACCTCATCGGGTCTGGCAAAGCCCAGAAATCGATTTGTGCGACGATTCACATAGCCTGACAAGTGAAAATGTGCTTCGTCTGAAAACCAAACATTTTCAAAAATTCAGGATTTTCATACTGTAACGCGAGAATTCTGGCGCAATATTCCACTCTACTGCGATAATCCCGAGGATGTAGTTGTTGATGTACCTGAATCACATACGAAAATGTACCCAGCTCCTTCAGGATTCTTTGAAAGGAAGTTCTTTTTAAATCAAGTTGTAACGCTGTCCTTGCCTGGCTGACTTTCGGATTTTCTAAGATTTGCTCAAAAACACGTTCATGGTTATTGTTGTTGTTAACTGTCCTGGGACGCCCCGAGTTTCCTATTCGTTGGCACAATACACTACCTGTATTTCTAAACTTTTCAATAACCTTCAAAATTACAGCATTACTTGGAGAACGTTTATTAAACCTTTGTGTGAATTGATCAGACACGTATAGCAAACTTCCACCATTACGTCGGCCGATTCCGTATGAACGAAAATAATGCTCTACCAGAAACACTTTCTCCTCTGTACTTAACACCATTTTTAACAATTAGGCCCTACTAATTACTTGTTTGAGGTTTACTTGACAGGTCTATACTAGCTAACTTGAGTGTGACAGCGCACGCAGAAAAACACCGCCAACTTAGTTTCAGTACTGTTTATTTCGGGCAATACTGTACTACTCTAACTTGAGTATTGGATGGTGTGTTCTTTGCCTTCGCCATGCCGTGGGTGATATATGACGACAACTGGCAGGTTGTGATTGAAAGAATATTCTGTGTTTCGGTTTTTAAGTTAATTACACGTGAAATTATTGATATCTTAAACTATCAAGAGTGTCAGAACTAACAGCATGTAGATGCGCCTCTCATATAAAAGCTCTAATTTAATGGTTCCCAGTTCTAATATTATTTAAAAGTGATATCAAGTTATTCCTTAAATTGTAGTGATTTTCTTGTTAAACAAATTTTGGAGTTTGGTTTAAGTATACAAGTGATAATTAGGACTTTATAAGTTATATTTCAACATTAGAATAATCATATTATCTAGTAGAACAGGTGGTGATAATACTTGTTATTGTGGCAAGTTACATGTAATAGTTTTGTTGATGCATATAAAAACTATTTGTTTATATTAGTGCTTACAACTTAAATGGTAGCCTTCATTATCTACTTTCTTCTTTAAGTGGCTCACTGCTGTGAAAATTAGTGGATATTATGGATTTGTGCTCAAAATGTAACACCACATGTCAAAATGACTCGATGTTGATATGTGATTCGTGTAGTACACCTTTTCATGATAAATGTACTGAATTAGGATCATCAGAAATTCGAGTTATGCAACTAAGGAAACAAAGATCCCTGTTCTTTTTTTGTGATGATTGCACAACAGCAATCAAACTTTTTCCAATGATGATTAAAAAATGTAAAATTTTGGAAAAAGAAGTTCAAGATCTTAAAGAAACCGTTAAACGTTTAGAAGCTCTAAATTTTTCCTCAAATTGTGAATCTTTCTATTCTGAAATCAATGAAAGGGTTAGTAGAAGTAGGAACTTTATACTTTTTAATGTTACTGAACCTAACTCTGCTAATGTATCTGAACATCAACAAATTGATAAAACTGCTGTTACCCAGGTATTAAACACATTAGAAATTTATGATGTCACTCCGGTGGCCGTCATTCGATTGGGGAAGAAAGGAGATAAATCTAGGCCTTTGAAAGTCATCTGTAGTGACAGTGCTATTGCCCGCTCTATTCTAAAAAACAGTGCAAAGTTAGTCAATACACCTTTTCGTGTTGCTGCTGATTCCACTGCACAACAAAGAAATTATCTGCAAATGCTTAGAAGAGAACTTAGCGAACGCCATAAAAAGGGGAAGCAGTGACAATCAAATATTTAAATAACACACCTACTATTGTACCGACTAATCGTAAACATTACACAAAAAACTATATTTACCCCTTTTTCAATTAACTGTGTACTATCAAAATGTGAGCGGTCTTAGATCCCGTTTAAGTGAGTTTAAAGATAGCATTATCCTCAGTAATAATTACGATGTTTTAGTTATAACCGAAACTTGGCTTAATAATGCAATTTACGATAATGAACTTACAACTGATTTATATAATGTTTTCCGTGTTGATAGAAGCCAATATACTAGTACTAAAATGCGTGGTGGTGGTGTTCTTATTTTAGTGCGGTCCTCGTTCTCTGCACAATTAATCAAAACTAGGGTACTTGATGTAGAACAGCTCTTTATTGCTATCAATGGCATTGGTTGCTTAGTTATCATTGGGGGTGTATATATTCCTCCCTCTACAGTTCAGACTTACGAATCTTATTGTAGTGCTATTGAAGAAGTCGGTATTAATTACCCTAATGCTAAAATAATTTTATGTGGTGATTTTAATATACCTCGAGCAACCTGGTTTAATAATGAATTTATCTGATGCAACTATGGGGATGCACCTGAACCTTTTATTGCCTCTTCTTCTCTGCTTAATCTGAAACAGCATAATAGGGTTTATAATAACAACAACCGACTCTTGGATCTTGTTTTTTCTAACATTCCCATTCTAAATGTTTTGCCAGCCATAGAATTAATAATGAATAACAGTTATCACCACAGAGCATTAACTTTTGAAGTACTGATTGAAAAAGAGCAACCTTATCCACAATATGAGGAATATAGATATGATTTTCATAAAGCGGATTATGAATCCCTTAACCACTACCTTAATACAATTGATTGGTCATTTTGTACAACAATGAAGAATATTGATGATGCCACTGAACATTTTTACTATTTACTTCAACCATGGTTTGGAATCCTATGTTCCTAAGAAGCTTATTAAACCCTTTACATTTCCTAGTTGGTTCAGTAAGGAACTTATTAATCTTATATATATGAAAAAAGCTGCTCATAAGCATTATAAATTGTCAAATAAGTTGGAGTCTTACCACAGGTTCATCTTATATCGTAGCCTAGCCAAACGCCTCAGTGCTCGGCTTTATTCGAAATACATACTATGTACAGAACATAGTATACAAACAAATCCTCGAAACTTCTGGACACATATTAACAATCTGAAAAATGCAAACTGAATTCCTGAACAAATGAAATTTAATAATACCAAAGGCACTGATGGTTTGAGTATAGTGAACTTATTTGCTGAATACTTTTCACAAGTTTATTATTTAGAAGACATAGTTCCACCTGACACAACTGTCTCTCAATCACTAAATTTACAGAATTTACAATTTAGTAAAAGTGACGTTTTTAAAGCTATATGCTATATAGAAAATTGCAAGTTACCTGGTCCAGATGGTATTCCTTCCATCTTATTAAAGAAATGCATTTATGGCCTCTGTTCACCATTAACAGATTTATTTAACCCTTCTTTGTCTCTTGGCAAATTCCCTTCAGAATGGAAACTCAGTTATATAAATCCTATATTTAAAGCCGGAGACAAAGAGGATGTATCTAATTATAGAGGTATATGTATTCAATCTGCTATTCCAAAACTGTTAGATTTCTTGATTTCAAAATTTCTATACTGGAATTGTAAAGAAATAATAAGTTGTAACCAGCATGGTTTTCAGCAACACAAGTCCACCACAACAAATTTACTGGTATTTACTAATTCAATTATACAATCTTTGGAGAATGGTCTAGAAGTTGAGGCTATTTACACAGACTTCTCTAAAGCCTTTGATCGAGTGAACTTAAATCTTTTGATGCAGAAATTAGACAAGATTGGTTTTGGAGGAAACATCTACAACTTGGCTTTCATCATATCTTTATGGCAGAGTTCAGGCAGTTAAATACAAACAATTTGTATCATTCAAATTTACTGTGCATTCGGGGGTACCGCAAGGTTCGCGCCTTGGGCCCCTATTATTTTATTTCTTCTTTTTATTAATGACATTGTCAGCTGCTTCAAATACTGCTCCTTCTTGTTATATGCTGATGATTTAAAGCTGTACAAATCCATTTTTGACGCAAGTGATCACCTATTAATTCAAGCTGATCTTGATTTGCTGGTTGTATGGTGTGAATTAAATAGGCTTTTTCTTAATACTAATAAATGTTATGTGATCACTTACTCCCGTGCTACTAATACAGATCATATGGATTACTTTATAGAAAATGTTATTCTTCAACGTGTTGTAAAAATCAAAGATCTTGGGGTTGTAATTGACTCCAAGCTCTCATATATTTCACATATTGCCTATGTTCAAACCAAAGCCTTGCAGATGCTAGGTTTTATACAAAGAAACTCTAGAAACTTTTCCTATGATACCATTAAATTACTGTATTTATCCTTAGTTCAGAGTATCCTGGAATATGGGTCTGTTATCTGATCACCTTATTATAAAACTCATATTAATAAAATAGAGAAAGTCCAAAAGAAGTTTCTACGGTACGTTGCTTACAAATGGAACATGTACGGTTCATCTTACTCTACTGTCAACTTGATGAATGAACTCCAACTCTTAAGTATACAACAAAGACATCTTTTTCTGGACTTGTGCTTTCTATTTAAAATTATAAACTATCTGATTTGCTGTCCTGAAATTCTACATCAAGTTCACTTCAACGTTCCCATTAGAGTCACCAGAGGTACTCCAACTGCATTTGTACATCGTTATATACATACCACAAATTATGGTTACCATTCATACCTTAACCTATGTGCAGTTTATTTATCCTCAACTTGATTGGTTCTGCCCTTCGATCAATAATTTCCGCAGTACTTTGCGGAAAATGTTTACAAGAAATTAGATCAATGTTCATTTAGATTAATTGTTTATGTTTTAGAATGTGCTTTTATGCTTTTTGTTTTTTACTATAACACGCTGTTGTAAATATTTGTAAGTGTTGGTAAAAAGGGGGTTTCCCGTTAAGTAAATAAATAAATAAATATTGTCACAAATTATACACGAAAGTATTGCTAACAGGAAAAGATTAAAAAAAACAGCTATGCTTGATAAAAGTACATTTATTTAGTAGCTCTACATGTCTATGTACATATAAACATTAGAGGAACACATATTTACTTCTTAATAATTTGAATAATTTTAACAATAACAAATCTAAAAATGTATTTCAAAAACATTTTGTTCAAATTACTTTGCAAAAACAATAAAAATTTTATATATCATCTTCGCGATAATAATAGAAATTCAAAGAAACTACAGAAATAAAGCGGAGGAAGTAATAAAAATTTTATTTAAGAGTATCTAATTTGGAATAGTAAACAATGTTGACAGTTTGTTATAAATTGTTAAGTTTAACAGCAGTGTATCAAAATGAGACACTTAAGTAGAGTAGAAGATATTTGTGTTTCTATTGAGAATGGAACAAGTATCCAACACTTTGCAAGAAATTTTAATGTCAACTTTTCTAATATCCATCGTGTGGAATCGATCCCTAGAAAATGGAGGATATATAAGACGAATGGAACAAGGTTCTAAGAGGAAAACCAATTGAATTGAGGACCAGTTTTTAATCGTATCCCCCTTGCATTCTCACACATCCACTGTCAAAGATCTCCAAATATGCTTAGAACAACTCATAAGGTGGAGATATCTGACCATACAGTTAGGAATAGACAGAGAAGCTAATCTGAGACCAAGAAGACCTGTGCAAAAACTTGTTTTATCTCCGTACCACATAAGATCCCTTTTACATTTTTCTTAAATTGTAAACTGGCATAAGCATCCTCTGAGAGTAATTACGTACAATGAGTTAACAAAACATGAACATAATATTGCAATGATGCAGTATTGTCACAGACATAATCAATTATTGAGTTATAGTGATATTTCATGATAAAAATAAGGCAAAATAAAAGTAAAAGCTAGTATAGACCTATATTAAACGTAACGAGTTTAGCTACATAACAAAATTATTTAGCGATACATGAAAGAAATCAAATCGCATATGGTATTTGTTAACCAATCTAACCTTTCTATGAATTGAACTATTACTTACTCTAGTTGAGTGAACACTTAAATAAAACATATCACTTGACCTAGTTGGTCTAATAGGTATATTAATATTATCGAGCAGGTATGTGCAATAAATTAATCTATTGAAGATTTTAAATAACGTCAGTAAATCATATATGAAGCGATGTCTACACAATGTTTTAAGGCCCAACATGTTTAGTGTGTCATCAATTAAACACACCGTGGGCAGGAACATCTTGTATCGTGCATATTCTAAGAATTGAATTTGCACCTTCTCAATTTGATTTCTATAGCACTAGTAATAAGGAGACCACAAAGTGGAGTTGTATTCAATAATTGATCTCAACGAGCTGCAGTAAAGAATGTTAATAGCTTTGACATTTCTAAAGTTTCTAGTAATATGTTTTACACAACCTAACATTTGTAGGCTCTTAATTACTATATTATGTATATAAGTGTCTAGTTTTAAATGTTTATCAAGAGTTATTCCTAAATCTGATACAGTATCAGAGTAAACAAAGATGGTATTGTTAATTTCATAGCTATAAACCACTGGCGTACGAGTTCTATGAAAAGTTATTGCATGACATTTTGTGACATTGAAATGCAGACCATTTTGGTTACACCAACTACTTACAGAGTTTAAATCTGCCTGTAGTAACATACAGTCTTCAATTGAAGCAATTTTACTAAAGAGCTTGAGATCATCTGTATAGAGCAAAATGTACTGTCCTTGATAACTGTTGTTATATATTTTATAAAGACACTGAACAGCAGCGGCGCTAAGTGTAACCCCTATGGTACTCCTAAGATTACAGGTATTGAATGTGAGTAGTAAGACTTTGCCCTAACAATTTATGACCTATTCGTCAAATAGTTAGTTAGTCACTGTAGCAGCACACCATGCACACCCAGTAATTTTAACCTATTTAATAACAGTTAATGGTTAACTTTATCAAAAACGTTAGAGAAGTCAGTATAAATTGCATCAACCTGGCATCTCCTATCAAGTAGCCCGGCAATGTAATGCTCATAGCACAGTAAATTGGCGAATGTTGATTTTCCACATGTAAATCCGTGTTGTTTTTCGATAATTACATGTTTAAAGGTTTCAGATAATATTTCTGTGATTATACTTTCTAGTATTTTAGCAATACAACTTAGTATGGAAAAGGACGATAAATTCTTAATATCTCTCTTGTCCCCAGTTTTATATATGGGTACAATATGGCTTAGTTTCCTACTTCGCCACAATGCCTTCCTAAATAGACTTTCTAAATAATATACATAATGGTTTTGTTAGAGTTTCAGTACAAAATTTAAAATATCTTAGAGGAAGACCATCAGAACCAGCCCCCTTATCCAGATCCAATTTCTGGAGTCTATCAGCTCGTTTAACTCAATGTTAGCGATATCCACCATGTGAACATATTTAAGATTTTTGTTTATTCGGACTGGATCTTTTTTGAAAGTTTCAGCAAAATATTTTGCAAAACATTTTGTGGTGATCTGACCAACAGTAGCCTTCATCAAAATACATGGATTCCGGGATATCAGAGTCCTGACGCTTTGAGTTCACAAATTGTCAAAAAGCCCTACGATTACCAGGTATTGAATTTTCGACCGTACATATGTATTTTTTATAGCACTCTTCCGTTAAGGTTTTACGGCATCTCCTATATTCAGCAAAACGTACATAATCATTTCTTGTTCTAGATATTTTATAATCACTGTGCAATTTTTTCTTGTGCTATATCAAATTCTTTAGCTCTGTCCAATACCACGTAGGGAATTTTGACTCTGAGCTTCTTTTTAGCAACACAAACATATTAATTACATTGCAAGTACTCCCAATCATAATATAAGTTCAGTGGTTGAGATAATATACTGCATTCATTACTAATAGGTATATTGATACTCGTAAGTAGATGGTGAATTGATGACTCGAATAGAAGATTGATTGTTTCGGAAACACTTATACTTTTAATACTTGAAAATACTGTCTAAATAAACATTCCTGGTGTTTGGTATACTGTTCATTTGATACATATTGAGTATGCAATAGCACTTTGAACAATATCAACAAGCCGGAGTAGCCTTGCGTTATAACACTAGTCCGAAATTCATCATTTTCCCACACTAACACCTGTGGCAGAGCAGATAATAGTCTACCAACACATACATGGGCACTTGGGGATATTGATTAACCAGTTCTTCAACTATAGCGCAGTATTCATAGTATACATTAGCATTGCTTGAACTCGGAATATAAACTACACCAATAATAACCTCAATGTATAGAATTTTCACTTGCAGAAATGACTCAAGCAAGCTGCATGTAATTGGAATACAACAGCAGTTAAAATTTATTCTTTTTACTGCTATAAGCACTCCACCTCTTCTTGAGAACTTCTAGTGTCTTCCGAGCAGTCTTTTCTGCATATAGTGTAATTAAGTAGGCCTAGCCACAGTCCGAAATCTCATGTGTGAACTAAGTTTCTGTGAGAACATTTGTCATAATTACAGTTCCTTATAGCATGTTGAAGTTAACTAAGCTTAGTTCTGATTCCACCAACATTTTGGTAATAGATAGATAGATTGTTCTACGAAGGTGATTTTTAATTTTAATCACTATTCTCGGAACAGCTCTTATATACTTAATGAGTGTGTCATGTTTCCCTGAGGATTTCTTTCATCTAGTTGATTTTTCACTTTATTATAATTATCTAGCTGAGCTGGAGTTTCGTCAGACGACAGCATATCTCTCATCCCTAAGATCGGTATTTTTACGAATGACTGCAATTACAGATACTGGACGTTCAAGAACTACTTTTACATGTCTAGGTTTAGCTCCAATTTACCTAACCGTATAATTTTCACGGGTTTTATTCCAGTAGCGCTAATTTTCCCAATTATAGATTCAATGTGTTGTGTGTCATCATTAATCCTCTCTTGAATAATATTTGAGCTAGATTCAGGGATATTATAGACAATAATATTATTCACCCTACATTGGTGTTCAGCTAATTGTGTTATACTTCTTCGTTATCCATTAGCTGGGTGACCTGTTTAATTGGTAAAAATGTAAGGTATCTCTATCTGAAGGCTTTAATTAGTTTAATTAATGTAGGTACTTACAGTAATCCTTCTTTGCATTCCTTGCAAAAGAACTTCATAATAATACTTTTTAAGTTCAATACATTTTATTTCAGTTGTTGAAATTCCTGAGCAATAAATATGTATATGTCGGGTACATCCATCGCATTTAATGAGGCTTTTATCAACTATATCAGCTGATAGTTTAGAATTACATTTTAGACAGATATCCATTACCATAAATTGATTAATCACTTATAATTAATTTTGTTGATTTTAGTATTTGTCTATGATATGCCACTGGTTTATTAAAAGTAATCATTGTATCATTATTGTTTATAACTTGCACATGCTTGAAGAATGTATTTTAGAAGCAAGTACTGATAACAGTTAAAATTAAAGGCATTGCCTTGATAATACTATTAATGCTTAAAATCAATAATATGTGATGATTATGCAACGACAATCCTGGTATGTGCGGTTTAATTTATGGTATGTAGTTAGAAATTTTAGTGCGATCGTTTTGCACTCATAATTCTCTTGGGTTTAATTATATTAGTTATAAAAAGTTTACCTGCTCCCGGCTGCTCGCTATAGAGTTTGCTCTCCATTAAAAAGACTTACGGTTTGTATATATATTTGCGTGCATGAGGGATAATAGCAGACTATTTCATCTTGGCATTGTATAAAAATATTTATAATAAAAATTAAGTAAACACAATAGTGGCTATCAAAAAAAATTGTCATGTCATAAAAATTCATAATTGTAATTGTGTGTTTTGTATAATAAATAAATGGTCTTATCGAAGGTTTGTTAAGGTTATTCTCTCACAAGTTTCTACAAACTACACCAGCACTAAAGGTAAAAAAGAAAACATGGTCTGCTCCAGACTCCATGGCTTCACATTGGTCGTCTTCGAGAACCGGATGTATTTTGATGAGAAACGAGGTATTTTGAACAAAACGCACAGTAAACAGCGATTGAGGCTTTACAGAAATCAATACAAGGAACTCTTTACGTGCACGGGCGTAAGGATGCAAAAAATCTTCACAACCAAAGGTATTTATGGTTTATGGTAATCACAAAGGAATTACAACTACAAGATTCAACATGCAGAATCAAGGATTAAGGTTAGAATTTTCCATATTTTACTTTATATCAGCAACACTTAAGGTAATATTTAGAAATAAAAGTGTCAAAGGATTAAAAAACAGTCGGTTACTATAGCTATTAGGGTGCTGCAAATTGAAATACCTATTTATTTGTATACTGTATTCTAGTATAGAAAATAAGACATTTCTTAAGGGTTAAATAACTATTTACTTTGTTATAATTAATAAGAAATTTCTACAAGTTGCATATATTATTTGATATCTGAAAAATGTCAAATACGAATGCAAATTTAAGATTCAAAATCGAACTAGGATAAAATTCAAAATTACTAGAATTGAAAACTATGTAAAGTGACATGCAAATAATTTAGAAATCGACATTAATGAATTTGTAATTAGAGAGTCTATGTTAATCAAATCATATGAGGATTATGAACTAATTCAGGAACAGGAGGTAGTGAAGAGAATGGCAGGGTGGCAATAGAGCTGCAAAATATCTCGTTGCACAGTAAATTGAAAGCTATAATTCAAAGTAGGGTAGGCTCTAGCGGTGCCAATGATGCAAGGTCATGTGCGTCAGGTATAAGTTCAACTGTAGTTGCACAGTCAATGGCCCCCACCTCTCAGGTCAAATTGCCAAATATTCATATTCCAATTTTTTGCGGGAAATATGAAGATTATAGATCGTTTATAGAACTTCTTACCTCTTTGATACATTCAGATGCATATTTAAACAACGTTCAAAAATTTTTGTATCAAGTCAATTTTACGGGATGAACCGTTGTCCATAGTGAAAGATTTGCAAATCACTCATGCAAAGTATGAAATTGCTCTCAATTTATTAAAGAAGAGGTACGACACTAAATTAATCACAATAAATTGCCATATACGAGCAATAATTGAGGCTCCAATAACAAAAGATAGCCCAGTTAGTTTTAGAGAATTTATTGTTAAGGTTAAACAAAATTACAATGCACTATCTGCTCTAGAAGTGCCAATAAAATATTGGGATCTAATTTTGGTGTATATCACATCAAAATTGAACTTCAACACGCATAGGGCGTACGAATTGGAAAGAGACACTCGAGAACTGCCAACCTTTGAGGAGTTACTTGACTTTTTAGATAAAAGGTGTTTGGCTCTGGAAGCATTAGCAACCCCCGAGTACAAGCAAAAGGTTACAAAATTTAGTTACCATTCGGCGTCTAATTTAAATATAGATACGAAAGGAAAATGCACATGTGATTCCAACTATCGTCCAATGCATAGGTGCAACAAATTCATAGATTTGGATGTAGTACGTTGAAGGGAATGTGTTACAAAAAATAGGCTATGTTTCAATTGTTTAGGTTCTAAACACACAGTAGGTAACTGTAAATCGCAAAGATGTAGGATATGCAAAGGAAGGCATCACAGTCTACTACATGACAACAAGGGTCGCAAAAAGGAAGAAATTTATAGTCAAGGTAAGGTAGGTTATGAACAATCAAGGCATAACAAAGATAGCAATTTAAAAAACGACGGTACTGCTTCAGGAACTTCATCGTCACTAACCACCACCTTGTGTGAGGCAGGTTCTGTTCAACAGACACCTTGCTTATTGTCAAATACATACAAACAAATACTGTTGGCTACAGCAGTCGTAAATTTAACTGCAAGCAATGGGTTTAAGGTCGAAGCAATGGCATTGCTTGATTGTGGGGTCACAAAGTTCATTCATAACTTCCAACACAGCGAACAAATTAGGGTTAAGGATAAATTCTACTAACATTCAAGTATCAGGAATTGGACAACAAGATATTCGTGTTTCAGATATCATTAAGGTGACGATAGAGTCACAAATGAGAACAAAGTTAAAGGTATCTACGGATTGTGGTATTTTGAAAAAAATTACTTGTTCTTTGCCCCATGCGTTCATCAGTATTTCTGAACTAAACATTCAAAGTGATTTAAAATTGGCAGATAAAAATTTCTACATTCCTGGTGAAATTGATGTTTTGCTAGGAGCTGATGTTTATTTTGATATACTTCAGGCCGGTATTCTAAGGTTAGGAGAGATTCTTCCTGTCTTACAAAATAGTTTATTTGGGTGGATTGTAGGCGGAAGTATTCCAAGTTCACAAAATATTTGCTCTAATGTAAGTGTCGTATTGTGCTCTCAAGATAGAGACTTACATGTGCTGATTCCACAATTTTGGAAACTAGAAGAAGTTAACAATAAAAGACACATGTCTTTTGAAGATAAATTTTGCAAGAAAATGTACTCTAGTACAACAAAAAGGTTAGATTCAGGTATTTTTTAAGTCAGGTTGCCTGTCAGACCGGCATATGATGTTTCCTTCCTAGGAGACTCTCTCACTAAAGGTACACAAAGGTTTTATTCACTAGAGCGAAGGTTTAGTAGAAATCTTTAACTAAAGGTTGAGTATAAAGCTTTCATTGATGAGTATTTGAAGCTAGGTCATGCAAACGATATAACTCAGGAAAAGGATTCTATGCCAATAAATAGATATTACCTTACACATCATTGCGTAGTGCATGAGGACAAACTCACCACTAAAATTTGTGTTGTTTTTGACGGTTCGATGAAAACTACATCAGGTATCAGTCTCAATGACAATGTTTAAGGGTAGTCCAGTTCAGCCAGAATTGTTTGACATAATTGCAAGGTTCTGTACATTTAGGTACGTTTTGACAGGTGACATACAGAAGATGTATAGGAGTATACAAATCAACTCCCAAGATAAATTCCTGCAAAATATTGTCTGGAGAGAGGATTCATCAAGTCCATTGCGTTATATTGAACTGCAAACAGTCACATATAGTACAAACTGCAACAAGAACATTGGTGGAACTAGCTAACCAAAACAAAGATTTATTTCCATTAGCCGCAGAGACTTTACTAAAACAAACATACGTAGATGACGTATTGGGCGGATTAAACACGTTGGAAGAGTTAGTTCAACTTCAAAGTGAACTAACAGAATTATTACAGCCCGCAGGATCTATATTGCACAAGTGGAATTCTAACAATCGCTCATTGTCTTTATCTTTACAAAAGGAAATTTCTAAGGTATTAGGTGTTCTATGGAATCCCATTTCAAACTCATTTCAGATATTGGTGCCAAGCTTAACTGAGAAAAAAATATTCACTAAACTTGAAATTTTAGGCACAATAGCACACATTTTTGATCCAATGGGTTTTGTAGGGCCAGTGATTATTGTCGCAAAAATAATCATGCAAAAACTATGGTGTTTAAAATTGAATGGAACGATGTTGTTCCATAAGAGATATTAGTTGAATGGTCAAAGTTCTATGAGCATTTACCAGATTTAAAGGCTCTTAGTATTCCATGATGAATTTTCGTTCTAAAAAAGGTTATAAATACACAATTGATAGGCTTCCCAGATGCTTCCCTGCAAGCATATGGTGCATGTCTTATATGTCAGAGTTTTATATGAAGACAAAACGGTTTCGTGTCACATTGTTTGTTCAAAGTATAGGGTAGCTCCGATAAAAACAGTGTCATTGCCCAGATTGGAACTTTGTGGATTATTATTACTAGCTCGCATGCGTGAAAGACTTGTAGCATGTATGAATTTTAAATTTGATAAAACTATCATGTTCACTGACTCACAGATAGTGCTCGCTTGGTTGCGTTCATCACCATCGCGTTGTTCGATGTTTGTTGCTAACAGAGTATCGTAAATACACGAGCTGTCCATTAATGTAGAGTGGAGGCATATTTCTTCTGAGTCGAATCCCGCAGATTATATTTCGCATGGGATAGATCCCCACAATTTGAAAGGCAGTAAAGTTTGGCGGGAAGGTCTACCGTTTTATGGGATCCTGATTGAAATTTGAATTGGGAACATGAAGTCAACCTAGATATTGGGTCGTTGCCAGAACAGAAACAGGCATCACATGTTCATACTAAGGTTGAAGTCAGTTCCAGAATATTTCTTAGATTTTCGTCATTCATTAGAATGCAGCGATGCATAGCCTTTGTATTTAGGTTCATTGCCAATTCAAAGGGAAATGGTATGAAAAATTATGGCACTCTCACAGTAGAAGAGCTTAATGAAGTATTAAATCGTATTTTTAAGATTATTCAGAACGAGCATTTTTCAGCATAAATTTCATGTTTAAAGAAAAACAAGTCATTGGCAAGGGAGAGTTCTCTTGTGTCGCTTAGTCCATTTCTAGACTCAAAAGGATCGTTGCGTCGTTATCATTTGATGTTAAACATCCGATTCTTAGTGCTATTAAGGGTCATGTTAGTGAGTTACTGATCGATCATGAACATAGGTATTTAGGTCACGCAGGTCCGCAATCTGTACTAAATAGTTTACGACAACGTGTTTGGCCTATTGGTGGATTAAGACATATCAAACGCATTATACTTAAATGCGTCAGGTGTAACAGGTTCAAGGCAACCGTTTCACAGCAGCTGATGGGGAGTTTGCCTGTCGAGCGAACTCAATTAACTCGTCCATTCTTACATGTTAAGATAGAGTTTGGAGGTCCAGTCATGACCAAAGGATTTAAGTTACGCACATCGATCATCACCAACGAGTACATTGCTTTATTTGTGTGCGTGGCAACCAAGATTATTCACATAGAATTGGTTTTGGGTCTTTCAACTGAAGCGTTTCTTTTTACGTTCAAAAGGTTTATTGCCCGTCAAGGTAATCAGGTAACAATTGCGAGTGATAATCCAACTAACTTCAAAGGGGCTAATACAGCTTTACATAATGTATACAAGTTCTTGCAGAACCATAATTGTGAAGTTCAAGAATTTCTGTCCACTAGAAATATTAGTTGGAAATTTATTCCTCCAAATAGTCCTCATTGGGGAGGCCTATGGGAGGCAGGTATTAAGAGTACAAAGTACCATTTGCAAAGGGTTTAGGAAACTCGGTGTTATCGTTTGAATGTTTGTCTACAGTTTTGGCTCAAATTGAGGCCATTACTGCCCATGCCTGATGCAATTGATGATTTTGATTGTTTAACACCAGGACATTTTTTAATCGGTCAACCGTTGACCTCATTTCCGGAAAGGGATGTTTTAAAAATTGCTGAAAATAGGTTAAATATTTGGCAGCATTGCTGCAAATTACGACAAGCTTTTTGGAAATGATGGTCGAGATTATTTAAATCAACTTTAGCATCCTCCCAAGTGGAAGATAGGCGATTTGGTATTGGTTAAGGAAGAAAACCTACCTCCAGTAGACAATCCTGGTATGTGCGGTCTAATTTATGGTATGTAGTTAGAAATTTTAGTACGATCGTTTTGCACTCTTAATTTTCTTGGGTTTAATTATATTAGTTATAAAAAGTTTACCTGCTCCCGGCTGCTCGCTATAGAGTTTGCTCTCCGTTAAAAAGACTTACGATTTGTATATGTATTTGCGTGCATGAGGGATAATGCAGACTATTTCATCTTGGCATTGTATAAAAATATTTATAATAAAATTTGACATGCCATAAAAATTCATAATTGTAACTGTGTGTTTTGTATAATAAATAAATGGTCTTATCGAAGGTTTGTTAAGGTTATTCTTTTACAAGTTTCTACAAACTACACCAGCACTAAAGGTAAAAAGAAAACATGGTTTGCTCCAAACTCCATGGCTTCACAATATGTATAAATCGGTGATTAAGCATTCCTTACAGGTATTTAGTTTTATGAACACTGTATTGCTGCTTGTAGAGCTTTCTTTTGGCACGAAACACTATTATTAAACTACAATTTTACCACTTTTAAAACCACTTTATTTGAAGCGTTTACAACCAACGATTCTATTTCGTTATTTGTTTGTGATCATGTTACATGGCAGGTTTGAAAGTGGAGACTAGTACTCTTAACAAATGAGTCGCGATTATGCTTAACTCTATGTGATGGTTGAGTACGTGCATACTGATGTCCACATGAACGCATTCTGTAGCAACCAGAATTCAAAAACTTGATGATGGAACTGTGGTAATGTTGAGTGAAATTAGTCTTAATAAAAGAACAGATCGTATGACAGTTTTAGAAAGATTAACTGCTCAACGGTACATTGATCTTGTCTTAGAGGATCATGTTATACTAGCCGCTTATGGCATAGGCTCAAATTTTGTGTTTACGCAAGATAATATCAGACCCCCATACTGCTGCCATCGCCATGAATTTCATACAGCACCACGGAATTTAAGCAATGGGTTGACCTCCACAAATCTTAATCTAAACTCCACTGAACATATTTAGGCTTTGTTAGATAGTCTTATTGAGAGGCACCCAATCCTCCACCTGAAACCCTTCAACAACTAACAAATGTCATAATTAAAGAATAGGAGAATATACTGCAAGAAGACTTCCATAGGCTCAAATGAAGCATGCCTCGGAAATGTTAAGCAATAATTCGTGCTAATCAAAAACATACATGTCATTAATGAAGCAAATGCTCTTAACAACTTTATGTTAAACAAGCAGTGTGCTTGTCTACCTTACTTTATTTTTTGGTGTTTCTTTCAATTGGTATTGCTAACTTGGAAGTGATATGTAAACTTTGTATCGCCTTTGCAAATTTATTCGAACAAAATGTTTATCTTTGGTTTATACATTGTTAAAATGAACAAAATTATCGAAATGTAAATGTTTCTGTAGTTCCTTTGAGCAGCGTATATAAAGTGACAATGTAAACTAACTTGTTCTAAATGCCTGAGAATGACTGGCTTTGACTAATAATTCATTAGTAGCTTTGTTACGAATTTCACATTCTACAAAGCCCATCATCTTACCAGCTCGTAGTAGTTTTACATCTATCATTATTTCATTTCCAGCTACAGCCGGTTTAAGAAACCTAAAACATTAAAAGGTCAGTTAAGAAAACATTTTAAATACATTTGGAATTTTAACAAAATTTTCAAAAAGAAATTTGTGAAGCATTGAAGAACAGATGGCATTGATACAGGTTTTTTAAATATAATATCGATTTAAATTTTTTTATACTTCCCACTAAATTGTTTTTTTAGGGTATGGTACTCTCCCTGTACAGTAAAATGTTAGTCCACTTTGATTTAAAATAAACAGCAATATTGAAGGAGTCATATTTATAGACTTTTCTTATTAGGAAATTTTGTTAATAAAATTATTCAGGAGTCGTTCAAAATTTCATTAAAAACTATAAATCTTGAAGATCTTGCAAAAGAAATTCAAATAATAATCTCACAAAATTGTCATGACGTCTCATTAATATGTTTGAGACAATATATTTAGTTGAAAATACTGTTATTTAAGTAATTAAGCATCGTTTTATGTTATTAATTAAAAGAATAAAATAGAAAAGACATGACAAATTCGTCAGATTATTATTCGAATTTTCTGGACTTAACACAAGTTTTTTATAAGAAAATCCCTAGTACAAGTTTTCAATTTTGTCATTTATTTTAAATCGTGGTAGATTAACATTTTACCATGAAGGAAAAGTACCATACGTTAAATGCACAATTTAGTGAGAGGTATACTCAGCCAAAAGAAATTTAAATTAATAATATATGTATAATAATATATGTATCTTAAGTCGATACTTTATTTTCAACTGAGTAAAGCCTTGGTTTAAATAAACAAAACTTTCAAATAACTTTGTAGGCTTACTTCAAAAAAAAATATTATAAGATGGCCGCGGATGAAGACGTTATAACTGAGGCTGATCGCGAAAACAATTATAAATGCTGTAAAAAGAAATGTAAGGACCTGTATTGTGTTATTTGTGGAAATATATTTCACAAAAGTTGTGCTGCACGAGTCAAATCTCTTAATATAATTGATAATACACGTGTAATTTGCTGTTCACCTAAACTAACCTCAAAATATGATCATGATAATATCGATGTGCTGGAAAATGTTTATTTGAAACTGTTAGTGAAGCAACTTAGTGACAAATGTGAATTATTGGCCGAAAATGTTAATATACTAAAATCAAAATTAAATAACAACGCTGTAGAAACTGATGGGCAAGTAGATGTAACACAAGTTAATGACCTACCACACGTAGTAGACGCTGTTAATTATAAAATGCCTAGTGGCTCCTGTCCACAAGATAATAGTAACTGTTCACAATCTCAATCCTGGTGATATAAAGCAACATGTTAATAGTAAACAAATGCTCGAAGCTTTGCAGCTGGTAAAAATGCATAACATTATTAATCTTGATACTGTTGATTCTGAAGTTCGTCAAAACAATGAGGGTAGAGGCAGTATTCCAAATGCGAAGGATTTAACTGAGGTAAACACAGTTGTAATTGTTAAGCCGTATTCTCAGCAATTATCTGAAACTACTCTCAAGGACGTGAATGGTGTTATACAAAGCAATGGAGTATCAATGCAAATCAATTTTACTAAGATTGGTTTAAATGGTTTGGTTACGTTTTATTGTGCAGATGATGCCATGGCTGTAACTTTACAAGAGCTGGTCAATGGTAACTTATCTAGTAGTTATACCGCTTTTCAATCATCCAAAATAAATCCTAAGCTAATTATATTCGGTTGCAATAAAGATGAAATATCTACTAATAATGACAAGTTGGCTGATTACATAGTATCCTTAAATAAATTAGATAAAAATGTAGATAATTTTTGCTGCAAAGTCGTACGGAAAAGTAACTCAAAAAGTCTGCTAAATATAATTTTGGAAGTAGATCCGTTAACATTTAACTCAATTATTGCTGTGGGTAAACTATATGTTGGCCTTAGAAGGTGTTTAGTTAAGGAGTCATTTCATGTTAAAAGATGCTATAAATGTGCTGCGCTAGGGCACAATGCGGGGGATTGCAATCAGGTGGTGCCTATATGTGCTTTGTGTGCTGAAGCGCATGACACGAAGCAATGTACCACTACCAAGTTTAAATGCAGAAACTGTGTAAGATATAACAATAGCAACGCAAATAAACAAAGTCTGTCTGTGGATCATGCTGCATCTGACTCCATGCCCGATGTATATTTCTGCTGTAAATCGATTGAGGAATCGAACGAAATATATCCATAAACCTTCATAGCAATCACAGAATTCTGAAATGCCCGTAACAACTAGGTGCTATTTCCAAAATGTGCGAGGCCTTCGTACTGAGACCGCACAATTTTTTGCACAAGTGTCAGAAGGCGAATATGATATTATAGCGCTGGTAAAGACGTGGATTTCCGATGATGTTTCAAGTACCGAGTTATTTACAGACACATACTCTGTTTTCCGTCGTGACCGCAATTTCGAAGAAATTGGTCTTCTACGTGGTGGTGGGGTATTACTTGCTATCAAAAATACTATACCGACAACACCATTGGATCTCACACATATTCACACTACTTTACCATTGATAGATATAGTAGGATGCAGCTGTAATATACAAACTGCACGCATATATCTTGTAGTACTATATATTCTACCAGCACTCGCAGCCTTAGCTTTGGAACAATTCTTGGAGCATCTTGAACGGCTTGGTGATGTTAATCTGCTAATACTGGGTGACTTTAATGTACCATTATATAACAATTCATGTAAGGTCGATGTAAAAGCAAACCTTCTGGTAAACTTTGCACACTTGATGAATCTTACTCAGTTTAATTCTGTTGTGAATATTAGTGGAAGGCTATTGGATTTAATTTTTCTGATGTACATTGCGTAATTAAGAAAGATGATTTTCCACTTGTTAAAGAGGATATTTACCATCCGTCGCTTTGCATTAACATTGGATTTGCCCTGAAACATGCAAATTTTTCTAAATCTCATGCTAGATCTTTTAACTTTAAAAAAGCTAATTATTGCTCTTTGTATATGACATTAATGAAAACAGACTGGTCGTTCCTGGATGCGTTCACTGATCCGGATGGAGCCTGTAATGCATTTTACGATCGTTTATATAATATTTTTAACCCGTATGTGCCAAAAAGTTTTCCTAGGAAACAACGGTATCCTGTTTGGTATATGCCTGAGATCATCAATAAGCTACATCAGAAGCACGGCTATTTACAAAAATATAAAATATACAGGGATTCCTATTACCTGGTAGAATATAGAAAGCTGAGATCGCATACTAAAATACTAATTTATAGGGCATATAATACTTACATCTGCTTGGCTGAAAAGTCACTTCGTGATGATCCCAAGAAATTTTGGACATACATCCAATCAAAGCAAATCAAGACCAGAATACCTGCCATGGCGTATTTAAATGGACAAGCTTATGATAATCCAGACTCGATTGTAGAGGCATTTAAAAATTATTTCAGCAGCATATATATAAGCAATAAAAGTAATTATTCCATGTCAGCTGCCACCCCGATAAACAACGGAAATATAAGTGTACCAAGTGTTTCAGTTGCTGAAGTGGAAAAGTTTATGTGCAAGCTTAAAAATAAATCAACTTGTGGCCTAGACCAAATACCCTCATTCTTATTAAAGGATTGTGCGTTAGTATTGGCAAGCCCGATATGCAGCATAATAAATATCTCATTAAAATCCTCTATCTTCCCGTTGTGTTGGAAAATGTCAGCCATATCCCCTGTACTAAAACAGGGGGATCCAAGTCAAATCGTGAATTACAGGCCTATATCCATCTTGTCCAACTGTGCAAAAGTTTATGAGATGGTATTACAGAATAGGTTACAACCTGCTATTAAGCAATACATATCGCCTTGTTAACATGGATTTATGCCGCAGCGCTCTACAACTACTAACTTAACCTGTTTTACGCAATTTGTCTCGGAGGTCCTGGATGATAATGGACAAGTTGATGTATTTTATGCTGACATATCTAAAGCATTTGACCTCATTGATCATGGTTTACTTTTATGGAAACTTAGTTTGTATGGTTTTAGTGACTCGCTAATTAGATTATTTTCCTCCTATCTGAAAGATCGCTTACAGTACGTTGTCTACAATGGTTTTAAATCATTATCATTTAAAACAGTTTCTGGTGTTCCCCAAGGATCTAACTTGGGGCCACTTCTATTTGTAATTTTTATTAATGATGTATGTAAAGCAATTGTTGGCTTCAAGTTGTTATATGCGGATGACTTAAAACTATACGCTCGAGTTTCAAATTCCGCTGACTGTCTGAAACTGTAATCAGCAATATATAAACTGTATGAGCGGTGTGATACAAATAAGCTGACACTAAATGTGACCAAATGTCACATTATGTCTTACACTAGAAAGCAGCGGTCAGTCGATTTTATTTACTATGTTGGCGATGTGATGCTACAGAGGCAAAATGTAATTAAGGAGCTAGGTATCCTGTTTGATTCCTCTCTTTCTTTTGTCTCGCATATTCATATGACACTGAATGCAGCGCTTAAGGTACTGGGTTTTATAATGAGAACCTGTAAGTACTTTAGAAACAAATACACTTATCACATTATATCAAGCTCTTATTCGATCTAAATTGGAGTATGGCTGCAATATTTGGTCATCTATATATGATTGTCATATAAAGTCCTTAGAGTCTGTTCAACGAAAGTTCCTAAAATACTTGTACCTTAAAGTGGAAGGCTCCTATCCAGTCATAGGTTACGGTCACGATTTGCTATTGAAAAAGTTTAACTTTCTATCACTGGAAACACGCAGAGCCATGTTATCACTAACATTTCTATGTATGTTGATACGCAATGAAATTGATTGTCCGGAAATCTTACAACATCTGAAACTACGAATTCCTAGTTGTTGCACCAGAAAGCATGCTCTATTCTCTCTGCCTACACCACGCACTAATATGTTACTAAAGTCGCCAGTGTATGGTATGTGTGCGCTGTACAATCTACTAAGTGCTGATAGTGACATTTTTTATGATTCACTTTATGTCGTACTACAAATGGTGAAAACCATGTATAAGCCTTCAGAGTTGATTGAATGTCAACATACATATGCTTGCTAGTCAGTTATATTTATTTTTGTTTGAACTGTATTTTTCTATATATTTATAGTTTAGATTCCTGTAATTGGGTTATTGTTACCTGTAGGAAAAATAAATTAAAATTAAAATAAGCGAGCTGTGCCTCCTTGAAGTGCTGTAATTAAGTCCAACCCATCATATTGAAGGAAGCATTCAAATGTCACAACCATACCAACTTCTTAAAGTTTTCGCCATTACTATCAGTACAAAGCTGTGCGAGACATATCCACGATTTAACAGCACTTAATAGTGAAATACATTTACTCCAAATTGTTGTTGCAGCTGCCTCTATCTGTGCAACTAAATTTTTTCAAGAGTTTACTGGGATTTTATAAACTAAGCTTTTCATGAAATTCCACAAAAAGAAAGCACACAGATTGAGGTCTGGCAATCTAGGTGGCCACAAAATTGCCCACCCCACACGTCTTGGAAAAGCTATTATCTAAAAACGCTTGCATTGGCTAGATAAAATGAGGAGGCGCCCCCATCTTGCAAACTCCACATGCTTTAGCGAATATCTAACAGGCCAGGAAGATGGTTTTATAGGAAGTCTTGATAGGTATCGGTAGTCAAACATTCTGGAGAATGTATGGTCCCAGGAGCATACGATTTATAATTGCTCTCCATACATTGACTGATAATCCTGTTAAAAATTTGATTGCCCAACACAATGTAGATTGTCGACAGCCCAAACGTAGATATTCAGAGAATTGTTAATCGCATTTTGAGTAAACAATGTTTCGTGCATAACTAAAATGCTTCTGTTAAAATTAGAATCGTTTACTTGTTGAAAATGCTATTCACAGAATTGCATTCTCCTGGTTGTAGTGCTTGGACTTGCTGAACGTTAAAATAATAAAATTGGTTCTTAAGTAATGTTGTCCACACTTTCATGTGACCTACTCTGACCTGATGTGCAACTTCTCTAGTATTGCTGTTGGATTTTCTTCAATAACATTAAAAATGTTTTTTATTTTGCACATTTCCATGTCATTTAGGATGGTATGCGTGCCCACTGCAAAGTTCCCGTGATTCATCAGTATCACTTGTTCTGTGAGTCGGATTAATAAACCACCAGGGTCTATTGCCTTCTAAATCTGATTAGAATAGGAAAGAAACCATGCATAACCGTGCTGCAGCAACCATATTTTGTCGACATTTGCGGTAAAGTAATATCATATCCATCAGTTTGTTGCTTGCTTACGTGTGCTCTTTCACTTATAACAACACTAAAGCACAATCCGTCCAACCAAAATGAGTGTGTTTCCGACCAATTTTCAGCCCAGAAAGTATGTTGTTGTCGAGATAGATCTGTAAAATTACATAAAAGATCGGAAGAATAGCACAAGATCTCAGAAAAACGATTACCAGGCTCATACGTGAACAATTTCATTAAAAACAAAGTAGACATGTTACGTCAGTGGCCACGACAGTACTGTTTTATTTGTCAGTAAGTTCTTGTGAATTAATTTTTTACAAGTGTGTAAATTATTAAAAAATTTAAATATTGTTGTAGTTCTATTATTGTCAAATTATTTGTGGCTGCACAAAAAATTTTGTACGCACCACATTCGTAGAGTGTCTTTATAGGGCTGGCATGCTTTCAGGGCTCCGTCTACAGCGTCACGTCCCCCTGAAATACTCATGCTCGCCCTGTAAAGTACCACTTTGTGACCTTGGCACGTAAAGAACTATTCGAGTTTAAATTAAAATAACATTTTGTAATAAAGGTATTTTAAATAATATTCCAGGGTAACGTGATAATCGAGTTTATTTTATTGAAACGCATAATTGAGCATTAGTTGGTGAGAACAAGCATTTAAAACTATAAGAAATAATTGGCTATCCGATGACGTTTTATATTGATCAAGAAACGCGATAAGCAATACTGCTGGTGCAGATAGTCAGGTGTTCATGTTAACATTAGGGGAAAACCAAGCCATTTAGTATAGGCTGGAGAGAGACAATATAATTAAAACTTTACAAAGTCAGAGTAAGAAAGGACATGCATTCAAACTATAACGCTATAAACTATTTTGAGTGAGAAGGGAAGAAGGTTGTATAACAATAAGACGCGAATATCGATTTGTATTTCTAGAAAAAAATAAGAACGACTGTGTTGAATCCCTAAGTGTTTTAGAATGCGAGAAATTGTTTTTCCTTGAAATATTAAATAAAGAACTCGTCAATAATATTTCAAGTAAGATAAGCTTATTTTGAGAGTTTTATGGCAGGGTATGGTGGTTCCGCTAAGGCGAGATTTGGCGTTGTTGTTGAAAAACAGCAGAACTCTGTTTAGAGCACCAGAAGAGTATTCCCTTGCACATTGCGTAGCTCAAGATTTGGCAATGTCAAGGGGAATAGCTGTTGTTTTCAAGAAAAAGTTTGGATGTGTGGATGAATTAGTACAACAGCAGCCAACTGTAGGAAAAGCTTTGGTCTTCAGAATAAAAATCGTTATGTTTACTATTTGGTCACCAAAAATTCTTCATGGCAGAGACCTAGTTATGGACATCTATGGGAGGCTTTGATGAATCTTAAGGCTCAGATGATGGAAAATGGAGTAACGAAACTAGCGGTGCCCAAGCTAGGCTGTGGACTGGATCGCTTAGATTGGAGGATAGTCCGAAATATGCTAGAATTAGTTATCCAGGGAACCAACGTCCAGGACCTTGTTTGTTGTTATCAACCGGTTGCCTACCAAGACCAAGAAAAGAGTGTTGAGTGTTATTTCCAACGACGCGGTGGATGCACCAAAGGAGATAGCTGCCGATTCCGTGATCAGTCATCGAATTGGCGTCAAAATGTATTTACAGTTACGAGATGTAACGGTTTTAAAGAGGGGGCAGTGTTGCTAGCTACTATTAGGCAACCCGTCAAACATACACAAGCGCCGCAATCACTTAATATTTTACTGGGACCGAGAAGCTTTTGGCAATTACTGGAGAATGAGTCATCCTTTTTAATTCACGGTATAAATAAAACCGATGATGAAGTACAGAGTTAGTCTATATCAGAATGTCGAATATAAATTATATCGTGTAAAGTTAAATAGTTGAGCTTTTGGAAGTCCAAGAGTATACATAAATGTTATATTATGTGTCTAATGTACATGCAGCGTGTAGAATACATATATAGACAAAAAGTGTAATAAAGAAATAGTTGTGGTAGTGTTGTTAATGGACCTATGGTTAAGAATTTATTATAATTATTTAATGTTTATTTCAGTTTTAGCCGAGTGTTTCTAACTGCATAATTTATGTCTCGTTTGTAATGACCTAACCATCAGTAAGTTTGAAGGGTCTAACGTATTATAACCTGCAATTCTATCGGTTTCTAATATTGAGATTTATTATTTTTGTTATGATGAATTATAGCGAACCTCTGCTATGACCCCGTATTAACGCGTTTGCTTTATGACTATGTAGGAGATGGTCGATTCAATTTGTGCTCTTTGTTTGGTACTATCATAGCATATGTTCATGTTTAACTTCATGTTTGTTTATAAATATTTGTTTTGTCAATGTATTTGTAGTAATGTTTATGCAACGATAGAATGTAGATTATCCATTGTGAACCATGTTGCCAAACGGGCTGGAAACTGTTAATAGTATGCACGATAAGTGTGTATGTTTGAGCCTTTGCTGAATTTACTAACATTTTTATGGGCGTGCGGGGTGGAACAATTGTAGTCAAGGTCCTTATCTTCCCGGTGTTCTTCCTCTTCAACTTTAGGCAGGTAGTAATGGCTCAGCCGTCCCTGTTACACTCTAGAAAAGATTAGCTAGACTACACTAACATTTCTTCAGTCGCATATGCAGAATGTCTGCGTAACAGTTGACATACCGTAATATTAAAAGTGCCCAGGGTGCTTGTTCGCCATCCCATCCTCGGAGAAGTGTATTTATGCAGTTAGAAGCGCAGGGTTGTTGAGATTTTATCTGCCGATACTCTTTCCTCAGCGTTAACCCAGGGAGTCCGGCACTGTTTGCTCTTGTAATTCATGTTTAATTGATGGTAATCTAATTTTGAGGTTATCATGTAATAATTAAAGTAGGGTCGTTAACTATTATAGTTTTATTTCAAACCTTCCTGCTCTAACGCCAACTCAGTGTATATTTGGGTTAAGTTACGATCACACAACGTAGGTGTCACTAGCCACAGCCACTAGACGATTAGATCACGAGGCCGATGTATTGTCAAGAGAGGGCGTCCATTCAGTCTTCAGGTCGGTTGCACTATAGATTTGGGACCGTAATCAGGATACGTTACAATATAACACTCGCTCTAGATTTTCATGTAATATTTAGAAGTATGCTTAATGAATACAATGAAACGTGTAACATAATGTAATATAAAAAATTGATAGTTAGTCCTCATGAAAAACTTTATTTATTAATATATTTTAGGGGTAAATTAAGTAATTTCAGCAACGTAATCAATACGTTATTTATTGTATATAGTTGATTCTAGGATTACGATAATGTTTTAGAGCTGCTGTTTTTGGAGGGGAAATTTTGGTTTTTTCTTTTCTTAGTACTTAAATTAGGGTAGTACCTAAAAACGACAGCTCGCCTTTGGAAACAAAAATGCTTTATTTTGGGTTTTCTTGTTGGGTTACATTGTAGTTATTGGTTTTCATTTTTGTAAAATATTTTGTTAATTGTAAGTTTTTTTGTGTATGTTTTGTAGTGATTTATGAATGAGTGCGAGTATATTTTTTATTGCAGGTCTTCTCTTTAGGTTTCTTTTTTTTGATAGTTATAAAACCCCGCCTACTCTCCAACTGAGCCCGGGCCTTCTTGCATTGTTCTGCCAGCTACGTCAATGTACGTAGCATAAATTTTGGCGCCCAACGTGTCCCAGTTTGTTTTAGTTAATTTTTGGTTCCGATTTTGTTTGATTAACTTTGCTCCGATTTTGTTTTGGTTAACGTTTGTCCGATTTTATTTTGATTAATTTCTGGCCCGATTTGTTTTGTTACGGCCTAACTTCTTACATTATCCGCTTTTCTCGGCCTGATACTGCTTATTTATTTTTTCTTCCCTTTTCGTTCGAACTGTTATTTATCTTTTCTTTCAGCTCTTTGGTGTTTCTCATAGGGGAGGTCGATTTTCTTTAGTTTTGTTTTCCCTCTTGACCGCTCAATATCCTTAGTTGGCTTGTTTCAGATTATCGGAATTGTGTTTTCGCCGATAATTCTAGTCCGTAGAAAACGCTGGCGCCCAAAAGTTTTTCTTTTTTCTCGTTCCTCTCTGTACTTTTTGTTCTCCCCGTCAAGTCTAGATTTGGTTCTTCTCTTATTTTTATTCTACTGCCCGCCCTTTCGACGTTGCGGGTTCTAAATTGTGCTACGGATCATCGAATCTTTTTTGTTGTTGGTAGGACGTGGGGGTTGGATTACCATTTCTTGATTGTTTCCTTCTTTTCGTTGTGTACCATGGCATATTTGCGCATTCATGTAAACCGGTTGCGGAAAAACTGAGCTCCAATATGAACTAGCATCTCGTGGCTTTGACCCTGAGGATAATGTCGACGAATTACACAGGTCCGTACAGAGTGCATACCGCATGGAACGTGAACCGGGATTTAGTCCTGTTCTCGTGGAGCCTGATTTCGCTTCCGAACTGGTAGCGGTTACGCTGCGGTCCAAGAGCTAAAACAAGCTCTGGTTACATTTAGTGGGGACAAGTCTTCACCTGCGTTGAAACGCATTAACTCCCTATGGCTGTATACAGAACAACGCTGTTCGAGGATGTCTCCAACGCCGGAGAAACGTCAATCCCATAATCAATTACTGCTGACTTTAGCTAATCTCCGCGGCTCTTTCGACACGAAAATAAATAAATTTCGTCATACTGTTACGTTGTCTGAAACTACGACAGCCATTTCTAGTCCGGCACACACTCTTAGTGTCGATTCCGATGAATCTCTTTTGCTCACTTCCGACTTGGAATCTAACCCTGAACAGGAATCTGCCTGGGCTACAGTGCCTAGGTCAGCCGCTACTCCTTTCCACCAACACCGCCCGGTGTCGAAGTGGAGTTTAAAATATTCTGGTGACCCAAACACTCTTACTGTGCATAACTTCTTTGAACGGGTGAAACAACTCCGACGAGCTCGACATGTATCAGAACTGCAGCTATTTCAGTCTACAACAGATTTGTTCGAGGCTAAAGCGTTACTTTGGTATCGGGGTAATCGGCATAGGTTTTCTGACTGGAAGTCGTTCAATTTACTGATACAACATTTTGAACCCCTGTATTATAAACGTCGATTATTTCAGGATATTTTAAGACGAACCCAGGACATAACGGAAGGTATTATTGAATACCTAGCTTGTATGGCCGCCATGTTTCGTCGTCATGGAAGTATACCGGACGATGTACAGTTAGATGTTGTTTCTCGAAATTTATCTCTCTTCTATTTCTTTAGTTTGCTATTGTCCGCACGGTTTACTGTAACAAGGTCTTCAACAGTTTGACTTAGTAAGTCATAAAACCCATAAATCCCAAATGAGTTAATCTGGTCCATTCTTGTAAATTCTTTCCTTGAGGTTTTTTAATAGACAACATATGTTTTGTTTAGTCAACGCGCAATACAAGTCCTTTCCTGGTATACTATCTTTAAATCTGGTTTTAATGTCATTTCCTTTAGCATGCATTTGAACAATATCGAGAACTTCTTTTCTTGTCAAACCAAATCCCCATTTCGCCTTCATTATTAGGCATTTGGATAAGCAAGCTTCAACTGTGAATAACAAACTCGTGTTGCAACCACCTCCAGTATCTTTTGCTGCTACGAGTTCCTTATTTCCTCTAGTCCTGGCAAGATAATGTCTAAGTGTAACACGAAGAATGTTATAAACTGTAGCAGCGCCTTTGACAGTTTTTGAGCCACTTTTAGTAACGTTTACTGCTCGCTCTAAGACCTGAACACTGTACCGCTCACCATCTGCTTCTGTGTGTATCTTTCTAATATAGGCATGGAGCATTTTCCTGGAATAAAAATCTTTACAATTTGTTAAAAAGGTTAAGTGGGCCAATCCAGTCTCAATTATCACAGTATGTAGAGCCCAGTTACCCCATTTATAAAAAAATTTAGAGAAAGCGGGTCACCCCTTTCATGACCTCAGAAAATTAAAATTGTTGTTTTAGCATGCAATAAAAAATATACTATAAACACTTGCTATTTCCATGACATTATTACGAGCTACTATTAGGCAACCCGTCCAACACACAAGCGTCGTAAGCACTGTATATTCTCCAGGGACCAAGAATTTTCTAGCAATTACTGGAGTTTGAATCATCCGTTTAATTCATGGTATATATATATAAGACTGCTGATAAATGTAAGAGTCAGTCTATATCAGAATGTCGAATATAAATTATATCGTGTAAAGTTAAATAGTTAAGCGTTTGGAAGACCAAGAGTAAACAAATTTATATTATGTGAACGTGTCTAATGTACAGACAGCTTGTAGAATACATAAATAGACAAAAGTGTAATAAATAAATAGTAGTGTTAGTGTTGTTAATAGACCTATGGTTAAGAATATAGTTTAAGAAGATATTAGTGCTTGTAAATTCATTAGTGTGATAGTGCTTCATTGTTAATTGGACTGAAAACATCTATAAATAAGGCATATACTGTTAATTAGACTTGTGCACAGTGAGTAATAAAGACTTTTATTACTACTTGTTTTAAATTAGTGAAACGCGGTAGTAGTATCTCGCTACACTGGTGTCAGACCTGTGTGGGGTATATTGTGATTAATTTAAAAGGAAAAACATACAAGCCTAAAGACATTTAAGTAGTTTATATATGCCAGTTACAAGAAACCAAAGTAAAATGGACGCAGAAACATTAATGAACTTCCTTAAGGATTTTAAATCCGGCATGGAAGAAAAGTTAAGTGAAAACGCAGTGAGGTCAGTTGAACTGGAATCAACCCTTATAGAAAAGTTAAGTGACAATACAGCCACGTTAGAACAAATATTAATGGAAAGTTCCATTGCATTGAAAGATGTCACTGAACAGGTAAAAACAGTTGAGCAAAAGTTGGACAGTAAATTGGTAAAAATGAAAGAAGATGTGATGAGGCTGCAAGAACAAATGATTTCACTGACAACGCGGCCATTTGAATTAATAAACCAAGTTGTAAATCAGAACATTCCAGAAATAAGAAGCATGGAAAGAAGCGAGTCAATACCGTCTAAATTTAAAGTGAAACCACCCACATTCGAAGGTAAAACACCTTGGCCCACATATTTGAAACAATTTGAAGCTGCTGCAATAGCCAACGGTTGGTGCAACAAAGAAAAAGCTATCTCCTTAATAGTGGCCCTACGTAGGGAAGCTTTTAACATCTTGCAAACGATTCCCGATTACCAGCAGAATCATTACGGCTTCTTAACATCGAAACTTGAGATGAGATATGGAGACGCTCACCTTCAACAGGTTTACCATGCACAAGTTAAGAACCGCTCGCAGAAGACAAATGAAAGTCTGCAAGAATTCGAAGCTGACATCGCCAGCTTAGTTAGATTGGAATACCCAACGGCACCAGATAGCTTCCTCGAACAACTGGATGTTCAAACATTTGTGGATGGCGTTAAAGACGGCGATATCCAGCAAGCGCTAAGATTAGCACGGCCAAAAATGTTAGATGACGCACTGGCTCATTCGCTTGAATTTGAAGCAGCTAAACAGACATCGCACAGGATGAGTCACAAAGTTTGGTATGTCTTAGAAAAACCTGTCCAATCGCAGAACAGCATAGAAAAAATAATCAACCGTGTGTTTGAAAGGCAAAAGGTGGAAAGGCTTGAAAGACAACGATCAGCTAGGGAAGAAATTAGTATTTCAGGTAGGAGCCTGAAGGCATACTGGGCACAGTGGGATTCCTTGGTGATTGAAAATAGAATCTTGAAACACGCCTGGAATGTGAAATGGCACTGAGAGACTTCAAGTGATAGTGCCGAGAAGCAGAGTGCCAGAAGTGTTGCAGCACTTGCACAATGGTATTTCCGGAGGGCACTTTGGCGTGAAAAGAACTCTCGAAAGAGTGAGAGAAAGATTCTATTGGGTGAACTGCAAAGAAGATGCGAAGGAGTGGTGCCGGAAATGTGAGTTGTGTGCCTCTGGAAATGGCCCAGTCACAAAACGGAAAGCCCCAATGAGACAGTATAACGTGGGAAATCTTTTTGAGAGGGTGGCCATTGATATAACTGGTCCGTTTCCCGAATCAGAGAAAGGAAATAAATACATCTTGGTTGCAATGGATTATTTTACCAAATTGCCGGAGGCGTATGCTATACCTAACCTAGAAGCTGAGACGGTTGCAGATGTACTAGTGAGGGAGTTGTTTTGTCGCTTTGGAGTTCCGTTGGAATTATACTCCGATCAAGGTCGGAACTTCGAATCAGCGTTGTTTCAGAACGTCTACAAGCATCTTGAAATCAGGAAGACTAGAACCACGCCACTTCATCCCCAATCGGATGGAATGGTTGAAAGCATGAAAAGGACGTTAGGAAAGTACCTAGCCGAAGTTGTCTCTGAACATCAACGAGACTGGGACTAATATTTACATTTGTTCCTACTGGCGTACCGATCTTCGGTACATGACAGCACAGGATACTCGCCCGCTTGCGTAATGTTAGGACGTGAATTGCGGCTACCATGTGATGTTCAGTTTGGATTTAAACCTGGAGAAGAGATCGCAGGTAAAGATTGCGTTAGTAAGCTTCGTGAAAGATCAAATAGCATTCACGAAGACGTCCGAATGGATATCCAGGCAGCAAGCGATCAAATGAAATCACAATATGACACGAGAGCACAAGAAGGGGGTTACCAATCCTGAGATTTAGTGTGGTTGTACAATCCACATAGAAAGCGTGGATTGTCGCCAAAATTACAAAGACAATGGGAAGGCCTGTACGAAGTGTTAAAAAGAATTAATGATGTAGTGTACCGGATCAAAAGATCTCCCTGTGGTAAACCGAAAGTAATGCACTTTGACCGTTTAACATCTTATGCTGACAATAACCAGAAGGACTTGAGTAATGAGAATGGTGTTAGAAGAGTTAAGGCGGCTCCGTGGCGTAGTGGTATGTGTGACTACTACGCCCAAGGTCCCGGTTCGAATCGACACGGTCCGCTTGAAAATGTTAGGCGAGCATTTTCACAAAAATACACCCTCGTTCGGATGAGAGGTAAAATGGAGGTCCCTGTGTGAGTGTTGTCACGCACGTTAAAGATCCCTACCTTGCTTGGAACAGCAAGGGTCCTGCAAAATTCAAGATTTTCCAGGTAAAACTCGCTTCCTGGCCAATGTAGTACCTTCGGGTGGAGCATTGGAAAATCAAATGTAATGTTAGAAGAGTCACTCAATTGTAGCCAAATGTAGATTTTGAGAGTTTCATGGCGTCGGTGGTTCCGCTAAGGCGAGATTGACGTTGTTGTTGAAAACAGCAAGATCTGTTTAGAGCACCAGAAGAGTATTCCTCGTACATTGCGTAGCTCAGACCTGCAAATGTCAAGAGGATAGCTATTGTTTTCAAGAAAAGGTTTGGATGTGTGGATGAATTAGTACAACAGCAGCCAACTGTAGGAAAAGTTTTGGTTCTTTAGGATAAAACTCGTTATGTTTACTATCTGGTTACCAAAAATTCTTCATGGCAGAGACCTAGTTATGGACATCTATAGGAGGCTTTGCTAAATCTTAAGGCTCAGATGATGGAAAATGGAGTAACGAAACTAGCGGTGCCCAAGCTAGGCTGTGGACTGGATCGTTTAGATTGGAGGATAGTTCGAAATATGCTAGAAGTAGTTCTCCAGGGAACCAACGTCCAGGTCCTTGTTTGTTGTTATCAACCGGTTGCCTACCAAGACCAAAAAAAGAATGTTGACTGTTATTTCCAACGACGCGGTGGATGCACCAGAGGAGATAGCTGCCGATACCGTGATCAGTCATCGAATTGGCGTCAAAATGTATTTACAGTTACGAGACGTAACGGTTTTAAAGAGGGGGCAGTGCTACGAGCTACTATTAGGCAACTCGTCAAACACACGAGTATCGTAAGCACTGTATATTCTCCAGGGACCGAGAATTTTCTAGCAATTACTGGAGAATAAATCATCCTTTTAATTCAGGGTAAATATATACATATATATATATCATATATACATATATATATATATATATATATATATATATATATATATAACAACTTTCAATGAAATGACGTTACATGTCAAAATAGGTTTTCTACAAAAAACACATTAACTTATGATTAAGGAGACAAATTTTTCCGAAACGTTAAGTTGAATAAATGTTTTAAACTAAACCACTAACTTTAATCGAACGAAATTTATCCCAATATTTATAAAAAAGGTCAATTAGTTTATATATATATATATATATATATATCGGTCTATATCAGAATGTCGAATATAAATTATATCGTGTAAAGTTAAATAATTAAGCTTTTGGAAGTCCAAGAGTAAACATAAATTTATATTATGTGAACGTGTCTAATGTACAGGCAGCTTGTAGAATACATAAATAGACAAAAGTGTAATAAATAAATAGTAGTGTTAGTGTTGTTAATAGACCTATGGTTAAGAATTTAGTCTAAGAAGATATTAATGCTTGTAAATAGCATTAGTGTAATAGTGCTTCATTGTTAATTGTACTGAAAACATCTATAAATAAGGCAGATACTGTTAATTAAACTTGTGAACAGTGAGTAATAAAGACTTTTATTACTACTTATTTTAAATTAGTGAAACGCGGTAGTAGTATCACGCTACAATTGTAACATACTGTTTTAATAAGCTCTAATAGTTCTAGTATTCCTAAAAATAGTTAGTTTCTAGTTTAATTTTAGCATGCTAATTATTAGAATTGTAGCGGCTGCAGGATCACCCAAGTAGCTTCTCAGCGAAGTTCCCAGAAAGATCTAATCCAAGAGTTAATCAATTTTTCTAAAGGCACTTACTTTAAGGGCACTAAACATGTCAGATTAGTCCATATCTATGATTAGATGTCAATCATGCTTTAGGATCCTATTTATGTCAGGGTGGTCTGAAACAATTTTTCAATTAGCTGAGCACTCAACTAAAATCAATTCTGAGAGCTACGTGTGGGTTATCTTAGGCATTGGCAGTTTTAATTAATTTTAAAGATTTACGACCGGCGCATCCTAAGCCGAGTAAGAGCGCCAAGAAAGGGTTATTTTTCAATTAACTGAAATGTATATAAGGATGCCAGCCGGTGGGAATCGGGGTTGTTTATTTCCAGACGCGTTAGAGGTTAAAGCTAACGGTTACTAGTGATGTGTTTATTTCCTGAAGTCATGTGCGGGCCGTTATGTTTTAAGTTATTTATTTCTCTGAGTAAGTAATTAGTATATGTGATATTACTATGAACTCAAGGCTGTGTTATGCAGCATAAGTCTGTTATTTGTTTAAATACAGTATTTGTCGACTTCCATAAAATACAACTCCGGGTGAAAGCCCAGTTCAAGTAAATTGATCCGTTAGATTATTGCTTTGGAGACCGCATCGTTTTAGAAGGGTCTTCTATTATATTGTGTTTCGACGGTGTCAGAGGCCGTTAATCACTAATCCACGAGACTACCTGAGAATGCAAAGCTCAGGTCCGAAGTCACGTTACGATACTATTTGACCCTTGAGAAGGTCGTATTTTTCCTGGTGTAGATGACCCCGTGGTTAAAAAAGGGTCGTCGCACTATGCAAGTTAGGTAGACTAGGGTAGCATTAATAAATTTTTGTTATTGGGGTGTTTACACCTAAAACTGTATTACTATTCAAAATATGTTTGTTAGTTAAGTTTAGTTAAGTTGTGTTTTGCTAGCCGGAGACATTAAAAGCCCTGTGAAAGTGACTTATTTTCTGTCCTGCAATTTTGGGTTCATCGCCCACGAACAAAGTGCTACGTGAGCTATTACCGCGATTGGTCCATAGGCCGTTAATTCCCATGGTGGCGCCCTATTGTAAATAAGGTTATTTACTGTATATTTTTGTTATGCATATGTAATTAGTTGAAGTTTTAGTTAGTAGCCATTTAATAAAACAATCGGAATTTCGTCTCAGTGTGTTTGTTTAATGAACCCCCCCTTTCACCGACTGCTGCAGCTTGCGAGGCAACGTCCCGAAACGTGAGGGTACGATAGTGTTAGAGGTCCTGTCATTTATTATTTATTGTTAATTGGATACCCTCACGCGGTAGGTAAATATCTAAACTACACTGGCGCATTAACGTGGTTAAAAATGTAAATATGGTAAACAACACACGGACGAATTTTTAGATTGTTTTGTTTCTATTTAGTGTTAGGCAGAATTACAGTTTAATATTAGTGATTTAGGAACAAGTTTCGTTATTGTTGGCTTTTACCTTTTATTTAGTCATGTATGTGGTAGAAGCTTTAAGAAGCGATGAGCTTAGTTATGAACTTTTAATTAGGAACGTTGAACCAACACAGTTAAGTGTGTTAGAAAAGCGAAAATTATTGCGTAGAAAACTCATTGTTGAGAAAGTCGACAGTAATGTTTTTCTAAGTATGAGAAAATTGAAATCGTTCAAAAGGACGAAATTGAATTATTAAAACTTAAGATTTTTGAATTAGAAAACTGTTTGAATTCTTTTACCATTCTGCCTAAAAGGACAGAATATATTAAACTTAACACGAGATTAATGCATGTAACACAGAGACTAAATTATGTCAATTTCGATATTGAATTTTTAGAAGTACACAAAGAATTGCATTCCAAATGCATTAGAGCTTTTGAGATTTTAGAACAGGTAAACGGGGAAAATGAGATTAACGATAACCCTCTTTATTGTTCGGCTAGCGGTAATAAAGATCCTACAATAACACCAACAGCAGAGGGTCCATGCCCTGGAGCATCAGCGGTTTCTTCCGTTAATACCCCATCGGTTTCGATTTCTAGTAATGATTTAGGTACGCTAATTAAGTCCTTGAATAAAACAACGACATCAGTCCCGATCCACAAGTGGGGATTACAATTTTCGGGTGAATCTGATTCTATATCGGTTTTAGATTTTATTCAACGCGTCAAAGAACTGCAAGTTGCAAGAAAAGTTTCGTCAGATGACCTTTTCGAAGGGGCTATTGATCTTTTCACCAGTTCAGCATTGGATTGGTATAGAGCAACGCGGTGTACAGTAAATTCATGGGAACAATTAATTTTAAATTGAAACAAGATTTTCTTTCAGCCGATTATGCAGAGAATCTTTTAATGTTAATTAAATCCAGACGGCAAGGCGCCGATGAATCACCTACCATTTATATTTCAAAGATGGTAAATTTATTGTCTCAATTAGAAGATTCCATTCAATCAGGGAACAAATAAAAATTATTAAAAGAAATTTACAGACTTTTATGCCACGCAACTGGCGTTAATTGAAGTGACTGACATTTCCCATTTGATTTCTCGTTGTAAGCTTTTAGAAGACATTAAGCCTACAAATTTTATTAAACAGGAACATTCGGATTCTGCCAACGTATCAGTTATCTTAGAACGTCAAGTTCGACAGAGTTCATTTTCTAATAATAATTTACCACGGTCCGGCGTTTCGAATTATTTTAAAAACACAGCAAAATTTTCGACTATTTGTTTCAACTGTAAAAGACGAGGTCACTCGTTTCATACTTGTCCGGAGAAACGCGGAATATTTTGTTATTCTTGTGGGCAGTTGGAAGTTACGTCCACAAATTGTCCAAACTGCTCAAATAATTCAAAAAACTAAGGACAGGAAAGCGCGTAGTCAGCCGTTGCTTTTCTTCGTTTAATAATATTGCTGCTGACAAAAGACGTGGTCGGATTGGTTAGTAAAAGTTAAAAATTTTGTAAATCATCTAAGGTTTTTCAAATTTTTATAAAGTAAAAGATGATACAAGACCTTATATTAATATCGAGATATTTAAGGAAACTTATACCGCACTGTTGGATTCCGGCGCGAATACCTCTATTTTAGGCAGACATGGTTTGTGTTTATTGGATAAATATAAGTTAGAATTAATTAAAATGTAAAACGTCTATATTAACAACCGCAGATGGCACTGCACAATCAATTTTAGGTTCAATTAATTTGCCCTTGACTATAAACGGGGTTACTCGGTCTTTAAATGTTTTAGTTTCCGACTCAATAGAGTGTACCCTAACGTTAGGGATTGATTTTTGTCAATTATTTGAATTGAAAGTAGATTTTCAAAAATGAATTTTATGCTCATTCTGCGGAAACGAATAAATTAAATTTCATTAAAGTCATGGCCGATTTAAATGAAGACCAGAAATTTGAATTAAACAAGGTTATTTCTTTATTTCAATCCCTGGATCGTCCTACCTTAGGCCGAACCACTAAAATTTCACATCATATTACAACGGAAGTCGTTGAACCAATTAAACAAAGGTATTACCCATTATCACCGGCGATGCTGGAACATGCTAATAAAGAAATTGATGTAATGCTTGAACAAGGCATTATTAGCCCAAGCAATAGCCCGTGGAACTCCCCCATGCTATTAGTAAAGAAAAAAGCAAAAGATGAATTTCGTGTATGTTTTGACGCTAAACGATTAAATTCAATTACAAAAAGACGCGTATCCCATTCCGTTTGTAAATGACATTCTTGATAGATTACGCAATGCGAAATATCTCAGTTCAATCGATTTAAAAAGCTTTCTGGCAATTGCCCTTGAGTGACGAAAGCAAGGAAAAAACAGCCTTTACTGTCCCAAGGCGCGGATTATTTCAATATAATGTAATGCCGATGGGTTTGGCCAATGCTCCAGGCACATTACAGAGGCTCATGGACTCTATTTTTGATTTTTCATTATCCCAATCAGTATTTGTTTATTTAGATGATATAATTATTATTTCAAGCACATTTAAGGAGCATATTAGAATTTTGAACGAAGTGTATGAGAAGTTGAAAGGCGCTAATTTAACAATTCACAGTTCAAAATGTGAGTTTTGTAAACCAGAGTTACAATATCTGGGATATATTGTGAATAAAGATGGTCTCCGAACTGACCCAGCAAAAATTGACGCAATTGTAAATTTTCCTCAACCCAAGACAGCCACTGAAATAAAACGTTTCACCGGTATGTGTTCTTGGTATAGGCGTTTTGTTTTGGATTTTGCCACAATTATAGCACCTATTAATGATTTACTAAAGGGAAAGAGAAAATCGCAAGCGATTAAATGGACGGACGAGGCTCTTATTTCGTTTGAAAAATTAAAGATGTTCTTACAAAGGCTCCTATTTTAAGGAGTCCTGACTTTTCGAAAGTTTTTTCTTTACAATGTGACGCCTCAAATTACGGCGTTGGTTGTGTTTTAACTCAGGGAGAAGGAGACGAAGAACATGTAATTGCTTATGCTTCTCGCAGTTTAAATTCAGCAGAGAAAAATTATTCAGTCACAGAACGGGAACTTTTGGCGGTGTGTTTTGCTATTCAAAAATTCCGACCATATATTGAAGGAACTCATTTTAAGGTCATTACGGACCATCATTCTTTAATTTGGCTCCACAACTTAAAAGATCCTGCGGGACGTTTAGCTAGATGGAGTGTGAAACTCCAACAATTTGATTTCGAAGTTATCCACAGGAAGGGTAAATTTAATGTGGTACCAGATACATTATCCCGATCTCCTAGTGGAGCCTATGCTATTAATTCTTTAAATTTTTCTTTAGACGAGGTCGAGGATTGGTACAAAAACATGTTAAATAATATTAAGGAAAAGCCAGATCTATATCCCGATTGGAGAGTAGAAGATGATAAAATGTATAAGTTTATTCCGAATAATTTGAATATCAAAGCCAATTTAATTGAGTGGAAGTTAGTAGTGCCGAAATCATGCCGTGCACAAATTTTAAAAGAATGCCATGATGATCCAGTTTCGGCCCATTTGGGTGTATTTAAAACATATACAAAAATCAAAGAGCTCTATTACTGGCCTAAAATGCGGTCATATATTTCTAAATACATTAGTAAATGTGTTACGTGCTGCCAAAGCAAATCCAGCACGTTCAACCATTATGGTTTTATGGGCAAAGAGAAAAAAGTTTCATTTCCGTTTCAATGTTTGTCGATTGATTTAATGGGGCCCTTTCCGCGCTCGAAATTGGGGAATACTTACCTTTTAGTTGTTACTGACTGGTTTACAAAATTCACTTTATTGCATCCCATGCGCAGCGCTTCAACAAAACAAATTTGTAATTACCTGGAAAATTTTGTATTTTTGGTATATGGGGTACCTCAAATTTGTATGATAGATAATGGCCCCAATTTAAAAGTAATTTATTTTCCAATCTCATGACAAATTATAAAATACCTTCGGTTTGGTTTAACGCCAGCTACCATCCTCAAGTTAATTATGTAGAACGCGTTAACAAGGTAATTGGAGCTGCCATTCGCAGTTACATTCAAGATTCTCATAAGAATTGGGACGATAATATTCACAAAATTGCCCATGCGCTTCGTAATGCTGTTCATGAATCCACAAAATATTCCCCAACATTTTTAGCTTTTGGACGCACGGTTCCTCTGTCCGGGGAATTCTATAATAAATTAAAGGATTTAAATCCAGAGGATCTAGCAATTGATACTCGAAAACAATTGGTTCAAGACCTTAATGAATTATCGCCCATCTTTAAAGAAGTTCAGAAGAACATACATTTGGCGTATGAACGTAATACGCACTCGTACAATTTAAGGCGCAGACCATTAAATTTCAAAGTAGGGGATTTAGTGTGGAAGCGCAATTTTATATTATCAGATGCTTCTAAACATTTCAATAAAAATTAGCCCCGAAGTTCCTAGAAGCAAAGGTGATGGAAGTTTTAGGTTCTACCACTTATAGACTATCTTCCATGGACGGAAAACCGCTAGGGTGTTCCACGTCCAAGACCTAAAACCTCACTAATATTTTATTTTTCCAATTTTTATTTTTCCTTCCGCCAATTTTCTGAAAAGACTCAGTTGTCTTAAACATAATTGCGGTTGGATGTGTTAATTTCTACATTTATTTTTTTCAATTTTCTTGAAATTCCTAAGAGCAATTTCAATTTTTCTAGGGGGGCTGTGTAACATACTGTTTTAATAAGCTCTAATAGTTCTAGTATTCCTAAAAATAGTTAGTTTCTAGTTTAATTTTAGCATGCTAATTATTAGAATTGTAGCGGCTGCAGAATCACCCAAGTAGCTTCTCAGCAAAGTTCCCAGAAAGATCTAATCCAAGAGTTAATCAATTTTTCTAAAGGCACTTACTTTAAGGGCACTAAACATGTCAGATTAGTCCATATCTATGATTAGATGTCAATCATGCTTTAGGATCCTATTTATGTCAGGGTGGTCTGAAACAATTTTTCAATTAGCTGAGCACTCAACTAAAATCAATTCTGAGAGCTACGTGTGGGGTTATCTTAGGCATTGGCAGTTTTAATTAATTTTAAAGATTTACGACCGGCGCATCCTAAGCCGAGTAAGAGCGCCAAGAAAGGGGTTATTTTTCAATTAACTGAAATGTATATAAGGATGCCAGCCGGTGGGAATCGGGGTTGTTTATTTCCAGACGCGTTAGAGGTTAAAGCTAACGGTTACTAGTGATGTGTTTATTTCTCTGAAGTCATGTGCGGGCCGTTATGTTTTAAGTTATTTATTTCTCTGAGTAAGTAATTAGTATATGTGATATTACTATAAACTCAAGGCTGTGTTATGCAGCATAAGTCTGTTATTTGTTTAAATACAGTATTTGTCGACTTCCATAAAATACAACTCCGGGTGAAAGCCCAGTTCAAGTAAATTGATCCGTTAGATTATTGCTTTGGAGACCGCATCGTTTTAGAAGGGTCTTCTATTATATTGTGTTTCGACGGTGTCAGAGGCCGTTAATCACTAATCCACGAGACTACCTGAGAATGCAAAGCTCAGGTCCGAAGTCACGTTACGATACTATTTGACCCTTGAGAAGGTCGTATTTTTCCTGGTGTAGATGACCCCGTGGTTAAAAAAGGGTCGTCGCACTATGCAAGTTAGGTAGACTAGGGTAGCATTAATAAATTTTTGTTATTGGGGTGTTTACACCTAAAACTGTATTACTATTCAAAATATGTTTGTTAGTTAAGTTTAGTTAAGTTGTGTTTTGCTAGCCGGAGACATTAAAAGCCCTGTGAAAGTGACTTATTTTCTGTCCTGCAATTTTGGGTTCATCGCCCACGAACAAAGTGCTACGTGAGCTATTACCGCGATTGGTCCATAGGCCGTTAATTCCCATGGTGGCGCCCTATTGTAAATAAGGTTATTTACTGTATATTTTGTTATGCATATGTAATTAGTTGAAGTTTTAGTTAGTAGCCATTTAATAAAACAATCGGAATTTCGTCTCAGTGTGTTTGTTTAATGAACCCCCCCTTTCACCGACTGCTGCAGCTTGCGAGGCAACGTCCCGAAACGTGAGGGTACGATAGTGTTAGAGGTCCTGTCATTTATTATTTATTGTTAATTGGATACCCTCACGCGGTAGGTAAATATCTAAATTACACAATATTGACATTACCCCAATTTTGCTGTGCAGTGTAAATATTTAAAGGAAACCTTGCACAAAGTTGCACTAGTTAAAAATCCGTTATTATAATTTGACAGCATTTGACTATATAAATTTAAAATTGTATTTGTAGTCCATACTTACAATGGGTTTTAACTATTAAACTTGAAAAGTAGAAAATCTTTAAACCAAACCTGTACAATAATCATATAATTCTTTATTTTACTTTAGGGTGTATTCATTCTCAAGTACACTAAAGGATAGAACAAAATTAAAATGGTAATATGGTTGCCAACAGAAAAAGTTGCTTCAGGGAGTATAACTGGAGTAGAGATTCCTAGAGCATAAATTTGTCTTTTAGTGTATACTGTTCCGCCAATAAATAGCAGTGGCCCACATAACCTAGTGTTATATTCATCCCACCTTACCTTATGAATTTTCAGTCACGAAATAAGCCAAAGAATTACATCCTTCCGTATGTACATGATATTTAGAAACACTATATAAAAACCATATAAAAAGAATTTCTTTTTGCTAATTTTACCACTCACTAGATTGTACTTTTCGGGCAAGAAACTTTTCGTTTGCGTTAAAATGCTAATCTATTATTCAAATAGAGACGCAACTTATTAAAATCATTTTAGAAATAATTTGAAAATTTAAGACTACTTACTTTAAGTGCATATTTGTTACTACACTAGGAACACAACTGCGACTTTCATGCGTCATTAACGCGTAGCTACAAAGAGAATCAACTAAGGTAGCTAAAAAACCAGTGTGTAAGGTACCAATAGTATTTAAATGCTCATTTTCTACTCTCATTTCAATTACCATATTTCCATTTTCTACCGCAATTACATTTGCCTAGAAAAATAAATTTGATATAAAAATTTAGTACTACTATTTAAATTGCAATTGCCTTAGAAATATGATCACCAAAACCATTCTTATCCAATTTCGTAACACAGTATTTAATAAAATCCATTGCAGGAGTAGAGTATTTGCGAGCGAATATTAGTCGGTGCATTTTAAACTAGTTAGTCAATTATGATGTTATAATCATAGAAAAATAGGCGCGGCCTACTTTTCTTGATAGTTACGAACGCATAAGTGAAAAATCGTGTACTTACTGACATTGTTCCAGTTTTCAGAATTTAAAAAATCGGCGCTGACGTCATATATCAAGGTTAGTTAATATTATACTGTGGCTATGCAATAGTTAAACAGCTCGACGTGAACTTTGGAGACTGTAATACTGAAATTCGATTGGATAGTTATTTAACAATCGTAAGTTATACTATTTCGTTTCTTTATAATCCCCATTTGTACCACTGTTTTTAAGTAAAATTTAAGTATTTTATAATTACTTGGATACAAATAAACAGTCCAAACAATATAGTCTGCCCTTTGATTTCCAAATCAACAGTCTGCAGAATATTTAGGAAAAGTTTTATTACTTTCTAATTCAAAAAGCACATAAAAATTAAAACTACTGTAATAACATTGAAAGGTTCAACAATTATATTTTATAATATCATTTCCCATAAACCAGGCGGTCTGTCCTATTCATACATCGTAGCACTACATCCTCTTTCAAGACGTTAGCGCTAACCTACCGCTCATGCTAAACACAAGAACCAGTATAATGCGAGTACTTACTTGGATTTATAAATTTAATCCAACAGGTGGTCTCACCATTCGTTACCTCTAATTACCAAGGGTTTACTGCTAGCACCTTGAGAACTATTTACATTAATAATTGACGGGCTTGTTACCGTTTCATGCTCGATACAACCATCAATTGCTACCTTAACCCCGCATCTAGAGTTAAATAGGGTAGTGAATTCCACACATAGATAACCTCAAATTTACTCGGGGGTGTTAAATTCCCTGAGGCGACGAACTATGTTGCAAATGTTAATACAGATAGCACTTACCTCGGTATTCTACACCTGGTGCGATGATTCTATGGGTGCTCAGGGGTGGTTCCGTTATGGTTTCCTGTTTCTTCTGTCTGTGTTGCCTCGCTGATATGATAAGGAATGAGGAACAGGAGGTGGAAATCACTAATTGATAACACTACTACCAAGTCAACGTTCAACGGAATTCGATAAGCAAGTCCTGAATTTCGATGCCTTTTATGTCACGAAAACGTTTATCCCCTCCAGATGAGGTTAAAGTCTCTGACGCACGTTGGTGGGAACAACACAGTTTAGTGAGAAATAGCAATTTTAGCATTCTCTCAGACGAGAAAGATAAGCCAATGTGCGGACGATCCGTACGAACGGACTTTGTGGTTTGCATGTAAGTTGGCATTAAAATATTTATCTGCTGGGAATTTCCAAGTGCAGAGTTTTAAAATGTCCCCTAAACCTAATTAATATACTAAATGTTTAAGCTTTATGAAAAAAACGTAACACATTAGTTTGGGGTACATCCTCGTTATTAACACCCTCTACTGCGCCCTCTGGCCCTTACTCTAACGCTACATTACTCAAAGTGCGGTGAGTACTAGGCAAGATTGCTATAGTCGCATCCGTATCAGCTAGTGGACAATTTCACAAGCTCCCTCTGATCATCACTATTTGTCTTAAGCCCCTTCCCTAATTGTTTGGTACCGGTGGCACTTGTATACTTGGTCATCGTTTGGTGACACACACGCACACGCACAAATACACCGAAGTTCCTAATTTTTTATTAGTATTTCATTTTAACCAACCCTTTTTATTCGGTCTACTATAATCCTTAAAATACATCGCTTCTCCTACTATAAACACTTTGGTAACTGGTAGCGTTTTTACTATCACATTGCATTTTTCTCGGATGCAATAAATCAAATTTTGTATCCAATTGTTTTAATTAATAAGGTATTATACTGGCGCCAGATAATCTCATACTCTGAGCGCAAAGACAGGCCATATACAGTTTTGTGCAGACTCAAATAAACAACAAATCCCTGTTTATGATCTATGTCCACGATACGCATATTTAAGTAGATATATAGATCAGATAGAAAACACGACACGAGGTATGTTCATTTTATATGCTTAATTCATCCATCCGTAGTTTGCCAAGGATGTCACGAATAGTTTCAGCGAGGGTAGATCCAATTTTCATAGATACTTCATACATAACATCCAAACCATCAATATGCCACTTTGGTATGTCAGTTACCTTTGACTACAGGTTATCAAACACGGCTGTGCAATAATCTAATTAAGTTCAGCGAGGGTAGATCCAATTTTCATAGATACTTCATACATAACATCCAAACCATCAACATGCCACTTTGGTATGTCAGTTACCTTTGACTACAGGTTATCAAACAAGGCTGTGCAATAATCTAATCAAGTTCGGATAATACTCTACAAAGTGAGCCAGTTTAAATTTTAGGAGCCCCACATTGACACCATTGGGTTGGAAATAACCATGTTGTGGAAGACGAAGTCGATAGTAGCATATTATGGTATCCACTGGAACAATAATCAATCACCTATTAAGTATTGTTAAACCCCAGCCGGCACTATACCAGAAAGAAAGTTTGTAACTATATAAATCGAAATTTAATGCACGAACGTACCTATAGTATAGCTGTGTTCTTAGGATAAGCTTTTAGTCAAGTAGATTTGCAATATATTTGATTTTTAATACTTGCTTAAGACTTATGTATTTGTAGTGAAAACCTAAGTGTGCTATAAATAGTTAGAAACAAGTTGTATATAATAATGTAAAGACATGTTTATATTCAGTTTTCTTCCATCACCGTAACGGTAAAGTTACAGTTTTGCTGTAATAAATTGTTTTGTGATTACCTATAAGCGTGATTGAGTATTCCAGGTCATTTAACAGTAGCTTTTAGAATCTTTCTTAGCAGTCTTAAATAGGTCTACATGTTTTCAGGGTTCATGTTTGTTATAGATTGTAAAGTAATATGTCTTTAATGGATTTTCAGGAATATTTTTGAGCCAGAATCACTCTCCTGATCTCAGATTTTCGTACCCTCTTGTTATTCTTTATAGAATTTTTTCTATCAACCCTGCGAGATTAGGTGGCGTTCAAGGTATTTCCCAATAAGACCACATTTCATACCCGATAGCATTCTGGAACCCTTTTTATACACTTACAGCACCTGTCCCACTGAGTTAGTTGGCAACCATTTTTGTTAGTACAGCCGAAATTTTCGATATTTTACCGAAACAGGATTTTTCAGCGGAGTATTTTTTAAAGCGGCTCCGTGGCGTAGTTGGTGTGCGTATGACTACTACGCCCAAGGTCCCGGGTTCGAATACCGACACGGTCCACTTGAAAAATGTTGGCAAGCATTTGTCAAAAAAATACGCCCTCGTTCGGATGAGAGGAAAAATGGAGGTCCCGTGTGTGTACGTGTTGTCCCGCACGTTAAAGATCCCTATCTTGCTTGGAACAGCAAGGGTTCAGCAAATTCAAATTTTTTCAGGTAAAAAAACTCGCTTCCTGGCCAATGTAGTACCTTTGGGTGGAGCATTGGAAAATCACATGTAGGTAGTATTTCACCGAATTTTCTGTGAATTACCGGGTATTCTGGGACCCAAAATTGTATGGAACAACCTGTTTATTTGTTTAGCTAATTTGTTATATTTTGAATACCCGAATACGAGCGGACTAGTAAGAAAAGAACGAAACCAGTAACGGAATGCTAATCCGTATTATGGGGTAACAAAGAAAGGGGAGAGAAAGAGCAGGAACACGAGTGCCTCGCTAAACCCAGTTGGTGATGTGCGGGGGTTGTAAAGAACGAAACAACAGTACACACGAACCAATTCACCTTTTTTTTCGAACCCCTGTACCTGCAAGAATAATTAAACACAAAACGCACATAAATATAACTCAAATAATTTCTACGAATTTGAATAGCAAAACAAAATTGAATTGTAAAAACAAACAGCTGTATCATCAATTCCTTAAATATTAATTATATCTAATAACAAGCAACTCAAAAAATGTTTTGTAAACAAAAAAAAACTATGCAAGTATATACCCCTTAAATATTATCGCATAATTTAGGATAGTAAACTAAGTAGATTTAACCACCATAGTTAATAATAATCTGTATTGGCACAGCAAGCAATCGATACTAATCATCTATCACAGCGACAGAAACTTACATAGTTTAAATACCTACTATATTGCTGCAGATCGAATTCATTCTGACTAGAGCTATTGAAATATATGTACACAAAAAACCACACATGCTAACAATAGTACACTTAAAGATAAAACCCCAAACTATTAGATAAATCGTAGTCTAAAGTGTTGTTTTTAACATTGCTAGAATGTAGGCAAACTACATACCATTCAGGAGTAAAGCAAACAGGCGTCGGTTATCACCATTTAGTATTCCTTTCTGCAGGCTGTGAAGGGTATGGGTAGCTACAATGGTTACTCATATTATCCTAACTCAATCTACATACAATACGGTGGCCAGACCAAATATGCTGCACCTATAAAGTAAATTTCTGGGGTACAAACGAAACAAACTTTAGTTCTAAAAAACGAAGAATATCGAGTACAAATCCGTGGGCAGTCACGGAAAAAGAGAAAACACGTTTTTTATCATAGGGATTTGCAACTGTCCAATTTAACGGAAAAGACCCAACGCGACCAAGCGCTAAATATCTAGTGAACTCGCTTAATAAATATAGTTGTAAAGCAAATTTCTGTGGTACAAACGAAACAAACCTTAGTTCTAAAAATCGAAGAATATCGAGTACAAATTCGTGGGCAGTCACGGAAAAAGAGAAAACACGTTTTTTATCATAGGGATTTGCAACTGTCCAATTTAACGGAAAAGAACCAACGCGACCAAGCGTTAAATATCTAGTGAACTCGTTTAATAAATGTAGTTGTAAAATTGTTTTCCGAGGAAATAATCATGAAAATCTCATATATAATAAAAATAAAATCGAGCAGGTGTTTATCTTGCCGTGATAACAGGGCTACTTCACCTAATTACCATTAACCTAGCAACATTAAGGAAATTCCTAATCAATAAAGATTACATATTTAGATGAAGCCTGAAAGAATACAGACAAGCGAACTCGCGAATTTAATAAAGGACGAGCAAAGTTGGCTGTTTAACTATGTGGACTTAAAATCATAGAAGTATAGCAACCCGTAAATTCAGATGACTAGAAACTGAAATGGTTTTTAAAGTAAGGAGGCGGCTTTCAAATACGAAATGAAACGTAACAATTTCTAGCGTTCTAAATTGTTACAAATTTATTTGTTCTAAATAGCATACATTATAAGGCATTTAATGACAAAGAAATAGAGGTTGGGTACATATATTAATACTTACATACAAGTATTTCAAATGATGGTGGTCTTTGTTGACCAACTTTTCCTCGCAGAAGAGCCCCAGGCAGAAGGTAATTAAGATGGGATAATGAGGTAAAAAAATACGAGAACGTTTCTGCACCTTCACAGTGTACACACCATGAAGCGCCGGTAAAATGTGTTCTATCCCCTGCAAAGGATTTTCTTCTTGCTGCTCCAATCCCTTTGCAAAACATTACTTTTTCATTAACCGATGAACATTAGGTGACCATAAACAATCAATCACGTAATTCCCCCATAAGAAGTCAAATGTTCATAAAAAGCGCTTAATTTAAACTTAAAAGTCATAATAAAGATTCATAAACAGAAAGGGATTTGATACACATCAGAATGACACGTAACAAAGAACAGATATAAGACGAACAAAAGGGGTTAGAAGATTTTACCGATTTCAAGATTAATATGGAAGATATACTGTTCGATATACAAACCGTAAGACCCGATAGGTAGGGTCAGTTCACGTATTAATCCACAAGTGATATGAAATAAATAGTAACTTACGTTGAAAAATGTTAGGCCAGCATTTTTCACAAAAATATGTTCTCGTTTGAATAAGATTAAGTGTAGATTGCTCGCGTGCGTGTGTTTGAGCATCCATAAGTGTGTGTAGGTTCGTGCATGCCGAAAGAAATCAGAACATAGGGATATTAGTCCTCTTTCTTGTTACGCGATGGTGGTCTATTGTGCAAATCATCTAAAGGATTTTTCCTACCAAAAATTATTAGTAACTTATAAGGGATATTAGTTTTCATTCTTGTAGGGCGTTGATAATTGTTTGCAAAACCATCTAGAGATTTATTTTCCTACCGAAAAGTATCAGAAAGTCATAAGGACTATTAGTGCTCTTTCTTGTAAGGTGAAGGTGGTTGTTTGCAAACCATCTAAAAAATTTCTTTTGCTGCCAAAATGTATCGTAAGCCTATAAGAAATTTTCATTCTTGTGGGATGACGGTGATCAGTTCTAAAACCATCTAGAGGATTCCTTTCCTTGTCAAAAGATATCAGGAGCCTATAATGGATGTTAGTTTTCATTATTGTTAGGCAACGGTGATCGCGATATCAATACCATCTAAAGAATTTTTCTGCCAAAGGGTATCAGGGTGATCGTGGTTTATTGCTCAAACCATCTAAACGATACCATTTCCTGCCAAAAGGCATTAAGAGCCTATAAGCGTTCTTAATTTTTTCTTGTAGGACAATGGTAATCGATTACAAAACCATCTAAAGGATCTCTTTTCTCATCAAAAGGCAATAGAAGCCTATAAGGAATATTAGTTTTCATTCTTGTAGGACAATGCGAATAGATTACAAAATTATTTAAATAATTTCTCTTACTACCATAAAATATCAGGAAATCATAAGGGGTACTATACCTCCTTTTTGTAGGGCAAACGGGATCGTTTGTAAAGCCATGTAAAGGACTTCTTTTCCTATTGAACGATATCGTATCATATCTTTCTCGTAGAGCGCAAACCATCTAAAGGATTTCTTTTCATACCGAAAGGTTATCAGGAGATTATAAAAGGTACTAGTATTCTTTTTGTTAAAAGGTATAAGAAGCCTATAGTCGATATTAGTTTTCATTTTTTATGAGTGACAGTAATCAGTTGCAAAACCTTCTAAATGATTTTTCTAGCGAAAGATATCAGCAGATCGTAAGAGTATCACTCCTTTTTTGTAGGGCTATGATGGTTTGATTGCAAAACCCTCAAAGGATTTATTTTCATGGCAAAAAGTATCAGGAGCCTATGAAGGATAGTAGTTTTCATTTTTGTAGTACGATGGTAATCGATTGCAAAAACAGTTTCTTAACCTATACAATATCTTGGGAAAAAGTGCTAATACAAATTTCATTGTTCTGGTCCTCCGATTCAAAAATGTGGCTTTTCAAGTGTAAAACCGTCCTACAATTTAGTCAACATGTAATTGAATGTACCTACGTAAACACTAGTTACAAAATCTGTTTCAAGGAAGAGGTTAGCGGCCTCATGACCAATAATATACAAACAGAGAACTGAACTAATTAAAAGGTTAAGCTGTTCCAGAAACTGGTGTCTTACCACTGATAGCTACTCTAGTTGCATTTTGTGCTATTTCAGGTGGAACAGTAAAAATCGCTAAAGCTTAACAAAACAGACTTTAATGAGAAGGCTTCGTTTGTATTCAGCAATTGTTTTCATCTGATGTAAAGATAGTGCTATTGATGTTCAATTGGAATTTCAAATGAAAAAAGCAATTCCAATAAAAAGTGTTACCTAAGGGTAAAGGTATTAATTTAATCGCTTGCATGAATAGAGCAAAATATATTACACGGAATTTATAAATGGAATAATATAATTTACGTTTTAAATTAATAATGTAAATTAATTAAGAACTCTGCCTACCTTCTAGTTTAATGCCGTGTACCAAACCATTATTGTTTATCTCAGTTAACTGCATGGGTACAGTTGCCACATTTGTCCATATTCTGATGCTTTTTCTTAAAACGTTAAATGGGGAATACAGATAATACCAGGTACAATAAGGGATAGGATTCGACGGGATAAACTTCTACATCGCTGGTTTATAATGCCACTCTTCAAGATAGGTGGTTACGTCAACAGTTCCATCATGGCCGCGCCTGCAACAACTTGAAAACCTACCACCACTTGTCATGTCTGTTCCATGATCCGTGAGAATTGTCTTTATCACAAAATTACACGATGATAAAGAACTATTCCCCCCTTAAAATATTGCTGGGCAACAAAAAAAAAACACATTTATTATGCATAACTTTAATAATATAAATACAGTAGTCTTGTAAAATTAATTATAACTGAAATAATTTGTAGAACACTTTTTAACACGTAACTTCAGTATATCGTTTCATGCATCATGTATGAATAGTTTAGTAATAGTATATAACATTGTTCAAGAACTTTAACTAAAATCTCTTTGTAAATGTACAGGCTTTTAAAATTAAGATAATAAGATTTGTGTTTAAAGAAATCACTGGTCTGTCGACCACAGCTTACTTGTTCAAACCACCATTTTTACTGATCTATCCTCACAGCTTGCTACAAAAGTCAAAAGCAATGATTGATTAAAACTGTGCTACATGAACTTTTAGCATCAGTTACTGTATATACTAAGAAAATAAAAAAACAGTATTGCATACTTCAAGAATTCCCAAATATCTTAACGAGGTTTAGGTCGCTATGTAAAAAATTGAAAACCCCGTAATTTTAGCATGTGTTAATCATACTACGTTATTGTTAGTTTTCTATTCTGAGCTAACCTACACATTTCCTTAAAATTTCCACAGTCTGCATCTTTCACTATCTGCGTGCAATAGTCCGATCTAGATCTATCTCTACCTCTTTTTTCCTATCTCTGCTTGTAATATATTCGGCACTATTCCCCACATACCGTGCCCTTCTATTTCTCCTATTTTTTTGTTTTCCACATATATTTTTATTCACCTATAACCTCTTTGTTATTAACTATGCTATCATCCTGCCACCGCTTTTCCGATCTCCCAGGGAAAAGGCAGTCGCCAGACACGGTGGAATAAAGTAAGGTTTCCCCGCTAACTCGACTTGGCTGGGTCGTGGGCCATGGAGACCAAACTTGAAGCCAATAACTGATGTTAAGATAATTTTGGGCGCCAGAAGACTGCCTGGAAACCCTAAAGCTCAAAATACTGAAAGTGACGTCTTCAATCACTCTCACAAAAAAATGCCTAGCAACCACAACTCATAAGTATTCTGGGAGCAAAAATTATTAAAGCTCAAAATAACACTATGTATATTATCCTCTTAATTTTTAACAGTTTCAGAACTTACTAACCGTCCTATCAATCCCTGTGTATATATTGGATCAATAACACTTTATACCAAACAATAATATTAATTCACGCAAGGTAAAATCTTGGAGAACTTTTATAATAATTTACCTTTACCTTTGCTTTTGTAGGTAATAGTCTTTACTAAAAATGCTATTCAAGGCCTGCTTTTTGTGTACACAAACCAGTAAATCATCTTAGGAGCAAACCCGATCTTTGAACAACTCTCCAATATAAACCTTTTACAAAAGGGAAAGCTTTGACGCTTTAAATAAATGTTATAGTGCAAAATCTTAGCTATAAATTTGATGTTATTTTCAATTTCATAAATAAAATTAACGGACTATACAAAACTGCAAAATTAAGTATTTGCATAACTCACTACCTCCAGATTACTATAAAGGATATAATAATACGAAATCCTTCCATATTAAAATAACCATCAAATTCCGTAATGTTCATAACTGAATATGATTCGTCCATTTAAATTAAAAGTTGAATTCTCCAGGTTTAAGCGCTCATACGATAACCAATGTGTGATACTGTACTCTTCAAGCACACCAGCCGGAAATCCTAAACATCTGTCTAGCATGAACTAAATTTATCCATAACAGATACGGCCAGAACAATAACGAGAATAAGCAAAAATAAGAAGCCCTAAAGGAATAAAAATTAGTTAAATGTATTTCATATGTTAACTTACGATTCGTGTTTACTCAACAACACGACTATCAGCTTCCTTAAAAGTTACATCAAAATCAATTTGCTAAACGACAATATGCATATTTTTATCAATCCAGACCAGATATCTGTTTAACAGTAAAAACCCATGCACCAGCCAAAATTCTATATAAATATTTTCAACGTACATAAAGTGTAGGGTTATAAATTGTACGGCCGCTATGCCAAATCCATTATTCCGTAGCACCTTGCAAAAATGGCGTATGTACTTTCAACTTACGTTGTTCACGATTTTAAAACTAAGTTCTGTCGTGTCGCCGATAATGTAAAAAGTAGGGACTACAACCGGTACCACTCTTTAATTAGTAACCAATCAATTTAAATCATTTAATAAATAATAGACAAATGCTTGACCACTCAAATTAATATAGATTTGTACAAAAGGAAAATTTATATACAGAGCGTTTATTAAAGATGCGCTCAACAATACAAAAATAGTAAGTGTTGAAAGGAAAGAAAATCAACACGTTACATCTCCCCCCTCCAAAAAAAAAATTCTTTTCGGTTAAAACCAGGAGTTCCCCAAGGGAGTGTGCTAGGCCCAACTCTATTCCTCATCTTCATCAATCAATGCACAGTTGGAAAAAAGTCAACCTTTAGACTATTTGCTGACGACATTGTTATATATAGACCGATTAAAAGACAAGCAGACATGGAAGTTCTACAAACTGACCTACATGAAATTGTCCATTGGGCTCATGTTAATAATATGACTATCAACACAGCTAAAACTGTTTGGATTTCCTTTGGTTCAAATGTAGTCGATCATCGGTACCGCCTTGGAAATAATATCATAAATCCGTCAGACAGCTGTAAATATCTTGGCATTATCATAAGAAAGGACCTAAGATGGACCGAACACATTCTTGCAGTGGTCTCCAAAGCTCTAAAGCGTTTACATCTAGTCATGTTTTGCCTACGTAAAGCTCCTCCTTCGGCAAGGGGCCATGCATATTTGACGTTAATCCGTCCAATTTTAGAATACTGTGCTATAATATGGAACCCCCAAATACTGTATTTAACAAACAAGTTAAACTCTGTTCAGCGTCGTGCTGCAAGATATGTGTTCTGGCAATTTCGACAGCGAATTAGTGTGACTGAATTAGTCAACGAGTTAAAATATGGGACTCTCTTACAAGTAGGCGTAATAAACGTACTCTTATGGTTATGTATGGAACAATAGCAGGCAAGCCTGCTCTGTCTGAACTTGGCAAAAGACTAAAACCGGCAAGCTACCTTTCCAGACATAATCATCCTTTTAAAATCCACCACCCATCATATCGGCACAGCGTTACCTATAATTCGTTCATTGGTTTGGGAATCAGGCTATGGAATGATCTTCCCAAACAAGCTTTATTTCTGCTCTAGCACAATAATATAAATATCTTTTTATTCTACCACCGCTTCTTGTAAGCAAAGTAATAAATAAATAAAAACTTGTAGAAAACCAATCAAATCTAATCCTCTTCACCAATATGAATCTTTAATTGATCAACGTGTCAAGAACCAATAGTTTTACCATTTACAACGTCCTGTAACACATAACATTAGGTGAAACTTTTTTCAACACCTTACACTTTACAAATTTTGGACTCAGTTTCGCCGCAAAATAATCACCAGCACGAGACAAAACATGATTCCTTTTCCAAACTATTTGCCCTATATTTAAGCTCAACAGACGGCGTAGTAAATTATATCTTTTTGCATTATTTTCATATGACTTATCTAAGTCTTTTTTAACTTCGACGAACGTTTCTTTAAGACCTCTCAGATGATCCGATCATTTTTCAGTTGTATCGACCGTAAAAGGAGTATCTTACCCTTCCTTAACATCATCATAAACACTTCCGATAAATAAACTTCTCTACCAAAATTAAGAAACACGGGATTATAGCCTATAACCTCACTAACTGAAGTCCATATAGCAAAACCTAATTTAAGCAAATCCTTATCCCATAACCTCTGATTTTCGGTATCATAAGATCTAATCATTGTTTTAAGTACCCTATTCATCCTCTCACAGGGATTCGCCTATGGGTGATATTTTGCGATGAACATAATTTTAGTCTTATAAGTCTGTTCCAATTTTTTAAAATTTCTATCAATATATTGGGAACCATTATCGCAAATAATTCTATTTGGAACGCCATAATATAAAAATATATCTTCCTCCAAGCGTTTCGAAACAGCTGAACTAGTAGCTTTACGTAAAGGGAATAATAATACATATTTTGTAAACAGATCTGTTACCGCCAAAACAAAACAATTGTCTTGCGTAGAACGCAGTAATGGACCAATGAGATCCGTCGAAATCACTTCCCAAGGACGAGAAATATTTCTTTTATACATAACGCCGTAAGGCTCTTACGATTTAAATACGAATTCTTACGGTTTTAAACGTGAATTCTTACGTTTTTAAACGTCGATAAATACATCGCGCAAGCGCGGAATAAGTGACGTCACGGGCGGTTGGTAACGCTAATCTTGTACAGATTTCGACCCGCCCATCTATCAATGACGTCACCAATGCACAAATTTAATACGTAATTATAGGAAAAATATTTAAATTTAAAACAATAGGTTATACAGCAATTACTCACATGAATATGTCCCTGGGTTAAAGTTGGCTTCTGTTCAAGTCCATCAGGGCTACTGGCCCCTTTAAGGCAAGTTAAAAATGGTGGCTGCTAGCAGAGCATGAACTCCGATTCGTTCCCGGGGTCGTGGATTGCTCCAAGGTCGCTTCAAATTTATCTTCTTTCCTATGTAGAGGTAACGATAAGGAAGGGTTATGGAACGACAGTTAAACAAAAGGCAAGGAAATCTACATAAAAAAGATACAGACACGATACGATACCTAACCAAGCACGTCCACTGCACTCGAAGGTTCAGGCCAAAAAAGCCACGTTACAGAGACTCACGGAAACACTTCTCCCACCTTTGTTCTTTCACGCGTCGGCGCGAAGTTATTCGTCCAACCCACTTTTGACGTGACGGAACTACGCGCACCGAGTCTTTTGAATTTATGGCGCGAAACTTCCGCACATCAAAATTAACCTAAAACAATGTTTAAGTGCCAATTTATTGGCACGTAACAAGGCAGATGTTGTTCGGGCTTCTGAGCTTGACACACTTGACAACCCCTAACATATTTAGCAACATCGCTGCTCATACCAGGCCAAAATATGATTGCGCTATACGCTTCCATGTTTTATAGAACCCCAGACGTTCTGCTGTAGGTGGATCGTGATTCTCAAGGAACACTGCCCTGCTTAAACTTTTAGGTACCAACAATTTCCAATTCGAAACATTATCATACACTGGTTTTCCATCATCTACCAATTTATAAATTTTATTATTTATAATATCCCATCTCGGATATTTTTCAAGATTTACTATTATTTTTTCTTTTAAATTTTTATTCCAATAATCTTCATCTCTTCGAGTTACGTCAATTAAACAAATAGCCCTAGATAATGCATCTGGGACTTTGTGATCGTTCCCTTTCCTATGAATAATGTTAAAGTTATAACCATGCAAACATAAAGACCAGCACGACAAGCGACCAGAGGCACCCTGTAATTTATGCAAGCACAATAACGAAAAGTGATCTGTAATTACAGTAAATTTAACACCTTCAATATAGAAAACTTTTTAATTCCCCAAATAACTGCTAAACATTCTAGTTCCGTAGCAGAAAATTTTTGTTCTTAGTAAGGCTACGACTAGCATAAGCAATAACTTTCTCTCCTCAAACTCTTGAGTGAGGACACATCCTAACCCAACTTGTGAAGCGTCCGTCTGGAACGTAAACTTCCTCGAAAAACCAGGACAACTTAAGATAGATGACGAAATTAGACATTGTTTAATATCCTGAGACGCTGCTTCAGTTTCAGCATCCCAGTGAAATTTGACATTTTTCCTCGTTAACCTAGTAAGACGTGCAATCTTACTGCTGAATTTTTCTACAAACCTTTTGTACCACGAGATCATACCGATAAACCTGCGAACCTCCTTCACCGATTTAAGAGCTGGATAATTAACCATACACTCAACTTTATCTGGATCAGCCCGTAAACCATTTGTGTCAACAACATACCCCAAATACTTTAATTGCGATTTAACAAATTCACATTTTTCTTTATTAACGGATAAAACCAGCTGCCAACAGCCGTTCAAAAACTTCACCAAGAACTTTCAAATGGGTGTACAAATCAGGAGTGGCTACCAGAACATCATCCAAATAAACGGACACGTATGGGGATAATTTAGGTCCCAAAATAGTGTCAACTAAGCATTGCCACGTAGCTGGAGCATTCTGTACACCATAGGGTAACCGAGTAAATTGGTATATTCCTTTCCCTGGAACAACAAAAGCTGTTTTCTCCACGTTGGGCGCCAGTTTCCTTATGCCACCCCTTTTCCGATCTCCCTGGAAAAAGGCAGTCGCCAGACTGTTATACTCCCGGCGCAACTGTTATAACCCCGCGTGCGTGTGTTCAGAGCCACTTCCACAGTTGGCAACACTTGATATTATCCACGTTCACATTATTGCACAACAAAGATATACGACATAATTTCATGTCAAATTGTATCACATACCAAATATGTTTACAGTGATACAAGATGCACCCTAAAAAAAATAAAAAGCACTCACCCAAAAATGTGGAACTCTTCACGATTTTGCGGTCATCCTTGCGCAGGGGCCATGTTGATTTCCATGTATCTCGTTTGGCGTTGTTTGGGGTGGGTTACGTCATGCCCTCGTTGAAACCAAATTCGTTCGTCTTCCCTCTTCTTTTGTTTGTAGCGGGACGATAGGATACAGGTAGGGAACGATAGAAGGTAGAGATATGATAGAGGAGCCTACATTCTAAGAGAGAAAAGACAAAGGAACGACACATGTAAACGTCACTGTTCAACGTCACGTTGGCTAATGCTGTCGTGTCGCCCAAAGCGCACTTGCGGCATCACTCCGTGTCTCATTCCTTTTGCGCCGATGTAACTGTCCGAAATAACAGAAATGCACAAGTCTATTTTCAAAAATAATGGCGGGAATTCACTCACAAATTAAAAAGTATACATGTCCAAATTTGGAATGTAACAAGACATGGTGGAATAAAGTAAGGTTTCCCCGCTAACTCGACTTGGCTGGGTCGTGGGCGATGGAAACCACACTTAAAACCAATAACTGATGTTAAGATAATTTTGGGCGCTAGAAGACTGCCTGGAAACCTTAAAGCTCAAAATACTGAAAGCGACGTCTTCAATTACTCACAAAAAATGCCTAGCAACAACAACTCATAAGTATTCAGGGAGCAAAAATTATTAAAGCTCAAAATAACACTATGTATATTATCCTCTTAATTTTAACAGTTTCAGAACTTACTAGCCGTCCTATCAATCCCTGTGTATATATTGGATCAATAACACTTTATACCAATCAATAATATTAATTCATGCAAAGTAAAATCTTGGAGAACTTTTATAATAATTTACCTTTACCTTTGCTTTTGTAGGTAATAGTCTTTACTAAAAATGCTATTCATGGCCTGCTTTTTGTGTACACAAACCAGTAAATCATCTTAGGAGCAAACCCGATCTTGGAACAACTCTCCAATATAATGTAACAATTTTATTTTCGCAGTAAAAGAATCTATTCATTAAAGGTAAAACGAATATTAAAATACCTTTATTAACTAAAATAATGATACGAGTAACAATCAAATTTTTACAGTATTACAATATCTAGAATCATTAGTCTATTAGTTTCGGAGTTCGGTGTATTGTACAGCCACTGGCGCGCGCGTAAGAGGTTTTGACAACCCCACCCCGGGATCCTCCCACCATGTAAGAACGCAGCGAGCGCACTCGTCGATAGTTAGAGGCAGCGTCAAGATGCAGTTGAAAAGAATGACGAGTGACCTCCGGGTCGCCTTATTTTGTGAAACATTTCCTGAGTAACGGTTAGTACATAATCCACATTTTGTATATTCGTTATCATATTAGCTAATTTAAAATTTATTTAGCGCAACGACATGTCAGAAACTGCAACGATAAATTAGAAACCACACGACTACTTTGAAATTACAATTTAGAAACCTTAACTTATGGACTACGTAATGAAAAATTATATTTGTAAATAAGATTAGACAACGGAAGATTACGCTACGAAAGTAATGTTGCCTTGAATCAATGTAAGAAATCCGCTTCACTTCAACACCTGTATTAAAGCATGGAAGGCAGGAATAATTAGTAGCAGATTCAGCACGGCGAGGTTGTTTCCATCCCAACCAAGGACAACAGCCGGTATTTGGTTCGTAGTAGATTTAAGAACTTCCTCAGTACTTCATTCTGAAAGTACATTATTTCGTTTTGTTTGTTAGAAGTACAAAATTGTTATTCAGTTTACCTGTAATTAAGCTGGTTTTCCCCAGTATCAAACTTGATTTCACTTAGTTTCGTAAATATGTGACTACACGTGGCTTCAGCATAAATTAACAGCTGCGATTACGTCACCTGTTTGTTTGAACAATGCCGTCAACGATTGCACAATGGCTAACAGATGTTTAGTATTACAGTACTGCCACCTTTGATAAAATTAGAGAATATCTTTGTGAATATTTTCATTTCAAATTGATTTTAATATCGTTAACTTAAAGAGAAAATTTTTGTATAGTAATTTTGTAAATGACCTACACAGATCTGATTGGGTTAGTAAACTTTAGCATAACCAGTCACACTGAATTGTAATTTATTTGAGTAAGGATCAGTTGATAAACCTTACAACAACTTTACAAGTATATCAAGTATTCATTTTATTTTATCACTTTGAATTTTATTTACTGAAACAAAGAAAATTCTTTCTAGTAAATTTATAATCCACATTTAAAGTTTTTTATTCTGATCTAGTTTGATCAGACCTGATAAACAAAAAACAATAAGAATTAAATTTTATAACTCCATTATGTAGAAAATATTCTTTATGCATTTTAGGTATACTTGAGGGACGCAAATTGTGTTCCCATTTTCTATGTGACTTAATTATTATTTTCCTTATAGGAACAGCGTCTTATTCTGTTAAGACAAGCTTTTGTGTCAGCGAAGGCGATCTTTTTCTTTGGGTCTCCACGTCCGCCCTTAGAAATTTGCTATGCCATTAATATAAATCAATCTGGACTTGGTGGCGCCGGTTTGTTTTAGTTTGAGTGTGACCCCCCTACAGATTTCGACTTACCCCCCCATTGCTCATAGCTCTACCCAAGGAATAGACCCCTAGTTACGTCGGAAGACTTTGTTTTGCAGACACCTGACTTGGAGCATGGTGATAATAAAGTAGTGTCGGCCAGGAAAATTCGTTTCACTAGCGCCCATGCGTGAGGCTAGCGGAGCCAACAATTAGAGAGAAAAAAAATCGTAACACTGGCGCCCAACGTGGGGCGTCGAAATTTGTTTGTTCAACGTTTGGGGCTTCGAAATTTGTTTGTTCATAGTTTGATTTACCCCGAAATTTGTTTGTTCATAATTTGATTTACCTCGAAATTTGTTTGTTCAAAATTAATTTTACTTCGAGATTCGTTTGTTCAAAATTATTTTTACTCTGAAACTTGTTTGTTCAAAATAATTTTACTTTGAAATTGTCTGTTCAAAATTTATTTTGCTTCCAAATTTGTTTGTTCGGGATTGATTTAGCTTCAATTTGTTTGTTCAAAATTTATTTTGCTTCGAAATTTGTTTGTTCAAAATTGTTTTGCTTCGAAATTAGTTTGTTCGAAATTTGTTAGCTCAAAATTTATTTTGCTTTGAAATCTATTTGTCCAAAATTATTTTGCGTCGAAATTTGTTTGCTTAAAGTCTATTTGACATTTAGATTTGTTTGTTCGCTTTTGATAAAAGATTGGTTGTAACGTTAAACCACAGTCAATCAATTAATTAACTTAGTTAAATTTATTTTAACTTTCATTCTATTTTGACCCAATATAATTTTTTGATATTGTTTTGGCAAAATTATTTTACCAAAACACCTCTTGATTTTTACCTTTAGTAGTACGAATTTGTTTTGATCATTTTTGTAAGGTTCAGATCATTTAGATCTTTCAGTTTGATTCCATTAGGCTTTTGTAATCATGTCGGATATTCCGAATTGTTTGTCGACTTAAAGAAGAACGGGAGTAGAGAGTGAGAAACCGGTTTTGAGGAAAATTTTAGGAAGACTGTCAGCTAAAGAAACTGATAAGCCTGTTGTTTGATTTGTTTGAGTCAATAAAGAACATCTTTGTCGAAATTTGATGATAAGGCTAGAGATTCTATTTTGAAGGTACATTGGAGTGAGCTGTCGTTGTATCGTTTGAAAATTGCTCTTGTGCATAAGCACGTTTTTGATTTTGTTAGCAGATTTTTGTTTAGATCGGCATTGCAACGCAATTTAGTCTAGGCGGAACTTGTCGTCGTGGTTGGTCGCTCAGCAGTATGTCAGTCCAGACGAGACTCAGGAAGGATTGGTCGCTCGGCATTGCGTAAGTCTAGACGAGACTCGAGGTGAGTTAGGCGCTCTAGAAATTTTTTTTGCATCTTTTTTTGATTTGATGTAAATTTTTGGTATTGTTAGTCTAGGTGAGACTCGTAGAGGGTTTGTCACTCTAGCATATTTAGGCGTTGTGAAGCTTTATAGTTGTTTCGACAGTTCGATTGGTAGTAGGATGAGAGTGTACCCGAACACTGATCTTTTTGTTAGCTATTGTCATGATTAGTTTTTTTTATTGATGACTCATAAGCAGGTAAATGACTTTTAGTTGTTGGTGATTGGTTTTCGAAATATTCGATTTTGCAACCTTTGCGTAGTGCCACGGCACATTTGATTGAGAAGTTTTTGGAGGAAAAAGTATTTTTTGTATACGGAGTACCACAGTTTGTTATTTGTGATAATGGTCCACAATTAATTGGACGTATTTTTAAAGCTTTGTGTGCAAGGTACGAAATTCAAAAGATTTGGTATAATGCTGTTTATGCTCCCCAATGCAATTTTGTGGAAAGAATCAATAAGACAGTTGGTACAGCAATCCGTTCATACGTAGAAGAACATGATACGTGGGATATGGAGATATCAAAGATCCAATACGCGATCAACTCAGCAAAACATGAGTCCACCAACTATTCGCCAAATTTTTTAGTTTTTGGTCGTCAAGTACCTTTAAGTGGAAAAGCTTATAATGATAATTTTATACCGGGTGAGGATGTTGATGTCGTCTCCAGTAGTAGACCATCTTATGTTTTGGATCGTCAACCTTTGTTTGATATTTTTGGAAATGTCCGTGAAAATTTGCATGTAGCTTACCAACGTTCGAGTAAACGCTACAATCTTAGGAGAAGAGACATTTCATTCCGAGTCGGAGAGTGTGTTTGGAGAGCTAATAAGGTCCTCTCGAGTGCTAGTGATAAATTTTCCGCTAAGTTAGCCCCTAGGTTCGTTATGAGTAAAGTTCGGAAAAAACATTCCAATTTAGTATATGAGTTAGAGAACGAAGATGGAACAAGAGCAGGGAAATGGCACGTAAAGGACTTGAAACCAGTTGAAGCATCATATCCAAATGAAAATGATGATCCTGACGATTAATTCCGGTCCGGTCATCTCTTTGATATTAAGTAATGAAATAGTGGTTTGCTTTATTTTGTTCCGATTTTTGATTTAGTGTCGGTTCACTAATATTGAGTATTTTATTTGAGAAGTGAAATAAGTGGTTAGAGAGTTTGTAGATTTTGTAAGTTTGAGGTGTGCCTTGGTGTGCACGCTGGTCATTTTGCTCGCGCGTTACTCGGAAATATGTTTGGAGGATGTCTTTGACAGATATCCTTACAATGTAGAAGTAGGTGGGCTATTTGATTATTGGTCCTGATTTCTACATATCGAGGTAGAGAGAATATTAGATTATTCTTTCCCTTGTTCCTTTTGACCGTTCGAAGTTCTTTGATTTGATAAGGTCAAGGTTGGCTTGGTGAGTCTCACCATTTGCTCCATCACTAATGAGATCAGTTGTTTGTTAGAACTTAGTGATAGGATATTCAGTAGGGTGTAGGATATTACAGCCCTGACTGGTTCAATTTTGTATTTGCATTTGATAAGTAACCTTATGGTTAGGTTACCTTAGTTTTGATTATCTCTTTGCAATAAAGTGATAATATTTTGTATTTGAATTTGTTAAGTAACCTCATGGTTAGGTTGCCTTAGTTTTGATTATCTCTTTGCAATAAAGTGATAATATTTTGTATTTGAATTCGTTAAGTAACCTCATGGTTAGGTTACCTTAGTTTTGATTATCTCTTTGCGATAAAGTGATAATATTTTGTATTTTGAATTTGATAAGTAACCTTATGGTTAGGTCACTTTTGTTTTGATTATCACTTTGTGATGATGGTGTTTAAATTTAGACCTATTAGTAGGGTCTTCCTTTTGATTGTCACCTTATAGTGATGATGCTTTGAATAGTTATGCTGTCTTGATGAGGAAGCATTCCTTTTTTTTGTAGATAGAGCTAATTGAGCTCCTGGAAGTGAAGTTTTTTTGAAATTAGAAATAAATTGTAAATGTTTGGTTATAGGTAAAGATATTAGCCTTGTTAGAAGTAAGAACCCCAAGTTAAAGAATCATTGTAATTTAATCTTTTTGTCCTGTGGAGTGTTTGACTTTCTAATTTGACCCCTCCCAATTTTGATTATTACCGATTGTGACTCCCGATTTTGTCTCCCGATGGACGTCAGGTACACGTAGTTACCAACACATTCTCATTTGTAAATATTTGTCCTCCATTTGAATAAATTCATAAAATTGCATAGTTAGTTAGGAAGGTAGAAAAGGCTAGTATTGTTTAGATAAAAATTTTTTGTATTTGTTATATTTGAAGTTTTTTAAAAAAAATTTTTTCTTTTAGGAAAGGGGTAGTGTAACAATTTTATTTTCGCAGTAAAAGAATCTATTCATTAAAGGTAAAACGAATATTAAAATACCTTTATTAACTAAAATAATGATTCGAGTAACAATCAAATTTTACAGTATTACAATATCTAGAATCATTAGTCTATTAGTTTCGGAGTTCGGTGTATTGTACAGCCACTGGCGCGCGCGTAAGAGGTTTTGACAACCCCACGGGATCCTCCCACCATGTAAGAACGCAGCGAGCGCACTTGTCGATAGTTAGAGGCAGCGTCAAGATGCAGTTGAAAAGAATGACGAGTGACCTCCGGGTCGCCTTATTTTTGTGAAACATTTCCTGAGTAACGGTTAGTACATAATCCACATTTTGTATATTCGTTATCATATTAGCTAATTTAAAAATTTATTTAGCGCAACGACATGTCAGAAACTGCAACGATAAATTAGAAACCACACGACTACTTTGAAATTACAATTTAGAAACCTTAACTTATGGACTACGTAATGAAAAATTATATTTGTAAATAAGATTAGACAACGGAAGATTACGCTACGAAAGTAATGTTGCCTTGAATCAATGTAAGAAATCCGCTTCACTTCAACACCTGTATTAAAGCATGGAAGGCAGGAATAATTAGTAGCAGATTCAGCACGGCGAGGTTGTTTCCATCTCAACCAAGGACAACAGCCGGTATTTGGTTCGTAGTAGATTTAAGAACTTCCTCAGTACTTCATTCTGAAAGTACATTATTTCGTTTTGTTTGTTAGAAGTACAAAATTGTTATTCAGTTTACCTGTAATTAAGCTGGTTTTCCCCAGTATCAAACTTGATTTCACTTAGTTTCGTAAATATGTGACTACACGTGGCTTCAGCATAAATTAACAGCTGCGATTACGTCACCTGTTTGTTTGAACAATGCCGTCAACGATTGCACAATGGCTAACAGATGTTTAGTATTACAGTACTGCCACCTTTGATAAAATTAGAGAATATCTTTGTGAATATTTTCATTTCAAATTGATTTTAATATCGTTAACTTAAAGAGAAAATTTTTGTATAGTAATTTTGTAAATGACCTACACAGATCTGATTGGGTTAGTAAACTTTAGCATAACCAGTCACACTGAATTGTAATTTATTTGAGTAAGGATCAGTTGATAAACCTTACAACAACTTTACAAGTATATCAAGTATTCATTTTATTTTATCACTTTGAATTTTATTTACTGAAACAAAGAAAATTCTTTCTAGTAAATTTATAATCCACATTTAAAGTTTTTTATTCTGATCTAGTTTGATCAGACCTGATAAACAAAAAACAATAAGAATTAAATTTTTATAACTCCATTATGTAGAAAATATTCTTTATGCATTTTTAGGTATACTTGAGGGACGCAAATTGTGTTCCCATTTTCTATGTGACTTAATTATTATTTTTCCTTATAGGAACAGCGTCTTATTCTGTTAAGACAAGCTTTTGTGTCAGGAAGGCGATCTTTTTCTTTGGGTCTCCACGTCCGCCCTTAGAAATTTGCTATGCCATTAATATAAATCAATCTGGACTTGGTGGCGCCTGTTTGTTTTAGTTTGAGTGTGACCCCCGTACAGATTTCGACTTACCCCCCCATTGCTCATAGCTCTACCCAAGGAATAGACCCCTAGTTACGTCGGAAGACTTTGTTTTGCAGACACCTGACTTGGAGCATGGTGATAATAAAGTAGTGTCGGCCAGGAAAATTCGTTTCACTAGCGCCCATGCGTGAGGCTAGCGGAGCCAACAATTAGAGAGAAAAAAAATCGTAACAATAAACCTTTTATAAAAGGGAAAGCTTTGACGCTTTAAATAAATGTTATAGTGCAAAATCTTAGCTATAAATTTGATGTTATTTTCAATTTCATAAATAAAATTAACGGACTATACAAAACTGCAAAATTAAGTATTTGCATAACTTACTACCTCCAGATTATTATAAAGGATATAATAATACGAAATCCTTCCAAATTAAAATGCTTGCACGGATAACGCCAAATAACCATCAAATTCCGTAATGTTCAGAACTGAATATGATTCATCCATTTAAATTAAAAGTTGAATTCTCCAGGTTTAATCGCTCATTCGACAACCAATGTGTGATACTACAGTATCAAGCACACCATCTGTCTAGCATGCACTAAATTTATCCATAACAGATACGGCCAGAACAATAACGAGAATAAGAGCGAAAATAGGAAGCCCTAAAGGAATAAAAATTAGTTACATGTATTTAATATGTTAACTTATGATTCGTGTTTACTCAATAACACGACTATCAGCTTCCTTAAAAATTACAGAAAAATCAATTTGTTAAACGACCATCATCATCATTTTGTTTTCGACCTTACTTAAGGTCGGTTTGGCGCAGGTCTAACTTGTTTTCTATTCTGTGCTAATCTAAAAAGCTCTACATACCCTTCACACCTAAATTTCTAATAATTTGACTAATATAGTTTGGTCTAGGTCTTCCTATATCCTTCTATCTTTTTCCTATCCAGCTGACTCTACATAGATATTAGCAACATGATGGTTGTTAAAGAACTCTAACATGTTTACATGATTACCATTTATAAGGAAATGAAATATAACCTGGTTATCCGCTTCAAAAAGGAAAAGTGTTAAATTATATGTTATGGTAAGGCTTAAGCAACGAATCGTTGCCAACATGCCAGACCGCTACCTAATTGTGAGTTATGTCATGGTGACGTTTATTAAATTATATGTTATGGTAAGGCTTAAGCAACGAAACGCTACCAACATGCCAGACCGCTAACTAATTGTGAGTTTGTTATGGTGACATTTAGTTAACTGATTTTTTTTTTTGTTTTGTTTTCGAACTTACTTAAAGTCGGTTTGACGCAGCTTTAAATTCTTTTCTATTCTGAGCTAGTCTAAAAAGGTCTACATAGCCTTCACAACCTAAATCTCTAATAATTTGACTAATATAGCTTTGTCTAGGCCTTCCTACTCTATTTTTATTTGGTAGTCTATAATATAAAACTTTACTAAATAGTCCCTCATGTCTTAACTGGTGCCCTCCTATCATTCTATCTCTCCTGACCTTCAATTGTTTCCACATACAGGGATCCTCACCTATCCTTCTATAAACTTCCTCGTTTGTTACTCTATCTGACCAACTAATCTTTAACATTCTCCTATAACACCAAGTTTCAAAAGCTTCTATCTTTTCTTATCTACTTCTTTAATTGTCCAAGTCTCACTACCGTATAGTAGAACGCTCCATACGTCGACTTTAAGAAACTTTTCTATTATCTAAACTAATACTATTAGCTATTAGTAAGTTTTTCTTTTTTAAAAACATTTTTCTAGCTTGAGCTATTCTAGCTACTATATCCCTTCTGCTACGTCCATCCTTTGTAATTATACTACCTAAATAGCAAAATTCATCTACCTCCTCTAACTCGGTATTACCTATTTTTAATTTTGGTTTAGAACTAGGCTGTAACTCACTTGTCATTATCTTTGTCTTTACTGAATTAATTCTCATACTATAGTTACTTTGTAGTATCTCATCTAAAATATTTAAAAACTCTCCTAACTCTTTTCTAGACTCTGCTATAATGGCTATATCATCTGCAAAACGTAACATGTCTATTTTCTGTCCCTGTACACTAATACATATGCATATTTTTATCAATCCAGACCAGATATCTGTTTAACAGTAAAAACCCATGCACCAGCCAAAATTCAATATAAATATTTTCACCGTAAATAAAGTGTACGGAGATCCACCAAAAGTGTAGGATTATAAATTGTACGGCCGCTATGCCAAATCCATTATTCCGTAGCACCTTGCAAAAATGGCATATGTAATTTCAACTTACGTTGTTCACGATTTTGAGACCAAGTTCTGTAGTGTCGCCGATAATGTAAAGAGTAGGGACTACAACCAGTATAGTCGAAACCATGAAAGAAGTCGTCTGCGTCATCACTTGTATTCGTACGAATTAAGTTGAAAATTTAATACCCAATAAATATCCCGAATTGTAAGTTTCCATAAAGCTTCGCGCATCTGCAAACCGTAATGAAGCATGGTTGCCAATAATATTTTATTTTCATAGAGGTAGTTGCTTTAACTATTTTTTAATTCGCGTCCTCTTGTTTTACGAGTATAATGAATTCAGTTAAAATAAAACTCATTTTCATAAATTGAGTTACATATATTGATCTGAAAAGAAACGCACAATAACTGCAATATAAACTATTTACGGCAGCTGCATTGAAATCTTTCTCTGTACGATAACTTTGGCAACCGTGCTATACGAAAAAATTAACATTTTGTCTTGTTGACAAAGGTTCGTCTTTTAAGTGTAAAGTTCAAAACATACGGACACATACTCTTCTCTGTCGTTTTACCAGAAGAACGTGTTCACGTATGTCTTTACTTAGAACACATACAAATCATATTACTATCTTTATCATATACATTAGTTAAGCTTTTAAATAATCTTAAACGTATGTTTTGAATTGAGTTAGGCACCTATGACGTAGAGGACTTCTTTTGTGGTTTCTACTATACCACTCTTTAATTAGTAACCAATCAATTTAAATCATTTAATAAATAATAGACAAATGCTTGACAACTCAAATTAATATAGATTTGTACAAAAATACATAGTGTTAACAAAGATACGCTCGACAATACAAAAATAGTAAGTGTTGAAAGGAAAGAAAATCAACACATTGCTATCCCTATACATCTGAAGGACAACATTCCAAATGACTTCTACTGTTTTTATATCTGCTTTTCCTACTGCCCCTATTTCATAGATATACTGTGATGTGCTCCACGCATATGCTTTCAACAATTTTCTTCTTGTTTCTATGTTTGTTGTCTTCGAATGTAGCCGCTGCTCTTTCTTGATACATGCAGTTCGGTTCCCTTTCTATTGTTTACAAATATATAACTTATTTCCCCAATATTCAGTGGTATGTGGAGAGGTGGCGTCACCGTGGATCAATGTAGTAAGCGTAAGACTACGGATCCCAAGGTCCTGGGTTCGAATCCCGCAACGGCCAACTGCTTGAAAACTGGCAGATGAGCATTTTTCACAAAAATTACACTCTCGTTCGGATGAGAGGATAAATGTAGGTTTCATGTGTGAGTGTTGTCATGCACGTTAAAAATCCCCACCTCGCCTGGAACGGCAAGGGTTCGACAAAATTCTAAATTTCCAGGCAACAAAAAACTCGCCTCCTGGCCAATGTAGTACCTTTGGGTGGAGCATTGGAAATGTAAATGCACGGTATGTGAAGGGGTTAAGCAGCTTGCAGCTACCAAGATCTCCTAACTCTTGACCATTTGCCGAATTAATAGTTTTCCAGTAAATCCTTTTGCACAATTAACATAATATTGCAAAACCAATATCTGTAATTGCTTATAATAATCATCAGGTTTAAGTACAGTTTTTTTTTCGTCATTAGGTTTTCCATCTTGCAACTGCTTGGAGACGTACCTCCATTTATTTCTATTCTGAGCTAGCTAACAGATTTCCCTGAAATTCCCATAGCTTACATCTTTCACTATCTGTGTGCAATATTCTAACCTAGGTCTACTTCTAATTCTCTTTTTTCCTATCTCTGCTTCTAATTTATTTCGCACTATTCTCTCATGTCTTAGTATGTGGCCTATCATCCTATCTCTTCTATTTTTTACTGTTTTCCACATAGTTCTTTCTTCCCCTACCCTTTTTAGTACCACTTTGTTCTTAACTTTGTCTGTCCATGATAACTCCATCATACGTCTGTAGCATCACATTTCAAAAGCTTGTATCTTTTTCCTGTCCGCTTCTCCTACTGTTCAGGCTTCATAGGCATACAGTGCTGCGCTTCACAAATATGTCTTAAGCAATCTTTTCCATGTTTCTATGTTTGTTGTCTTTGAACACAGTAGTTGCTTTTTCTTGTTAAATGTAGCACCACCTTGTGCTAATCTTCGTTTTATATCTTTTGTGCTTTTCCCATCTTGCGTTACATGGCTTCCTAGGTAGCAGAAATCCTTAAACTCTTGTAAGTTCTCATTACTTATTTGTATTCTAGTTATTAATTTATTTTCCCCTGCTTTGTGTACTAGTACTTTAGTTTTATTTTTGTTAATTTTCATACTGTATCTCTCTGTTGTAACTGTTTCCATTTCATTAAGAGCAGCTTCTAACTCTTCCTTGCTAGATGCTAATACCGCTATATAATCTACAAATCTAAGCATATTAATCTTTTGTCTTGCTGCATTGAAACATGTCATTTTACCTATGGTAAACGCCACGTTTCAGCTTGATTTATCTCTCCCTTTAAACCTCAGATTTTACTTTAAAAAGTCCATTGAACCTTAATATACACTTTTACTTTAATAGATTTATTATAATCTCAGAATATAAGAAGGTTATAGTACTTTATAAAGTACCGTGTTTGTTTTTCTAATATTCATACTTTTGTAAAGTTGCCTACAATCCAGTATTCTTGGTATTTAATTTCACACTTACTTTGCAGAAGAGCTCTATAGTTTTCTTTCCTTACAATCCTAAATACCCCGCTCTGATATTTGAGACAGATTGTTTGCCTGTCAAAACGTTCTGACAAAAGTTTCATTTCTTGTCTTGACTTGTGCACAACAGGTCGCTTTTGAGTTCAAGGTGATAAAAATTGACCATGAGGTCGTATCAAGTATCTATTATTTTGTTAAATAAAAAAAGTGTAATCATTTAAATAATATTACAGCTATCTTGTCTAGCGTTTCCTTCCCTTCATGGGCTGCGAATCCCACCGGATTGCTTTTCCGATGGTAAGAAATTAACAGATGTATTTTAATTTCCTTTTGACTTTTTTTTGCGTGTTAACTAATTCACATATTGTATTTTAGGGTCGTTCTCTACCCTCAGTTTTCCTATATTTGCACCTTATGCTCCGTAAAGAAGCAAATGTGTTTTGCTGTCGTTTGACCATGAGATGACGATGGCGTTGTACATTTAAATTAAGCTACCGCAACATACATTTTTAGTTTTATTAATTACTCTCTTAAATTTTGGTTTAATATGGATCTATGAAGTTAACACAGAATAATGTTTTTCAACTTGTTTGTATGCTAGCGAATTCTACCTCACCATTTGTTTAATTTTGATGTTACCTGGGACTCCTGCAGTTTCTACACATGTGATTTGGATTTCTACAGATGTTCCGTTCAAGAATATCAGGGTAACAAAAAAATATGTTATTCAATGCACATGTCAGGTATGACAAACTAAAATACTATTTATCTACTCAAAATTTAATGAACTGATTTATACAATATTAAATTTTCTCTTTATGTTACACTTGTAAAACATATTAATCTTACAGATAATTTATCTGGTGTTCACAAATAGTAATTCTTTTATACATAGTCTTACTGGACGATACTGTCCAAATGTAAGCCACACGTTTCATGAAACTTATGGTAGTAAAGTACATTTATTAATTTCGTTACACATTTAAAAGCACAAGATACTTTTCTTTGTATTTTGAACGTTTAGTTCACGTTAAATATTTTATTGACTTTTTATATGTTACATTCACATATTTTAAAAACTCTCTTAGACTTAAGTACCTACATTGACTAGTTGCAAAAAAAGAAACATGTATCATAATCTTTACTGATCCTTTCATTTTATATGACTTCATAGAATATTTATGTTTTGTTCAAAATTTATCTTCTATAAAATTTAATAAACACACTATATAACTTTTCATAGTTTCTCACAGTTGTTTAATTTACAGTTATTAATTCACAAATTTTCTCCCTTCGAGATTTTAGGTCTCTTGCAGCCTCTGCAACCTCAATGGTCGACGCTAGCTGTGCCAGAGTGTAATTTTTTTTTAAGCTCTGTCGTGCGCCTATCCTTTTAAAACACCTGGAAAAGGGTAGGGTGCACGTGGCGCCCAACCTATCTTCTTTCTTTCTCTCGCGCACGTTTACACGTAGCGCCCAACTACCTAAATTTTTTCTTTTTTCTCTCTCCATTTTTCTCCCGCACGTTTGCACGTGACGCCAAACCTCCTATTTTTTCTTCTATATCTGACACACGAAATTTTTTTCTATACCTGGCTACGTTTACACGCGACGCCCAACAGGTTTAATTTTTTTCTCTCACCCACGTCTACACGTGGCACCCAAATTTCTAATATTTTTCTCTATATCAGGCACACGCATACACGCTTGCGCCCAATATAAATTTTTAAATTTTTGACATAACACAACCCGACGATATTTTTCTTTAAATTTTCTATACAACGCGTTTTGTTTCTTTAATATTTTATACAGCACATGTCCACGCTTCCACGTGACGCCAAACCTGTCTCATTTTTTTTCTCTTGCGTACGTTTACACGTGACACCCAACGTATCTTTCTTTTTTCTCATGCATGGTTGCACGTGTCGCTCAACGTATCTCGTTTTTTTCCTGCATACACTGTCACGTGAAGCCAACATTTATTTTTATACCTATTTTTACCTTGAAATATAAATAAATATTCTTTTGTAAAATATAAAAAACTAAAATGGAAGCATACTTAAAAGCAGGTTATTTACTAATAGAGGAGCTTGAGTATGAACTTTACATAAGGTCCATTAGTTCAAAAAAGAGAACTATGGAGGATAAAAGAAAACTTTTGGCTCGTCAATTAAGAATTGAATTAAATAAACCACCACCACATAAAGAACTATCTCAATATACTATAACTTTCGAACAAGATAGTGAGCAAATAACTAATACTATAAATTCAATTACGAATTTAATAGAAGAATTTGATGGTGATGTTAAAGATTCACTTTATAAAAGAATTATGTCTCGACTGGCGCATGTATGTGGCAGAATAAACCGATTAACTATTCCTGATAATGATAATGAAATTGTAACAACTTTTAAAATGAAAGTTATTCAACTGCACTTTTGTTAGATGCAGAACTTCATGAAAAAATAGACAAATATGAAATTACTACCGGTAAAATTAATGTACCTTTAACAAATACTACCCCACAATAAATGTTCATCCACCAACAGTAACTTATATATCTAATCCTACTCCAATTTCTTCTTGGTCAATAAAGTTTAATGGTAAACCAGACACAGTCTTTGAATTTTTAGAAAGAGTATCTGAATTAGCTGAAACCAGAAATGTTTCACTACAAGATCTGTTTTCGTCTGCGATGGAATTGTTTGACGGAGATGCAATTGTTTGGTATAGGGAAATAAAACACTCTGTAACAGATTGGAACTCCTTAATAACTCGTTTAAAACAAGATTTTCTACCTCCTAACATAGAAACTATTTTATGGGACAAAATAAGACTTAGAAAACAAAAGACGAATGAAGCAGTGACTATCTATATAATGAAAATGCAGAATTTATTCCGCAGATTTCAAAATTACCTTTAGAATCAACAAGAATACAAATTATTTCACAAAATCTATTACCTGATTTTATTACACCACTTTCTATAATTCTACCTACAATTAATACTATCTCAGATCTCGTTACAGCTACAAAAGATTAGAAGAATCTTTTCGTATAAAAATCAACTTATATCTAATAATAACTCATTTAAACCAACTACCTCTGTTTTACTACAAAACAAAATTCTTTTCCACAAAATTTTTATACACAAAATTTCAAGAAAGTAAACCGAAAACTTGGACATACAACAATAAACCTAAAATACAAAATGCTTCGTCTCAATTAAATGCCATACAATATAATACGATTCCAAAAATTCAAACACAACCACATACCACAATAAATAAAAATATAAATACAAATTTACCTACTTTTCCTTCAACTCAAAATACACGTTATTTCTCAAATACCTATAGACATACCACAAGTAAATGTTGGAACTGTTTAAAATCAGATCACACATATCCTAATTGTAATATTAAAAGAAAAATTTTCTGCTACAGATGTGGCATTCCTAATGTAAAAATATCCACATGTCCCGTTTGCTCAAAAAACGAATAAAAAAGTACAGGACATATAGCCAACCCTGTACTGAGATATCTATGGCTACCCAAAATTATCTTAAACCAAATAAAATTGTCTCTACCACTATTTTTCTAAAAACAAATGACTACTCTACCTAGTACAAATCCTACTTTACCTTATACAAATCCTACCTTACCCTCAAAAATAAATCATTGTTATAAAACAAAATTATAACTTAACAAGTTTGTCTAAGAAAAATTACCTTAACTTACATAAAATTTCTCAAAACAATGATAACTCGTCAAAATGGTTGACTACTGTTAGAAACTTCTATAAATCAAAAACACATTCAATAGAAACTTATAATTTAATTACAAAACATTTAGATACTAGACCATATCTTAAAGTAAAATTATTAGACATTTATATAACTGCACTTTTCGATTCGGAAGTAACATTTCTGTTATAGGATCTCTAGGCATACCTATAATAAAACCTTAAATCTAAATATATTTCCTTTAACTACACATAAATTACTAACTGCAGAGGGCACTCCACAAAATATTTCTGGTATTTTAGACTTGCCTATTTTTATAGGTGACACATGTTGTTTCATTACTTGTTTAGTCGTTCCTGCACTACCTCACTCATTTATTTTGGTTCAGATTTTGCGAAAAAGTTTGAACTATCTATCAATTTTAAAATAATTCTTGGGATGTTCACACATCTACAAATATACCTATACCTGTGGAAAAGTTCCTTTAAAAATTTAGATAAACATAAACTTTGCACGTTAGACGATTTACTTCCTACACAATTACCTAAAGCAAAACAAATAATAGATTCCTTCAATTTAATTGCAAGCACTGATACAAATATAGGTCGCACTGATAAAATTTATATGAATATTGACACTGGTGACCACAAACCTATCAGAAAACGTCCATACCCAATGTCTCCATATATGTCAAAAATATTGAATGAAAATTAGATGAAATGTTAGAGCTGGGTGTAATTGAAAATGTACCTCACCTTGGTGTTCTCCTATCTTACTAGTTAAAAATCTTCTGGTGACTATAGAGTTTGTTTTGATGGAAGAGCTCTAAATGAAATAACTACCCACGATAGCTACCCCATGCCTAATGTAGACCGAATTTTGAATTTGCTAAGAGGTGCTACATACATTTCTAGTCTTGATCTAAGACATAGCTTTTGGCAGCTACCTTTAACTACAGAGTCTAAGGACAAAACAGCCTTTAGTGTAATCTCCAGAGGCCAATTTAGGTTCGTTACAGTTCCCTTCGGTTTAAGAAACTCTGCACAAACACAACAACGTCTCGTTGATACTATTTTTGGACCGGAGTTGGAACCCCATATTTTCTGTTACCTCGACGATATTATAGTTATATCTTCAACATTTTCTGAACACATCAAGTTACTAGAAACAGTTCGTGACCGTTTAAAAGATGCAAATTTAACTATAAATCTCAAAAAATGTGAGTTTTTTAAAAAAAAATTAAAATTCCTAGGATACATTGTTGGTTCAAATTCTATTAGAACAGATCCAGAAAAAATTTCAGCAATGACTAACTATCCAAGACCTAAAACAACCACACAAATTAAACGCTTTGTTGGCATGGTTAGCTGGTATAGAAGGTTTATAAAATCTTTTTCTACCCTTATGTCTCCTATTAATGATCTGTTAAAAGGGAAAAAGAAAAAACAACCAATAGTTTGGAATTCCGAGGCTGAGTCAGCTTTTCTAAAATAAAACAAATCTTAGTATCTGAGCCTATCTTATCACAACCTGATTTCAATCAACCATTCACGATAGAAGCTGATGCATCAAATACTGGTTTAGGAGGAGTTCTATTACAAAATCTAAATGGTGAAGATCACATTATCTCTTACGTAAGCAGATCACTTACACGTTCTGAACGCAATTACTCCGTTACAGAACGCGAATGTCTCTCAGTTATTTTTTCTATAGAAAGATTCCGTCCGTGGATAGAAGGAACAAAATTTACAGTCATAACAGATCATCACAGTCTGTTATGGCTCAATAATATCCAAAATCCTTCTGGGAAACTGGCAAGATGGGCCACCCGTTTAAGACAACATACCTTCGATTTAATTCACCGTAAAGGCAAGCTACATGTAATACCTGATTCCTTAGTCGATCAACACAAGATAACACTGTAAATTTAAATACCTTAGAAATAGATTTAGCTAACATAGATGATTACTATGTATCTTTAAAAAATAAAATTATAAATTCTCCAGATACCTATCCGCAATGGAAAATAGAAAACGGTTTGTTATACAAATTCCTACCTTCAAATTTACCGTTAACTACGAATATAAATAATTGGAAAATCCTAGTACCTATTAAACAAAGAAATGAAGTAATTTCTACTTGTCATGATCCACCTACTGCTGGACATTTTGGATTTTATAAAACATTAGCTAGACTTCAAGAAAATTACTACTGGCCTAAAATGAAATATGACGTCATAAAGTATTGTAAAATTGTCTAATATGTGGAGCACAAAAGCATCAAATATGAAACCGTTAGGTTTAGCAGGTAAAGAAAAGATGTTACATTTCCGTTTCACACAATTGCTTTAGACCTCATAGGACCCCTTCCTAGGTCAAAACAAGGACACAAGTGGTTACTTGTTGTAGGAGACTGGTTTTCTAAATTCACTTTATTATTTCCTTTACATAGTGCTACAGCACCAAATATCGAAAAACATATCGAAAATAAAGTATTTCTAACCTACGGGGTACCTAAATTTGTAATATGTGATAATGGATCACAACTATCTGGAAACATTTTAAAATTTAATTGCTAATTATAATGTTGAAAAATATGGTACACTGCAGTATATTCCCACAATGTAATTTTGTAGAACGAATAAATAAAACTGTGGGTACGGCGATTAGATCATATGTCAAAACACACAACATGTGGGATGAAAATATAGCAAAATTCAGTACGCTATAAATTCAGCAAAACATGAGGTGACGGGTTTTTCGCCAAATTTTTAATTTTGGTAGACATGTACCTATTTCAGGAAAATTTTATAGTTCGTCTTATAAACCCTCTGATGACGTAGATATAATGCCTGAAGATAGGACCGCATATTCTACCGACCAACAAGGTCTTTTTAATCTCTTCAAAGATGTAAAAAATAGATTACATCTTGCCTATAAAAAAATGTCTAGTCGTTACAATTTACGACGCAGACCATTTACTTTCAATGTAGGTGATACAGTTTGGAGAACAAACAAAGTATTGTCTAGTGCCGCTGATGTTTTTACTGCAAAACTTGCACCCAAATATACTTTATGTACAGTTAATAAAAACTATCTAATTTAATTTATAATCTTACTAACCCAGATGGGTCAAAGACAAATAACTGGCACATAAAAGATTTAAAGCCATATACAGGCACTGATATAAACTTAATAAATTTTCTAAATATACCTACCTTAACTTAAATAATACTAAACATAATCTTTCTTAACTAAAATTTTTTTTCTTGTAACATTACACGTGTTTGATGTAATATTTTTTTGATGACATATCATATCTAGCCCCCACACTTACATACATAACTGGTGTACAACAGTTATATCCTCCTATAACCCCCATTGCCATTTTTCTACAATTTTTTGTTTTATTTCTAATCTTTTTACCCGTGTCGAGTGGTTTAGTCCTTACTGATTTTGACTTCACGGATTATTGACTTTACCAATTTTGTTTCCTTTGGGACGTGTGATACGCGTTAGATATCCCACCACTCAAACATTTTTTTTAAACAATTTTTTTCTCAAACATTTTTTTCAAACATTTTTCTTAAACAATTTTTTTCTCAAACTTTTTTTTTCTTTTCTCAAATTTTTTTTCAAACAATTTTTAGTTTCTTTTAATAAGTCTTTCACTTCAATCCAATTTTGATTTTATAAAAAATATATCTTCATATATTTTTTCTTTTGTTCGGGCAGTGAAACATGTCATTTTACCTATGGTAAACGCCACGTTTCAGCTTGATTTATCTCTCCTTTAAACCTCAGATTTTACTTTAAAAGTCCATTGAACCTTAATATACACTTTTACTTTAATAGATTTATTATAATCTCAGAATATAAGAAGGTTATAGTACTTTATAAAGTACCGTGTTTGTTTTTCTAATATTCATACTTTTGTAAAGTTGCCTACAATCCAGTATTCTTGGTATTTAATTTCACACTTACTTTGCAGAAGAGCTCTATAGTTTTCTTTCCTTACAATCCTAAATACCCGCTCTGATATTTGAGACAGATTGTTTGCCTGTCAAAACGTTCTGACAAAGTTTCATTTCTTGTCTTGACTTGTGCACAACAGGTCGCTTTTGAGTTCAAGGTGATAAAAATTGACCATGAGGTCGTATCAAGTATGTATTATTTTGTTAAATAAAAGATGTGTAATCATTTAAATAATATTACAGCTATCTTGTCTAGCGTTTCCTTCCTTCATGGGCTGCGAATCCCACGGATTGCTTTTCCGATGGTAAGAAATTAACAGATGTATTTTAATTTCCTTTTGACTTTTTTGCGTGTTAACTAATTCACATATTGTATTTTAGGGTCGTTCTCTACCCTCAGTTTTCCTATATTTGCACCTTATGCTCCGTAAAGAAGCAAATGTGTTTTGCTGTCGTTTGACCATGAGATGACGATGGCGTTGTACATTTAAATTAAGCTACCGCAACATACATTTTAGTTTTATTAATTACTCTCTTAAATTTTGGTTTAATATGGATCTATGAAGTTAACACAGAATAATGTTTTTCAACTTGTTTGTATGCTAGCGAATTCTACCTCACCATTTGTTTAATTTTGATGTTACCTGGGACTCCTGCAGTTTCTACACATGTGATTTGGATTTCTACAGATGTTCCGTTCAAGAATATCAGGGTAACAAAAAATATGTTATTCAATGCACATGTCAGGTATGACAAACTAAAATACTATTTATCTACTCAAAATTTAATGAACTGATTTATACAATATTAAATTTTCTCTTTATGTTACACTTGTAAAACATATTAATCTTACAGATAATTTATCTGGTGTTCACAAATAGTAATTCTTTTATACATAGTCTTACTGGACGCATACTGTCCAAATGTAAGCCACACGTTTCATGAAACTTATGGTAGTAAAGTACATTTATTAATTTCGTTACACATTTAAAAGCACAAGATACTTTTCTTTGTATTTTTGAACGTTTAGTTCACGTTAAATATTTTATTGACTTTTATATGTTACATTCACATATTTTAAAAACTCTCTTAGACTTAAGTACCTACATTGACTAGTTGCAAAAAAAGAAACATGTATCATAATCTTTACTGATCCTTTCATTTTATATGACTTCATAGAATATTTATGTTTTGTTCAAAATTTATCTTCTATAAAATTTAATAAACACACTATATAACTTTTCATAGTTTCTCACAGTTGTTTAATTTACAGTTATTAATTCACAAATTTTCTCCCTTCGAGATTTTAGGTCTCTTGCAGCCTCTGCAACCTCAACGGTCGATGCTAGCTGTGCCAGAGTGTAATTTTTTTTTATGCTCTGTCGTGCGCCTATCCTTTTTAAAACACCTGGAAAAAGGGTAGGGTGCAGCATTTGACAGTATTCATTGCCTCTTCGATGTACAAGTTAAAAATTAATGGAGATAGGACACATCCCTTTCCTAATTTTTACTTCTCTACGTTCCTGCTCTAATTCATTACCGCTGTTTGCTCTTGGTATAAGATGTGTACTATCTGTCTATCCCTAATACTCATTCCAATCTTTTTGAGTATTTTGATCATTTTTTTGCATTTTACATTGTGGAAAGCTTTTTCCAGATTTACAAACCCTATATCACCCTTTCCCCTTTCTCTATTGTTTTCTCCATTATCAGCCTCAGAGCTAAAATAGCCTACTTGTGTTCCCCTGCTTCACCTAAACCTAAATTGATCTTCTCCTAGTATTTTTTCAGCCCGTTTTTTCATTCGTTTTTGTACAATTTTAGTTAATAGGTTTGAGACGTGTGCTGTCAAACTTATTGTTCAAAAATTTGCACATCTATCCAATCCTTTATTTTTTGGTATAGTGACTATGATGGTACATTTGAAATCTTTGGGTATCTTGCCTGTCTCGTACACATAGTTTACAAGTTGGATGAGACGTTCTGTTACTGCTTGTCCAGCAGCTTTTAAAGTTTCTGCTTGCACCTTATATGTACCCGGCGCCTTACATTTTTCAGACCGTTTAATGCTAATTCAAAGTCATCTCTAAGCGTAGGATATCCCAAGTCATCCTTCTCAATGTCTGATTCCTGTTCTAATGCTGTCAATTCCTCTCCTGCATATAAATTCCCTATACATTCTTGCCATATATCAATTTTCTCTACATTTTCTGTAATGACGTTTCTCCCGCATCACTTATATTTTTGCTATATGGTTTTATATCCGTAAAATTCATTCTAATTAGTTGTATGCTTCGTCTGTCTTTCCTATTTCCATCTTAGTTTGTACCTCTTTGCACTTTTCATCAATCCATTGTTCTTTAGTTTTCCTGCATTTGTGAATAATTTCCCATTTTATGGCTTTGTATCTCTGTTTGCCTGTTTCGTCTGATCTTTTTTGTATTTTCGTCTTTCTTCTATTAAATTCAGGATATCCTTTGTCATCTATGGTTTCTTATTTCCTTTTTGTGTATATCCCAGAATATCTCTGGCCGCCATTTCTAAGCTGGATTTAATGTTATTCCATTCTGTTTCCACTTCCTTAGTATAAAAAATTTTCCTGATATCTTTCAGCAATTCATTTGACTTTCGTTCAAATCTTTTGCAGATATCTTTATCTTTTAGTTTCTCAAAGTCAAAGTGCCTTTTTTTCGGCCTTCATAACTACAATGTCGTGGTAAGTGTCTATATCTGCTTCTGGGTAGCTTCTACAGTCTTTTACTTAGATTTTAGATTAGATTAGATTTATTTGTGCCAATGTATACATGGTAGTTCACTGTCACATAAAATAAAATTACATGCTAAAAGTCTACATATAATAAATATACCATATATAATTAATTCAAATTGATCAAATATTAATTCTAAAGACGGTTGTCACTTAAAAATTCATCAACCGTGTAATAACATCGTTCTACGAGCAAGGGAAAAATAGCAGCTTTAAATTTTTTAAGCGATCTTAATGATCGTATGCTGCTTGGAAGTTTATTATAAAATGCAGGTGCAGTATATACAAACGATTTTTGTTCGAGTTGAATTAGGTTTTGAATATATATATATATATATATATATATATATATATATATATATATATATGTATATATATTATTTTGATATTTCTTGACCTTTATTTAAAATATAAAAATTTTCTTTTCTTGGGAAATAGGTCATTTATTAAAACATTTATTCTTCTCACTTAAATAATATGTAATACTAAACATAACGCGTTTCGTTATCATAAACCTTGTTCACATGTTATTAAAATTCCTGTAAATTTCTAAAATATCTTAAACTATTAAAATGTATTATAATTAAAACTTACTTGGTAACATTATTTTAAAACTATTTGCATGTTGTAAAATCTAATAACTAATAGCTAAACTAATCAATTTTATTTAATATATCCTAGGCAGTTAAACAAGTTATCAAATAACATTAGTGTTATCTGAAGTGATACGAATTTATATTAATTATTCTATACTTTACTTAATAATAGATCTTAATATATTTATATACAGAGTGAATGTTAGAATAAGTAACTTTTTAAGATGATTTACCATTAAGCAAGAAATAAGCACCAAAATACAGTATATTAACTATGTAATTATTAATTATGGATAATATTGTTATAAATTTTAGTGAAATGTTCAATGTCCGTTTTATTAATTATACTGTTTATGTTCCGTTGAATGTGAATAATTTCTAATGTACTACGTTTATTTTCGTTTTGTTCTACGTTAATTACACTTGGATTTTCAAAATCAAAGTTATGCATGTGGTCCAATGCATGATTTGCCAGTGCTGTGTTTCTTTTATGTGTTTTAATAGAATATTGGTGTTCATAAATTCTACGGTGTAAATATTGTTTCGTATTTCCGATATATGAACCGTTACAGTTTTTACAGTTTATTTTATAGATACAATTAGTTTTGTCTGTAATTGGTGTTAGCGGTTTCAATTTTGTAAAAAATTATTGTTATTATCGTTAGGTTTGTGAACAACTTTTATTTCGTATTTTTTTAAACATTGTTGAATTTTATTGGATACTGTTGGGTGATATTTTATACTAACATAATTTTCTTGTTCTTTTTTTGGTTTGTTTTTTGGTGGATTGTATATTGCGTGGATTGTTTCCTTTATGATTGGTGTGACAAATTTATGTGGGTATCCGTTCTGTTTTAAAGTTGTTTTAATTTTATTTAATATAATTGGTCTTTCATTTGGGTGTGTAAAATGCATTGCTCTATTTACTAGGTTTTTCACTACATTTCTTTTATATATATTTGGTGTATTTGATTTAAAATTTAGGTATCTACCCGTCCATATTTTTTTATTGTACCAATTGGTGACTATTGTTCCATTTTGTTTAAGTTTTAGTTCAATATCTAAAAATTGTATTTTGTTGTTTTCCTGTTTATTCACTGTAAATTGTAGGCGTGGGTGGTATCCATTAAATTTTGTAAGTGTTTCATCAATCATGTTTTTTGGTATGCATAATAAGCAATCGTCTACATATCTCTTATAAAAGTGTGGAGTAAATGATAATGTAGGAATAACTTGATTTTCTAGTTCTTCCATAACTAGGTTTGCTATGGTTGATGATAATGGTGACCCCATAGCAGTTCCATGAATTTGTTTGAAAATTTGATTGTTAAACTTAAAATATGTTGAATTAAGGCATAGTTTTACAGCTTCCATAAAATAATTTTTGTTAATTGTTGTATGCAATTTAATTTTGTCCCAATTGGAATTTATATTGTCTAGAGCTAAATTTAAAGGCACGTTTGTAAATAATGAAACTACGTCAAGTGATATTAAAATGTGGTTTTTTGGAATAGTTTGTTTACATATGAAATTGTGGAAATCCCATGAATCTTTTATATGATATTTAGTTTTTCCAATTAAGTTTTGTACAATTTTGCTAAATATTTTGATAATTTATAAGTTAGGCGTATTTATGCTGTTTATTATTGGTCGCATGGGAATATTATCTTTGTGTAGTTTAGGTAATCCATATAAATATGGTGCTTTTCCGTTATGCATTATTAGACTGTTTTTTTCCATTAGTGTTAATTGGTCTTTAATAGTTTATTTAGAAATGTATTTAGCGTGGTTTGAATTTTTTTCGTTGGATCAAATTTTTCTAATTTATACGTGTTTTTATCATTTAGCATTTCGGACATTTTATTTTGGTATTCAGTTTTGTACATTATTACTGTTTTTTTACATTTATCAGCATTAGTTATAATAATATTTTGATTTTCTTGAAAGAATTTTTTTGTTTGATTATATTGTTGTATAATTTCATTATTTATTTTTTTATTATTTTTGGTATTTTTATGGTTTGTTAGTATATTATTAATTTTACCTCTAATTTCATTTTTTATATTTATAGGTTTGTTTTTAATTGCATTTTCTACACTAGCTATAATTTGGTAAAAATTGACATTATTAGAATGTGTGGAAAATTTGTTACCTTGACTTAATATATATTTTACGGAATTAGGGATATTTATGTTAGTTAAATTTGTTATCCATTTATTGTTTATTATAAATTTGGTGTTTTGTTTTAAGATTCTGTAGGTTATCAATTTTTTTACAATGATTAGCTTTAATTTTCTCAAAAATTTTATTATATCGATGGTCGTTGTATTGGTAAAGTAATTTTTGACTATATGTTTCTCTATTGGTGTTTATTTCTCTCTTAATATTATTATAACTATTTTCTAAATAAAATATGTTGCTATGACACTGTTTGATACATAAATTTAAACATTGCAAATAAAATACATTTAAAAATTTAGCATACTGTTGTTTATAGTTATTAGAGTACATATAAAATTTTGGTTTTATTCTTAAAAATTTTGGTATAAGTCCTAAATTTCGGCATCTTATTAGAAAAATTCTTTTATTTTTTTCTTTCGCTATTTTGTTTTGAATATTAATTATTGTCCGTAGGTGTTGGTTTCTTAGTCGTTCCATCCTTTTATTCGATTAAATTCCAGATGGTTATGTAGAAAGCACATACATCAATAATCCCAGTTGATTTAATTATTTTGATATTTCTTGACCTTTATTTAAAATATAAAAATTTTGAAATTTTTTGAAACCGCTAACACCAATTACAGACAAAACTAATTGTATCTATAAAATAAACTGTAAAAACTGTAACGGTTCATATATCGGAAATACGAAACAATATTTACACCGTAGAATTTATGAACACCAATATTCTATTAAAACACATAAAAGAAACACAGCACTGGCAAATCATGCATTGGACCACATGCATAACTTTGATTTTGAAAATCCAAGTGTAATTAACGTAGAACAAAACGAAAATAAACGTAGTACATTAGAAATTATTCACATTCAACGGAACATAAACAGTATAAATAATAAAACGGACATTGAACATTTCACTAAAATTTATAACAATATTATCCATAATTAATAATTACATAGTTAATATACTGTATTTTGGTGCTTATTTCTTGCTTAATGGTAAATCATCTTAAATAGGTACTTATTCTAACATTCACTCTGTATATAAAAATATTAAGATCTATTATTAAGTAAAGTATAGAATAATTAATATAAATTCGTATCACTTCAGATAACACTAATGTTATTTGATAACTTGTTTAACTGCCTAGGATATATTAAATAAAATTGATTAGTTTAGCTATTAGTTATTAGATTTTACAACATGCAAATAGTTTTAAAATAATGTTACCAAGTAAGTTTTAATTATAATACATTTTAATAGTTTAAGATATTTTAGAAATTTACAGGAATTTTAATAACATGTGAACAAGGTTTATGATAACCGAAACGCGTTATGTTTGGTATTACATATTATTTAAGTGAGAAGAATAAATGTTTTAATAAATGACCTATTTCCCAAGAAAAGAAAATTTTTATATTTTAAATAAAGGTCAAGAAATATCAAAATAATTAAATCAACTGGGATTATTGATGTATGTGCTTTCTACATAACCATCTGGAATTTAATCGAATAAAAGGATGGAACGACTAAGAAACCAACACCTACGGACAATAATTAATATTCAAAACAAAATAGCGAAAGAAAAAATAAAAGAATTTTTCTAATAAGATGCGAAATTTAGGACTTATACAAAAATTTTTAAGAATAAAACCAAAATTTTATATGTACTCTAATAACTTTAAACAACAGTATGCTAAATTTTTAAATGTATTTTATTTGCAATGTTTAAATTTATGTATCAAACAGTGTCATAGCAACATATTTTATTTAGAAAATAGTTATAATAATATTAAGAGAGAAATAAACACCAATAGAGAAACATATAGCCAAAAATTACTTTACCAATACAACGACCATCGATATAATAAAATTTTTGAGAAAATTAAAGCTAATCATTGTAAAAAAATTGATAACCTACAGAATCTTAAAAACAAAAACACCAAATTTATAATAAACAATAAATGGATAACAAATTTAACTAACATAAATATCCCTAATTCCGTAAAATATATATTAAGTCTAGGTAACAAATTTTCCACACATTCTAATAATGTCAATTTTTACCAAATTATAGCTAGTGTAGAAAATGCAATTAAAAACAAACCTATAAATATAAAAAATGAAATTAGAGGTAAAATTAATAATATACTAACAAACCATAAAAATACCAAAAATTATAAAAAAATAAATAATGAAATTATACAACAATATAATCAAACAAAAAAATTCTTTCAAGAAAATCAAAATATTATTATAACTAATGCTGATAAATGTAAAAAAACAGTAATAATGTACAAAACTGAATACCAAAATAAAATGTCCGAAATGCTAAATGATAAAATTTGATCCAACGAAAAAAATTCAAACCACGCTAAATACATTTCTAAATAAACTATTAAATAAAGACCAATTAACACTAATGGAAAAAAACAGTCTAATAATGCATAACGGAAAAGCACCATATTTATATGGATTACCTAAACTACACAAAGATAATATTCCCATGCGACCAATAATAAACAGCATAAATCGTCAACTTATAAATTATCAAAATATTTAGCAAAAATTGTACAAAACTTAATTGGAAAAACTAAATATCATATAAAAGATTCATGGGATTTCCACAATTTCATATGTAAACAAACTATTCCAAAAAACCACATTTTAATATCACTTGACGTAGTTTCATTATTTACAAACGTGCCTTTAAATTTAGCTCTAGACAATATAAATTCCAATTGGGACAAAATTAAATTGCATAATACAACAATTAACAAAAATTATTTTATGGAAGCTGTAAAACTATGCCTTAATTCAACATATTGTTGCGATCCACTATTAGGCAACCCGTCAAACATACAAACGCCCGGGGCACAGCGTATTCTTCAGCATTCGAGAATCCTTCTACAAAGTTCTAGATAATGAGTCATATCTTAATGCAGGGTATATATAAGGCCGCTTATGAATGTAAGAGTTAGTCTATTCTTGAATGTCTAATATAAATTATATCGTTGTAAAGTAAACGTAGTTGAGTTTTTAGAATATATACATAAATGATATGCTGTGTCTAATGTGCATGCAGCTTGCAGTATACATAAATAAATAGAAGTGTATAAACAAATAGTTGTGTTAGTGTGGTTATTGGACCTAGGGTAAAGAAGTTAGTTTAAGAAGATATTAGTGCTTGTAAATTCATTAGTGTAATAGTGCTTCATTGTTAAGTGGACTGAAAACATCTATAAATAAGGCATATACTGTTAATTAGACTTGTGAACAGTGAGTAATAAAGACCATTATTATTACTTGTTTTAAATTAAAGAAACGCGGTAGTAGTAGCGTTACAATGGTGTCAGGCATTTGTGGGGTATATAGTGATTAATTTAAAACACAAGTCTAAAGACATTTAAGTAGTTTGTATATGCCAGTGACAAGAAATCAAAGTAAAATGGAGGCAGACACTTTAATGAATTTCCTCAAGGATTTTAAATCCGGTATGGAGGAAAGGTCGGCTAAACTAGAATTGACACTTAGTGAAAATGCTGAGAAAATGGAGGAGAGGTCGGCTAAACTGGAAGTGACACTAAACGAAAACTTAGAACTTAGTGAAGTCAGTTGAACTGGAATCGACCCTTAAAGAATTTAAATACGGCATGGAAATGACACTTAGTGAAAATGCTGAGAAAATAGAGGAAAAGTTAAGTGAAAATACAGCCACGTTAGAACGAAGATTAATGGAAAGTTCCATTGCATTGAAAGAAGATTTCACTGAACAGGTAAAAACAGTTGAGCAAAAGTTGGACAGTAAATTGATAAAAATGGAAGAAGATGTGATGAGGCTGCAAGAACAAGTAATTTCACTAACAACGCGGCCACTTGAATTGCCAAGCCAAGTTGTTAATCAGAACATTCCAGAAATAAGAACCACGGAAAGAAGCGAGTCAATTCCGTCTAAATTTAAAGTAAAACCACCTACATTCGATGGTAAAACACCTTGGCCCACATATTTGAAACAATTTGAAGCTGCTGCAATAGCCAACGGTTGGTGCAACAAAGAGAAGGCTATCTCTCTAATAGTGGCCCTACGGGGGGAAGCTCTTAACATCTTACAAACGATTCCCGATCACCAGCAGAATGATTACGGCCTCTTAACATCGAAGCTTGAGATGAGATATGGAGACGCTCACCTTCAACAGGTTTACCACGCACAAGTTAAGAACCGCTCGCAAAAGACAAGTGAAAGCCTGCAAGAATTGAAGCTGACATTGCCAGGTTAGTTAGATTGGCATACCCAACGGCACCAGACAGCTTCCTCGAACAACTTGCTGTCCAAACATTTGTGGATGGCGTTAAGGATGGCGAAATACAGCAAGCGCTAAGACTAGCACGGCCAAAATGTTAGATGATGCACTGGCCCATGCGCTTGAATTTGAAGCAGCTAAGCAGACATCACATAGGGTGAGTCACAAAGTTCGGTCTGCCTTAGAGGAACCTGGTCAAGCTCAGAACAGCATAGATGAAATAATCAACCGTGTGTTTGAAAAGCGAAAGGCGGAAAGGCTGAAAAGACTACGACCGCGGAGATGGCGTCTCGATGCTGGAGCTGCGGTGAAGTTGGCCATATGCAGAGACGCTGTACTCAACCAAAGAAACAACCGGTTGTGCCAAAGCTGGTCCATGTAAGAGGGCGAACTTCGACAGCACAGCGTAGTGCCCGGAGATTATCATCCGTGCTGCATCGTCGGTGGAAAGTCTGGACAGCATTTATATCGATGGTAGAATTAATGGTAGGGTTGTCCGATTACTTGTGGATACAGGAGCGACAAGAACTATTGTGAGACCAGATTTGGTTGGTCGTGGAAAAGTGCTACCTGTATCGGTGTGTCTCGAACGGCAAGTGGTGAGAAGATTGGTACTCACGGAGAGACTGCCGTTATGTTGACAATTGGGGACAAATTAATTAATCATCGAGTGTTGGTAGCTGAAATTACAGAAGAAGTGATCTTGGGAATGGATCTCATGAGAGAATATGGGTTTCATGTAAACATGAAAGAAAATGTGCTTCGGATAGATGATGATGAGATTCCATTTCAAGGACGAGTAACCAGACGATGCAAGTTCGAATGATTTGCGATATGAAAATACCCGAGAAGGCGGAGATGATAGTAATGGGACGCCCGGATGGTACGCTCCGGGAAGGACAAGTATGCATGATGGAAGCAACTGAATCGGGAATGGGTCAGGAGGGACTTCTGATTGGAAGAACGCTGGTAAAGTCTCGAAATATGGTACCAGTAAGGGTGCTGAACATTAACCCTCATACAGTGACCCTGAAGAAAGGCATGATTGTGGGAAGTTGCATTCCAGTATGTCATATTAAACGTTGTGTGGACGACACGAAAATAAACCAACCAACGGTTGCTCACAGAAATTGCTGGATATGTTGATACCCTCGTGTCAAGGATTAAATGGCGATCAACTGGGCAAGGTAAAAGAACTGGTCGGACGATATCGAGGTGTGTTTGCACTGGATGATAGTGAGAAGGAAGGACGAATGTTGTGCAACACAAGATCAATACTGGAGATGCGCAACCGATAAGACAACACCCCAGGCGGCTTCCTTTGGCAAAACGTAAGGAAGCTGAGCAAATTATCACCGATATGGAAGAACAGGGAGTGATTGAACCTCGAATAGTCCATGGGCATCCCCGGTAGTGCTTGTCAAGAAAAGGACGGGTCGACAAGGTTTTGTGTAGACTACCGGCGGCTTAACAATGTGACAAAGAAAGACAGCTATCCTTTGCCCAGAATTGATGACACCTTAGATACTCTATCCGGATCTAAATGGTTTTCGACCTTGGACTTGAAAAGCGGATACTGGCAGGTAGGCTTGGAGCCAAACGATAAAGAAAAGACTGCGTTTACAATTGGAACTGGATTATGGCAATCCAAGGTCATGCCATTTGGATTATGCAATGCTCCTGCTACTTTTGAACGATTGATGGAGTCGATACTGCGTGGACTGTCCTGGAAAACATGTCTGGTGTACCTAGACGACGTGATAGTGTTAGGCCGGTCTTTTGAAGAACACCTTAAAAACTTAGAGGAGATATTCCAAAGATTACGCGGGCAAACCTTACATTGAGCCCCAAGAAGTGTCACCTATTTGGAAAGAGGTGAAATACCTAGGACATGTCGTTTCAGAGACCGGAATAAGAGCTGACCCTGACAAAATAAAAACGGTACAAGAGTGGCCTACACCAGCAGATATACACCAACTACGCAGTTTTCTAGGATTGTGCACATATTACCGACGTTTTATACTTGGGTTTGCGAACATTGCCAAACCGTTAACAAAATTAACCGAAGATGGACAAGAATATTATTGGAATGACGACTGCCACAGTGCATTTGAACAACTGAAACGGCTACTAGTTACAGCACCAATTTTGAGTTATCCACGGATGGAGGAAAATTTGTGTTGGATACCGATGCCAGTAACACAGCTATAGGAGGCGTTCTTTCTCAAGTGCAGGACGGACAAGAAAAAGTTATTGGGTATTTCAGCAAGGTCTTGTCGCGGCCAGAAAGGAACTATTGTGTGACAAGAAGGGAGCTGTTGGCCGTCGTCAAATCCATAGAGCACTTTTATAAGTACTTATACGGCCGTAAATTCCTGTTGAGAACAGACCATGCTGCACTGAAATGGTTATTGCAGTTTCGAAATCCTGAAGGGCAAGTGGCAAGGTGGATAGAGCGGCTGCAGGAATATGACTTTGATACAGAACATCGTGTAGGAACTAGCCATCGGAATGCAGACGCTCTATCAAGGAGACCTTGTCCGATGGACTGCAATCATTGCTCCAAGATGGAAGAGAAAATAAGTGTCATCCATAGAATGACGGTAACCGATGATACTTGGCAACTCGAAAGAATACGAGAAGACCAGGAGAATGACGCCGAATTGGGACGTATTATTGAGTGGAAAAATAGAGGACAACGACCAGCTTGGGAAGAAATTAGTATTTTAAGTAGGAGCCTGAAGGCATACTGGGCACAGTGGGACTCCTTGATGATGGAAAATAGAATCTTGAAACGACGCCTGGAATTTGAAGATGGCACTGAGAGACTTCAAGTGATAGTGCCGAGAAGCAGAGTGCCGGAAGTGTTGCAGCACTTGCACGATGGTATTTCCGGAGGGCACTTTGGCGTGAAAAGAACTCTCGAAGAGTGAGAGAAAGATTCTATTGGCTGAACTGCAAAGATGATGTGAAGGAGTGGTGCCGGAAATGTGAATTGTGTGCCTCTGCAAATGGCCCGGTCTCAAAACGGAAAGCCCCAATGAGACAGTATAACGTGGGGAATCCTTTTGAGAGGGTAGCCATTGATATAGCTGGTCCTATTTCCTGAATCAGAGAAAGGAAATAAATACATCTTGGTTGCAATGGATTATTTTACCAAATGGCCGGAGGCATATGCTATACCTAACCAAGAAGCCGAGACGGTTGCAGATGTACTAGTCAGGGAGTTGTTTTGTCGTTTTGGAGTTCCGTTGGAATTACACTCCGATCAAGGTCGAAACTTCGAATCAGTATTGTTTCAAAATGTCTGCAAGCATCTTGGAATCAGGAAGACTAGAACCACGCCACTTCATCCCCAATCGGATGGAATGGTTGAAAGAATGAACAGGACGTTAGGAAGTACCTGGCCAAAGTTGTCTCTGAACATCAACGAGACTGGGACCAATATCTGCATTTGTTCCTACTGGCGTACCGATCTTCGGTACATGACAGCACAGGGTACTCTCCCGCTTGCGTAATGCTAGGACGTGAATTGCGGCTACCATGTGATCTTCAGTTTGGATTTAAACCTGGAGAAGAGATCGCAGGTGAAGATTACGTTAGTAAGCTTCGTGAAAGATCAAATAGTATTCACGAAAACGTCCGAAAGAATATACAGGCAGCAAGCGATCGAATGAAATCACAATATGACACGAGAGCACAAGAAGGTGGTTATCAACCTGGAGATTTAGTGTGGTTGTACAATCCACAAAGAAAACGTGGATTGTCGCCAAAACTACAAAGACAATGGGAAGGGCCGTACGAAGTGTTAAAAGGATTAATGATGTAGTGTACCGGATCAGAAGATCCCTCGTGGTAAACCGAAAGTGGTACACTTTGACCGTTTAACATCCTACGCTGGCAACAACCAGGAAGACTCGAATAATGATAATGGTGTTCGGCAAGTTATTAATCATGAGCCAAATGTAGATTTTGAGAGCTTTATGGCGGCGTATGGTGGTTCCGCTAAAGCGAGATTTGGCGTTGTTGTTGAAAAACAGCAAGATCTGTTTAGAGCACCAGAAGAGTATTCCCTTGCACATTGCGTAGCTCAAGATTTGGCAATGTCAAGGGAATAGCTGTTGTTTTCAAGAAAAAGTTTGGATGTGTGGATGAATTAGTACAACAGCAGCCAACTGTAGGAAAATCTTTGGTCCTTCAAGATAAAAATCGTTATGTTTACTATCTGGTCACCAAAAATTCTTCATGGCAGAGACCTAGTTATGGACATCTATGGGAGGCTTTGCTAAATCTTAAGGCGCAGATGATGGAAAATGGAGTAACGAGACTAGCGGTGCCCAAGCTGGGCTGTGGACTGGATCGCTTAGACTGGAGGATAGTCCGAAATATGCTAGAAGTAGTTTTCCAGGAACCAACGTCCAGGTTCTTGTTTGTTGTTATCAACCGGTTGCCTACCAAGACCAGGAAAAGAGTGTTGACTGTTACTTCCAACGACGCGGTGGATGCACCAGAGGAGATAGCTGCCGATACCGTCACCAGTCATCGAATTGGCGTCAAGATGGATTTACAGTTACGAGACGTAACGGTTTTAAAGAGGGGGCAGTGTTGCGATCCACTATTAGGCAACCCGTCAAACATACAAACGCCCGGGGCACAGCGTATTCTTCAGCATTCGAGAATCCTTCTACAAAGTTCTAGATAATGAGTCATATCTTAATGCAGGGTATATATAAGGCCGCTTATGAATGTAAGAGTTAGTCTATTCTTGAATGTCTAATATAAATTATATCGTTGTAAAGTAAACGTAGTTGAGTTTTTAGAATATATACATAAATGATATGCTGTGTCTAATGTGCATGCAGCTTGCAGTATACATAAATAAATAGAAGTGTATAAACAAATAGTTGTGTTAGTGTGGTTATTGGACCTAGGGTAAAGAAGTTAGTTTAAGAAGATATTAGTGCTTGTAAATTCATTAGTGTAATAGTGCTTCATTGTTAAGTGGACTGAAAACATCTATAAATAAGGCATATACTGTTAATTAGACTTGTGAACAGTGAGTAATAAAGACCATTATTATTACTTGTTTTAAATTAAAGAAACGCGGTAGTAGTAGCGCGTTACAATATTTTAAGTTTAACAATCAAATTTTCACACAAATTCATGGAACTGCTATGGGGTCACCATTATCATCAACCATAGCAAACCTAGTTATGGAAGAACTAGAAAATCAAGTTATTCCTATATTATCATTTACTCCACACTTTTATAAGAGATATGTAGACGATTGCTTATTATGCATACCAAAAACATGATTGATGAAACACTTACAAAATTTAATGGATACCACCCACGCCTACAATTTACAGTGAATAAACAGGAAAACAACAAAATACAATTTTAGATATTGAACTAAAACTTAAACAAAATGGAACAATAGTCACCAATTGGTACAATAAAAAATATGGACGGTAGATACCTAAATTTTAAATCAAATACACCAAATATATATAAAAGAAATGTAGTGAAAAACCTAGTAAATAGAGCAATGCATTTTACACACCCAAATGAAAGACCAATTATATTAAATAAAATTAAAACAACTTTAAAACAGAACGGATACCCACATAAATTTGTCACACCAATCATAAAGGAAACAATCCACGCAATATACAATCCACCAAAAACAAACCAAAAAGAACAAGAAAATTATGTTAGTATAAAATATCACCCAACAGTATCCAATAAAATTCAACAATGTTTAAAAAAATACGAAATAAAAGTTGTTCACAAACCTAACAATAATAACAATAATTTTTTTACAAAATTGAAACCGCTAACACCAATTACAGACAAAACTAATTGTATCTATAAAATAAACTGTAAAAACTGTAACGGTTCATATATCGAAATACGAAACAATATTTACACGTAGAATTTATGAACACCAATATTCTATTAAAACACATAAAGAAACACAGCACTGGCAAATCATGCATTGGACCACATGCATAACTTTGATTTTGAAAATCCAAGTGTAATTAACGAGAACAAAACGAAAATAAACGTAGTACATTAGAAATTATTCACATTCAACGGAACATAAACAGTATAAATAATAAAACGGACATTGAACATTTCACTAAAATTTATAACAATATTATCCATAATTAATAATTACATAGTTAATATACTGTATTTTGGTGCTTATTTCTTGCTTAATGGTAAATCATCTTAAAAAGTTACTTATTCTAACATTCACTCTGTATATAAAAATATTAAGATCTATTATTAAGTAAAGTATAGAATAATTAATATAAATTCGTATCACTTCAGATAACACTAATGTTATTTGATAACTTGTTTAACTGCCTAGGATATATTAAATAAAATTGATTAGTTTAGCTATTAGTTATTAGATTTTACAACATGCAAATAGTTTTAAAATAATGTTACCAAGTAAGTTTTAATTATAATACATTTTAATAGTTTAAGATATTTTAGAAATTTACAGGAATTTTAATAACATGTGAACAAGGTTTATGATAACCAAACGCGTTATGTTTAGTATTACATATTATTTAAGTGAGAAGAATAAATGTTTTAATAAATGACATATTTCCCAAGAAAAGAAAATTTATATATATATATATATATATATATATATATATATATATATATATATATATATATAAATCACAAAATCTTGTATCATGAACTTGAACTGAGCTGGTCAGAATATAATGGTTAGAATTTTTATAGAATAAAATAAGTGTCTCATAAATGAACATTGAGTAAAAAGTTAGTACGTTAAGCTTCTTAAAAAGAGGTCTGCAGTGAGCATTCATTGATATATGCCTAGCACAGTTCGGATTGCTCTTTTTTGTAATTTAAATACTACAGATGTGTTAACTAGACATGATTCTTGATTCCTAAACCGTTCTCTAACAAGAATGTAACCTTTTTGATATCTCCTGGCATCTTCCACGTGTATCGTTTTCTAGCATGATGTTGAAATAATGTGTTCGTGATAGTTAAATTGTTCTTGTCGCAAAATTCTACCAGCTTACTTCCTCTGTCGTTTCTCGGGTCTAAACCAAATAAACCTACTACTGCTCCTTCCCTACCCTAACCTACCACTGCATTAAAATCCCCCATAATTATTAAATTTTCTTGTCCCTTTGAGTATCTTAGTATGTCTTCAATATCTTTGTAGATCGCATCTACCTTTTCCACACTGTAGCTAGAGGTGGGAATGTATACTTGTATTACTACTGTATTTACCGGTTTAGATTCTAATCTAACCACTTTCGTTTTTTTTGTAATTAGCTTTCTGCACAGTGCCCTATCCTTTTTGGCATGACTATCCTCACACCCAAATTTCCTTCCTCTGATCCTGATTGAATTACCCTAAAGTCTCCACTCCAAAAAGCCCCTGCTTCTGGCCAAAAAATTTCGTTGATCCCTACTATGACCTATCCTTTCCAATCCTATCCATTTCAATTTTCAAATTCTCTACCTTACCTACTTGCTTCATACTTCTGACATTCTACGCTTCGACTCGCAAAATGTTCCCTGTAGTTCTTTTAAATTTTCCGATCACATCCTCCAAAGTAGTCCTTCCGGAGATCCAAATCGGGACTATTTTAACTCCAAAATCTTTTATCCAGAGAATAACGTCATGTTAATTGCAATTTAAGTACGCTGTGTACTTGGGAGGTAATGTGATGGTTTTCCGTTGCCTTCCACATTGCAGTAGTGTGTCTTAGAATGCCATACCGACCCCTATGGTCTCTGCCAATCTAAGTACCAAAAGAGCTGCTGCCCTCTTTCGGGGACCTATAGTTTGGCTTTTTAGATCACTGGAATACACAAGCCTTTCCACCCGTTCTAGTAATCTAGAACTTTTCAAGGTGCAGGTGCAATTGCAACGGCAAATTCTGCTACACAAAATATATTATCATTAAGTAATGGTATTATGCATTGTTATGTTTAAGCGATTTAATCCGTAACATGCCTTTTGCATTATTAGATAAGCAATTTTCAACTATCTATATTCATTAAATTTACCATGTTTGTCTAAAAGTTAAAGAAATTCCTTTTGTTCCTGAATCTGGTTACTAATTACATTGTAAGAATAAAATATTTTAATATGCATAAACATATAAAGATGCAGTCTCGGAGATTTTTTATCGCGTGATTTTAGACGGTAATTAGTTTTTCTGAAAAAAACTTGCATCATAATGTTCCAGACACAATCTACTAGGTTCTAGAAAATAGATAATTTGTATATATAAGGAAGCGTTTATTAAAAATGGGGATTCATTCGATTCTTAAATTTGATCGCGAAATGTTATTTTGATTTAAGTCGCGAGCTGTTGCTTTGCGAAGATGATATTTAAGTATGTAGTAAGTATACTGTAATTTAATAATTACGATGGTACACAATGAAGTGATGTTTTAAATGCAAATTATATAAAAATGGAATTTATTAAATTGCAATGAAAAGGGAAAATTCTTCAACATAACCCTATTTAAAAAATTTTATTAAATAATTGAAAGAAATTACTCTCTGCATGTTTCTTGTGGTTTGTTTTGCATTTTTCTTAATCTTCTTTGGGAATTAAACCACTCAGAGTTTTTAAAATCGTCTTTATTTACGTTTTGATCCATGACCTAGGATCGTCATCAAAATAATAAAAATTTTGAAGTTTGAAATTTATGACACAAATTGAAAATGACTTTGATTTATTAAACTTTGATTTAAATGCACTAGGTGAAAATTTTTAAAGTTTAGAAGAATGTGTGCCTTCAATTTGTGTTGCGCCCTGGAAGCGACTTTTTAAGGTAGCCAATACGCCTAAAGTGAAATCAGTTGATTAATTTTTATATGGTTAAATTTCACATAAATTCAATAACTTGAGGATTGGAAAACATTTTTTAACATGTTTCTTTTTATATATAACCATCCCCTCAACCGTATAAATAAAAACACATGTTAAAAAATGTTTTCCAATCTTCAAGTTATTGAATTTATATGAAATATAGCTGTATAAAAATTAATCAGCTGATTTCACGTTAAGCGTATTGGCTATCTTGAAAAGCCGCTCCCAAAGCGCAACACAAATTGAAGGCACTCATTCTTCTAAACTTTAAACATTTTCACCTAGTGTGTCCAAATCAAAGATTAATAAATCAAAGTCACCTTCAATTTGTGTCATAAATGTCAAACTTAAAATTTTTATTATTTTGACAACGGTCCTAGGTCATGAATCGAAACGTAAATAAAGACGATTTTAAAAACTCTGCGTGGTTTAATTTTCAAAGAAGATTAAGAAAAATTAAAAGGAAGATTTAAGTATAATGTACTTTGGTAACTGGTGTTTGAAATGAGGATTTAAAATATGGAAAATCATGTAAGCTGATTTCATGTCAATTTAAAATAAGGAGATATTTAATTATGAGTAGCGTTTTTGTGGATTCTGCAAGTATTATTTTTAGATTGATTCTTAACTGATATTGGAGTATTTGTATTTAATTTGAGGTAGAATAATAAGTGTTAATCATATAATATTTTTTGAGAATTTTTTACCAGGAAAGTTTGTGTTCAGAGTTCGAAATACTCTGACCTTTTTAATAGTTATCTGTTAAGATATTTTTGCCCAAAACAAATCTTACAAGCGTGGGAATAATCATAACCAGGTAAACCATCCATAAAAGAAGAAATTTAGTTCTGTAAATTTAAAATAAGGTAAGGAACTTTTTTTTTATAATAAATACTACTTAAAAATTATATTATGTTTGAAAGCAACAATGGTGTAAATATATGCTTTTGTATGAGAGAAAATATTTTATACTGTATAAGTGTTTTGTGATATTGCTGTTTGATTTCATTTTGAAAACTTCGTCAATTCCATTGAGCTAGCCAGACAAAGCGAGAAAGGAAGGCAAGCAAACAATTTCAAATTTTACAAATTGCTGTATCTGTATCACACGACTCTTTTAGCGGCGTATCCAATGCGGGGTTGTCACGGCATTCTTTCAGTGATACTACAACGCGAGGCCTTATCATATCAAATATTGAAATGTGAACTACTTTCTTGAAGTGAATGTAAGTCACATATTCCCGAAAAAGACAGAGACTCGCAAAAACTAAAAAAGCAAAGAGACTCGCAGAAACTACTACGAAGCCTCGCACTACACAAGAGATGTAATTTTTCCGTTGAAATCCTTTTTGGGGTCCTCGGTCTAGCTCTGAACTCTAACTTCAGCAGATTTTGAAAAGACACAGGGGGGTTTATATAAAAAGACGGATGTGTTATGTGCCACTATATCTTTAAAAATGACATATTTGACATATTTTAATACAATATTCATACCATTGATAAACAAACATGAACTTAGAGACTTGCTACCTTCACCGCCTAACTCACATGTAAATCACCCCATGATACCCTTGTGATCATGTTAAGGCTTATTGGTACCGGACGTGAATGAATCTCAAGCCTGCAATACTAGTTGACGACCTTGTATAGTCAAGGACACAGCGAAAATACTCGCTCCTTATATTATTCAGTGCGTTCAGAAAGTTGGATGTGGTTAAGAATTACACTAAATACTTATTTTTAAATATATTAATGGTATATTAACATACTTTCGTTATAAAAGAAAATACGATAGCTTATTTTATGCTATTTTAAAGGTGATAAACATACCTTAATTTATTATGTGGTATAAAATATGCTACATATATATATATATATATATATATATATATATATATATATATATATAACTCAAATTTAGACCAGGGTAGAAAATTAATTAACAACATCAAATAATTTTAATCACCGTGTATAAGGAAGCTTTGGGAAAAAGAACGCGTGATTAAAATGCCTAGTGTGAAGATTTAAATCATTCAATTAGAATGTAGGGTTTGTATAGAATTTTATTGGATAATACGCGTTATCAAAACCGTGGAGCATAAAAATTTATTCGTTTCATTAAAAATAAGGGAATTAAATTATTCACTAGACGCTTTCTATAAAAAGAAGCAGAATTAAAATGCTCAACGTGTATTTAATGTAATTGTTCCAAGAAACAAATAGAAATTACGTGCAAAATTTATATTAATTGATTCAATTTTTGGGTAACGGATATTAAACGGAGTGTACAGATAATGATTGATATTTGGTTAGTATTCGCTAAAAATTAAAGGGTAGAAGTCAATGCCATTCATTATTATTTTAATTGGAGTTAATTGAACCATTAGTAATACATAATAGGCATAAAAGCTTTCAAAAACCCAATAATACCAAATATGAGACGTGTTGCTAGCATACAAATCTATCAAGAAGGTTAAAATACGTAGAAGTATTACGATTGAACACCTGCGTATTTTTAAATATCAAAGTTCTAATAAATTTGAATAGATAAACATGAAAATTCTGCGTATATTGCAAACTGTCGGATAAACTGTAGCTTATATTAACGGGAAGGCTAGATGCGAGGTTATTTAACTCAAGTAAGTCACGTCGCGAATCCACGTGGATTGAAATAGCCCATAATAAAGAATATCGATTTGTACCACTCAGATAAGGGTAGAAAGAGATGGATGAAACGCGCAAAGCCGAGACACGGTTAATAGAAGGCGTGATTTGAGCAACGTCACTGGGTTTGCGATTGGTGGAAATAAGATGCAGATATGAGAGGTGTAAACGTAACTATTTCTATACAAAATTAATTAGTTGTTTGCAGACGCGTTACGTGCCGAGTGAAAAATCTCTTAGATTTTCGATTTTTATTCAATACTTTAAAACAGTTTGCTCTTTATTTTTTGATGTTATACGATACTGCAAGCAGAACGTGCTACGATAAAAGTTATTAAGTGCATTTAGAGAAGATACAAGGTAATAAAGTCTAGTTATATTTGCAGTATTACGGTACCAATTATCGAAATTAGTAACGATAAATGAATAAACAAAAGTAGGCAGTTTTGGGTATAGCGTGAAAGAATTAGGAATTTCTTTGCTATATTTTTGGGGTGTTAATAATCAAATGTTATTCGTAATCGTGATTGGATCCACAAAACAAGATTTTGATATACTTAGATGAGTTCCTGAGAAGCCCTGAAACAACTTTAGATGAATGGTGGTGTAGAAAATTTTAAAAGCGTTCAGAATCAGAAGCCGTAAACATAACCCAGTTGGAGCGGTGTGATTAACAAGGCGATGTACATTGGAGCCACGAGTGCATTAACCTTCAGTTAACTTATGCTTTGTTGTTCGATTTTTGATGTTTTGGCGTGTGTTGAATAACTTTATAATTTGTTTGCTAAAAAATGGACAGTAGTGAATTCGTACAAACAACAAATTTTTAATTTTTAGGTGAAATTTTCTTGTTTAAGTAGAAAGGAGTATTTAGCAGTTTATGTTCTTGATTATGATGAAAATTTGGGTCTGTCTTTGAGCTCAATTAGACTAACCTGTTTGATTAACGTAAAGGGGTGGGAGATGCTCCCTTTGTACTCAGACTCAGGTCTGCAAATATTGTTAAATTAATTAGTAGGCATCCTACAAGGACTTTAATTCTGGATGCAAATTAAAAATGATGACAAATTTAAACTTGAAATTTTATGATACTGAAATTTATGCTGAAATTTAATTTTGAAATTTTAATGTATTATGAATATTGATGTAAATACAGTTAACGTAGATGTTTGTGGTAGAAATGTGTTTTTTTTTTTTTTATGAATGAGGATGAAAGTTTTAATTAGGTGAGCAGCTGAGGCGGAAAGAGTAAAGAGGCGATTATCAGAAGAGATTCAACAGGGCGAGAATTACAGCAAATCTTGGTGCCAAATTCGAGAGGTTCGAATATCTTTTTTTACTCTGGTGAGGTTTTTGTAGGAATCACAGCAATATATATATATATATATATATATATATATATATATATATATTGCTGTGATATACTCCTGTGAATGCGGAACTGAGCCCTTTCAACAAAAAATTCTAGTCCCACCGATTGGGCGTCATAAACTGCTGTGATCCTGTTTTCGCCTCGGCTGCTCACCTAATTTTATAAACCTCCTCATTCATAAAATTAAACAACACATTCCTACCACAAACATCAACGTTAACTCTATTTACATCAATATTCAGAATACATTAAATTTTCAAATTAAATTTCAGCATAAAATTCAGTTTTAAAAGAATTTCAAGATTAATTTTATTATCATTTTAATGTGCATCCAGAATTAAAGTCCTTGTTGGATGCCTACGAATTAATATAACAATATAAGCAGACCGAGTCTGAGTATAAAGGAGCATCTACCACCCTTTACGTTAATTAACCAGGTTCGTCTAATTGAGCTCAAAGACATACCCAAAGTTTCATCATATTCCCGAACATCAATACTAAATACCCTTTCTACTTAAACAAGCAAATTTCATCTTAAAATTAAAATTTTATGGTTAGTACAATTTCACTAATGTCCATTTAAAGTAAATCAATTATAAAGTTATTCAACACACACAAAATGTCAAACAAAATAGTATAATTTACCTGAAGGTTACTGTCCTCGTAGCTTCAATGTACATCGTCCCTTTAGTTAATCACACCATTCCAACAGGATTATATTTATGGCTTCTAATTCTCAACGCTTTTAAAATTTTCTCCATCACCATTTATTTAAAGTTGTTTCTGGGCTTTTCCGGAACTCATCTGTGTATATCTGACCCTTGTTTCGTGGATCCAGACACGTATTTGAACCATTTAATTATTAACACCCCGAAAAATAGCAAAGAATTCATCGTCTTTCACCAATATACGCCAAAACTGCCTACTTTTGTGTATACATTTGTCGTTGTAAATTTTGCTAATTGGTACAGTGATACTAAATTTTATTACCTTGTATCTAAGTGCACTGAAGTACATTCATGTTAGCACGTAAATAACAAACTATTTTGAATCACTAAAATATACGAGCAAAATTTTAAATTATTTTATCAAACTAAAATGCACTGTTTAACATCTTGAATCAAGTCGCGGATGTAAGAGCTTTTAACGCATCGAATAGTCAAAAGTCTAAGAGGCCGAAATTCATATTACCACCGGTATATATAGCAAAAGCCTGTCTGTCGGTCTGTTCCCCAAAACAGACAATTCTTAAGAATTTCTCATTCTATGTTCCCAGTCCGTCGCTCGCCCGTCGGTTTTACGAATTTTCACTCGCCCCATTTAAATCTCAGAAATTCTCACACGGCACGCAAACATGTCCGAGAAAAACTAATTAATTTTGTACATAAATTGTTGTTTCTAACTATGATATTTTCATCCTATTTTCAACCAATTGTTACCCTCGTGACGTTGCTTAAATCACGCCTTTTACTATATGTGTCTTTGCTTGACGCATTTCTCTTTCCTTTTCTAACCTGTTCGTATTGGTGCAAATTGATATTCTTTATTATCGATTATATTCCAGTCCATGTGGACTATCTGGGTTAAATAACCCCGTATCGCACCTTCTCGTGAATATTAAGCCACGGTTTCTCCAAGATTCTTTGAAACCATTTGTTATCTACACAATTTTCGCCGTACGTGATATTTAAACTACGCAGGTGTTCAAAATAATATTAATTCTCAGAGCTTTATTTTCTGGTATTATAATCTTGGATTTTCACAGACTTTTATGCTTATTATTAATAATGGTTTAATTAACTCCAATTAAAATTGACTTCTATCCTTTCATTTTAGTGAATCCTAATTAAATATTAATTATTATCTGTACGCTTTGTCTACTACTTGTTACTTAAAATAGGGTTAATTAATATAAATTTTGCACGTAATTTCCATTTGTTTCTTTATTAGGAATAATTAAATTACACGCAGAGCTTTTTAATACTGTTTCTTTTGATATAAAGCGTCTTGTACATAATTTAAATTTCTTATTTTTACTGAAACGACCGCATTTATTTATGCTTCAAGGTTTTAATAAAGCGTATTATTTAATAAAATTCCTTATACACGGTGATTAAAATTATTTGATGTGATTATTTAATTTTCTACCCTGGTCTAAATATGAGTATTTTCCCCCTATTTGAATACAAATAATCCCACTTATTTGAATGCAAATATAAAGCATTTAGACTGCCAAAAAATATTACAAAAAAAAATTACCTATTTCTCTCTACCCTTATCTATCTAACTTACCTACATTATCTCCAATTCAAAAAAATATTTACACCTATCCTATATCCCTATCCTATTCCTAACTCTCACCTAATTCTATAAACTGAAATTATCCCTAACTTCATCCTACTCATCCATCTAATCCTATATACATCCTATATACCTATCCTATTCCTAACTTTTAACTAATCTTCACTATACTTTACTTCATCCTACCTAATCCTATATACCTATCCGATTCCTAACTTTATTCCTAACTCTCCACTAATCTTCTATGAAATATCTACACTTAACCTATCTTATTTTCTTCCTACATTTACTCTTTATTCTCATCCTAAACCTATTTCTAATTATCTCGCATATTTATCCTATACTTAGCTCTATTTTCTATAAACACTTACTTCTACTCTTCTATATACACCTATTCTATCCCTATCCTATTTAAATCTTACTCTATTGTACACCTATCTACTCTCTTCTATATCTATACTAAAATTCACCTATCTCTATCCTTTGTTCATCAAGTTATTTAAATCTAACTCTCTTCTTGACCCTCCAAGACTTTCTTCTCACCATCCTAATACTCTTCATCCCTATTTCTCCCCCTTCTATATCTATACTTAACATCTCTATTATCTCACATACAATAAACTTATCATCCCTCTTATCCTGACTCTTAAATATTACTTCTTCTTCAGTCCCTACACTTGTCTGTTTCTAATTTATTATTGTTTCCCTTTCTGCCGACAAACCAAACGATACTACTTTACAATTCTCGATTTTTCCCTCTACGGAAAATCCTATGTACCTTCTAGAATTCTTATGTAATGGAATCCGCCAGAATGAATCCCTTAAATCTACTTGATTAAAAACAAACTTGCCATCTTTACTTAATTTCGCCTTCACCTGCTCCTGATATGCTGCTTCTACCCCCACTACTTCTGCATGTTTTTGTATTAAAGCTTGAACCTCTACTCTCCTATCCTCTGGACATCTTATCGTGTTGATCTGTTTACCTTCATCATCTTCTACCCCTACTACATTAATACTCAACCCTGTATCATCCTCTGTGACTTCATAACTGCCCTTCCATGGCACTACCCTATCCTTAATCCTTATTACCTTCCTTTCCATATCTATCAAAACCCCTAACTTCATCATACAGTCAACACCTAAAATGCTCTGAAACTTCAGTCCAGGTACAATTACAAACTCCTGTTCACAGCTTAAACCTCCTATATCTATCCTAAGCACCACAACACTATTTACTACAGCAAACTTCTTTTTATTTGGAGCTACTAAATGGCTACACTTTATAGGCATAATTCTATCACAAACCTTATCCCTAATTTTGCTGACGAATTCCTCCGATATTAAACTCGCCTCTAACCCTGTATCAAGTAATACTTCTACATTATTCTCAAAAATTTCTAAATTAATAATTGGCAAACATAAATTTTCCTTAGTTTCTGGCTCTACTTCCTCCTCAATTTTGAAAAATTCACGTGGATGTTCATATACATTTACACTGAAATCTAGTGGTCTGTCGCGTTCTAAAAATCCTGTCCAGGTCTGTTTTCCCTACTCGGTCCTGGTCTAGCCGTCACCTCAGCGTATGTCCTAGGCGTTTCCACTCGTTCCGTGTCTGTATTAGCAGTCCCGCTCATGTCTGGTGAACTATTCATTCTGGTAGGTCCCGGTCTCGGTGCAGGTCCCCTTCCTAAACTATTACTCCTAACGTATGGTCGTCGCTGTTCCCAGTTCTGTCGCTGGTATCCGTAACTATTCCCCCGTCTAGCGTAGTTGTCCCGTCTATTGTCAAACCTAACTGTGTTGATCTGTCTTTCCCTGTTATCCCGAGGTCGTCCACTACTTACGTCGTCGTACCTCTGCAGGTATTCCAAAAACATTTCTCTGTCCACTATGTTCTGTAGTGCTACGTGCTGTCTTATGTCTACCTCGAAGTGTCGTGATAAATACTTAATAATTTGTCGGTCCGTCAAAGGTGGGTTCAGTTGCTTTGCTATGCTATACTTGCGTATAGCATATTGCTCCTACTTCCTGAAAATTCTCCTTAAATTTCCTGTGATTAAGTCGTCTCGTACCTGATCTTGTCTGTGGTCACTCCAGTAGTGCTTTAAAATTTGTTTTCAAAGTCCTGATACGTGTCTATGTCCTGTCCTACTAAATTGTACCATGCTTCCGCATTGTCCTTTAATAAAGCCTTTATCGTATTTAGTTTAGTCTGTTCGTCAAATAAATTTCCCACTAGATTTCTTACACTATTAATAAAAATTTGTGGATTTACTCTGTTATCGCCATAAAACTTCATGTGTTGGTCCAATGATCCTCCACCTGTATAAAATCTGGGACCATCCCCCGTTAAATTTGACATGTTGTATTTGATACTACTAACTTCGCGTTCTACCCTGCCTAACTGATCCCTACATGAGTCCGTCACTTCAGTCATTTTATATTAATCTCTTCTTCACAAAAATGCGTACTTCGGACCTTAAATGTCCCATTTCCTGTCGAAGACCTGTAATATCACGCTCATTTTTTCAACCCTATTTTCTACTTCCCCAGTTTCACGGTAAGACTATCTTTAAATTCTGTAAATTCTTTAGTATTTTGTTCAATTTTCCCGCTTATCTGCTCTAATTTTTGGTTGGACTCCTCCTCGCTCTATTAGATTCTTCGCTTAGCAGTTCTAATTTTCTGTTGGACTCCTCCTAGCTAATCGCATTTCCTCTAACATTCTCATCATTAACTCATTTCCTTGATCCCTGATTCCGTCCTCGACTGATCTCTACTGCCTCCAGCTTCTTCCATTTTCGAAATTTTCTCACACAATGCACTATCGTCACTTCCAATTTCCACTCCTTGACTCCTTAACCACTCCTTTCTCTGCATACGTTCAAATCACTCACACACTCTAAAATACTCCTAAATTTATACACACACACAAACTCTCTCTCTCAGATCGCCAGTTTCCTGGAATAAAATCACAAAAATTTTATTTGGAACTCGAGCCCTCACGTTGTGGTCGCCATATACTGCTGTGATATACTCCTGTGAATGCAGGAACTGGGCCCTTTCAACAAAAAAATTCTAGTCCCACCGATTGGGCGTCATAAACTGCTGTGATCCTGTTTTCGCCTCGGCTGCTCACCTAATTTTATAAACCTCCTCATTCATAAAATTAAACAACACATTCCTACCACAAACATCAACGTTAACTCTATTTACATCAATATTCAGAATACATTAAATTTTCAAATTAAATTTCAGCATAAAATTCAGTTTTAAAAAGAATTTCAAGATTAATTTTATTATCATTTTAATGTGCATCCAGAATTAAAGTCCTTGTTGGATGCCTACGAAATAATATAACAATATAAGCAGACCGGAGTCTGAGTATAAAGGAGCATCTACCACCCCTTTACGTTAATTAACCAGGTTCGTCTAATTGAGCTCAAAGACATACCCAAAGTTTCATCATATTCCCGAACATCAATACTAAATACCCTTTCTACTTAAACAAGCAAATTTCATCTTAAAATTAAAATTTTATGGTTAGTACAATTTCACTAATGTCCATTTAAAGTAAATCAATTATAAAGTTATTCAACACACACAAAATGTCAAACAAAATAGTATAATTTACCTGAAGGTTACTGTCCTCGTAGCTTCAATGTACATCTTCCCTTTAGTTAATCACACCATTCCAACAGGATTATATTTACGGCTTCTAATTCTCAACGCTTTTAAAATTTTCTCCATCACCATTTATTTAAAGTTGTTTCTGGGCTTTTCCGGAACTCATCTGTGTATATCTGACCCTTGTTTCGTGGATCCAGACACGTATTTGAACCATTTAATTATTAACACCCCGAAAAATAGCAAAGAATTCATGCGTCTTTCACCAATATACGCCAAAACTGCCTACTTTTGTGTATACATTTGTCGTTGTAAATTTTGCTAATTGGTACAGTGATACTAAATTTTATTACCTTGTATCTAAGTGCACTGAAGTACATTCATGTTAGCACGTAAATAACAAACTATTTTGAATCACTAAAATATACGAGTAAAATTTTAAATTATTTTATCAAACTAAAATGCACTGTTTAACATCTTGAATCAAGTCGCGGATGTAAGAGCTTTTAACGCATCGAATAGTCAAAAGTCTAAGAGGCCGAAATTCATATTACCACCGGTATATATAGCAAAAGCCTGCCTGTCGGTCTGTTCCCCAAAACAGACAATTCTTAAGAATTTCTCATTCTATGTTCCCAGTCCGTCGCTCGCGCGTCGGTTTTACAATTTTCACTCGCCCCATTTAAATCTCAGAAATTCTCACACGGCACGCAAACATGTCCGAGAAAAACTAATTAATTTTGTACAGAAATTGTTGTTTCTACCTCTGATATTTGCATCCTATTTTCAACCAATTGTGACCCTCGTGACGTTGCTTAAATCACGCCTTTTACTATATGTGTCTTTGCTTGACGCATTTTCTCTTTCCTTTTCTAACCTGTTCGTATTGGTGCAAATTGATATTCTTTATTATCGATTATATTCAGTCCATGTGGACTATCTGGGTTAAATAACCCCGTATCGCACCTTCTCGTGAATATTAAGCCACGGTTTCTCCAAGATTCTTTGAAACCATTTGTTATCTACACAATTTTCGCCGTACGTGATATTTAAACTACGCAGGTGTTCAAAATAATATTAATTCTCAGAGCTTTATTTTCTGGTATTATAATCTTGGATTTTCACAGACTTTTATGCTTATTATTAATAATGGTTTAATTAACTCCAATTAAAATTGACTTCTATCCTTTCATTTTAGTGAATCCTAATTAAATATTAATTATTATCTGTACGCTTTGTCTACTACTTGTTACTTAAAATAGGGTTAATTAATATAAATTTTGCACGTAATTTCCATTTGTTTCTTTATTAGGAATAATTAAATTACACGCAGAGCTTTTTAATACTGTTTCTTTTGATATAAAGCGTCTTGTACATAATTTAAATTTCTTATTTTTACTGAAACGACCGCATTTATTTATGCTTCAAGGTTTTAATAAAGCGTATTATTTAATAAAATTCCTTATACACGGTTATTAAAATTATTTGATGTGATTATTTAATTTTCTACCCTGGTCTAAATATGAGTAATATATATATATATATATATATATATATATATATATATATATAGAGCTGCTATAGAAATGAAACGACAAAGGTACATTTCTTCGGCCACTTTTTCCTATTTATCCCTAAAGTGATAAAATGCACCCTGCTTTTATAAGCTGTCTAGATAATAAGACAATCAACAAACTATAGCTATTCCATCCACCGATTTCAATTTCTATTTTATTCTTACAGCAGACTGTAATGCAACTGGAAAGTGGTCCATTTAAATTATTATTTATTAATGGCTTCTATGTTTAAAATACTAACTTGTGTGCATAATTAACCATTACGGATGCAGGAAATAAATTTACAAACATTTGCCTAGAAAATTGCAGTTTGCACTATACAAATTAGACAAATTCAGATCAATAAACACATTTATAGCTCAATATAAAAGATGTGCTTTGAAATACATATGGATAACTTATAAATATATAGAATATTTTACAACCGTATTTATTTATCACAAAACAAACCATTATTCGCAATTAGTAATACTTAAGGTAAAGCAATAACACCCAAACCAACACCACCTTCATGTGCCATCATAGAAGCAGCATATGTCCACTTATCGACAGCCGGATCATATACTTCGACAGATACTAAGTTGGATATACCATCATAACCACCAACAGCCCACAATTTTCCCATATTTGCAGTAAGTGCAACTCGGCTTCGTTGGGCATTCATAGATGCTACGTATACCCACCTAACAGAACCAAATTTTTAGCAACCAATTAAAGAGAACATACCAAAGTATACTAACTTGTTTGTATTTGCATCATACATTTCCACTGTTTGTAGGAAACAGCTACCATCGTATCCTCCGCAAGCATACAACTTTCCGCCTAACATGGCAACGCCCAATCTACACCTGCAAAAAATGCTTTTATTAACATATCAAGATTTAAATACACCGAATAACTAACGTCTAAAGCTATAAAACAACTGCCGAAAAACATTCAAAATCTAAGCATACTTTAAAGGACTTTACTCAATAGACTGTAAAACGATCACATTATTTCAAATAGAACCCGAATAAGAAAAAAAAAATTAATTTTAAACAGGCAGAATAAATACGGATGTGCCCTGTACATTAAGCTTTCACGAATAGTAGAGTTAATTAAGCATGATATTTCAATAATTTTTAATTCTACAATTCAAGCAATAAACTTAAACCACAAAAACAGTTATATATTTGTGTAATACATATTTAAACGTAACTCAGGCCATAATTTATTTCAAAACCATAAAAGGAAAATAGATTTCAATATTATGTGTAACGAATCATATATAGTGATAGAAGCTTGAATAATTATAGATCTTTCCGAATCTCATGAATCTGAGCGAAAATACTGAAACACGTTCTTCTCCATTTTACTACCTCTTCCTAAAAATGTTGGTTTTTGACACCATCAGTGGCTACATTACCACCTGCTATAGCTAATGAATATTGAGGAATTGATATCAGACTTGCTGCACCGAGACTGGTTCCTTTTTCTGTTTATTTTACATCTAATAGACTGCTTTGACAATACATATAATATGTAATTTATTGAGACCTGTTCTATTGAGAAATAGTTTTATTTTTTTATTTTGTCAAACAGTTTACTTTGCCTTCTTTCATTCCAGGGTTGCTTATGCGATCATTGCATGGGGTCATTCACCGGCAAGCAATCGAATTTTTGGCTTGCAACGCAGAGTTATTCGTGTTATAGCTAATATTGCTTACCGTGAGGATTGTCGTACTTATTTTATGAGGTACAACATTTTAACTGTGCCTTGCATCTACATATTAGAATGTTTACTGTATGTTAAGAAAAATGAAGCCCTCTATGATCGACACAATGATATCCACTCATTTGATACCCGTAGTGAAATTATTCTAGTGGTGCCATATCAGCGGATTGAAAGAAGTAGGTCAGGAACAAATTACTTTGGGAGTGTGTTATTTAACTCTTTGAGTGTGAATGTAAGAAATCTTCTAATATTAAAATTTAAAAATATATAAAAAACTTGCCCTTAAAATATGCTTTTTATAGAATCAAAGAGCTTCTTGATCAAACTAAATCTATAGAGACTTACATAGATTCCTGAAATATAAATATAAATTCTGTTAATTTAAATTTTGTTAATTAAGCTCTAAATGGTTCTTAATTATTGTTATCTGAAAATATTAATAATTTGACAATATACGATTCACTATTGTGACCTATGTATGTACATTTATAAATAAACAAATAAAATAAAAAATAAATTACAAATTCTGATCTGTAAACTGGATAACTTTGTAGCAAGTCGCAGATGAATGGCTATATACATACTTTCTAAATTAAACAACAGAATTAGATGGAAAAAAAAGAAATGACGTAACATCTACAAACATTCTAAAACAGTACTGCACCTAATGTTAATCGGGAAGTTGGTCGTCAGAGAAACTAATGCGTTTCTACTTTAATAGTGATAAGTAATTTTGTCTTGTTTAGAAAATCTTATGTTATAATGGGTAATCAGTCATTTGTTTTATTTCCACCTTAGTTGTCTTTAGACTAGTTATGAAATTTTATCTGGTAATTGCATCATATTGGATGAAGACGTCACCGATAGTTGTTTACATTCAAGTATAGAGGTGAAAGGAAATCTTTTGTATTTATTAATACACCATAATTTGGTTGTTTTGCAAACAGAAATGCGCCAATCTAACGAGCTGCAACTACAGCGCAACCGGTTATTGGCTTTTCTCTTTGTAAAATAACCAACACTTTAATTTTCTATGCTTTGAATTACTTTTCTACACTAGACAAAATTACTTGTCATGACAGGATTAGAACCTGCGTTACCTATTACTAAAAAATCGCAAATATCAAAGTGCGAAGATTTCCACATCTTATGTCAAGAAATTTTAGTAAACAACGAATTTCTATTATCAAATAAATGACCGACTTACTTTGCGTTGGAACCAGTAACATTTCACAATGGAATTAAGTTAGAAAAAGAGAATTGTATTAATATTTTAATGAACATAATTTTTACCATAATAATACATGTTCTTATCAAATGACTGCAGTGCAATAAAATTTTTACAGAGTGAAAATTACATACAATTTTAATGTTTTTAAATTAATGCCTCTAACCTAAATCCTCATCACCACTTTCTGTGAAACTAAATTCACAATCACTTTCACTATGCTTGGTTGATTATGTATCCCCTACTTAAATATTCATCTTCCAACTTTCCTGTATGGCCACAAATATTTTGCCATTCTTAAAATGCTGTTAATTTTTCTTTTGCATGAAAAACTAATTCACAAGCTCTGCTCAGATAGCAGTTGATATTTTCTATATTGTACTTTGGAACACTAGTATTAACAGGAAGTCATGGATTAAGTAATACTGTAAATAGAATTCGCTTCTGCTCTGTCAACTGCCTTTTTGCAGACAACCATTAAAATGACTAGTGTTTGGATCACAAATTGATAATTGTGTTTGATTGCAATTAAACAATCAAACAGTGATGACCACTTCGTAACATAAATTTCTTTAAGCGTCACCTTAATTTTGTTATTGTCAGCTGGTAAAGTAGGTAACGAAATCAAAGAAAACGAAAAATACATAGGAAAATTTGGATAAAATATAAGGAATGAGAATGGAAAATGGGTACTAGAAATATGCATAGGAAATGATTTAGTGATAGCAAATAAGAAATTCGAACACAAAGATATACACAAATACACAGAATAGGTCAAACTAAGCGAAAAAAATTCAATTACCAACTATTTCTTAGTGAATCCGAGAAACTTGAAAAAAATTGAAGCTGTAAAAATCCTAAGGCAAGCTGGCCTCGAGAGTGACCACTTACCTGGCTAGAATGGAAACGTATATAGAAGAGATTATGAAGCTAGCAGAAAAAAGAAAGAAGATAATTACCAAAAAGGAAAAAACTATGAGCTAAAAAATGGAAATCAGAAAAACACCAAGATAATATAAAGAGAACAATGGAAGAAGAAGGTAACGATCGAAGAATAGATGAGAAATGGAGAAGGTTCAACAACAATATAATAACGGCAACTAGAGAAAGCTGCAGGGTAAAGAAAATCTCGAACATAAAAACAAAGAAAAGCAAGTGATGGACGGAGAATGTGCAACATAAAGTAAGGAAAAAAAGAAACGGAGAAGATACATATAGACAGAAGTTGAAAAAGACTATAATACGTACAGAAAGGCAAGGAATGAGGCCACAATATTGGACAAACATGAGAGGCAGAAAGCATGAGAACAGTTTGGAAAAACAATAAGGAAAAATTATACAAAAAAATAAGAAATTATTCTATAGCCAAATAAAAGAGTTTAGAAGGAACAAGAAGCCGAGGCAATTGACAATAAAAGATAAAAAGGGCCAGGTGCTGACAAAGAAAACAAAATAATAACAAGATGGAAACAATATTTTGAAGAACACAGAACACAGAACACCAGCAGAAGGAAGAAAAAACTGAAACAATGAAAAAAGATGAAAAAAAATCACAGAAAAGAAAATGAAATCAGTAATAAATAAGTTAAAACTAGGAGGTGCACCGGGAGAAGATAAGATAACAGCAGAACTGGTAAAATACATGGGCGATATGGGAATACTTGAAATTTTAAACGAAGTGATAGAACAGAAAAAAATATCTAACGATTGGTACATGGGTATAATTATACTAATATACAAAAAAGAATATAGAAATGAATGTGAAAACTATAGAGGAATAAACCCTCTCGAGTATACCACAAAAAGTTTTAACAAGATTAATTGCAAACAGAATAAGAGGAAGGGTAAAGAAGACAATAGAAGAATCGCAATATGAGTTCATGAAAAAAAGAAGTAGGCAAGACCTAATTTTCATAATGAGACAAATGGGAAAAAATGCAATTAAGAAAAAGAAAGAACTGCGTGTAGACTGGATGATCTTAAAAAGGCCTTTACAGAATAGAAAGGAAGGATATTTGGAAAAGTTTAAGGAAAAGAGGCACAGGGAAATAGATGATAGATTTAATCAAAGAGTTATCAGAGAGTAACAATGGGTATAGAAATTTGAAACAAGAACACGGATAAAATAAGGTTCCAATGCTATGTGCAGCTGTAATGTATCGAATTAAATATCTAGGCGACCCCTGTTACGATCTATTATATGCGCATGTTTGTGGACACGTGAGATGTTTATTTGTACGAATGCCATCGATTGAGGTCACTCGCGCGGTATGTAACTTAAAATGCAACAGTTATTGGTATTATAATATGCATGGAATAATATTAATTCATATTATTTGTGCGTTTTATTTAATAATTAAACATTACACTGGCAATGAGGGTAAAAGAATATACACGAGCAGTAAGTAATTCGAAAGCAAACTAGAGTGCACATGCATCGATTACATGGGAATATGGCATTTATATCGACCAGTCAACTTATGTTTAGTCCCGAAGAACAAGAATGGGCCGTGTACATAAAACACCTAGAACAATTCTTTATTGCACATGCAATAAATAATGCCATGCTAAAACATGTCAATTTCTTGTACAATTTAATGGAGGAAGCATATGTGTTGTTGAATAATTTGTGTATACCCGATAAACTGCAAAGTACCAGTTTCGCAATAATAATTAAGCATCTAACGGGCTATTATGATACGTCAAGTGTAACTTGAGTAGAACGTGCGAAGTTTTACTCAGCAACAAAGGATGAAAATGACTCAGTACGGGAATGGTTAGTACGACTACAAAGTTTAGCAAAGGGTTGCAAATTTGGTACCAACGTAGACAGTAAATTGACTGACATTTTGATTACAAAATTCCATGCTGGTAAAATGAAGAAGAACCTGTTTAGTGAAAAGGAAAACATAACGTTTAGTCAGGCAGTCGAAAAAGCGAAAATCGACGAGGCTTCCCAGCACGGAATACATGAAACTGGCATCGACACCGATATACGTATCAAGCAGGTACCTGAAGTACATCACTTGTATCGCGACAAGCAATTTCAAACTAGTATACAACCGGTTTCAAACAGAACATGGCATGATGAAGGAGGCATAAATCGACGAAGACAAGGGGCAGCAAATTAATAAGGGTTATGCCCAGATACCGTACTACAGATGCGGGAAGAATTATGCAGTCATGGCATGTCCGTATAAGGATTACACGTACAATATATATCAAACTAGAGGTCATCTTCAAGCGGTATGTAAGAAGCAAAAACAATTACATTAAGTGGATAACCAAGACAATAATAGTTCTCCAAACACCACACTTGTATTTTGTATTGGATCAGCTGATACTGGCAAGCCTGTTTACATCAATATTCTGATTGAAGGTAAAATATTTAAATTTGAGTTAGACAGTGGGTCAGCGGTAAGCATTATATTCTGGAAAGTATTTGATAATCATTTTGCGGACCGTGTTTTAGTTAATTTTGGGCCTGGAAAAATTAAATTTAATGGTTAATTTTCATAATAAGACAAGCTATTTAGATTTTTATGTAGTTGATTTTGATGGTCCCGCATTAATAGGTCGCAATTTTATAAGTAAGTACAATTTGGAATTTAAGATAAATTATTTAAAGGATGATTTGATTGAAAAGCTTAGCCAGGAAATCAAGGCTGTGTTTTCTGATAATTTGGGCACGTTTAAAAAGGTTAAAATAAAACTTTCAACTAAACAAGATGCTACCCCAAAATTTTATGAACCACGACCATTACCTTTTGCAATAAAAAACAAAGTGGAAAAACAATTAGAGAGATTGTTAATAAATAATATTGTCACACCCATTGAGTTTTCAGATTGGGGAACTCCCATTGTGCCTGTATTCAAAAAAAAGACGAGGAAGTCAGAATCTGCGAAGATTATAAAGTAACGATCAATCCATACTTGATTGGGGATAAATTTCCATTACCGCGAATAGATGATTTATTTGCAAAATTAAAAGGGGGTGAACCATTTTCAAAAATCGACTTATCATCAGCATATAAACAGTATTAGATGAATCGTCACGAGCATTAACTAATATTCCTACACATAAAGGATTATCTGTTTTTAATAGATTACCTTTTGGGGTAACTTGCGGCCCCTCAAAATTTCAGGCGATCATGGAAAAACTTTTTACACATTTTCCTAACGTTTGTGTATTTTTAGATCATATTTTAATTACAGGTAAAGATAAAGAGGAACATGTTCAAAAATTAAGAAAAGTATTAAAATGTTTAGAAGACAGCGGATTAACCTTGAAGAAAGGCAAGTGCACTTTGCAAATAGACTGCAGAGGTATGCACATTTTTTGAGTGGATTTGATTTTCATATTAAATATATTAATATTACCAAAAATATAGCGGATTTTTTAAGTAGATTGCCAGTAACAAATATAAATAATGTTGAAAATGTTAGTGAGGAAGAGAATCAGTTTTCTATTGGTATTAATCTGTTACGTGCCAAATCGGCACTTAAACATTGTTTCTAGGTTAAGTTTTGATGTACGGAAGTTTCGCGCCATAATTTCAAAAGACGCGGTGCGCGGGAATTTTAAATAGACTAGGCGTACTTCCGATACGTCATAGTGAGTTTGCGCAGATGGCGTGACCCTAGAGGGGTAGACGAATAACTTCGTGCGGATGTGAAAAAGACAAGGAGTGGGGACAAAGTGGTGAGAGGTTTGGGTGACGCTCTGAAACGTGGCTGTTTTGCCTGATTCTTCAAGGAGTGTGGTCGTGCGGGGTATCGTATCTTCATTTTTAGTATGTAGATTTCCTTTGTTTATCTTTGTTTTGTCTTTCCTAATTAACCTTTCCTGTCGTTCCACTACATTTAGGAATCTGATACGACCCTGGAGCAGCCCGCGACCCGAGATGAGTTGGATGTCCCATGTTCCGCTGAAGCACCGGAGCTGTATTACCATCTGAAGTTACCGAAAAAGGGCTTTGGGTAGCCTGATGGACCTTAGCGAGGCCTACCTTAGCTCAACCCTGTCCGCAGCGCCAGATATCTTATGTGAGTATTCTGTTTGTTAAAATTATTCGCTTTTATCTTTCATTGTTTAATTTTTTATATTTCCGATTATGGCGCAATATAATTTGGGGTAATGATGACGTCATGGTAGTTCGCCACGCGAAACCTGTAAAAGGGGTTCGCGCTGCCTTCCGCTAGAGGCGTCACTCGCTTTATTCATTGCGCTTGCGCGATGTATCTTATGAACTTTGGTAACTGTATTATCGGCTTTTAACTGTATTACCGACTTTTAAGAACTATCACCATATAAATGTATCACGAATATAGCAGTGTAATAAATCATCTAAAAAATGCGTTTAGAAATACTAATAGATATTAATAAAGTAAGGAACGGAATACAAACAAACCCTGATATTTCCCAAGTTTTTCAATATGCAAAAAAAAATGGCCAAACATTATTGATATTGATCTAAAACCGTATTACCATAGACGTATTGAAATGTATATAGAAGAAAATATATTATGGGGTCACAGAGTGATTCTATGTTAAATGAACTATATTGTAGCCACTTGGGCATAGTCAAAATGAAACTTTTAGCGAAATCATATATATGGTGGTCTTTATTAAATAATGATATCGAAAAAATTAGCAAAGAGTGTTACCAATGTCAGAAAATGCAGTCAAACCCAGTCCAAGCAAAACTTCAAGGATGACCCACTCCTAAGGGTGTTTGGTCGCATATTCATATTAATTTTTTCTAACCCCTTAAGAAGCACTATTTGTTAATTATTTTGGATGCATATTCTAAATGGTTTGAAGTCTTGCCCTTAATGTCTATAACTTCTAATATGACCATAACAAAATTACGTGAAATGTTTGCACGACGTGGTATTCCTAAGCTATTAGTGAGTGACAATGGTCCACAATTAGTCTCGGAAGAATTCGAGTATTTTACAAAAATGAATAAATTGAACACAACAATTCCTTCTTATTCAACGCATTGTAATGGTGCTGAAAACAGTGTTAAGAGAGTCAAAACATTTTTGCTAAAAGAATTAAATATGAATAATTTAGATGCGTCATTAGCTAGATTTTTATTGCTGGTTAGGTGAATCACCTTCTAAAATATTTTTAGGACGATTTTTGCTAAAACGTTTTGATTTTATTAAACCAAATAGCTTTCACACAAGTGTGTATATTTTATACACACCAAATTTTAAACAAATTAAGACAAACCTGAAAAAGGCGCAAAACGTTAATAAAAAATATTTTAAGGGAGAAGAAACGTACTATTTTCAGAGGGACGGTTAGTTCTTGTAGAAGATTATAAGAATGTTAAACAGTCATGGCGCCGGACAAAAATCTATAAGATTTTAGGAAAAAACTATGTATTTAGTTAAGTCGCTGAAATCCAATTTAGTGATATGGAAAAGACACATGAATCAAATTCAACAACTGTATAGAGATACTTTCGTTTAACCGAATACTGGTGGTAGCGAATAATAATGTGACCATTGAGGCATTGGACATGACATGGATGGAGTGTTTCCGTAGATTTTTGGCAGATCCACAACATTCACAGATTGCAACGAATTGGTTCCCGACATTAACTTGGAAATAAACACAAAAACGCAAATGGAATGACTTCTGGTTAATGATGGAATTTGTTGTTCACAGAAAGATCAAAATGTAAGTTATTTGTTTGTTTGAAATTATTTTCTTGTACTGTAGCGTTTATGCATGATATTTTGTTCAATAAAATAGTGATGAATTTATACAACATTCACTATGAGTAAAGCCTAGTGTTAAATAATTAAGTGTATAAAATCTAGAAATTGCAAGTTTTAATTGCCAATCAGAGAGGCGAATTATTATTATAGTTAACTATCAAGTTTATGATTAATTGAGAATGAACTGATTATGGTATTTTATCATTCTGTGTGTGTGTGTGTGTGTGTGTATTTGTTTACAGGAAAATAAAATAATGTTAGTGACTTAGGAAGTAGAAATTTGTTTTTATTTAGCTAAAGATACAGGTGGCATTTTGTAAAAAAAAGGACTCAATTTCACCAAAAATGGTGAAGTAATTAAAATCCCCCAGAAGTACTTGTCATCTAGTGAACTCGCACAAATTAGATTAGACTAACGAATTGGTGCCTATAATTTGATCGTCAAAAGCCTTTCGAGGTATTATTGGGAACGTAGTATTGAAATTGCACCTGCAAATTATTACATTTTTCTATTTCCTTGTATTGCTTCTATAGGGACTCACTTTGGTGCCAGTTTAGTTAGCCAGTGCACCCTTAATTTATTACAGGATTCCACCCCTTATGGGCATTCCAAACGTAAGAATTTAACGTTTCATTCACCTGTAACAGTTGAGGACTATGCCTTATTTGATAATTTTATTACTCAAGTTAATTTTATTAGTCTACCATATCACACAATCGATATCGTCAAGAATACAGTTTAAATTCGTATTATTTAAAAATTTGGCTGCCTCTAAAGTAATGTTTTAGCAATACTATGCTTCATTAAAATGAAAAAAAAAATTTTTACGCAACTTCATACCAGAATGGAAATCCTGTTTAAAATAAAATTCTTCAATAACATTTTGTAATTTGGTGAATTATTACTCAATAAAGAAAGCTTTACTTGCCTTTTTGTTAGCATTGGAGTTGCTTCTGTCCATGTATCTGTATTAGGATCATAGCGTTCAACTGAATCAAAAATAGACAATCCATCATGTCCTCCAAGAGCATAAACATATCCTAATAAAACAAAGTTACAAAAAGTATGAACATGTAAAATAAATCTACCTTGACTAGCAATAACAGCTCCTGCACTCCGTGATTTATGCATAGGTGCAACACAACCCCAAGTATTTGTTTGAGGATGATATTTTTCAACGGAATTAAGAGAAGTAACTCCGTCATAACCACCACATACATAAATTACATCGCCAACAGCAGTAGCACCTAAAGCACTACACAAAAATTTATATGTTAGAAGAGTTTTAAAGTATACCTTCGTTTACACTGCATGTGTGCAACTGTAGACCATACTTCTTTTGCATCATACACTTCAACACTGGCTAATCTATCTTTACCGTTGTATCCTCCAAATGCATATAACTTTCCTCTTAATACAGCTACACCCAAACGAGAACGTAACATAGACATTGGCGGTGCCAATTGCCATTCATTTGAATGAGGATCATAATATTCAACCGTGCTTAGAGAATCACCTTAAAAAATGTACATGTTTTAAATTTATAATAAAATGTTTTTCACAACCATGTCTGTTAAGTCCTCCAACTACATAAATATATCCTCTAACTTCGCACGCTCGTTGTTCCATTCTGAAATTTTGTAATAAGTGTCTACGTTCTGGTATTAAATGGAAATCTCTTGCTTCATCTAGTAAATCTCTGAAATATAATCATTTCACATCGCTGTACAATTTTCAAGAGAAAAGCTTGTACGAATAATATTGTTTATTAATACTGGAATTGCATAAATGTAAACCATACCATAAACTTATTTCATTCATTTAGTGGATCACACTACTTATATTTTTATATCTGTTAAGTTTTAGTTATTCTGTCATAAATCATGTAACATGAAATGGTTTTTCATGAAAAACATATATTTTGTGTTTTTACTTATTATTGCACGATTATAATTCTCAGCTGCGTAATTCTAGCTTCGAGTAATTAATTCATCAGGTTGCGGGTTCAGGGGCAGTGTAATTGAGAATTAATTGCAAGATTGAGTGACTACTAAATACAATTAGAATTGCTCAAAACTGATTGACGCATAAACCAAAACTGGTATTCCGTTATTCGATGGAACAAATTTCAACAATAGGTGTTTTCATGATGAAAATGCACTTGTGTCTCCAAATGTTTTGAAAAAACATTGGCTAGATTATTGCAAGGCGTTACAGTAGAAACAAAGCAGTTAATTTAAATAATGAGAAGAAATGCAAAAACAATATCGTACCAAGCTTTCATGATCGTCAGCTGGAAAACACTAAAGAAAAATCATCTGCAAAGGAGACGGATGGTCGAGCATATATATTTAAACATAAAAGTATTACAATCAACTTTTGTTGCGGTGTCAATTGTTCGCAACGAAGTACAAAGAGTATCTTTCAAATATGACTGAACACATTTTGAATTTTGATCGCAAAATTAGTGATCTTTTTTTTTATCCAAGATGGATGCCAGTGCAGTTGTTGACAAAAATGAGCAGCAAATATTTTGCAATTACTGCAAGAAGAAAGTAGTTAATAAATGTAGTGTGTGTATAAAATGTGGTATTAAGGTACATGTATCATGTGGTGATAGAGTTGGTTATTATCAACAAGTAATTAATGGTGATTCAGAATTTGTGTGTAAAATATGTTATAGCATGCCTGAGAAATCCAGTAATCTTGAACAGGTGTCCTATAATGATAATTGTTTAATGAGTGAAGACCTTAAATCTTATTTGAAGGAATTGGAATGTTTTGAAACTAGAAAACTAAGTGATGAAATTTATGATTTAAAGACAGAGATTGTAAACCTAAAGGAAAGTAATATTGAGCTGATTAGATTATTAACTAAACATCCTATCAACACATTGGATCCTAAATTTAAATTGGATATCAGAAACAAGAACCTGAACTCCAAATTATTATTATTATTATTAAAGGTCTTTATTGCCTTAAATTGATTTGTACAGTATATATATAAACTAAAGCAAATTATGAATAAGAAATAAATTTAAGGAACAATGGGCGAAGTTCATCTTAGTAGCAAAACTACTAGATGTTCTTCCACTTAACCCACATTCGCAATTGTAAAACTTAAAACAAGAAACAAAAAAATCAAAAATAATGTATACAAAATAAAGAAAATGAAAAAAAATTAAATTAATACAAAAAACACATTTCATATAAGTAATAGCTTATAGAGTTACAGTGCAAACTATAAAAACAAAAGATGCCTCTCAAAGAAGCTTTTGATACAGTAATTTTTTAAATTTTATAATGCCTACCGATTTAATTTCATCCACTATTGAATTATACAATTTTGTTATATTGTACGTATCTGACGTTTAAATAGCTCAGTGTGGTGAAATGGAGGTGTCAACGTTCCCTTATGTCGAATATTGATATTATGAACGTCTGTTCGAAAGGTAATCTTATCATACAGATATTGTGGAGCCTTATTAATTATGATTGAATGAAATAGAGATGCAGCATGCAGGTTTCGTCTTGCAGACATGGTTAGCCACTTAGATTCAGCTCTTTTACAACTAATTCGATCATACTTTCTCAAGCCATAAATCAACCTAATACAGGAGTTTTGCAATTTCTGAATTCTATTAATATCAACAGATGTTAAGCACGGACCATATACTACATCAGCATAATCTACACGATAAAACCAATGACTTGCATAGAATAGTTTTGTCGATGCACTTAGTATATCACGATTATTAAACAAAACTTTCAAGTTGCCATACGCTACCTTTAAACGACTAGTTATATACTGAGTAAATCTTAAATTCGAGTCAATGGTTAATCCCGATAGTTTAACAGTATCTATTTTTGGCAACAACTCTCTTTCAATAAATAGGTCTAAATTTTTTGAGGCAAAATGTCTATCACTTGCATTACCAAATATAACAAACGCAGATTTACTTGAATTGAGTTTTAAACAATGATCGTTACAATATTTCACTATATGCATTAAATCCAAGTTTATAGCGGCAGCAGCTTGTTTTATTTCATCAACAAAGAAATGCATATATATTACAGTATCATCAGCATACATGTGCAATTGAGATGAAAGAAGAGAATATTCAACACAGTGAGTATACAATATGAACAGCAAAGGTCCCAAAATTGAACCTTGCGGTACACCAGAGACTAACATTCGAAAACGGACGTTGCCCTTCGACTCTAACAGCCTGCTTTCTAAAGCTCAGATAGTTTTGATCAAATTACAGCTCTCAGGAAGCAAGCCAATATAGTGCATAATAGCAACAAGAATTACATGATTTACGGTGTCAAACGCTTTACTGAAGTCTAGTAGAACTAGACACGTTATTTTTATTATCGCAAGCCGAATTATATCATCAGTAATGTTTAACATTGCTGTTGTACAACTGTGATTTGGCCTAAAACCTGACTGCATAAGTGGTAGTATATTATTAGTCTGTAAATATTCACAAAGTTGTATATCTAGGACTTTTCTAAAATTTTTGAAAACGTGGGAAGAATGCTTATTGGCCTTAAATCTGACAAAGTTTTGGGACTGGAATTTTTGGTATAGGCGTAACGTAAGCTATTTTCCATTTTCCGGAACAATTGATTTTAGAATACACTGGTTTATTATATGGGTTATGTATGGAAGAAGAAAGGGAATGCAGAGTTTGATCGTTAGTATATTTATCCCATCCAAACCTGTTGAAGTACTCTTTATGCTTTCTATTACGAAATATGTCATTCTCTGTGACGGTTTGAAAATTAAAAGATGATGCTGCTTTAGGATGAAAATTGTTTTCATAATATTTAATAACTTCACTATTTGGGCTTGTATTAGGTATTGAATCTAAGAAATGATTATTTATTGCTTCAACATCATTGAGATAATCAGGTAAGTTCTGCAATTTACTAGTATTAAATATGTTACTTTTATTTCAGACCAAAACATTTGTTGCTAGCATTTGTAAGCTTTTGTTCCAAGTAATTTTTTCTGCTTCCTTATTGCAATATTCACTAAATTTCTAAGCTGCTTGTAATTGTTCCATGAATTTTTCCTTTGTCTTTTTAAACCGAGCAAGTGCTAGATCTCGAATTTTCATCATCTGCCGCAGATCTGCAGTAAGCCACGGTGAATAGCATCTAGTAATTTTACGTTTCACAAATGGGGCATGCATATTTAGAAGAATCAGTATACTATTAGTTAGGAAATCAACTTAAAATGTATTGATAGTATTTCTTCTGGAAACTCTAATCAACTATTGATAAAAGAACCAGTGGTAAATAATGATATACAATCTTCAGCAGCTTCTAGCTTTAATGATAATTCTAATCCACTAATACATAAGGAATTTAGTAACATAAGTGAAAGCATAAAGGTACGCACAGCAGTGCACAAGAAATAAACATGAATAAACCATGTATGACAATAGAACAAAAGGAATTAATGAATAAATATATTAGTTTAGGAAACTCATCAAATAATGAGGAATGGACACAAGTAACTAAGAAAAAGCATCATAAAGTTTTTATAAGAGGTTCTGCTGTTAAGAGGAAAACTCTGTAATAAGATCTGCCTCTCGTCTAGCATATATCTATGTAGGCAACGTTGCCCCCAATGTTAAAAAAGCTCAGTTGGAAGGCTTCTTGGTTAACAAGTATCCAAATAAAACGATAGAAGTTGAAGATTTACCAAAACGTGATAATGCTCGTAGCATAGCATTCAAAGTTAGTACCAGTTTTGATATTTTAAATGAGCTCAATAAATCTGAAAATTGGCCATCTGGCTTAGTGGTCAAAAGATTTTATCAACGCCGCAATTTTAATGCCAATAGGAAAGAACAGTCGAATTTTATAGGAAGTCACAACTACCAATCAATCACGTAACAAAATCAACAGAGGTATGAATACCAAGCTTCAAGAAATATCAGTCAACATTGACATATTACAGTGCGATATTTTTGCTATCACTGAAACGTGGTCAAGTCCTAATGTTCTGACTTCAGAATTTTGTCCTATATCTTATGAGTGTTATAGATGTGATAGAAACTATAACTTCACAGGAAAAAGTCGTGGAGGTGGTATATTACTTTTAGTAAAGAAAGGTATATTTAAATGCGTTGAGATTACAATATTTGATAAATCTATTGAGGGACTTTGCATAAAAGTTGATGTGGGGAATCTGTCAGTGTATGTAGTTATTGTGTACATTCCACCAAGTAGTCCATGTGAAGTGTATGAATTGTTTTATTCTACTATTGAAAACAATCTACACGGCAAAGATATACTTATACTAGGTGATTTTAATATTCCAAACGGCCGTATGTGTCAATCATCATGCTGTCTGAATTGTTGAACTTCCTATCTTTTAATAGTTTTGTACAACATAATAATATCAAAAATAGCCATGGTAACACACTAGACCTAGTAATATCTAATCTTGCTGTTGAGGTTGTACAAGAAATGTTTACAATTGTGAAAGTTGATCCGTATCATCCTTCACTTAATATTGATATTATGTGTAATAATGTCCATTTTATTAGAGAGGCTAAAAATAATCGTAGATATCATTATAATTTCAAAAAGGCAAATTTTGTAGATTTGATAAATCATTTTAAAAACTCGAGTTGGGAAAACTTATTCTTAACTCATAACTTGGATGAGTCCATTACTCTCTTTTACAGTGTGATTGACTCAATTCTTAATAAATGTGTTCCAAAATCTTCTGCAGCTAAAAATACGTATCCTGTATGGTATGATCAAGCTATTATATCAAATATCAAGTGGAAAAACATGCTTCTAAAAAAATTTAAAAGGACTAACGATATTAGTTTTAAAATAAAACATAATGAGATTAGAGCACGGACTAAAGCGATGATAAAATTGGCATATTCTAACTATTTGGCCACATTACAGGAAAACATAAAAATGAATCCAGCATACTTTTGGACTTTTGTAAATAACAAGAGAAATAATATTCATATTCCTGAAGTAATGACCTATAAGGGCACTACCCATAAAACTATGCAAGATATAGTAAACATGTTTGCTGTCTATTTCCAATCCGTTTATCCAACTAAATCAACCAATAACGTCCATAGGACCTCTTTTAGTAAGAGCAGTGATAATCATTGTTTTTCATATAATCCCATATCAAAGGAGGAAATTTCTGTGGCAGTCAATCAACTAAAGAACTGTGACTCAGTGGGGCCTGATGGACTACCTGGATACATACTTAAGGGATGTATACAGTATCTAATGGAACCTATACATTACTTGCTGAATTTATCTTATTATCAAGGAATTTTCCCTGATAAGTTTAAACTTGGAAAGATAGTGCCAGTGTTCAAAGCTGGAAGTAAATCTGAAATTAGTAATTACAGGCCTATTGTGATTACCTCAGCTTTATCCAAACTTTATGAAAGAATACTATATAATAGATTATATGATAGAGTCAAGCATATGATTTCAACTGCACAGCATGGTTTTCTTCCTCAACGAAGTACTTTAACCAACCTTCTTAACTTTTCTCAATTTGTGTACGATAACCTGCAACTAGGTTTCCAGGTTGATGTAGTATATACGGATATGTGCAAAGCCTTTGACTCAGTAAATCATGAGATGCTAATCAATGTTCTTAATGATTTTCATATTGAACCTATCTTAACTAAACTCATATTCTCCTACTTATCCCAAAGAGTACTATATGTTGAGATTAAACATTTCCTATCTCATACTTTTAGTCCCACTTCCGGAGTCCCTCAAGGATCGAACCTGGGACCTTTATTGTTTCTCTTAATAATCACCTCACTTCCGTCATCATTGAAATATTCCGTGGGTCTCCTATATGTGGATGACTTCAAACTTTTTTTTGGCTATTACTGAGCCAGACAATTGCATTAAATTACAATCTGATTTAGATAATATACTTCTAAGGAGTAAAAATTTTGGATTTGATTTTAACATGAAGAACTGTTTAGTGATGACTTTTGCTAATAGAAAAAAAACTATTCTTTTTAATTATAGAATGGATGACCATAGTTTAAAACGTGTTAACACATCTTGTGACTTAGGTGTAACTTTTGACACTAGCCTATCTTTTAACATACATATAAATAATGTTACAAACAAAGCACTCAAAATGTTAGGTTTCATTATTAGAAACTCAAAGGCATGGAGTGTGAATACCGCTATTGTTCTATATAATGCATTTGTAAAATCTCTTTTCAGTTATTGCTGTATAATATGGCAGCCCTACCTTAAATATCAAATTATTAAATTAGAAAAAGTGCAACGTAGAATGCTAAAATACTGTTATTTCAAACAGTATGGCATATATCCTGAAGTTGGTTTTGATCACAATACCCTATTAAAGAAGTTCAATATGCATCCAATCAAAATTATGATGGAACATGTCACATTAGTCGAGCCCATAAACTACTCTATAACAAGATTGATAATATTTCTCTTTAAATAGGTTACAATTCAGAGTTCCTAGAGGAACTAATAGTAGATGCACAGAAGTATTATATTTGCCTAAATCTTATTCAAATACGTATATGAATTGTCCACTTTATAAACTATGTCATATTGTAAACAAATACTCGCATGTGGACATTTTTAATTTAAGTCTTGCTGAGTTGAGGAGAATTCTTCAGCCGCAATCAGTGGAGTGTCCTATATGACTGTGTATGTTGTATATTTAGCTTACTTATATTTGTAATTTAGTTATAGTATAGTGTGTGTTATATTGTCTTTACCCTTGTGGTACTATGTACTGTCGGTAAATAAATAAATAAATAAAATCTGGTGGAGTCAAATTGAAAGTATTAGATATTGAATGTCATTTACTAACTACTTTACCAACTGACTACGATGCATTGGTCACGGTAATTGAAGCAATGAATCCAGATAAAAATTAAAATGAATTTTGTAAAAAGTCACTTACTTGACGAATATAACAAAAAAAAATTGAGCAGGTGTGGAAAAGTGACAAGTGCAGCTCTACATACATACAAACATTACTTGTTATGGCTGTGATCAAATAGGTAATTTGAAATATGGAGGCCCTAAATTTAAGGAAAAAAAAGAAAGAAAAATTTTTAGGAAAATTTCGGCCCTGGATATTTTATACATAATTATTTATATTGTAAGTATAAAATATAAATTATTATTTATATTGTAAGTATAAAATAGTTTTGACATGCATATATACGTTAAGATATCCCTTGAGAATTTTTACCAATCTCGAGCCTAAGATTTGAACAAGCGCTCTTCAAGAGTCGACATTCTCTATTGTAATTGGACGTAATATATCAGCTGGTTTGAATAACCCAATCCCAGGAGGGACAAAAAAGTTCTGAGATAATGAGTAATTACGTGGACACTTTAGTGCCAGACTTAAGGGATGTGGGCTGTTTTCGGAAGAGTGTCGTATCTGCATGCTTCAATGTAGTGTTCTAATTTTTCATTCCTCCCTTTTTCTGCAATCACTAGCAGGCAACAATGTTATACAATCTGAAAAAGGCAAATACCACGACTCTCAGAAGAGTTCTGTCACTGGAGACCATGAACCGTAAATGTTTATAACTTTTAAAAGTTGCTAGAAAGTACCAAAATTTTTACAATTGAACCTTTATAATTAATTAAAAAGGTCAAGTGGTTAAGTTGTAACAGTTTTAAACATTTGCGAGTGCTTAATGAAATTTTTTTGTTGCATACGACTAGCTAAAGTAAAATACTTTAAAAAATTAAAGTTTTTTAAGCTTAAAATATGGAAAGGTTAAAACTGTTTTGCCTACGACTAACTTGGCTATCACCCCAAGAGAAAGTTAGAGATGGGCTGAAATTTTCTTAGTTAAACAGAAAACAATTTAATCTAAAGTTGGATGCCACTTTATAAGGGTAGGTACAGAGAACCCTTTCCTAGTTGTTAATTCTGAATTTTTCTATTTAAATTCTGTTACGTGCCAAAGTGGCACTTTAACATGTATTAGGTTAAGTTTGATGTACGGAGGTTTCGCGCCATAATTTCAAAAGACGCGGTGCGCGGAATTTTAAAAGACTAGGCGCGTACTTCCGTTACGTCATAGTGAGTTTGCGCAGAGTGCGCGACGCGGGAGGGTTGGACGAATAACTTCGCGCCGACGTGTAAAAGACAAAAAGAGTGGGGACTAGTTTCCGTGACGCTCTTAAACGTGGCTGTTTTGCCAGAATCTTCGAGTGGAGTGGACGCTTTGAGGTATCGTATCGTGCCTTATCTTATCTATGTAGATTTCCTTTGCCTAATTGTCTTTGTTTGTTGCCTTATACCTTGTTTCCTAATCCTATCCCTGCATAGGTCGGAGAATTTTGCAGCCACCTAGGCGTACCGTACTCCACGACCCGAGAATGAGCCGGAGACAGCACCGGAGCAAGTACCATCTTTAATCACCTCGGAGCGGAGCCCTGATTGCTGGTCCGAACGCGTTGGAGGAGCGTCGGGCGTATCACCTTTATCTACCTCAGCAGGGCCTCCGTAGCCTGATGGACTTGGAATAGAAGCCAACTTTAACCCAGAGGCATATTCATGTGAGTAGTTGCTTTAGAATATATTGCCTGAACTTTATATATTTTTCCAATTATTATGCAATATAAATTGTGCATTGGTGACGTCATTGGAAGTTGGCAACGCGGAATCTGTAATAAGGTTGTCGTTGCCATCCGCCAGGGGCGTCGCCCGCTTTACTCATTGCGCTTGCGCGATGTATTTATGATCTCTTAAACTGTATTACCGACTTTGTAACTGTATTTATCGACGTACTTTTAACTGTATTATGGACTTTTAAATTGTAAGAACTATCACTTTTTAAATGTAAGAATTCTTGGATTAACTTACAGCATAATCGTTTAGACGTTTTCAACATAAAATTATTTTTAACAGACGTGTTTGTACAAAAAGATTTACTTGCATCATAACACGTCTATTTCATAACAAATAATTAAATCATGTAACAACCATATTTAACAATTAAATTATATTACAGATTCTGTAGTTTTAAAATACTTCAACAAAATTTTGTTACATATTAGTTATCTTTATGAATGCGTCAGATCTGGCAGTGACTTACACATTTAATTTAAAAAACAGTAATTTTAGTCAATCTTAATATAAATCTTATTTTGTTAGTAACAAAACAATCTTGTCTGGGCTTCTCAAGATGAATTCATATCACCAAGTCTGGAAATTTGTTAATCTAAATAGTTAAGAAATGTGCTAAACAAAATTTGTTTCAAATGCAAAAATGCAACAATCATTTTTGTGGATAACCAGTCACACACGCATAAAGGTGGCAGAAGAGCCACAACAACACAAACGAATGAAACATGGATGTTAAATATAATTTTTTTCGGGAATCTATCGCAATCCATTAAGTACTGATCAACTGGCTGACATAATGACAAAAGTAATTGTACACATAGTATTTTGCAAACATCAAAAAATTTTAATTTGATTTAAAAATTAAAAATACGCGATTTTTCGTGACATACTTCAATTGTTCCAGTATGGTATGTTGAAATATCCTCCACTATTTAAGAAACATGTACTTGTGCGGCACCACAAAAACGTATTGTTGTTTCCTAACCTCGCTTTGAATAATTGTCCGGTAAACGTCAAGTGTTGAAGATACACAAGCATAACCTGGTACAGAACAGGGTATGTTCGTTTCTGATAGAATGGTGCGATACGATTTCCCCTCCAGTAAATTTTATCACCAAAACGCAAGTTTAACACATACACACATAATTAAATATGTTAGTTTATGTCACGAAAAATCGCCTTATGTCAGACAAGTTGATTGTAGTACCATTCTTAAAAAGAATTTGCACAGGTGTTTGCTGATATAAAAACAAATGTTCAGCAAAAGGCAAGAAACATGTGAGTGGATCAACATGCTATTGAAGGCATACCATAAAAGACTAAACCATTAACAAAATTAGAAGATAGCGTTCTCGCTTTAACTAATCAGATTGTGATAGGTAGTGCACCTACAATAGTTTAACCTGGAATAAGAGTGGAGGCTAGTAATTCAATAGGTAGAGAGCGTTAATATTTTTATAATTATTTCCTATATAGTTACATTTATGCTGTGTAGATGTGGAATGAATTGAATTGTCAGAGGTTGAAATGGAATATATACCAGAAATGGTGAAAGAAGATGAACTAGTGACTATTCAAATTTCACAACCACCTGCATGTGGTGGAAATATGCCTCCGCATAGGTTTCGTCGACGTCCACGACCTCAGCCTGAGATGGTATAGCAAACTTGGTCCGTAGTAATAATATTGCACAAACTTTAAATAATATTGCTCGTGCAATAAGAGGCATCAGTTTTAATTTTAGGTTTAAGGTTATTATAAATACTTAAATCGTCACAGTATAATTGAAACATTTGATAAAGTTCTATTGTTAGTAATATTTATGCTGATAGTAGTAGTAATGATAAAGTTCCGTTAGCAGTGATGTACCTATAATAAAATTTAAATCTTTGATAACACAAAGTCTTGTACAGCATGTGAGAAACTTCTGTTGTGGTTTTTAACAGTAAATTTTATTATTCAAACAGCGTGTTCACTAATGTTTATTTCATGATAAACAAAGAAGCCTAAAACTATATACAAAAATACACTTATCATGGGCCAAAAAAATTTGTGTTATTTTCAATCTTTTAGCAGCACCTCTTCCAAAATAGCTAACAAGTGTGATGTGATTGTCATAGTAGTTGTCATTCTCCACTTCATTGAATTCAACATCATCATATTTTCCTGTGGACAACTTAAAGAAAAGTGCTTGCAAAATCCTTTTAATTTACTTCAAAGCCAGCCGATCTATTTGAAGGCAATTTCAGTTTCTACAACACACAAGACCACACCAAATGACTTTGCAAATTTGCAACGAATGAAGCATTCTAGCATTGGGAGAATGCATACAGTTCTGTCACTTATTAGGTTCATTTCGATACGATTGGTATTTAAAAAATGCACATCAATAAATGTAGAAAATAAGTGAAATAAATGTAACGTAACAAATACGAAGTTATAAGTTGCTCCTGTCAAAAAACAATCGCACAAACATTAGGGATCACCATATGCAATCGATAGCCAGAAGCAATTGTTCTATGTTTATTACAACAGTTTTGGTATATGGTAAACAAACCTTGTTACATGTGAAAAATCGGCAATGTATCACTTTTAGATTAAGTATAAATTATAAGGTAGTTCCCGTGAATATTTTCAAATAACTTGTCAATTTCCGTCATTTCGGACAGTTGCGTTTACGCAAAAAAATGCGCAGGTGCGGAGTGAATGGCGCAAGTGCGCGGTGTGTGATACGACGCCATTAGCCACGAGACTTCGAGCCAAGAACATCTCCCTGGATTGTGGTGTGTCTTTAAGTGAGTACAATGCTTTATTTATATTGTAAATTGAGAATTGTATCACTTTTAAACGTGTTTGTTATTTGATACAATTTGCCACGTAATCGTTATATTAACGATTGTGCAATAGTATGAAATGCGGGAAATCGTAAGAACTTATAGCATTTCTAGTAATGTACACGTACTTATAGTGTGTTATATAATTATAATATAGTAAACACCACATTAAGTGTGTACTGACATGGGATTATGGACTTCGCTTATGCAATTCGTAAATGTGTCAACTACATAAATTAAAACAAATACTACTTATAGTGTGTGCTGCACTGCAACTGTGCACTTTTTTGATTTGTCGCGTAAGTTGATTTGTTATTTATTTTTAAAATCTACATAGTCCACAATTTTTATGTTGAATTATAAAAAATACTTCAGCTTTGAAGGTAATTTATTTTCTTTTTTGACCTTCCCGGTTTTTCCAACCGGTCCCAATTTCTTATTTTAAATATATTTTTTATCAAAATTGTTGTATATCCTTTTGTACATAAAACTTTAAGAATGTTGAAAATGCTGCAAAAATTTACCCAAAACCATTTAAACTTTTTAATGTTACATGCATAATTAAAATTAACAATTATATCTCGAACGATTTCTCGAATATTGGCAAAAATTGAAAATAATTTTTCGGGTATGTTTAAAGAATTTTGTAACTCAAAATTAGATAATGATTTTGCCAATTGAGGTTTGTCAGTATATTGCAACGGGGCGTCACATAGTCTACTGGAAGAATGCATTCGGCATCGCACGGCGACAAAGATAATTGAGAATTTATAAGAGAATGTTCTTATACCATCATAAAGCATACAATAACGAACTTTCTGGATATTATTTTCATAATTCTAGCAAATTTTTAGAATAGTCCAAAATCATTGATTATATATAAATTATTGTTCACGAGGAATAGAGTTTAGTTCAAATTGAAGCTTTGATTATAATACTAGTTTTTATGTGAGTCTTGATATATAAATTCGTGAAATAAATTAGTGTGACAAAGTGTTCAAATAAATAGTTCTATGTGATACAAAATTATTGTAGTGGTCGATAGTTAATTATAGTGGTTCAATAGTAATTAAGAAGACAACATTGTAGCTTTAAGAAATTAGTGTAGTACAGTTAGTCGTTAGCTAGAAATAGATCGTCCCGAGTGCTTTAGAATTTCACTGTAACTACGAGTATTGGAACAGCTCGTGTAATCACTTGAAAATAAAGCACTGTTGCTATCGTAAAAGAGTTTTCATTTTAATATTTATGTTATCAAATCATAAGTATTTAAAATTGTATGTGGCTATTATTCTCATAATAGATAAGTACCTGCATTGATGAGAAGATTTAATTAGCTCTTCAGGTGCAACATGATCTGTTAAATACAATGGTGATAGCAATGGCAACCTCACTTGAGCTAACAATAACGGCAGATCCTTAACTCTTCCGTCACAGCGTTTTACCCAACGCATACAAGCTTCAAATACTTGTTCTTCACTAAAAAATATAATGTTAGTTACAAAATGAAACTTTAATTATATATCACCTTTCAACTCTCAATTCATTTCGTCTAAATAGATCTAGCACTTCAGTAAGATGAAGATTTAAAAATTCCTCATTTAATGAAACCTCATGGAAGCAATGCTCAACATATTTATTTGCAGAATCCACTAAAGAGGAACATCCTAATGTGTCTGCAAATTGTCGAATTCCTAATGCATTTTGTGGATGTAATCTAAAAGTTTTAGGTAAATGTTACACGCATTTTATATCCAATTACCTATTATGATTTTAACGTTTCAATAGAAATTCAATTGATAAACATAATTGCAGCAGGTATTGGTGTCCAATATTTTGCAAGAACAATTTTACAGAAAAGAATGAACAAATCATGTTTATGTTCTCACTAGAAAATATGTAGTAGTGAAAAGAAGACCATAAATTGGTTTTTGACAAACGTATGGACAGAAATTTTGAATTGTTTATTAGCTAAACTATCAAAATAATGAATTTTGTTGGTTAAAGTATAACTTACTGCTTTTGAACTAACCGAAGATCAATATATTAAATTTCTGCCTATTCGTTTGGGAGGAATTGGCGTTCGTAAAATTGAAAACTTGTGTCTGCTTACTTTTCCCTCCTCAGCAAACGAAATTTATAAACTTATCTTTTTTATGTTAAACTTCCAAAGTTCAGTAAGCCACACATACCATACTTGGATGAGGGAATTTCTATATGTAATAAGCTAGGACTTGACTCGATGGTACAATCAAACCCTTTTCAATACAGCGTTTTTGGAACAACAATCTTGTCAAGAATTATGGAAAATATATGGTCTCCATTTGAATGGCAGAACGCTATCAATCTTACTCTGGGGAAGCACGAATTCAAAACATGGTTAGTTGCTTTATCATTAAAATCAATTGGTACATTACTCAAGAACAACTGCTTTCGAATCACAGCGGGACTTGGTTTGGGATGCAAAATATGCATAACACACACATGTGTCTGTGGAGAGAAAGTTGAGTTCGGCAATCATGGTTTGAGTTCTGTTAAAAGTGCTGCAAGATTTTATAGACAACAATATTCTTCTAAGAGGCCTTTCTTCCATAAAGATTCCATATCGGCTTGAGCCAACAGGTTTATCGAGACATGATAGAAAACGCGTACATGGAAAGACTTTAATTCCTTGGAAAAATGGACAATCCTTAGACTGAGACACAAATATTTTGGATACGCTGGCGCCTTCTAATTTAAAATTGTCTACGACAGAAGCAGGGTTGGTTGCAAAAATGCTGCAATGAACAAAGATACCATTCCGAATGGACCTGCACCTTAAAGAAGTTCTAGATTACAAGAACGGTGGAATGGCTTGCGCATTCCAGAGATCTAAAGAGCCAAACGACAGGTCCAACCAAAGTAATAGGGTCTTTAGTGAGGAACCAGACTAAGAGACGTCCCTGAAAGAGGGCAGCAGCTTTTTCGGTACTTAGAGTGGCAGAGACCATAGGAGTCGGTGTGGCATTCTAAGACACACTACTGCAATGTGGAAGGCAACAGAAAACCACCACATTACCTCCCAAGTGTACAGAGTACTTAAATTATTTTAAAATGATGGCATTCTCCGGGGTAAAAAATTATGAAATTAAAATAGTCCTCCATTCGGATTTTCGGGAGGGGACTACTTAATTGTGTGTGTTCGTGCCGCAAGGATGTTGGGTTTCGACATCTGCAAGCTTGATGGTGTTGGTACATGCGCAATGTAGTACCTCCGGGTGGAGCATTGGGGACGTGGCCGCAAGTATAGCGGCCCTAATTCAAATTATAATGTTGGTACATGCGGTGTCTCGCCTCGACGCCCTGTTGCAAGCTGCCATTAACCGCTACAAAAAGTAATCGCGTTGCTTTTGAAAAAAAATTAGAATAATAAGTTTGAAGTTTCTAAACTGCCACGCATAAAAAAGTGTAATTTTCTTTTTGTCGTTAAACCATAAAAATAACTATTACAGTTATCAGTGCTCTCAATTCAACACGACTGTCACCGATCACCATCCGCCAGAACAAGTCTGCATTAGTGCTTCAAGAAGATAAAGTAAGGTAAGTACAAGTGGCTTTGAGTTTGCAGCGTTTGAATCCTGGTGTCTTGTGTCCGACATTTACAGCTATCGAAGGTCACATTTCAATTTAGGTTAGAACCATCACGCTTTTGGAGAAACAATTCTCTTTCCGCTTCCCCAGTGCTGGAAAACTATTAATTCGGCAAATGTCTAAATGTCGGGGGATTCTTGGCAGCCACAGGCTGCTTAACCCTCATCACACACCCTACACTTGATTTCCCAATACTTCACCCAAAGGTACTACATTGGTCAGGAAGTGAGTTTTTTACCTGAAAAATTTTGAATTTTACCGAACCCTTGCTGGGATCTTTAATGTGCATGACAACACTCACACACGGGACCTCCATTTTACCTCTCATCCGAACGAGGGCTTATTTTTGTGAAAAATGCTCGTCTAACATTTTTCAAGCAGACCATGTTGGGGTTTGAACCTTGGGCGTAGTAGTCACACGCATACCAACTACCCCTTCACGCACCACTTCATCCTGGTGAAATAGGGCATATAATTAGGAAACAACAGAAGGGGAACAAAGCTGTATCTAGGCTGTGGGAATTTCAGGGAACGGTGTAGGTTAGCTCAGAATAGAAAAAAGTGTAGTTACACGTCCTAATAACGAAAAAAATAATTGCACTTAAATTATTATTATAAATACAGATATTGATTTTGCAATACAACTAATGTTGACTGTGCAAAAGGATATATTGGAAAACTAATAATTCGACACATGTTCAAGTGTTGGAAGATCTTGGTAGCCACAGGCTGCTTAACCCCCTTCACATACTACTGAATATCGAGGAAATACGGTATATATTTATAAAGAGAAGGGAAACCAAACTGCATCTAACAAGAAAGAGCAGCGGCATGTTCAAAGACAACAAACATAGAAACAAGGAGAAAATTGTTTATAGCAACCGGCGTGAACTTGGCAGTTAATATCCAGCAGCGAATTTACGAGTTTTGCCGAACGACCAGTGGCGTCGGTAAAGAAGTATACACACTAACAAGCTGCTCAGCAGCGAATTTCAAAACACATTAAACCATATAAATCGCATAAAATGCACTGCCACTCAATTTTAATTAATCTTATTAGAATACCACAAATTCAAATGATGAACAACTTTATTAACAATTCTTGAGCGAATTTATAATTTTATACACCTCCAGTTCCACTAAATAAAAAAGTTTGTTTCGCAGATTTTTATTTATAAAACACAATTAATAATAACATACAACGAAACAATTTAAAGTAAATAACATACAAAATTTTAACTAGCAAGTCGTCTTTAAACCTGGAGATACACAATTATTCTAATTTACTAAATATTTACAAAGGTAGAATGAAACATATGAAAAAAATCACACACAACATGCACAACAAGCCCCAAATAAAACAAACCCACAAATCAGGCAAAAGCGAAACATACGGCAAAACTTAGAGTTTAAAGATGTCGATTCAGGTCTAACTATAAAAATTGGTACCGTTTTTTTTTTAAAACTATGTAGGTCGGAGCCGATCCAAACTCTTTATGGCGATCCGTAGCAAGCTCCGAATAAAAGAAACACACCCACAATTCAGGCAAAAACAGAACACCACGGGCAAATATTCGAGTTTAAAGTTGCCGATTCAGATCGAACTTAAAATATTCAAAACCATTTTTTCTTTAAAACTGCTTGAGTCAGACCCGATCCAAACTCTTTAGGACAATCTTTAGTAAGCCCCGAATAAAAGCAACATACTCGCAATTCGGGCAAAAACAGAATACCACAAGCAAATATTCGAGTTTGAAGTTGTCGATTCAGATCTAACTATAAAAATTCATAACCGCTTTTTCTTTAAAACTGCGTGGGTCGAACCAGATCCAAACTCTTAAGGAGGATCCGTAGCAAGCCCTGAATAAAAGATACATACCCGCAATTCAGGCAAAAACAGAATACCACGAGCAAACCTTCGAGTTTAAAGTTATCGATTCAGATCTAACTATAAAAATTCATAACCGTTTTTTCTTTAAAACTGCGTGGGTCAAAACTGATCCAAACTCTTAAGGAGGATCCGTAGCAAGCCCTAAATAAGAGACACATACCCGCAATTCAGGCAGAAACAGAATACCACGGGCAAAACTTTGAGTTTAAAGATGTCTATTCAGATCTTACTATAAAAATTCATAACCGTTTTTTCTTTAAAATTGCGGGTATGTTTCTCTTATTTAGGGCTTGCTACGGATCCTCCTTAAGAGTTTGGATCGGGTCCGACCCATGCAGTTTTAAAGAAAAAACAGTTATGAATTTTTATAGTTAGATCTGAATAGACATCTTTAAACTCAAAGTTTTGCCCGTGGTATTCTGTTTCTGCCTGAATTGCAGATCTGTTTCTCTTATTTAGGGCTTGCTACGGATTTTCCTTAAAAGTTTGGATCGGGTCTGACCCACGCAGTTTTAAAGAAAAAACCGTTATGAATTTATATAGTTAGATCTGAATAGACAACTTTAGACTCAAAGTTTTGTCCGTGGTATTCTATTTCTGCCTGAATTGTCGGTATGTTTCTATTATTTAGGGCTTGCTATGGATCCTCCTTAAGAGTTTGGATCGGTTTTGACCCACGCAGTTTTAAAGAAAAAACGACTATGAATTTTTATAGTTAGATCTGAATCAACAACTTTAAACTCAAAGACTTGCTCGTGGTATTGTTTCTGCCTGAATAGTGGGTATGTTTCTTTTATTTAGGGCTTGCCACGGATCCTCCTTAAGAGTTTGGATCGGGTCCGACCCACACAGTTTTAAAGAAAAAACGGTTATGAATTTTTATAGTTAGATCTGAATCGACAACTTTAAACTCAAAGATTTGCTCGTGGTGTTCTGTTTTTACCTGAATTGTGGGTATGTTTCTTTTATTCGGGGCTAGCTACGGATCATCCTAAAGAGTTTGAATCGGGTCTGACCCATGCAGTTTTAAAGAAAAAACGGTTATGAATTTTTATAGTTAGATCTGAATAGACAACTTTAAACTCAAAGTTTTGTCCGTGGTATTCTTTTCTGCCTGAATTGCGGGCGTTTCTCTTATTTAGGGCTTGCTACGGATCCTCCTTAAGAGTTTGGATCGGTTTTAACCCACGCAGTTTTAAAGAAAAAACGGTTATAAATTTTTATAGTTAAATCTGAATCGACAACTATAAACTCGAAGATTTGCTCGTGGTATTCTGTTTTTGCCTGAATTGCGGGTGTTTCTTTTATTCAAGGCTTGCTACGGATCCTCCTTAAGAGTTTGGATCGGTTTTGACCCACGCAGTTTTAAAGAAAAAACGGTTATGAATTTTTATAGTTAGATCTGAATCGACATCTTTAAACTCGAAAATTTGCCCGTGGTATTCTGTGTCTGCCTGAATTGCGGGTATTTCTCTTATTTAGGGCTTGCTACGGATCCTCCTTAAGAGTTTGGATCGGGTCCGACAAACACAGTTTTAAAGAAAAAACGGTTATGAATTTTTATAGTTAGATCTGAATCGACAACTTTAAACTTAAAGATTTGCTAGTGGTGTTCTGTTTTTACCTGAATTGTGGGTATTTTTCTTTTATTCGGAGCTAGCTACGGATCATCCTAAAGAGTTTGAATCGGGTCTGACCCATGCAGTTTTAAAGAAAAAACGGTTATGAATTTTTATAGTAAGATCTGAATAGACAACTTTAAACTCAAAGTTTTGTCCGTGGTATTCTTTTCTGCCTGAATTGCGGGTATGTTTCTCTTATTTATGGCTTGCTACGGATGCTCCTTAAGAGTTTGGATCGATTTTGACCCACGCAGTTTTAAAGAAAAAACGGTTATGAGTTTTTATAATTAGATCTGAATCGACAACTTTAAACTCAAAGATATGCTCGTGGTATTGTTTTTGTCTGAGTTGCAGGTATGTTTGTTTTATTCAGTCTTGCTATGGATCCTCCTTAAGAGTTTGGATCGGGTCCGACCCAACGCAGTTTTAAAAAAAAACGGTTATGAATTTTTATAGTTAGATCTGAATAGACAACTTTAAACTCAAAGTTTTGCCTGTAGTATTCAGTTTCTGCCTGAATTGCGGGTATGTTTCTTTTATTTAGGGCTTGCTACGAATCGTGCTTAAGAGTTTGGATCGGTTTTAACCAACGCAGTTTTAAAAAACACACGGTTACGAATTTTTATAGTTAGATCTGAATCGACAACTTTAAACTAGAAGATTAGCTAATGGTATTCTGTTGTTGCCTGAATTGCGGGTATGTTTCTTTTATTCGGGGCTTGCTACGGATCGTCCTAAAGAATTTGGATCGGATCCGACCCACGCGGTTTTAAAGAAAAAACGATTTTGAATATTTTAAATTCGATCTGAATCGACAACTTTATACTCGAAGTTTTGCCCATGGTGTTCTGTTTTTGCCTGAATTGCGGATGTGTTTCTTTTATTCGGAGCTTGCTACGGATCGACCTAAAGAGTTTGGATCGGCACCGACCTACGTAGTTTAAAAAAACCGTACCAATTTTTATAGTTAGACCTGATTCAACATCTTTAAACTCTAAGTTTTGCCGTATGATCCGTTTTTGCCTGATATGCGGGTTTGTTTTATTCATGGCTTGTTGCGCATATTGTGTGTGATTTTTTCGTATGTTTCATTCTACCTTTGTAAATATCTAGTAAATTAGAATAATTGTGTATCCCCGGGTATAAAGACGAATTGCTAGTTAAAATTTTGTATGTTATTTACTTTAAATTGTTCCGTTGTATGTTATTATTAATTGTGTTTTATAAATAAAAATCTGCGAAACAAACTTTTTTATGTAGTGGAACTGAAGGTGTATAAAATTATAAATTCGCTCAAGAATTGTTAATAAAATTGTTCATAATTTGAAGTTGTGGTATTCTAATAAGATTAATTAAAATTGAGTGGCAGTGCATTTTATGCGATTTATATGGTTTAATGTGTTTTGAAATTCGTTGCTGAGCAGCTTGTTTGGGTGTATCCTTCTTTACCGACGCCACTGGTCGTTCGGTTAAAATCGTAAATTCACTGCTGGAAATTAACTGCTAAGTTCACACCGGTTTCATAGCATATGTGTGAGTACAGCACAGTACGTCTATGAAATAGGGGCAGTAGGAGAAGCAGACAGAAAAACAGTTGAGGCCTTTTAGAATGTTGTGCTTCAGTTACATGAGAATAATAGCAAGGAGAGACAAAGTTAATAGCAAAGACGTTATATAAATAGTAGAGGAATAAAGATACCTGTGGAAAACAAGAAGAAATAAGAGGAATAGAAGGGCAAGATACGTTCTAAGGCATTTTTGGAGAATAATGTGGGATATATTAAAGCAGGTTAGGAAAAAAGAGGTAGAAGCAGACTTATATTAGAATATTGCACACAGATAGTGAAAGCTATGCAAATTTCAGGGAAATGTGTAGGTTAGCACAGAATAGGAAACAATGAGGGTACTCGTCTAACCAGTTCCAGGACTGAAGACCTGATGATGATGATGAACAAAGATAAGGAAATACCAATCGCTTCGGAACCAAAACTTGATATTTTTACCTTTTGCATTAGAAGCTTTAGGACCTTGGTGCAGTGAACAAAATCAGAGGACTGTCAACTTTAATGTCTGGCAAATCCAAATCTCGCTAACTAGTGAAAAGGATACAGTACAAAGAGGAAATGCTATTTCAGTGATGGGAACCTTCCCCCATTCAGGTTCTTTTTCAGAAATTTCTATAGATTATAACGTTTCTTCTAATCCATTGTCTATGTAGTATTTTATGTAATGTAACAAATCCTATTTTACATTTCTTTTAACATACATTACTCACCGCTTTAATAAAAAAGTAGCGCATGCATCTCTTACTTTATTTAGTTGCAAAAAGGACGCCCCAATCATTATGCTTTGAACATTTGTTTTATCTAATAAAACTCTACCCGAATAAGCAAAATTTATCAAAGCCTCTAGTGATCTAAACAAAAAAAGTTATTATAAAATCTGCATCTAATTTCCTTACGTTGCTTCAATTCCTTGCATTATAATTTCATTCTGTCTGCTTTCCATCATGTCATTTGTAAACATAGCATGAAAATATGGAATAGTCGAAGCTAATACAATTTTATGTGCACTAAATGCTTGTTCGTCTACCTAAAAGTATTACACCGTAAATCTTGCATGACCGAAGTTCATTATACTTTTAAGACAACATCGCAAAGTTTGCCTTGTCTCCTAATATCTTCCATACAGGGAAAGGCAGAAGGAAATAGATCACTTTGTTGAAACACCATAGTATCATTGTTGATTTCATACAAATGTCTGTGATATTTAACATCTGGAGGTGATTCCAGCGGCCATAAAAGTTTACGCTCCATTATCAATAAATCAATTTAAGTTGTGTAAATCTGTACTGGCCAAATATAAGACAAGAGTATAATTTTCCCTTTTTGAAAATTTCTAAACCTATTTGCCATAGCTTTCTGCATGCAAGTAAATACAACTGAAAATTTGAAACATAACAAATGACTGTAGTAGCTTGCCAAAACAAATCACTAAGCTAAGATTAAACCGGTTTTGTTTTTAAAAGTAGTTACTATAAAATATAAATAATAATAATTAAAAAGGGTTTCATTTGTGGTTGTGACTATATGTACGATAGATAGAAACCTATAATCCTAGAACATGAAACACAAGAACCCTATACTAGGCATTGTCACGAGCGTCACGCGCCACATCTGATCTTGGCAGCCGCCAAGGTCATTATAGTTTTCAGTTAACAATTGTGAAACTTGTTTACATGATGAAGATTAAACATCAAAACATTGATGGCACTATCAGCAATTAATTACACTTGTGAAGACTTTACCAAATATATTATGTATAAATGAGTTATTAACTTTCAGTTACTAATAAATGTTTGTTCATATACCCCGAGAATTATCCATTCGTCACTATTATAGTTGTCTATACATAATTTATTGTGTAATTTATAATTAATGGCGTTAACCCTAAAAATATAAATAATTTAAGTAATTTTACCGCATAGCAGTTGATTAAATATTTGAAGCCACTTAGTCTAGTGTAGGGATTCTGTCTTATATGTAGTTTATGTATTATTTTGTATTCCCGATTACTTGTATAATTATCAAAGCTTTTGTGTACATAAATCAAACAATTCAATATACAATAATGTGAACAAGGTACATTATCTTACGTTTTGAAAAGTTCTCCTTACAATTTTCCCTATTCCCAAATTGGATATTTTTGTACAACTTTTCTCTGCAATAAAAATAAATGCTTTGCACATGGGGAGTGACCCCAGGCCACTATTGCATATGATAGATCTAACTGTACAATAATGCAAAGTATAACTAGTATTTATTTGAACCAACACTGCCTACAGTAAATGTAACATGACAACAAAATGATTCTCTTGAACCAACTTAAAAACAAATACACATTGAAATTCTCAAATAGCATTAAACGACAGGATTGTAAGTATGCTTGGTATACTCCTTATATGTGTGCTTGCAGAACCAAACTTCTGACGATTCTGCCTTATTTTCGTTCCATAATCCTGTAAAACAACACAAATGTTTTAAGACATTTTCACAAAAGTGACATCATCTACATACTTGCTGCTTTCCAATATGCTATAGTGATATTATTGACCATTTGGTGTCAATAATATTAGAGATGCACTATTTTGTTGAGATTATTGTCCTCACAAGCAGTTTCCAAAATTCGATTTATTGATTTATTCTCCTTTCTGTGAGATACACAACTGATAAAATAAGTGATTTATTTTTTTTCTATTATGTAATGAAGATATAGTTTCCACTATTCATTTACAGAATTAGAATAATTAAATTAAAACCACCAACAAACATAACATATGTGAACATAACCTCTCACACATAAACCTATCCAAACAAATCACAACGTAATAACAAGGAAGCTATGGCCTTGACGGCAGCCAAGATCAGATACGGCGCGAGACGCTCGTGGCATTACCTAGTTCATTGACATATAACAAAAAAAGGAAACTTAATATAATTATTATACCAAAATGAAATATAGCATTTTAATTGTTTTAAAAATAAAATAAAATGCATAATAAAGTATTCTAACTTTATGCATGTGTATATAACTTAAGACTCATTAGTCAATGAACAAAATTAAATGGTACCAGGTAATTTATAGACCAAAATTTTTAAGCCTTAAATTATCAAAACTTTTCTTTGATAGTGTGCATCATATGCGTGCAGCAAATTAATAACTACTGTTGCGAGCTACTACTAGGCAACTCATCAAACACACAAGCGCTGTAGACTCTGCATACTTTTCAGGATACGAGAATTCTTCTAGCAATCAATTACACACAAAACGCTGGGGGCACGGCGTAGTCTCAAGGATTCCAGAATTGTTCTAGAAATTACGGGAGCATGAGTCATCCTTGTAATCCAGAGTATATATAAGACCGCTAATGAATGCAAGGGTCAGTCTATTCTTGAATGTCTAATATAAATTATATCGTGTAAAGTAATAGTAGTTTTGAGCTTTAGAAGTATATATAAACGTGATATGCTGTGTCTAATGCACATGCAGCTTGTAGTATACATAAATAAATAGAAGTGTATAAATAAATAGTTGTGTTAGTGGTTAATGGACCTATGGTAGAGAAGTTAGTTTAAGAAGACATTAGTGCTTGTAAATTCATTAGTGTAATAGTGCTTCATTGTTGAGTGGACTGAAAACATCTATAAATAAGGCATATACTGTTAATTAGACTTGTGAACAGTGAGTAATAAAGACCATTATTATTACTTGTTTTAAATTAAAGAAACGCGGTAGTAGTAACCCGTTACACTGGTGTCAGGCTGTGTTGGGTGATTAATTAAGTCTAAAGACATTTGAGTAGTTTGTATATGCCAGTGACAAGAAATCGAAGTAAAATGGATGCAGAAACTTTAATGAACTTCCTTAAGGATTTTAAATCCGAAATGCAAGTGACACTCAATGAAAACTTAGTGAGGTCAGTGGAACTGGAATCAAACCTTACCGAAAAGTTAAGTGAAAATACAGCCACGTTAGAACGAAGATTAATGGAAAGCTCCATTGCATTGAAAGAAGATTTCACTGAACAGGTAAAAACAGTTGAGCAAAAGTTGGATAATAAATTGGTAAAAATGGAAGAAGATGTGATGAGGCTGCAAGAACAGGTGATTTCACTAACAACACGGCCACTTGAAATAGCAAATCAAGTTGTAAATGAGAACGTTCCAGAAATAAGAAGCATGGTAGAAAGCGAGTCAATACCGTCTAAATTTAAAGTAAAACCACCTACATTCGATGGTAAAACACCTTGGCCCACATATTTGAAACAATTTGAAGCTGCTGCAATAGCCAACGGTTGGTGCAACAAAGAGAAGGCTATCTCCTTAATAGTGGCCCTACGGGGGGAGGCTCTTAACATCTTACAAACGATTCCCGATCACCAGCAGAATGATTACGGCCTCTTAACATCAAAGCTTGAGATGAGATATGGAGATACTCACCTTCAACAGGTTTACCACGCACAAGTTAAGAACCGCTCGCAAAAGACAAGTGAAAGCCTGCAAGAATTTGAAGCTGACATTGCCAGGTTAGTTAGATTGGCATACCCAACGGCACCAGATAGCTTCCTCGAACAACTTGCTGTCCAAACATTTGTGGATGGCGTTAAGGATGGCGAAATACAGCAAGCGCTAAGACTAGCACGGCCAAAAATGTTGGATGACGCACTGGCCCATGCGCTTGAATTTGAAGCAGCTAAGCAGACATCACACAGGATGGGTCACAAAGTTCGGTCTGCCTTAGAGGAACCTGGTCAAGTTCAGAACAGCATAGATGAAATAGTCAACCGTGTGGTAGAAAGGCTGGAACTACAACGACCGCGGCGATTGCGTCTGCGATGCTGGAACTGCGGTGAAGTTGGTCACATACAGAGACGCTGTACTCAACCAAAGAAACAACCGGTTGTGCCAAAGCTGGTCCATGTAAGGGGCGAACTTCGACAGCACAGCGTAGTGCCCCGGAGATTATCATCCGTGCTGCATCGTCGGTGGAAAGTCTGGACAGCATTTATATCGATGGTAGAATTAATGGTAGGGTTGTCCGATTACTTGTGGATACAGGAGCGACAAGAACTATTGTGAGACCAGATTTGGTTGGTCGTGGAAAAGTGCTACCTGTATCGGTGTGTCTCCGAACGGCAAGTGGTGAGAAGATTGGTACTCACGGAGAGACTGCCGTTATGTTGACAATTGGGGACAAATTAATTAATCATCGAGTGTTGGTAGCTGAAATTACAGAAGAAGTGATCTTGGGAATGGATCTCATGAGAGAATATGGGTTTCATGTAAACATGAAAGAAAATGTGCTTCGGATAGATGATGATGAGATTCCATTTCAAGGTAGGAGTAACCAGACGATGCAAGTTCGAATGATTTGTGATATGAAAATACACGAGAAGGCGGAAATGATAGTGATGGGACGCCCGGATGGTACGCGGGAAGGACAAGTATGCATGATGGAAGCAACTGAATCGGGAATGGGTCAGGAGGGATTACTGATTGGAAGAACGATGGTGAAGTTTCGAAGCATGATACCAGTAAGGGTGCTGAACATTAATCCCCATACGGTGACCCTGAAGAAAGGCATGATTGTGGGAAGTTGCATTCCAGTATGTCATATTAAACGTTGTGTGGACGACACGAAAAGTAAACCAGCCAACGGTTACTCACAGAAATTGCTGGATATGTTGATACCTTCGTGTCAAGGATTAAACGGCGACCAACTGGGGAAGATAAAAGAACTGGTCGGACGATATCGAGATGTGTTTGCACTGGATGATAGTGAGAAAGGAAGGACGAATGTTGTGCAACACAAGATCAATACTGGAGATGCGCAACCGATAAGACAACACCCCAGGCGGCTTCCTTTGGCAAAACGTAAGGAAGCTGAGCAAATTATCACCGATATGGAAGAACAGGGAGTGATTGAACCTCGAATAGTCCATGGGCATCCCCGGTAGTGCTTGTCAAGAAAAGGACAGGTCGACAAGGTTTTGTGTTGACTACCGGCGGTTAAACAATGTGACAAAGAAAGACAGCTATCCTTTGCCCAGAATTGATGACACTTTGGATACTCTATCCGGATCTAAATGGTTTTCGACCTTGGACTTGAAAAGCGGATACTGGCAAGTAGGCTTGGAGCCAAACGATAAAGAAAAGACTGCGTTTACAATTGGAACTAGATTATGGCAGTTCAAGGTCATGCCATTTGGACTATGCAATGTTCCTGCTACTTTTGAACGATTGATGGAGTCGATACTGCGTGGACTGTCTTGGAAGACTTGTCTGGTGTACCTAGACGACGTGATAGTGTTAGGCCGGTCTTTTGAAGAACACCTTAAGAACCTAGAGGAGATATTCCAAAGATTACGCGGGGCAAACCTTACATTGAGCCCCAAGAAGTGTCACCTATTTGGAAAAGAGGTGAAATACCTAGGACATGTCGTTTCGGAGACCGGAATAAGAGCTGACCCTGACAAAATAAAAACGGTACAAGAGTGGCCTACACCAGCAGATATACACCAACTACGCAGTTTTCTAGGATTGTGCACATATTACCGACGTTTTATACTTGGGTTTGCGAACATTGCCAAACCGTTAACGAAATTAACCGAAGATGGACAAGAATATGATTGGAATGACGACTGCCACAGCGCATTTGAACAACTGAAACGGCTACTAGTTACAGCACCAATTTTGAGTTATCCACGGATGGAGGGAAAATTTGTGTTGGATACCGATGCCAGTAACACAGCTATAGGAAGCGTTCTTTCTCAAGTGCAGGACGGACAAGAAAAAGTTATTGGGTATTTCAGCAAGGTCTTGTCGCGGCCAGAAAGGAACTATTGTGTGACAAGAAGGAGCTGTTGGCCGTCGTCAAATCCGTAGGAGCACTTTTATAAGTACTTATACGGCCGTAAATTCCTGTTGAGAACAGACCATGCTGCACTGAAATGGTTACTGCAGTTTCGAAATCCTGAAGGGCAAGTGGCAAGGTGGATAGAGCGACTGCAGGAATATGACTTTGATACAGAACATCGTGTAGGAACTAGCCATCGGAATGCAGACGCTCTATCAAGGAGACCTTGTCCGGTGGACTGCAATCATTGCTCCAAGATGGAAGAGAAAAAAAGTGTCATCCATAGAATGACGGTAACCGATGATACTTGGCAACCCGAAAGAATGCGAGAAAACCAGGAGAATGACGCCGAATTGGGACGTATTATTGAGTGGAAAAATAGAGGACAACGGCCAGCTTGGGAAGAAATTAGTATTTCAAGTAGGAGCCTGAAGGCATACTGGGCACAGTGGGACTCCTTGATGATGGAAAATAGAATTTTGAAACGACGCCTGGAATTTGAAGATGGCACTGAGAGACTTCAAGTGATAGTGCCGAGAAGCAGAGTGCCGGAAGTGTTGCAGCACTTGCACGATGGTATTTCCGGAGGGCACTTTGGCGTGAAAAGAACTCTCGAAAGAGTGAGAGAAAGATTCTATTGGGTGAACTGCAAAGAGGATGTGAAGGAGTGGTGCCGGAAATGTGAGTTGTGTGCCTCTGCAAATGGCCCGGTCACAAAACGGAAAGCCCCAATGAGACAATATAACAATATAATCCTTTTGAGAATTTAGCCATTGATATAGCTTGTCCGATTCCTGAATCAGAGAAAGGAAATAAATACATCTTGGTTGCAATGGATTATTTTACCAAATGGCCGGAGGCATATGCTATACCTAACCAAGAAGCCGAGACGGATGCAGATGTACTAGTGGGGGAGTTGTTTTGTCGCTTTGGAGTTCCATTGAAATTACACTCCGATCAAGGTCGGAACTTCGAATCAGCATTGTTTCAAAATGTCTGCAAGCATCTTGGAATCAGGAAGACTAGAACCACGCCACTTCAACCGCAATCAGATAGAATGGTTGGAAGAATGAACAGGACGTTAGGAAGTACCTGGCCAAAGTTGTCTCTGAACATCAACGAGACTGGGACCAATATCTGCATTTGTTCCTACTGGCGTACCGATCTTCGGTACATGACAGCACAGGGTACTCGCCCGCTTGCGTAATGCTAGGACGTGAATTGCGGCTACCATGTGATCTTCGGTTTGGCTTTAAACCTGGAGAAGAGATTGCAGGTGAAGATTACGTTAGTAAGCTTCGTGAAAGATCAAATAGTATTCACGAAAACGTCCGAAAGAATATACAGGCAGCAAGCGATCGAATGAAATCACAATATGACACGAGAGCACAAGCAGGTGGTTATCAACCTGGAGATTTGTTGTGGTTGTATAATCCACAAAGAAAACGTGGATTGTCGCCAAAACTACAAAGACAATGGGAAGGGCCATACGAAGTGTTAAAAAGGATTAATGATGTAGTGTACCGGATCAGAAGATCCCCTCGTGGTAAACCGAAAGTGGTACACTTTGACCGTTTAACATCCTACGCTGGCAACAACCAGGAAGACTCGAATAATGATAATGGTGTTCGGCAAGTTATTAATCATGAGCCAAATGTAGATTTTGAGAGCTTTATGGCGGCGTATGGTGGTTCCGCTAAAGCGAGATTTGGCGTTGTTGTTGAAAAACAGCAAGATCTGTTTAGAGCACCAGAAGAGTATTCCCTTGCACATTGCGTAGCTCAAGATTTGGCAATGTCAAGGGAATAGCTGTTGTTTTTAAGAAAAGTTTGGATGTGTAGATGAATTAGTACAACAGCAGCCAACTGTAGGAAAAGCTTTGGTTCTTCAAGATAAAAATCGTTATGTTTACTATCTGGTCACCAAAATTCTTCATGGCAAAGACCTAGTTATGGACATCTATGGGAGGCTTTGCTAAATCTTAAGGCGCAGATGATGGAAAATGGAGTAACAAGACTAGCGGTGCCCAAGTTGGGCTGTGGACTGGATTACTTAGATTGGAGGATAGTCCGAAATATGCTAGAAGTAGTTTTCCAGGAACCAACGATCCAGGTCCTTGTTTGTTGTTTTCAACCGGTTGCCTACCAAGACCAAGAAAAGAGTGTTGACTGTTATTTCCAACGACGTGGTGGATGCACCAGAGGAGATAGCTGCCGATACCGTCATCAGTCATCGAATTGGCGCCAAATGTATCTACAGTTACGAGACGTAACGGTTTTAAAGAGGGGGCAGTGTTGCGAGCTACTACTAGGCAACCCATCAAACACACAAGCGCTGTAGACTCTGCATACTTTTCAGGATACGAGAATTCTTCTAGCAATCAATTACACACAAAACGCTGGGGCACGGCGTATTCTCAAGGATTCCAGAATTGTTCTAGAAATTACGGGAGCATGAGTCATCCTTGTAATCCAGAGTATATATAAGACCGCTAATGAATGCAAGGGTCAGTCTATTCTTGAATGTCTAATATAAATTATATCGTGTAAAGTAATAGTAGTTTTGAGCTTTAGAAGTATATATAAACGTGATATGCTGTGTCTAATGCACATGCAGCTTGTAGTATACATAAATAAATAGAAGTGTATAAATAAATAGTTGTGTTAGTGGTTAATGGACCTATGGTAGAGAAGTTAGTTTAAGAAAACATTAGTGCTTGTAAATTCATTAGTGTAATAGTGCTTCATTGTTGAGTGGACTGAAAACATCTATAAATAAGGCATATACTGTTAATTAGACTTGTGAACAGTGAGTAATAAAGACCATTATTATTACTTGTTTTAAATTAAAGAAACGCGGTAGTAGTAACCCGTTACACTACCTTCGGTATTACATTAAATTCTATTATTTCAAAAGTTGTAAAAAAATTAAATAAGCAAACTATGGTATGGAATAAAATAATTAATTTATCATTAACAACTAAAATATAATCTCTTTATAAATAATTCACTTCCTACATTTATATACATACTCCATAAATATTACGTGCTCAAAAGAATGCAGACTCACTTCTGAAACTTTATTGACATTTTTTACTCCATAAATATTTATTATTGCACGATAATAGAGTAAAATAGTGTCACGAAAACTCTATTTGCACAAACAATAGTCTTTATTTTTTTTTTAAACTATGAGTGGTTTAGTTCCCAAAGAAGATTAAAAAGAATGCTAAACAAACCACAAGAAACATACAGGGAGTATCAACAATAGTCTTTATTATCAAACTGGTTATACAAGCCTTTTCAACAACTTGCAATCAAAATGAAATTCTTTTCAAAAGCTTTCACAATTTACTGCCAGCTAATCGCTAACAGTACAAATACTAACTTTTTAACAATTGTAACGTTTGGGATTTACGGGAAATAAAAATCAAACGAGAAAGGGGGAAAAGTAATTTAAAACAAACAACTTAGTATTGAAAAGCACACTCTATAATTTTGATTTTAGTACAAGTGTTCAATAAACTATTGCAACAAATAGGAGTTCTATAAAAATCATAAATTTAAAAATTACAGATGCAGCATTTTATTTCGGTACAATACATTTAAATTGAAACTCCGAATTATTAATTACTTTAAAAGCCATAAAAGAAAAACAGATTTCAATACATATTTCATAAAATTTTAAGAAACCTTATATATTGTTTATTTAAAATATTTTATTTAATAATACACCAACATAGTTACAAATATGTTACAATGTATGTAAAACACAATAAAAATCAAGCTTTTACAATACAAAAGAAAAAACCTGAGTAAATAAAACCCGCGGTTGTATTTTTAGTTGGTTTATCTCAAATAAATATTAAAATTAAAATAATGTTAGTAGTGTACATTTTTTGTCAATAATTGACGTAATTGGAAAATGCATGCGTCGCGAAAGCCTAAGATATAGGTTTGAATCCTGTCCGAGACCTTATATTTTCTATCTTTTAATTACAAGTTCGATTTGAAGTGATATATATGATATATATATTTCTGTGATCCATGTATTAGAATCGAGCCTCACGAATTGGGCGTCAAGAATGCTGTGAAATGTGCAAAAAGCCTCTCCATTAATCTTAAACTAAGGTTTTCAAATCGAGCCCCACTTATTTGACGTCAAAAATGCTGTGAAACCTACAAAAAGCTATTAACTTAACTGGTCCGTTGACTTTCTTCTGTTAATCGCCTCTTTACTCTTTTCCGCCTCGGCTGCTCACCTAGTTAAACCTTCATCCTCATTCATAAAAAACACATTCTACCACAAACATCAACGTTAACTCTATTTACATCAATATTCACGATACATTAAAATTTCAAAATTAAAATTCAGCATAAATTTCAGTATCAGAAAATTTCAAGATTAAATTTGTTATCATTTTAATGTGCATCCAGAATTAAAGTCCTTGTAGGATGCCTACTAATTAATATAACAATATAGCAGACCTGAGTCTGAGTACAAAGGAGAATCTACCACCCTTTACGTTAATTAACCAGGTTCGTCTAATTGAGCTCAAAGACATACCAAATTTTCATCATAATCCAGAACATAAATACTAAATACCCTTTCTACTTAAACAAGAAAATCTCACCCTTAAAATTAAAAATTTGCTGTTAGTACAATTTCACTACTGTCCATTTTAAGTAAATCAATTATAAGTTATTCAACACACACCAACACATCAAAAATCGAACAACAAAGCATAAGTTACCTGAAGGTTGCTGCACTAGTGGCTTCAATGTACATCGTCCTTGCTAATTTCACCATTCCAACTGGGTTATGTTTACGTCCTCGGATTACTGGTCGCTTTTAAACATTTTCCCTACACCACCATTCATCTAAAGTTGTTTCAGTGCTTTTCCAGAACTCATTTGTGTATATCTGAAGCTTGTTTTGTGGATCCAGACACGTTTACGAATCATTTAATTATTACCACCCCCGAAAAATAGCAAAGAAATTCATACTTCTTTCACAAATATACGCCAAAACTGCCTACTTTTGTGTATTCATTTGTCGTTGCAAATTTGACTAATTGGTACAGTGATACTAAACTTTATTACCTTGTATCTTCTTTTCTAAGTGCACTAAATTACATTCATTGTAGCACGTAAAGAACAAACTGTTTTAAATCACCAAAATATACGAGCAAACTGTTTAAATTATTCTATCAAAATCGGAAAACTAAAAAGCACTGTTTAACGCTTTGAATCAATTCGAAACTCTAAGAGAGAGAAACTCATATTAACCCGGGTATATATAGTGGTTAGCCTGTCTGTCGGTTTTGTCCTCAAAACGGCCAGTTTCTAGAATTTCGTATACTATGTTCCCATCTCGACCGCCTGTGCGTCGGTTCTTATTAAATTTGCACTGCACCAGTTAAATCTCAGAAATTTCGACACGGCTCGCAACGTCTGGGAATAACTAATTAATTTTATACAGAAATGTTATTTTTACCTCTCAAGTTTGCCTCTTATTTTCAACCAATCGCAACCCAGTGACGTTGCTCAACTCACGCCTTTTACTATATATGTCTCTGTCTTGCGCATATCATCTGTCTCTATCTACCCTGTTCCGAGTGGTACAAATGTATATTCTTTAGTATCGGTTATTTTCAATCCATGTGGACTTGTGAAATAACCCACCTTAATAGCATTTCCCGTAAATATTAAGCAACGGTTTCTCCAACATTCTCTGTAACCATTTGTTATCTGCAAATTTTACGCAGAACATAAAACATTTAAAAATACGCAGGTGTTCAAACATAATACTTCCACGATCTGAATATTATTGGGTTTTTACTAGCTTTATACATATTATATATTACTAATGGTTCAATTAACTTCAATTAAAATAATACCCTTTAATTTTTAGTGACTCCTAATCAAATATTAATTATTATCTGTATTTTGTTTAATACCGGTTACTTAAAATTGAGTTAATTAATATAAATTTTGCACGTAATTTCCATTTGTTTCTTTACTCGGTATAATTAAATTACACGTAGAGCATTTTAATACTGCTTCCTTTTTATAGCAAGCGTCTTGTAAATAATTTAACTCCCTTATTTTTAATGAAACGAATGAATTTTTATGCTCACGGTTTTAAAAACGCGTACCTTTTCCCAAAGCTTCTACACGGTAATTAAAATTATTTGATGTGATTATTTATTTTACCTGGTCTAAATATGAGTAATATATATATATATATATATATATATATAAAATACTCATATTTAGACCAGGGTAGAAAATTAAATAATCACATCAAATAATTTAATCACCGTGTATAAAGAATTTTATTAAATAATACGCTTTATTAAAACCATGAAGCATGAATAAATTCGATCGTCTCAGTAAAAATAAGAAATTTAAAATCATGTACAAGACGCTTTATATCAAAAGAAACAGTATTAACAAGCTCTACGGGTAATGTAATTATTCCGAGGAAAGAAACAAATGGAAATTACGTGCAAAATTTATATTAACCCTATTTTAAGTAACCGGTATTGAACAAAACGTACAGATAATAACTATATTAGTTAGATTCACTAAAATTTAAAGGGTATTAATTTAATTGAAGTTAATTAAACCATTATTAATAATAAGCATAAAAGTCTGTGAAAATCCAAGATTATAATACCAGAAAATAAAGCTCTGAGAATTAATATTATTTTGAACACCTGCGTAGTTTAAATATCACGTACGGCGAAAATGTGTAGATAACAAATGGTTTCAAAGAATCTTGGAGAAACCGGGGCTTAATATTCACGAGAAGGTGCGATACGGGGTTATTTAACCCAGATAGTCCACATGGACTAAAATATAATCGATAATAAAGAATATCAATTTGCACCAATACGAACAGGTTAGAAAAGGAAAGAGAAAATGCGTCAAGCAAAGACACATATAGTAAAAGGCGTGATTTAAGCAACGTCACGAGGGTCACAATTGGTTGAAAATAGGATGCAAATATCAGAGGTAGAAACAACAATTTCTGTACAAAATTAATTAGTTTTTCTCGGACATGTTTGCGTGCCGTGAGAATTTCTGAGATTTTAACTGGGGCGAGTGAAAAATTCGTAAAACCGACGCGAGAGCGACGGAATGGGAACATAGCATGAGAAATTCTTAGAATTACCGTTTTGGGGAACAGACCGACAGACAGGCTTTTTGCTATATATACCGAGGTGAATATAAACAAGCTCTCTTAGATCCGCGACTTGATTGAAGATGTTAAACAGTGCATTTTAGTTTGATAAAATAATTTAAAGTTTGCTCGTATATTTTAGTGATTCAAAATAGTTTGTTATTTACGTGCTAACATGAATGTACTTCAGTGCACTTAGATACAAGGTAATAAAATTTAGTATCACTGTACCAATTAGCAAAATTTACAACGACAAATGATACACAAAAGTAGGCAGTTTATATGTGAAAAGTATGAATTTCTTTGTTATTTTTCGGGTGTAATAATTAAATGGTTCAAAAACGTGTCTGGATCCACAAAACCAGGGTCAGATATACACAGATGAGTTCCGGAAAAGCCCAGAAACAACTTTAAATAAATGGTGATGGAGAAAATTTTTAAAGCGTTGAGAATCAGAAGCCGTAAATATAACCCAGTTGAATGTGTGATTAACAAAGGGACGATGTACATTGAAGCTACGAGTGCAAGTAACCTTCAGGTAAATTATACTATTTTGTTTGAACTTTGAGATGTTGGTGTGTGTTGAATAACTTTCTAATTTGTTTATTTAAAATGGACAGTAGTGAAATTGTACTAACAATAATATTTTAATTTTAAGGTGAAATTTGCTTGTTTAAGTAGAAAGGGTATTTAGTATTGATGTTCTGGATTATGATAAAAATATGGGTATGTCTTTGAGCTCAATTAGACGAACCTGGTTAATTAACGTAAAGGGGTGGTAGATGCTCCCTTTGTACTCTGCATATATTGTTATAGTAATTAGTAGGCATCCCAAGGACTTTAATTCTGGATGCACATTAAAATGATAATGAATTTAATTTTGAAATTTTCTGATATTAAAATTTATGCTGAATTTTAATTTTGAAATTTTAATGTATTGTGAATATTGATGTAAATAGAGTTGACGTTGATGTTTGTGGTAGGAATGTGTTTGTTTTTTTTATGTATGAGGATGAAAGCTATCTAGAGGGGCAGCCGAGGCGATTAACAGAAGAAAGTCAATGGACCAACACAGTTAAGGTAATGAATAGCTTTTTTTAGGATTCACAGCATTCTTGACGCCCAATTCGTGAGGCTCGATTCGAAAAGCGTAGTTCACGGATTTTGTAGGTTTCACAGCAATATATATATATTATATATATATATTATATATTATAATTGGAATAATAGAGAATGTCAAATAATTTTTGGGATGAATTTCGTTCGGATGGTTTTTTTTTTTTATAATATTTAAATGAAAATCATTTGTTGATAATCAACGTTTCGGACTTTATTTAGACCTTAATCTTGATTCTAAAAGTATAATACATTAATAGCTAGAATAATGGTTGAGTACTTACAAAAACTTGATTTCTTAAAGAATTAAATTGACAAACATTTTGACATTTGAGAAAATTATACAGTATGAACGTCAAATTGAAGTAGACTACTTATTTAAATGTATTTAATATGTAAACGTTTTTTTTTAAAAAGGTTGTTAGAAGCAAGGTTGTAGGTAGTATTGTGTTTATCAACAAAGCTATAGACTATTGATTGAAATTATATAGTAGAGTGTAAATATTTGTGAGATTGTGTGTGTCTGTTTTAAAGTTTAAACTATTATTGTCTTTTTGTATATAGTATGATTCTAAAAACAATCTGTTAACATAGTTACATTCTATATCTAAAATCTTAGTGTCATCCCAGTTGACTATGTGTTTAGTCTCATGTATGTGTGATGCAAGAGCACATGATTTTTTACCAATTTTGGCGTCACTTTTGTGTTGTGTGAGTCGAGATCTTAGCCACTGATTTGTTTGTCCTATGTACGTCATGTTACAAGAACACTTGATGCTGTATATTAAGTTACTACATATTGGTTTGATAGTTGCATTTTTAATTTTTGTAAAAAGATTGTTAATAGATTTATTGTATTGATAAACAATTTTGATATTATTGTTAATTATTATTTTATGTATTGCCGGTGTAAGATTGTTAATATAAGGTATTTTTTTGTAAATAACGATGTTAGGAGGTTCTGTCTGTGTCGGTTCTATTTGTGTCGGTTTTTGTGTTTGAAAAATAAGTTTTTTTAAAAGTATTTTAGGATATGCATTATTTTCTAAAATGTTTTGTAATAATTTAAGATTTTCAGCTACAAACTGAATATCACATATTTTTATTATTCTATTTTTTAGGGCCAGTACAGTGTTTATTTTGTGTTGGTAAGAATGATTAGAAAAATAATTTATATAGCGACCAGAGTTTGTTGGTTTTTTATAATAGTTGAATATAATATGATTATCATCGTTTCTTATCACAAGCGTATCTAAAAAAGGGATGCTTTTATTTTTTTCTAATTCTAAAGTGAATTGCAGATGAGGATTGAATTGATTAAAACAAATTAAAGTTTCATTAATTTTATCATATGGTATAGAACATAAAATGTCATCTACGTATTTAATTAAAAAAGGTGTATGAAAGGTAAGGGATTGAATAACATTGTCCAATAAGTTATCCATCACTATTTGGGCAATTATGGGAGACAGTGGTGAGCCCATTGGTGTACCAGAGAGTTGTATATAGTATTGATTTTCAAAAATAAAAAATGTGTTATTGAAAATTAACCTTATTGTTGTGATGAAAGAATCTTTAGAAAATTTGCAGTGTGGTTCAATCATATTCCACTTTTCTGTTATTAGATCTAGAACTAATTGTAATGGTATATTAGTGAAAAGGATGTAACATCCAATGATATTAATATATGATTTTAGGTAAACGAAAATATCTATATTTATCAGTGAAGGAGAAAGTGTCTTTGTGTTGTATCCTTCTAGAGGAATGATAGTGTTAAAATTTTGGATATGTGTAGTGACAATTTATAAGTAGGAGTGTTGATAGAAGAGATTATAGGACGTAAAGATAAAGTTGGTTTATGGATTTTAGGTAAACCATAGTATTTTCCAGGGATTGAATTATTAATAGTGAGATTTTGTTTTTCTATTTTGGTTAGGTGGTTTTATTTTTAGTAGTTTTAAATGATCATTGACTTTTTGAGTGGTAAAGGTTGGATCTCTAGGTAATTTTTATATATTTTGGGGTCATTTAGTAATTCCATTGATTTTTCAATGTATTGGGATTTATTCATTACAACAGTAATAGAACCTTTATCAGCTCTGGTGACTAAAATATCAGGGTGGTGTTTAAGAATTTTTGCATTTTCGTAGTTACTTAAGTGTGAGTAACAATTTTTGTTGTTAGGGTTTTGTAGGTAGTTGGTAATAATGTTCGTAACTTTTGCCCTAAGAATATTTTCTGTTTATTATCTAACTCATGTGAGTCTATAATGCCTTCAACACTTGCTAATAATTTACCTATGTGAACGTCTTTAGAAGATACTGGTAAATTAAATTTAGGCCCTAAGGATAACACATCTAATATTTTTTGGAATTACACTATTGCTAATGTTAACAATCCATTTGCTATTGTCATTGAATAAGACTTTGTAGTTGTTTTGATTATGTTTTAATTTATCAAACTTCTTTTGGTTAATTTTTTAACTAATATGTATTTCTTATTATAGGAGTCTTTTGTCTTCGTTCAAATTCGTTGAATATATAAATTGGTAAGCTCTCTTGTAAAGAAGCTTTTACTAATTTTAGGGATTTATATAATGATTTTAATTTGGTATGTGTTATTTCTATTTCAAAATTTAGTATGGATTTCTCTAACCTGTGGTTGAATCTGTTAATTCTATTGTTAATCTTCATATTTTGGACTTGTAATAACGATAAAATTTGTTTGTTATTATTGTAGATATGTGTAGGTACAATGTTTTCTTCTGCAACGTTCTAAAAATAGTTTTCGGTTCTCCATGTTTGCCAATTTGTGGGTGGTGTTTGCCCATTTCTTCATGTTTTTGACCATATGCCAACCATAAGTATTGTTAATTCGGTTATAAAATCCCATAATTATAATATAGTAATGAGTTTCTTTTTCTTTTTTCGAACGTAATATACAATTGGAATAATAGAGAATGTCAAATAATTTTTGGGATGAATTTCGTTCGGATGGTTTTTTTTTTTATAATATTTAAATGAAAATCATTTGTTGATAATCAACGTTTCGGACTTTATTTAGACCTTAATCTTGATTCTAAAAGTATAATACATTAATAGCTAGAATAATGGTTGAGTACTTACAAAAACTTGATTTCTTAAAGAATTAAATTGACAAACATTTTGACATTTGAGAAAATTATACAGTATGAACGTCAAATTGAAGTAGACTACTTATTTAAATGTATTTAATATGTAAACGTTTTTTTAAAAAAGGTTGTTAGAAGCAAGGTTGTAGGTAGTATTGTGTTTATCAACAAAGCTATAGACTATTGATTGAAATTATATAGTAGAGTGTAAATATTTGTGAGATTGTGTGTGCTGTTTTAAAGTTTAAACTATTATTGTCTTTTTGTATATAGTATGATTCTAAAAACAATCTGTTAACATAGTTACATTCTATATCTAAAATCTTAGTGTCATCCCAGTTGACTATGTGTTTAGTCTCATGTATGTGTGATGCAAGAGCACATGATTTTTTACCAATTTTGGCGTCACTTTTGTGTTGTGTGAGTCGAGATCTTAGCCACTGATTTGTTTGTCCTATGTACGTCATGTTACAAGAACACTTGATGCTGTATATTAAGTTACTACATATTGGTTTGATAGTTGCATTTTTAATTTTTGTAAAAAGATTGTTAATAGATTTATTGTATTGATAAACAATTTTGATATTATTGTTAATTATTATTTTATGTATTGCCGGTGTAAGATTGTTAATATAAGGTATTTTTTTGTAAATAACGATGTTAGGAGGTTCTGTCTGTGTCGGTTCTATTTGTGTCGGTTTTGTGTTTGAAAATAAGTTTTTTAAAAGTATTTTAGGATATGCATTATTTTCTAAAATGTTTTGTAATAATTTAAGATTTTCAGCTACAAACTGAATATCACATATTTTTATTATTCTATTTTTAGGGCCAGTACAGTGTTTATTTTGTGTTGGTAAGAATGATTAGAAAAATAATTTATATAGCGACCAGAGTTTGTTGGTTTTTATAATAGTTGAATATAATATGATTATCATCGTTTCTTATCACAAGCGTATCTAAAAAAGGGATGCTTTTATTTTTTTCTAATTCTAAATTGAATTGCAGATGAGGATTGAATTGATTAAAACAAATTAAAGTTTCATTAATTTTATCATATGGTATAGAACATAAAATGTCATCTACGTATTTAATTAAAAAAGGTGTATGAAAGGTAAGGGTATGAATAACATTGTCCAATAAGTTATCCATCACTATTTGGGCAATTATGGGAGACAGTGGTGAGCCCATTGGTGTACCAGAGAGTTGTATATAGTATTGATTTTCAAAAATAAAAAATGTGTTATTGAAAATTAACCTTATTGTTGTGATGAAAGAATCTTTAGAAAATTTGCAGTGTGGTTCAATCATATTCCACTTTTCTGTTATTAGATCTAGAACTAATTGTAATGGTATATTAGTGAAAAGGGATGTAACATCCAATGATATTAATATATGATTTTTAGGTAAACGAAAATATCTATATTTATCAGTGAAGGAGAAAGTGTCTTTTGTGTTGTATCCTTCTAGAGGGAATGATAGTGTTAAAATTTTGGATATGTGTAGTGACAATTTATAAGTAGGAGTGTTGATAGAAGAGATTATAGGACGTAAAGATAAAGTTGGTTTATGGATTTTAGGTAAACCATAGTATTTTCCAGGGATTGAATTATTAATAGTGAGATTTTGTTTTTCTATTTTGGTTAGGTGGTTTTTATTTTTTAGTAGTTTTAAATGATCATTGACTTTTTTTTGAGTGGTAAAGGTTGGATCTCTAGGTAATTTTTTATATATTTTGGGGTCATTTAGTAATTCCATTGATTTTTCAATGTATTGGGATTTATTCATTACAACAGTAATAGAACCTTTATCAGCTCTGGTGACTAAAATATCAGGGTGGTGTTTTAAGAATTTTTTTGCATTTTCGTAGTTACTTAAGTGTGAGTAACAATTTTTGTTGTTAGGGTTTTGTAGGTAGTTGGTAATAATGTTCGTAACTTTTGCCCTAAGAATATTTTTCTGTTTATTATCTAACTCATGTGAGTCTATAATGCCTTCAACACTTGCTAATAATTTACCTATGTGAACGTCTTTAGAAGATACTGGTAAATTAAATTTAGGCCCTAAGGATAACACATCTAATATTTTTTTTGGAATTACACTATTGCTAATGTTAACAATCCATTTGCTATTGTCATTGAATAAGACTTTGTAGTTGTTTTGATTATGTTTTAATTTATCAAACTTCTTTTGGTTAATTTTTTTAACTAATATGTATTTCTTATTATAGGAGTCTTTTTGTCTTCGTTCAAATTCGTTGAATATATAAATTGGTAAGCTCTCTTGTACAGAAGCTTTTACTAATTTTAGGGATTTATATAATGATTTTAATTTGGTATGTGTTATTTCTATTTCAAAATTTAGTATGGATTTCTCTAACCTGTGGTTGAATCTGTTAATTCTATTGTTAATCTTCATATTTTGGACTTGTAATAAAAGCATCCCTTTTTTAGATACGCTTGTGATAAGAAACGATGATAATCATATTATATTCAACTATTATAAAAAACCAACAAACTCTGGTCGCTATATAAATTATTTTTCTAATCATTCTTACCAACACAAAATAAACACTGTACTGGCCCTAAAAAATAGAATAATAAAAATATGTGATATTCAGTTTGTAGCTGAAAATCTTAAATTATTACAAAACATTTTAGAAAATAATGCATATCCTAAAATACTTTTAAAAACTTATTTTCAAACACAAAACCGACACAAATAGAACCGACACAGACAGAACCTCCTAACATCGTTATTTACAAAAAAATACCTTATATTAACAATCTTACACCGGCAATACATAAAATAATAATTAACAATAATATCAAAATTGTTTATCAATACAATAAATCTATTAACAATCTTTTTACAAAAATTAAAAATGCAACTATCAAACCAATATGTAGTAACTTAATATACAGCATCAAGTGTTCTTGTAACATGACGTACATAGGACAAACAAATCAGTGGCTAAGATCTCGACTCACACAACACAAAAGTGACGCCAAAATTGGTAAAAAATCATGTGCTCTTGCATCACACATACATGAGACTAAACACATAGTCAACTGGGATGACACTAAGATTTTAGATATAGAATGTAACTATGTTAACAGATTGTTTTTAGAATCATACTATATACAAAAAGACAATAATAGTTTAAACTTTAAAACAGACACACACAATCTCACAAATATTTACACTCTACTATATAATTTCAATCAATAGTCTATAGCTTTGTTGATAAACACAATACTACCTACAACCTTGCTTCTAACAACCTTTTAAAAAAAACGTTTACATATTAAATACATTTAAATAAGTAGTCTACTTCAATTTGACGTTCATACTGTATAATTTTCTCAAATGTCAAAATGTTTGTCAATTTAATTCTTTAAGAAATCAAGTTTTTGTAAGTACTCAACCATTATTCTAGCTATTAATGTATTATACTTTTAGAATCAAGATTAAGGTCTAAATAAAGTCCGAAACGTTGATTATCAACAAATGATTTTCATTTAAATATTATAAAAAAAAAAACCATCCGAACGAAATTCATCCCAAAAATTATTTGACATTCTCTATTATTCCAATTGTATATTACGTTCGAAAAAAGAAAAAGAAACTCATTATTATATATTATATATATATATATATTATATATATATGTATATATTATAGTGGTTTTAAAAGATCAAAAATAAATATAAACGAAGTAATTTCTAAACACCCTGTATAAAGGAACAAACAGAATTTACGGAAAAATTTATTCCCGTTAGTTCATTTTAAGTATCGAGTATTAACGAAATTTTACAAATAATGAATGAAATTTAAGTAGGTTTGCAAAGAAATAAATGGTAGAAGCCAATGTCATTAATTTATTAATTTAATTAAATTTAATTGAACGATTATTGATGTATAATATGCATAAAAGCGTGTAAAAACCCAATAATACCAAGTTGAGACGCGTTGTTAACAAACAAATATATCAGTAGGGTGAAAATACCATGAAAAGAAGCTCGGAGAAATGTATTTAAAACGCTCGTTAAGATTGAACACCTGCGTGGTTTGGAAATGTCAAGTTCCAATAATTTTGTATAGATAAAGATGAAGATTCTACGTATATTGTAAACCGTCGCATGCGTTCTCTGGAAATACTAATGAGGGGTTATTTAAATCACGTAGTAAGTCCACGTGGTGTAAATAGCAAATAAACAGAAATATCGATTTTCTACCACTTAAACCAGGTGAGAATGTAGACTGTTATCAACAGGATGATTAATTAATCAGGGGTTCTTGTAAGTAGTTATATGCAGAATACAAACAAACAACATGCGTTTTTATGGTTATAATTCAATGGTCAAAGCAATACATATACAAATATTAAATAGTAGTGGTATTAAAATAACCATCACTACAAATAAACCCTTAAATTAGAACAAGCTCACCGCCTTCAGCTGCAATAACTGTATCACGCACTGTGAGTTTAACTTAGAGAGCACGTCTAACCAGTACCGTAGCACTCACGCGTCTCCCTTCTTGGTACGGGCGCTCACCCTGCGTCCCTACTACTACCTTCACCCTAACGTAAAATATATATTTATATTTATAAGAGTTGGGCCTGTCACACAGGTTAGAAAGCGACGTAGAAAACGCATAAGCAAGAGACAACGATAGTATAGGAGGGACTTGTAGGACGTCAGTAAATATACGATTGGTCGATATAGTTAGTTGAACGCGAGACAAATACAAGCATAGTGTATATTAATTTTCAGAAAATAGCATAACGACGTGCTGAAATTCGCGGGATTAAATATTGGTTGAGTGCAAAATTGTAAGAAATATTATTTTAAATGAAGGAATTCGCGTTAGGTGGGTATGGAGAGGTTACATTCGAAGTGTATAAATATTAAAAAGAAGTAGCACGGCTCTCTTCTCGTTTAACTTCGTGTCCTTAATAGTTCAAAAGCTTCAGACTACGTATGGAAGCTACCACGAGTTTTTGTAAGTAAAATAAAATTATTTTAAAATTATATTGCACGGTGAGCTTAATAATTTATACGCGGTTTATGTGCCGAGATTACATATTTTTTATTTGAAGTATCACCTATAAAATTTTAATAAGCTCGTGTCGGGACATTAAGTAATGTGGTTTGAAGCAACTAATTGAGAAAGACGTATGTTTAAATTGGATTTGGAATTGGATTACACCGTGGAGGCGGCGTTGACGGATCGGCTTAGATGGAGTTCGTCTAGTAACAGCTAGAAACGGCCTGCAGAACAGATAGAAGAAATACATGGCATTGTCCACAGAGCAGCGATCTCCTAGAAATTTCCAGGTAACGATTTGAAATTGTGATTCTTATAAACTGTGAATATTGGATGACGTATGAGAGTGATTTTCAAGGTAGTGTGGATTATTTACGTATTGAACATAATACGTGTAAATAACTTTATTATGGTATTTAACTAGAAATTTGAAGGTGTCTATAAAGCTTTTTAACGTTCCATCAGAACGTGAAATTTTGTGAAGAGTACATGGCTTTGTTTTTTTTTATTAAAGAGTATGCAAAGTAGAAGGGCATACATTATGCATAATTAGCTGGGTTATCATAAGCTCACCATACCCCCAGAGTTTACTTAGATTAAAAAAATTAATAAATAAATTATAAAGAAGGAATTTTAGAGAAGGTATTATTCAAGGCCCATTTACTCCTGGTACATTTTATGTGTTTGATTATTTTAAAATAAAATACAGGACAGTACAAAATAAGATTTCCTGAAGTGCAACGTGATCAACGAAACATGGACAATATTGAATTTAATTTGTAAATAGTAATAAATAAAAGATTGTATGTTGGTTGTATTTTGTGGTTTTATTGCGAGTGTGTGTGTACGATTGAGAATATGAGAGTAAATTTAGATACCCAAGAGGAGGTCCAAATGAGCTAGCCGGGAGCAGGTGCAAAAAATTGGCAATTCAACCGAGGAAGAGAGGAAAACGGGTAAGAAATTTTTTTTGTTGACTTATTTAAATTTTTGGAAATTTTTCTATTTTCGAATTTGAAAATTTAATAAAATTTTCAAATATATCTTTGTTGGTGAGGATTCAGACCCGAGTTACACAGCAATATGTATATATATATATATATATATATATATATATATTTATGTAAAGTTGAATCACCATTTCAAATCGAACTGGTAATTGAACCGTTAAAAGAACAGTCAGATTTGAACCTACGACCATTGATTTGCCAGATGAATACTCTAACCAACTGAGCTATGCATATATATATATATATATATATATATATATATATATATATATATATATATTGCTATAGTAGCCCCCTCACTCGTTGTAGTCGGATGTAACAAACGTTCTACATAACGCCACCGCTCTGTGTTTCCCACTTTAATCTTTTACTTTTATTATTATGCCACGGCTAGCCCTTTTTAATCTACACAGAGTGCACAACGTTACGATGATCAATTTTCTTTTTTACCCCTTTATGATTACCTGTTTGAATTTATAAAACGAAGTCAATCAACATTCATATAATGAAAGGAAATAATATTTACAATCTTTGAAATTCTTTAAATACACCTTTCAACCAATTAATATCATATGTATTATTAAAATAAAGTCACCAAAAACAACATCTTTTTACAAAAAAATCAAGAACGTTCGAGACCTTTTTATGATTTATTACGTAAGTTTAAAGGTATGCAACGTTCCTTGCTGATTCTTTAGTTTTGGATAAATTGAATAAATTCAGTATTCAAATTTAAATTGAAAAGATGCCTTAAAACTAGGTAGGTCTGACTTGCTTTGTTTCGTGTTGTGGATCTCTTGTGGACCTCTTACTGTCTTCAATCGAATACCAATGCTCTGCTTTGTCGAACCAATATTTCAGTACAGTTAACCCTTGCTTTCCAAAAATCACCTCGTGTTTCTTTATTTTATATTTCTCTGCTTATGCTTTGAATCTCTTCCCTTAAATACCACTTGAAATTCCAGACTTCGGATCATAAATTAGCAGCGTATTAGAATTGTCCGATAATTATACCAGAATTAAAATTAGAATTGTTTTATAATTGAACCAGAAATAGTCCAGAAGCCGATTAGAATTGAATTGTTCCAAAATTAGAGTTGTCTTCGACGCAGATTAGAATCATAAGTATTTTCGATGTGGATTAAAATTCTTTTCGACGCAGATTAGAAGTCGTTTTCTAAAAAAAGACGGCAAAAACTCTTCATGTATTCTTAACACAATCTTTATGCAGTACTATTTTTACTGTATTCTAAACTTTATTTATTTGACGCGTAGATTTCTGGTTAAAAGTAATGCGAATTCTAAGTGCATCAAGTGTAGACTGAGGTGGGTGTTAAATAGCCTTTTCCCACTACCTTTGGGTTGGGTTTTCAAGCAGTTTTGCAGATTGTCGCGACCAACCAGGTTTTCTTTAATATTCCCTGTATTTTTAAGCTGTTTCTGATGAAAATTCCTTCGGATTGCCGTGTCATGGTGTTTATTTGCGATCTTTGATACATTATAATTTGTTATCATGGCCAGACTTTCAACTTACGTCTGTTGTTTTGTTGTTACATGCCTGTTTGAATTGATAAAACGAAGTCAATCAATATTCATATAATGAATGGAAATAATATCTACACTTCACAATTTTTGTAATCCTTTAAATACACCCTTCAATCAATTAATATTGTCTGGATCATTTATCACAAATGTTTAATTTAAAGTCACAAAAAAAACAACCTCTTTTACTAAAAAAATCTGGAACATTCAAGACCCTTTTTATGCTTATCACGTAAATTTCAACGTATTCAATATTTTTGTTGACTCCTTACAAGTTTGAGAGAAAACTAATATATTTAGTGTTTAAATTTAAATTTGAAAAAAATTCTTATACTAGTTAACCCTGACCTGTGATATCCTGATTTGCTGTTGCATGTTGTGGATCAACACCTCCTTATTATCTTCAATCGATAACCAATGCTCTTCTTTGTGCTCCTTCACGTACGTTTGAACCAATTGTTTTGTTACTCCTTATTTCCAAAATTCACCTCGTGCTTTACTTTATATTACAAACTTGATTTCTGAATACCACTCAGAAGTTCTAACTACCAGACTTAGATCCTTAGAATTCGTAGTTATTTTAGATACCCTTTAGAAGTCATAAGTGAACTAGATACACCTTCGAAGTCCAGAATTGGAATTGGGTTTCTTAGGGACACATTGGAAGTCGTAAATTAGAATTGGGTTTCTTAGGAACTCCTTAGAAGCCCTACATTATTATAAACATTTAATTTAGATTAATTAACAATTTCTACTCACGTTTTCTGCAAAAACGGCAAAAGCTTTTTCATATATCTTCAACGTCAACTATTATTACACAACACTACTTTTCACAATAATATAATTTAAAATTTATTTATTTGACACGTAAATACTTGAGCGTTGCAGGTTCGACTTGCTTCAAATTGAGACTGCCTTTTCTTATTAACTCTGGGCGTTATATAGCTTTTGCTATGTACATTTGGATTGGTTTGTCCAGACAGCCTTACAAAGTGTTGTAACCAACCATGTTTGTTTTGGATATTCCTAGTAGTTTTCAAGCTGATTTCTGACGAAATTATTCTGAAGTTCCGTATCATGCTGGTATTTGCTATTGTTTTACGATCTTTGACCGCCTGTTTTGTTATTATAGTTGGACCTTTATTTAGCTTATGTCTATTGTTTATGTAGATAAAGCTTTTGGAGAATTGAACATAATAACTGATGTAATATGAGTGATGTTTTCGTTTATGTCTCTATTTAAAACGTATCTTTGAAAGTGCGTTTCCTATCAAAGCGCTTTATTATTCCTTTCTTTATTACAAGCGTAATTGCATGAAGATTTACCAGGTTTTATCTTATCTCATGTGTATCTATTTTATAAACTTATTGAACGCTTCTTGAAGTATTTTAATTACATGTATAATTATTTCTCTGCTGAATATGCATTCTATTATTGGAAGATGTGCTTACTGGCATTGATTAAAGTTAATTGCGGTCCATATACAGGGTGTTAAATGTTTGTTATTTACATAATGTGCGAATTATTTATTTTTCTGCTAAATAAATGCAGTTTTCTGATTCTTATTGCTATGTACAGTTACTACGCGACGCTTACGACTCAATACACCCCTAAACAACACCTTATCAGAGCAATATATATATATATATATATATATATATATATATATTGCTGTGATATACTCCTGTTTTCGCCTCGGCTGCTCACCTAATTTTATAAACCTCCTCATTCATAAAATTAAACAACACATTCCTACCACAAACATCAACGTTAACTCTATTTACATCAATATTCAGAATACATTAAATTTTCAAATTAAATTTCAGCATAAAATTCAGTTTTAAAAAGAATTTCAAGATTAATTTTATTATCATTTTAATGTGCATCCAGAATTAAAGTCCTTGTAGGATGCCTACTAATTACTATAACAATATATGCAGAGTAAAAGGAGCATCTACCACCCCTTTACGTTAATTAACCAGGTTCGTCTAATTGAGCTCAAAGACATACCCATATTTTTATCATAATCCAGAACATCAATACTAAATACCCTTTCTACTTAAACAAGCAAATTTCACCTTAAAATAAAAATATTATTGCTAGTACAATTTCACTACTGTCCATTTTAAATAAACAAATTAGAAAGTTATTCAACACACACCAACATCTCAAAGTTCAAACAAATAGTATAATTTACCTGAAGGTTACTTGCACTCGTAGCTTCAATGTACATCGTCCCTTTCGTTAATCACACCATTCCAACTGGGTTATATTTACGGCTTCTAATTCTCAACGCTTTTAAAATTTTCTCCATCACCATTTATTTAAAGTTGTTTCTGGGCTTTTCCGGAACTCATCTGTGTATATCTGACCCTTGTTTCGTGGATCCAGACACGTATTTGAACCATTTAATTATTAACACCCCCGAAAAATAGCAAAGAAATTCATGCGTCTTTCACCAATATACGCCAAAACTGCCTACTTTTGTGTATACATTTGTCGTTGTAAATTTTGCTAATTGGTACAGTGATACTAAATTTTATTACCTTGTATCTAAGTGCACTGAAGTACATTCATGTTAGCACGTAAATAACAAACTATTTTGAATCACTAAAATATACGAGCAAAATTTTAAATTATTTTATCAAACTAAAATGCACTGTTTAACATCTTGAATCAAGTCGCGGATGTAAGAGCTTTAACGCATCGAATAGTCAAAAGTCTAAGAGAGCCTTGTTTATATTCACCTCGGTATATATAGCAAAAAGCCTGTCTGTCGGTCTGTTCCCCAAAACGGGTAATTCTAAAGAATTTCTCATGCCATGTTCCCAGTCCGTCGCTCGCGCGTCGGTTTTTACGAATTTTTCACTCGCCCCATTTAAATCTCAGAAATTCACACGGCACGCAAACATGTCCGAGAAAAACTAATTAATTTTGTACAGAAATTGTTGTTTCTACCTCTGATATTTGCATCCTATTTTCAACCAATTGTGACCCTCGTGACGTTGCTTAAATCACGCCTTTACTATATGTGTCTCGGTCTCGCGCATATTATCTGTCTCTATCTAACCTGTTCTTAGTGGTGCAAATTGATATTCCTTACGATCGATTATTTCAGTCCACATGGACTGTTATCTGGGTTTAATAACCCCGTATCGCACCTTCTCGTGAATATTAAGCCTCGGTTTCCCAAGATTCTTTGAAACCATTTGTTATCTACACAATTTTCGCCGTACGTGATATTTAAACTACGCAGGTGTTCTAAAGAATATTAATTCTCAGAGCTTTATTTTCTGGTATTATAATCTTGGATTTTCACAGACTTTTATGCTTATTATTAATAATGGTTTAATTAACTCCAATTAAAATTGACTTCTATCCTTTCATTTTTAGCGAATACAAGTTAAATATTAATTATTATGTGTACACTCTGTTTAATACCGGTTACTTAAAATAGGGTTAATTAATATAAATTTTGCACGTAATTTCCATTTGTTTAGGAATAATTAAATTACACGCAGAGCTTTTTTAATACTGTTTCTTTTGATATAAAGCGTCTTGTACATGATTTAAATTTCTTATTTTTACTGAAACGACCGAATTTATTTATGCTTCATGGTTTTAATAAAGCGTATTATTTAATAAAATTCCTTATACACGGTGATTAAAATTATTTGATGTGATTATTTAATTTTCTACCCTGGTCTAAATATGAGTAATATATATATATATATATATATATATATATATATATATATATTGCTGTGCCGGGTTAGGCTAAATATGTATAAATAGGTCAAATGTGTATTCGTGTAAACACCCTGTACATAGAAAACAATAATTTATTTATTATGCTTCAATTAAATAAAATTGGAATCAAAACGGACATATTATAATATAAGCTCAAAACAATAATTTATGTATTACGCTTCAAATTAAGGAAATGGGGATAAAAGGGCATATTTTAAGTTCATATCAATAATTTGTATACATTAAGTTGATTCAAGGATAAAAATTACGTACAAAAATTAGCAGGATTAAAACTCTGCAGGGTAAAAATCAATAAGTTAAGCAACGGACATTTATTTAAGATAGTAAACTAAAGCAGTTTGTAAAACGTTACAAAGTGTAAGACAGCAAAACAAGTCAAGGTTTCAAGGAATAAAAACTTGGGGAGATAAGCATTTCTTGTGAAAGCTAGAAGACGTTAACAAAACATTTCAACGGAAAGACACAAGGTTAGCTTCAACCGACGTGTTTTCCATAAACAGATCGATAAAAATGTAAGGGACAGAGAATCTTTAAAATGTAATAAAGGCAGATGGAAAATATAGCAGGTGTTTGAGTAACAAACAGTCTCAAGAGCGCGGTAAACAAATATTTGTAGAGACTAAGATAGGAGCGCAGATACAACAGGTTTTACGTCACACGATATCGATTTTTCAAGGTGCACATATATAAGAAGGGAGCTTTAAACGTAGACAACAGGGCAATAGTGATATCATAAGACAAAAACAGGAAAGGTGATTATAAACGTATGAGTGGAATAAGAATAAAACGCGGACATTAAAAGGCGTGCTTAGGATTCGTGAGAGGCGATAGGAAACGGACACAGTTCACAGAACAATTGGACGGTTGGTTAGTTTAGCGTGTTTTCAAAGTATAATGTCGTTGAGGTGGTAAAATTGTTGCTTTTCAAAGTTCGTTGTGTTGTGTACATCTAAAAATTTGTGGAATTGAGTGGCAGTTACTGGAGTTTAGAGAATGCAACGAAAATACGTGACACAAAAATGGGGTTTTTGAGGTTATATAAGGATTGCCAGAAGGGGCGATCGCTCTCATATTTTCTGAGTCGCATCACTTACTTTTGGTAGTTTAGAGCAGACCATACTAGCTTGAAGTCGTGTAATAGTGCAGTCCGAATAATTTACAAGTGTTTGAAATGCACGTGTTGGCGCAAGTAATTTAAACAGGCCTAACATACTTAGAAATAAATAATACCATTGAAACAGGATGACAAGTAAGTAAGCGAATTATTGGAGAACTGGATGAACGAGTTAGTTGGAGGAGGAAGCGAAGTCTGGGTTTTGTACTGGCAGTCGTGTGGAAAGCGTTCACAAATTGGTGGAGAACTGGATGAACGACGTAAGAAAAATCCAGTCAAAGTTGGAAAGCATCAAGATGGTGTAAGCCAGGAACGTGGGTCTGGTGAAGATCAACTACAGAGGTGGTGATTTAGAAGAACATTCTAGGTAACGTTTTTTTTTTTGTTGAAATGTTGTGATGATATGGTGTTATCAAAAACGCTGTGTGTTTTGAGTTATTTGGTGAAATTTTTGGAAACTGAACAGTAATTTGTTTGACATATGTAAAAGGCAATAATTTAAATCTGAGGGTGCAAATACTTGAATAAATTTTTTTGGTGTGAAGAGTAAACGAGTCTTTAGCATAACTTGTTGATGCAATATTTTAGGCATACAAAATTAAAGGTTTATAATGAGCTCAACATAGACCTGGAGAGCGTAAATTTAGAGTTTTAGGAGAGGCCCATCTGCTTCGAACGAAATTATGTCATATAGAGTAACATAAAAGCTCACGAGAATTTTAGATTAATGTTTCAATAACGAACCAAAGTGAAATGTTTTATCGTAAAATGTTTGTAAATATTGAGATTATGCGAATAATTATTTGAGTTATATGAATAAAAAGGTGTGCGTTTTTTGGAAATATTTAATTTTTTTTATTTCTTTTATTAGAAAGGTGTTGAAAGAATGAGTAGCCGTGGTAGATAAACTCGGAGAAGCAATTTTTTGTAAATACCAAACTAGAACATATCGAAATTCAAGAAATTTGTAACAAAGTTTTATTTAGGTACAAATTGGTGGAGGAATAGTGGGGCATGATTCCAGAATAACTACAATACATTTTTATGGCTTCCCAAGCGTGGGCCTACATTTAGGAGAGTATAGAGCATTTTAATGACGCCCAAAGTGTGGGGCACGAATTAGCGAGCCGATCAAAGAGGACCTTTCTAGAGAACCACTGCAATATGTATAAGAAAAGTAGGTTTAATAAGTCTTAAATTAATACAAAGTTAAAAGAAATTATTGGCAAGTGACTCAAATTCAGCCACGAAGGCATCCTGTCGACGCATTTCGCCCTAATTAAAGCTCATCAGAACAGGAGTAGCAAAGTTGTAATATTTAATACAGACACCTTATAGGAAGCACATCATCACCTAGCTCACAATTTGTGTCTTCGTGTCGTTTCACTTGACATCGCAGGTTTTAGCAACAGTTGGCACGAAAGAGATCCGGCTCAACTGCCTTTTTCCATGGCCAAAAGTTATAATTTAAAAGAAAAGTAGGCGATGTTAGGTAAAACGACACGAAGACACAAATTGTGAGCTAGGTGATGCTGTACCTCCCTTAATGTGTCTGTATTAAATATTACAATTTTGCTACTCCTGCCCTGATGAGCTCCACTTAGGGCGAAACGCGAATTTGAGTCACTTGCCAATAATTCAAATATATATATATATATATATATATATATATATACATACACATATATCGACATGATAAGAGGTCACGAGAGGTTATTGAAACCCTAATTTAAAAAATTTAGTTTGAGAAACTAAAATCAAAATGTATTTAAAAACCCCAAAAGTAATAAATAATTTTATGTGTAAATTTCCTATAAAGCGCAAACCCTTTTGCATTAAAAAGCAATCAAAGTTTAAATTAATTAACCCGTGAATTGTAGCAATTGATTCTAAATAACGAATTTTCCAGAACGATGAGTCATCGGGATTTAGAAATACGTTAAATTTGCATAATATCATTAAGAAATAAACGTTTGTTCCGGGTAGCAGCTTAAACATCGAAAATAACTCGTAAAATTCCCTGGAACAACTGATAAGAAATAATTTAAGTTCTTCGCATTCACTATTGGAGAGAAGCAATATGCAACAATAATATCATATGATAAACAATGGCAAAAGCGAGTGTCACGGATACCTATAACAGATAAAAAGGCAATAAAATGTCGAAGTTTTATACGCTAATTGGGCATTGCGGGACATCTTACATCATAATGTTCGAGATTATACTGGTGAAAATCTAGAAAAATAGACAATTGGTATATAAAGGAGCGCTTATCGCTTCGAAGGGAATTCATTCATAAAATTTGATCCGATGCAGTCGGCGCTTAAAGTAGCTCAGGAAATGTTATTTTAAAACGCTAGCCGCTACCTTGTAGAAGTATGCAGTAAAACATAGTTGCGAAGTTGCAATGAATATTGAAGTGATGTTTTTAAACCCAAATTACATACAAAAATGGAATTATTAATTACGAAGAAAAGGCAAAATTCTTCAATATAAAGCTATTTTTAAAGATGTATTAAATAATTGAAAAGAAGATTTAACCTAAAAAGGTACTTTGACAATTGCTATTGAAAATCAGGAATTTTGATTTGAAAAATCCTGTAAGCTGATTTGGAGATCGATTTAAAATAAAATTTTTAAATACGAGAAGCGTTTTGTGGATTCTGCAAGTATCACTGTTAGATTTATTTTTAACTGATATTAGAGTATTTAAATCTAGTTTAAGTTAATCCTAATAATTTTTTTCTTGTGTGAAGGATTTTTCTTACCAGGAGTTTGTATTCAGAGTTTGATATACTCTGACCTTTAATAGAATATATGTCAAGGATTTTTCTGACCAAAACAAATCTTACCAGTGTGGAAATAATTTTTAACCAGGTAAAAGATTTTCAAAAGAATAAGATTTATTTCATTTTGAGAAATCTATAAATTTCGTTGAGCTAAGCAGGCAAAGCTAAAAAGGGAAGTTAGGTGAACCATTTCAAGTTAAACAAATTGCTGTGTATGTATCACAGCACTCCTTAAGCGACCCTTTCAAAAGGGCCTTGTCATAGCAGTCTTTTAGTGGCTCCCAACGCAAGGCCTTACCATATCACTCTTTTAGCGGCATCACAACGTGCATGTCTCTGGAGGAATAGTAAATATTTTAGGAAGTGGTAATATAGATGAATGGCAATCAAATATTCCATAATAACATGTGTCCAATTTTTATTGAGTACAGAGATGAAGCTGTTAGTAAGTAACCCAAATAAAAGACAAATAGGACATTCAAAGTTGATTTTCAAAACATTTCACCACTGCATTGCACATTGCATTTTCGTTTTGTGTGTTGATATACCAGTTGCTATGGACGTATTTATCGATTGTCAACAGTAGTGTGTTGATGTTCAAGCTGTGAAGTTGTGTTATAGTTTACATTGAATTTTTCAACTGTCATTGTGATTTGTTGGCTTAGTCTACTGTATCGTTTAAATATGATGGGGTTCTCACACATTCTAGTGGTCAGGTGACACTTTATCTAAACCTAACATTACCCGAACCTTACTCCTTTTAGATTGGTGCCTGTAGGTCCTGTATTGTCACGTACGTTAAAAATCCATACTTTGCTTGGAACAGCAAGGTCGAGCATTGGACAGTCAACACAAATTTTTTAAATGTGAAGAATAGGCTTGTGATATATCGTTTGAAAGGTCTCTTCATTCTCTATTCAAAAATGTAATAGTTTTTAAATTTATTGCAACAATTAAGATAGAATAAAATAAAATCATGTGATTACAAAAATTCGCTACAATACAATCAAAACTTATTGCAATATACTAAAAACTTTTTTCCCGTTTCAGTCTTGATAATAAGAAAGTAAGCAAAAACCATATCAATGTGTTTTTTAGATGGTATCCATTAAAGAAACTTTAGAGTTTCCGTGGCAACGTCAGTTTGTTTAAAACGCCTTAGCAAATTGTTTTGTAATTATGCATAAGTTGTCAGTATTATAATTTTAGTTTGAAATTTGTTGACTTCAATTCTGAAAAATGATTAGATTAATGAAAACCCATAAAATAACAGTTTTACAAATGATTGCTTATGGAGATAAAACCCGAACACAACAGGAAGTAACTCGCCTATTTCATGAGGAATTTCCTGATTTACAGTCATTATCCCAAAGAACAATTAGTAAAATAGAGAAGCATTACATGTGATTTTTTTTTCCAATGCTCCACCCGAAGGTACTACATTGGCCAGGAAGCGAGTTTTTTTTACCTGGAAAATTTTGAATTTTGCCGAATCCTTGCTGTTCCAAGCAAGGTAGGGATTTTTAACGTGCGTGACAACACTCACACACGGGACTTCCATTTTACCTCTCATCCGAACGAGGGTGTATTTTTGTGAAAAATGCTCGCCTAACATTTTTCAAGCGTACCGTGTCGAGATTCAAAATAGAGAAGCAGCTTCGCGAGTTTGATCATGTACAGCAGATACAAAAACCAGCTGCCAATGCACTGAATGATGAAATCAAATTAGATGTGACGCTTGAGTTTGAGGAAAACCCACATACATTGAGTAGACAGGCATCCACTACATTAAATGTTAGCCATACATCGATAGTAAACATATTAAATGAAAATAAAATGTATCCCTATAAAATGATACCTACTCGAACGCTCATGGAAGACGATTATGATAGAACTTATTTTTGTGAGCGAATGATGGACATGTTGGATAACAATATTATCCAATTAGAAGATGTTATGTTTTCTGAGGAGTGCACTTTTTCACTTAAAGGCCATGCTAATCGGCAAAATTGCCACTTTTGGTCAACGGAAAACTCACACTGGATGAGAGAACACACACAATACCCTCAAAAGGTTAATGTTTGGGCAGGGATTGTTGGAAACCATATCAATGGTCCCTTTTTCATTGACGGCAATTTGAATGGCGATCATTATTTGGCACTACTTCAAAATGATGTTATTCCAACTTTGGAAAATTTATATCCTAATCCAGGAAACCCTCAAATTCCAGTGAATACGATATGGTTTCAGCAGGATGGAGCACCACCACATTACCAACACAATGTTTGGCAGTACCTCGATGCAATATTTTCCAATCGGTGGATAGGGAGGTGAGGATCGATAGAATAGCCAGCACGATCACCTGATCTTACATTATTAGATTTCTTTTTATGGGGATATGTAAAGAGCATTGTGTGCAAAACTAAACCTTTTGATTTAAATTACTTACAAGAAAGAATAACGCTTGCGATTTGGTTGATCACGCCTGATATGTTAAATAATCTTAGAAGACAGTTTTATTTAAGATTAGGATGTTGCCAAGATGTTCACAGTGAACATCTAGTTCATTGACATTCATAGTTCTTTTTAGTGTTTTACATTTTATTACGTTTAGCATTACATTTTAGTTTTTGATTGTATTGTAGCGAATTTTTGTAATCACATGATTTTATTTTATTCTGCCTTAATTGTTACAATAAACTTAAAAACTATAACATTTTTGAATAGAGCATCAAGAAACCTTTCGAGTGATATATCACAAGTCTATACTTCCCATTTAAAAAATTGGGGGTTGTACCTGTCATTTGAAGGGGGTTGAAGGTAAGGATCGCATTTTCACCTTGAAGGATGTCAATTTATAATTTAAATTTGACGTGTTTCGGGATTTTTTATAAATATGTACAGTAAGATCTCTCAACTGGATTATACCATTTTATATGTTTATCGATTGTGTAGCTGGTGCGTTATTATACATTTGGAAACACTCCTGTATGTTTGTTTGCATATACTTTGGTCTCATAATACATCATATCCAACAGAAAATCAGCCTGCCAAGACTGTTCTTCTATGCTACATAGTATCAAATAAAAAAGTAAGGAAGTGATCGGAGCTGATTATCAGGTATACCTGTAATTTCATCTTATCTTAGCGTAAATTCCTTCATAATGTCTTTGGATTAGCATATGATGTTCTCTACATGAATTAAGCAAATTAGAAATATGTAAACTGTCAGAGCACAGTCATCAGACAAGCTTACAAAGAAAAAGGTTTTAGTAAACATATGAAAAAGTAATATCAATTTCCATAAAATCATATTTTATTTAATATACAAAGCATAACATAATATAAAATATTAAATGAACACAACATCAATAAATTTTAAGTTTAAAACAACAGTATAAGAAAACAAATAATAAAAATATTCTCATAGAAATTAAAATTGTAATATTAAAAATTCATTGCATATGAAATTTTGAAGAATAACAAATTCATAAATTGTTTACTATCACTTAATGTTATTAACATTGCAAAACATATTTAAATTAACCTATTTAAACCATTCACAGGACAGTTACATTCATAAATACATGTGGTACACTCGTATTAATTACTCGATTGAGCTGTTTAATTAAAAAGAACTACTGATCAAAATAAAGTTAATAATAATTGCATAGTTAGGAAAAGTAAACCTAAGAATAAAATACAATCTCATTTAAGTTGAACATGCCAGACTCAAAATAACAATCAGACTAACAGAGAAAGATCTGTAAGTTACAACAATTAGAAAAATATAAAAGCATCTGAAGTTTGAAAAATATAGAAATTAAGAAATCATTGCTAAAAAGAATTTGCAACGCCACATATAAAGTGTGGTAAGTAAGTTTGACATGCCTGGTAAATGTTTCAAACAAGTGTCTAAATTGTTTATATAAAAACAAATGAGAGAATGTAAGAAAACATTTTGTTACAAAAATGCACTCTCTAACTTTCGTCCTCACATTTAAATAGTACTAATATAAATACATACATTAATAAAACTTTGCTATTAATCTCCAAATTATTTTGAAAGTTTAAGCTATAGAATTAAAGATCTTAACAGTTATAATAATATCATATCATTTAAGTCTTTCATTCCACATTGAGAAGTACATTAATCTTAAACTGAGATAAAATCAAATTTAACTAAACAAAATTATTTAAAAGGCACAAGCTGGAAACAGTTTTGTGAAGGTAATTTTCTTATAGCTCTTATACACAACAAATAGACAATAATAAATTCAAATGGAGTTTGTTGGCAATTTGCAAAAAGCAATAAATGACTGGTTTTGTTGTTTGCACCTCATTAAATGATTATGCTGTATGACAAGTCTATTGTAAAAGTTTATGCTACGGGTTTGGGGTTTAAAGCTTACAAACCCACATGTTGATGAGTTTTATTATTAGCGGTGCCAATGACGCCGACGGACGCTTCAAATAATTATTTGCTTCTCATTAGTACACTGCGTTTTTGAGTTTCAATACAAACAATGGGTGTACTACTTTACAAGTGCAAAATCTTTGATGATTCCTACAAAAGCAAAAGTTACAGTAATAAATACCTACTACCATTTGAACCTTTTAACTTTATTACTGCAGATATTGGATATTTTGAACACTGACACCAAAAAGGAATTGCAAATACCAATTATGTGGTAATAGCTTATATAGTAGCATTTTACAAGCTCATTACCTATAAAGTAGAACATCCAATGTTTATATCAAAACTCAAAAAATGCTGTTTACTAACGAGTAACAAATAAACATTAGAAGCGCCCGTCAGTGTCCTTGCTTATAATAAAACACATTAATTCATGCGTTAGTAAACTTTAAACTGTAAATCATACCATACACTTTATGATAGGCTTATCATACAGCATAAACGTTATATCGGTGGTCACCCACCAGGAAATTTCAATTACAGCATGTGGTGAGTATCCTCCTTACTTATATACATACCCTAATACCATCCATTTCAATTTTAGTTTTAAAAAACATCAATGCCAATCTATAGTTAGTTTTAAGCATCGGTTAAAATATTTCTATGAAGTTAAAAATTAAGATCAATTATGGGGACAATCAAAGATGCTTTACTAATTCAAAATATTAGTACTTCCAGTTATACCGCAAGTCATCAACAACTTCATTTAGATAGAATTTAAAATTAAGCGATTTTTAAATAACAGTAACAAAAAGAAAAGTCCATGTATAATAAATCAATATAAAAGTTTACTATAATTAATTGTGAATTTAAAAATCAATAAAGTTGTATAGTTTCTAAAACACTTGCCGTGTAAAGAACTTAATTTACTTATATTTTGACAAGCCTTTACTTACAAAAAGTTCAAATTTTTTACAACTTAGAAGTATTTGGACATTCCATTATTTTAGAATAAATTAGCATACAAAACATTAATTCATAGATACGGTGAAACAAAAAACTATACGTGTTAAGTGAATTAACTCGTAACATGCTTTTTTTAATTACTAGATAGCCAGTCTCCATTTTTATGTACTTGATCTGTCGAATCAGGGTTATTACGTCACATGCTTACCCATGGGCTACGTTGCCAAATGTTAAAAATGTGTTCAGTATTTGTATAAAATATATGCATTAACTAGAAACCAAACAAAATAGGTTTGGCAATAGTACATTGCAATACAAATAGCAAAAACTAGAATGATTTTAATATATATTAATATGTTAAGATGCCCTAAGGGTTTTATGTCGTCAATTCTTTCAAGAAAATAGTTCGAGTCATTGTTTCAAATGAATCAAATGAGAGCGGATTCGCAAAAATTCAATTTTTGTAGGCGGAGGATCGGTAGAATATACGATGATAGCCTTAACATTATCGAAGGGTTAAGAAAATTCAACTACGTTTTTGTCAAAATCCAAACTATGGTACGAGAAATTGTTGTTCGTTCCATTTCCGGAGCAAGAATCGCTATCTACGTACATTTTGTGTCTTTGCAGGTACAATATTGCATGAAGTACGCCCAAAACAAACCTCTTTCGTTTTTAAATGTACATAATTCATTTTAGAAGTTTAAATATAAATTAAAGAATCTCTAAAAGCCAAATTAAAAGTTTTTATTAGTAACTCAAAAAATAAAACTCATCAAAAGATAAAATAAGTCAATAAGTAAACAAATATGCAAAAAGACAATTTTACCCAAGTCGATCTAACAAAAATTTCACCATTCAAACTGAAAAAAAAAGGTTATTAAACATTGAAGTCTTAAATGAATAAGCAAAAATCACTGTAGGGTAAATCTGTTGAAGACATTAAAAATTAAGAACATTTATCCTAAGGAAATTTACATAACTTTATTATAAAAAAAAGGAAAACAATTTTATTTGGCAAAGGCAAATTATAGATGAGTCAAAGTCATTTATTACAAAAATATTAAGATGAATACTGTGGTATTTCAACATGTATCAATGTATACAGAACTTATTACAAAAATAAATTAATTATATGTTCCATGCCAAACATGAGATCTGAGCACGTTATTAAGTACAAAATTTTAAAGCTTTTCATTGAAATAGATCTAAGTAAATTATGTTACGTTATTCATAGAAAATCATAATTTTATCTCATTAACTTTATTGAAGCTCAAACATTAAATATTACTTAAAAAAAATTAGATATGCCAAATTACATTACTTGTGTTATTTTAATACTTAACAGAATTATTTAGTTACGAAAATTGTAAGATCTATTCTAGCTCGGTAGTAGGGTTGCTGTTTTCAGTTCATATCGTAATGTTAATCCCACACAAAGCAAGCATTCTTAATTTGTCATGCTTCCCAAGATGACATCTAAATTTAACAGACACGCCCACAGTTTAAGTTGATACAGATAGTTCATAGTACAATCGGAACATTTTTTTATTACAACCTTAACATTTTATAATTAACAAGCAATATTACATCATAGAATCCATAGGTTAAGGCGCCATTGATGCGGTTTTGACTTTGCTTAATTAGCCATTAAGTTTAATCACGCAAATTTCTAAGTTAGTAACACTTACAGTTTATGCCTCGGCAACGAGCTCCTCTCAGGGTTTCGTAGCTGTGTTTTCTCAAATTTGTTTTACACAAATGTCTATAAATCTCTGTAGCGCCCTAAAGCGTAAAAAGGCTCAAAGATAACGAGTACTACATCAAAGATACACAGAAGAACGAAACTTTGAAAAATACAACCGCTTCCATTAATTCCTGGTACTGAAGTGGTCCATGTATTTCCCCACAAATTGTCCACGCACTTCTTTCTTATTTCTTGGATTGGCTTATGCAAACCAATTGGAATAAAGAATCTCGACATTTCAGTACAATGTAACTAATAATTTTAGGAAATAAGTGGAATTCTTTCACTTTTATACTCAATACATTAAATTTAATAAATGGAAACTGGTTTTCCAGTATTTGAAAAAGGCATGTTACAAGTTAATTCATTTAACACGTAACAAATCAAGTGATAACTTAATCTGAATAATTATTCGTATATTTTTAATCCTTTTAACCTGAAAAATACTACTGGTTCAGATAGTGTGCCTATATCAAATCTTACACAGACTCGTTTATGGTATTATTGTAGAATACCGCTAGCGGGAGTGAGATTGTCCTTATTGAAGATACTCTGTGCAATTTCCTGATTTTGTTATTACTTATAGTATTACAATAGTACGCTTACATTTGACAATTTTGTTTTGAGTTTGTTCTGTTGGCTGGAATGTACACCACATCTTACTGACTATCAAGGCATTCATTCCTGCCACTATTTCTGTGGTTGTGTCTACCAAGAAGTTGATGATTATTCCATCCCAAAATTTTGTGTCTTCAGTCAAGTTAGACCAGTAAGGTCCCATCCAGAATATTTGCCAATCAATTATGTTTAAACAATACTGCTCAACATGCAGGTTTTATTGATGTTTCAAGTATTTATCATGATGTTTTAAAAGCAACATTATGTTGCTCCACTTTTGGAGATACTTAGTTAGCACCAGTTTTTTTTTTGGAGCAAAGTATCCCCAGTAATATTTGTCTTCCCCAGTCTTTGTCATAGAATGTTAATTACAGTCTTTTTTTTTTGTTTCAGACATATCAGGCACATATTAAAGGAAACTAAGCAGTGAAGATTTGTAGATGATACAGAAGAAAACCTGCAAGAATGTTTAAATTACATAAAAAATGGAGAAATGACTCACACACAAGCCAAAGCAAAATTCAATATCCCAATACTTAGCTATTTTTAACAAATTGAATAAAAGTTGTTCCAACAAACAGGGTTAGCCCCCAGTATGTTCAGACTAACACAACTTCGAAAACATCAACCAACTAAGAAAACAAAAGCCGCAAATAAGAGTGGGAAGATAAGTTTACATTTACCTATGGTAGCAATAAAACTAAAAATGCCGTTGATGATAATGATAAGGTATATGATTTAAATGATTTTGAAAATGACCGTATGCATGAAGTTGAATAATTAGAAAAAGACAGAGAAGTTAGGAATGAAATTTATGCCTTAAGGACAGGAGAGAGGGATTTTGCAAAACTTTTATAATTAGAAGAAACCCAATGGGAAGTAGGAGAGTGTTGGCTTTTGTTACGAAAGAGAATATTTTCCAGAGAAAATTTGAAGCCTAAGAGGAGATGAAGTGGAGATAAGTGTAAAGCAATGCCATTAAAATCTTGGAAATGACCCGAGAAACCCGATGTAAATAACTGTGATTGGGAAGATGCAATTGATCACATCAAAGCCCAAGTAGTGTCCAAATGAGATTTTTTTGATGCCAGAACTGCATAAACTGTGATGGTTTCAACATGTAGATTATATTCTTTTTGGGTTTAAGTTGGAATGCATTTTTAGGATCATAATAAGCCTAGTAACTGCAATAAGTAAAACAAGTTATATTTTCTTTCGGTCAAAACTGTGTATTTTAAATAATTTTTTAATTTGACCCATGTTTGTAAATTGAAATGATAACTTTTTTAGTTTTTCTGCATTTCTGTACAATATAAACACGTACACACAGTTATCACTGCGGAAAATACTATAGTTTTAGAAGATGTAACAAATGTAATATATTTATTGTGTTTGTATTGTCAAATGCTAAACAGCGTGTATCACAGTTTACTCCAGAAATTCCTGTAAGATTCACCTTAAGCGGAGTAAATGGGAGCTGCAGTGGTTCCAGTGCAAGTTCTGGTACTTTTACTGCATTTATAACTGTGGTATACATTTTTTTTATGCAATACAAAGACATATGCTTATTAATTGTTTTATTGATTCAACTTAATAATCTTTTTACAGAATAATTTAGACCAAACTGAATTGCATAATGATTCACTTAATTTCCGGAGTATCCCTGATAATAATGAAAATATTCATTTTAATGAGATTCTGGTAATCGGTAGCCAGATGGTTAAAGAAGATGATATTTTTAAGAACTCGAAAATCGACCAAAGTTCTGATTTAAATTACTAACTAACAGCGGAAGTAAGATTCTAACGTTTCAGATAAAACACAAGAAAAAGCGCAAAATATCTGTATGAGTAAAAAGCCTAAAACATTGAAAAGGCACAAACTTTTGGTTAAAATGGTTCATAATAAACTAAAGTATCCGATATTGCCTGCTTCAAATTGTGAGCTCAAATATTTTAATAAAATACCATAAAATACACGAATAAAGATGGCAGTACTTATGAAATTCATCGCTTAACCCTGTCATCACAAAATATCAGTTTTAATTCGATTGATGTGGACGAATGTAAAAGACTGGACTTGGAAGAAGAAATTAAACTTGAAAACTGCTAGGAATTTATATAATAAAGATTCCGAAACAATGAGCGCGACACAACTGTTGTTTATGCTGCTGATCTGTAAAAAAAATCTCTCTTACCTAAAATGCCAGACATAAAAAATTCATTTTTTGGAAGACATAGTATATAATGAAACATTGATCAGCATGACTAAGTATAAATGATTGTCTCGCTACTGTATTGAATGGCATGAAGCTATTTTCAAGAGAAATTGTGAACAAGTGACATCGGCTTAGATTGTTACTCATCAGATGAGTGGGCCGGAAAGAAAAAAACAAAAGCAGCAATGGAATGCACGCCCGAATTATAACAGAGAAAGGAAAGAAAGAAAATAAATGCCATGCTAACATAGTCAGAGATGATATAGAGGGGTTAAGAAACTAAACAAAAGAACACAATCCAATTTGCCCTGAAAAAATGATTAGTATATATACAACATACACAATCGACCAGAAAACTAACTTGTTCAATACAAAAGCATACAATGCTCCACTAACAATACGGACAAATAAACAATAATATATATATATATATATATATATATATATATATATATATATATATATATTACTCATATTTAGACCAGGGTAGAAAATTAAATAATCACATCAAATAATTTTAATCACCGTGTATAAGGAATTTCATTAAATAATACGCTTTATTAAAACCTTGAAGCATAAATAAACTCGGTCGTTTCAGTAAAAATAAGAAATTTAAATTATTTATAAGACGCTTTATATCAAAAGAAACAAATGGAAATTACGTGCAAAATTTATCTTAATTAACTCTACTTCAAATAACCGGTATTGAACAAAACGTACAGATTATAATACCAGAAAATAAAGCTCTGAGAATTAATATTATTTTGAACACCTGCGTAGTTTAAATATCACATACGGCGTAAATTTTGTAGATAATTAATAGTTTCAAAGAATCTTGGAGAAACCGGGGCTTAATATTCACGAGAATGTGCGATACGGGGTTATTTAACCCAGATAGTCCACATGGACTGAAAATAATCGATAATAAAGAATATCAATTTGCACCAATACGAACAGGTTAGAAAAGGAAAGAGAAAATGCGTCAAGCAAAGACACATATAGTAAAAGGCGTGATTTAAGCAACGTCACGAGGGTCACAATTGGTTGAAAATAGGATGCAAATATCAGAGGTAGAAACAACGATTTCTGTACAAAATTAATTAGTTTTTCTCGGACATGCTTGCGTGTCGTGTGTTGAAATTTCTGAGATTTAAATGGGACGAGTGAAAATTCGTAAAAATCGACGCGCGAGCGACAGACTGGGAACATAGAATGAGGAATTCTTTAGAATTACCCGTTTTGAGGACAAAAGCGACGTGCCGGCTTTTTGCTATATATACCGAGATGAATATAAACAAGCCCTCTTAGACTCTTAGACTTTTGACTATTCGATGCGTTAAAAGCTCTTACATCCGCGACTTGATTGAAGATGTTAAACAGTGCATTTTAGTTTGATAAAATAATTTAAAATTTTGCTCGTATATTTTAGTGATTCAAAATAGTTGGTTATTTACGTGCTAACATGAATGTACTTCAGTGCACTTAGATACAAGGTAATAAAATTTAGTTTCACTGTACCAATTAGCAAAATTTACAACGACAAATGTATACACAAAAGTAGGCAGTTTTGGCGTATATTGGTGAAAGAAGTATGAAGTTATTTGCTATTTTTCGGGGGTGTTAATAATTAAATGGTTCAAATACGTGTCTGGATCCACGAAACAAGGGTCAGATATACATAAATGAGTTCGGAAAAGCCCAGAAACAACTTTAAATAAATGGTGATGGAGAAAATTTTAAAAGCGTTGAGAATTAGAAGCCGTAAATATAATCCTGTTGGAATGGTGTGATTAACTAAAGGGACGATGTACTTTGAAGCTACGAGGACAGTAACCTTCAGGTAAATTATACTATTTTGTTTGACATTTTTGTGTGTGTTGAATAACTTTATAATTGATTTACTTTAAATGGACATTAGTGAAATTGTACTAACCATAAAATTTTAATTTTAAGATGAAATTTGCTTGTTGAAGTAGAAAGGGTATTTAGTTTTGATGTTCGGTAATATGATGAAAATTTGGGCATGTCTTTGAGCTCAATTAGACGAACCTGGTTAATTAACGTAAAGGGGTGGTAGATGCTCCTTTATACTCAGACTCGGTCTGCTTATATTGTTATATTAATTAGTAGGCATCCAACAAGGACTTTAATTTTGGATGCACATTAAAATGATAATAAAATTAATCTTGAAATTCTTTTAAAACTGAAATTTATGCTGAGTTTTAATTTTGAAATTTTAATGTATTCTGAATATTGATGTAAATAGAGTTAACGTTGATGTTTTTGGTAGGAATGTGTTGTTTTTTTATGAATGAGGAGGTTTATAACATTAGGTGAGCAGCCGAGGCGAAAAGAGGATCACAGCCGTTTATGACGCCCAATCTGTGGGACTAGAATTTTTTTGTTGAAAGGACCCAGTTCCCGCATTCAAAGGAGGATATCACAGCAAATTTTGGCGACCACAACGTGAGGGCTCGAGTTCCAAATAAAATTTTGTTATTTTATTCCAGGAAACTGGCGATCTGAGAGAGAGTTTCTGTGTGTGTATAAATTTAAGAGTATTTTTAGAGTGTGTGTGAGTGATTAGAACGTATGCAGAGAAAAGAGTGGTTAAGGAGTCAAGGAGTGGAAATTGGAAGTGACGATAGTGCATTGTGTGAAAAAATACGAAAATGGAAGAAGCTGGAGGCAGTAGAGATCAGTCGAGGACGGAATCGGGGATCAAGGAAACGAGATGATATTGAGAATGTTAGAGAGGATGAGTGAAGAATCGAATAAGAAATTTGACCGAATGAATGAGACATTAACAGGAGTTAGGAAACCCTAAGTGAGAAAATAGATAAGACGAATAAAGAAGTTTCAGAATTTAAAAATAGTCTTACCGTAAAAATGGGGAGGTTGAAAATAGGGTTGAAAAAATGAGCGTGATATTACAGGTCTTCGACAGGAAATGGGACATTTAAGGTCCGGCACGCATTTTGTGAAGAAGAGATTAATATAAAATGACTGAAGTGACGGACTCATGTAGGGATCAGTTAGGCAGGGTAGAACGCGAAGTTAGTAGTATCAAATACAACATGTCAAATTTAACGGGGATGGTCCCAGATTTTCTACAGGTGGAGTATCATTGGACCAACACATGAAGTTTTATGGCGATAACAGGGTAAATCCACAAATTTTTATTAATAGTGTAAGAAATCTAGTGGGTAATTTATTTGACGAACAGACTAAACTAAATACGATAAAGGCTTTATTAAAGGACAATGCGGAGGCATGGTACAATTTAGTAGGACAGGACATAGACACGTATCAGGACTTTGAAAACAAATTTTTACAACATTACTGGAGTGATCACAAACAGGATCAGATTAGGGACGACTTGATTACAGGAAAATTTAAGGGAGAGTTTGCAGGTTCTAGGGAGCAATATGCCATCCGCAAATACAGTGTGGCCAAACAACTGGATTCACCATTGACGGACAGACAGATTATCAAGTACCTATCACGACATTTTGAACTGGAAATTAGACAACACGTGGCCTTACAAAACATCACAGAACGGGAGACGTTTTGGAATACTTACAGAGATATGACGATGTATGTGTTGGACGGACAAGAGAGATACGAGCGAAACGTTAACACAGTTAGGTTTGACAACAGGACACCGAATTATCCGAGACGGCCTGACTACAACAGAAATTTTCGACCGAATTGGGAACGACGAGGACAGGAATACAGGAGCAATAGTGCGACTAGGGGACCGACGTCAAGACCTAGTTACACGCGACAGAACAGTTTACGGAGGTAAACAGGACTGTGACCAGCACGCCGAATAGAGACAGGGACACAGATATTAACACGAGGAGGACGTACGCACAGGTTGTAGAAGGACAACCAGGACCAAGCACGGAAAACAGGATGGGACAGGATTTTAGAACGCGGCAGACCACTAGATTTCTGTGTAAATGTATATGAACATCCACGTGAATTTTTCAAAATTGAGGAGCAAGTAGAGCCAGAAACTGTAGAAAAATTATGTTTGCCAATTATTAATTTAGAAATTTTGAGAATAATGTAGAAGTATTACTTGATACAGGGGCAGAGGCGAGTTTAATATCGGAGGAATTCGTTAGCAAAATTAGGGATAAGGTTTGTGATAGAATTATGCCTATAAAGCGTAGCCATTTAGTAGCTCAAATAAAAAGAAGTTTGCTGTAGTAAATAGTGTTGTGGTGCTTAGGATAGATATAGGAGGTTTAAGCGGTGAACAGGAGTTTGTAATTGTACCTGGACTGAAGTTTCAGAGCATTTTAGGTGTTGACTGTATGATGAAGTTAGGGGTTTTGATAGATATGGAAAGGAAGGTAATAAGGATTAAGGATAGGGTAGTGCCATGGAAGGGCAGTTATGAAGTCACAGAGGATGACACGGGGTTTAGTATTAATGTAGTAGAGGTAGAGGATGATGAAGGTAAACAGATCAACACAATGAGATGTCCAGAGGATAGGAAAGTAGAGGTTCAAGCTTTAATACAAAAACATGCAGAAGTAGTGGGGGTAGAAGCAGCATATCAGGAGCAGGTGAAGGCGAAATTAAGTAAAGATGGCAAGTTTGTTTTTAATAAAGTTAATTTAAGGAATTTATTCTGGCTGATTCCATTACACAAGAATTCTAGAAGGTACATAGGATTTTCCATAGAGGGAAAAATCGATAATTTTAAAGTAGTATCGTTTGGTTTGTCGGCAGAAAGGGAAACAATAATAAATGAGAAACAGACAAGTGTAGGGACTGAAGAAGAAGCAATATTTAAGAGTCAGGATAATAGGGATGATAAGTTTATTGTATGTGAGATAATAAGGATGTTAAGTATAGATATAGAAGGGGGAGAGATAGGGATGAAGAGTATTAAGATGGTAAGAAGAAAGACATGGAGGGTCAAGAAGAGAGTTAGATTTAAATAGGATAGGGATAGAATAGGTGTAGATAGAAGAGTAGAAGTAAGTGTTTATAGAAAATAAAGCTAGGTATAGGATAAATATGGGAGATAATTAGAAATAGGTTTAGGATGAGAACAAAGAGTAAATGTAGGAAGAAAATAAGATAGGTTAAGTATAGATATTTCATATAAGATTAGTGGAGAGTTAGGAATAGAGTAAGAGTAGGATAGGCATATAGGATTAGGTAGGGGGAAGTAAAGTATAGTGAAGATTAGTTAAAAGTTAGGAATAGGATAGGTATATAGGATGTATATAGGATTAGATGGATGAGTAGGATGAAGTTAGGGATAATTTCAGTTTATAAAATTAGGTGAGAGTTAGGAATAGGATAGGGTAGCTGTAAATATTTTTTTGAATTGGAGACAAAGTAGGTAAGTTAGATAGATAAGGGTAGAGAGATAGGCAATTTTTTTGTAAATTTGTTTTAGCAGTCTAAATGCTTTATATTTGAATTCGAATAAGTGGGATTATTTGTATTCAAATAGGGGGAAAATACTCATATTTAGACCAGGGTAGAAAATTAAATAATCACATCAAATAATTTTAATCACCGTGTATAAGGAATTTAATTAAATAATACGCTTTATTAAAACCTTGAAGCATAAATAAACTCGGTCGTTTCAGTAAAAATAAGAAATTTAAATTATTTATAAGACGCTTTATATCAAAAGAAACAAATGGAAATTACGTGCAAAATTTATCTTAATTAACTCTACTTCAAATAACCGGTATTGAACAAAACGTACAGATAATATCTATAGAAACTTGTAAAAACCCAAGATTATAATACCAGAAAATAAAGCTCTGAGAATTAATATTATTTTGAACACCTGCGTAGTTTAAATATCACATACGGCGTAAATTTTGTAGATAATTAATAGTTTCAAAGAATCTTGGAGAAACCGGGGCTTAATATTCACGAGAATGTGCGATACGGGGTTATTTAACCCAGATAGTCCACATGGACTGAAAATAATCGATAATAAAGAATATCAATTTGCACCAATATGAACAGGTTAGAAAAGGAAAGAGAAAATGCGTCAAGCAAAGACACATATAGTAAAAGGCGTGATTTAAGCAACGTCACGAGGGTCACAATTGGTTGAAAATAGGATGCAAATATCAGAGGTAGAAACAACGATTTCTGTACAAAATTAATTAGTTTTTCTCGGACATGCTTGCGTGCCGTGTGTTGAAATTTCTGAGATTTAAATGGGACGAGTGAAAATTCGTAAAAATCGACGCGCGAGCGACAGACTGGGAACATAGAATGAGGAATTCTTTAGAATTACCCGTTTTGAGGACAAAAGCGACGAGCCGGCTTTTTGCTATATATACCGAGATGAATATAAACAAGCCCTCTTAGACTTTTGACTATTCGATGCGTTAAAAGCTCTTACATCCGCGACTTGATTGAAGATGTTAAACAGTGCATTTTAGTTTGATAAAATAATTTAAAATTTTGCTCGTATATTTTAGTGATTCAAAATAGTTGGTTATTTACGTGCTAACATGAATGTACTTCAGTGCACTTAGATACAAGGTAATAAAATTTAGTTTCATTGTACCAATTAGCAAAATTTACAACGACAAATGTATACACAAAAGTAGGCAGTTTTGGCGTATATTGGTGAAAGAAGTATGAAGTTATTTGCTATTTTTCGGGGTGTTAATAATTAAATGGTTCAAATACGTGTCTGGATCCACGAAACAAGGGTCAGATATACATAAATGAGTTCCGGAAAAGCCCAGAAACAACTTTAAATAAATGGTGATGGAGAAAATTTTAAAAGCGTTGAGAATTAGAAGCCGTAAATATAATCCTGTTGGAATGGTGTGATTAACTAAAGGGACGATGTACTTTGAAGCTACGAGGACAGTAACCTTCAGGTAAATTATACTATTTTGTTTGACATTTTGTGTGTGTTGAATAACTTTATAATTGATTTACTTTAAATGGACATTAGTGAAATTGTACTAACCATAAAATTTTAATTTTAAGATGAAATTTGCTTGTTGAAGTAGAAAGGGTATTTAGTTTTGATGTTCGGTAATATGATGAAAATTTGGGTATGTCTTTGAGCTCAATTAGACAAACCTGGTTAATTAACGTAAAGGGGTGGTAGATGCTCCCTTTATACTCAGACTCCGGTCTGCTTATATTGTTATATTAATTAGTAGGCATCCAACAAGGACTTTAATTTTGGATGCACATTAAAATGATAATAAAATTAATCTTGAAATTCTTTTTAAAACTGAAATTTATGCTGAGTTTTAATTTTGAAATTTTAATGTATTCTGAATATTGATGTAAATAGAGTTAACGTTGATGTTTTTGGTAGGAATGTGTTGTTTTTTTTTTATGAATGAGGAGGTTTATAACATTAGGTGAGCAGCCGAGGCGAAAAGAGGATCACAGCCGTTTATGACGCCCAATCTGTGGGACTAGAATTTTTTTGTTGAAAGGACCCAGTTCCCGCATTCAAAGGAGGATATCACAGCAAATTTATATATATATATTATAAGTAGTTTTTTACACAAGGTCTTATATTTTCCTTCTTTCAATTACTAGCTCGATTTGAAATGATCATTTGGGCTTTACTTAAAAAGTCTAAGTTATTATTTCATCTTATTAATTTCTATATATATATATATATATATTGAAGTGTATTAGATTGGAGTCCCTTATAATTAATTAACACTTACATATCATTAACGACAAAATACTGAACGATTTATACTTAAATTTTATCAAATACAATTGATCCATACTTAAGATTTCATTAAAAACATAACATGGTGAATAATTTACACTTATTGCACTAGTAATTATCTACAGTCAGTTAAAAACTAGAAACCATAAGATTTTAAACAGCATTGGGTTTTTTGAGCGAATTTAACAATAATAAAATCACAAAATACCATGACCAGAGGATGTATGGCTCTATTTATAATTGGTATGTTTATTACATAAAACCAGAAAGAACCATGAAAACCAGCTACCTAAAAAAAGGAATGCTTATAATATGTAAAATAATTAAGGTATAAAGTGTTTAAACAAAATACCCATGTCAAAAAATACATGTAATGATCTATATTCTATGTTAATTATAAGGGACTTCAACTTCTTTATTTTACAAATTAATTTTCAACAAAACTTTTTAAAGCATCATAATAATTAATAATCATGATTGTTTTCTTAGCCAACTTCACTAAAACAATTGTCTTTTAGCCTACTCTTTTGCATATTTTTATATGCAATATACAATCACCAGTCTTCTTGTACCATAATAATGAGTCCTTAAATTAACATAGAATATAGATCATTACATGTATTTTTTGACATGGGTATTTTTTGTTTAAACACTTTATATCTTAATTACTTATTATCTTAATCTTAAAATCTTAATTATATATATATATATATATATATATATATATATATATATATATATATATATATATTCCACAATTATTGTATATTTGTCTGTATTGTTGGTGGAGCATTGTATGCTTTTGTATTGGACAGGTTAGTTTTCCGGCCGATTGTGTATATTGTGTATATACTAATCATTTTTTCAGGGCAAATTGGATTGTGTTCTTTTGTTTAGTTCCTTAGCCCCTCTATATCATCTCCGACTACGTTAGCGTGGCATTTATTTTCTTTCTCTTCCTTCTCTGTTATAATTCGGGAGTGCACTCCATTGCTGCTTTCATTTTTTTCTTTCCGGTCCACTCATCTTATGAGCAACAATCTAAGCAGAGAATTACTTGTTTCTCATCCCTCGATTTTGTAGAAATTTTATGTAAGCCGATGTCACTTGTTCACAATTTCTCTTGACAATAGCTTCATGCCATTCAATACAGTAGCGAGACAATCATTTATACTTAATCATGCTGACCAATGTTTCATTGTACACTACGAGTCTTCCAATAAATGAATCTTTTATGTCTGGCATTTTAGGTAAGAGAGATTCTTTTTACAGATCAGCAGCATAAACAAGAGTTGTGTCGCGCTCGTTGTTTTAGAATCTTTATTATATAAATTCCTAGCAGTTTTCAATTGTAATTTCTCCTTCCAAGTCCAGTCTTTTACATTCGTTCGCGTCAATTGAATTAAAAATTTACACCTCATAACCCATACCAATAACAAAACAAAATATCACCAATAAACATAAATATGACAAATGTAAATATGTTTGTAACCAGACTCTTACCTAATTATTTTTCTTAATCTTTCTTGGCGATTAAACCACTCAGAGTTCTTAAAATTGATCTTTATTTAAGTTTCGATCCATGACTTATCATTTTGACAACAATCCTAGGTCATGAATCGAAACGTAAATAAAAACAATTTTAAAACTCTGAGTGGTTTAATCCTCAAGAAAGATTAAGAAAAAATACAATACAAACCACAACAAACATACAGGGAGTATCATACCTAATTAATTACTATTTTAACACTGATGAGCTCGGCTAAATAGAATCTACTGTAACATAAGACACAATATACATATTTACAAAAGTATATTTAGATACAATCAACAAACCACCACCAATAACTAATCAAATATCACAGCATTAAACAATTAACAATGACTAGCCCATCAATCTATTGATATTTCTATAAAATAAGCAAACGTACGTATCGTAAATGAATAAAGTAAGCGTTATCTCTTGGTAACAATGGTATTTCTTCACACAGGCTGTGAAGGCCTTTGGTAACTCTTCAAGAAGTAAAATACAGTTACACAAAAGGAAATATGAAATATTAATATTAAAACCTAAAATATATTTTTAAAGTCTGTTTACCACTATATCTCAATTGTGATAATATACTTTATAAGATTGTTAAGAACAATAACAAAAAAACGAAATTGATACAAACCGCATGTACACTTTAACTGTATCATAACACAACTTGTACATTCACATAACAGCATAAATATTTTTTAAATGCCTGTTTGGGTTTATAATTAATACCACAGTGAAGAAACAGCAGCAGTAGAAAGTCTGACTACAAAAACCAACACTCTAAAGACTAATTGGAATCAGTTCAACAAACGTATTATACAACACTCACGTCAAAAATCCCACAACTTTGATCATAGCGACTATCTAATCACAATTAAACAATTGTAGACATAAATTAAATAAAGGACTAGCAAAGTTGATTGCCTAACTGAACTATTGCAAAATTTAAAACAAGGAAAGTGTAGCATATATTTAAATAAGTAGAAACTGAAATAATCTATAAATCAAGAAGGCAGGAAAATAATCTATAAATCAAGAAGGCAGGAACGTGGAACGTAACAAGATAATTGTAGCGACCAGAATAAAAACTGGGTTTTATATTCAACACTAATTATGTATGTAAATTCTTATCTGTGTCCCACAGAAAATAAAACTTTTAAGTATTTGGTAGCAGATCACACATATATGGCAGTGGATAGACTCCATGGCAGAATTAAACAAAATATTAGAACAAAAAATATACAGGATATGAATGATTTCTGTAATGGATGTGAAAAATGTTTAACAAAGAAGAAAGTAGTTCAGTCAGAACTAGAGGATGTAATGGACAACTTCCAAATAACATTAAGTACCAACAAGCAAAAGAGAATAAAATTCCATTTTTACAAATATAATAATGGCAAAGATTATACACAGTTCCTACAATTTTGAATATGTCAGCCTATGGACAAGTAGATTATACAGGACTGTGAATCAAGTCTTCCAAATGGAATGTACGGACCTGTTGGAATGTACAACAACATACATGTGGTCATGTTTGTAACTTGGTGAAACACATTTTTCATAAAAACACATAGTTGTATTTCTTTGTAGAACAGTGAAATATCAAAAATTTATACTAAGGGAAAACCTATAAATAGCAAAAAACTACAGTGGATCAATAGATATCAATAAATTATATCAACATTATTGAAAGAGAACGACAGTTGTTACTTAAAAACATGGGCTGCATTATTTGGACCAGTTTTGGAACGCTACAACAAATAAAATAAGCATAAAACGTAAAACTATAAAATTTGCCAATTTGCACATGCACTTTTTCCTTTGCACGGTAGTATTTTTTAGTTTTGTGTATCATGGGATACTTTGATCAAATCCCATATTTTCCATAGTTAATCACTATTTTTATTTGTTAGTGCAAAGTATCTCCTGCCTTTTATGTAACATTGCTCCATAACTAAAAACCAACCTTCTTTTTTAAATAGTGCAACATTTAAAAACTAACTTTACAAAATTGTTTTTCGAATCTAATAGAATATTGACAAATTTTGGTGTTTTTCTTTAAACTTTCTAAAAGTTATGGTGAAAATTGCAAATTAACTGAAAGAAATGGAGTAAAGTTACCTCCACCTACAGCATGTGTGTATCAAATTAATACAAGAAAAACAGCTTATTATACCGTGAATTTTTGATAACTATAATTAGTGTGAAAATTTTCAAAATACAATGAGTGCAAATAACAGGTTGAAGTTGTATTTAGACAAACAAATATGTAATGTGATATTAATTTATGTACATGATATAGTAATAGTACTGTACAAATATCATGTCTAGTTATTTTATAATTGATAATCAATACATTAAACAATGATCCACATGATTAAGAAACTTTTACGAACTTTCAGTATAATTGTGATTGAAATGGACGTTTAAAAATTTGCAACTGGCTGTTACATTTTTAATTTATATTTTATTTGGAAATGTTTAATGGTTTCTTTAGCTTTATCTAAACATCTTAAAAGTAATACAATTAAATACGTAGTTTTATACATAAAAAGCATATTAAAAATATGAAAAATAAAAGTAGTAAAGAATTTGAATATGTACAAATAGATTAACGGGTATGTTTTGAAACTTACTACAGTAATAAAAATTAACACAGATACAGTTATAATACCAGTAAAATTGTTATGAACATTATATTTGCTGTGCTTCTTGAAAATTGTATCCTCCTTGGTTGGATTGTGACGAGGCTGCGTTCTTATCCATATCCTCGTAACTTTGATTTCTCTGGCCTCCAAACAAGTTGGCCGTTCCACTACCTAAAATATAATAAAATAATATTATTATAATGCTTTATAAAATAACTTAAAATGAAAGTTCATTATCATATCCACACTTAACATTTTCGAAAACAATTTTTTTTCAGGTAAATCATCAAAACTATATACTGGATGTTCAAATTGAAGTCTCACAATCGGGATCTCACTTATAAAAGTTAGAGGGTGGGTTTCAATTCAGCACTTTTTCATTTTGTAAAAAGGAGCCACATTAAAAAGAGAAATTTAAATAAGCACAAATCATTCAAAAATCTTCAAAATCTGAAATAATAGTACGCTTTTGTATATTCTGTAAAAGAAAAGCAAACTACACTTTCTTAAGAGAATCTTCTATGTTAAATTATAATCCGGCCACAAAATTACTCGCACACAATAGTTTTGATGCTTTAATCAGCAATAATTCAAATAAATTCAAGTTTCGACAGCCGCTACAGTGTTATTTAGTAATTAAATTAATTGACGTTAGGGTGACAGCTACTAGCTTAGTAAGTTTCTTGCAGGCAGTACTCAAATAGCACAATTGATATATTATGTTTTATCTGCATAAAATTTCAAAAGAATGAATTATAACTTACTGTTATATAGATTAATTATGATTTTAGAAATGATTGTACATTTCTTAAATCTTAATAGAAAGTGTGCCAGTTATAAGGACTATAGTTGAGATTGTTGTCTCATATCAATTGTTGAACCCTAAAAATCAAACCGGAACCAATACTGTTTTTGTTGAATATGAATGATATTAGTGAAATATTGTGTGCTGATGACTTTATATGTCAATCTCTATATTCATTTCGGATTGTCCTAATTCTTAAACTGAAATTAAAAATGTCGAAAATGGCAGTTGTTTAATTAACGTTATCTTAATGTGTGTAAATGTAAAACGATATCATACACTTTTAAAAAAACAAACACATTAAATAATTTATGATTTTGCAGTAGCACGGGGTAACCGTAATCAAATATTTGGGCACTTAGTTTAATAGTCATTTTGATTTAATTATCATTACAAAAACCATGATTCAGCCATGTAAATGCTTCAACTCACATTAAAAAATTACAATAATTTGTTACGACTTATTGGTTCCGCAAAATTTTATTTTAATATTAGGTATAAGGAATTTTTTAATTCAAAGGGAAAACATTATTTTCCATCATTATTTTTGTAGTATAAATCAGGTTATTATGCATAAAATCGTGATTGTAAGTTCTCGTGCACTATAGATCAAGAAACTACAGTTCACTGTACGTAATCCAACGAATAAATCTTTTCACACACCTTGAAGAATGTGCGGTTATTGCTCGAACCAATGAAAAACGTTCGATGGTTGGTAGGCAATGACGAGTTCATGTGAAAGCATGCTTTTTGGAAGAATCTATCTATTTTACCATATCGATGTGTACGTTAGTGCATGTTGAACTATGTACTAAAGCTGTTTCTTTTAATTACCTTAATATCTTTTGTGTTTCTTAAAGTTATAGGTCCAACAAAAACTTCACTGGGGAATTTAAAGAAAAACCACTGTCACCTTACGAAGACCCAGCTGTACATTTAGATGTCAGAGCAGGTATACCGAGAGGCAAAGGACGCTAGACCTATCTTAAAATACCTCTATAAACAAGATAAGCTATTTTGTGTTAATTAAATTGTTTCTTTCATGGTATTAAAGCTTGTGCAATGTTCCACACTCTGCAGAACCATGCCTGGTCCAAGTACGTTTATCTTTAACTGTCAGTTGACAGTAATAATTTTCACTAACACTAATTCTTTACAAACATTATTCTGTGCATTAGTAGGAACACACCTGGCATACTGTTCAGTGGTTGGATACATTTTTACACAATTCACAAACATCGATTAGAACATGTTCAAAAAAATTTTGTAAACTATTTAGCCTAAAAATCCGATCGAGTTCTAACTTTACCCAATAAATTTAATTTTCTTTTTCTATTTACATGAGGAGATTACTTGCACTTATGTTTAAACGGCTAAATAACAAACGCAATTAATCAATTATATTAACTTATTTTCGGTGAATTACTCATCGTTCAACTGCTCAAACAATCGTTGCATTCTACTTCTACAAACCTCTTGCTAAAGTTGTTACACATCAAGACCGCATCATAAAAGAATCTAGTAAATAATTATGTTATGGAATTTTTGTAAAATTAATTTAGGTACATTACACAATGTTGCATAGTATAGTTTTTAGAAATTAAGGTATAACGCATAATAAATGTGGTCTAGGGTTCCCCCGGCATATTTTGGAGAAAAATGGCCCTTTAATATCATATAGTCTTGTAGTGAGAACGGTTCTCACGGTTCTTAATAGATATATATCGCCTTGCTGACCAATCAGGACGATGAATGATGGAGACATGGTGGTCAAACTAGTTGTTGGAAAGGCGATGATGGAATTCATGGTTTTACTACCTTATCTTTAACTGCTTCTGCGGGAGGGTGCTTTATAAACTATGTAGTGGAAAGTATACCCACCGCTTCCTTCATCAAGTCCTTTTATCATATCTTATATTATCTGCGTTCCGTGTTTATATTTTTGTTGTGGACAACCAACAAATGTCACTACCCAGAATATGAACTCAGAAAAGACCATTTGCATTCACAATGTACAACCCTGAGATAAAAAACAATTATCTGTTGCCTAGCTTGCTAATATGCAGTAGTTTAGAAAGGTAAGCGAGTATTAATTTACCTTGTAAATTTGAACCAACATTATTTTACTTCATTTGTAGTTTCTGTGAAATCTAATATAACCTGCCCTCTTGAGTAGGTGAATAACTACCGTACCTCTACCTTTGTTTAACGTATGTAATACAGTGGACAATTTATCATATGTGCAAATAAAACTTCAAAAGTTTTGTGAAAATATTTAAGAGGCGTCAATAAGACGACTGCACGTTATTAAGATAGCTTCTGAAACAAAAGTTTCTTTTATAGGACTTCAATTTGACATATGGATATTTAAAGTCATTTTACACAAAATGCCATACAAATCCAAAATTTTAAAAAGGTTGATATGTGTTTTTCTAAACCACTGAAAATCATTTAAAGGTTGTAAATCAAACAATAGCGGGATGTCCAAATACACTAACCAGCTACTCCAAATACCACAATCCCCACATCGTTCACATTGCCAAAACAAGTTTATAGATGCTGATGAAACCCTAATCAAGATGGCCACTTAGAATTTCAACCGTAAGTTAACTTTTCATTATTATAGCTGTTTAACTCCTTTACTGCTTCATATTTTATTAACATGTTTAGTTTTAAGTTGATTCATTATTAAATACTGTTTTTTGATTTCATAGTTTCATTACTTCTATTCAGGTAATTGTTACTTTCACTTAGACTTCTCAATAGATCCCTAGGTCCCTAGGACCTGAGTTAAATACCACCTCTTGCAACTTACCATCTATAACAAACTCTACCATCACATTACCATAGCTACACCATTACCCGAAAGTATATTTAACAATCATTCAAAGTGTATTTAACAATATGCCTAAAGGATTGATTTCATTTTATAATTTTATTACTCATCAAACAACAAGTGTAAAAATAATATACTTCATTGCGTTAACGGAAAGAGAGGGCGTAACAATATTACACAAATTTTCAACAAAAATAAAAGATAATAGTATAAATCAAGGAATTGTTTACCTTTATTAATAAATATATTTAAGGTAAAACTAAATACTGCATTCTTGTATTACGGCAAGCACCGTACAAATTAATATGCTTTTTTCTTTTAACTGCGTTAACATGGCTAATAGTGCATTGGTATTATTCAGACCATACAGTAAAGGTCATAGATACTCTACAACATAATGGAACAAAGCAGGTAATAACAGCAAGGGATTCCAAATGTAACTTCACTGCATCACCCGCACTGACTGGTCACTACATATGTTCAGTAAAAAAGTCCATGATAGTATCTGCGATCATGGTATTCGTTCATATCAACTTGTCTTCAACCTCTCTTCAATGCCGCCGTTCTCATTGGCTGAAGTAATGATGCACGTTCTTCAAAGCGTAAGAAGAAACCACTTATGCGACTAAATACATATAATAAAACCATAAGTTTTTTCCTTGATAGTGTATGAGAATTCGAAACCACATTCTTATGCATCATGACCTACTTATGTTTTTGATATTTTGCCATAGGTCAAAGTCAGTATCAGTTAATATAAGTCAGGTGGTGAAATGAATAACTGTTTGCCAGTAACATTTTTTGCCGTTTTTTAAATCATCTATGCGTTGTAAAAAAAGAAGATTAAACTAATTTTTGAATTATACCCGAGAAGACTAAATTCAAATTGTAGATAGTGTCTGTTGCGTAAATGCAACAGGTTGAGTAATGTGTGAGGTCAATAATTCCATATTAAGTAAAGATAAGTTAAATTTACCAATCCATCTAACAATATGTCAGAGAGAAAATTTTATTTCCTTTGTTGGTAGTCTTAGTTAGTTATTTATTGAAAAAGTGCAAGACGCTGCATAGTTGTAGTAAATGGGACCGAACCCGTTTTAAGTGTAATGGAGTAGGTAAAACATCAATGTTATGTATTATAGCTTTAATATCGTCCAGGGTTTCATTAATTTGTTTGTTACCTTCTGCTAAATTAAAAGGCACAACACGAGTAAGATATTGAGCAACTTTTTCGTTATTGAATGCAGCCTTAAGTTGTAATTGTGCTTCGTTTTGAGTACATGCAGGTATAGTAAAAATGCTCTCATTAGAATTGAGATAGAAATAATTCGTATTGATGATACGATAAAATCAAAGGTGGAACAGGCATAAGAAAAATTGATATAGCTAAATACAATTAAATTTAAATTGAAAAATATAGATAACAGATAATGAGACACTTAACTGTATTTATTTATTATTTAGAAAGAAATTAGAACAATGTTTTTCATAGAAAACACAAAGGTCAATCACCTCACTTGATAAGTAAATTGATTAGAAATGAATATATATATATATATATATATATATATATATATATAATATAGTTTAGAAATAATGACCTTGTACAAATATGATAACTCTTTTTTATTCGAATTTAATTCAAATTCTTGATCGCATGCTTTAAGACGAGATTATACATTAAATTAACATAGAAATTAAATCGAAATATTATTTTAACTGATTCTTGCTTTAATTTGTTGTTATAAGAAAATTCTATAACTTGTATAAAAATAAAAATTTTATTTTTATACAAGTTATACAATTATTCTCGAGGGGTATTGCTCAATCTTAGCGTTCTAGTATTCTTAAAGTAGTTGATGAAGTCGACTTCATTAGCGACGTAGACAATCAATAACTAAACTAGTCTTTATTGATGTGATATTAGTTTAATATTTAAAATGTCCTATATTTAATGTAATAATTTGATGGAATATTAATTTTTAAGTTGACATGGCACCGAAGATGGCTAACGTCAAAAGCGCTCTGCTGTAATCTTATAAAACTTTTTTAAATATTATATTATTTCCACACAAGAATACTATCTTTTGGATTTTATTGGAAAATTTCGTGTACACAGTCAGTAATTAATTCTTCATATTGAATCTTTTATCCACTCATCCCTTCAATTATAACAATTATATAAGAGGCAGCAGTGAAAAGAACAAAACCAAAGCAATCAATACATGTGTCATCTAATTTTAGTGTCGAATGACCAAGGAGTAAGGTTGCTTTTACCATCTATTCACTTTTATTTTTAATACCTAAACATTAGACACGTGTATATTTTCTATAAATTCAGTTTAACCTTAATTTTTGTCCAACAAAATAGATTAAATTTTTCCAAGCGCATATTCCAAATTAACCTCTTTAATGCGATATAATAACATTCATTCAAATAGCTTACCTAATGAACTAATGCGCTCTTGTAATATCTTTACTAAAAACAGGCATGTAACTGGACGTAGTAGTAAATGTATAATTGCAAAGGCTCCAAAAAAGCTTGCATTAGTACCTGAAAAATAACCATTAGTTACAATACATTATCAAATTAATGCTAAGAATAACGTAGAAATAAAAAAAGAAGTTTACATAAAATTATACAATATTTCTCTCATTTTAGATAGGGAGAATTTAATAGGTTTCGAGTATAATAGATACTAAAATGACAATTTTTTTTCAAATTTTAAGTCAACAGGGCTTCAAACGCTTGAAAGCATTTGAGATTACAAATCAGCAATAATATTAATATTGTAACAAAGATATCAAAAGAGACAAAGCGGTGAGAAACCAACTAGGATGTACTTAAAGAATCAATATAAACCACAGCCACAACAGCTTCCGGTCATTTATGGTTCTCGTATTTTGTGGCCTATATAAAATTGCTGGTTTGGCAGAGCGACATTTTCAGTTGAAGCATGAATTTATGAGTATTGTGATATAAATTACTAATAAAAATCGCTAAAATAGATACATTTAATGTGTATATAAATTAAGTGCTTGTCTAGATAAATTACATTGTCAAACTTAGTTAATCATTGTGCTAACAATTTAATGTGTTAAACATCTTAGTAATTGTCGATCACCAGTGATATCTGTACATTAAGTTATCTCGGTACATTAAGCTTTTCTGTATTTATAGCTAAACAAGAAGCGCGAAGTTCGGAATAATGTTGGAAGGAGTAATCTTGAGTGGTATAATAGTTGATGCTAAGTTAGTGCTGTTTACTGCCAAAATATTATTAAGTCCAGCAGACTACTCAAAAAGGAGTTATTAGTAATAAAAGTTATTCTGCTAATTTCGCGTCAGGCGAAAATATTTCAGCAATAATTTTAAGAGGTATAATGGTTAGAGCTAGGTTAGTGTTATTTACTGACAAAACATTAAAACCAGTAGACTGTCCAAAACAGAGTTATTAGTAGTTAAAATTTATTCCGCTAACTATACGCTTGACAAAAAAAATGTTAGTAGGAATAATTTTAACTTGTGTAATGGTTAATGCTATGTTGTTGCTGTTTACTGTCAAAATATTAAGTTCAGCAGACTACTCAAAAAGAAGTTACTAGCATATAAAGTTATTCTGCTAACTTCATGCCTGTTGAAAAAATTTCTGCAATAATTTTAAACGGTGCAATGCTTAGTGTTGTTTACTGCCAAAATATTAAATCCAGCGGATTATCCAAAAAGGAGTTTTAGCATTTAAAGTTATTCTGCTAATTTTACGCTTGGCAAAAAAAATGTTGGCAGGAATAATTTTGACTGGTATAATTGTTAGTCTTTTGGCAGTAAACATCTGTATCACAACCATATCTACAACAAGAGTTGGGAATATTCCTGCCAAAATTTTTTTTACAGAGGTGAAGTTAGCAGAATACTTTAACCGGTTATAACTTAATTTTGAATAGTCTGCTGAATTCAATATTTTGGCAGTAAACGGCACTAACCTAGTTCTAACCAGTACACCACCTAAAATTATTGTGAACTGATATGTACATCATCATTTTACAGTAACGATATCGCTGAACAATTCAACTCAATTGCTCCTAATGTCCAGATTCCTAATAACAAATTGGATTTTACTTGGCGCTCCTATCTGCTTAGAGTCAATTCCTAATTGTATAATTGAAAAGATCAAGTCTTTATCGCGTATGTGCTCTCAATTACGATGTCTTAAAATTCCAACTTATATATCGTACGTTCTCACCAAAAATTGCCCCGCAATTCCTAAACTAATTTACTTATGCAGCCCTACTTGGAAATATGGAAACATCATATTTAAATTCGATAATATGTTACGTAACATGGTTGAAGAAATTATCGATATTAAGCTAACTTCAAAAGAACAGTCACAAGCCATCCGGTGTTTATATTCTACACGAACTTCTATCAATTCATAAAAATTTTCAACAAATGCATCATTTCATGACCATAATACCAGACATGGTCACTTACTGGGGCCAAAGTTCTATCGCTTCGTAAAATGTAGAAATAACTCCAAAAACTTAAAATTATATAATCACTTGTCTGATTTTATTAAGATACTATCATATTCTAAGTTCAAAAATTCGGTTAATTCATATCTAATTAGCAACTGTTTTTACTCTGTGCATGAGTATATGGCTGTCTCACCAAATTCAAAACATTATAGAACGTGTTTTCTCAATTATATTAGTTTATGTATGATTTTAGGTTATAGTATATGTTGCCTGGAACATGTATGGAGTTTGGAATGCTGTAAATTTGTAATATTGACTTGTGCACAAATATTATCTTTTTTAGCACCAATAAAGAATCTATCTATAAAAAAAGGCGGCTTAGGTATTCACTCATTTGTATCCCTTTCTCAGCCAGTTTTCTTATCTGCCTTCCACGGTCAATATCTTTTGTTTAAACAACGTGCTCAAAATTCTTAAATGTTTCCTTCGATGATTTATGTCTAGCAGATGAACCGCTTTGGATATCCAAAGCAAATCGGTCTGATTTCAGTCATGACAAATCTAATCAAAAACAATGGGACCTAGTTTTGTTGGATGTTGTTTTTAGCAATTTGCTTGCATCAGCTGTTAACGTCACTGACAAGGCTTGTATTTGAGCAGCTTCATCTATTCATTCTGGAGCCTGATTACAAGCACTACCAGTTTCTTCTATGGGTCTCTGCTAGATAATCAATCCTTCAAAATTGCCATCGGTCTAAGACTCTGAACAAAATTATATACAACACGTACGTGTATTTGTGATACATCCGTAGACGAATTAGGTATTCCTGAGCTGCCGGTTCAGTGCAGAACGCATTCTCAAATACAGATCAGTAATTGACATTAATAAACAAGCATTAGGCTCCACTGACACTCCTTCTATTCTAGAACTGAACTACATATTTCAAGACGACAACAAAAGACCAGATGGAATCAGTTTAGTCCTCTAGAAATGCGACAAAGTTGCTGTGGGATTTTACTTGCCTTGACACCCTAGCTCCTTCCCATGCTTTAGCATGCACGAATAACCCAGGAGTCGTGGCAAAATATGGAGAAAATTTCAAAATTAAAAATACTCTATATTATCTGATATTTATATTTTCCATCATGTTGCGATCGAAACATTAGGTGTGTTTGGATTTTATGCTCGCCAATTTGTTAAAGAAATTGGCAGATGTATATCATACAATACTTTTGATAACAGGGCTACTTCCTTCTTATTACAATTCAGAGAGGAAATGCCATTTCAATCTTTGGAACAAATCCACCATCGAAAAAATTAGATGAATTTTTATCTCTTCTTAATTACAGCTCCAAACCTAATTTAGGAAAGATGTTGATTGAGCCTCATTCTCCACAACCAAATTATAATAATAATTTATATAGTTCACGTTTTGATGCTTTTGAAAATAATACTGAACAAATTGATTTCAATACATAATGAAGCTATTCATCAATTCCTTATGATTCTCATACAACTTTTGATAAAAAATAAATATATCTCATTTGTGGGATTAGAATAGTATCAAAGTTGAAATTGCTAAGGAGAAGTTCAAGAATCTAAAACAAATCAAATATGAAAATCCTAAAAGTATATATATATATATATATATATATATATATATATATATATATATATATATATATCTTTAATTATTAAACAACATACAGAAGGAAATACAATGAGTGAACATAAAAGACAGAGGAACCGAATGTTAATAATTCTAGCGACTCTAGTAAACCCTGTGATGAAAATCAGGATGAGGTAGAATATGCTCTCTTTCTCATATTAATAAACCAGAGGACTTACTTCAAATTAAAAAAATATTACACAAAACTGATTTCGATATTAAAAGTGTCGAATTGAAGACTCCTATGCTACCGATATTGAAATGGATGGTAATTATGAATTTGAGATTCCTTTTGGATATGTCTTAAATGCAGACACACAACTAGAACAAGTTTTAAAAATAATCATCCTTTACAACATTTTACTACTCCCCGACTGACACCCATGGGTTAATAAAGCAACTTGGTTTGTGCAGTGTTGTGATTGCGATGTTGAAGTGAACATTGCATACAAGAAGAAATTACCAGAGGCCGTTGAATACATAAAAAGGTTTCAGATTTCTGTAAAACAAATCATGTCCAAAAGTATAAAATCTACTTTTTTGAAGACCCGTGGCTTAACAAATTTAGATAATTTTTGTTTTTCAAATTCGTGATGCAAAGGCTCAGACAACACTATACTTATTACAATTGCTTCCTGAAATTTCAGAGTCTGCACATTATTTTCAACTTCTTGGCAGTTTAAAACCAGATGATAGAGATTTAACGATGTGGGATACATTTGACAGTACTTTAAAGGAAAGGCAACCTTTAACACATATTTAGCACAAACTTTAAAAGAACTATAAAGTGATAGTCCAGAAGTATATAATCCTACCATATTGTTTTCAAAACTAACGCAAACAATGTCACCGTTTACTGAAGGCCAATAGCATGACGCACACGAGTCATTACTGCACATGCTTGAAGCAATAAGTGAAGAGGATTTGAGAAAGTATCAAACTGTAATATTAGTAAAATTAAGACGCAGTCGCAAATCAGATACATCATTTGTTGGAGGAAATAAAATTATACAATTTTATGGATGGCAAGCATCTGAGTTACTAACACCTACAAAAGAAGTTTTTCGAGGTGTGCTAGTTAATACATTACAGTGTCAAGATTGTAAGCATATTTCATTTTGAAATGAGTTCTTTCTCGATTTGAGTTTGTCAATATCGGAAACAAAAATTCAGTCAATATTACGCTGCAAATGTTCAAAACCTCAAATAAATATGATGCCACATATGTCTAAAAAAAAACAGAAAACACGAAATGGATTTTAAACATGTAGGATTAAATTATAGTAGTCTTCACTATCAACTGAGCTGAAAACATAATGGAGAACAAATCAGAATGTAATTCTTATGCTGATATAAAAGATTTCATCGATGAAAACTTGTCAAACAAAAAGACTTCTAACGGGGTATATGTTTGTGGGCATGCCCAGCACCACAATAGAATTTATAGTTCTAGATGGTCCCGATAGCATTCCTTCGTCCAGCGAAACACATGTTGATGTAGGTAATTCAAATGAGTTTGACTACTATGAATTACGACTTGCCATTTTTAACAATAAAAACATTGATATAAGATGATTGAAAAACTACACATATTAAAAGATAGAGTCATCCTTTTTCAATGATAATGATAGATAGATAATTTATTCACGCAGGAAAAAGAAAGAAATTAGTGAAATAAAAGACGATTAGGGAATTAAGTGTATATGTGTGTAAATTATTTTGAGAGAGAACTAGACAAGGAAGAATCGTTGTTATATGTCCATGTGAAGTTATAAATGAAATAGAATCGTTGTTAAAGGAGGAATTTTTGAATTGGAAGCTAGAGAGTTAAGAATTGCTATTGATTGTGAAAATAAGTTAGAAGTTACTGATAGTAAACCATTTAACACTGAAGTTTATACATTGCATGAAGAGTAATTGAAAGAGAGTAATTGGAGCATAACGTAAGTAGGCTAGATATAGAAATTCCAGACCATAATTTTGTCGACATAAGCAGTATAGCTGTATAGTTGCTGCAACAACATGAAAATTTTACACCCCATATTTTTCCAAGATTATGATAGTTTAGAGAGCAATGTGCGCTAATATGAAGACTTAATGCTGATAGTGAAGAGAATTTTGTTTGAAATGAAACTTGATGAGATCGTGAGTAAATATGAAAAAGTATAGAGTCAAGGAAAATTTAGTTAATTATAAGATAGAAATAGGAAAATTGTTAAAAGGAAAAAGTCCTAGTATGAAATGATTATGCATGTGTATTATAAAACTTATAGAATTAATGTAGATAGCAAGTAGTTAGAAATAAAAATAGTAAAATTACTCGTACATGCGTAAAAATAACGCAGATTTCGAATTTTATATTTTGATTTGGGGAAAAATTCGTGATAAGGGGTCATGAAAGGTCATTGAAACCCAAATTCTACAAATAAATCCCACCAAGATATAAAAGAATCCGGGAAAAATTGAAATTTCTGTAAATTTATAATTACACTCTGTATAATACAAGCGTACTTTTATTCATAAAAGTGCCAAGCAAAAACTAAAGTTCCACGTGTATAAATAATCACCCTGTATGATATAAGCTGATTGTAAATACATACAAAGTGATGTAAGCAGCATAGTAAAAATAATTACTTTTTAGATACCTTAAAATACATTAAATGCAAATGCAAATCGATCACTTTAAGATAAATAAAAAAGCTATTTGTTTGTGCACTTTCCGTGCATAAAAATAAATAATTCCATGTATCTAAAACCCCAATTTTAATCTTAATTTTGTGTACTAAAACACGTTTTATCGCGAAAGCAAATATTTTCTAAAGAATAACACCTCGTTTGAATTAAAAAGCAATTAAAGTTTGAATTAATTAGCCTTTGTATAGCATAAAAATATTTTAAATAAAAAATGAAGATGGGAAATGCTTCGATATAAAAAACTATTAAAATTTTTATTGAATAATCAAACCGAGGATGTTCACGCACGGGGGGTCTTATAAATTTATACATCGACTTACCTCCGCTGTGTTTTGTTGTTCTAAGCTGCAGTTCCTATTCTTTCAACCAAGTGGACTGTATGCGAAATTGAGTCTGTGTTACGTTGCACTTGCACTGTGTTTTTTAGGGGTTTAACAAATAAAATATGCGGCACTTGACTAACTTACGGTACCGAACGAAAAAACCGAAGACTGTTCTGCTTCGATATCCATAAGAAAGTGTTTGTTCACTACTCTGTCCAACTTATTCACACATGCACAGGGAATTTTTATGGCAGGATATAAGGGAACAAGGGATGACAGTTTTACAATTAGATTTACAACTACGAATTTGAAGTAACTTAAAATTAACCACATACGTGCGACAAAGAGACCGAACATCCCGCCCACCAAAATAAGTATGAACTAACTTATTTTATATTTAAAATAATTAGAACTATTAACTAAGAAACCTAACCGACAAACTTATATAAGTGAATATATGTGTACATACCATTAAATATCAAGTAACTGGCAGTAAACATAGTTTCACTAGGGGGCGTTTAACTAACCCTTGGGATGTCTTGACTGTAGCTATCCGAACGATACCGTCTCTACCAGGGTGAACATCTACTACTCTTCCTAAACGCCACTGTAGAGGGGGGTTATTTTCTTCCTTTAAGAGGACAAGCGAATCAATAGGTAAGGTAGTGGAATTCTTCAACCACTTACCTTTCTGCTGCAACGTGTGCAGGTATTCAGCACTCCATCTCTTCCAAAACCCTTGTTGCATTTGCTGCAACAATTGCCAGCGATTCAAACGAGAGGGGTTTATGGACAACAAATCTGGATCTGGTAACACCGAAACTGGTTCAACATTAAGAAAATGACCCGGGGTCAAATACGAGAAATCATGCGGTTCGCAACTCAGTGCGCATAGTGGACGTGAGTTGAGAATCGCTTCGATTTGAATCAATACCGTCGAGAATTCTTCAAACGACAAAATTTGTTCACCGATAATTCTCTTTAAATGGGATTTTACCGATTTAATCCCGGCCTCCCACAACCCACCAAAATGAGGAGCAGCAGGAGGATTAAACACAAATTCGATTCCCTCAACGCCTGCCAAATGGCGCATCAATTGAGAGATTTCACGAGAGGCCCCAACGAAATTAGTACCATTATCACAATGGATTTGAATACATTTGCCTCTTCGAGTAATAAATCGACGTAAAGCACCCAAGAAAGCGCCTGTCGACAAGTTAGACACTAGTTCCACATGGATGGCTTTAGTGCTGAAACAAATAAATAAGCAAATGTACGCTTTCAATGATTTTGCGCCACGACATCGATTCATCGTGACAGAGAAAGGTCCACCAAAGTCGACTCCCGTATGTTAAAACGCCTTACCTGGAGTTAACCTAGAAGCTGGTAAATCCCCATAGGGGCATAAAAGCCACAGGGTTTACACGAAAACAACGAATGCAGGATTTCAAACATTGCCGAAGAGCCCTCTTTGCGGACAAGATCCAATAATTTTGAGTTAGTAAAAATTGTGTTGTTCGATTTCCAGGATGTAAATGTCTTTCATGACAATCTAATACAATAAGTTCAGTCAACCGATGCGACCGAGGAAGCAAAATTGAAAATTTGTGCATCATGCGACAACTCTGAGTTACGTGGCGACGCCCACCCTCAACAAATCACGACTATCTAGAAACGGACTAAGGCTACGAGTTGTTTACTAACAAGTTTTCCAGTTTTAATATTAGCAATGTCTTGGGCAAAAACATTTGTTTGAACTCTTTTAATCAATAAATGTATAGCCTCTTGCTGTTGAGCTAGAGACAAACTATCAGAATATTTTGAGCATAAATCTGGACATTGAACATTACGAATGAAATGACGAATACATGTAATAATCCTACAAATTTTCTGCAGGTTTGAAAATTTATCCAACAACATATCTAAGAAATTGTCAGACATAACGACTGTTAACGACAGAGTACGATATTCGACGTCCATCTGAGATGAGTCGATAAGTTTTGGCAGCGATGTTACTGGCTATTCTTCATTACGACGCACTAACCAGGAAGGTCCTGTCCACCATAATGGATGATGAACCAACTCTGAAGCCAAAAGTCCACGTGAGGCACAATCCGCAGGGTTATCCTGGGACTTAACATGAAACCATGAAGATGGAGGAATACGTTCTTGAATATGCGAAATACGATTGCTAACGAATGTCTTCCACTTATGCGAGGAAGACCGAATCCAAGACAAAACAACAGTAGAATCTGACCACGCGAAAATATTACTAAATGATAAAATATCTGTATAAGTATTTTTGACGAAATCTACTAAATCTGCCAAGAGTACGGCAGCACACAATTCGAGACGGGGCAATGAAACGCGATTAGTAGAAGCAACCTTCGATTTTGCGCATACTAGTGAAATGGTAATATTACCTTCTAGATCGAACGAACGGAAATAGATGACAGCTGCATACCCGGCTTCAGAAGCATCACAGAATCCATGCAACTCCACCCTTTTAAAATTATGACATACGATGCGACGCGAAATCTCAATGTTCGAAACCACTGGCAATTCACCCAAACAATGTTTCCATTTTTGTATGACTTCCAATGGAGGCTCTTGGTCCCACTCGAGACCTAAAAGCCAAAGATCTTGAACTAAACGTTTAGCGAACAGTACTACAGGTGCTATCAACCCGAGAGGATCAAAAATTTTTGCGATAGCCGACAAAATATTACGCTTAGTGCAAGTGCGCTCTTCAACGTCTAAGTTGTATAAAAATGCATCTGTAAGAGCACACCACGAAAGGCCCAAAATGTTTATTGAACCACTATCTTTATCTTGAAATGTAATTGCGTCCGAACTGGACAGGGACTCCCTCAAGTTGGACATCACTTCCGGGCAATTACTACTCCATTTTCTTAATTGAAAACCACCACTAGTGCAAATACTATTCAATTCACCAATTAATTGATTAGCAGCTTCAATCGAATTACATTCAGTGACTAAGTCATCAACATAGGTATCGCTCGCAAATACCTTTGACGCGAAAGAAAATTAATCGACTCTAACCTTGCCAATTCTTGAACAGTACGCAAGGCCAAAAAAGGCGACGACGAAACTCCATAAGTTACAGTATTTAATTTAAAGTCCATAATAGGATCTGACGGAGAAAATCTCCAGACGATACGTTGATAATCACGATGAGTATCTTTAACCAAAATCTGCCGATACATTTGTTTAATGTCAGCCGTAATTACGATAGGATGTACACGAAAGTGCAATAACAAAACTGCAATGTCCTTTTGCAAAGCAGAACCAATACCCAAGCTATCATTTAACGACTTTCCAGATTGATCCTGACACGAAGCATCGAAAACCACCCGCAATTTGGTGGTAGTGCTATCCCGCTTATGTACAGCATGATGGGGAATGTAATACATTTTTTCATAACCCGACGAATTTTCAGGCGATTTCACTTGAACCATGTGACCGCTTGTCCAATAATCCTCCATAAATTTTTTATAATCTGAATACAATTCAGGATTTTTTAACAAACGACGTTCTAACGACAAAAATCTTTTAATACAAATTGATCTCATATCCACGAATGAGGGTTCCGAAATTTTAAAGGGCAAGGACACTACAAAACGACCGTCCTTGTTACGTCTATAATTTTCCACAAATTGATTTTCACACCTTTCTTCTTCAGGAGAAATGTGTTTTTTGAAGGGAATATTTTCTAATTCCCAAAATCGACGAATGTCACTTTCTAAGGGCTCAATGAAAGCACACAACGACGTAATAGAACTATTTGGGGAAACGACCTTTCCCGTTAAAACCCAACCAAAGGTTGTTTTAATAGCAACTGGCTCGTTAGCGACACCCCAACGAGACTCGTTCAACAAAACCTGAGCAAAGATTTCTGCTCCAAGTAGCATGTCAATTTTACCAGGAACATTAAAATTAGGATCAGCTAAGGCCAAACCTCGAGTATGCGACCATTCCTTGACCCCTATCGACGACGAAGGTAATTGATTACAAATGTTAGGTAAAATATAACAATCAATTCCATATGCAAGAGACCGTGCTCCCGAGGGGCTGACTACACACGATAGTGCACCAGACACCAACGACGAATTCAAGCCAAGTCCTTGAACAGTGACATTGGCTCTCCGTTTCCTTAAACCTAATTTCTGACGGCACCTTTCAGTCATAAAACTTTCCATGGATCCGTTGTCTAATATTACACGAACAGATTGCAATCTTCCTGTATAATCAAGCACCGACACCATTGCCGTAGCTAACAGCGTGGTTGTGTGTTCTAATGACGTCGAAATCAACGAACTAGTGACAGGTTGTTCATGCACAACCGGCGGCGACAGATTGTCTTCACTAGGTCTACTAGTAGAAGTAAGTCTAGGCGCCGCTCTCCGAGGAGACGCTGACCTTTGACGATGGGTTTGTCAGCGTGGCGACACCGATTTTTCTTGTTTATCGAAGTGAAGCAACGAATTGTGCGACTGATGACATTTTCTACACGACCAATCTAACGTACAATTTTTCATCAAATGTGAAGTATTTAAGCATTTGATACAAAGATTTTAAGCTTTACCACCTCAAATCTTTCTTGAGGGTTTTATCGAGAAACTGCTTACATCTATAAATAGGATGCACAGCTTGACAGAAACTACAATTTTAACATCATTGGTGGTACCAACTAAAGAAGTTTTAGCCAAGTGCTAACACACCTTCCTTTTCTCTTTCTTTAACGGAATCTCGAGATTTTAAGCATGTTCCTGAAGCAATGTCATTTATTTCCAACACCTTACATTGTTTTCAATGTACGACCTTAAATCTTTGAGCGAGGAATTTCGTCATTATTTCCTAATTCAAACGCTTTAAAATGTTTGTATCTAATTTTTCGATAACAGATTAAACAACATGAAATCTAATAAATCTATTTCCATCTGCCTTAACGCGAATATATTTTCATCAAAACAACTAATTAATTGCCGGAGTTCCGCATGCGAGTCTGAGGAACTGACCTTAGTGCATTTTTCGAGAGCATTAAAATATGTTGAAAGTAATAACCTCTTGGACTGAAAACGATTAGTAATGATTTTATAGGCTTCCTCGTATGCATAATCATTTAATGGCTAGTGTTTTATTAAGCCACGCGACGACTCATCTAATGTATCAACGAGATGGCAAAACTTTTCAACGGGTGACAAACTGACATTATCATGAATCAACCGCTTATAAATTGCATTATAACTCTCAAAATCTGAAATGCGTACAGAGAAGCGTGGGACTGAAAGATGTTTCAAGCTAATTCCACAATTTGACGAAAAAGAATTATTCATATTTTCCACCTTTGGCTTATTTTCTACCCGATCTAATTCGCATTGTTCAGCGATAATACGAATATCTAATAGATAATCATCGATTTTCACCCTAAGGGCCGAGAATTCATCCAATTGTTCACTTTCTTCATCAAAGAAAATATCCTTGCAAAAGGATTTGAAATGCGTTTCAATCTGTTCGACACCTTTAATCGACGCTCTAATTAAAGCAATCGGCACGTTTTCCGGTTGGTTGATCTTACTGTATATATGATCCAACCTTTTAACTACAAATTTAGCTTCAAGAATAGCTTTATCAATTGATATAACCATATTTAATTAATGATTAATGAACGACAATAAAAATTAATGTAAAAACAATGCGTGACTCGAATACGCTAAATTACTAATTCATCTACGAAATTAAATTATTAATAGAAAAATGCAACTAACTACAGTGCTCGCCGGACAAAGCTTTTAAGGTTTCAAATAAATTTCAACCCCTTTGTTATACAAGTTGCATGAACCCGAATGGTTGCTCCAACTTGAAATGACAGATAAGGTAAAGATTTAGGATACAATAACCCTCATAAATAGTTTACATAAAAAGACACCGACGATCGACCCTAATCTTTGCCACAAAGGATAAGGAATGTATTGTAAAATCTACCGTTATAACCAGATGTTTTTATCATTCAATTTGCAAGCAAGATGTTCTTCTCTGTGTAACACGTTTAACCATAATAAAAACTACGACAATTTTATAAATTTAAGTATAAGGAGCTTAAAGGATAGGAACTAATTAATTAATTAATAATCCGGTGATGAAGGCCAAATTTGTTCACGCGCTGGGGGTTCTTATAAATTTATACATCGACTTACCTCCGCGGTGTTTTGTTCTAAGCTGCAGTTCCTATTCTTTCAACCGAGTGGACTGTATGCGAAATTGAGTCTGTGTTACGATTCACTTGCACTGTGTTTTTTAGGGGTTTAACAAATAAAATATGGGGCACTTGACTAACTTACGGTACCGAACGAAAAAACCGACGACTGTTCTGCTTCGATATCCATAAAAAAGTGTTTGTTCACTACTCTGTCCAACTTATTCACACATGCACAGGGAATTTTTATGGCAGGATATAAGGGAACAAGGGATGACAGTTTTACAATTAGATTTACAACTACGAATTTGAAGTAACTTAAAATTAACCACGCAACGTGCGACAAAGAGACCGAACAGAGGATGCACATTGGTTTCCAAATGGGAAGGTAAATATTATGAGGATTTTGTGAGCTGATTTGGACGTCAATTTAAAATAAGAAAATATTTTACTACGAATTGGATAAAAAAGCGCTTCATAGATTTAACAAGTATAATTTTTTTTAAATATTGTTTGTAACTGATAGTTGAATATTTGTCATTTAAATCTAAACTAGAATAGTTAATCATATAATATTTTATTTTGTAAGGATCTTTACCGGAAAAGTTTGTGTTCAGAGTTCGATACACTCTGACCTTTTAATAAATTATCTATCAAGGATTTTTTTTGGCTAAAACAAACCTTACAAGCGTGAGAATCATAACCAGGTAAATTATTCATAAGATAAGAAATTTAGTTAAGATAAGGTAGGCAACATTTTAAAACTTAAGTAAATGAGTACTTCTTAGAAATTATTTGATGTTTGTTAGAAACGTTCTATATGCTTTTGCATGAGAGAAAATATTTCATAATGTATAAATGCTTTAATATTGCTGTTTAATTTCATTTCATAAATTCCAAAATTTCTGTTGAGCTAGCCAGGCAACGGCAAAGGGAAAATAAGTCAACAATTTCAAATTTTATAATTTGCCGTATCTGTACCACAGCACTCTTTTAGCGGCACATCAAAGCGAGGTGTTGTCACAGCACTTTCTTAGCGACGCTCTCAACGTGCAGCATGGTCACAGCATTCTTTTCATAACAAAATAAATATATATATATATATATATATATATATATATAAAAACATGTTTGTAGGTCAGTTGGTTAATAAAGTGAACTCAATTGCAATCTCAGCTTTCGGTTTATTTTTAAACCTTTATCAAAGATACTATAAATTCAGAAACATTATAAGAGGCATAATAGAAGTTAAAACTCATAAAAGTGAGGTTCTGCATTAAAATCATTTTTAAATTATAAATAAATGGTCGAGTTTAAAATTTTCTATAATGAAAACAATTCACATATTCACTGATTGTTATATAATGATAATTCTTTGATAACTTTGACAGTTGTCGAGATAGCTTTCTAGATTATTAGTAATGTCTTTTAAATGTCAATTGAGGATTCGACATTTCTTGTATGTGTACGTGCCTATATATGTATGTCTATTTGTGTTCCTGTGTCAGTGTATATGTGTGCATGTGTGTGTGTGTGTGTCATTATACCATACAACTACATACATATACATTACAGGTAACTTGATCCATTATTAATTAAAATGCTTTGTGTATAGCTTGAGATTTTATACTCACCAGTTGGGAAATACATTGCTAGTACTATAATATCAAAAAGAACAGAAACGCCATTGACAAAAATAGCCTACAAATTACATCAATAATTTGATAAATTTTTTTATACAAATCCTTACCACTTGAATGGGCTCATCTGAATCATGTTTATGTATGGACCATAATAATGTAAAAATTAAAATAAAATTGTAAAAAAGATAACCCCATGGATACCATATAGCCAACATAGAAGTGGACATTAGAACAAAATGGGCAGCAAATATTATCTGCAACAAAACATAATGTTAGTTTAATTTAAAAACAGAATTTTTAACTTCACTTTATAATAGCATATTCTGGTCTTTGTTTATTTTCCTCATGTTTTATAATCATATGCAGGAAGTATAACCTTGTTTAAGTTATTAAGCACATTTAAATGTCTAAACCAAAAACAATCTTACACAATAATCATCAATCAACAATCCTGTTTAAAAATTATTCAAATTTAACAACAGTAAAAACAGTTTCAAATATCAAATCACAAATTAGTGAACGCATTTCATACAAATAAAAAAAAACAATGTATTTTCATTTATGCTAATTTAAATCAATATCAAACTTAACAAGTTCAAACAACTACGACATGCGCAGTGTTTGTGGTACACACAATGTCTAGACGATATTCAATTTCATACCATACATATAGACTACATCCGAAGTTTTCTCACTAATTACATCTTCAATTGCGTATCGTATCTAGGATCTCCAGGGTTATATCTTGAACCATGTTTATCAGTATAACAAAAAACAGATTAGTGACAAGAACTGTTATTTTGAGTGTGCTTTTGCTTTTAATGTAGTCTTTCTTTGTTAGTTACATTAACGGCATTTCACATAGTGAGTTATTCTGCAGTTTATTTTTATATAAATAAATGATTCAGATATATGTGTACTTGACGTTTAATACAGACGCACTTGTGTGTCCAATCGCACATATATTGGAAATACCATTCCATATGCAGTAGATGGACATGTGCGTCTTGATACAAATTTTCAAACATATATGCCAATTCAATATTCTGTTGTGATTTAGTGTGACAACAAACAAAAATATACTGCATTTCGTCATAATTCATACACTGCCATCAACCATGTCCATTGACCCACTTGCAGCAGTGAACGTGTTAAGCTAGAAAGCTAGATGGCCTGGCTCTAGATTGATCTGCATTATTTATAGTACCTGTTTTGTCAGATTAGTAAAGCAAAACCCTTTGAACAGTACCAGCGGCCACCAGCAAGTAGCTACAAAAATTTAAAAAAACAACTCTGCAACTGGACATTAACCCACAATTCCAGGTTGAAGTTAACAATAGGAAAGGAAGTGGCATAGTTGTCTTCCAGATCTGATAAGGGGTACACTGTGATCCATGAAAGAGAAGAAGGCGGTTCCAGTAACCCCTTCTAAGAGGTAATACAAATAATAAAAATAAGGAAGACTTCTAATTGATAGGAAATTGGCTACAAAAGCACTTGTTGCATTTTATGTTATCAGTACAAGTATGAAATCAGTAAACAACAAACATAATAATATCCAAAACTAATTACTTCGAAATCCTAGCATCTGTATGATAGCGATAAAGCCAGATCGATGTATCAGATATCACAATATAGTACCTAGGGCTGGCAAAATTCGAAAAAGTTGTATTCGATTAATCGAATTTTGCAGTATTCGCAAACCGATTAATCGATTTTCTATCGAATATTCGGTTAATCGAATATTCGATTAATCGGTTAACCGATTATTCGATTGTTAACAATTTTTTAGTTAACTAATTGGCTAGTTCATTAATCGGTTAGTCAATCAATCGTATGGTTGTCTAGATAATCTATTAATCGACTAACCGTTTAATCGACTAATCAACTAGTCAAACAAATTATTTCTAACCCAATAATCGTTTGTCTGATTAAATCATTATCGTGCTGGGTAGTCAATTACAAAATCCATCAAGTCGTGTTTCATTTCATTTTCAAGTCTCCTCCATCTCATAGCAAGATCTTGTCCTGAAATTGTACTATGTGTGATTGTATTTTTGTCTTCCCTCACGTTATAGCTTGCACACATAGGAAAAAGAAAACTTGGGTTCTATATAGGTAATACAAATAATACGGCTATAATTTAGTTAGGTATTATAAGTTCAAGTTAGAAACAAACTTACAAAATAATTTTAAAATTATGAACTTGCAGTTTAATAAGCAAGAACTAAATTATAAACTATAATAGTGGACCCACTCAGGTAATCAGAAATCGAACAGCTATTAATACAGGCGTTTCCTTACTATATTATTGTACACTCACGTAGGTAGTTGATTTTAATCTATTAGGTAATCAAACTGAATTATATATACGTCATGGATCATGTTAGTCAATTAACACAATAAAAAATTATTCTTCCAATTGATTCAAGTCAGTTAATCAAATAACAGTGATTATAGGTGTTGGTGGATGTATTTCTAATTTATTTGACAAAAATATATCGTTTGTAATTTTGTGTACAGTTTTATTAGTTCTTGGAAGGTTTAGTTTAAAGTGGAATCGAGGATCTTCCTTTGTATTATAAAACGGACATTGCTCCTTTTAGGATAAATCTTTTACAACATGTTTGTACTGTTATATTTTTAATTTTACTAGAGCTTTCGTTCTGTAAGGACTTGCCTCTTAATAGAAATAAAAACAAACCATTTTTCTTTTAACTGTATTTTATTTACCCATTATTTTTAATAGGTGTCCTATTGGTCGACTAATCGAATATTCGATTATTCGAATATTCGATTAATCGAATAATCGATTTGTTAATTTTTAAAAACCGCGATTTTCGATTAATCGATTAATCGAATAATCGATTAATCGAATTTTATTGCCAGCACTAATAGTACCTTCAAGTAGAGCATTGGAACATCACATGTAATGTATCAGATATCGACGTAATATTAGGAGTGAAAACGAAATGGTAGTTTTAAGCAGGTTTGTCGAATAAGATTAAAATATGTTATTCTTGATGCATATAAGTTTTAAAAAAAGACCACGAAACAGCACACAATGAAAATGAGTGAAATAGAAATTCACACATTAAAAACAGTAATAAAATACTTTAAAACAAAATTAAAATAAAAATTATTACAAGGTTGCTTCTTGATGTGTCATTAGCATAAAAAACAATCAAATTACAATTTACATTCAAAATATTTCTGACATTAACATATAATGTGTGATTATACAATTCACTTCTCACATCATTGCAAAAAACCTTGCAGTGCACCTCCTATAAATTATTGCACCCTTAATAATCTAAAATTCTTCAAAAGAGATATGTTAATCGCAACACTCATGTAAACATTTTAACATATATGACACGTCCCAGATGTTTAAAAAATGGTATCGCTTTAAATAAAACTGAGAATGTCAGAAAATAACTAGCAAATGAGATACTAACTCATTTAACTTTAATATTAAGTTTTAAATCAAAATTAAGCTATACTCTAAAGTGTTTTTGTAGGATATGCCCTTACAAAGTGGCAATAAACAACTCACTTGAACTTTAATATAAAAATTAATTTTTTTGAACAAACCTAAACATTTTTAAATTTTGCAGTACAAAATGAATTGTAAAGATTCGCTTCACGAAAATTTTCATTTCATTTTGATTTGTGACGCACACTATAAAGTCAAGTATAGCATTCAAATACCAACATCATTGAAAAATATCTAAATAAGCCCGGCGATTTTAACAAGTTTGTTGAAGCAAGAATCAAATTATCTAATGGTTGACAGAGATACTCTTCACAAAGATACAATCCCATCATGGATACTTGTGACATAATGTTGTTCTTGTAAAAGAGAAACAAAAGTCCCAAATAGTAACTTCACCAATACAGAAATCGCTTTTGCTTTACTAAGTAATTCACAACAGGCATATTAGTTTTATTACCATAAGGTGATTTAAACTGTCAATGCTTAACATAAAATTCCCTAAACTGAAATTGCATGATTTACAATCACCCAATCTTGAGTGTACGTACATAAATTGTATCCACAATTATATCTTCAAGCCCAGTACAACACTGTTAGATTCAATGGCACTCTGTACATTTTTCAGTTGTGACTGTTCTTGAAAAAGACACGAACCCAACCAAAACTAGGTGGCTCAACAAAATTACTGATGAAAGAACGCGGAATAACTACACGTGTTTTAATAACTTTCTTTTATAACAGTTTAATATGGAAGCATAATATATTATATTGAAAACTTGACAGTTAAAAAGGAACACTCTAGAATATACAAATCTTAACCATGACTACCATATAAATCATGGCTTACTTTACAACAATTACAAACTTCGGTATTTCCCAACCATAATACTTCAGCTTTATGCAAGCACTAAATCTTCAGTTTTCTTGAGTTAGTTGACAACATTTACCTTGTTGTTTACAGTCAAGATCATGGATATATTACAGGTACAATGACCATAAGTTACTATATTTTGATTTATCTTGAAAGGGCAAAAACCCCACAACAATACAAGGGTACGTTGGCTAACTGCAATGGTGCAGGAATGGGTTCCTATGGAAGAAATTATGAAAGAAAATAGAAAAGTTCTAAATAAAAATAATAAATATAGGGGCTGAAATACAAAAAACTAGATCACTTACCCTGAAATACTTTTTCTACTAGTCATACTTCGGGGACACCAAACCGTTTGTCACAGCAATCCCTTTTGATATTATCCCTGCACGGAAGATGGTTATTCCATATAGGTTTCCCTTACTTCGGTTTTCTAAATTCAGTTTGTATATTGCCTTTCTCAAAAATACCTTAACACCTTAATTCTGTCATCATCATTATTAGATCTTCAATCATGAAACTGGTTACATGGATACCTGCATTGTTTCCTATTCTGAACAACCTACAAATTTCCCTGAAACTTCTACAGTCTACATCTTTCACTATATGCGTGCAATAGTCTGATATAGGTCTACCTCTACCACTCTTTTCCTATCTCTGCTTATAATTAAAGAAATTTGTGGAAATAAAATGTCTCTTCCAAATAAGACTCCACCACTAGGATAGCTGGTTTATCCTCTACAAACGTCTGTTTACGTAGTTTTTAAATAAATTCGAGTAAGTTCAACCTAAACTTAAGCTCTATTACTATAAAATAATTGCAATCTACCCACACATATACTTAAAAACTTAGTTTCTTAACCTCCTCTGACCAGGTATTGCTAAAAGAAAAAATTCCTAAAAAGATCTTAAATCTAATCCACCAACAAAGCTAACATGGTTCCAAATTTTCATATTTTCAATATTAAATTACATGACATTTATAAATCTCCATTTCTGGAAATGTCATTCATAACCAACATAGAAAACAAATACCAGCTTTTTCGATATATCCGTTCACTGTCCATTCCAAACTAATGCAAATCAATACGTATATATTTCTTGGTATTTTAAACTGATAACATTTGCCTAAATTTAACCAATGCTCGTTCCATCAGTAAATTATCGTTCAATAAAATAATCATCTCTATGTTCGATTAATATCATAAAATACCAACCATGTATACGTTCAAAATTCACATATACATATAAAAATATATAACGTAACAGCTTATATTACTCACAGTTTAATTCAACTACTGTAAGGTTAAAAATATTCAGAAACACCAGCTGTCCAATTTTCAATATTTCATTTTTCACCTCTCAAGCAACAATTCCCTAGACCCAAAACCACACAAAATTCTAAATTAATAAAGGGGCGAATTTCCCAAATCCCAACCCCTGTAACCGGTCATAATGACAATAATTCCATTACTATATGAATTGAAAATACCTTGCCCAAGCAAGCGTAAGTTCTAAGTTTGTCGCACGCTGTTCATTGTACCTGTGGGAACATATCTATTAATTTTTTTCCTTGAAGCGGTGTTTCATTCAACATTATGTTTAACTTAACCTCATAACAACTCCCAACTCCAGTAAGGCCCGTCTTATGACTACCCGCTCCTATGTTCACAATTTTGATGTTTCCTTATTACATGCTCTGTATAATTAGTTTTCATTCTCCATTGTATGTCTAACTATGGTATTTCCCCCTTCAGTCAGGAGATTTTTTCATAGTATTGACTTGCTTTTGGGTTATAGAATGAATCCCGGGGAAAGTATTTGTGGTATTGTGTATTTTACTTATATTAATATTTGTTTCCATCAGTCTTTGCAATATAAAATGAATATATTGTAACGTATTGTATATGATTAAATTATATCTGCAATCTGGTATCTGCAAATTTCACTACTAGGTGTATAGGTTGTTATATTGTATTAAAGTTTGTCTGGGTTTTTCTTTATATGCAACACTAATTCTAATTTATTTTACTAAAATCTGAAAAAAGCGCTCCTATATTTGAGATGCATATTAATGAATTCAATATTATTTTCTTAATAATTCTAAAGCTTTCTTAAAAAATGATATAATTCCACTGCAAAACTTTAGCACAAATCAAAATATCTTATTACAAAAACATGATAGGTGGGTAAAAAGTAAAATAGTAGATATTGTTAATGATAGATTGTATATGATGTGGTGTACGATTTTGACTCTCTGGAATAAAAGGGTAGGTGTAAGGTGTTAGTAATAAGATTATTTGTTAAGTTTGGCATCGCTGGTGAGAATCGAGCAACATAGCAGACAGTGCGAAACAAGGATGGTTAGTTAAGCAGACTTGTGGCGAATGGCTATGCAGATAACTATAATTAGCACCTCGTGTAATTAGAACACTAACAAATAATATAGACTGTTTATCGACAGTGCAAGAGTTTCATTTCATATACATCAACCAGGTGCATAGACATAAAGTACGAAGCATCACAAATCTTTCCATATTAAGCTGCAATAGCAATAAAACGTTGGTACAACTCTTTAAAACCGTTACATGTTACAATTGTGAAGAGCCTTATATACTTACAGTGCATCCGGACACATTTGTTTATTATAATCTGCTTAATTGGTGCAAGCTGTAATACTCTGTTTTAAAAATGATGAAACTGATGGTTGAAGTATTGCTTCTGACATTTATGTTGTTTTATATGCGATGCTCTAGATATTGTTAGTACGTAACTAAGTAAAATGCTACAACAAGAACATTGAACTAATCTTTGAGCAATAACATCACTGTCCATAATTAACCCAAACTTCATCAATATATCACTTTTTTATTAGTTTCCATTTTAACCTTAAAAACACCATCTTTTACTATATGTAAAACTTCATTTCTCACGATTTTCAAATCGGTTCCTTTCCCAATGATTTTGTTGAACGTAAAATTTGTGTGCATACAAATACGATACTCAACTCACTCTTCAAACTCATCAAATCAAACAACCTCTTCAAAAATAAATATAATATAAATAATCGACTATCCAGGGGCACAACTGACAACTTAAAATGAAAAAGTAATATTATTCTAATTGAAAACAAAAAATGTACTTAAACTCGAATAACATCTTGCACTTTCACTCCACCATCCGGTGCTCCGGTCATCGCAGTATCAGATGTATATTTATTTTATAAACAGAAGATGCATATATACTTGTTGACTTGTCCTGAGCTGCTCACTTGGGAAAGATTATTTTTATCGCAGAATCTGACCTACAATACAGTGGAAACAGATATTGTTCTCTTTTCTTTATGCAACTCTTTTCCGATACCTACTGTGGTAGCTGTGCATCAAACCAAAGATATTGTTCATTGAAGCTAGTTAGTCTTTTATACAAATAACGATTTCAAGTTTTGTGTTCAGGATTATGCACCTTCAACGAAGGCGACTAAAGGCATTTCTAATTATTATTTAGGATTATAGGTAGAGCATGAAATGAATAATAAGCAGTAGCATAAGGTAAGGTACAGAGATGGATCAGAACAGTGGTTCTTAAACTATTGCCGAGGGTTCATGAAACATTCTTGCCATAGATTAAATGCTCTCACATACACACTTAGCAGGCAAAGATTTTCGAATATTTAAGTCCAGTACAGCCCCTGCTCAATGAAAACAAGGACAGTCCAACCCTCGTTTGACAGATGAGAAGTCAGGTCCCGGTGCATCCATCATTTGCTGAATTCAAACATGGCCTGGCGTGGTCCCACATACAAACCAGTCTAGACCCATTTGAAAAGCCCAGCCCACCAATTGCTCTAGTGGGAACTTTAACAGATCTGTGACTTGACATCATATGCCTTCAAAGCGAACAAAATAGAGGCATGTATCTTGTATACAGCATTACCCGGGTCTCCTTTTTACGTTCATTCCAGCCCGTGACCAATGAAAACAAGAACAGTCCCACCCTCGTTTGAAAAATAAGAAGCCAGGCCCGGCCTGTCCGCCAATCATTTGCTGAATTCAAACATGGTCCAACCTGACCCCACTTGCAAACTGGACCTAGACCCATTTGAAAAGCCCAACCCAGCAAATGCTCTAGTAGGAACTTTTACACATTTGTTGCTTCATATCATGATATGCGCTAACTTCAAACCGAATAAGATAGGATTGACAACAGTGCATTGCAATACCAACAACAAAAACAGAATGCTCTAATATGCAACATTAACACATTATGTTTCTTAGTTCCGTTTACGTTTAAAATTTGAGAGAGTTCATTATATAAAATTAGGGATTGTGGTATTCAGGTTTCAGTGGCATGAAATTTTGTATAATCAACCAATCAGAAATTACATTTCGTCCACATAGACGTGTTGTAGAACACAGTCCAAGTGTCAAGAGTGTTTTGTTTTCTGTCGGTTTGACATCTTGCAATTTACATCAGCGGTTTTTTATCCTTTGTATATTATTTCATTTCCTGCCATAAAACGTTCTTTTTAGAACTAAATTATGTCATTTTGTTATTGTGTGCAGGAGTAATAACCGTAATAACTCAACTACGCCACTGTTGCTATATTTTTGCATAATCTGTCAAATGCCCTGAATTCTTAAAGTGTAAATCGTGTAAACCTATCAACAACAGATATCTATGCTAATTACTAAATTAGGGTTGAGAAAAATTAAAATAATTGAATAATAATTAACGAATATATTAGATAAGGGTTCATAACTTGGAGAGTGTGATGTACGAGCATTCAAACGTTGGTTAAATATAAATATCATACAAATGTCACCCAATGTTATAAATATCTTTCAAATATTACAAATATCTGACAAATATTTCAAACGTTGAGCAAATGTTTCACATGTCAAATATGTGGATGCGATTTGTAAGTAGTCAACCCCCTCAAAAATAGCCAATTATTCATTTAATGAATATTTGATTAATTGTATATCAATATTTTTGTAAAATCATAAACCATTTAACAAAATCAATAATCGTGCAATCTTAGAAAAACTGCAAAAACTTTGCACTACTTAGTATGTAGCTTTATACACATTTCCTTAATCCTAACTATAGGAAATAATATTGTTAAAATGTAATAGATATAAAAGTCAAAGTGCTTGAATATATTTAGGGGTTATTTATGTATTTAGATTGGAAATGGCTTATTGAATTCTAATATTTTAATCATTTTTTTGCAGAAACGATCCCTGAAAAACTCTGTTACGTTAAAAACCCCTGCAAACAATTTTTTCTGCGTTCATTTTTTAAAACACCCTAAAATACCTCAACAAGCTCGATTTCACGCCATTTGAATTAGTGTTATTTAATAAAATTTCTCAAGTAATTACTCTGTATAAAAGTTTGCTTTATAAAATCAAACAGCTGCCTAGGAAACATTACGTTACAAAGTAGTTGCAATATTTCCTAGTTACCTGCAGTGATTACATTTTAATTAAATGGTGCATGTAAATGCACAGCTTTCTTCTAAAAGATAAGACCTTACCACCTGCCTACATCTGCTTACAATGGACTTGTTATCTGGTATTCTGCAGCTGCTAAGATGTTACAAAGTAATAAGATTGTTTTCCTTTGTCTAAAACCCTTTGATAATTGCGTTATCTGCTTGTTGGCAAGCTGTTACAGTTTGTATTTCGGCAGCTGTTGTCTGGAAATTCTGCACACTTGGTTCTTCGACGATACCTTTGAAAGTCAAATACCCTACCCCCATACATGATTCTGACCTTATAAAATAGAGACCGTGCTTTGAAAGAGACCAGTATTGTGCAAGGTGCAGTTTTCTATTTCCATAATTATTTTATGCTGCTGTGAAGAATAGACTTTTCATTTGCTGCTATTGCTTATAATTATCCGATAAATTGGGACCACCCCGTTACAAAACTTACATGCACGATGCACAAACAACTATGTTATTATTCTATAAATCAAAAATTAATTAATCAATGTTTATGTTGGAATCCGTTTTTACAGTTTCTTTTGTCTTTCTGAATAAACATTAACTAAAAGAACTTATGCCTCAATTTAAAAGTATTTAATATATGATTAATTTAAGTTAGAGTGTCTAATTTTAGTGTTATATTATTTCTGAGGAAGTGCACTTCACAATGCAGCATGTACTGTATAGTTTATGTCTTATTTTATTTTGTATGTATTTAAGGTGAACCATTAAGTAAGTATTTAGCTTATAAGATGTTATATTTATTTTGCTTACCAATTTTTATATGTTATGACGCTTTGTTTACAATCACGATTATGCAACTTATTTGTTGTACTGTTTTGTAAATAGTCTTTCAAGAGTCGATGTTAACAATATAGTTTTACAGAGGTTTCCAATGTATTCTTTCTATTTCACTCACGCCCCTCTCCGACGTTTTTGAGCAAGCCCAAATTCTACCATTCTATCCCCGTTTTGTTGCAGTATTCAGCGTAAACAATTTCCTTACTTACTTTTACTGTTTTCTTTTGTGTTTGCGCGGAATACCGTAACAATGTTGTTTGTCACCTAACCTATCATATATATATTTTATAACCAGTTACAGATGATCACACACAAATTATAGAAGCTTTCTGGCATGCAGTGAAAAGACTTTCAAGACCATCGCGTTTTTAAATACAATTTCGCTGAGCACATATAAATATTTATGACGTTCATCATAATAAGAAGCAAACCGCGATCCATTTAACATACTTTTGTCATGCAATCTGCCAGCAATACACATTATTAAAATGATTATAGATTACTTGTATCTTCCTTTATTGTTCAATTGAATAAACTAGAATTTTGATTAACGTTTTTTCTTTTGTGTACGATTGGTTGAGTTGAGCTTTATTATCAATTTTTTAGTTCATTAAAAAAATTCCATATAGATACTTATAATGAGATATTAAATACGCATAACCGTTTAAGGAGCCGTTTTTGTAAAAAAATTATCGACATATTTGAACCCAAGAAACTATTTCTTGTTCTGCAATAGATATACAAAACTCCAAAATATTAATCCCCTTAAGAGAATCTTTAACGACCAAACGTATCGCCAAATGCCAGGGAAATTAGAGTCAAGAAAATAAAAAACATTCTTGCAGTATTTTGGGACAGGAACACTTTGAAATTGTGAAATAAAGGGAAAAAGTAAGATGAAGATAAAACTCAACATCTAAAGCATGCATGTCAACGATACGGCCCAATGTGTCACAGAAAGAAAAATCATGTTTTTTAGAGCTTTTAGACTTCACTTGATTCTTCTACGGAAGTTTTAAAATGCGAACACTACATTTATAAGTAATTTCAAGGGCAGCAGAAATACCCTATTATTTTTGTTGTGAACAATAAAATCTTCACGGGCTTCGAGTCTAGACTAGAACCTTCCTTATCGATATAAAAGGAGTGCATCGGCACGACGTGAGTCAGTTGAGTCGAGTAATCAAAGCGATATAGTCAGAGAAGTATTTTAATTATACTGCGAAGTAGTGATTGTGAAGTTTAGCGATTGTAAAGGTATAGTACATTTGTTTGTGTCGTGCAAGTGCGATATCTATAATTGTTGTGTCGAGTTCCATAATTGTTACGATAATGTCATAAAAACATAAAATTGATAGTGAGTGCAGAGATTACACTGAAAGAATAAGAATGGACACATTGTCATCTTTAAAAATCTAAACTTCAAGGTCAACAATCGATGTTTACTGAAGCTAATACCGAGAGCGAAGATGCCCTGAAATCAAGTTTTATTATTGCACTAGAAGTCGCCAAGAGATCAAAACCTTTCACTGATGATGATTTTATTAAAGATTGTATGTTGAAAGTTGCCGATGTTTCATTTCCATTTCAAAAGTCAATAATTCAAAATACTTCACTGTCAAGAAACTGTTGCTTCAGAATAAATGATTTATCTCAAAATTTGGTTCTTCAACTGAAGGAGAAAATTAAGGAAATTACAAACTTTTCACTGACCGTTGACGAGAGCACCGATACTGTTGATACAGCTCAAGTTGCTGTTTTTATACGAGGTATTAACAGTAACTTTGAAATAACTGAAGAACTGTTAAAATGCGTTCCATTGAGAGGTACTACAACAGCAAATGATATTTATTCTGCAATTGAGCATTGTTAGCAGAATATGAACTCAACTGGAATAGACCTAGCAGCACAACTACGGATGGTGATCCTGCCATGCCTGGCCAACATTCAGGTGTTGTAACTAAATTAAAACAGAAAACATCAGGGAATTTTGTGGGAATTCACTGTATAATTCATCAGGAATCATTGGCATCCAAACATTTTAAAATGGACCATATCATGCAACCTATAATTGAAAAAGTAAATTTTATAAGGAGCAGAGGACTGAATCACCTTATATTGATTTTCCAATGCTCCACCCAAAGGTACTACATTAGCCAGGAAGCGAGTTTTTTTTTAACCTAGAAAATTTGAAATTTTGTGAAACCCTTGCTGTTCCAAGCAAGGTAGGGATCTTTAACGTGTGTGACAACACTCACACACGCGGCCTCCATTTTACCTCTCATCCGAATGAAGGTGTATGTTTGTGAAAAATGCTCGCCTAACATTTTTCAAGCAGACCGTGTCGGGATAGAGGACTTAATCACCGACAGTTCAGGCAGTTTTTACAAGATTTAGACGAAAACTTTTTTAATGTCCCTTATTTCACCAAAGTTCGTTGGTTCAGTCGAGGAGTAGTTTTAGAAAGATTTTTTGCATTACGTGACCCTATTCAAGTTTTCATGTTAGAAAAAGGCAACCCAATTGATTATGACAATGACCGGAGGTTTGATTGTGCGTTTTTGGTAGATATGAATAAACACTTGACCGATCTGAGTGTAAATTTACAGGGTAAAAATCTGATTGTCACTCAAATGTATTCATGTATTCAAACCTTTGAAACAAAGGTTGAGGCTGTGGGAAAATCAGGTAAAAAATCAAACTTTGGATCATCCCTCATTTAAAATCATTCGGCACAGTGAACCAAAAAAGATTGGATCAATATTCTCAACCTCTGCAAAATGTGATCACGGAATTCAACAATCGTTTCAAACACTTCCACAAAATGAATGAAATGGAATTCCCAATTTTCAAGAATCCATTCAATTTTGAAGCTTCACAGGCACCAGTTCATTTGCAAATGGAATTGATAGATCTTCAATCGGACAGTATTTTGAAAGAAAAATTTAAAGAGGTTAACGCTCTTACATTTTATACACAATATTTCAAGAGTTTGGAAAACTACCCGGAATTAAAAAAGCATGCAGCACACATTCTGTGCATGTTTGGTAGCACCTATTTATGTGAGCACATGTTTTCCATCATGAAAATAAATAAGAACAAACATCGCACCAGGCTTACAAATGAACATCTCCAATCAATTCCTAAAATAAGTACAACAAATATGATATCTGATATCAATGAGCTTGTCAAAAACAAGAGCTTATTTAGTAGGGACCTTTTTTTACCCAACGAAACAAGATCATGGAAGAACGAATGTACTTTCAAGAAACAAAATGAATTGCAAAAAAGTACTGTGACTAAATTTAAAAAAAAAGCAATAGTACAACTTTAAAGTTTTCATATTTAAAAACATACATCTGTAAAATACGCATATAGCTGTGTGTTCTCATTTTAATAATCTTATATGTTACGATTGCTTAATACCAGTTCAATGCAGTATTTCTAACATTATATTTAGTTATATAAATTTAAATACATACAGCTAATATGATATTTAGCCTTAGACAGTGGCTGTAACCATGACTCAATATCATGTCGAATGCTATGCTGTAAATAACAAATTTATCATTATGAATATCAGTGGATAAATTAAGGAAGTATATGGCCATTTCTGTTGTTGTTGTGAATTAATCATCTCTTAAGATAGTGTAATCTATCCGAATCAAATTATTTTGCAATGATATTAGAGATCTAAAACGCTAACCGAGACTTCGTGCTCTTTGCCCAAATGATTAAAGAATGCACAGTGATACGGTCAACCTAGTAAATATCATAAATGTATAACGTTTAAAAAATACTCTACTTCTATAATGTACAAAACCTTGGATATTGTAAACCAATAATTTAAGATGTGTCCAGAATTACCTGTTGCATTACTAATTTAAAAGCAAAATTATTTATATTGTAAGAGTCCATTCATAGCTTCTATTCATCAAATACTTTTGCAATGTACATGAAGTACTACTTACGAAAAGTTACTTAATGTAAACGTTCGATATAAATACTATTCAAAATGAAACAATACAAAACGACATTTTATACGTAAAATTAAACTAAATTGAAATGCAACATTTCACCATTAAAAAACAATAGACAATTAAAGGTACAAAACATTTTTTAAATGATAAAGCATCTTGGAATATACTTGTATAAAAATTCACTAACCTTTACGTTCAAAGTAGGTAAATTTGACAAGTCTGCCATATTTTTAAAATTGTTTAAACAATGTTTAATTACACTCGAACACAATAGAATAGTTTTTATCACTGTTTACTACAATATACATTGCCAAAATATCAGTCAATGATTCATAAACAGAAGGAAAAATCCCACCAGTTCCCAACAGCTGATAAAAGTCATAATAAATATACATGCGCTCAAACAACGAACACTTCAACCGGCAAATTAATAGACCAATCACTGTGTTTCGTTACAGAAGTTTTATTATAATATATAATTATATCATGTAGGTATTGTAATTATGATGAATACAAATTAATAATTAGAATTTTCTAAAATGATATAATGATAGAAAGGGTAATTATTTGTCACAATCTAAGGATGTACGTGAAATTACATTCAGAAATAAAATGAGCGGTTTCACATTTGCAAAATATGAAGTATATATAAAAATTTTTGGATAATATTGATATTGACACGGTGTTGATTGGTTTATATATGAAATTAGTTTTATACTTTTTTTATTAATAGCCGATATGATCATAATTAAATATTTTAATATGCTAACGTACAGAGAAATACCTAAATTGGTATACTTAACAACAACAGCCGAAATAGCTCAGTTGGGAGAGCGTTAGACTGAAGATCTAAAGGTCCCCGGTTCAATCCCGGGTTTCGGCAATAGTTTTTTTTTAAATTTTAGTTCACATCCGAGTAAATTTGGTTCAATCTAGATTTCGGCAAGATTTTTTTAAATTTTATTTCCACATCCGTATTATTTTTGAACATACTTCATCATAAAAACTAAGTAAAACCAAATATACAAAATCTCTTATCGCGTTTGCCTGATTGCTCTAAAAATATTTTTTACCAGCCACTTAATTTCAATATACGATCTTGGTATTTCCTCAAAGCATATAGTAAAATTTTTATTTCAAATGTAGTTAAAGGGATTAATTATGCTGAAGATTCTATTATCTAATATCTTTTATGTGATGTTTAATATATAATGTTATATTTATATTTTTGAAAGGGTAATATCAAAGAATATTATCTACTAGAATTCTAGTACTATTCGTTGGTATAATGCCATAAAAGTTTCCTAAATTACACAGCTTTTTTCTGGTACGTTTAAAATGGCAGGGCAACATAAACTAACGATGTTTGAACATGGTTTTATTGATTTACATGGTAAATATAAATAAACTTTGTATTTTAAATTACAAACAAAAGCCCAAATGGAATAAATAAGCTTCCTTTCGAATTGGTTTAAGTAATTTAATCGCGTCGGTTCAAATAATTTACCATTTTATATACATATATATGTAAATGTAGATGCTGGTCTTTGATAAGATAAACCTAACCTTAATCCAATTGTACTTAAACTATAAATTTTTATCATTTTTCTTATTTATTCGCTTCTCTTCATATGTAAGCAGTTGTTTAACTTACATTATAATTTGAGATGTCCAATACAAATATAGTTGTAGTTGGCTCTTGTATGATCGACTTTACAAGGTAGAAAAACTGAAAACTACTGGAAAGTTTATATTTTTATTTTAGTTATGCTGTAAGATTGCCCAAGGAAGGTGAAACTATACATGGTACCAAGTTCGTGACAACGTTTGGAGGTAAGGGAGCTAATCAATGTGTTGCAGCAGCAAAACTTGGAGCTAAAACAACTCTTATAGCAAGGGTACGTAGATGATAATTTATGTTGTATGTTTTAACAGTTACAGGTTCAGAATGATATGGGAGTTATTAGAATGATGTGTATATTAGTTTGTGTTGTATTTCAAATCGAATCAGAATGCCGTTGCTAAAGCAACGTCAGTTATGAGCTAAAGTTTTCTATCATTTGGTGTTAGATTCTTACAGCATTACTTCAAATTTCGATTTAGCGATAAAAATTGTTGATTAATTTTAGCAATATCTGTGATGTGAATTTATCTATTGTGAATATCTGCTACTTTATAAAGGAACATGTGTTAAACGACAAGCATTCAAACCATTTACATTTTCCCAAAGGTGTGTTTAGCCCATTTTATTTTAATAAATATAATTTGAAGTTACATGCTCCTGCAGTAATGAAAATTCATACGGTGTGAGTAAGATGCAAGAAATATCAAGATTAAATTAGTATGCATTGTGCTTTCATATTTTTGTAATATATTTAAATTATTTATACGTGTATTGTCTAGAATTGCAAGATGCATATAATAGAGCGAGGTCTGTAGAAATGGCTCAACTACAGTCCGAGACCTATAAGTTCCGATTCACAATTTGTAGATACTGTTACTAATGTGAGGATGATAGTTCGAGTTGAAAGTGATCAGAATAAAGTAACTCTATTATCGGTAGTACAAAAATGTTATTTCCAATTTTTCTTTCTGTGTGACACCCCACTCTACGACGTTTTCAGCTAGTACGGCATTAATTTTGTGAATTCTCCCCTTGTTTTTTTGCGGTATTCGGTGCGGGCGATTTTCTCTGCTTACTTTACTTTTCTTTCTGCATGGAATACTGTAAAACTGGCTTGATAAATTTGCTGCAATAGCTGTCTCGCTCGTCTATGGTGCGTTGTAAAAATTTGATTGAATAAATTTGTAGTAATTCTTACATTTAAACCGTCCAAAGTTAATTGTTATTTTTTAAATGTGGTTGTACAAACTTATTTAAAGTTCAAAATCATGCAAATTCAATACCTTCAATTTTTAACTTGTGCTTGTGTTCAATTGTGTTCAATTTAATCAAAGTTATCAAGGAATTACATAAGGGTAGGATTAGTTTTATGTCATTAAATTGAGGAGATTTATAGGATAAACAAAAAACATATAAGGCATTTTGCTCTTGGACCAATTTTTAAATGCTTGACCTAGGTCTACCTCAGTAACAGATTTAGAACTGCTGTTTTATTTCGTGTTTATAAAAAAATAACTCATCTATACTAGTGTTATCCTGAATCATATCATTCACATGAATTGATTTCACAAGTGTTCAAATTTCATGCATTTCACTAAGCTTACATAGTATCTCTAATTACCTAAAACCTAGTATAATTACGGTTCACCTACAACACTATGTTTAAGTGTATTACCAAAGCAGGTGATGAAATTGCATCATCCTACACTAGTAACAAAAGCAAAAAGGAGAAACAAACTTGCAATACATTTAACACATTTAATAAATCGACTTAAAGCAGATTATTGCTGAATTGTTAGAATATCCAGACTACGGGTCAGAGACCTAATACAGTCAAGCAAATCAGCATGAAGAAATTTTATTTTTTTTTGTGATTATCATCAGAACTTCAGTATGTTTTAAAAAAGTTTTAAACTAAATCTAGTAGCAGCTAAAGTGCATTAGGTTATTTTGTTTTACAGCTCACAGACACCGTATTTCAATAATTTATTTTTGCATAGTGTCACAACTTTGTTGGTCGATTCTAAAGAATGACATTGTTGTGTATTTGGTTAGTGACGTAGCTAAACATTGCAGAGACTCTACAACAATTTAGATTTTTTTTGTGTTCGTTTGTAGCTTAACCATTATTTTAGACTACAAGTTGATTAACAATTTTTGTTCGTCTTAGTGGTCTCTATTGTAAAAAGTGTGTGTTATGCAATATAGATAAATTACCAATTTATTAATTTACAGTGTTTTTTTTGTGCATCTTTATTTACTTATGCTTTATTTACAGGTAGGGGATGATATATGGGGAGAGAAGTACATACAAAATCTGAAAGATCTGAAAGTTGATACACAGCATGTACATATTACACCTGGAATATCTAGTGGCATTGCCCAAATTAATGTAGCAAGTTCAGGGGCAAACCAAATTGTAATAGTAGCTGCTGCTAATGGAAAGCTCTGCATAGACGATGTTGAAAATGCACAAGATTTAATAGGCAATGCAGCTGTTGTTGTTTGCCAGTTAGAAACGTCTCCTGATGTTGCTATCAGAACTGCACAACTGTGCAGGGGTGTGAGTATGTTACATATGTTGTGTGGTTTGTAATGTGATTCTTACTAGTTTATTAGATTACCATCTGACTTTTGACTTAAGCTAGTTAAATCAAAACCATTTATTGATAATAATTAACACAAGGATGTTTAGCGTCTCGTATGTTTTCTTCGATTCATTAAAATAGTATTATTTTACTATTCTCTCCAGTTCTACATTTCACTCATTATATAACCTTAAATACCCTACACCATCTTCCTGTGCGAGGCAAAAACTTCCTACAGGATGATTTTTCGTTACAGTATAAGTCATGAACAATAAATTAGGATGGGCGTTGCAAGTTCAAGTGGTTTAATCGTTCATAAATAAATTTCTATACAATTATATGTCTAATTATAGATTAGTTGTGCATTTTTTTATAAACTTAGTATGGACAACCGTCTTGTTCATGAATGCTTGACTATAATTATATTGAACTTCTTTCACTACTAACCTAATTAGAATGTCAATACCCTTTTATTAAAACTAGACATTTTGTAATGCTTATTACAACAATTATGTTTCACTTGACCTAAACTTAACGATTCTGTTCATATGCACTGTCTGAATTTTACCTAAATTGTTTTTGATTATACAGTTAGGTTTGTTGTGAGATGGTGTATGGCCCCTTAAAATAACTCTCTAGTTTAGACTGATTATCCCTTGCTAACTAACAAGACAAACCTCCAACCCTTATGGTGTTGATGGTTTTGTTTCTATCGTATTGTATCTTCCTGTCATTTGCTTCTTCTATGTATTGTGCTGCTCTTTTTGCTGTAACTTGTAGTCTGTACTTCAATCGTTTACTGTACTTTTTGATGTTATTTATTGGGTCCACCAAGGTTAATTCTGAGGGTAGGTAAATTGTCTTTCCAAAAACAAGTTTGAATGGTGGATATCCGGATGTATCGTGTATTGTGGTATTGTACTAAAAACTAAAATATCGAGTCCATTCATTCAAATCGGTTTTGAATTCATTCACATATGATCATAAATATTTGTTTAGTGTGCGATGATGAATTCTCTCTACCCTTCCTATCGTTTGTGAAGTTAAGAGAATTGATGCAGTATAGATAACAGCTCAGCTACACTCTTGAAAATTTCATTTTTGTACTCAGTCCCTAGATCAGTTCGTAATTGCTTTATCGGTCCATATACTAGTATAAAATTGTCTAGCAAGGCCCCAGCTATTGTGATACTTTCTTTTGTTTGGTGTTGGAATTATTTTGATATACTTAGCTCATATGATATTGTTACTGTGTAAACATTTCTTTTATTTTATTGTACAAAAGTACCTATTGTGTCAATAGTAGTTATATCAAAACATTTTTGAGGTGTAGGCGTTGCTTCCATTTCTTCTTTGTGCCTAATTTTGTTTGTACTGGTTTGACTTTCTGACATTTGGCCGTGTATTGTGCCACATCTCGTGATATGGTTTTCCAATTGTACTGTTTTTTTTTAATAATTGCCTGTTATCACAATGTTTTCCGAAAATTAGGTTGTCGTTAAAAAAGTTGTACTAATTGCTGTCGTTGCTCCTTGTTTTCTACATTGAATATTAACGCCGCCGACTTCTTGAATTCATTAACCGTATAATGCTTAAAAATGCTCTCCGGCGTGGATAATTTAATATTTCAATATCCTAATACACCAGCTGTCTCTTGTTACTGCAATAGAAATTCCTTGAGTGGAAACTACCCTTAATGAAATGTATTATATCCTGGGCTTTACATCTTCCATTGTTGCCCAAGTGCATAATTATATAGTTTGGTGATACCTTAAAACTAATCCATGGTATGCTGATTAATGCTGGGTTGTTTTATCTGAAATCACTTCGCTAACTTTCTCTTCATGATTTGTTTCTTTATTTACATTATTTGGGTTGTTTTGATGACTGACCATGGCTTGTGTTACAGCCATAACTTTTTCAGAGAATTTCGTTTTGTTATTGACTATATCTTCCAAATTTTTTGTTGTTGATCACGACAGACAATTAGCTATAACATTTTTTATATCTGGGATGTGGTCTATCAAATCATAGGTGTTTCAATAAATTTAGCTTCATATGGGTGTTTCAACAATAAAAGATAAATTAGCCCCTATGGTCTACTGGAACTGTGAATTTCCTACACTAAATATATGGTTTGAAATGTCCTATAGCCCAGTGTATGGTTATCATTTCTTTTTCTATTGTACTTTTTAATATCCGTTTTTGAAAAAGGTTTTGATGCAAATGCTATCAGTAATAAATCTGTGACAAATTTTTGCTGTAGCATTGCTCCACATGTGCTTTCTGAAATATCACAAGAAAGTAGAAATTTTTGGTCGAATCTTTGGAATTTTAATATTGTTGGCTTTATTAATGTGTGTTTGGGAGTGCTGAATGCATGAACACATCCGTTGCCTTAAATAAAATCTACTTTTTTTCATGAGCTTATTTAGTAGAATAGTTATATTAGCAAAATTATGAATAAATTTATGATAAAAATTACAGAAAGCTGCAAATCTTTTTACTTTCTTGGCTTTTTTGGTGTCGGAACGTTTTTAATAATGTCATATTTTGATGTGTTAGGTATAACTGCTTGATTTGTTATCTGGTGCGATGGAAAAGTTATACTTGCTTTGAAGAATGCACACTTACCAGGGTTCGATTTTAAATTATATATTTTACATTTCTCAAAACTTCCCGTATAGTTCAAATGATGTTCCAAATTCTAATATTATCAAACCATCCATATATGCAAACGCCCTTTGTGGTCCAATACCTTCAAGTGTTAAATTCATCATTTTCTGGCGGCTACGTTTTGAGGGCAAATGGTGTCAGTACGAAACGATAGTTTCCTTTTTCTGTTGAAAAGTTTGTGATATCTCTTGGTTCTTTTTGTATGGGTAGGTAATGAAATTCTGACGTTAGGACTATCCTCGAAAAATACTTTGAACGTTCCAGTTGATCTAAATGGCAACAATTTTTGGTAAAGGAAATTGATCTGCAGCTATCTTTGTGTTTAGTTTCCTATAATCCACTACTAAATGCAATTTCTTTTCTCCATTGTTAACTGGTTTCTTTAGTACTGGTAGAATTGGACTGTTATATTCCGAAAAATAAAGGAGCAATTATTTCGTCCCTTAACATTTTAACAATCTGGGTTTACACTTCTAATTTTTGACTCTCGGATATTCTGTATTTTTTTACATATACTAATTCATTATTCTTTAAGCTTAATTTTTACTTATAAAAATTGTTAACCTAACTCCTATTTTTCTGTAATCTAAAAATATCATTATATTCCACACATAAATTCGTAATTCTATCTTTTACATATTCTGGTATATCCTTATTTAGTTTAGCTAAAAGTCGTTCTTTTTAATTCTTATTATTACCTATTTTATCTCAAATATTGAATAATTGTCCAAATGTGCTGTTTTTATATCACTATAATGTAACCTTATCGCCTCGTCAGTAGTGTTTATCACCTTTTTTTTTTGGTGTTACAAGCTTTATTTCAATAATTAGGTATATGAGATTTCTAGTCCTAATTGAACGTATTATTTCCTATCATTAATTTAAGTAGTATAAAGTAGTTATGGTTCCGGGTTGGGGCCATGCCATGTTATAAACTAAGATCAATGTTTCGTCCACTTTTGTAAGGGGCTTCATCAGGACAAGAAAAGAAAATAAGTAATAAAATAAAAATAATAATAAAGATAAGAATGATAATATTAAGTAGACAAGTTAAAGAGTATGCAGAGTTACTTTTGAACTAGCAGACTCATTAGTCCATTTAAGCCAAAAGGTGTCTTGTGGCAAACTGCAGTCGTGTAGGAGTGGGTTCCTATGGATAAATGACAAATGAAAATAAAGAAAAATAAAGAAATACAAAAATAATAAAGAAAGACTTAAATACAAAAATTCTACATTACATTAGCAATTACCGTGAAAGGTAGTTTGTCTCTGTTAAAAACTTAGGACACAAATTGTCTGTCAGCAATTCCTTATGATGATATTTCTATATGGAAGATGGTTTTTCCACATAAAATTCTCTCACTTTGGTATTCTACATTTTTTCACTTCATACTTACTTGCTCAAAAATACTTTAAACTTATTAATTCTGTCATAATTAACAAACATCCTCAAAATAAAATGCTTTGCAAATAAGATTCTTTCACTGGGGTAGTTGGATATTCTTTACAATTAGCTGACTTTGCGTATTAACTAAATATTGCTAAAAGAAAAATATCCTAAGAAAAGACTTTAAGCTATCGACAAAACTATTTGCTTCTCCAAATTTTTCCTGCTTTCATATTTAATTATGACATTCATTAATTCCAATTATTGGAAATGCCATTCATAATAAACAAAAAAGCAGTTAAATTTCAACTTTTTGCTGTATTATTTCATTGTCCATTCCAAAATACTTTTGTATCAACAGCTACATATTCCTTAATATTTTAAACTAATAACATTGTGCTGAAATTTAATCACCACTTGTCGGTAAACCATTTATCATTATCATTAGGTCTTCAGTCCTGGAACTGGTTAGACGCATACCCTCAGCGTATTCTATTCTGAATTAACCTACATATTGCCTTGAAATTTGCAGTCTGCATCTATCACTATATGCGTGCGATAGTCCGATCTAGGTCTACCTCTACCTCTTTATTCCCCTACGTTTGTTGTCTTTGAACATAGCCACCATTATTTCTTTTTAGATGCAGTTCGGTTCCCTTCTATTATTGTTTTACAATTATATACCCTATTTCGCCGATATTCAGTGGTGTATGAAGGGGGTAAGCAGCCTGTGGCTGTCAAGTTCCCCCAGCACTTGAACATTTAGAGAATTAATAGTTTTCCCAATATATCCTTCTGTACAATCAACATTAGTTGAAAATATTTCACAACCAATACCTGTAATTGTTTATAATAATCATCAGATTTAAGTGCACTCATTTTTTCGTCATTAGATTTCCATTTTGTAACTGGTTGGACAAATCATTTATCAATCAATTAAAAAAAAAATCACTGTCATGTTGTACGTCTTAAAATACCAACCATCTTCACGTCCAAATACCACATATAACTTATAAAGAAACAAACAAGCCCATAATATTACTTACAATTTGGTTCACCTATTATAAGGTTCACATTGTCAAGACAACACCAGCTTTCCATATTTTTTTATAATTCCTGTTTTTTCCATTTTTCAAACGACTACTACCTTTGACCTAACACAACCCAAAATTCCAAATTAATGGCAGGATGAACTATCAAAATTTCCCCTCTAAACGGTCACAACGACGATAATTCCATCTGCAGTTGTATTGAAAGTACCAGAATAAATTCACATATTTTATCGTATGTCGCGTTTTTACCCCAGCGGGAAAATCCTTCTTTATTTTTCCTTGAAGCTGTGTTCCGTTCAATTTACAACAATTCACTCACCTTGCTACATTTTTACATTCTAAATTAACTTTGCTTAATTTTACTTTCCGAACTGTTACCTTGTTCTCGTACCACCTCACACAGCCCCGACACCCCGCAATCTCACGCCCTTGTATCCCTACATATTCGATGTTTTCATGTTACTGATTCATGATTAATTGATTCTGTTTCTCTCCCGTTGCATCCAACAAACCTAATTTTCGCACGCAAATCTATTACAATGTATTTATTTGTGGGAACTTTATACACGATACATTCCAATCTCTGCTTTGACCTACCGTGTTTACCCTATTTGGGTGTGTGATCGTGCACGTGTTGCGACGTACAATTTACCTATATTATTCAAGTAACAACTACGTGTCGCTACCTACGGGTCAAGTTGACAAGTAGGTGGGTTGCCGACCAGCTGCAGTGGAGACGGAGTGGGTCCTAAAAGTGCTATGGACCAATAAAAGTAAAATAACGAGGGCGCCAGGTAAATTTGCCTCCAGGCAACCACCTAAGTACCTCGCACTACCAAAAATACCAAATAAGTACGAGTACCTATATGCCGAGATATTGTTACTAAAATAATGCCTTGTCATAAACTATTAAATTATTAAATGATGCCAGTAAGTAAGTCAGGTAAAAATAAATATATATTGGAGACAGTTTCTGTTCTTAATTTAAATAATCTTTGAAAATGTTCAGTCAATCATAAACAATGTACGTTCAGTACGACCAAAATAATAAAACAAAATAAACATAGTTAATGCGCACGGATGGTTTATATTATGGACGCCGCTTGAGCTCAGGCGCACGCAGATTTATATTCAACAATGGTGTCGTTGCACGACAAGTCAAAGGATAGACAATTATATCAACTACTCGTAAATTAAATAATCGCATTAACTGTTGTTTAACATAAATATAAGATTTGAATTAGTTGAATTAATTTTTATCATTATAAGACGAGTAAATCGTCACATAAAAAGATGTTAAAAACTTGCGTGTTCCTAGGATCCAAGAACGTCTTCCGCATTCAATGTGAAGTCAGGTGCAACGGCTGCTCTAACTTTTACCAAATGCGCTACCATAAACTACGATCCAGAATGTAAAATTCCAGATTAACAACCAAAGAAAAAAAAACCCTAAAGAGAAACAAGTATAAGTACTAATCAATCAATTATTCTCTTAGATACAGTATGACACTAATTAATATTTTATCTATACATATCAAAATTAACACACACGTTCAACAATTACACAAACAACCAGCTTTAAAATTACTACTAAGTAACAAATATATCCAACATTTAATTACAAACACGCTCGCACTCAAGTACATTATTAATTGAATGATCAACCCTAATTAATATGTAACCAAAACTTAAACAAACTTACCCTACAGTAAGGGGTTTTTCCGTCCAACAATGGTATTCAATAATCTTCGCCTTTCTACCAAAAGAAACCATTATTTAGATTCTAATATGAATAGACACGTAATTGCAAATTCAAACATTATAAACCAATTCTTATTTACAAGTATTAAATGATACATACCCAAAAGATCAATATGGCGAAATTCCACAGGTGGCTTAACAGCAGTAAATTGAAGAATATATCCCTCATAAGAGGTAGAAACTAGTGAAGTCAATAAACAATATTTAAGCAAATCTACAACACTTAACGTTTCATAATTGCACTCGAAATAAATTCCCATAAGGATGATTTCAAAATCATATAATATTCAAGCGCCGACTTCAATCTGCTGTTAGCCTTATGATACCATATCTCCAACTAACAAAACTCGAAATATTAAGGAAAATTTTCTAGCATCTTATGGGAAAACAATGGAACTACTTATACCACGCTTCTAAATAAGAACAAGTCTTTATTTCTACAAACTTATAATTACGGCATCTAAACACCAGAGGCCTACACAAGTATACTATTATTATATCCAAATTTGTTTACATTTTTACTAGGGGACAATTATACATCTATTTAAAGGTTTATTATTCTTTAAGAAATTATTTATATACATTTACTACATGAAAAATGATACTTTAAGTTACCGAAATAGATAATTGTTTAAAAATGGTAGTTATTTATGCAATGTAAAGAAGTGGCACGTTACAACTCCCCCCTTACCTAAAGAAATTTTCCCCAAAAATTTCACTAAAAAGTAAGTACTAATACTATTTTTCAATTGTTTCATCATCCACAGCCGATGGTTTTAAATCTTTAATATGCCATGTTCCTGCCGATTTTCCTTTATCATCTCGAAGCTCATAAGTCCAACGCGAAATACGTTTCTTGATGTAAAAAGGCCCTAAATAACGTGGTGCAAGTTTCTTTGTGAAGAACTTAGAAGCATCAGAAAGTACATAGTTCTTCCTCCAAACTAACTGATTCGGCAAAAACTCTTCGTGTCTGCAACGCAGGTTGTAACGATCGCAACTTTTCTTATTCGCAACCTCTAACCGATGTCTAACATCTTTAAACAAATTTTTAAAATTTTCGTTACGAGTAACCCCTCCTAATTGAGTTCCATCTTCTTCTGAAACTAAATCTTTAACAGAATAATCTTCACCAGACAATATCATATTACGACCAAACATTACAAAAAATGGGGTAACCTTCGTGCTCTCATGTGTTGAAGTTCTAAGTGCGCAACCTAGTTCGGGGAGTTTTTCGTCCCAGGTACGATGATTGTCAGACACATACATAGCAAGCATTGTTTTCACATCTCTATTCACACGTTCAGTAGGGTCAGCTCGTGGATTGTAATTGGCACAATATTTCAGAGTAATTTTATACCTAGTTGTTAAATTTCTAAATTCCCTAGACCGAAACTGAGAACCATTGTCACTTATAATAATTCTAGGAACACCATAAACCAAAAACACCTCATTCTCAATCTTACTCTGAATTACTTTTATTGTGGCCTTTCTAAACGGAAATAACAAACTATATTTACTCAAATAATCAGTCACCACTAACAAATATGCATGACCCTGCTTAGATCTCGGGAAAGGACCCATTAAATCCATACAAATCATTTCCCATGGTCGATCAACTTTAGGATGGGACACCATTTTATCACAAGGTCCCTTCTGAGACACTTTATGTGCCGCGCAAACCTGACAATTTCTAACTACTTTCGCAACATCATATCGCATCTTAGGCCAATAGTATTTTTCAGAAATCCTAGCACAAGTTTTATAAACACCTCTATGACCTGCTGTTGGGGGTTCATGAGCACTAAGAATAATATCTCTACGACTAGGTTTAGGTGCAACTATCTTCCACGCCTCTTCAGGAGGAGATATATCTGGATACATTGGTGTCACAAACTTGAACAATTTACCATCAGTGACACGCCATTCACTATGTTTTTGGGGTGAATCGATCACTCTACTTTTCATTTTCTCAAACCACCTATCCCCACTTTTTTCACTTTTATCAATAACCACCGGAGCGTCCACCACCACTTCATCAACTAATGGGACAGCTCTAGACAATGTGTCTGGCACAACATGCTCTTTACCCTTGCGATGTATCACCTTAAAGTCATATTGCTGTAACCGAACCGACCACCTAGCTAACCGACCAGACAAATTCTTCAAGTTGTGCAGCCACAAAAGACTATAATGGTCTGTCACAACCGTAAAGGCTACGCCCTCTAGATATGGTCTCAATTTCTCTACAGCCCATGTAACCGCTAAACACTCTCTTTCTGTTGTCGAATAATTTCTTTCTTGTTTGGTGAGGGAGCGACTTATGTATGCAATTACTTTATCTCCATCAGTATCAGGTTGACTCAACACTGCTCCTATGCCATGACCGGAGGCGTCTGTCTGGACAACAAAATCCTTCGTGTAATCAGGACAACTAAGTATCGGTGCAGCTACCAAGTACTCTTTAAGCCGATGAAACGCATTTGCACACTCATGTGACCACTCAAATTTACGAGTTTTACTTAATAACCTTGTAATTGGGGCTATAATGGTAGCAAAGTCGGGTATAAACCGACGATACCAAGAAAATGTTCCTACTACACGACGAACTTCAACTACTGATGAGGGTTCGGGTAAATCTAACATTGCTCGAACCTTTTCCTTATCCACATGAAGACCATTCTTGTCCACCACATAACCTAAATACTTCATCTCCGGGTGACAAAAACAACACTTTTCAAAACTAACTGTGATATTTGCATTTCTTAGACGATTAAATACCTCTTCCAAAATCCTCAAGTGTTCCTCAAACGTTTCGGTTACTACTACCACATCGTCAAGATACACAAACACGTGGGGTTCAAGGTCATGTCCTAACACGTTGTCAATCAACCGCTGCCAAGTGGCAGGTGCATTATGAAGTCCAAAGGGCATTCTTTTAAAGTGAAAGAGTCCACGATTTGGCACAGTAAAAGCCGTGTATGGTTTCGAGTTTTCCGCCATCTTAACTTGCCAATACGCAGACTTAACATCCAAACTAGACAAATATTTTGCATTACGAAGTTTGTCCAGTGTATCAGACACTAAAGGAAGTGGGTAACTATCCCTCACCGTCACAGAATTCAGCTTACGAAAGTCTACACAGAATCTATAGCCACCTTCCTTTTTCTTAACTAACAATATCGGCGACGACCAAGGACTATTCGAAGGTTCGACTACACCTAAGTCTAACATTTTTTGTAATTCCTCATCTATTTGTTTCTGTACGACTGGATTCACCCTGTAATAACGTTGTTTAATAGGGGGATGATTAGTCCTTATAATATGTTCGGTCTCACTCGTACATCCCAGTTCATTACCCATCAGATTTCGATAACGTTCAATAACAGCTTTTAGTTGGACCTCCTCTAAATCTAATAACACTGTCTGCTCTTTGCGATTTTCTACTAGGTCCACTTCAACTGACTCACTCGAAAAATACCACTCATTACTTCTAAGATCCGGTACAATACCCATAACTCTCCAGAAGTCCGTACCTAGAATTAATGAATGAGGAATTCCAGGAACAACAATAGCTTCGATAAGCCTAACACGTCCTCTTAGGGTTATTGGCAATTCTACAACTCCTGAAAATTCCACACGACTACCATCAGCAATTTTAACAAATGAATCTACCTTATGTCGAACACACAAACCAAGTGCAAGCACAGCAGACAAACCTCTACTTCCAATTATGGTCCGAGATGCTCCAGAGTCTAATAATCCTAAAAATGTCTTTCCCAAAATTTCTACTTTAAGGTATGGTCGTTCATCGTTTACAGCATGTTCCAAAACAAAATCTAACAAACATTGCAATTTATCAATCGGGGGTTTTCCGGCGACACACTTATCCCGATACCCTAAGTGCGCGCGGGCGTTTCCTGAAACGAACAGTTTCTACAGGTTCTAACCGTAACATTGGGTTCTTTACATTTATAACAAAATATCCCCTTTTTTTCTAAGCAACCAATCGCCTTGTGCCCAGGCTTGTTACAACGGAAACATACTATTAGGTTGTGATCCCTAGATTTAACCTTTGCTACCGGCACAGCGGGGGTAACCAAACAACTAGCAATATCAATGTCAACCTCCCCTGGCCCTATGTACGCTAAATCAGGTTCCAACACACTAGTCCGTCTGGAAGGAGCAGAATAATTTTCAACAGCATCCTTTTTCGCTTCTAACTTCTTCCCTAAATTACGTAACTCAACAATCGACCGGATATCTACTAATGCCAATTGGGTTTGATAGTATGGTGCTAAGTTCCCCAATATAATTTTCAATTTAGTCTCCTCAGGCACTTGACAAGTCAACCGTTTAAAATAGCCTAGCATTACCGCCAAATAGGATCCTATCGTTTCATCTAGACCTTGGGTACGCTTCCTAATTTCCTCAAATAATTTATCATTATATGCCGATGGTAAATATTCGTCCCTAAGTAGAGTAATAAATTGATCCCAACTTGTTACCTCATCACGATAAGCCAAATAAAACTGATAAGCACGGCCTGTAAACAAATCAATCCCAGATTCTAATAAAGTTTCTTTCGATACATGCCTTGCCACTCTTAAGTTCTTCAACCCTCTCTAAAAATGCTCCTAACGAGAATCCCTTTCGATCACCTGAAAATTTAATGTCCCACTTATCTGGGTAAATGGGTTTTACAGTGCGGGGCGCAGGTAATGGCGACTGGGGTGGAGGTGAGTTGACACTAGACCTCTGAATCGGGCTGATGCCATTTCCGATATTAATCATACTCAAAGCCACGGGAATTTCCTGCGCTTTCCGACACGCTTCCGCTTTACTCAATAATTTCTCAAGCAAGGTTAAAGCCTTAGCTCGCAACAAAGGTTTATCTCGCGCTCCTATTTCGTTCGACTCATCAATATGGTCAATCCTATTCAAAACATGACTTAACTTGGTCTGAAATTTAGTAAATTCATTGCTACTAGAATCTCCTTCAAAGCTTTCAAGTACCGGTTCAAGTTCCGACAACTTCGCCTTTACTGCCGAAATATCTTGCTGTACTGTAAAAGGGTACTTCGGATAAACAACACTACTATCGTCAGCCTCTAGCCGTCGTGCCATTGACAGGGATCTCCTCATTTCTTCAACAGTTCCCTCTGCTATACCACGAAAAGCAAGCTCATACACTAGCTCATCCTGACTTAACCTGTTCACCTGCATCTTATAAGGCATTATAAAAATTTGATAAAAATATTCCCAAAAAATATAAACCAATATCTATCTATAAACAATTAATTAACTATTCCTTTCGAGGCCCCAATACGTTGGGCGTCAAAATTGCGACGTACAATTTACCTATATTATTCAAGTAACAACTACGTGTCGCTACCTACGGGTCAAGTTGACAAGTAGGTGGGTTGCCGACCAGCTGCAGTGGAGACTGGGTCCTAAAAATGCTATGGACCAATAAAAGTAAAATAACGAGGGCGCCAGGTAAATTTGCCTCCAGGCAACCACCTAAGTACCTCGCACTACCAAAAATACCAAATAAGTACGAGTACCTATATGCCGAGATATTGTTACTAAAATAATGCCTTGTCATAAACTATTAAATTATTAAATGATGCCAGTAAGTAAGTCAGGTAAAAATAAATATATATTGGAGACAGTTTCTGTTCTTAATTTAAATAATCTTTGAAAATGTTCAGTCAATCATAAACAATGTACGTTCAGTACGACCAAAATAATAAAACAAAATAAACATAGTTAATGCGCACGGATGGTTTATATTATGGACGCCGCTTGAGCTCAGGCGCACGCAGATTTATATTCAACAATGGTGTCGTTGCACGACAAGTCAAAGGATAGACAATTATATCAACTACTCGTAAATTAAATAATCGCATTAACTGTTGTTTAACATAAATATAAGATTTGAATTAGTTGAATTAATTTTTATCATTATAAGACGAGTAAATCGTCACATAAAAAGATGTTAAAAACTTGCGTGTTCCTAGGATCCAAGAACGTCTTCCGCATTCAATGTGAAGTCAGGTGCAACGGCTGCTCTAACTTTTACCAAATGCGCTACCATAAACTACGATCCAGAATGTAAAATTCCAGATTAACAACCAAAGAAAAAAAAACCCTAAAGAGAAACAAGTATAAGTACTAATCAATCAATTATTCTCTTAGATACAGTATGACACTAATTAATATTTTATCTATACATATCAAAATTAACACACACGTTCAACAATTACACAAACAACCAGCTTTAAAATTACTACTAAGTAACAAATATATCCAACATTTAATTACAAACACGCTCGCACTCAAGTACATTATTAATTGAATGATCAACCCTAATTAATATGTAACCAAAACTTAAACAAACTTACCCTACAGTAAGGGGTTTTTCCCTCCAACAATGGTATTCAATAATCTTCGCCTTTCTACCAAAAGAAACCATTATTTAGATTCTAATATGAATAAACACGTAATTGCAAATTCAAACATTATAAACCAATTCTTATTTACAAGTATTAAATGATACATACCCAAAAGATCAATATGGCGAAATTCCACAGGTGGCTTAACAGCAGTAAATTGAAGAATATATCCCTCATAAGAGGTAGAAACTAGTGAAGTCAATAAACAATATTTAAGCAAATCTACAACACTTAACGTTTCATAATTGCACTCGAAATAAATTCCCATAAGGATGAATTTCAAAATCATATAATATTCAAGCGCTCGACTTCAATCTGCTGTTAGCCTTATGATACCATATCTCCAACTAACAAAACTCGAAATATTAAGGAAAATTTTCTAGCATCTTGCGGGAAAACAATGGAACTACTTATACCACGCTTCTAAATAAGAACAAGTCTTTATTTCTACAAACTTATAATTACGGCATCTAAACACCAGAGGCCTACACAAGTATACTATTATTATATCCAAATTTGTTTACATTTTTACTAGGGGACTATTATACATCTATTTAAAGGTTTATTATTCTTTAAGAAATTATTTATATACATTTACTACATGAAAAATGATACTTTAAGTTACCGAAATAGATAATTGTTTAAAAATGGTAGTTATTTATGCAATGTAAAGAAGTGGCACGTTACAGTGTGCACGTGTTCATTCGTATGTGTGTGTTTACGTGTGGGTGCATGGGTGTGTGAAGAAAATGATAATGCAAAAACTATCAAGAACTTTTTGAAGATACTTTGAATATTTTAGGAGTCAAAAAGTTAAAGTTGTTGTGTACAGATAAAAAATCGAAGTCATAAGAACGAAAAAAGTTTGCTAATAAATTATCAAAGGTGGAAAATAGTTTTCAACGTTAGATAAGGAGAAAAGGCAGACAAAGTGGTATGGCAACAGACACTATGAAATATAAAGCATTTTATAATACAATATATATTTTAAAAGGTAGATCAAAAGTACTAATTATTTTGGAGTATATTATCAGCAACCATAAATAGATAAACAACATATACAAAAAGAAAATTTTTATAAATGTCTAAACACAATTTACTATTAAAACAGAAAAAGAATAATTATTAAATATTGAAATCTTAAATGTATAAGTAAAATTTACTGTAACGTAAATATTTTAAAAACTTATTAAAAATTATGTGTATTATCCAACAGAAATTTACATAAACGATAAGTATGCTTTAATATAAAAAAGGATAAACTTTTTATTCCACAAAGGCAAATTACAGAGAAGTCGGTCATTTACTAAATAATATTAAGATAAATATCCTGTTATTTCAACATACGTTAACATATACAGGACTGATTACGAAAATAAATTATTTATAAGTTGTGTGTTAAACACGAAATCTGAAAGCGTGATTAAGTACAAAATTTTATTACGTTACATTATTTGCAAAAAACTACAGTTTTAAATGCTGAATATATTAAAAGCTCAAACATTACTTATTACATAAAAAAGTCTAGATACGAAAAATCACATTTCCTGTGTTATTTTTTATGCTTAAGAGGATTATTTAAGTACGAATTTAAAAGACATATTTTAGTTTGGTATTATGATGTTTTTAGTTCAGATAATAATTTTATTTCCGTGCGAAACAAGCATTTATAATCTGTGTTTACAAAGGTAACGTGTAGATTTTAATAGATACAAGGAATGACGTTACACATACAATTAATAGGTTATTATAGGTAGTTTACAATGCTATTGGTAATTTTTTATTATTATTACAAAGAGAGAAAAAAGAATCCAACCTTCCTTTTATAATTAACAAGCAATATTACACCTTAAAAAATACCTCATGTCATAGGGCAAAACCCCATTGAAACACACCTCTTACTTAATTAACTATTCTACAAGATTATTGCTTTCAATTCAGGTCCTCCAGCGACGAACTACTCTCAGGGTCCTAGTGGACTGGTTTTCTCTAATTGCTGACCAATTCCCAGTTGCTTCCTAAGGAAAGGTAATAAGGAATTATAACTAGGACACTATATTGACACAAACTAGAACAGCATCTGAAAACGCAGTTGCTTTCTGGTACTGAAGGGTTTTATTTAAGTTTATGCAAATTACCCCCATCTGTCAGAGAGAGCACTTCTTTATCACTCCTATTCGAATTGACTGATATCTTACAACCAATTGGAATAAAAAACTTTTTCACTGCAACAACGCATATTCACATTTCATTCCCTGAGAGCGATAAAATTCCTGAGGATATCTTAACTTATTATTAAAATCATGCTAATCTTACAACGTGTCTAATTTAGAAAATAAACAGGGTCAGATTCAGGAAATAAAGCGAATTCCTTTACTTTTGTACTAAATGCAGTAAGTTTAATAAATATAAGAAATGGAAACTGGTTATCCAATAATTGAAAAGGGCATATTATGGTTTAATTCACCTAACACGTAACACAGTTTGAACTATGTATCATCCGAAATCTTTGTTATCAAAAGCAGAGAAGTATGTTGTCAATTATAGTGCCACCTAGCAAACATAGGAATTGGTAGGCGTGTCCTTGGTGTCACTGCCTGCTAAGAAGTACCCTCAAAGTAGAAAGCTTTTATTTGTTAAATTGAAATATTTGTAAGGTGAGGTAATTAATATTCAACATTAGTGGCATTATTGTATTTTTTAATCTTTAATAATTTTAGAAGATTTAATTAACAATGACTTGACATGACACACTCCATGGAATTTTACATTTGCTTAAAAATGCTTTGTTCCCGCAGTGTACTTTGAAGCAAATCGCCTTCTGATTGGTTCCATATGTTGTTGTCGGCAATTAGTTCACATATTTTCCAGGTCCTATGTTTGCTTGGTGGCACTGTATATACAAGCCAATTACGATGCCAATGCCAGATACTACTCTGCGGAATACAACTGATAGTGAACATTGGGGGGATTACAAAAAATACATTAACTTTCTGTACATAATCAATATGAAAATAGATACATAACCTATAAGGATACTAACAAAATGAATTAGAAATAATTATTAATAATTCTGAACTTTCCTATCTCAACTAATACCTTTATCGATGAATATTTCTCCCAAAATAAATAATGCAAATATTTTTTTCAATACCGAAGTTATTAAATGAAATTAAACTTTGATTCTAGCATTTCCAAAGGAATGTCACACATTATATAGTTACTTATAAATAAATATTTATTCAGTAAATAATACAGAGAGGGAAACTCATATCGTGGTAAAAACCATACATTATCAATGTTCATATGGTAGCATAGTAAACTCATCCAAACCCGAGGTAAATTTTGTATAACATTTAATTGGAGTCCTTATAGTATACTCAATTACATTTTTGTACATGATTAATAAATATATGACTACCATAAGTAACATAACTTCTCATTTTGTAATTGTATATCGAGGGTTGAACATATGTTACAAAGTTACATTTTACCTTACTCTTTTATTTTTTATATAAAAATTGTAACAATAATGGTTAAGGATTCTATTCCGTTCTTTCTACTTTTTAATGTATTTGTTTTCTTCTATGTGGTAGAAATTAATTATATAGTAACCGTGTGTATTTTAGGTATCCATTATTAATGGTGCTCCTGCGATAACGAATTATAATGAAAAATTGTTAACACTTCCCACAATCTTTTGTGTTAATGAAACTGAAGCTTCAGTTTTCAGTGGTGTTCCAGTTGTAACTGTTAAGTAAGTTCTAACATATATGCATTTTTATAATGAATTAATTATAGTGATGCCAAAACTGCTGTTAAGATATTGTTGGAAAAAGGTTGTAATACTGTGATTCTCACATTAGGAGTGCAAGGTAGTGTATTTGCGAGTAAAGATTTCTCTGAACCACAACATGTTCCAACTCTAAGTGTGACTTGTGTTGATAGTACAGGAGCGGGAGATGCTTTTATTGGAGCATTAGCACATCTCCTGGCAAATAGAAGAGAATTAGATTTAAAGCAGTGTATACAGGTGGCAAATCATGTAGCAGCAGACAGTGTTACTCGTCCTGGGACACAACTTAGTTTTCCCGGTGCTGATGTTTTAGCTAATTATATTTAATGAAGTTGTTATTACTGTTATGGCATAGTACTTTAAATACATACTCAATAGATAAACGAATTATTTTCTTATCACATTGACTGCCACGATACTTTTTGTACGGCCATGCCATTTTTTTTCGAAAAATTGTTAATAAGTTCAAAATGACTAGTTAGGTACCCATAAGTAATTTTTTTGTTCTTAGAAACGTAGATATTAATTTTTTTGTATGTCACTCATATGTGGTTGACGTGGCCCGCTGTGTTATATTGTTTCTTGCAGAGCCATGTCGGTCATATATGTGTGACGATATGTTAGATTATGTTTCTCTTTTATCAACTGTAAATTTGTGACAGTTGATACAGTTTTATTTGTAAAGTTGTTTTGCGAAAAGTGCAGTAGAAAATGACTAAAAGAAAATATTTAAGCGATGATGATTTGCGAATAATATTAGAAAGTGATGAATTTTTACGAAGTGATGAAGATGAAAAATGTGCAGATTTCAGTTCAGATGATTCTATAAAAGACCCAGGTTTACAAATAGATGTGGCGGAAGATATTACTCCATTTGATGTGTTTTTATTATTTGTTGATGATGAAATTATAAATATTATCGTAGTGGAACAGAAATTGAATAATAATCAAACTAAGAGTAAAAGTTGAATGAAAAAATGGGTTCAAACTGATAGTGAAGAGACAAAATAGTTTGTGGGGCTTCTTATATGGATGGGGTTAGTAAGACTTGGTAGTATTCCATCCTATTGGTCAACAAGCGATATTTATAAAAATAATGTAGCGCCAAAAATTGTCTCGTAATAGATTTGAATTATTGCTGTCAAATATTCATTTTTCAAACAATGAAGAAATTCCCCAAGGAGATAAGATTAGGAAAAATACAACCTCTTATAGATGCATTGCAAAAGAAGTTTCAAGATATAATGATTCCAGTTGAAGGCTTTGGTATTGATTAAACCCTTATACCTTGGAGAGGTAGATTAGTATTTCGGCTATACATACCTAATAAAGCTCACAGATATGGGATAAAGCTTTTCAAGCTATGCACTACTGAAGGATATACTTGGTCCAGCAAAATATACTCGGGGAAATCTGAAAATTATACAAAAAGGTTGGTTTAGGTAGAACAGTTTGTGAAGAGCTATCGCAAGGACTTCTAAATCAAGGTTGCACATTATTTGTCGATAACTTCTATACGAGCTATTAATTAGCATTGTCCTTTTTACACCAAAATACTCACGTAGTTGGTACTTTGAGGGCCAATAAAAAATATATGCCACGAGAACTTTTACATGCTAAACTAGATAGAGGCCAAATGATAGCGAAAGAAGAGCAAAATGGAATTGTGGTACTAAAATGGCAGGATACATGCGATGTAAGAATTCTATCAACTAAACACACTCCACACATGAGAAATATTACGGCTACGAGGAAGAAAATGCTGGATGTAATGCTCAGCAACCATCAACCAGTCGAGCTTCAAATACTAATCGAAAATGTAAAAATAAACAAAAGCCAATCGCCATAGTAGCGTACAACAGAGGGAAAGCTGGTATTGATCTATCAGATCAAATTTGTTCACATGCCACAACCCTGAGGAAGGATGTAAAGTGGTACCGGAAGCTAGGCATAGAGTATTTGGTAGGTATTTCACTTGTGAATGGTTTTGTAGTATATAAAACAGCAACTAAAAAATCAGCTAAAAACGATGGTTTTAAGAAGAAATAGCATCAAGCTTGCTAAATTTACAAAAAAAATTAAAACACGTCAAACCCAATTGTCGTAATGTTCATGTTTTAAAAACTAAAATGGATAAAAATAATAAAAAGTTACGCCGGATGTGTACTTTGTGTTATGCAAGAATAAAAAAACTTGAAGGAAGAACTGCTGCTAAAAAACGGAAAAAAAGTATACACATATTGCCCGGATTGCAATCATACCCCTTTCGTGTTTGGAGTGCTTTGAAAACCACCACAAATCTAACTTTATTTTGACGTATACTTTATGTTTTAAAAGTTATATTTGTAACTATATTATAGTTTGAGAAAATAAATTACTAAAATAATTAAATTGTTATTTCTCTTATTTTTTGAGCAGGACCAAAACCATTACACCAAAAGTTTCGCCAGAGGCCACACTTTTAAACACTACAGTAAAATAGCATAGTGTCCACCATATTTGTACGAGATGGCTTCAACTGAAATACGTGTTGCACATATCTGGGTGACAGAGCGCACAGTGATCAAAGTGGTGTCGCCCATATATGGTTGACGTGGCAGTCAATGTGTTATTAACTCATTTGTTGATTTATTAAAATAGAATGCAAATATATCAAAACTACCTATTCAGTATAAATGTGTCAAGTTGTAGGTAAGTATTTTGTAAAACATTGTAATTTTCAAATGCTTTGGCTAGTAATTATTCTAAGCTGTCAAGTGTATCACTACTAGTTATCATGCCATCTTATAATTAATTTTAGAACTACATTAGTGTACGTTAGAGTGTATCCTTAGTAAATCATTTGCAGACCCATAATAATTTATTTTGTCTACGCTCAGACCGTAAGTCATTCTAATTTTAAAGAGAAGTATTTGTAGAAAGCACTGAGCATGTATAAATTATGTATTGGTATTATCTTGAGGGTTATTACTGCAAGCTTATGCATTTATTGTGGTACTCACTATTCTTTAAACAATTTTATTTGGGTTTGTATGGTGTAAGATATTTCAAGCAAAATTTTTATTTGTATCATTTGCACCCGAATGTTTGCTTACACATTCAATTGATTTTTCTAAAGCTTATTAACAAAAAATATTTATTATTAGGCAATCTCCATAATAATCTACTTGCATTATTTCAAAGGGTGTATTTCGTTTGGAATGTTATTTAAAAATTACTTTATTCCTCATGTTCGGAAACCAATACGTCCTAGAAATAAGTTCAAAGGTTTTATTCAAACCAAAGTTATGCTACTATGATTATGCTATGTTCCATACTTTTTGGCACATAAAATAAAATATCATCCTATACACTGAGCCTGTTTCAGGATCGATAAATTTTCATCTACTGTTTTGGAAGGAATCAGAACATTGTCAGCATAAAGTAGAACCTTGCCTTCTTCGATCAGTTCCCATTTATGAAAAAATATCTGACTAGAATTTAAACCGAAAGGCATTTTACAAAACTCATGTTGCCCTGATGGTGTAATAAATGACATGATGTGCTTAGGTTTCTCGTCTAAAGATAATCGATAAAAAGCATTTTTAAGATCATCATCATCATCATTAGGTCTTCAGTCCTAGAACTGGTTGGATGCGCACCCTCATTGTTTCCTAGTCTGAACCAACCTATACATTTCTCTGAAATTTGCAGTCTGCATCTATCACTATCTGTGTGCGAAAGTGTGATCTCGGTCTACCTCTACCTCTCTTTTCCTATCTCTGCTTGTAATATATCCCGTACTATTCCCCAGAAACGCCTTAGAAGGTATCCTGTCCTTCTATTTCTCCTATTTTTTTTCGTTTTCCACAGATATTTTTATTCGTCTACTATTTCTACAACCTATGTGTTATTAACTTTGTCTGTCCTTGCTACCATCATCATATCTGAAGCACAACATTCCAGAAGGCTTCTATCTCTTTCTGTCTGCTTTTCCTACTGCCCCTATTTCATAGATGCATTGTGATGTGCTCCACACTATGCTTTGAACAGTTTTCTTCTTGTATCTATGTTCGTTGTCTTTGAACATAGCTGCTGTTCTTTCTTGTTTGATGCAGTTCGATCATCTTCTATTGTTTTACAGTTATATACCCTATTTCGTCGAGATTCAGTGGTATGTGCGGGGGAGGCGGCTCCGTTGCATAGTGGTATGTGTGACTACTATGCTCAAGGTCCCGGGTTCGAATCCCGACACGGTCCGCTTGAAAAATGTTAGGCGAGCATTTCTCACAAAAATACACCCTCGTTCAGATGAGAGGTAAAATGGAGGTCCCGTGTGTGTGTTGTCACACACGTTAAAGATCCCTACCTTGCTTGAAACAGCAGGGATTCCGCAAAATTCCAAATTTTACAGGTAAAAGAAACTCGCTTCCTGGCCAATGTAGTACCTTCGGGTGGAGCATTGGAAAATCATATGTAAAGATATCTTTGTAGATCGTCTCTACCTCTTCCTCACTGTAGCTAGAGGTGGGCATGTATACTTGTATTTTTACTGTATTTACTGGTTTAGATTCAAATCTAATCATGAGTACTCTTTCGTTCTTTTGTAAGTAGTTTTCTACACACCGTCCTATCTTTTTCGCATAATTATCCCCACGCCCGAATTTTTTCCTCTGATCCTGTACGTATTACTCTGAAGTCTCCACTCCGAAAATCTCCCGTCTCTGGCCAGCGAACTTCGCTGATTCCTACTATGTCTATTGCTAACCTATCCATTTTGGGTTTCAGATTCTCTAGCTTACCTACTTGTTTCATGCTTCTGACATTCCACGCTCCGACTCAGAAGATCAAGACGTGTAATATATTTCATGTCTTTTAATCTGTCTAGCTGATCATCTATTAATGGTAAGGGAAATTTTACCCTAATTAAATATTTATTCAAAACACGATAATCCACACACAATCGATAACTGCCCAATTTCTTCTTAACACGTACTATAGGCGAGCAATAAGGTAATTAACTTTCTCTAATAGTTCCCTGTAGCATGTCATTTAAGATTAACTCGTGACTACTTTTACATATATGACAATCGTCTAGGTCTAACTGAAAATGGTTGCAATTTATCGAATGATAATGCATTTTAAATTCCGATTTTGGTGTTTTAGAACGATCATAATTTATGTATTATTTTAAAACAAATTTTTTAGATCTAAATAAACCTCAGGTAAAATTTTATTGTGTACATTCAATTCCAAACCAAGTCCACAGAAGTTTTATCGTCTTCATAACAAATATTCATAATTTGAACATATTCCTTCATAAAATTTAAATATTTATTGGGCGGCATTATCACAACATTACTACCATCAAAAGTAATCTGAATTCTATTATTTGCAAGAAAATTCTTACCTAAAAGACAGTCAAATGGTATTGCCTCATCTGGTACAACGTAAAACTCAAGATTAATTTCGATATTAAAAGTGATTACCTTGAAATTAATTACCTCTAAAAGTATGTTTTGCCTTATTGATACCTTGAAAATTTTCTGAACAACCAGCACCTTCAAACTCTACATTTTTAACTAAACAGTAGCGTACGATTGAAATGGGACTGCCAGAGTCTAAAACAGAATTTAAGCACTTTTTAAAATCGCTACCTTGTTCTAAATAAACAGGTACAAAATGGTTTTGTCATTGGCATCACATCTAATAATTAAGCAGCTTGCGAACCTTCTTGCCTACACGCCTTATATTCATTCTCGCATACTACGGGTTTTTCAATCAATTCGCCACCATCGACTGTTTTCTATCACTACCATTATTAGATCGCCACTTCCTTTACAGACAACTACTAACCATATCTGTCACACAAACCCCTGGGATGTTTCACTTCTGTGCAATCAGATATGACATGCCTTCGTTTATTGCAGTTAGACCACCGAATACCCATATTAGGGCTATAACTTTTTGAAAACTGCCGCATAAGAAATTCTTTTTCCAGAACTTTGATTTCTTAGATTTTTTTTTATCTACTGCAAGCATAATACGTCTAGCCTTGTTCGCCCTCTCATAATTAACTAAATCTTTAAAAAGTTCATCTTCATCCCTAGGATATTATGATAAATGAAACCACTTCAGCAAAAAGATAACTGTAGCAATTTACACAAAGTAACTTTCATGAAAATAAGTGTTTATACTCTCATTGTGGATTTGTTTTCTACTCTGCATTTTCACCCATAAATCCCTCTTATTTTCTTCAAATATAAAAGTCTTCTTAAGTGCTTCTTCAAACGATTTCCAATCAGTAATTTTATAGTTTACCACATAACCAACACTTTGCAGCACCAAATAAATGACTTTGAGCTGTTTTGATATATGAAAGCATCTGACCATGAATGCAAAGATGCAGTTCTTTTAAATTTTCTAGCCAGTCACTAGCACAACCTAAATGCCTTTCATCTTCGAAACTTTCGAACATTTTAAATAAATCGGATTTAACGTTAAAGTTTCTAACTCCATTCGAAGTCTTGTGTGTATTTACTTGCAGAGGATTATGTTGTAACATATGCAACAGGTGAGAATTTTGTTTAATAAGTGCCGTCACCTTATCCGTCATCTCAGTAATGTTAAAATTTACATTGCCATCTGCTACATTTTGAGTTGGAATCGAAACTCCATCACTAATAAAATTTTGGTTATTATGGAGATTCCCATCGCTATCCATATTAATATCGGAAGCTTGTACAAAAGATTCAAATTCACTGTTTGACATTCTATTCATTTCGTATTCCTTAATAAACATGGTTAGAGGTTATATAAATTACACACTTATAATATTGAATCGCGTAAATATTTGCGTACAACAATGCTTCAGTATATTATCTCTCTACCTCACACCTGAAGACTGTAGGATGATCTCTTATTTCATAAATTAAACAAGAATCAAATGCTACTATTTTATTACTTAACATAAAATCGTACATCATCGTCCCTTCCTCTTCAACATAATGCCCATACTTTCCAATAATACCAACTATGCCAACTAAAAACTTTGGCGCTTAAGTTTAAATTCAAAAAGAAAGCCAATTTCAGGACAATTGCCTACACTATTAGGTTTATGGAATGAATCCCGGGAAAGTACTTAGGATACATTGTGATTTACTTAGGTTTACGTTCGTGTTTCCTTCTTTTCAGCAGTATAAAATGAATATATTGTATTGTATTGAAATGATTAAGTTATATCTACCTGATATTTGTGATCCTCCCATTTAGGTCTGGGTTTTTACATTGTAATGAAACTAAAATTACACGATACCGATATGAAAATTTATCTAAATAAATATTTTGTTTACCCTTTTTGTGGTTCAAAATAATTTATGAAACTGGTTCCACTCCAATATGTATTTAACAGATAAAACAGGTAATCTCAATGTTTTCTCTCGTACAATTTTATTGAAATTCTTAAACAGTAATATTAACATTGAATTATTGTATAAAACTATAACGTACAACTTGTATCCCTTTTTGGCATAATTTAAATATAATACACATTTTCACAATGAATTACTCTGACACCAAGGCAGGAGCACTCCTGGCATTTGACAGTTCTGTGTTTTAATAGGTACTCGCAACACCGAAGCGTTGTCGTCGCTAATTATAATAAAAAGGTTAAGGAAAAATACTACTTTACCGGCAAATCTGTCATATGTTTTACAAACTTCATTTCCATTTGAATATTTATTTAGTCAAATATTTAGAATTTGTGTTCATCTGTGGTATTTATTTATTTGTGATTTGAGTTTAACATTCAATTTTAAATAATGGAATTTAAGTGTTCCATTGCTGGTTGTAAACTATTGTTATTGTAAAAACTCATTGTTTACCAAAGGATCCTGAGGCAGTTCTTCAAACATTTTTAAATGCTCATTAATTTTAACTAAATGCTAAACTATTTCAGTATTTTCAAAATTATCATATTAGTTTATGGTTTTTTGATACAGGATACTTTTTATTTATAACATTCTTGTGTTTATAGATTTGTCGTTTATGGTGCGCAGCAGTTGGTCGTAAAGATTTAATGAATTTTAATGAGTTTTGTTCCTACGTTACAGCTTCAAGGTACCTAAAGTGATCATTGCTTTTACTTTTGTGTTAGTATTGTTGATTAGGATATTTTTTGAATTATCCATTGTACTGTATGGCCTATCAGATATGTTAAAATGTAACATGCATTATAAATTTCTTTTGTAAAAATTGGGGATGCTCATTCATTCTTAAATAAATAAATAAAAAATGTTTGTTGTTGTGAATATTAAACTTATGAAAGACACTTATAGGGATTTCAAGGACATACTGTAAATGATCAATTCCTGCCTCATTTTATAATACTGTAGCTACATTTTTGAAATGTTGACAAATGATTTCACTTAACAATAAATTTTGTTTTATTTAGAAAAGTTTGTTTTCTGTACCATTAACGTAATTACATAAAAAAAAGTCCTTGGAACCTTTATAGTGCATCTAACAAAGCTGTATTCCTAAAATGCCAGAAAAATTTAAATTTGGCGCCAATGAAGATAGTTCATACTCGCATCGCGAGTGGCGCTCGTTATGGTTTTGCAATAATATAGGGAGTTGCCTATCTATATCTACTTACTAATCTATGTCTGACACCAAATTATGACTGCAGATCATTTGATCTATTATAAACTAAATTTTAACCGCAAGTAAATATACAAAAGCTGTATTTACCCAACATCTGTTTTGTACGTCGCAAACCATGAACAAGATTTAACATATGGATTTTTGGAAACGAATTAAAACACATTTAAACGCTCTGAAACGTTAAGTTTTACTACATATAAAGTCATGAGGTTAAATTTCCCAGGGCACCAAAATGTTTTTTAGATTAAACTTAGCACTTACTCATGGTATCTTGATCCCCGATGCCCCATTTTGTCTCTCAGGGATGTCGTGGGTGACGTCATGTTGCCCTATTCGACCAAGTGCCGATGTGGTGTAACAACAGGATAGGAACGGATGGGAAGGAATCACTTCGGCGATATGTCAGAGCACTACAAACATGTTTACACTCGGGAAAGGTCGGTAGTCAAGTCCTTTATATCAACACATTCGTTCCCATGAAACATCTCTCACCTGCAAGAGAGTTTAAAGTTCTCTGATGCACATTGGTGGGTACAGCTGCGTATTAGGCATGGGAAGTGCAATCTCTGAATTTTCCTAGGTCACAATTGACAAGCCAATGACGGGACTTTCGTGAGAACCAAATCTTTATGTGGTTTTCATGTAACATGCCCTAAAACATAACAATAATGGAAACTTTTCCATGCGGGGTTTAAAAATCCACTGAACATAACAAATACAATAAAAGAAAGCTTTTCAAGAAAAGCGTAACATTTTATCGCATTTTAATAAATGATATCTCTATATCCTTTAAATTCTATACAAAGAAAAAAATCATAACTTTTAGAACAGATTTGGCATATTTGGATAAGTTCTCCATATAACTTTGGTAAAATTAAAAAAAATATATATATTCATTTAAATATAATACAATTTGAGCATATTTTTAAAACTAATTAGAAAAATCTAAAATAATAGAATCATACAAATAAAATTCGTGTCTAAAATTATTTGTTGAAAATATTTATGTACAACAAAAAACTTATGTATACTTCATAATAAAATTAATCACATTCTATTATAATTAAAAAGATAAAAAATTCTTTACAATTCAGAAACAAAATTAAAGTCAGTCCATAATTAAAAGAAACAAATCTTAATTAATTATAAGAACCTAAAAATGGTCAACTTTAACTGAAACTCGATTTGCCATATGATTGCTTGGCAATAAAATATTATCCCAGTCTGTATGTAAATCCTGCTCTGAATCAGTTGCCTTTAAACTAATTCCTAAACTGGGAAGAGTATTTGCATAATGGGGAATACTTAAAATCACAGGTTTCAAAAATTCAGTGCCTGGTAGTGAATAATTGTATAATAATCTAATGTATCAAATATAAAAACTTACCCTGAGGGCCGCACATTACGAGTGGTGACAGCATCGTTTCACCTACAATGATTTAAAATGTAAATAAATTATGAAGTTGCACAAATAAATAAATGGGAAATTTTTCTATTTTGGTTACTATCTTACATGCAACAATGCTTAGTCGTTAAAAACTCGTTTTAGTAATGCAAGCATTATCATAACTGGAAGGAAAGCTACTAACTATTTACCCTAATATTCTTTAACTATTCTATGAACTACCATCGTTATATAGCTAATGATTATACCAACTTCAATTATATTATGACATCCATAAACCATTAATATTTTTTAAGACGCTAATAGTTTATAAACTATTAGAAAAAGCAACATTGCATAACTATGTGCCAAATTGAAATACAGGCACTGACTTTAAAATATCACCTGCAGTTTTAAATAATGATTTTAGTTGTTAAAAACTGAATGTTTGTAAAGATGGTTGTGGATAAAATTTTATATTGCCTTTATGTCTTATGGATGCATAAAACAATCAGCAACATCATTTAGCTTTTGAAATTGGTTTTGATTTTATGAATGTTGAGTTCAATAATTTTAAGTGAAGTAAGACTTAATGTTCATGTTTGATTCCACAGCCATCCATGACGACAATAATTGTTGGACACCCATTAGTTGTTTACATTTCGCTGGTGTAGTATAATATAGAGAAAATCACTGGCTATATTCAGTTTAATCATTCGTTTTGGAGATGTCAATGTCATTTCGAATTATGTATTAAAAATTTAGTAAGAGAGTTTGAGATACTTTTACTATTGTCCTTTGTTTTAATAACTTTAGAAACTTTGTGTTTTATACCAATATAGAAACAAGAAAATTCATTCCTGTATGTAAAAGATAAATTTTTAACATATTGATATCATTTATGTATGCATTGTAACGCTAGTGCGTTATTTAAGCAAACACTAGGTAATAGAAATGATTTTAGGAAATTTCAGTTAGTAAAATGAGCTTTCAGCACAAAAACCCTGAAAAATTTATAGAAGCTTCATAATGTGGTTTTTTCATTATAATATTACATTAGTACTCAGAAATGAACAGGAAAGCACCTATTATATAATAAATACAACCAGTAATAAAGATCGTAATAATAATAAAGATTCGTAATACAGGTAGAATTTGGTAAATAACCTTCATAGGAAAGCATATTCATAAACATTCACACGAGTTCAAAAACAAACAACTAAATCATGGAATTGGACCGACATACCCTTCAACACCAGTAGCCACAAAACCTGCCATACAAAACTTGAAGCATGTTTATTTTCCAGAACCCGATATTCGAATACTTTTGACTTAGAATTATTTTTAGTCCCATAAATTTTCGTTTTGGTAAAATATTTAATCCTATAATTATAAAGTAATCGGTATATTTTTGTCCCGCATAAACAAAGTTTCGCTTCCAAGTACGATTAGTTTTGTGTTCAAGTTGAAATAAGTTTAATCTAGAAATTGTGTAGTTTTCGATACAAGGTCACTCCTGGTGTGTTTGGTTTCAATACGGTACACCGAGCCGCAACGTTCAAAACTGGTCAGTATCTTCTTATCTGTCGTAGAATGAGGATGTTTTCCCCGACTTCTAGGACATGCGATTGGAGAATCGCATTGTCTTTGCGACCTCCTATGTTGTAGTTATAGAAAGACCTGGGGTTATGTTAATCAATGGTTTGTATATTATTATTTAAATATCCTGTCTAATCCTCCCATTTTCTTGCAGCACAGTTATACAAAGTTAGATGATGTTATTTTAAGTTATATCCAATTATATCAAATTAATTTAAATTATAAAATTTTACAATCTTTACGGCTAACAATGTAATAAATTTTACAACTGGAAGGCACATTTAAAACATGCTCCAACTATAAATGATGGTTTGCCGTATGAAAATTTCTGCGATGCTACTTATGTGAAGGCATAACGTGGTGGTGATTTGGATAAAAAAATTCCTACCTCACATCTTCTGAAGTGGTCATCAATGCCATTGGTTAACATTCGTCTGAACACCCACCCGTTCAAACCCTTTTTGAAAAATCCAAGATTGATGCTAAGAGGCCCCAAATAGAATACGGCTGTTATTTGTTTGTACGTACTTCAAGGTTTATCACATTTTATAGGAATACATGTGGTGAGTGTTGATAATAAAAATCTCCCTTGCTGTCCAAGTTCAACGATTTTACTGTTGAAGGTCATTAGAGTATAAAAGTTTCTTTTTTAAATACAAGTAATTTAATCACAGATTCAATGTATTAGATTAGAGGGTTGAATAAATTCTCAGTAGGAATTAAATAAACGTTTGATTTGGTTAATTATTGCTTGTGTCAATTTTATGTATCATATTAATACAAAACCAAATTCTGGTGTAAATCGAAGATATCAAATCTGCTCTCTATGATATAATCGAAAAATGTGAATACAAATTTTTAAAGGCCCAAAATTTAACTAGGGGCGACTACAAAATTTAAAGATCAACTAAAATTGTACCGATAATATTTCAGTTATAATAAATGTAAATATTTTTGTATTAACACTTATTAATGGTGTCCTAAACGACACAAGGTATCCATCAGTAGGAAATTATCAATCATAAAACTTTATCTGAAAGGTATTGAACCTAGCACGAAAATATCAATCCAATTTTAACAGTATTTAAAGATCAAGTAGGTGTATAAAATTTAGGTCCAGTGCAGCTGTGGACAGTGATATATCTTTCATATTTCTGTTGAATTATCTAGGAGCACAAATAGCGGTCGCTTGTGATTTAAATATATATATAACCTTTTCTTGCAGGTACAAGGTTAGGTGTGTGACAACAGAGCCTTTGTGCTCAGAAGCGTTGGTACAATAAGTGGCTTCTACTTTTTCCAATTAGTGCTTTCTCGTTAGAAACAAAAAATGAACAAAGTAGTGTCGTCTTGATATTATCCATTAATACATACCCCTCCCCCCTCGATAGTCTCTTGAAACAACCGAAGAAGTTAGAGTTCCAAGTTAGCACGGAAGATTCCAAAGGACGTTATTTTAAATGGATTAAATTACAGTTTTTTCGTAGCCTTTGTGAATATAGAGGTGAGTTGTATTCTTTTTGACAACCACCCCAGATTCAGTGGTTTGACTTGTAATTTTTAGCCCATCTTGGTTCAAAATTATTATAATTACAGTCAAATAGTTATGGTAACGTTAAATGCTACACAATGTCGCCCAACCCTACAAGGGAAGAATTAAGAGTTCACACCAATTCAAAGAAACTGCCACCATAAGAAATTACTCCAATAGTTATAAACTCATAACTTACAGTAATAAAAAATGCATTGTGAATGAAAAAACATGCCACTTTCAAAAATGTGAAAACAAGATGATTGTGAACATAAACAAAAACACATTGAACTTGAGAAAAGGACAGCTTTAGATGCACAATCCATGTGAACAAGAACACTTTGGCAATGCCCTATGATGAAAATTAGCAGATCATAAGGTAAGGGAGCTTGTTATCTTCAGTTATTTGAGGCCAAACAGCAGAACAGCTACACAACCATCGCCATGCGAATACGGTTGTAAATCAGGTAGCAAAAGTGACGGTATTTAAAACTCCGAGATTGTTAGGGAAACAAGTTTCCAAACGCGAGTGTAAACATAAAATTAAAAAATATCGTTATAAGTGCAAGTGCCCCTGTATTGGAAGCTTTTATTCAACGCTAAGTTGGAATATTGGATTACTTGCAACTGTTTCCTGCACTAAAATGTCTCTTGGGCTTTGTAGAAGACTAATAAATCTGTAAGTCTTTGAATTTTTTCTTTCCATCTACATATTTCATGCTATTGTATATTTGATAATTATAATTGGTTGTAATCATACAAAAAAAATAGAACTAATTATAAAGAGGGCATCTTATGTTGGTGCATGCTTAGTGAAATTGTATTGTAAACAAATTTCTATATGGAAAACACCACAATTGTAGCTGCATAATTAATATGTACCAGTTAATTTTGTTGGATATCTATAATTGATTAATTTTTCTTTTAGATACATGTATATTTGGCTAATTAGGAATAGATATTTACTGTGATATTCATGTTTGAAGTAGGTTAGGTGAACAAGACTTGGAATTTCCTGTTATTTGTGTTTATTTTAAATTAGTGGAAGGATAGAAAACATGTACACAAGGCTCCATCAACCTATATTGCAGTAAGAATCATTAAATCATCTCTCGAAACACACATCCAGATGGGAGTACTCAAAGGTTTTATTAGACAGAGCGTTCAAAAGTTCAAGGACATTTTCAGGTACGTGTAAAAGTATTTAGTGCAAGTACTACAATTTGTATATCCCTAAAAAGAATTGTACTTATTTTTATAACACACATTCATTCACCCCAACCACTAAAAGATAGCTAGTGAGCAAATTGCTGTTATGTTGCATTGCTTTTGTAGAGTAAATTAATTCAGGTAATTAACGTCAATTCGCCATATAACAGCATTTTCTCAATTATATGGTAAAAAGCTCATTTTAAGGTTATTATCATTTTGGTTTTTGCATTTTTATGTATTTATAATTGTTTATATCCCGGTTTTTTTATAAAATCCTTTTCAGAACTAAGCATTTACATATCTGAATTTATCTTTTTCTTTATATATATATATAGAAAAGATTTTGTTTTTTTGCTTCTTGGGATAAAGTCGCTCATAAATTAAACACAAAACATTAAATTGTATCATTTGTATTAAATCGTACGTTTCGGTGATAATTTACACCTTAATCATCGATCTACATGAAAAGTATATAAATAGGTAATTCATATGAATTACCTTTTATATACTTTTTCATGTAGATCGATGATTAAGGTGTAAATTATCACCGAAACGTACGATTTAATACAAATGATACACATTTAATGTTTTGTGTTTAATTTATGAGCGATTTATCCCAAGAAGCAAAAACAAAATCTTTTCTAATTTAACTAGCTCAAGAATTATAAGAACCTATATTATATATATATATATTATATATATATTATATATATAGATCTGTTGGTTTCTTGGGATGCACACGTTCAGTAAAATAAGAACTATAATGTCAAATTGTAACGTTTATTCTGACGTTTCGGCATGAATATTTTGCCTTAATCATAGACTAAAATATGATGAATTTAGTTTTGTAAGGTTAAAAACAGTATAGCTAATCTACTTACATAATTACCATGACTTAAAGAACTTCTACATTTAAAAACTAATACATAAATTACAGTTATAACTTTTGACAATTATGAAAACAATAACAAATATTTACAAAAGCTAACTATGTGTACAATGCTAATTTTAGTAAAATAAAAATTATAAAAAGAAAAATAGAAAGAGCTTAAATAACTAATATGAGGTTGTAAATTTTATAAAATTATTAGTTAGTGATAAGTATAACGATTGGAAATTGACTTGAAATTAGAAAATATGAAGGAAACGTAAAAAAGGGGGTGGTAAGATTTTAGGAACGAAATGTTTGTTTTATTAGTGGAATCTAAATTAACGGTCTGTGAAAGTGAATATTATTAAATTTATATAGCGAAGAATATACTATATTTAAGTTGTTGGTATCTTGTTTGCTGTTGAGTGGGTTAGGTTGTTGTAGAATGTGAAAGGATTCCAGGAATAGTCTTTTGTGGTAGTTGTTTTCAATGTCTAAAATCTTGGTTGTCTTCGAATTTAGCAGTGTGATTTGTTGCATGTAAATGTGATGACAAAGCACAACTTAGTTTACCAAGTCTGGCATCACTTTTATGTTGAGTTATTCGATTTTTTAGCCATTGTTTTGACTGACCCACATAAGTCCTATTGCAACTACATTCTACCTTATAAATAACATTACTGCATAATGTTTTTTCGGTGTTATCTTTTAATTTAGTGAATAACCTATCTATTGATTTTTCATAAGTATAAGTTATTAGAATATCAGGTTGTTTCAAGATTTTGGTTAGTTGAGGGGTTAAATTTTGAATAAAAGGTAATTTTCTGAAATTTGTAACTAGTGGTCGGTCTATTGATGAAGTTTGTAGATTATTGGAATATAAAAACTTCTTTAAAAGAGGTTTTGGGTATGCATTGTTTAGTAAAATATATTCCAACTCTTTTAAGTTGTTTGTAAGTAAATTTGGTTCGCTAATTTTTTGAATACGGTATTTTAAAGCTAATATGGTATTAAGTTTATGAATAAAAGCATGGTTAGAATGATAATTTAAGTATCTACCAGAGTCAGTAGGTTTTTTGTAAATGTCAAAATATAAAGTATTTATGGGAGATCTGAGGACTAACGTATCTAGAAAAGGAATACTGAAATTAATTTCTTTTTCGAAAGTGAAAACCAAATTAGTATTGAAGCTATTAAAAATATATAAAGTATATTCGATCAAGTGTTCTGGAATGGAACATAAAATGTCATCTACATATTTGACTATAAAGGGCATGTCAAAAGGCAGTAAACTTATGACAGATTCTAACAGATAATCCATTACAATTTGGGCAATAATGGGGATATAGGTGAACCCATAGGAGTGCCAAAGGTCTGTTGATAAAACTTAGAATTAAAAATAAAGTAAGTGTTATTAAAATCAAATCAATAGTTGATAATAAAGAACTCAAGTTAAGGTTGCAATGTAGTTGAATAACATTCCATTTTTCAGTAATAATTTTAACAAATAATTCTTTGGGGATATTGGTGAACAAAGAACGGACATCTAAAGATACAAGAATATGGTCAGTGGGTAATTGAAAATGCCTATATTTATCGATGAATGTAAACGTGTCTTTAACGTTATAGCCTTCAAGAGGAAAAGAATTTTGTAAGATTTTGAATAAAAAGGTAGCAATATTATAGGTTGGAGTGTCTATACAAGAGATTATGGGTCTTAGAGGTATATTAATTTTGTGGATTTTTGGCAAACCATAATATTTGCCTGGAATGCAATTATTTTTAATTAAAATATCCTTTTCAATTTTGGTGATCATAGAATGTTTGTATAAGAATTTAATGTGATCATTAACTTTATTTTGAATAGTGAAAGTAGGATCTTTTGTGAGTTTTTTATAGGTAGTTATATCGTCAAGTAACTGATTAGATTTAGTCAGATAATCCTGTTTGTTTAATATAACGGTGACAGAACCTTTGTCGGCTTTTGTTACATAAATGTTGGGGTTATCATTTAAGAATTTTTTGGTCTTATTGTAGATGCGAGTGTTGGTGTTATTTATTTTTTATATACAGGATTTGTATAAAATTGGTAATTAAATTGGTAATTCTAGTTCGTAATATTATTTTTCTTCTGTTGGTTTTTAATAGATTCAATAATTGATTCTATATTAGCTAGTAGTTTACCAATATTGATGTCTGTAGTGGACATTTCAATATTAAAATTGGGTCCTAAAGATAAGAAGTTTTAATGTCATCGGGTATGATTTCGTTACTGTAGTTAACTAACCATTTACTGTTATCTATAAATAATTGTTTGTTGTAGAGTTGAGTTTGCTGCAAAATGTTGATCTTTTTTATGTTTCTATTTTTAACAGATATGAAGAATTTATTATAAGTAATAATTTGTTTGTAATTGAAATTGTTGAAGGTGTTAGGAGGTAGAAATTCTTGAAGATCTTTTTTAATTTGAAAAAGTGTGTTGTTCCAGAAACGAATGTCAGTATGGGTGATTTCTATTTCAATTGATAATATGCGCTTTTGTAAATTTTTGCTAAAGTTATTTATCTTCCTGTTTATACGACTATTTCTACATAATAATAATTGTTGTGTACCACGTAAGGTGTTGAGTATATGGTGAGGTACCAAGTCATATCTTCTGCAATTTTCTAAGAAAGTACCACGGTTGTATAGATTGGCTAGTTTTTTTACCCCTGTAATTTGAGACATATTTGATTGAGATAGCTTTAATTTGAGATATTTAAGACGACTTTAATTTGGGACTTCTAACTTTGAACATACTCTAATTTTGGAGATAATTTTAAAAATGAAAGTATTCTAATTTGGACATATTCCGACTTGGTACGATTTTAATTGGAATCAATTTATGGGAGGCGGTTCTTATATGGGGCAGGCATATCAATAAGCAAATTAATGACACTCACCGTAGGGGCTCATTAATCCTAAAATAAATAGCACAGCAAATTTAATTACGCCCAATCGTGGGGCCGATATCACAGCAATTTATAGCGCCCAACGTGAAGCTAAATATTACTATAATAATAGGGCAAAACATAGCAAATTTATGATGGCCCAAATCGTAGGGACTCGATTGTTCAAGGGGAATATCACAGCAACTTCTATATATATATATATATATATATATATATATATATATATATATATATACACACGAGGGTATCCAATAAGTGCTTAGCCTACAAAAAAAAACGAAATTTTTTGAAAAGTGGCGATTTATTTCTCAACATAGTCTCCTTTTAGCTCGATACACTTGACCCAGTGATGCTCCAACTTCTTTAACCCATCTGAAAAATACGTTTTCTCGAGGTCTGCAAAGTTGGCCTCCATGGCGGTGATGACCTCATTGAACTGAAATTTCTGCCTGACGAGTGACTTTTTCAAGTTTAGAAACAAAAAGAAGTCGCAAGGGGCCAAATCTGAGATTATGGTGGATGGGGCAGTAGTTCGTTGCCTAATTCGACCAATTTGGACGTGGCGAGGGCGGTTGCGCGCTTGTTGTCTGGAGTGAGCAAACATGACACCCATCGTGCCGGCAGTTTTCTCATGCAGGATATGACCCATGTGGTCTTTTGAGGTGCCTACTCTCAGCTATCTCGCGCACCTTCAATCGGCGGTCTGCCAATACGAGATCGTGGATTTTTGTCATGTTATCCTCCGTGGTCCGTTTTCGGGGCACCTGAGCTTGGCTCATCAAAAAACAACATGCGACCATGTTGAAACTCGTTAAATAAATTTTTGACGGCCGCCATTGAAGAGGCGGCTCCGTGGCATTGTGGTATGTGTGTGACTACTACGCTCAAGGTCCCGGGTTCGAATCCCGATACGGTCCGCTTGAAAAATGTTAGATGAGCATTTTTCACAAAAATACATCCTCGTTCGGATGAGAGGTAAAACGGAGGTCCCGTGTGTGAGTGTTGACATGCACGTTAAAGATCCCTACCTTGCTTGAAACAGCATGGGTTCGGAAAAATTACAAATTTTCCAGGTAAAAAAAAACTCGCTTCCTGGCCAATCGAAAATAACATGTAAGGTCGCCATTGAAGAAGAAGGGTCACTGTACACAGCATCCAAGTGCTCTTTGATTTCGCTGCACGATTTACCTTCCTAAAACAAGAATCGAATCACCGACCGATATTGCTCTTTTCCATTTTTCTAAAATCCGCGGATACGCCCGCTTCTACACAGGATCAAAACAAAACTACAGTCCGATTCGGCTGAAATTTCAACCGTAGAAAAAAATAAAATTTTCCAATATTTAACTTTTACCCTGTATAAATATATAAGCTTATTCCCTTAGCACATGTAATACGATTCCCATGTAACACAACATACTTTAAGGACACATACCATTCAAAACCGAAACCCAATTTTAAATTCACTGACCATGTTAATTCACTTCAGCCATGTGCAAATTTGAAATAAAACATAGTAATGCATCTTCGTTAAAAATATATTTATGAGTTTTTAATAAAGAATAGCTTTATTCCAAAGGAGAAAGAAGTACATTTCGAAACAATTCTAGAATAAATTCACGTTATTTAATAAAAGAATTCATCATTCTTTCGAAAAATGTTCTAAAACCTATTAAATAAGCAAATTAATGAAAACATTCAAATCCGCGAAAATACAAAAGTATTTGTTAATTGTGTGAATTCTCATCCATGTGTAAATATTGATTCTTGTGAAAAGGACCTTTAACACGTTTTATTGCACTTATGCAAACCGAAAAACGGGTCTCATTCACTTTAAGAATGCTAAATAACATCGATGTCTATCATTTAATAAATGTAATATGTTAATTTACCTTTACCCACTTTAAGAACACAAAAATAACTTCATGTCAAGCTATCTTCTTTACGATATGCAAAGATAAAATCCACACTTTACTAAAATGTAAACTCAATCTTTAGGAATAGTACAATAAACATTATTTATTCAAAATCAAAAACACTACAAATATTCCCTGTATGTTTGTCATGGTTTGTTTTGTATTTTTCTTAACCTTCTTTAGGAATTAAACCACTCATAGTTGTTAAAATCGTCTTTATTTACGTATCGATCCATGACCTAGAACCGTTGTCAAAATAATGAAAATTGCAAGTTTGACATTTATGACATAAATTGAAGGTGACTTTGATTTATTAATGTTTGATATACTTGGCCTGAATACATTAGGTGAAAATTTTAAAGTTTAGATGAATGAGTGCTTTCAATTTGTGTTGCGCCCTGGGAGCGACTTCGAGGTAGTCTATACGCTTAACGTGAAATCATCTGATTAATTTTTATATAGTTAAATTTCATATAAATTCAATTACTTGAGGATTGGAAAATATTTTTTAACATGTTTCTATTTATACGATTGAGAGGATGGTTCTTAAAGAAGTGTGCGATTACGTTACCGTAAGGTTTAAGCAGTCGTTTTTTTATTTTATATTTACCTCAAAGAGGAAAACCCATTATGATTCAGGCTACCTCTTTGGTAGTGCTGGACTTTCACCTCCTCCATGTTGCAACATGGTTCTGAGGCGACCCTATGGGGAGTTTACACTTGTCAAATACCAATGCTGTTCTACGAAGATTGTATATGGATCTGAGGCGACCGTATGGCGGGTTTACACTTGTCAGATACCAATGCTGTTCAACGAAGATTGTATATGGTTCTGAGGCAACCATATGGCGGTTTTACGCTTGTCAGATACCAATACTGTTCTACGGGGGCTACTAATATTCCTATTGTTATGTAATTAGTTATTGTATGTACAAATAAAAATCATGTATGTAGGCTGTATTTCATGTTAATATTGCAAGGAAAACCCATGGAAAACTTTCAATGCTACCTGGATACGGGGAGCAATTGATTTTCATTTATTTCTTTTAGTAATGGAATCCATTGTTTACTGAAAATCGCGGATTCGTTTGCTATGCAGTTATTTTTATGTAGAGTTATACAGGGCTTTTCACGACGACCATGCATTAGAAATTTCTCAGAAAGTACAGGAGATAGAAGTATGAAATTTTATATGTAGTGATTGTTCGACATGTCGAGTTGATCTAAAATATTTTCGTTTTGATAGCACTTCCGGTTGTACCGGAAGTTGATATTATCTTTGTTATTTTAAATGGAACACCCTGTATATTTTTGCATTTTTAGATTCTACACACAATTTTAACTTAAATTCCTTTAATGAGTAATATCTCAATATTTTACCGTTTTCGAGATATTTAGCTTTTTATGTTGTTTTTTTGTAAAAAACTGATATACCTTCTTGACAATGGTGTACATTTAAATTTACAGTTTAGAAACCAATTATTAGCAGATACGCTATTCAAATGTTTGATAAACATTTAAATGTATTTGTTTCCATTCAACACCATACGAGGTGTCCGACATTTTTACTTAAAGTTTCTTGCATAAAAAATCTGAAAAGTCAATTTTTCTAAATGAAACACCCCGTATATTTTGATATTTTCAAATTGTTCAATCATTTTTAAGGTAACTTTATGTAACAAGTCCTATTCTGAAGTTCAACTGTCTTTAAGTTATTTGATTTTAATGACATTAAGTGGTTCTACTACGATAATAAAAATAAATATCAGCATTATGTTCGTAGGAGACTTTAATGAAAGTTGAAAAAGAATAAAATAATAATTAATCTTTATACTATAACATATGCTCGAAAATGTCACAATTTCTTTCCAAACATGCATTTATTCTTTTAATAAGGTTATCGTGTGTTGCTTTTCTTATTGCTTGTGGTGTTAATGAATCTATAACAGCTCTAACTCTATCTTTCATATTGGCTTTGGTTGTGATAGCATCTGAATAGACGATGTTCTTTAAGTAACCCCAAAAGAAAAAATCTAGTGGATTACCATCTGGAGTTCTCGGGGGCCATCGAAATGGACCATTATTTGCAATCCATCGGTCTTGAAAAATTCCTGTTAAAAAATCGCCAACCAGTCGGTAATTGTGACATGGAGCACCATCCATTTGATACCATAAGTAATCTCTTTGTGGATGGTTTTGTATTATTGGCTGCACTCCATTTCTTAACATATGAACATACCTTTCTCCAGTTAAATTTTCATCGTAAAATTCGAGATAAAGGATTGAATCGCAATTAATGGCACAAAATACATTAAATTGCCATTTGTCTTGAAAATTTCTTTCACGGACTACGTGTGGATTTTGCGGAGCCCAATAATTGCTGTTGTGCCTATTAAAGACTCCATTTTTGGTAAACTTTGCTTCGTCTGTCCAAATAATGTTTTTTAAAAAGTTTTCGTCCTCTTGACTTTTAGTTAGCAACCACTCAAAAAACTGAACTCTCCGAGGCAAATCAGTGTCTTTTAAATGTTGGATGCAGTAAAATTTATATGGGCGCCATTTATGTTTATTAATTATACGATAAATGGTCACATAAGGTATACCTATTTCTCTTCGGCTTCGTGTAATGAAGCAGTTGGGTAAGCAGAGAAAATCCTAAAACAGTGATTTCGTTGTCTTCATTTTCAACTTGCGGCTTTCATGCTTTAATGTGTGGAAGAAATGCTCCATTCGTTCTACAGTTTTGAAGTAGACGATTAACTGTATTCTTATTGGGTTTTGGAGATGCGGGTATCTATCTGCAAATAATCGACAAGTTCGACTAATTATTCTATTACATTCACCGTAAGTAATTATTAAATTTAAGAAATCTTCATTACTATAATCTAATCTTGACATTTTTATTATTTTATAACACACTCACAATCTAACACGTAATCTAATAAAGTAATATTGACAGTTTGATGATTCTGTATCACTGTTCGATTATTTGTCAAAGCCTCCTACGAACATAATGCTGATATTTATTTTTATTATCGTAGTAGACCCACTTAATGTCATTAAAATTAAATAACTTGAAGACAGTTGAACTTCAGAATAGGACTTGTTAGATAAAGTTACCTTAAAAATGATTGAACAATTTGAAAATATCAAAATATACGGGGTGTTCCATTTAGAAAAATTGACTTTTCAGATTTTTTATGCAAGAAACTTTAAGTAAAAATGTCGGACACCTCGTATGGTGTTGAATGGAAACAAATACATTTAAATGTTTATCAAACATTTGAATAGCATATCTGCTAATAATTGGTTTCTAAACTGTAAATTCAAATGTACACCATTGTCAAGAAGGTATATCAGTTTTTTAAAAAAAACAACATAAAAAGCTAAATATCTCGAAAACGGTAAAATATTGAGATTTACTTATTAAAGGAATTTAAGTTAAAATTGTGTGTAGAATCTAAAAATGCAAAAATATACAGGGTGTTCCATTTAAAATAACAAAGATAATATCAACTTCCGGTACAACCGGAAGTGCTATCAAAACGAAAATATTTTAGATCAACTCGGCATGTCGAACAATCACTACATACAAAATTTCATACTTCTATCTCCTGTACTTTCTGAGAAATGTCTAATGCACGGTCGTCGAGAAAAGCCCTGTATAAGAATCTTCTTTGATTTTGTTTTTTAGTGGTTATTTTCTTTGTCAATAATTTTTGCGTCCTCCAATTTTGTTTTATAACCGGAGTCCCATGCATGTTAGCAAATCATGGATTTTTAAATTTTCTATTTTTTATATATGATTTATGTTCTTTTAATCGAACTTCAAATGGTCTAGAATTTTCCCCTATATAAAATTGGTTAATTCGCACAGTATTTTGTAGATGCAGTTCTTTGAACTTTGTATTGCGCTTTTGGGTTTTGTTTTTGTTAATTGTGTTGTTAGTGTATTGTTGGTTCTAAATACCATTTTGATTTTCAATTTGTTTCGTATTTTTTGGAGAATCCTATTATGTATGGTATGGGGAGCATTTTTTATGCGTATCGTTGTTTCTGTTTTCTTCTTCTTTATTTTTTGGGACTTTATTCATTTCTTTCTCTATTATTCTTAGTTTGATGATATTAAATTTGCTCTACCATACATGGTTTTGATAATTCCTCGTTTGACACGGTGTGGGTGGTTTGAATCGAAGTTTAAGTATCTGTTTGTGTGCATTGGTTTTCTGTATACCAACATTAATTTATATTTTATATCAATGAATACAAGTTAAATTCGCCGAACGCCAAAATACCGAAAGGCTATATAATAGATAAGATAACGAGTTTTAAAACTCTAATTTCATGGGAGAGCGACCACCAACAATTGTTTTAATGCATTAAGAAAGAATATAAGAATTTTTATGATCAGCTCATTAGAGATAACAAAGCACGTAATCGCGGTGGATTGTTACATCATGCTTGACTAATACTGAAGTGTATTTATTTTCTCTACCTAAATAAATGTAATAATTTCAATAGATAACCACTCAGTAATAAGCTAAAAGAAAAATACACACGAGATTTCATAAATAGCACAAAAGATATTCGAAAGAACGAATGAGTTATAAAATTTACACCAGACTGAATTTAAGCTCCCAGACTTGTAGGAAGAATAAGTTATAAATTTATATACGAAAGAGCTTCAGCTCACAGACACGCCGGCGCAAGTAACTAGAGAGAATGCACGACGGTCTTGACCAGTTGGCCATCCACGGTCTTCGAGTCAAGATGTGCTCCCTTGTAAAAAAAAGGACGACGAGAATCGCCATAACGATGATAGTGCAGCTTTAGGTGCTAAAATCTAAATATATCTTGAGCTCATCAATAGTAAGTAAATTACTAAACTTAAATTATATTAATTTCGAATTCTTTAGCGCCATATATATATATATATATATATATATATATATATATATAATTAGATTTATTTACATATGTGTAGGGGAAGGCGGGGCAGAGTGAAACAATGGGGTAAAGTTAAATGATGTGATTTAGGAAATATCAGTTGCGCTATCTGTTTAAGTAAGTGACAGCTGTCTACTCTTGGGTTAATTCAGTTGTTGACCAAGTCTAGGCTGGTTCAGATGACATGTGTGCTAATAAAACAAAATTTATTGTTTTTTAACTTTCTATTGTAAAAATCCTATGTAAGTGTGTAACATTTTTTGAAGAATTGATTAAACTTTTTAAACATCTACTGATCTCATAATATACATTCTTATTTGTATTACGAATTGTAGGTTAGAGATGTATGAGTGATTCAAGCGATTTTATTTTTGTGATTGCTTTGGGGTAAAGTGAAATACTGAACTTTGGGGCAAAGTAAAATATTTCACTTTGCCCCCTTAAGAGATTAGTAAATGTTAAGATGTTTTTTATGAGGTTTTTATGTAGGCATTATTAATTAATTAGCAAATTATGGATTTCCAGAAAGAGAATGAGAAACTACATGTGGAAGACTAACCAGCAAGGTTGGTTCGAGGATGTAATGAAGTATGCAGTAGCTGCTGTAAGATCTAATCAACTTTCGCAAAATCAAGCTGCAAAAGAATTTAATATACCTTTAGCCAGCTTACACAGGCATATAAAGAGTAATAAATCTGAAGATGAAGCAGCAACAAAAAAGCTTGGGCGATTTCAAACTGTTTTTACAAAAGAGCAGGAGTTGGCTTTAGTAAAACATATTGTAGATTTAGAGGAAAGATTTTTTGGATTATCAGTTCTAGAATTACGAAAATTAGCGTTTGATTATGCTGAAAAAAATCAAATTCCACATAACTTTAATAAAGAATTAGGATTGGCTGGCAAAGATTGGTATAGTGCTTTCATGATAAGGCATAGAAAATTATCACTACGAACTCCAGGGAATACGTCAGCTGCCAGAGCTTCAGGTTTTAATGCTGTGTCCGTAAAAGCATTTTTCAACTTGCTGGGTTCGATGCTGGACAAACATTCTTTTCCAGCTAGTAGGATTTATAATTGTGACGAAACCTGTATAACTACGATTCCCAACAAACCAATAAAAACTGCTGTCACTAAAAGGTAAGAAGCAAGTTGGAGTTTACAGTTCTGGTGAACGTGGAACATTAGTTACAGCCGCAATTTGTTTTAATGCCGCGGGTCACTACATTCCTCCATTACTTGTGATACCACGTGTTAGAAGAAACCCAATTTATGAAAATGGCCTTCCTGCAGAAAGTATACTAGCGTTCCACAAATCAGGGTGGATGCAGTCGGATATTTTTGTAGATGTTTGGTTTTCTCATTTTTTAAAACACACCCGTCCAACTTATGAAGATCCAGTGCTATTGTTGCTAGATGGACATGCTACTCATGTAAAGAATTTACCATTAATAGAAAAAGCACGTGAAAATAATGTTCACATTTTGGTGATACCTCCCCATACATCTCACAAACTACAACCACTCGATGTAGCTTTTATGTTCCCCCTCGGCAGTTATTATAATCAAGAGTTGAAAACTTTTCAACAAAATAAACCGAATAAAATAATCGAACTTTCTGATGTTCCGCAATTTTTGGCAAGGCATTTTTAAGAGCAGCAACTTTAACAAATGCCGCAAATGGTTTCAGAACCACAGGAATCTGTCCTTTTGATCCACATAACTTTACAGATAAAATGTTTGTACCAGCATCGTTAACCGAAAGAGAAAACTCTGCTGCAGATAATCCTGGAACATCCTCCCAGTGTCAACTATCACAACCTTCCTTGATTGATGAACAAAATATAAACACTCGACCTGATGAAATAACTCCACCTAAATCAGTAAGCATAATGCCAGCAGATCTTCTACCGCTTCCAAAAGTCATTCTGAAGCAACAAAAACAGGTTAGGCATCGTGGCAAAACTGCTATCATAACTGCCTCACCATATCTGAATGAACTAAAGGACGACAAAGCAAGGCAGACACCGCCTGATCGAAATATAATCAAGCGAAAAATATTTGAAACGCGCACATCAAAATCTAAAAAATCTAAAAATTATATTTGCTCATCTGATTCTGAGCTATCAGACACGGAACTTTGTCAGGACTTGTCTGACGATTCAAATTTTGCAGATTCATCTGGTTCAGATAGTGTCAGTCAAAAAACGAACCTTTTACCTTATCCCAAAGCAAAATAGTCGTCGAGGATTTTGTATCAGTATCAATGACACACGAAAAAACAGGTGTCGAGAAGAAATTTGTTGCCCAAGTTAGTGGAATAGAAATAGAAAATAAAATAGAAATATATCATGTAAAATTCATGCGAAACTATAGACAACATCCGGATATCTTTGTTTTCCCAGAAATAGATGACAACAGTGCAATCGGCAAAGAAGAACAGATAATTCTATCATCTATAGTATACCTTTGAGAGAGTTCGAGTATAGCTTTTGACATCTACTTGTACTTCCAACAATTTTTAAAGAAAAGAAAAATTGCAATCAGTGATGCCCAACGTTTAAATAAAAAAACAACGCCCAACAGTTAATGCTTCATGGACGCACAACGTCATAAAACACCAAACCTTAATGCATTGAAGAAGCTCAAATAAATTTTTAAATTAATATTTTCAATTCTTCTAAATTGTTCAACCCTTACATAATAAACCTCTATTACTAAAAAAAATATAAAAGTAATAAGCATTTATATAAAAATCGAATTGTATTATACACTACCTAAAATACAATTCGAGATGACATATGTTTCAAATCGTTTATTTGCATAAAGAGGAATTAAATTACGAATTAAGGATAAGAGGTTGCATTAGTAAAACAGAAATTCATGAAAACGGAGAATGTTAGGTAGAATGTTAGCACAAGAATCAACAAAACCAGGTTGTTTAACTAATCTTGATGAATATAAAGAAAATTATATAAATGATTGTAACAAAATAGATGCGTATATTAATTCAATAAAAAAACAATACCCGAATTTAATGGCAATCCAGAAGACTTACATAGCCATTACAAAACAATTGTGATCGTTATATAGGGGGAAAAAACGTCCATTGACCAGGTTTCAACCTCCCCCCCCCAAGGCAAAACTATATGTATAGCCATCTATAAAACACAGTATAGTTTGGAATCAACTTCGGTACAGTTTCAGCCTCTAGCTGTTTTTAGCCAACTCTTGGCGCTCTATTTAATTTTACCAAGGTACAGAGGTTCTTCGTGCATATACATTGAGGTGCAAGTAATGGCTATGCAAATACCAATTCGATTTGTATAGGTAAATACAATATGCATTTACAGATGCATCTCGTGTAATTGGTTTAATTTTAACTGCAGATACCACAGAAATAATTTTTGCTTTTTTATATATTTTATGTGCCTTATAGGAAAGAATTGGACGCCACCACGGGAAGTAATGTTACTTATTGCATTAAATATGCATGTTCATTACTAAATATCCCAAAGGCAAAACGTATATGTACAGCCATCTATAAAACGGTATAGTTTTGAATCAACTTTTATACAGTTTCAGTCTTTGTGCTGGTTTTAGCCAACTGATGGCGCTCTATTTTTCTTTTCACAAGGTACAGAGGTTCTTCGTGCATATACATGAAGGTTGTTTGATCTTTTGTTAGGGTTAAAACTAGTCCATTCTGACGAGACCCAAATGAGGTCGATACCTGGTCAATGGATCCCCCTATAAAACGATCAAGTACTGTTTTGTAATGGCTATGCAAATACCAGTTCAATTTGTATAGGTAAATACAATAGGTATTTACAGATACATCTCGTGTAATTGGTTTAATTTTAATTGCAGATAGCAGAGAAAGTTTTGCATATATATATATATATATATATTTATATATATATATATATTTATATATATATTGCTATGATAATAAGGTTGTTGAAGGTCGTATAACATCACAAAGGAGGAATACTTCATGTAAATATCATAAAAAACACTAAAACCAAATGTTTAAACATAAAATGTACATAATTCATTCATTATGCAAAAAGCAAATACAAATCACCCTGTATAAAAGCAATAACAAGCTACAATTAACCAAAGGAAGCTCATTAAGTAATAACTTCACCACATTAATGAAAATATATAATTGCGAAAGCAATCCAATCATTTTTATAACATTTAAGACATTTTTAAGCTTAAAATCAAAATTAAAAATTCAACATATTTGAAGAAAAATAAACGTGAAATGAAATTTCGTTCAATCTAAACGCAGTCGCGTAAATAAGTCAATAAACACATGTAATTTATACCAATTTGTATATGCAAACATTTAAAACAAGAATATAAGATAAAGTATGGATTTTAGAAGTGAAGGAGTACGTGCCATTTGGAACATATATAAATTTTCATATTTAATAAAACGAACATATGTAATTAAATATGGATATTAGAGGTGACGGATTACGTGCAGTTTAAAACGTTGCTACGTACATTGACGTAGCCTACAAAAACACAAAGCAAAAGAAAAAGTATAACCGGGCTCAATCAGTGAGTGGGCGGGGTTTTATACCTATAGACAAATTAAAGAGAAACCTGAAATAAATAAAGAGAAATATTTATATACACTCACTCATTCACACTCAGAACAAAACATACAACGAAAAAAAAGAGAACTTATAATTAAACAAAGTATTTACAGAACACAGTATCTCCAAACCCAACAAAAAAATCAATGTCCCCAATTTACATATACATCATGAGAAACCCCCAAACAGCCAAAAAGAATTACAATTACTCATGAAAATGGCGAGCTGTAGTTTTTAGGTAATTACCCCTTGACATTATTTAGTAAAAAAGAACCAAACGCAACCCTAAAAACCACAGCTCTAGATCATCATAAATATAAACTTAACCTATAGTTACAATTATAATGGCAACAACGTTTTCACACATGCCAGCAAGTCTTTAAACCATTTTTACGTTAACAAGTAGTGTATTTTTAGTTATTTAAACACACATAGTGCTGCATTAATATAATGCCAATAAATACCAAAATAGGGCAATAATTTTCGTGTAGATCAATTAAATTTGAAAATGCATTATACTTGAGTAGTAAAATCCCAGACGATCTGGTTTCAAAGTAAGTAGCGAGAGAAAACAAAAAAAAACTCACCCTCGAGTTGCAGACGTCGGGGTTGAGTCAGTAGCTGGCCCACGTCAGCGAGTAGGTGGGTCTACGCCCAGGAAGAACGCGTTTAGCCTACCATTGCAACAAGAAGCGGGAACTCAGGGGATTAGCCTCCCCCACCCTCCCGCAGGAAGCTAGAATAATTACGAACAATAAATTAATTTAGTGAAGCCGAAAAGTACCGTTTCATAAAAACCCTAAATACCTACCACGCCGTATTGCGTGTCCAAAATTCGCATAACGAATCAAAACAGGACGGATGTTTTCGTGTTGCCATTTAAACAGAAAGTGAATATTAAGTTTGTTTAGCTAAAGCACAGAGCTCAAAGTAATCTTGTTGTTAATGAAATAAAACAGGAAACCCCGAGTTTATTGAAATAATATGCAACTTTTATTCGACATAAGCATTAATTATTGGATACTTGGAAAGACGTTCTCGCCTATCTAATTATGGCGTAAATTCCACGTTACGGAATTCTTAGAAAGGATATTTATTTTTAATGAGGAGAAAGATTTATCAAGTAAAATATATAGGATATTTATTATTAATTACAATACAGTTTTAAACACGTGAAAGGGTTATTTTAATTTAAAGAATTAATTTTTGTGTTAAACGTCAAAGGGATTTGAGTTAAAAATTACTGTACATAAACTAACCAATTATTTCCGAAAATGAACGTAACAACGTACATGAAATACCATTTCTTGATCAAATTCCATAATAGAAAGTTTCGATGTATGTGCAAATTCGAACATATATAATATGCAATATTTAATAAAACCCAACAGGTTGCAGATATAACACATAATTGAAACGCCTTTTCTACGGACAAGCGACTGTTAGCGGGCTGTCAACCAATGAGAATGCGCGAAACATTCGGGAAGGAATTTGTCTATAAAACTAACCGAAGCAGATAAAGGACATTCATTCCATAATCGATGCGCTGACTGTAATAGTTGAAAGAAGATTATTATGTAAATAAAATTTAGTGAAAGTTGAAGAGATTGAAATATAATATAAATTATAAATTTCAAGTGATAAATAGTAAAGTGTGCATTGTAATAAGTGTATAAAATTCTGCTGTTCATATAAACGTAGGTCTAGAATTAATTAACAAATAAAAGCTTTGCAATTTATTAATTTAGGGATCAAATCACGACGATAATAAACTAAATTATGACATTAACAACAAGCTACTGGGTTAATATATTACATCACGACGTTAATATTCTAAGTTACAAAGTAGTACTCTAAGCTACTGGTACAAACACCAAGCTACTGGGTTAAAAGTCTAAGGTTAATACTTCAAATCATTGTGCAAACGACTCCGAGTTGCTGTTAAATATTTCAAAGTACTGGATCAACATGCTAAGCTGCTGGTTGACGACTCCAAGCTACTGAACAAACGATCGCTTTGGGCCAGGAAGCTCCAGCGAGAAAAACAGGAGGAATATAAGGTCAGGGCTATCTTTTCAATTTATAGTATGTTACATTTATAATTTTACATAATTGGTGTATTCAGAAGTGAGCTTAAAAGTTGCATGTAATATATTTTGTGTAAAAGGTCAACAAAAATTTGGTTGGTAGGTAAAAATATGTTTAAGAAGGGTGATATTTCTTTGAACGTTCAACGAAACTATTCATGGTAAAAATACAATTTTTTTGCTGGTTTTAATTGTTATAAAAAGCTGTAAAAAGCTATAATCTTTGTAAAGTGCTAATTCAATGGGAATATTCATTGTAAATTTGATTTAAAAGTTCTATAAAAAATAAATGATGTTAGAAAGGGTGCAGATTTGTCAATAGTAATTTTATTTACTTCATTATACAATTTTTGTTGAGTTTAGTTTCTTATGAGGGGATATTGAGTGTTGGAGAGGAGTGAGTAAAATTTTCTATTATCATATTGTCATTCACTCTTTGCGGTGTATCACTGAACTAGTTGAGGCATAAATATAATTGTGTTAATTTTAAATTATTTTAAATGCACAGAGAGGTGGTTATCAGCAGGCAATTGATCGTTGCCAGATGTACAACGATTAAGGGTGATATCGTAGCAATATATATATATATATATATATATATATATATATATAATAAAATTAGTAATATTGACTGTTCTTATAATGTATATGTAAGATAAATATTGGCGATACAGTAAGATTGGGTATGTATTTAGAATAAACTTCTTTTAACCATTTCAAGCTTTCGAAAATCGTTTATTGTCTTCATCAGGATACTAAAAATCTATTATTTAACATTTTTATAAAAAATGATGTAAGTTACTTACAATTATACAAACATAATATGACATCTATATGACATGGACAGGTTTTTGTTCATACGTGCACATTTAAAAGTTTCTTATAAACATTTGCAAAGTTAAAGTTAATGTAGCAAAGATATTAAATGAACTAAAATAAAATAGCTATTATAGACCTATAGACCTTATATATATATAGCTGTGATAAGGGGTTGTTTAGGGGTGTATTGAGTAGTAAGGGTTGCGTAGTAACTGTAAATAGCAATGGGAATAAGGAAACTGCGTTTATTTAGCAGGAAAAAAAATAATTCGCACATTATGTAAATAGCAAGCATTTAACACCCTGTATATGGACCGTAATTAACTTTAATCAATGCCAGTAAGCATATCTTCCAATAATAGAATGCGTATTAGGCAGAGAAATAATCAAACATGTAATTAAACTACGTTGAGAAGCGTTCAACAAGTTTATAAAACAGATACGCAGAAGATAAGATAAAACCTAATAAATCTTCATGCAATTACGCTGGAACAATAAGCGCTTTGATAAGAAAACGCACTTTCAAAGATGAGTTTAAATAAATACATGAACGAAAACAGCATTAGAGTTACATCATCTATTTTTGTACAATTCTCCAAAAGCTTTATCTACACAAAACAACAGACAAGCTAAAACTCCAGCGACGATAACAAGAACAAGGCGATCAAAGATCGTAAATAACAGCATGATACGAAACTTCAAAATAGTTTCATCAGAAATCAGCTTGAAAATATACTAGGGATGTATAGGACAAATATGGTTGGTCACAACAATTTGCAAGGCTGCTTGGAAAACCAATCCAAATGTAGAGGGGAAAAGCTATATAACGCTCAGAAGTGATAAGAAACGGTCAGTCTCAATTTGAAGCACGTCGAATCAAATATTTACGCGTCAGATAAATAAAATTTGTATTATAGTGAAAACAGTGCTGTGTAAGAATTGCGTTAAGAATATATGAAGAGGGTGTGCCGTTTTTGCAGAAAACGTGAGTAGAAATTGGTTAATTCATTTAAATTAAATATTTATAATGATATAGGGCTTCTAATCCGCGTCCAATACAATTCTGGTCCACTTCTAAGACAATTCCAATCCATTTCTAATATAATTCTAAATTCATAATACTAAGAAACCTACGAGTTCCAAGTGGTATTTAAGTGAAGAGGTCCAAAGCGTATCCAGAGAAATATAGAATAAAGCATGAGGTGAATTTTGGAAACAAGGGGTAACCGTACTGAATTATTGGTTCAAACATAAGGAGTACAAAGCAGAGCATTGGTTTTCGATTGAAGATAACAAGAGCGTGTTGATCCACAACACGCAACAACTCATCAAAATATCACAGGTCGGAGCTGCCTAGTTTTAAGGAATCTCTCAAATTTAAATTTTAACACTGAATATATTAATTTTCTCTAAAGTTTGTAAGGAGTCAACAAGAACATTGAATACGTTGAAACTTACGTAAAAATCATAAAAAAGTCTTGAACGTTCCAGATTTTTTTGTAAAAGGTGTCGTTTTTGGTGACTTTAAATTAAATAAAAGGATATAAATTTTGGGATAAAATAATCCATATAATATTAATTGATTGAAGGGTGTATTTAAAGGATTACAAAAATTGTGAAGTGTAAATATTATTTCCTTCCATTATATGAATGTTGATTGACTTCGTTTTATCAATTCACACAGGTAATCATAAAGGGGTGAAAGAAAATTGATCATCGTAACGTTGTGCACTCTGTGTAAATTAAAAAGGGCTAGCCGTGGCATAATAAAATTAGGAGAATAGAGAAAAACAAAGAGCGGTGGCGTTCAGCTGGACGTTTATCACATCGGCGTATGGCGTTATCATATAATATATATATATATATATATATATATATATATATATATATATATATATATATATATATATATATATATAAAATGCAATTGTGTAATTGTTATTACCAGCTAAGAGTCTGCTGAATTAGGAAGTAAACTTTTTTCTATGTCTTAAATTTGTGCATTTAATTCAATGCTTGATCACAGGCACAACCATAATAGTATAAATCCAGTTGAACTAAACAAAACTACAAGTTATAAAATACTTACAGTGAGATTGATTAAAGTTAGCAAAACAGAAATGTGAAAAACCACCAAAAGCATACGTATAAAGGTGTGATATTATGTAATAGCTTGACAAATTGAAATGTAGTTGTTTATAAATAAAACAAGAAAACTAAAGATAGCTAACATCGTAATGTGTGCATGTGCATGCATGCATGAGTATACACGTTTGTATGTGAATACATCAGAATGTGTGGGCACATGTATGATATCAGTTTGTGTGCATGTGCGTAAGTATGCATGAGTGTAACTTATTCTAATATATAATCAGTTGTGTTGATAATTTAGTTTTGGCATGTCAAGTTATAATATAATATTTGGATTTGCAAAATCTAGTTTATGATTAACATTAAGTATGTGGGTTGCTGAAGCACATGCCTAAATGATCATTTCAAATGGAGCTAGTTGTTGAAAGATGGAAAATATAAGGTTCCAAACAGGTGATGGCAATTGGAAAAATATACAAATCTAAATCATGTACACAACCATACAGCAACCTAACTTTCAATTACGTTTGGCATTTTTGTCACTCATATCTGACAATGTCCTTTATTTATTATGTATGATATAGACATCAGACAGTCAAAGCCGAAGATACAGGTTTGAATGTTGTCCCGGACTTTATATTTTTCGTCTTTTAATTATTAGCTCGAATTCAATTGATCGTTTAAACTTTGCATAGAAATCGTTAAACACAATTTAGTGTAGCACTGCTAGTCTTTGAAAATTTTTAGAGTGGTAACTAGGACGCAGCCACGTTAATAACTTTAAAAATGTGTTACATTTTGTCAAATGCAACAAATTGAGACCTGAGCTAAAAATAAAACACAATTTATACTTAAAATGAGTCAGATCCTGGACAGTTTTTCTTATAAATATTTAACAAAATGGGAGTATTGATTGCACCTTGCATTTTTTATTTAAAATATAAAAATTACTGTTTATTACTCTACGTAAGTTTTTAATCATTATTGCAGGTTCTAACCTGCATTATAATGTTAATAAGCATATGATTATATAGAAAAATACACTACTCAATTATCATGCAGATATCAAAATTAGTTAAAGAACTGAAGTATGTACACTGGTCTACTTAAATATTAATAAAAAAAGAAAAATACCATTTTCCAAATCCAAAGGAGGTGTATTATCACACAATCGTGGATCAGTAATTACAAAATAAATTTCCTTTCGCATGCCTTTTGGTACTGAGTATGGTGGAATTTCCAATGATACCCCCCAATAGTTATTCACTAACTGTCCACCTTGCCAATCTACTATAGCAGAAGTAACATCTCTGCTATTACGCACAGTTGCACATACAAGTTCGTTAATTTTGTTTTCAATTAGCAATTTTTTGCTTTTCTTTGGTGAACACTCATTAACTGATTTTGATTTATTTCTAAATAGAAGTTTTCGAAATAAGTGAGGAGTCGTTGCTCCATCTTTTATACTGTGATGATTAAATGATTGTGTTTTGGTCAGCTTTGGTGTTATTTTAGGCATGTTAGTAGTTGGATTATCGTTCATACAATTTTCTGCAATGTTAGGCTGAGATCCATAAAAAGCAATCCGTGCCTTATTCCTTAAAAAAAGCAAATGTCTCATTTAACAAAGCAATTTATGTACATGTATGATCATTTTGTATCTCTGTTATAATAAATGCCAAAATGATCATTTAAAACAGCAAATTAAGCCATGCAGTTATAGCTAACCAAAAATATGAAATTATGCATAAAACAAGTTAGTCAGTAACATCACACAATATCAACGATATATACATGGAATTAAAACAAATGAATTACATTAACGTTATAACACATTAAATTATGAGAAGATATGCAAATTAGTGTTAGTACATTTCTATTGCGTTTTTCAAAACAAAGTCTTGAACTGTATAATGAACTAGTTTTTTAAATAGAAGTCGTTTAAAATTGCCGTTTAAAAATACACATCTTCTGACAAGAGAATTTACACAGCTCATAATTACTATTACACTTGTCATTTAACGTATGTTTTGATGACCATTACAGTCATTACAGCTTGTTACTTAAATATGCTTGCTATTATAAATCTCGTTATTTACTTTTTATCGACTAAAATGCACTTCTTGTCAGAAGAAATTATTGATTACTGTTTATTTAATAAACTTTTGCATATACATCGATGCAATACCAACTGTAGTTCACCCCACATGTGTTTTAGTTTGGGCAATTTATTTATTGTCGAAAAGCAAACCATAATAAATACGAGAAATTAAAACTTGGTTCTCCTGAAATGCATGCTACTGCGCTTGAAATATAAGGAACATTTGGTGTTACATGCGAAAACAAAAACTTACTCCTTACTCATAATGAATCTTCAAATAAATTTCGGGAATTTCAAAATCAGCAACTTATCTACAGGAATACAAGCAAACAGGGTATGCCAAAATTCAAAACAAATCAAGGTAGAAATGCTTTGCTTGATACGTTAGGTGATAGAATGGCAGTGTGCCGAGTAGTAAATACATTTGTTTTATTACCAATGAGTAACACTTGTTAATTAATTAAGCATGCTTTTGTATATAGTGTGGAACAGCAAATGGAATAAATTTATTATTTCGATAACTGTACAATTTAATTTAGCATGCCAAGTTCGATCAGCTTGCTTCAAACCATGTAAGGCCTTATTCAGCAAACAAACTTTGTCGCCACTCTGCATCATTTTCAACATATCACTAGATATTTTTCCGATATATATGATTCGTCATTTAGTGAAATAATTTATAAGATTTTTGATAATTGTTTTGGAGATTCCATGTATATTTTTCTTGTAATTCTCCATTCAAATAAACACACGTTACATCTAATTGATAAATATGTATTCTATGAGCCGCTAAGGCAGAAACTAGTCTTACTGAATTCAAGCGAGCTACAGGAGCAAAAGTTTGAAGTGTATGCCTGGTTACTGATAGTATCCCTGCACAACCAATCTTGCCTTCCTTCGATCAATACTTCCGTCGCTTTTCAGTTTATTTCGTAAAACCATTCTACTCCCAGTGATTTCTTTATCACAAGGCCTATCGACTAATGACCAAGTTTTGTTCTTTAATATAGAAACCATCTCATCTACCATGGCTTTATACCATTCGTCAGCTTTGACTGAATTTAAAGCTTGTTTCACTGGCACTTCCGACAAAAATGAATGTTCCGCCATTTCAGAATTTATATTTGCTTCTGGCACCATATGATATAATTTCTGGGACGTCCTCTAAGTCTGATTCGATTGATTCTAGGCCTACCCAGTCCTCTAACCAAACTGATTTCTTTTGTTACATCTAGCTCCGAGTTATCAACTTTGGCAGTTTTAGACAAAACAAGAGTATTAGGGGTTCGTACTCAATATCAGATTCTAATTTGTTAACTTAGTTTCAGAAAAAACGTCAGAAGGTTGCTGTAAATTTTGCTTGTTATTAGATTCAACAAATTTTAAATCACGAGTTACTTGGATTTTTCGCTCTTCAGGTAACCAACCATACTCTGAATGCTTTTGATTCTTCCGAATAACCCAAAAATAAACCTTCTTGTGCCCTTTCATAAAATTTTCCTATGCTCGGATCGCTGTTTCCACAGAAAACTTTGCAACCGAATTGTCTAAAATTACTCACATCTGGTGGGCTTCCCGTCTAAATTTTGTATGGAGATTTCTCATTTAGACTTTTCGTAGGTAGACGATTACAAATATAATTCGTGGTATTAATGGCTTCAGCCCAAAAGGAATCTAGTAAATCAGATTATAAGAGTAGACCGCGAGCAGTATAGAGTAATGTACGATTTTTTCCTCTCAACTACCCCTTTCTGTTCCGGATTGAACAGAACCGTTAAATGCCTAATAATTTGATGTTCCTTTAATAAAGTATCAAAGTTCTGATAATTATATTCCATACCATTATCAGACTGAAAGCATTTGACGTTTATGCCTTTCTGATTCTTTACTAAGTTTAAATATTCTTCAGTAATTTTTGTAACTTCGGATTTAGAATGAATAAATCGTACTTCGCACCAATGCAAGTGATCATCTATGAATACAACAAAATATTTATCCTTTTTGTTTGACTGAACGTGCATAGAATCACAAACGTCCTTATGAATTATGTCTAATAAATTCGTTTTTCTAACCGATTTATTTGAGAATGACATTCTCGACATTTTGCGCTTTGCACATATATCACAACTGAAATCGATATTTTTTGGATCAAGCTCAAAGTCTGTACCTGTTACGACACCTTTACATATAGAATCGATTAGATCCTTAAAATTTAAGTGTGCTAAACGGCGATGCCAAAGTAAAAGTTGTTGAGAATTATCTAACAGTCCGCGATTTATAGCAATGTTAGAAATATTCATACTTTCACGCGCATAATAAAGATCACCGATTCGATCTGCGATTAATTTAATAGTTCTATCTACTGAGAACTAATGCAAAGTCTTGTTTAAATATGACTTCAAAACCACCTTTAGTAATCTTACTAACTGATAAAAGATTTGTACGTAAATCCGGGACATGAAGAGTGTCGTTTAAAATAATATTTTTGGACTCGCTTCATATATTCGTTGTGAATCTTACAATACCTTTAGCTACGACATCTGCTGAACGGTTGTTTGCTAAATTTAAGCTGTCAGTGCATTTTTTGAGTTCTCGAAAACTTTCAATATTGCTACACAAATGCGAAGTGGCACCATTTGGTATCTGGATTTCTAGAACTGACTTGACACAGTTGCGAAGTAACAAAACACACATTTTCAATTGCACTTTGGGAACAACTTGCTGAAGATTGCGTGTTTGCGCTTTTGTGTTTGTAACACTCCGAAGCTTTGTGACCGACCTATCTGTATTTATGATAACAGAATTTAAAAGATTGAATCACGTTGCCGCCTTTATTCGCGAGTACATTTCCAGTCGTGTTTGTTGATTTTTTTATTTTCACACTGCCACTGACTGGAATTCTGGCATTCTGAGAATTATTTCGATCCTAGCTTTTTCTAGCGTCACTTTCTTCTACTATTTTAATTCGTAACTTATCTGGTGATGGCAATTCATCTCTAAATTCTATAGCACACCTGAAATTTTCAAAACTCGGCGGTACACTATATAATAACATTATAGCGAGTAAATATGGATTTATTTCAAGATACATTTCGGCTAATTTATTAAAAGCATCAAAAAACTTGTTTACAGGTTCACGTATACCATATCTTTCTTCCATATGTTGTAGTGTTAGTTGCTTCAACAGATTTACTTTTCTTGCCGGTCCCTTAGATTGATAAGGATTTTCAGTTTTTAACCAAACATCCCGTGAAGTTGTACATCCTTTAATTTGTTTTAATTCTGAGGGACAAATTGAAAGAATGATTTCTGTGGCTTTACTATCCCCTTTAAATCATTTTTCAACTTCTTTCTTGGAATTTGCGTCCTCGTCTTTTAAATTTGGTTTAACACAAGTTCCGTTCACATAACTCCAAGCATCATGTTTTATTAGTAGCACTTACATTTGTATTTTCCAAGTATCGAAATTTTCTATGTTTAACATTCGCACTATTCATCTTGAAAAAAAGAAAAAACAAAATACGAAATCTGACATGCCAATAGACGAAAACATAACGATCATTACAAAAAAACCCGAACGCGTGCTTATAGTTTTAGTTCCTTATCGCTTGCTTGTTTCTGCACATGCTATCTTCGTTAGAGCTATTCTATGCCCATAACCTGTTGGATGTGATGGAACAGAGCAATATAACACATGAAAGCAAGCAAAATGCATGAATGTAAAGCGATTTAATAAGAAATTGAACCCTGGTTAATACATAAAACATTCGGTATAATCATGAATACAATAGTTAAAAATAATACATAGCATTAAAGCCCATAAACATGTATTGTATGTCATAGTTGCAATGTAACTGCACTACAGCTGTGCGTTGGCAAGTCGTAGAGCGAGTTCGACACTTCAGTGGCATATCCAGCACGTGGGATATCACTACCACTAATGTTATTTCTAACAATTTCGATAACTGCATTTCAGAAACATGGTTAGATTAACAGAATTACACAAAATAACGGTTCTACAGATGATTGATTACGGAGATAACACACGAACACAAATAGAAGTTGTTAGCCTATTTTATGAAAAATTTGCTGCCTATAACCCAAGGGGCAATTAGTAAAATAGAAAAGCAATTTCACGAGTTTGGACATGTAAGACAGATTAAAAAAAGCACCTGCTAATGTAATGAGTGATGATACCAAATTGGATGTGATGCCTGAGTTTGAGGAAAACCCACATACATTGTGTAGACAGGCAGCCGCAACATTGGATGTTAGGATGTTAGCCAAACATTGATTATAAGAATATTAAAAAAAATAAAATGCATTCCTCTAAAATGATTTCAACTCAGGAGCTCACTGAAGACAATTTTGATAAAAGATTACCAAGCCATTATTCCACAAATGCAGTTATTAGCCGAGTAACTTAACGTATAATTAAAATTGTCCAAGTCAATTGCTGTTCTTTTAATAAAATATCAAACAGTTTAGTACAAATTTTTTTTTCTATCTATATCAAATAATATCTTCTGCTTGTTAACAAGAACAGATGCTATATAGGTGAAACAGCCTTCAAATTTTGATGTTGAATGTGTGGGAGTATAAAGGTTGTTGACATTTCTTAAATTTAAGGCGTGCATTCTAGCTCTTGTTTGTAGCATTTCATACAGGTAATGAAGCGTTTTTGTATTTATTATACCATGTACATATGTGGCGAGTAGCATTTTTGAATGTCTATCATATTTAAGTACACATTTCCCATCATAGTAAGGCGTTTCATATTGCCTACGTTGTATATTACAAGAAAACCTGAAACATTCGTTAGTCAGCACTTGTATTCTATGCTTTAGTTGAGTAGACAGAAATGTGTAATACACTACACTACGTAGTCCAAGTGACATAACACAAATTGTTGCATGGCCTCCACTTTCTATTACGACTTAAGAGATGTTTATATCTGCACAGGGTACGCATATTATGATTACACAACCCAATTTATTATTCACACGACTTTCAAAACTAAGAAAACTGTCCAGAAATACACCTAAATACTTAGCATTCCCAGTAATATTAATTGTAGTATCATTTATCTGAATTTCCACTGATCAAACCACTTCAGATTTTGCATAATTAATGCATAAACCAACACATAAAACTACTGTTTTTGTAGTGTTAAGAATAAGTCTGCTGTCTTGTACCCATTTAGCAAGTGAATTCAAATTACAATTTAACTGTCGAATTGTATGAGTAACGATCGATATATTATTTGATATATACAGTAGTATTTTTGTAAACAAATAATGAAAATGTTAGATAACAATGTTATCCAATTAGAAGATGTTATGTTTTCTGATGGGTGCACTTTTACACTTAATGGTTGTGCTAATCGTAAAAATTGTCACTACTGGTCAACCGCAAAGCCTCACTGGATGAGAGAAGAACATACAGAAAACCCTCAAAATGTTAATGCTTGGATAGTGATTGTTGGAAACGATATCATTGGTCTCTTTTTCATCGAGGACAATTTGAATGGTGATAATTATTTAACACTACTCCAACATAATGTCATACCAACTTTGGCAAATTTATATCCTGATCCAGGGAACCCTCAAGTTCCAGCGAATATGATAATATTCCAGCAAGATAGCGTACCGCCACATTACCAATGCAATGTCCGGCAGTGCCTCAATGTAATATTTCCAAATTGGTGGATAGGGAGGCAAGGATCGATAGAATAGCCAGGACAATCACCTGACCTTACATTATTAGAATTCTTTTTATGGGAATATGTGAAGAGTATTGTGTAAAAAACTAAACCCGTTGATTTAGATGACTTAAGAAGACAAATAACGCTTGTGATTAGGTCGGTCACGCCTAAGACGTTAAATAAAGTTAGAAGATATTTTTATTGAAGATTAGGATGTGGCCGAGACTTTTGTGGCAAGCATTCTAAATATTTACTTCTTGACATTCATGGTTTTCTTTTGTTTTTAAATTATGAACACATAAACAGTATTACTTATTAGTTTTTGAGTGTGTTGTAGCGAATTTCGGTAATCGGATGATTTAATTTTTTTTTTGTTATTTTTTGCAATAAATGTGAAAACAATAACATTTTTGAATACAGAATGAAGATTCCTTTCAGACAATAAACAAGCCCTTATTTCCCATTTAAAAATTGTAATTGTCACTTGAAGGGGGTTCAATGTAGGGATCAAATGTTTTCGTTGCAGAATGTAAATTCATAATTTAAAATTGATGTGTTTCAGAATTTTTTGTAGATATGTACAGTTACCGAAATAATTAATTTATTCTATTTGGCTGTTCCACACAGTATAGGAAAAGGATTTATCAATTTTAGCTAGTTCAGGAGCCTCAGTAGGAAAATATCCGTAACATTTTATAGAAGTCGGTTGGTTTAAAATTTATTAATGTGAGTGTTTCATTATAATATTAAATTAGGACCTGAATAGTAAAATACCTAGTTCATTCTTTTATAACCAGCAATTAAAAACAGGGACTTCACAATAGATATATTAAATTAGAAAAACACCAAGATATTTTCGATGACTAATATGCCTACGAACATAGATTCTAAAACATTCTCACAAACTGCAAAGACACCAAAATCATTGTAAATTACTTAAATATACCAAAACAATAAAATGTCATAAAATTTAATGCATAAGGACTAACCCATGGCACAAATGTGGTATTAAATGGACAGTATGAAATCACCAATAATACTTCAGTTCAAATTGTACAAACCATATGAATAGATGAACTTGGGAAATTCCCTAAAATAATATAGCTTATAAATACTGTCATAAAATAATTGAAAGGATAATTCATTCAAATCTTTGAAGACAAGCTTTTAACTTCAGTCGATTGACAAGCACAATCATCAAGCAGATGACCCCGGTTCATCAGTAATTCGATTAATGATAAATTGAAATTAAGTTTGTAGATACAAGTTGTAAATGTGAAAGCTCGTGCTTTCAAACGCCGCTACAGTGTTAAAGTTTTCTGTAGTGAATACTTTCCAGCAACAGAAGTTGGATTATAAATTACTGGCACCTAAATTTGTCCTGCTCTGCTAAAAGTTGTTGAACCTTGCATTCGAACCAAAAACTGTAAGTGATAGAATGTTAACTTTCTACCTGCTTCGTATTCTGTTGATATATGCTGCATTAATTACACATAATTTATTAGTATCTAGATTTTTAAGTTGGTGCATGCTTACTAAAAGCGTAATCTACTAGAAATAAGCACCACAATTGTTTTCACAGAAATTTACATATACCAGGTAGATATGCTGGATAATTAAAATGGAATAAGTTTAAGACATTCCTTTTCTTTTAGATGCACGAAATTTGGCCAATTAGGGTGGAACTTAGTTTATTTGTGTTGGTTGTGATTGTTAAATACTATGATTTTGATGTTTGCTAATATAGGTTAGGTGAAAGTCAACCATATATTTTTATTTGTGCTTAGTTTGAATTAGCAGAAGAAGAAGGTGTACACACTTTTCTTTTTGTTAAAGTTAGTTAAAAAGTAGAAAACTATTTCAAAAATATAACATTATATTAATCTCAAAACAACCATTTTACCAATGATGTTATAAACGTTTATCCTTTAATTTACTGAATATGTTTACCACTTTTCTATGCTTAAAGGTTATAAAATTTATTCTAAAAATAGCATAAATGTATACCAATTAATTAATAAAGATTTACCAGTGTACATACGAGATACACCATTTAAATTTATTAAAACCTAACTTACCTCATATTATGATGTACAGGTTTCCTGTACAATTCAAACGCAGAGCCCCGCTGTTCTCTAGAACCTTGTAAATCAACTATATTGGGTCGCTCTGGCAATCTTCCTTCTATTACATCATTTCCTTCTAAATTATAAACACTATCACGTTGAGAAATTGGAACAATTTCACTTCTAGAAGCATAGGAAATATTTGGATGCCGATGTGAATGTGATTCATAGGGAGGTGCCATTTCATATGCTCCGGGCATTGTTGTATTATATCTAATAGCAGTTTCAGTATGCCAACTATTGACATTATTAGGATTAGGGGGCATATTGTAGTAGTAATCATGACTTTGTGGTGACCTTAGATCTTGCTGTAAAATAATATTAATGAACCACTTACACCATTTTAATATTTTTACTTACAACAGGATTACTGTGGCTCTTTCCATGTTGAAATGGTATAGCTGGTTGAATCATACCATCATTTTGTTTATAAGGTGGTTTGTAATTCTTAGGTTTAGGTGGTGGCACTGGTTTGTAGGTATTGGGAGGAGTTCCATTTTGAGAGAGTGATGGATTATCAAAACCATTTAAATGATTCATATGATTGTAACTATTTTTCATTGGCGAATGGTGATGTGGAGGCATATTGTGAATGGACAGATGTGCTTGACTTAAATCTTGATGAGAGTTTCGTAAATAATCACCTTTCGAATAGTCTTGTGATGAATTATTATTACGACTGAAATAAAATAAATAAAAATTACACAGGCTTTTTCCAGTAAAAGAGATACATATCTTATGACGAAAACATTTTCAGGCACATTAGATATTTAGAGCATTTTAGAAACTTATCGGGGGTACATATACAAAAAGTTCACTTTTTATCGAAAAAACTTGCTTTTACAAAAGTTTGGTTGTTATGGAAAATACCAGGGAATCAAAAAATGATGAAAACGCAAGAGCCTGCTCAAACATTAGGTGAATAAGATTTGATTTGCCCTGAAGGGACGAGAACCCCTTAACAATATAAGGTGTTGGATAACTGCAGCAGGGTGAGAGTGGGGTTCCTAAGGAAAAATTATAAAAGAAACGGAAAAATCTGAATTAAAAATAATAAAGAAAAAATTAATAAATAACAGGGCTGAAAGATAAAAAAGCTAGTCAAGTGCGAGTCGAGCTTGCACTATTAGGGTTCCTTACCAATACTACTGTGAGCAATCAATAAACCAAATTAAGTTGCTTTTATTTTTTATGTGTATTTAAATCTTATCCAAATTTAAAACTAAAAAATAAATATATTGTCCCACATTGTACTGGTACATTAGTAAACACGTTGTCTATTACTGCATTTAAATTTTTTTTCCCCAACAACTATTACAATGTCAAAAAAACCTGCAGCTTTCCAATAATCTATGACTCAATAGCTACTATCCCTATTAAAATCAAAATTTTAGCTTTGGAAATGTAGAACAGGGGGAGGGCAGTCATTTTTGGCACATTTTGAGCTATATCATGAAGACTACCGGACCAAAAATTATAAAAAAATTTTTTTAGAAGCCGTTTATAATCTTTTTTCAAATGATACCTCACACGATATATTTATTAGAACTTTTTTCTTTTGACCGAATTAACTCCCGCTATTTTAATCTAAAAATATTTCTTTTCTATTTTCTGACTGTCGATATATGTGCATGCCATAAAAACCTAGCACTGTGCCAAATTTCAAATTCTTTTCGAGAAAAACCTCTGTGACAGACAAAGTGACGGACACGAGAGTAATCTTATAAAGGTTCTGTTATACCTTAAAAGGTACAGAACCCTAATAACCACATTACACTATCACCTACGCTGACGGATTGAAAACCTACCAGGCTAAGTGTTAGTAATAACGTAGCTTGAAATCCCACCTACATAAAATTTTGATCATTACTCAATTTTGTTTAATTTTTTGCCAAAGGAACCCACTCCCGCACCACTGCAGTTGGTCAGTACTTCCTGATTTTGTTATAGGATTCCCGCTTCTTTATGGATATTCCAGATTTAAAACTTAATGCTTCAAAGACCAGTAACAAATATTTTTCAAGAAACTTGCAATGCAGTGAAATTTTTAAATGCGATTTACTCATAACTGCTCATCTTTGACGTGAGATACTTCAAATACCATGTTAATGAATAATTTTGCATGGCATGTAAAAACAATTAAGGTTTTAAAATGTCAAATCAGTTTATGAAATTTTATTTTATAAAAAAGTTATTTTAATTTTTGCATAGGCGGTGCATGGTCGTTGAATTAAATTTAAGCTTTGTTTCTGGAGGGAATGCTTCTTGAGGAATCAGGTCACCATACAAAATTAGAACGATAGGATTTCCGGAATAGGGTACTATTTCAAATATTGATCTAATTTGCCCCCATAATATCGTATCAGATGCATCCTGAAATACTGGAAAATACTTTCTATCGAAGTTATTACAAATCTAGTCAATAAATTATACTAAAAATTAAAAAGTTGAATTGCAATGATGATCTCACTTTGTAAAATTTTGAAACTACTTTCTACTTATAAACTTCTAATAAATGCCCAACATTTAGATTATTTTAAACTGTTCTAAATTACATACCTATATTTTCCATAATCAGTCTTCGTTTCAACATAACCTTTCGAGGAAGACGAAACATTTTGTGGTTTTCCTGGTGACCTAGAATATCTATAAAAAATGTAATGGTATCCATTAAAACAATCAATAATATACCTGTACATATTATCTCTTTCGGGCGATAACATAGTATTAACGTGGTCTAACGGTGAAACATCTTTATCCATCTCTCTAGAATTTCTAGGATTGAGTTCATCGGATAGATCGTTACCATTGTTATTTATAGTACTGAGTGCATATTTTAAATCTAATTTGGATCCAAGCCTTTCATGACGATGATTATTCTGATCCCACCTTGTTCCATATTTTGTGGTGGCCGTGGGACTATCCCCGTCAATTTTTGTTAAAGTTGTTTTTAAATCATCATGAGCATTAGGGCCTAGATTAGGTTGTTGTTTGAAAGAATCATAACTGGATAAAGAGTCCTAAAAATATTAAAATATAAAAAGAATTTATGCCTGTAAAGACTTGTTGGGTATAGATTTTATGTAACGCTTTAAATATACAATCATTTCTTATAAAAGTTCCAAATACTAGCTGATTATTATCACTTAATAATAAGCAATTCATGGTATAAATGTCTATTAAACCGTTAAGAAAAAAAACAAAGCGATTAAGCATGCAGTTGTGTGTTAACCTGACGCCAAACATTGTTCCGTTATTCTCATGCTTTCAACAGGTGAAATTTGTTTATATCCCTTGTTTACCAGACAATGCAGAAAAGTCGTCAGTGGCTTATGCCTTATAATTTTCACATTCACTGCGAGTTTGTGAAGAGCACGCAGACTTCTTTGTTACGTTCCAATTTTGCTTTAGAAATTTCCTTGTTAATTCATAAGTCTGTTTTACGATAATTTTGTTAAATCAACTACATTGCTATTCACACATCCGCCAACTTAATTAATAATAAATACGCTGTCTAATACTTTTCAACTCAAATCCCTTTTGCTTTAAAAACGACAAGTTTATGCTACAATTAAATAGTTTACATCTTGTATATTTTATTTTTCTGTAATAAATACGCTTTCGAATAATTTCTCAACTTAAATCTATTTGCTTGGAAACGACAAGTTTATAATAAAATTTAAATAAATCAATATCCTATTTAGGCATCCGTGAGCGCGTTATACCTTCTGATAACGTATAATTGAGTTCTAGTGGGTTTCTCATCTAAAGATTTGTCGAAATAATATATCCTACTATTCTCCGGAAAAGCCGTGTTTTCCAGTTTCAATCGCGTTTCGATAACGCGGATGTTTGCTTTTCGAGTTCGTGTTATATTGAACTCCTTTTAAACTTTGATTCTGCAGTTTGTGAGTCGATGCACTTTAAAAACTACTCGTTCTGTTACTCCAAGAGCGATGCACGTTTCTCATCTATCAAATGTGTAGATTTGGTGGGGATCGCTCTTAGCTGGAGGCTAAATTGCTTGTTGCATAGCCCGATTATTCCTCGATGTAGATCAACTGCTGTTGCATGTAGACCGCCGTTGCAATTACGGTAGTAGCATAGTTGTTGCTGACTACCGCGGCAATGCTATGTCAATTCGCTTCCGAGGGCTGACAAAATAAGTATCCCGACACATGTATGTGACTTGTTTTCCTTTTCTAAAATAGCCAAGGATAAACCCAATTTGAAATTAGATACGCTGTTTGTTCTAGTAAAATCTTTACTAGAAAAGTTTCGAACTTTAATGCTTTTGCTTTTTGTACTCAACCCAGCTGCTTATATGAAAGTATCAGCAGTATTCTTTTGTTTACTGATTAGAGTTATAACAAATGCTTCGTATGGTAAAATCCTTACTAGAAAGGTTTCTAAATTTAATGTTTTTTTAATTAACCCATCCGCATATACGAAAGTATCAGCGTTATTCTTTTTGGTACTGATTAGATTTATTGCATGTTAGATACGAATTGCGCACTTCGTGGAACAATTCGTGAATTTGTCCATTAAGTAAAATTGTTTTATTAAATAGTAACCTTAGTTGATTTTGTTTTGCTGTTTCAATAGAAATTACTATATTTGTGTATTTTATTGTAAGTAGAAAATCGTTGGCGATGTATTATTTTTGTGTTGCTAGGAACCCCTCCCCCCTGCGCATTGGTAGTTAGTCTGGTATACTTACGTTTTCTTCCGGCTACGTCATGATACGTAGCATCTTGGATAATATGTATTGTGCATTCTAGTATGGTCTATTTCATAGGCCAAAAAGAAATCTACAAATCCAGTTAAATTGTAACAGCCACAATTTTTTGTAAATTTAACTAAACTAATATTAAGTAATAGAAAATGAACATTTTCCTATTAACCTTGCTAGCACTAATACATGAAGCTATAATGTAATCTATAAAACAATTTTGATACAAAAATCCACCCAATACTGAAATATTTGCCTTCGCTATATTATTATTTATTAAATGTTGCCATGAAGAGGTTGTATATTGAATTGTTTAACGTTTAGTTGCTTGTCTTAATTAGCAACACATTATGAAAGTAAAAATTACTATCATTTAAACCTATGACTATTAAGCATGAACAGTACATAAAAGTTATGATTTTTAAATGGATTAAAATAGGCGATGGTGAAATATGTTCCTCTAAAGTAAAAGAAACGAAAATTTACTTTTAGAAAAGTCTATTAAAGTTGGGACAACAAAATACAGCGTAATTTAGAAAGTCAGGTGATAAACTAAACATATTTAATAATGATGAGAAAAAATTGTCATATGATTGTGAATTTAAAGAAAGTATAGAGGGTAACAAGGAAGAAGAAAATTTATTTATTTTTTGTTCGCTTCAAGAGATGTATATGTTTAGATTTCTTTGCAAACACAATTGTAAAGAGAAGTCATTTTAGACTACTCTTGATCAGAATAACAAAGCTTGACGTAAACAAGGCATTTGTACACAAAGGATATCTGATAGCCACCCTGTGGCGTGACATCTTCTGATGGACTAGATTGACAATTTAAAGAGGTATTTGAAACGTATTTGAAACTTAGCGGATATTAAAATTCTTAAATATTAGAAATACTATTAGTAAATGTTTGTACATATAAAAAACCAGCAAGCGATAGGAATGTCATGCTGTTTTTTTATATGTAAAAGTTGCATGTAAAAAATCATTCTGGAAAATGGCGAAGGAAACTTACTGATTTTGAAAAGTTTGTTACTGTTAATCGAGTTTGAAATTGTCTGCATCTTTGTTTTAATTTAGAAACCTTCCTGGCTGCAGACAGTAATTTTTTTCTTTTAGTTAGCAACGTTGTCTTTTTTTTTCTTTCTTTTAAAACAATCACAGTGATGTATTTCAAATAAACTTCTTTTAGTGGTTTTTGATGGTGTGTGTAGATTGCAAATCTTTACTAATCATTTCGATGTGCCTTGACTGTTGGTAGCCTTAACTTTATTCTTCAAACCACATCTGCTTATAGGCAATTTTTAAAATTATTTTATTTAACAAAAAACTTCCAAATTTAGGTTCCTACGGCTCAATTGCGGATTTACCAAAGTAGCAACTGCTTATGTGGTTTCTGTTAAAAATTTATTAATAAAATAAAACAAAATTTAGGTAACGCCTTAAAGCGAACAAATCTGCACACCATCTTTGACAAAATGACCTTTGGAACAAATTTGGAATACTCCATGTTGCATGATTTTATAAATGGAATTGTAGACATTGAATCATTAGAACGCATCAAGGCAGTGGTGTCTAAAGCTTTAGGTTCACGTGCAGAGGTCTGTCCAGTAAATGAAGAATACCAATTGCCTACTTCTTTTCTCAAAATAACTTAAATGGTAAGCAGTTAAAGGTTTTAGTTTCTCATGCCGCAAATGCCAAATCAAAACGGCCACAAATTTTTGGGAGTAGCAAATTGTCTGTATTTTATTGTGGAAAACTGCAAGACTTATTGTATAATGATGTTGCACACTTAATTAAGTCAATTAACAACCTTCTTGACGGACATTTTAAGGTGGATAACAATATTATTGAGTTTGGAGATATCAAAGATACGTATCTTAATGATAGAAAGAGATAACTAAATCCTAAAGCGAGAGCATTAAGCTTACCCCTCTTCGCTTCAATCCAAATAATTTTCAGAAGCAAAGCTTAAATTGGCATTTCAGTTATTAAGTAAAAGTGTTGCGATTGCAATTGTGATATGTAAAAATACTGGGCAACTAAAAAGTGATACTGCAGAAAACAAACCTAATTTTATTTTTTTAGTAGATGTTTAGTAGATATTTTAAATAGCCAAATTCTGTATAATAGTAATCCTTTTAAATGTGCAATTAGTGATAACAATACCCAATACAAGATTGCTTTGGAAGAATGTTTCGGTATCTTTCAAAAAAATTGTAAAATCAGTCACAAATCTAAAAAACCAGATCTCATTGCTTTGACAAATTGCCCACTTCTATAAAATCTATTCTAATTTTGTTTGAGCAGCAAAAAGGTTTGAGATTATTGTTTAAACTAATAAACAGACAATCAAGATGTACTGTAAAATTTATTTTCAAGTATTCGTCTACGAAGTGGATTCAACATAAATCCTATAGCAAAGCAGTTCTAAACAATATTTAGACGTGTTTTAGTAATTGATGCAGCCTCCAGAAACAACGAACTACGAACTTGACAGTGATATTTTGCTAGGTTATAAATCAAGAATCAGCAGACAGGCCAACCGTTAATAACTCAGATTTGAATGAAAGTGAACAAGGATTTGAAAATTGTTTAACCATTACAACTCTTTCATCGACATCTTTTGGAAGCTCCTCCTGCGATAAGGCTTTCAGTTTAGAAACATGCTCGGTAGTATATTTTATAGGGTTTCTTATTAAAAATAATAAAACAAACTGCCAATTATGTAAAATAGAGTTGGCATCCCTTCCTCTAGGTTGGACGACAACAACAAATTACTTTTTTTTATACAAACCCTACTATAGTGTTAATCAATCAAATGCTCGATCCACCGCACTTAGTGTACCTACAAAAGCAGTAATTAAAATGTGTTTCACGACATTAAAATTATCTAATAAAAATATGCATGCACTCGATTTATAATCAACAGAGGAAGTTGTAAATTAAAAGTACATAGGTATTTATTTTTTGTACATTATTTTTGATCGTAATGAATAATTTCAACTGCATCCTTGTCAATTAAATCATATCTTTATATATGTAACCAGGGAAGAACTTGGGAGGCATAGACTCGATAGCTCCCGGCCCGTTTTAAATTACATACAGGAGTAAGAATATTAATTAGTTGAGGTATATACTGTAAACAGGCTATAGCATCTGCAGTTTCACACTTTAAATAACACATTGATTGTAAGAATGGCTGCTATATTCTTGGTTGTAATAAATAAATATTTTGGTATTGTGGTGATGGTAACAACTCCCAAAAATAGCGGTCATAAAAGAATGAATTTTAATTCTCACAAAACCGCATCATGTTCAAATTTGCCACTCTGCTTAAATAACACCAAGGATTAATTTTATATGTAGTTAAAGAACAATGTGTTCATCTTCCTGACATCTACAGGAAAAATAAGAACTCTAAAAGTTTTTTTAAGTTTGTCCCATTTGAGTACTTCGCTATATTTACTTATACTAAACTGTTAGCTTTGATACAGGTACTACATTTAGCACACTTTATCCATGATTAAAATAAAAAATTTGTTCATGTTATGAATGTCTTATTGATCTATTTCAAAACAGTCCTATATGGCAAAAGGAAGAAATTATTCTTAATGGCGAAAAAGTATATAAAAAAATACAATGGTTTAGTCCACTAATTGGGTATATACACACACTGTAGTTGTGGAATAAAGGTTTGGATATATGATTAGATATATTGAGATGTATTTATTTTCCGAACACCTGCTGTTTATTTACATCATTCTGGTGAGCTCTTAAAATGCTTTAGAGCAATAGAATTAAGTATATAAAATGCCCATTCAGGGTTTTTGTTAGTTTCAATTCAAACTTTGATTATAATACTAGTTTTTATCGGATGCTTGGCTATTAAGTCGTGATATGAAATAAATTAGTGTGCTATTAAAATTAATAGGTCTATGGAATATAAATTATTGCATAATCGATAAAAAATATCACTTAGTGCTTTGATATAAATTAATTATAGTGTTTTGATGTAATTAAGAGGATAGCATTATAGCTTTAAGAAGTTAATATTTGTACTGTTAGTGATTAGCTGGAAATAAATCGTCTAGAATGATTGCTTTAGAATTTCACTGTAGTTACGAATAGTTGAAAAGGCTCATGTAATCACTTGATAATAAAAAAACTCTTGTTATTACAAAGAGTTTTCGTTCCAATATTATAATAACAATTTTCAGACTATACAGAAAATAATGAAGATTTCATGTCATAATAATAAAGATCTTTATTTAACATTATTTTTAAACCCACATTTGCGACAACAAATGCTGAATATAATTCGCCAATCTCACGGTTACTTGTTATGTTCAATTATATTAGCCCTCTAACACAGGATATCAACCTGTTTTACCTTTCTGAAGGACAATTTAAGAAAAAGGTGAGAGGATCTTTATTGTATAATAGTGCATAATAGGTGGTTGTAATGATCAGTTATCAATAAAGTTATAATTTGTTTATGTTCCTTTGTGCTTCCGCGGATAATGTTATAGCTATTCTTTTTTTGTTAACTGCTGTGGGTTAATATTCAAGCAGTGCTCATTCATTCATTTAGCTTTGTGTGTTTTTTCCCTTTTTAATTATTTTATTTATTATTTTTGTTTATAAAAGCTTCATTGCTGGGTTGGGTTAGTTTATCATTATTGTTAATCTGTAATTAAGTTAAGTATTAAACATTGTAAACTATTACATAAAGGCAACCTTTAATTGGTTGAATGGCCGCTGGTTGCCTATGCAGTGTATCAATAAATGAAATAAAATAAAAAATTATTAGAGTACCCCAATAAGTTACAACATTCCTTCGCGAGCTGAACTATTGTTTGATCGAAAAATCAAAGTCATGAACCTGTAAAAGAAAATTTACTAGAACCAATAATGAATAATTATTACACCAAGATTTTTAGAAATAATATAAAAATAAAAAATATGTTGATGAGCATGCTAAAAGTTTATCCGATCTTAAAGTTTATGATTTTGTAACGGTCCAGTTTGACAAGATCTAGGAACCTGCACAGGTTATTGGAGTTGATCAGCATAGACCAAGATCATATTTTATCAAATTACTTAAATATAATAAAATATTTATTCGCAATGGAAAATTTTTAAAAAAGTTTAATAAGAACAAGTAGTTACAGTATACCTAATAACGGATATGATGAAATTTTAAACAAATTTATTATGCAAAATTCTTCTAATAATGCTGATGTAAATCACACACTGGGAAAGTGTGAGCAGTGAAGTTGCAACCAAAAGAGGTACAGGTAAAAATGATCACTTACCGATCAAAGAGGATGACATAGTTGATTATTTTACATGTTTTGGAAGAAAGGTTAAGAAGCATATATATATATATATTTAAATGATTATGTTTAAACTAATACTTGCTTTGTTTGTTTAGAGTATATTTACTTAATCTAAACTGTTATTTTTTATAAAAAGGGACGATGTTGTAATGTGTAGTAGATAAGTGATGGAGACGCCACCCGGGTATGCTGTGATATGGCAGTGATGTGTGACAGTTATTGTTCATGGTCGGAACTCATAATTCTGTAAAGTCTTTGCAAACAAAGGGGATATTTATCTATTAATTTTTTGAATATCATTTCTAACGGTTAATGATCAGGTTTGACTTGAAATTGTTTACCATGGAAAACTGGTTGAACCCTTTACAGCCAAAAACGATTACTAACATTTCCTTTTCCATTTGGGTATAGTTATGTTTCAGTTAAGCTTTTTGAAGCATATGCAACTGGAGCTAAATTTTGAATAATAACTGCTCTAAATCCATTTTTAGAACTGTCTACTGCCTATTTATTGCCTGTTCATTAATAATCCTTTCGAATGATCAAATTCCCTTTGATGGATATAATTTCAATCCCATAATTATATTATTTTAATAAATTCACATTAACTGTTCACTTAGATAAATTGGGTATAAACTTAGCAACATACGCTGTCATTCCCAAAAATTTACTTAAACTTTAGGTCTTTTGGTATTTCGATTTACTTTATTGCCACATCTTTATCATTTTCAATTACTATCTGTATCTGTTGTAAGAATAAAATGATTTCAATATGCATAAAAATGTCAGATTCTGTCTTGAGGATTTTTATCGCTCTTAAGAACATTATGTGAACATGCGCTATCAAACTATCAAAGTTCTTTATTCCAATTAGTTGTAAGATATCAGTCAGTTTCAATACGCCAATTCCCAGGAGGACGATGGGGTAATTACATGAACTTAAATTGAACACTTCAGAACCAGAATTCACGAAAGCGGTTGTGTTTTTCGGAGTGTGTTATTGCATGTTTCGATGTACTCGAGTTTCTTGTTCCTACCTTCTCACTGTAGGGTATTATCAAGATATAAGATGCAACAATGTAAAAGAAATTTGGGAAAACCGAACCACCACTACCCTGAGAGGTTGGTTTTGCTGCAAGAAACCATGAACCCTAAGTAATAATAATTTTATAACTTGCCGATAGAAATTTGCATGATTGACCTTTGAAAATTAATTAAATATGAGTGTCCGGGGAAACGGTAACCATGGTGCCCAATGTGGAGTTTTCTATGATATAACATTGCTTGTTAATTATAAAATGCGTAACGCGATGCTTTATGCTACGATTAAATTAGATTGAAAGAAATAACAAATAATCTTGAATGGACTAAATTGTTATTGAAGCACCCTGGATAATTTTAATTTTCATGTAAAATAGTGTTTAAATACACTACAACTTGCAATTAAATTAATATTTTTATTCCAATTCAACTGAAAACCACAAAGATAAATGATGTATTTCTATTAAATATATAGAGGAACTTAAACGAGTTGTAAATTATTTTAAACCACTAGAATGTAAACAAATCAATTTTAATCATAGAATTTGATAGTGAAAGCATATCATATTTTTCAGAAAGCTTTCAGGATTATACAATAAAATTCGATGATATACATCTCAAATATGAGCTTTAGGCAGTTTGTTTAATAAATTTCGTGCAATATGACATAATTTTAATAGACTTTATTGCACTTATCATGAAGTAAATCACAAATACACTTTACTACAATGTAATAAAACAGACAATGAGCAATGAGAATATAAAGTATAGGATTACTAAGATGATGTAACCTTTTTATACAGTAGACCATAATGTGTACAAATAAGGTTTCAAATAAATAAAAAAAATATACACCTACATTAATTAAATGGTAACAGGGACTTCCTACATGTTATTTGTCACAAACGCCGTAGCAAATGGTGCAATAACATGAAAAACCACCAACAACATACGAAGTAGAAGGAGGATTAAAAAACAGAAAATATATGCAATTAAGATTGAAGTAAATTATATAGAACTTGCTGACCTGAAAAGATCAATTATGTAGGGGTACTAGAAAATATTATTGTGAATGGAAGGGGATGCCATTCTGTATGAGACCATGGACAAGTTAAGTTTGGCGAGTGAAATATTAAGGGATGTTAGTGCAGAATTGGGAAAATATTGTAACGTTAGGGCATTTTAAAAAGTTGAACGGAGCACAGCTTATCAAGCAAAATACACGGCATTCGACAAATTAAGTGAATTTATGCTTGCAGCTCGGTAAGGTATTTTCAATACACCTGCGAGTGGAATAGACATCGTTAGGATCGTTTGTAGGGAGTGAAACTGGATTTGTTCATTCCGTTATCAACTTGGAATTTTGGGGTTATGTTGTAGCTGTCATTTTGAGAAATGGAAAGCTGGCGTGGTCTGGATATTACCTAAATTAGATGAATAAAACTGTAAATAATATTATAGGCTTATTTATGATTCGGTGTAATATATACGTGTGTGAATGTAAATAGGTTTGACAATTTTCAATGTAAGACCTTCAGTGAACAGGACAGTGATTATTTTATTTGTTTTTAGATTAAAGATTTATCAACGAGGAACGATTATTAAATATAGGGAATTGGTTATTAGTAAAATATTAAGAACTACACAGGCGTCAAATATTTTGGAAAAGACAATAACGAAGCATAAAGTTGGGATTTACTAATGTCTTGAAATTAAATTGGAAAGCAGGAAATTTGTAGTGATGAACGGTTTTGCCAATGGCTTAGAATTAAGTTTTTTAAGAATTCGTTTAGACTATTTTTATTTTAGCAACATTTGGCAAGATTTGATGTTAGGAATTAATTTTTAGAAACGGATAATTGTATGTATATGGAAAGAAACCACATTTAAATTTAAAAATTTGAAAAAATAACGGAAAAATGCACTTTGATTTTAATAAACTAAAAAATAATTTTATGTGAATGGAGGTTTGGGTTGATTTTTATTTTAATTGATTTAGACAATAGGTGTAATGTCAGTGATTTATAAAGGATAGCCAGCTAACCCGGTTATAACCATATTTGAAAGGAACCTTTTTATTTTAAAAAATTTAATTATGACCAACTTTAGAATGCGAAAGTAGGGGAGTTTTATGTGGAATACCAATCTTCCACATACAAATGACATCAAAAGCATTGTGGTGACAAACTGCTTGGTGCCCATCGATTTTGACAGAGACAAGACTTTCAAGGTAAGTGTTAATGTAATATAGAATTTAAAAAGTTAAACCTTGTTGATTGTTATTTTTCTATTTCTTTATGTTTTTTCTCAATTATCCATAGACCCCCACACCCGCACCACTGCAATTAGCTGACTTACCCTTTTATTGTTACGTGGTCCCCACACCTTCAGGGCAAATCAAAATTTAATTCATATAACGCCTATTTCACCCATAACAAATGTCAAGGTTGGCTTCTTTCTTTCTTTTTACTAATCATAAAAATTTATCGTTTGCCTTGTGAAATACCGGTATTAATTTAAATTGTGGTTGACGTTATTCTTTGTGCCTGTGGATATCTAAAACTTTATCTTTTGCAAACATGGCAGATTAACTAACTTGCTTTAAATTTCATAACTAAGCACTAAGATAAAGTGGAGGTATTCCTTAATGTTTTTAAATTTTTAGAAGAATAAATTCCTTAATAATTCTGTTCCTTATTGTAAAGTTGGTAGGTTTTAATATTTTGCAATAAATTGGAGGCGATCTTTAGTAGTTTGTTTATGGGTTTTGTACTAGTCCACATAATTTATTGCAAAATATCTTAAATTAACACAGGTAATCTAATTGTCTCGTATTTAGACAGTTTTTTTAAGTAATAATTAATGTTGAAGCTTTTAATAAAGTTAATGATTTAAAATTTTGATTTTTTTCCCGCAAATCCCTTAATGTAATGTAATTTAAAATTTTGATCCTAATAAATGCTTTTAGAGCTCATGTTTAGCACACAACTTATAAATACTAAATTTTTGTAACTGGTTCTGAATAGATTAACTTATTTTAAAATATCATGATATCTATCATTTTGTAAACAAATGACTGACACCTCTGCAAACTGCTTTTGCCAAATAAAAATATTTTCTTTTTTATATTAAAATTTACTATACTTTAGGTAAATTTCCATAGGGCTTTAAAATATTTACCTTACTGTAATTTCTATTGATCCATTTAAGATTTCAATATTTAATAATCATTCTTTTCCTATTTGAAGGGTAAAATTTTTTATTTAGATAGACTTTGGTAAAAAATTTTGTGCAGTTTTGTTTACTTATTGATTTAACCTGTCTTTTGATAATTTTATTTGCCGAGTTACTAATAAAAAATTGCGAGTTGACTATTTTAGAAATTTTTCTTTTTTCGAAAATTAAATTTAAAATTTTAAAAATTAACTACATTTAAAAATAAAATAAGTGTACTTTGAACCTAAAAGTGTTTCTGCTAAATTAGCTTTTGTAGAGTGATATGGGTTGTAAGTCCACTATTCTATGAACCTGAAGATCTCGGTGGTAAACCACAAGAGAGGTGGCGTATAAAAGATCTAAAAACTTTTACCGATAATGCTCCTTCACAATAATTAATACCTTTTAGCTACCTTTTTAAATATATCTTGTATTATAAAATGTTTTATACCTCACTGTAGCTGTTGTCGCATCCCTTTACTTATCATTTCCCATTATCTTATGCCTAAGTGATTTTTATCACGCATAGGAAACTTATGTGAACACGATCTATTGAAGTGACGAAGTTCTCTATTCCAATTGGTTGTAAAACACCAGTCGGTTTGAATAATCCAAATAAGTATTGGGATGGAACGACTTCAGTAGCGGAATTCACAGAAGCGGTTATTTTCCGAATGTGTGTTACATCAGGCTTCTATGTAGTGTTTGAGTTTCTCGGTCCTACATTTTCTCCTTTTCTTTACAGAGCACTATCAAGATGTAAGAGACAACGACGTAATAGAAATTTCAGAAAATCGAAGCACCAAGACCCTGAGAGATTGGTTCAGCTGCAGGACGCCATGCACCGTAAGTGATAATACTTTTATAACTTATAGACAAAAATTTGCAAGATTGATCTTTAAAAATTAATTAAGTCAAAAGTGTAGGGGAGATAGTAACACTGAATATTATTCAAACCAAGGTTTATCGATAATATTTAGCATGGCATGTTTCACCATATACTATAAAGAGGTGCATAAAATATAATATGAAGAAATATATAGTCACGCTTCTATCAGATAATTTAAAATCAATAACTGCGTCTTGCATATTTAAATTACAAATAATGCAAAGGTTGTCGCATATGTAAACTAACACCTATTCACCGAAACAGTTCTTATGAAGAAAATTACAAGTATGCAACATCTTTCAAGCTTTTATATATATACACACAATTATTCAGAGTTACATATTTATTTAGTTTTTAGTGTTCGCTGTCACACCAATAATATTTTATTTAAACCACATTTTATAAAAACTAATGCATTAACGATTCAATGACGGTCAAGAACCTCCAATACGTATGCTATAAAAGTTACAGAAAACAACAATATTTTCATACTATTTTTAAAGTCATTAAAAATTGGCTGATGCATGCTCCCAGTTTTGTAGAAGATTGTCACGGTAACTAAATCCTAAATATAAAGTAATTAAGGATTCAACAAACCCAAAAAAATTTATGTTACTCAAAACTTGAAAAAATATTAATTTAAATGCTTGATTAACTACTAATCCAGTATTTGGGATGAACTCTACCATACTCACAACTAATACATACTTACTGATTTAGAATTAACACTACGTTCTAGAGATCCCAATTTATTATTAAGGTTTGAACCTTCTTGTACATTTGATTCACTGTCATTTTGATGTGGTGCTTTTGTTCCAAATAACCTTTCATGTGCAGAACGTCTGAAAATATACAATCAGAATGCATTCATGTAGGTAAATACTTTTTTACCCATTAGGTGTTTTTGTTGGTGTACTATGCAACCCTAACGGTTTAACACCTCTATCAATTCGGGGTGGTAAATCAGGTACGTTTGACTGGTACATACGTTCATCCTTGGGCATTTGTTCAGTTAAGCTGTGACCCTTTACATGATTAAAATGTCCATGTACTGTACTACTCTGTCGTTTATGAACATTTTCCATATTATCCTGGGTAGCATGACCATATAAACCACTTTGTGTATATGCACTTTGTTGCTCGTTTAAATTATCTGCATAACTCTCTTTATTGGAAGTTACAGAAGAAGATGGCATTTGTGTATTCTCTGAATGGTGTTGATTAGTAAATCCGTATCGTGTATCATACGTTGGCTGAAAAATAATAAATGTTAGAAAATATCCATACATTTGAAGATTATTATAAAATCATTAAAATATACAATTTATTACCTGGTATGGTGGTAGAACATCTGTTGTACTATTATCGGGCATTACAACACTTGGATCTGAACTGGCCTTTGCAAGACGACCAGCTGTCACATTATTAGAATTTGATAAACCAAGAGATAAGGATGGACCTGGACTATGTTCAAGATCACTTTCAGGCGAGCTTGCGTATGATAACCGCAGAGACGACATGGGGAATAGGAAATCATCGGATAGTGATTCTTCAGGCTAAAATAATATGTTACACACGGTGAGATGCATTAACAAATACAATGTGATGTGTTGTTATTTGACATGAACACTATTAGTACTAAACTGCATATAACTACACATAAGGCAACTACCCACTATATATTATAAGCATGCATAACTTTACTTGCAACTAGGTTTAATTAAAGAAGCATTTTTGTGATATGCATAGTTTGTAAACTGAATATTTAATTATATCATTTGTATCAAAATTACATGGTAGTAGTTGGCAAAAAGCTATTAAAAAGTAACAACACAATCCAAAACTTTATTGCAACGCACTACCAAAAAAAGCTTTACAAACAAATTATGCCTAGCAAAAACTCCAAAACTCAATTTTACCCTTGACAAAAAATATATCTCTTACATTAAAATTAACACGCATTTAATTGTATAAAATATCTTCATTGCACTATTACAGAATAAAAATACCTGCATATATAAAGAATTCCTTAATAAGAAGTTCAAATTTTAATTAGGCCCCATATTTTCTGAAATTTATATTAGTGTTTGTTAGGAATCCAACTTCTAAAAGCAATTTTCATACAATAAAATAAATTAATTGTTAGTTGCGAACAAGTCGCTTTAAAAAAGTATAATTAAGCAAATATTAATAATTGCCTCAATTAGAACTATAAAATCTTACTGTAGTGTTCTCTTTAAATTTTTGTTTTTAAATAAACGTTTTTGTCTCTATCGCGACAAAATCGCAGATTACAATTGTAAAAATGGTGTAACTTAAGTTGCCTAACTACAAGGCAGATTATGGTGGCATTGTTTCACAAGGGTATGCACAAAATTAGTTAACCATTTAAAAATTCATTGTAAATTATGAATAAACTGGACTGATATATGTGTTTGTAGGTATATATATATAATTTTCCAAAAATATTGTGGGTTTTAGGTCGGCTGGATTATTTAAGAAAACTCTTTGTTATAAACCTGAGCTTTCGGATTTATTTTAATCTTTTTTCAAAGGTACTACAATTACAAAATTTATAAATAAACAGTAAAACATATTTTATACTTACTAAGGTGAGGTTATATAATAAATTGGCAATTAACATAAAAAGTTATTTTCGTGATAAATTTTCTAAAATGTATATAACAATGTAGGGCAAAGCAAACAAACCCTTAAACAACGAATAACCCAACATAAGAGCGATATATGTATAAAACCAAATGCCTGTGCCCTATGTGTACACGTAAATACTAAAAAACATAAAATAGATTTTAACAATCCAATTATATTACAGATGGAAGACAAAAAATCTAAAAGAGAATTTTTAGAAATGTGCCACATCTGCCAACAAAAAAATACTATGAACAAAAGAACAGATGTTAATGACTTAAATTGTATCTTCTAAATATAAAAAATACAACAACAAATTTGTCAATGGATCAGATGAATGAATTTCTTTTAATAATATTACAAAACCACACACACAAATACACACCCACATACACACATGCACGTGCGTGCACACAAACACACACACGCACACCCATGCACACACACACTCACAGTGTTACATGCACGTACATACATAGTTATAATAAACATTTTTTAAGGTTGCCTTTTAATAACAATTTCTATCAAACTTTTGACTTTTATTTATTATCAATATTTTATTTACATAATACTTGTTGTATTTTGAAGTTGTTATATACATTTTAGAAGATTTATAACGAAAATAACTTCTTATGTATCGCTAATTTATTATAACCTCACCTTAGTGAGTATAAAATATGATTTACTATTGATTTATCAATTTTGTAATTGTAGTACCTTTGAAAAAGGATTAAAATAAATCCGAAAGCTCAGGTTTATAAAAAAGAGTTTTCTTAAATAATCCAGCCGACCTAAAACCCTCAATATTTTTGGAAAATTAGAATAAAGGAGGTCGTTATTAATAATTCATATATATATATATATATATATATATATATATATATATATATATATATATATATATATATAGTGTAACGACCTTTAATTATTATCAATAAGAAGTGCAGTAACGGGTTTATAGGTCTACGTTCACAAAGATAAAATTAAAAACTCTTTGTTCTTTACCAAGCTTTCGATTTAATTTTAAATCTTCCTCAGGGTGCTACAAAATTATAAACATCCATGTCAACATTCAAATAAAATACATTAACTTACAAAAACTGGAGTGTAAAATAGTAACTACATTGAAACATACTAGGTTAACATTCTTAGCACTAAATAAACAAACTAACAGATTAAAATTGTAACTTCACATAGTAATATGTTTGACCAGGTATGCAAACCTAATTAAGTGACAGGTGTTGGTAGAACCTGATTTCAATACTTACAGAAATTATTGCATAAAATTCAACTTAGTGTCTCTTTCTTTCTGTTGATATTACTTAGTTTTAAAATATAAGAATAAATCACACTTAGATTGTTAGTATTAGATTTGAAGTTCAAAACGTTGTTGTTATTATTAATGTGCACCATTTCAAGAAAAGTCTACCTTTGTAACTAACTTCCCTATCTAAAATTTTTACTTTATTAAAATCCGGAAAATGATTTGATTTTTTTACATGGCAAGATAAAGCGCACGAATCTTTTTTGATTTTACAGTCACTCCTATGCTGGACAATCCTGGAACGTAACCACTGTGAAGATTGTCCAATGTAGATCTTATCACAATTACTGCATGGAATAGAGTATATGACGTTAGAACTACTCAGCATAGGAGTCTCATCTTTAATGGCAGAAAATAATTGATTTATAGTAACAGGGTTGTATTTTGAAATTATGATGGAGTCATTCCGTAAGACGTTAAGTAATTTTAATGTTAAATTTTTAATCATCGGTAGTTTCTTATAACCAATTTCTGTTACAGGTGTCAAATCAGTTTATTGTTTTTTATTATTATAGTTGTTCCCGAAAATAAGTTTCTTAGTCAGATTTTTTGGAAAGCCATTGTTTATCGCAATTTCTGTTAACAAGTTAAAATTTTTAAGACGTAAAGAAGGATGTGAAATTTTAAGAATTCTATTTTTTAAACCTAAAATGGTATTCACCTTTTGACTGAGGCTGTCGTTAGAAAAAAAGTTTATGTACCTATCTGAACTTGTAGTTTTCCTGTACCAATCTAACATAATTATGTTGTCTGTATTCCTAATTAATTTCATGTCCAAAAAGGGGATTGCACATTCATGCTCTCTTGCCAGAGTAAACTGTATGTGTTTGTTAAAGCTGTTAAAGATTTTTAAAACCTCATTTATTTGATTTTCAGGTACAGCACAAATCACATCATCCACATACTTTTTTATAAAAGCTGGAGGCGTGGGTAATTGTGGAATAACCTCGTCAAATAGATAATCCATTATTATTGTGGCAACTATGGGACTGAGTGGTGAACCCATAGGTGCTCCGAATATTTGTAAATAAAATTTCTTGTCAAAAGTGAAATAAGTGTGATTAAAAATAAAACTTAGGGTTTCAGTAAACAATTCTAAAGAAAATTCACAATGGTCTCGTATAATTTCCCACTTGTCTGTAATTATTTTTAATGCCAATTTTAAAGGGATGTTGGTAAACAAGGAAATGACATCTAGTGATATTAAAACGAAGCCATCAGGAATATGATAATTGTGAAATTCCGTTGCAAAACTAAACGAATCTGTAGTATTATAATTATTTTTATTACTAAACGATTTAGTAAGTATATCCGCAACAAAAGCAGATAGTTTATACGTAGGTGAATTAATCGAAGAGACAATCGGTCTTAGGGGAACTTCGCTCTTATGAATTTTAGGCAATCCATAAAGCTTGGGAGTCGTTGCGTTGGTAATACATAGTTTCTTTTTGGTGTCTAGATTAATGCAATTATGTTTATATAACCTATTGATTAACTCATTATTTTTCTTCTGTGTAGTAAAAGTAGGACCTGTTTTTAACAGTTTATAAACCGTAGTGTCGTTGACAAGTGCTGTGCCTTTTTTGACGTAATCCGTTTTATACATTGTTACAGTAACCGAACCTTTGTCCGAATTTGTTATTAGGATATCCGGATGATTTATTAAGAATTGCTTCGTTTTATTAAACAGCTGTGTTAGTGTTGATTGTTTTTGATTACTTCTTAGATAATTGGTAATTATGTTCGTAACACGAGCACGTTGTAGTTCTCTGTCTTCTTGTGAGAAAACTGCCAAAATTGATTCTATGTCTACTAGTAACTTGTTAATGTTTAAATTCTGAGGGGCAGTCGATAAGCCGAATTTAGGACCTAAAGACAGAAAATTCGCAATCTCTTCTGGAATGACTTCATTAGTTAAATTGTGTAACCATTTGCTGTTATCTTTAAACATTTTACTTTTTATTATCTTACATTTTAAAGCATGAAACTTTTTTTTTAAATCGACAGCTTGGTAAAGAACAAAGAGTTTTTAATTTTATCTTTGTGAACGTAGACCTATAAACCCGGTACTGCACTTCTTATATATATATATATATATATATATATATATACAATATATATCTATATATATATATATATATATATATATATATATATATTGTTATGTTTATAAAAAGAGTTTTCTTAAATAATCCAGCCCACCTAAAACCCTCAATATTTTTGGAAAATTAGAATAAAGGAGGTCGTTATTAATAAATATATATATATATATATATATATATATATATATATATATATATATATTGTTATGATATAGGCCCCTAATATTATTATTGAGTCCCACGATTGGGCATGTTATAAATTGCTGTGATATTTGGGCATACCATAAATTTTGCTATGCTATTACTCCCAGCGTTAGGCCGTCATAAATTTGCTGTGATATTCCCCTTGATATTGTTTTGAGCCCTTATATTATGAAATGTTAAATTAGGTTTTTACCCCGAATGGATCTTATTGAATCAAATAAAGCAATTCTATAATACACAATATAATGATTGATAATATTTACAACTCTCAAAATTTTCCCTTTTTACAGAATATCTACATACACCAGATGTATGGTTTTCTGAAAGTTAGCAAAAATATCTTTTACTTATTCAGGGACCTTCAAACGTTCCAAGATACCTATTCCATTGTCATAAATTGTTAAGTGACCTTTTTTTTTGTTGACTTACAAATACACAATGTGACAAATATTAAATTGAAAGCAGTTTTCAATAATAAAGCGTATTAAGATTGCTAACCTGGAATGGGTTCTGTAGTTCCTTCCTAGTCTGTGATCTGCATCCCCTTTCTGTGTTCGCTTTCCTTATTACAGTGCCTGCCCCATCAATTGTTTCCAATTAAAAATGTACCAAGTCAGAATATGTCCAAATTAGAATACTTTCATTTTTAAACTATCTCCAAAATTAAACTCGTCTTAAATATCCCAAGTTAGAGCCATCTCACTCAAAATATGTCTCCAATTGAAAGTCGAAATTAAAAAGTCAATATTAAAGGCCAAAATTAAAATCCAGATTGAAATTAAAAGTCGATATTAAAATCCAGATTGAAATTAAAAGCCATGTTTTATTAATATTAGAAATGGATTTAATTTAAGTCGTTTTACTTACGCCTATTTATAGATCAGCTTATTTTCGTTGCATAAATTCTCGCATTTTTTAATTCTGATTTACTTCACTGTTTACGTAAATTCTAACGCTTTTGAACATAGTCGTAGCTCAGTTTGAATATAGACTAACTTGTCGCTTCGTCATTATCGTATATATAAGTCGTACGTTATGGGACGATACTTCTGCTTATCTCGCATACCATGTAATTTTCACCAATTATTTAGTTCAAATCTTTAATGCATGCCTTGACTGTCACGTATGCCTCCCGCATATCGTGGTATTATTTGAGGATTTCCAACTTTTGCCTTTTATTAACTCACGTATTCGGATGTTTGTTAAATTTTATCCTCTATATTGCATCGTCTGGTGCTTGTTTATTTCTACATAATATTGGATTTTTGAACAAATGTGATTTCTTCCTGTCACATACGATTTTCTAATAATGAATTATTTAGAATGCGTGTACAATGATATTTTTAACGCAATTGTTACATCTTAGCAATGCCAATGTATCTACGTTTCCCGGTGATTTAATTTTGATGCAATTTGTTGCGTTTTCAAATCTTATCTTTACTTGTAAACTACTCTTAGACATCTTTATGTTCTCATGCATTTAATCCCGTGTAATTTATATACAAGTGTTCTCAATTAACAATATATAATTTCTGGAGTTGTGTGCCTCTCTTAAAGTGGAAGTTGGTTTTATTTATTCTACGACCCCCATGACTTAACCTACCCCTAAACTACCCTATTATCATAGCATTATATATATATATATATATATATATATATATATATAATAGCAGTGGAAGTGGATTCTGTTATTTAGCTAGGAGATTCTGCGACAGTTGGATATAGTAGATGACTACGAATTCAGAAGCAAAAAAAAATTGATGCTCAATATAAGGCATATTTTTGTAAGATTTCTAATATCATATCAGATTATTGATCCTTCCAACATCCAAACGTAGGACCTCTAATATCAAAGCTATTAGCAAACCAATTGTTAGGATTAGAGATCATCAAAAGCTCATATGGCATCATCTCGTAAACATACCGCCGCAAACCTGAGCAAATTCGGAAGATTTTGAGAAAACTTATTATGTAAATATTAATTTGTTTAAATAAATGTATACGTGCAAAATCAACAAGAATGTGCACATGGCTACACTCATTAATTGATTTGTTTGTATAGAGAAACATATTTGCAAAATCACTCGTATATGAATTATAAATGCATAAAAACCGAGATTAAAGGGGTTTTCATTCTCATGATGAAAAATAATGGTATTTACAATATTCCGGATGTAGGAGGAAGTTTTTCAAAGAATTTCACCTACATTTTTGTTATAAAGTAGTCATGAGCAGAATTACGAGTTCAAATACTCTATAAAAAATTGAAGTTATAGTGGATAAGCACATTGACTTTCAGTATGAAAAGTGCATGTATAATATTTAATTGCATTTTCCTCTTAATACTAAACATACATTGGTATTTAGACAAAAGCGTATTCAATTAAGTTTCAAAATATCAGTCGATATTCTAAGAAAAATTTACAAAGTGTATTTTAATTAAAAAGATGGTATTTTGTAAGTAATGAAGAATGTGTTCATTGACCTTTTAGAATAATTAAGTACTAAAATGGAACACAAGGTAAATGACATCGCCCAATTAAGGCGAGTTAAGTGATAAAATCGTAAATATATGATAACGCATAGGCGAACGGTATTAATTATATCATATCTCGGTGCTGTTAGAACATAATAAATCTGAATGCTGCATTGGAAACAACCAATTCGAGATCGTTCATGAAAATTCCAGATGCTTACGTAAAACGACAAGCCCACGTTTAGAACCAATCTGAACATAAAAATGACAACTAGACTTTGTTAGAAGGATCTCGATGCGGGATGTTACCAGAAGTTCGCCTTTATAAACCTAGTAGAAGGCGTGAATCAGGTCAGTTAATGAGTTGCTATTCGATGCAATAGAAATGATGATAATATATGACATAGTAAAAACACTAGAATCTTAGAAGTAAAATTTATTATGGTTTAAGAGGGGATTGTTTTTGAATGTGCAGAAGTGAGTAAAAATATTTTATTGTTCCAAAATGGAAATAACTAATTAAAAATAATTGACTACTGCAAGATAAAGTTTTTAATTTGAATAAAAGCATGTACGAAATCGGAATGGCAATTTTGGCATTTAATGGTGTTTTAAACAACTGTGGAACATGAATCGATGATTAAACTTTAGTTAAGGGCAATGACCAGCAGATTTTTTTACAGTAAATTAAAATCATATTGTTTAAAATTTTAAAAAGACATCAGTTGACCGGTTAAGTTATATAATAAAAGTATTTTAGGATTTAAATTTAGATTAGAGTGTATGCACAAGTCAATAATTTGATTTGAGGGCTGGCAACCTTCGGTGAGGTTTTGCCAGTATGTAACAAAAATTATTTAACCTAACTGATCAGATGCGTTTACATCCTGCTTTAAAGGGGTGGATATTGAGTTATGTGACTTGACAAATTTTGTTCAGAATAAGATTTAGTTAAGGAGTTATTGGCGAATGCAATTAAGATTAGTGTGCTCATCCTAATTATAAAAGAGATTTGGGACTCTATTTTTGGTATAAGTGAATAGGAATTTATATATATTTTTGCTTAAGATATTGTTCGTGAGGCAAAGCTGTTGTGGCAATTTTGGACTCTATTTGTTTATATTTAAAGTCTGTGTTGGGAGAAATTTAATTTTCCTAAATGCTAGATGTAAGATATTGTTAGTAAGAGAAAAGGTGTTGTGGATATAGTAATTAGTATTTGAAAGATTGTTTGTAAAAGAATATTTTATGTCATTATAAATTCGACCTGATTTTAGTGGTTTTAATTTTAAGAGAGCTAGCTTAAAAGCAGGTATCTACAGTCCATGGTAATATATGATTAATGGTGGTCAGTGTTTGTGTCTGTGATGAAAGCCGAGATTAGGAAACTTGTAAAATATTAAATAATACCATTTGTAAAATAAACATTAACGAGTCTATTATCTCTTGATACGGTATTCATATTTTAAAAGCATTTACAACATCTAACTTTAAATAAACTATTTAATAAAAATATACAAGTAAAAATAAAATAAACGTATATTCCATCCTTCTATTATTTAACTAATAATAAATCAGAATAGTTTTTCCAATACAATAATTATACGAGAGCTTACCTAAAGGTTAAATTGGTTATCAATGGCTTTGATAAGATTCTAAAAACACCAAATATAATTAAGACTTGTTTTTTTTCTTGTTTTGTTGGAATATGCTCAATATTACCTTGATTAGTTGATTCCTCTACAACAGTTTTTGGTTTTGGCGATTTTAAACGGAGAAAGTTATATCCAAATCTAGTGTACGATATTTAAAAGCAGGATTTAACTCCTTCAAATTCCGAAAGAAGATTTGAATTTTACCCCAGCAAAACTTACAGATAATACATTTTTTTAGACAAACAATTATGAAATGAGAAAGATTATTTTTATAATTATGCTAGACACAAATTATCACTAATAATTATCCAGGAGTCCAGACTACTCGACGATGTGGGTCTTCGGTATGGTGCAGTTTATTTAATTGGTCATTTCATCAGTCAATATTTTTATCAAATCAGTTTGGCAAACAATCTTTAGATTTGGTAACGTGTTTGCGTTACTTGAAATATAAACCAGATTGGAAAGAAAAAAATAGTTTTAACCGGACAGAATAAATGCGGATAAACCCTGTATATTTGAATGTGTGAATAGTCTATGTGAATTAAGCATGGTAGTTCAATATTTTTTAGTTTCTATAAAGGAAACAGGCAATAAACTTAAACTATTTCTTGTAATTTAGGCCAACGACATTTAACTGCAAAAGGAAGACAGATTTCAATGTTACCCATTACAAATCCAAATACAAAAGCGCAATTATGAGTAATTATCGCAGATAGTTTGAGTAAACAGACCAATTGCAACGAAAATGTTTTATAATGCAATCATATTATTTTAAGAAAGTTTTCAGAAGAGTTAATGGTTAAATAGTAGTAGGATTGTCTACATTCATTTTTTTATATAATTAATTATCTGGTATTTAAGAAAGCCTTTTCTATTCCTTTCATTAAAAATGATTAAATTTAAAATTACAAAACAAATGTAGCTACAGTTAAATTGTAACAGTTCGTTTTCCCTCTGCTAAATTAACGCATAAAAATTATGTGTTGTTATAAAAATTTTAAATTTACTTTTATAATTCAATATAAATCGTACTTCTACAATTAATACAAAATTAAAACAAGGTATCATAATTTTGAAACGCCCCAATTTTTGTCCTTCTTTATTCTAATTATATAGTAAGCAAAGCGCATAGTTATAAATGTCCAGTTTGTATTGTAAAATTTTTACAACAAATCTTTAAGGTGATATCGAATAGCGTGCTTTCGCGCACCTGCTTGCTAAGGTTGTTGTCGACGAGTCGAATCAGTCGGCTTTTGATCATTCTAATGTCAATATGGTTAAATTCATATCTAAAGCTGACTTGCGAGTTGCAATTTAGTTTCAATCAATCCATCGATCTGAATGCTTAGAAACTCATCATGGTTAGTAATTTCTATATCTAAATAATTTAAACTAATATTTATTTGGTTTTCCTTAGCGCAACATTAATTAAAGTACGGAAGAAATAACATTTAATAACTGAAGCAAAATGGCCGTGCGAAACTGTTAAATTTTTACTGGGTATAAGATATATACGTTACTCATATTTCAACATGGAAATTTTGTTTTAATTCGGAAGCAATACTTAGAGCTGATTAATGGTTGTAAGAAGAAGTTAAATTAATTGTGTATAAAATGATTACGCATTGGAAACTTACAATGTGGTTCTAGTTTACGAGGCATTGTTATAACGATGTAGACAACTGCTTTTTCATGTGTTTGTTCAATGTTGGAAGGCCACATGTGGGTTGAACTTGTTTGTTAATTGATGCAAGCAGCCATGCCCTGAGGTCAAGGTGGTAAGTGATTTCCATTTGTTGAGGCAATCATCTGTTTGACGTTTAACGTCATGTACAAACCTAACCTTGGTAGTTTGAACCCATGGAAACTAATATCTTTGTGATAATATTTAATTATGAATTTAAATTTTCAAACATTGCTTCATATCAAAATTATGCTTTATAAAATTGTCTATCTAACAAAAGCCCTATGAATTTGTATTATAAATAATATAGTCATGTACTTGCTTATACACGATAACTATTTAACGAAGTTTAATTTTACTAATTTGAAAGATCTTATTACAAACTTATTTTGTATGCATGTGAGTCATTTAGTCAGTACTGAAAAGATGACATAAAAAATTTCATAATTATGTTAATGATACTTATAGTGCCTCTTTGCTTTAGAGGCTTTTTTATTTAAATTGTCCAAGATTAACAATATAAAGATAAAAAATTAATTGAATATTCAGAAACTTATAATAATTATCTGTCAGAATAAATCAGAAATAATTTTCAGTTAATATATGTGTACATACTTAACAGTCTTAATTTCTTTATAAATTTAAACAAGGTTAATTACACTCATGGAAGCACTTAAGCAATAGTATTTATTTTGTCCATACTTATCACTGGATTCAACGAATTATATATAAACCAGAAGTGCATAAATTTAATAAGTAGAGTGTCCATGCACTATTACACAAAAGAAAGAAAGCATAGATGTACAAAACCTGTCTGATTTATTGATTTTATTTTGAGGCGCAAATTGCCGTCTCTACTATTATTTTATCTATTTTATTTTATTTCAGGATAAACGTAGTACCATCTAAAAATACAAAATCTTGTATTCTTATAACAGAATATACTCGTTGAGGTTCCTGTATTTTTGTTAGCGATATTTCTTGTTCTTTACACACTATCTAAGTACAGTGGCGCCCTACTCAACCGTATTTAATTAACGACCCCCCGATAGTCTCTCTAAACCGCTGAAGATAGAGGTCAGAGCTAGTGCGGAAGTCTTCAAAAGTCAGTTGTGTTAATATGCATAAAACTACATCTTCTGCAAGACTTTTGTAAGAAAAATAAACATCATCTCTAGAAAAATGCACTACCGCCCGAGGCGTGTGACAACGGCAAAGGAAAAAAGTTTAGAAAACTATAACCAGATAACAAAAGTAACTTTATACAATATAATTAAATCACCTAGATACAGCCAATTACCCAATGGATTCATAAACGATCTTGAACCTGGTCTGGCGATCCTCAAACGGCATCCAAAGCAGACATTCACCAGAGGAAAATCATGCTATCAATGTGGTGGAATTTCAAAGGAGTCCTGTGTTTCAAGATTTTATCAAGAAACAAAACCATTAATTCAGAAGTAAACGGATTGTGTTCCATCAAGATAGCGCTTGACCAACATAGAAGTTTGGTCACTCATCAGAAAATATTGGTCCTTGGATGAGATGTGTTGTCACATCCAACATACTCGTTAGACCTTGCTCTATCGGATTTTCATTTGTTTCAATCTCTGCAAAACTGGTGTGATGTAGCGTTTGATTCAGATGAGACTGTGAATCGGCACCTTGCTAAATTTTTCGCTGATAAAGACAGGTGAACGAGAAATTATGAAACTTACTGAAAAATGGCAAAAAGACATCAAGCAAAATGAACAATATATCATTTATTGATCTAATATCTATATGTAAATAAATACACTTTAACTTAAGCCTTTCAGGGTATGTATATGGTAATGTAGCTTGATAATTATAATTATTACCTATTACGTTTTGTAATTAATCAATTTGGTTATATAGGAACCCACTCTTGCACCACTGTAGATAGTCGATGCAACTTTAACTTGTTATGGAATTCCTGCCCCTTCTGTCCAATTTAAAATTTAAGTAGAACTTTTGTTTCACCCATAACAATTTTCTACGTATACTACCAAATGATGCTCCAGCAAAAAATATACATTTTTCCTCTTTTGCAAGCAAGTTAGGACACACATTAATGCTATCTTTTATTATAAACTGAAGAAAAGTACAGTATTCTGGATGGCTCATGCTAGAGATTTAAAAAAAACTTTTCTTTAAGAATCCTTAAGATTTATTATAAATCACACCTAGACTTAAACTAGAAAAGATTTACAAATCAGGCATCTAAAATCTTTGATCGCTATTTCAATATTGCATTGATAAAAATGGACACCGAAACGAATTATCAATTTTAGTTATTTACGATTATTTAAATTTTAGTCGATCTTATAACGGAATAAGAATTTAAAAAACGTTTATTCTTGTAGTACTAATGTAAATATCATTCCTCTGTCCATTTAAGCACTCATAAGCTTAGATATTATAAATATTTTTATTGCACTTCAGCTGTCTACATTTTTAAAATAAAAAAGAATTATCACCATTGTAATATTAGAAAAATTTGACAACTGTAGTATAGCAGAGTTCGTATCAGAGAGAGATGCTCCGAAAATTGAATTGTATATTGGATATCTGTTTAAAATTTTTGGGTCAATGTGAAGTGACAAAAAACGATCAGTGCTTGTGGCAATTTAAAATGTCAAACGTGTAAAATCAGTATCAAAATTTGGTTAAAACCTTATAAGTTACTCTGTTTAACATAAATATTGTATAATTAGTAATAGGGTTAATGGAAGTGCAATAAATATAATCAGTAGCCTTTAAATAGAAACAATATTATGTAATTTTTAGAAAAAATATTTTAATTTATTTTATACTACAGTGTATAAAAAGTGTTTTATATATGACCATAATACTCCTCTCTAATAACAGAGGAACGTACATCGAAACTTTCAATTCCTTTATTTGTAACGCCATCATAAACCACCTCTCTTCTCCTTCCTATTGCTATATTGTTATTGCCATGCATATCACTAATACTCAGGTTATTACAATCAGCAGATGCTGTTTTGACTTGCTTGTTAAAAGCGACAGCATTATTACACAATCCAACACAATTACTTGCATTTCTTTGATTGTGAACAAAAGGTTCTGTTGAACACAAGCTGCATTCACTTGGATACTGATACAATGAGTTTGTGTAAAAATTATTTCGTGTTACATATTGTGGATTGTTATACAGTGATAATGGTGCACGTTTTGGACGATGTTTGGATAAGGAACGATGATGATTAGGAAGTGAGGAGGTATTCCTAGGTTTCATAAATATTTCTGAAAATAGGTATATTCCCAACTGCAAAAAAAGATGTTACCCATCACCAAATATATACGGTTTATAGACATGTTAAAAAACTCACTTTACTTTCACTCATCCATATTGAGCCATTTTGTTGCTTATCGATCACTTCACGAACTTTCCTATACCAGTTATCTGTATTGTCATTTAGGGTAATTGTTGAACTAAAAATATGACTCCATACTTTATCTAATTTTTGACATTGTTCTAAAAGTTTTTTAGAACTTTTGTGAGCTGACCTACAATTTCCATAAATAAAATTTCTTTGCAGTAATAAATATAGCCTACTTTGGTAAACAATGTCGCACTTGCTTAATAATAATTTTTGTTTCTGCCTTTAGGAATACTACAATTGGATATAGTTGTGCATAATTAAGTCGTTCAACAGCATTTGGTGTAATATCCAAAAGAGCGTGTTTCCCAGTAGAAATTACATCACGTATAGCTGAAAGTCTTATAATATTAGAAGATACTTTCTGAGACTTTATATCTTCCAAGTTGTGATCTAATTCTGTAAAAAGATAAACAATTTCTTCATACTTCACTATTAAAAACATACGTGGAGAAATAAATTTATCGGGAAAGTCCTTTAGTAATTTTTCTCTAGCCACATCAGCAATAGGGCCAAATAAGATAACAGGCCTGGTAAACTCTGGATGCTTTAAAACTACACGCTCATAGGCCGGAAATTTGGAAACCGTATCTGAAAATAATATATCGTCCCAGTGTTCCTAAAATAAAAACATAATATTAAAATATAAAAACCAAAATAAAGGTGAAAGTATAAAACTTAATTAAGAATAATGCATTTGTTTATAAATTTTTCAAATTAGTTTGACAACTTAGTGTGAAAAATGTTCTCATTGTAATATTATTTAGGCATATTTTACAGAATGCACTATCGAGAATTACAGAAAAATAGTTTCATTACATCTGAATGTTTTAAACAGGTATAAGGAACAAGGATCTTGTAATATCGTTTAGAAAATTAATAGAAAAGCTGTTATGACTTTTTTTTGATGTTACAAGCTTTACTTCAATAACTAAGAGGAGATTTTAGTTCTAATTGGATTGTTATTTCCCATCATTTAAGTAGATTTTAACACATGAGAATGCCGTAGTTGAATTCCCATACACTGGCAGCTGAAGAACCTATAGTTTATTGCATGTAATCTGTTAAATAGACCTTTTCTCATACTCAAAGTAATGTGTGGTCATTGTTTTCTCATACTCAAAGTAATGTGTGGTCATTGCCTTTACCAATGAGAACCTTTGGCATTGGAGGAGCTTTGACGAGTTCGAGATTAACGGACGGGATTATCGGGCAGTTTATCTTCAATTACAGTCTTGAACAGGCATAGTGGCAGTTAGTGTAAATTAAACGCAGGGAATTCCCACTTTTCTCCATTCCTCTATTTGAATATCTTTGTTTCGAATGTTGTAGGTCAATAACTTCACCGCAAATTAGCCACAACAAAAAGTCACTGACCTAAAGAGGACCCTGAGATTACGTTTAAAGGATTGCTATGCTGTAACTAGCTCTATCTATCGTAAAGATCTATATTACTGAATGCAAACTATTTCAGACTTTTAATTATTATTCATTCTGATATTAAAAATCTGTAGAATGCTTGGTTTTATAGTCTATTTATCTGTAATTGTCATTTGACAAATAAATTTGGCACCTAAATTTGGGTTTTTTTTTTAAAATTTTGTAACACACTAATCATTTATTTATGGTGACTTCTATCTCTTTTCAAATATTAATAAACCTTAGCAAATACTATAAAATTTTATGGCTTTCGCTCCAGAGTTAAGAGGGCAGAGGTAGAACTAATAGGGATTTATCTCCGAGGGGAATAGTCCGGGAGGATCGCGAATGGGAGAAGTCGATTGAGAATAATGTTCTACATCCAGTAGGGGGGTTTTCATTGCGTGAAAGTGGATATTTCAGGAAAAAAATTGTGTTTTTTGGGGATTTATCGACTTTGCGTTTAAATCCTATTTTACATGTCAATAAAGTAAACTTTACCTAAATTTTCACGAAAGAATGAGCCGATCATGTGGTGCAAGAGAAACATATTGACAAGATGAAGTAACAAGATCAAGGTGGTGTCAAGAAATAGACACGGGTTAAAAAATATCTAAAACTTCAGCTCGGCAGTTTCGCAGTGCATGGTGTATTTTTTAAATATTTGTGCGTGAAGTTTCTAAAATTAAATCGAAAACTGTCAAAGAGAGGTTTGAAATGCTGTCAGAGGTGGCCGAATCGGTATTGTCAAAATTATATAGACAGTCTATTTTTAAAGAAAAATAATTAAATTTATTTGACGGAAATGAACGAACCCGACCGAATAGTTACAATTGTTTGTGAAATTTGCATAATGTTCTGTAAACACATAAATAGCACAAACGGGATTGTCATATTTGTCAAGTGGAATAGTGCTGAGTTAACATATCTGAATAACATGCACGTCCTTACATAAATTACATGCTCATACATTTTGCTTTTTTAGGTGGCAATTATCCAAAAAAAAGTGGCAAAAGGGGCAATGCTGCTTCAAAACTATTTTAAAGCTAATTCGAAATGTTCCGGCTTAGCCGTACCACGAAGATGTATGTCCTAATGCAACATTTTTAAAATAACTTGATTACACTGTGATTTTTACTTGCGGATTTCTGTAATTTGTTCCAATTATTGAAGCGTCGAACTAAAAACGATAATTAAGGAGAGTATTTTTAGCATTTTCTTGAAAGAGTGTTGTGGCAAAAGGGTGGGGGCAAAATATGAACACTGGGAAAGCACGCAATAGCGAATAGCGACTGCTGCGAAATGAGGCAGAATCAAAAGGTGGCCGGGGCGAAAGAGGAGTCGGGATGAAAGGATGTCGGGATGAAAACAACACACTCCCATAGGGAGTGAAAACCACTTCTAGTATTTTCTCTTTAAAATAACATAAATTATTTCTACTGTATGTAAATTACCGATATTAGAGTATATTTTATGCCAACTTATAATGGCGATGGACATATTGTTAACGTGGGATTATTTGTATAGTAAAAATTATCTACTATATTTACAAATTCGCTAGTTTTGTAATTAATTATTCATAGTTTCTGAGCGTTTTGTGAAAATTTATGAACTAGAGTGAAAATTTCTGTGATTTACGAAACACAACGTGGATACTTTTAATTTACAGAACGGCAACTAATTTTTTTCTATAAACTCTATGTGCCTGTAACAACATTTGATACCTTAATCTCAAAAGAAAGATTTTAATTAAAAATTCTTCAAAAACATAAATTAATTTTATTTTATATTCTTGTTTTTAACTTCCAGGTTTATTATATGCCTTTATACAAAATTTGTATAACTATTCACCTTTAAGCAAAAGTGTGAATGGTTTTATAATAACAACAAAGCAGTACATGCCTCGATTTCTACATATATTCACTTATTAACACGTAGGCGATTGATCTTTTCTGTTTTCTACGAAAAACTGTTTTAATTTCCTTTAAATAACAAACAAATTTAGCTAAATGTCTTTAGTAGCTGTTTCTTATATCTAAGAGTTGCTTTCTATGAAAAATACTTCAAATCTCTTCTTAAAAAAGGAAATATGTAGGTACACTTTCTTACTTGTACATTTTAGGGAATGAGCTACGAGGCAGTTAGTTACAAAATGCTTTGTAATGAGTTTACAATAAGCGATATGCTACGGATTCTTATAATTGCAAGAGACATAACACTACATGGTGACAGCGATAAAAGCCAAACAGAAAAACCACAAGTTGAAAGCACATATTATATAAGATGTCAACAGCAGCTCCTGCTGTAAATTTAGCAAACACAGTGGTAAATAATATTCTGAATGTGTTACTACCAGAAAAGTTTAATTTTGCATCAGCTAATGGTTGACCACAATGGATAAAACGTTACATGTCGGTGTCGGGCCAGGCAATGAAAAGCACCAATAAAAAATAGACATTTTGTCATATGTAATAGGAGAGGAAGGGAAAATATTTTGTTACAATTTGCTTCACTTCCAATAACCACAGACGCAGTGAAGGTGTTGACGATCATTTCGTTCCCAGGTGCAAAGTAACATCTGAAAGATGTCAATTTAATACAAGGTATCAACAACCAGGTGGGACTGCTGGGAGTTTAATAACAGCATTTCATGCTCTTGCTGAAAATTGCAAACATGGTCAAATTACAGAAGCTCATAGCAGATCGCATTATAGTTGGAATGATAAGCCACAAAACACATGAACATTTGTTTCGCCATGCAAAGGTAACATTGTCTGATGTGGTATTTGCAGTCCTGGTAAATCTAAAATAGGGTACTGGTATAGAATTTATTGTTCAAGAAAATCAGTTGAAATTATTGATATACAGAATTCTGACTCTTTTACTGATTCTGATATGTCTGTATTTTGTGGGATTACTTGGGTAAATTCTCTACTCTCATAACAGGGAAAATGGCATTTCCATATTGAAATTGATAGAAGTACACGTGAAGCATTTTTAATTGACACAGGAGCAGATGTAGTTTGCATGCATGAGATCTTAGTACTATCATCGTCAAATAAAATTGTGGGAACTGACAAGACTATATCAGGCCCCGATGGCAAAAATCTTAATGTTAAGTGGAATTATAGATTTTACTATGAAATATAAATATGTTGTCACAGTCATGCTCGTGTATATCATAAAAAATTTGTAGTCCCCTATTCTGGGTCTTCTAGGTATTACAAAGTTGAATATATTAAAATTTACAAAGGCATAATTAATGAGCTAGGTAAATTTAAACAGGAAATCGAAAGAAAATTAAAAGATAATCTTAAACCCTTTATACAAAATGTAGGAGAGGTGTTCCATTTCATTTTTTGGATAAACTAAATCTGAGCTTAAACATTTGGAAAGATTGGATATAATTTTACAAGTAGATGAATATACAGAGTGGGTCACACCCATTGTTGTCCTACCACAAGGCGACACCGTTAGTCTATGCTGAAATTAGACAGAATTAAACAAAAGCGTTCTTAAGGCCGTATGTCCCAATATTGCGATTCAAGCTGCTTTGTCTAAGCTTTCTGGGGCAGTAATATTTTCTAAACTTTGTGCTTTTAACAAGTTCTTCTCCGGACCACTCATCATTTATTACACCTTACAGAAGGTTAACGTTTAAACGTTGTTACGCTTTATTTTGTAGAACTCCCGTGTACCAAAGTTTAAGGACTTATTTATTTTAAAACTCTGTATGAGAAAATTCCCCACAAATCATTATAACACTGCTGGTACCATGAAAACTACCCCTAGGTGGTATTTGGATGGTTGTTGACATCATTGACTTATCTTTACGAAAATATTCTGAGCTATGCTGCATTCATCACATAAAACGTCTACCCCCTCCAACCAAGAGGAACCGAACATGTTCCCATGTCCGAATTGTTATGTCAGCATGCCCGGCAACCGCAAATTTGATATCTGCCATTTGGTATCCCTTGCATGCCCGAATATGTTGCAACCAAAATTTCTAAAATAGTTGCAGAAGTTAAAGGTCTTGCTATGCGCGTGGATGACCTTTTGATATATGCACCCAGAGGTGTGGAACACGATAGGATTTTGTATGAAATTCTGAAACGTTTGAACTCTAAAAGCATCATATTAAACACAAAATAAATGTATATTCAGTGCTGATACAGTTACCTTTTTAGGGCATACAATAACTAAAAGTGGCGTTTCTATAAATAAAAATCATGCAAAAGCAATCCGTAAACTTCAAGCACCTATTATTAATAGAGCTACACCAAATTTTGGGTATAATCAATTTTAATACTCGATTTATTCCAAATACATCACAAATAATAGAAACATTAAACTCTTTGATAAAAGAAACATGTTTTATTTACTTGGGGTCCATCCCAACAAAAAGTTTTTCAAACAATAAAACAATTATTGCAAAATGTTCCAATTCTAGCATTTTATGATTCTTTAAAGCAAATTATCATTAGTGTGGATGTCACTTATGGGATTGGTGCGGTGCTTATGCAAGTTAATGAAAACTATCGTGAAATTACAGTTATGCATCACGGTCTATGTCTAAAACAGAGTGCAAGTGTGCACGAATGAACATGATTCACTAGCATTAACTTGGGCATGCGGTCATTTTCAAGAATATATAATTGGATTAAAAAGCACGTTAGGAACGGCCACAAACCACTGGTTCAAATTCTCCAATCTAAATCGCTTGATGATTTAACCCCAAGATTACAGCAGTTTAGAATTCGTTTAATGCGTTACAGTTATGAAGTAATATACACCCCAGAAGAGCAATTAGTCATTGCGAATGCTTTATCTCGTAACCCGGTAAAGCAAGGTCCTGATTCAGAATAATTACAAGCAGACGTAAATCCATCATTAAATTTTTATCAGTTGAGATGATATTCTTGATCAAATACAGATTGAACAATCTTATGATTCGATGTGCCGCAAATTGAAAGACTACTGATCTTCTCAATGACCAAATAAAAGCAACTTATCTCCTGAGTTGTATCCTTATTATCAGTACAAATTTGACATTTCGTTTGGGAAAATATGTTGCTAAAAGGTACTTGTATTATTATACCTCCTGCATTGCAGTTGAAATGTCTTGATTTCATTCACGCAAGACATCAACATATTGTTAAGTGTCGAGCAAGTGAGGATCTTGACCCAATATTATGGAATATTGTGTTACTGATACAATTCCAGTTCGTGCGCATGGTAACGAAGTGCTGTGAACCTGTTTTAACATAAACATTTAATTACAGCTGATTATTATTCCAAATTTAACTTCCTTTAACAAATCTCACAGAAATTGCTTTAATTTCCAAACTTAAGGAAGTATTTGCGTGTTTCAGAATTCCAGAGGTTGTCAGTTTAAATCTCAATTTTCTCAATTTGTAAGTCTATGAATTTAAACACATCCAAAGTAGTACCTACTACCCTCAATCAAATGGGTGCATAGAAGCAGTCATCAAAACTACAAAAAATCTTATAAAGAAAAATGACAATATTCATTTAGCATTATTAACATCTCGTACTACACCATTAGAGTCCAATTATAGTCCTGCAGAGTTGCTTTTTTCATGCAAACTATGAACTACTCTACCAGTACTTTCTAGTAAATTATTGGAAATAGCCGATAATTCAGAATACCTAAAAAAAGAGAAGGGGCGAAAGGAAGTTCAAAGAAAAAACTATAATAAGCGGCATCATGTCAAAGATTTGGCAGAGTTGAAAACAAACGATTCTGTTTAGGTCACTGACATGCGTGTTTACGGTAAGGTTTTGGAAAAGTGTGACGAGTCTTACTCTTATATAATTAAAATTTCAACTGGTAATATTTAGCATAGAATTAAATGACATTTTCTGCCTGTCACGAATTACAATATACCAGAATGTTCTCGACCAGTATTGTTCGAAAAGCCAAAGTTACATGTAGATAGAAATAGTGCTGAACAAGGAAATCAAGGAGATATAGAGGATATCAAAAATAGTCCAGTGCAAACTTAAGTATAACTAACTCCAGAACAAGTAACCACGGATATTATGAAACTTACAAACAGCAAAGACCATGATCCTATTCCTAGTGATATCGTAAGTGATAATGTATTTTTTGCTAGAATGAATCGTTCAAACAGACCCTGTTATGTGCAAAACAAACCTCCTTGGACGATGGATTATAAATTGTAATATTGTTGCTTTTGTAAAATGGGGATGTTGAGTTACAGGTAGGAGAACCAATGCAGTGGGTGATAGCTACTTTAATCTAATTTTTAACGAACGAGCCACGAGACGGTTAGTTATAAAATGCACTGCAACGAGTTAACAATAAACTTATATGCTACGGAGTTATATTATTACAAGGGCCATAACACTACAGTATCTAATATGTAACACAACTGGTATCCAAAAAATTGTAAATTTGAGAAACTACTTTTCTGATTTAATTCAGTACGAATGTGCGACGTTTATTTTTGAATTGTTAATGTGGATTTCCATGGAATAGTAAAAGTTACTCAGAGAATTAAATCAAAAATAGCTTATGGCCACAAAACAAACTTTTTACATTTTCATGGAGTAGTGACATGTTTCAAAATACTCAATTTTGAAACCAGCAACTATATTGAAAATGACAACTATGACAAGCCAAAGTTTTAATTTACTTCAATATGTCAGAAATACCTTTCCTAAACTTTTTGAACGCCTATTGGAGCTCTTTCTTCGTCTAAAGAAACTACCTCGTGATTCATTAGCAGACATCTCTTTCTTTGTAGCATTAAATTGTGCTGTTGCTAATTCTTCAGCACGAGATTTATTTGGTATAATGCCCTTCTGCCCTTGTTGGTTGTTTCGGCCTATAAAGCATAAAGTTAACATAATACAACAAAATTGCAATTTTTACCAATCCTATAAACTTGCCAACACCCAACCACTCCATTATACAACGTATCGATAACTTGAAAAATATCACCAGATCTAAAACTCATTTCATTTTTGGCAGGATTATCATAATGAAAATGAGTTTTAATATAGAAACTATCTCCTTTTTGTGATGCTACAATACTATCATATTCTTCCTTACAGAACTGCACGATCAATTCGATACGATCTTGTAAGCTTAATAAAAACAGAACAGCTTCCTCGCGAGTTACTCCAGTCATATCCATATCGTTTACCTGAAATTATATCGTTTAATACTGAACATTAGCGAAATCAATTTACTTTAAGAATTTTATCACCGGGTTGCAAGCCTTGTAAAGAAGCAGGACTTCCAGGTTGTACGGCAGTTACAAATATGCCAACAAAATTACCGCCAGTTAATCTAATCCCAACAGAACCCTCCTTGTGGAATGTAATATACCTTGGATCTGGCCTATATCAAAAGCATATTAATATACTTAAAATATATTCTTTATGTAATATTTTTTTCTTAATATAGTAATAAATAAATAAATCAATAAAAGTATAAAAAAACGGTAAAGGTAAAGGGTAGACATATATGATTTTAAGTAACTCTTCTGCATAAATTGTTGAATTCATTTAAATATGTACTATATAGCAATAATAATATTTAAATATGCATGCACAATCGATCATCTTGGTTACATCTGTAACTAGGCTTAACTAACAATTTAATTAAAATAGACACAATCAAGCTGACTAATTATTAAAGTATTACATAATTCCATTTTTGCATGTGATAGACTCAAGTTTTTATAACTGGATAGTCGATTTAGAATGGCATAGCCTGACTTAATCTTTGTTACTGCATGTTTTTCAAAATTTAGATTGGTATCAATAATAAGACCAAGATTTTTTGTACACGATGAAAAAGTAACTTCTACATTATTGATTGTGATAACCTCATTCAAATTGTCGTGAACTTTCTCACAAGCCAATTTACTACCCAAGCACATAGCGACCGTTTTTGTAGGATTTAAGAGTAATCCATTTTCTTTTGACCATTTAGATATTTGTTCCAAATCGATATTTAAATATTGAATAGTTTTGTTAATTTCTTCTGCCGTACATGATACATACACTTGCACATCATCCGCATACATGTGCACTGAACGTACCTTTATCTCCTCTGGTAGATCGGCAGTAAATAGGAAAAATATAATTGGTGCTAAAACACTTCCCTGTGGCACTCCTTGCTTTAGTGGTAAAAATTCTGAGAACCTATTGTTGAGGTTTACTTGCTGATACCTTTCACTGAGATAGTTTTAAAACCATAATAAAACTGTCTTACTGCAACAATATAATTCTAGTTTACGAAGCAAAAGTTGTTTATTTACTAGTTCGAATGATTTGCTATAGTCTAACATTACCAATAGAGTAACCTTGGTTTCATTCATAGCTCTCGTAATGTCATTAACAATTTTACATAGCGCTGTTGTCGTACCGTGCCCCTTTCAGAATCCAGACTGTGCTGATGGCAAAATATATGTATTAATATACTCACTATACTGATCATAAACTATTTATTCTATTATTTTTGACATTGTACTTAAAATATTGATTGGCCTTAGATGAGACAATTCTGTAACATTAGATACTTTTGCAATAGGCATGATTATTGAGTACTTCCATATCTTAGGATAGGTTCCTTCGTTTAATGAGCACCTTAAAATATTAACCAGCACAACTATACAGAAAGGTAGTATATATTTTAGCATTTTTATGCCAATACCATCCACACCAATTGCTTCTGATTTGATACCAAATATAATTTTGTAAACTGTATCATGTGTAATTTTTTGCATATCAAATTTAATTTGTTGCTTAAACACTGGATAATCTAATTTATTATTTATATCTGTTTCTATGCTTGAGGCCAAATTTTTTGCAGCCTTAACAAAGAATCTGTTTAGGTGATTGGGGTCGTTCAAATTTTCTTGGATTGTATTTTCTGGTTTACAATATATTTGTTGTTTCCTAAAGTGTTACGGGTAAAATGAGTGTGAAATTAATTAATTTTGACTTGCCCTGAAGGGACGGAGACCCTGTAACAATATAAGAGTACGTTGAGTAACTGCCATAGTGCAGGAGTAGGTTCCTATGGAAGAATTATAAATGGAACATAGAAAAATTTGAAGTAAAAGTAATAAAGACAAAATTAATAAATAAACGGGATGAAATACAAGAAGCTATGTTAAACTATCACATTGAAAGGTTCTTCTACTTTTGCCAAAATTGAGGGGTTCCAAATCGCCTATCACAGCGATTCCTTTTGATATTATTTATACACGAAAGACTGTTATTCGGCATAAATCTTCCTTGCTTCGGTATTATAAATTTTATCATATTATATACTACCTTTCTGAAAATACCTTAAAACGCTTATTAATTCCGTCATAATTAAAGAAATTTCTCAAAATTAAATGCTTCTTTCAAATAATATTCCATCTCTGGGGTGACTGGATATCCTTTACAAAAATGTCGGTTTACCTAGCCTCTTGAATAAATTCAAATAAAAATCCGACCTAACTTAAACTCTTTTAGTATAAAATATTTTCAATATATATAAAAATTTACTTTCTTAAAAGCAATTTATTAACCTCGATTCTGGCCAGGTGTTGCTAAAACAAAAAAAAATCTTAAAAGATCTCAACACTAAGCTGCCAATAAAGCTATCTTTCTCCACATTCTTCTGCTTTCAATATTTAATTGTATCACATTTATAAATTCTAATTATTGGAAATGTCATTAAAAACAAACAAAAAAACAGTCGATTATCATTGTGCATTCTAAACTACTAAATTTTTTATACTTCAACTAATACCAATTTTACCACTAAAATTTGCATTCTAAAATCAATATACACAATTATGCCGCTAATTAGTCCAACCCAATAATTATTTTCATTTTGATTAGTTCCTAATTAATAATCTATAGGAACACTGTGGCACGATTTAAATAAAATTAAATAAAAACCCTTAACCACAAAAAATATTTAAATTACTAGATACGTATTTCGACCACTATGTGGATGACCACATAGTGGTCGAAATACGTATCTAGTAATTTAAATATTTTTTGTGGTTAAGGGTTTTTATTTAATTTTATTTAGTTCCTTATTAGATAAATAATAACCAATAGATATTTTCAGTTCATAAATGCATACTAATAATGCTTAACATAAAAGCTCATTCTTCTCGCTCTTTAATTTCGGGTTATCCAACAACATCAATGTTTCTTTAACAACCATTACTTGGGATATCCACTTAACACTCTTTCTTCACTCAATACACCATAAAATTCCAATCTAATGGAGAAGTAAACTCTATATCCTAACCCCCTTTTAATTGGTCGCGATGACAATAACTCCATGAATTTGTGAATTGAAAAATACTTTACCAGAGCAAGCATTAGTTCAAATAAATTTAGTCGCACGGTCCGTATTTACTGGCGGTAAATCTATATTTTCATCTTAAAACTTCCAACCTTGTGGTTCCGTCCGTCTTATTACGTTTTTGTATAACTACACGTTCGATTGAAATTGTTTTGCTGTATCCATTCGCTTCTGTCAAATTTATTTTTAGTGTTTTCATTAGGTCTAAATGAAATAAAAATAATTTGTAAAATAGATAAGAACCAAGACTGACAAAACAGCTGACATATCAAACGATATTATAAGAAATTCTCAAAAGTAGTAGCGGCAATAGCACTAATGGCTGCCAATCTTTAGCATATTGTAGCAGTTCGTTTTCCTCTGTTAAATTAATGCATAAAAATTATGTGTTGTGTTATAAAATTTTTAAATTTACTTCATAATTTAATATAAATCATACTTCTACAATTAATACAAAATTAAAAACAAAGTATCATAATTTCGGAACACCCCAATTATTGTCCTTTAATTTTAATCATATAGTAAATAAAGCGCATAGTTATAAATGTCCAGTCTGTATTGTAAAATTTCTACAACGTATATCCAAGGTGATATCGATAGCATGTTTGTGCGCACCTGTATGCTAAGGCTGTTGTTGACGAGTCGACCAGCCGGCTTTTCATCGTTACAACGTCAATATGGTGAAATTCATATCTAAAGCTGACTTGCGAGTCGCAATTTAGTTTCGATAAATGCATCGATCCGTTTGTTTGAAACTCATCATGGTTTGTATTTTCTATATTTAAATAATTTAAACTAATTGTAGTTGGTTTTTCTTAGCGCAACACTAAAACTAACGTACAAAAGAACTGATGTACAAAAATAAATTAAAGCAACACTAAAACACGGAAGAGATAACGTTTAATAACTGAAGCAAAAATGGTTGAATTAGGCTGTTAAATTTTTACTGCGTCTAAGATATATGCGTTCCTTAAATTTCAACATGGAAATTTTGTTATAATTGAGAAGCAATAGTTAGAGCTGACCAATGGTTGTAGGAAGTTAATGTAATTGTGTATAAAGTGATTACGCATTGGAAACTTACAATGTGGTTCCAGTTTAAGAGGCTTTGTTATAACGATGAGGCAACTGTTTTTTAAGTGTTTGTCAAGTGCTGGAAGTCCACGTGTGGTTTGAACTTGTTTGTTAAATGGTGCAAGCCGCCAAGCCTGAGGTCAAGGTGGTAAGTGATATCCATAAGTGCAGCAACCATTTGTTTGACGTTTAAAGTCATGTATAAATCTAACCTTGGTATTTTGAACCCATGAAACTTAACATCTTTGTGATAATGTTTAATTATAAATTTAAACTTTCAAACGTTGCTTCCTATCAAAATTTATTTTTATTGTATGTGAGTCATTGTCAATACTGAGAGGTGACATAAAAAAATCCCTTAATCATGTTAATGACATTTATAGTGCCTTCTTTTTTATTTAAATTGTCCACAGTAATAATAAATATAAAAATTAATTGAATGTTCAGAAACTAATAATAATGATCTGTCAAAATAATTCAGAAATAATTTTCAGTTAAAATATGTGTACATAATTAGCAGTCTTTCTTTATAAATTTAAACAAGGTTAATTACATTCATAGAAGCACTTAAGCAAAAGTATTTATTTTGTCCATGCTTATTACTAGATTCTACAAATTACATATAAACCAGATGTGCATAAATTTAATAAGTAGAGTGTCCATTCACTATCACACAAAAAAAAGAAATCATAGATGTACAAAACATGTCTGATTTATTGATTTTATTTTGAGGCGCAAATTGCCGTCTCTAATATTATTTTATGTATTTTATTTTATTTCAGGATAAAAGTAGTACCATCTGAAAATACAAAAACTTGTATTTTTTACAACAGAATATACTCGTTGAAGTTCCTGTATTTTTCTTAACAATATTTCTTGCTTTTACATATTATCCAAGTACAGTGGCGCCCTACCCATCCGTATTTAATTAACGACCCATCTGATAGTCTCTCTAAACCGCTGAAGATAGAGTTCAGAACTAGTGTGGAAGTCTTGAAAAGTCAATTGTGTCAATACGGATAAAACAACATCTTCTGCACGACTTTTGCAAGAAAAAATGAACAACCTTTTAAGAGAGTTTCACTAACACTAAGTGGAGTGTGGTGGAATCAGTTTCACTGGCGCCCAACGTGGGGCTTGATAGGTATTACTTGCGCCCAAGGCGTGAAGCAATAATAAGATTTACTGCCGACCAAAACGTGGTGCTTGATAAGTTTTACTTGCGCACAAGGCGTGAGGCAATAAGAAGATTTACTGCCGTCCAAGGCGTGAGGCAACGATAAGATTTACTAGCGAATACTTACACTGGAAATTCATCTCACTGTCATCACCAAAGTGGTGTGATTTAATTTTTATCGATTCCCAATAAGTGGTTGATTAAGTATTTTAGTAGCGAATGCAATTGTTCATGTTTGTTTCACTTACGCTCAGTGGAGTGAGGTGGAATAAGTTTCAATATATTTTCCCTTAATAATTACGTGAGTTAGTTACGAATTACATTTAGCAAGAAAAATTTCTGTTTGTTACATCACACACTGATCCTTGAAATGGACTATAATAGCTTAGTTATTATGTGTCAGAACTGGCATATCACTTACAAATTTAATTTCAGATTTTACAGTAAAATAAATTAGCTAAATTTCAAAATGAATAACAGAAAGGTTCATTTGTTTTTTTAATTTTTGCTAAACAAAGTTGTAAATCATCACATAAAAAATCATTTTAATACAGAACTTCTTTAGTTCAGCCTCTCACAAATGAAAGAGACAAATAAAAAAAAGCGCAAATTAGAACAAACTAATTGTTACACATTTTGAATAGTAATCTACTGAAGTTGACTTTTCTTTCAACAAAATATCCGAATCTAAACAATTGAAATATGATTACAGTTTCTCTTTTGCAACAAAAATCAATGGAATGAAATCCTGGTACTTTTGTATCTAGTTGAATCAACTTTGGTATCTGCACCTCAAGTCTTGAAGGAAGTTGTTTAATACAACCAGTTTTCTTAAATTCCTTGACGAATTCAGCAATAGAATAAATCACTCACTCTTTACTGCTAGCTGTGGATAATCACCTAGATGGAGCTAATCGCCGTGTTACAGGATTCTAACTTGGTGAAGCCGTAAGCTTTATTCACATCAAATGTATCTTGATGTGAAGAAAGGATATTGGAAGATAATGGAATCTACCATATATTTCTTTACTATTTCTTCTAACTGTTTATAATGCTTCAGACAATCATACCTGAAGGGATAAGGGGATAAACAACTCATCTAAAGATATCTCAAAGCACCGTGTCGGAATCCCAAAACAATCCGAGTCATACCTAAAAACGATTCGCCCAGAGAAGCCCTATCTACACCGGACTATCGAAAAGAAAACATATGTTTTAACAAGACTAGGAAAGATCACTTGCATTGTCTATAAAATAATTTCAAAACCTTGAAATATTTGAGAATAATAAAGTATTTACTAACAATACACAATGTTAAACAGCTATTTTAAGCAATAATCTCAAAGTTGTAATGACTTTCACATGAACATTATGGACTACTGCTATGCACCTGTAGCATATAATCTATTATTAAAGTAAAATATTACACTTAGCCTTGCTATAAAATTAATAAGAAATAAATTATTGTTTTTATTTCCATTTACAAATAAAATTTGCGATGAATATGAATTCTTATTTAGGATTTGAAAATAAATAATTCGGCAAATATTTTTTCATTCTTTTTTTTCATTTCAAAAACTGTTACACAATGAAGGAGTGAAGGAAAATAGTACAGGCGGCAAAGTGAAAAAATCGGCCTTTTTCGTGAATTTGCATGGGGTAAAATTTTTATGCTATTTTTAGATTTTGTGTTGACAGTAGAAATAACATTAAGAATGTTACATTCTGAGCTGTGCTACTCCTGAAATCGAGCAAAGTAGTTTCTATAACACTGCTACCAAAATAGTGTTTCACAAAACTAAAGCCTACTAAATTCTCTAAAAAACAAAGTGTAGGCAGATCTGTCCTCAGAGTAACAATTACCAAACTATATCCACATGAAGCTATCAATGTTGTCAGAATTGCAGTAAAATCTATTTTTAGCTATAAATTCATGACCTTTTATTAGGCACCATTTTCGCTGCAAAATGAAGAAAACGAGTTATTTCTAGAAAAAGAAATAAAGTAACATTTTAATGATGTTTCTACGGTCATTACCAGACTTAAAGAAATTGATCTGTCTAGTTTTTCACGAAAATGGATTTCACCTGAGATTATGCTAACATTAATAGCTTCGCGTTCTTGCTGTCGATACAAAATTGGAAAAAAATGACCCCATCAATTTCATGAAATTTTGCACAACTTTACAACAAAAGAAAACATATTTATTTAGTTCCATACTTTTATTGCAGTATTATGGACGATTGACTAAAAACCGGGTCTTTACAACGGAAATGTGGTGAATCCAATGAAGATTCTGAAACACCTGATTCAATCACAATGAGCATTGTCAGGGGAAAACGAAATATTCCAGCAATCATGCTTTATCTCTTCATGCAGGGGCATACAGAATTTCTAAAAATGAAAATGAAAATGCCCCTAACGCTATATTTATTGTTAGTCTACACATTGCAGAATTTGGAAAACCCTATACTATTACAGAAACACTGATTAAATCTTGTGTGACGGATGTTGTAAGTTGCATGTTAGGTCCAGACATGGTCAAGAAGATTGAATATGTGCAGCTGTCAAATAGCACTATAAGCAAGCGAATGTACACATTTCAGAATATGTAGAGAATGAGCTTATAACAAAATTGAAATCTTGTGAATTTTTTAGTTTATTATAGCTTTATGTAAGTATTGACGTAGCAGGACTTACTGTTACTCTTGTGTTTGTGAAATATTCATTCAACATGTAAATCGAAGGAATTTTGATGAGTGAAAGTCTTGAAACATAAATTTTCAAAGCTATCGACAAATGTGTATAGAAAAATGATTTAGAATGGAGCAAGTGTGTAGACATTTGCAGCAATGGAATGGCTGCAATGATTGAAAAGGTGAAACAAGCCATGTCCAGGATGAAGCAAGTAGCAGAAACTGCTTTTTGAAACATTTTGATCATGTCTACTTAGTTTTCATATGCTTGTAAATGTTGTTATTGTAAATTTAATTAACAGACTATGTTACATGTTAAGTGAATTAACTCATAAAATGCCTTTTTTAGTTATTGGATTACCGTTTCCATTCCTTATACTTATTAAATTTACCATATTTAGTTTAAAAATAAAAGCAGTCTGCCCGTTTCCTGGATCCAGTCTTAAGTAGGTTATAAATTATTAGTTACATTGTAGGTTTAGAATGACCTTATAAGTGTAAATATGCTAAACTAATCTTGGGGATTTTTTTTTACTATTCTCAGGGAATGATTGTGAACACGCATTATCAAAGTGTCGGGGTTCTTTGTTCCAATTGGTTGTAAGACATCGGCCAATTTGAATAAGCCAATGACAGGAGGAAAAACAGTGTTAAAACGAGCAAGGGATTTTATATGGATTTCACTTCAGTATCAGAGTTCAGAGAAGTAACAGCTTTTACAAGTGATTGTCGATGTAGTGCCCTTAGTTTATTGTTCCTCCATTCTTACCTTTACCTTAGGGCACAACAGCTGCGGTCGGTTACTATCATGTCACGAATTCTGCACAAAACCGGACGCCACTGAAATCCCTAGCATGCGCTCGTCACCAAGGACTGATGGTGTTTTAATTTTAAAATTAGTTTGTAGAACATTGCATTATCCAAACCCCAATATTTAATTAAGTAAGGGTAGAAGACGTAATAAACTGAGCCCAAATTTGGGATATAACAATTAACATGGTAATATTTTATTCTAAATTAAAATATTTAAAACTGCATGAAGTTATCCAAAGTAAAGCAGAAAAGTCAATTTTAGGCAAAACTTTATCTCTATATTGCTTGGATCCCAAATATTGTAAGTCCATGTTTATTACAAGAAATTCAGGAAAATAATAGATAGTAGTAGAATTGTGTTTATTGTAAACTATTAACCGAATAAAATGATAATCCTATTACAAGGCTAGGTGAGAATAAACACATTCGTTATAAAATTTGACTTTTCTACTACCTAAATACCATAATAACGACGATACAAATGGATTTGTGATGATGTTTTATTAATTAGTTAAAAATAACACAGCTGCAATCACTTACACAGGCTGTTTGCTCTTTGGAAGTGAACTATCATCTTCATAAAGTTGTCTCCTACTACTGTAATAATCTAAAACAAATTAATAAACTAAGAAATTTTTTCAAATTTTAAATACCTTCAGCTCTTGGAGGTGGTGGACGAGGTGGCTCATCCCGGCCTTTGGGTGTCCGACCATATCCTTCTAAACTATTCCTATTTAGCTGACTAATATTGGCCTCTGATAATGGTTGCCGCAATCTTCCTCTAGGAGCCAAGTTACTTTTATCTTCCGACAATGAATTAGGACCACTATTTGGATCCACCAGTTTATCTTCAAATCCAGTATTTGTATTAATATTCACATTTCTTGAAGGTGGCTGTACATATAAATTTTGATTTGAATAGCCTTGTGGTAAAGTTAAAAAATCATCTGAAATTAGATATTAAGATACAATAATTAAAAAAATAACCATTTACCTTTGTAGAAGTTATTAACTGCACCTGTCGTGCTCAGTGAACTTTGAGATTGATGAGAAAAATTCATCGCTGTATTTGTATCTCGAGAAACAGTTATGTGTAATTTATCTTTTGAACTATCAATAATTTTCTTAGCCTCCTTTAGTGACATTAAGTCATGACAGTTTGTGTTATTTAACTTTGTTACAAAATCGCCTTCGTTTAGTGTTTGATTTGAGTTTATAAGTTGTTCACGTGCCTTACTAGATATTTCTTTTATGAATAATTTACAGCCTAATACAATTCCAAAATCTAAAACAAAAATACGTTTGAATTGTTAAACATCAAAATTTTTCAGGTAACAATAATTTTGCACTCTACAAGTTTTATTGTACTAAACCTGTATCTCACAACTATTTGGTCATTATCTTGCTAAAAAAATATCGCACAGTACAAGAAAGTTTATGAAAAGTAATATCCACTTTATAATTAAATAGCAAACAAAACAGATTTTGAAATTTGTTTAATTTAAGCTTCAGTATGCAATATAGACATACTTGCTGCACACAATCCTAGAAAAATATAGTGTCAAATATATTCAGAATTATAAAGGCTTCTACATATGAGGTGTTTTAAAATCCTTACTATTACTAAAACATTAGAGGAGGTTACCAAGATAGAGTGAAATTGCAGATTGTAACATCTGGGTTAAATTAAAATTGCTCTCACCCATACATCGTAGTTGTATTGATTGTATTCTCTTACGTCTTTGTACGAGATCCACATTTGTGGTTAATATACAAGTAAAAAAAGAAGGAATATGACAGCCGAAATCCTTCTAATTATACGAAATGACTCCAGAAGATAGTCTCAGCAAATACTTTTACTTATCTAAAATACACCATAGTACTACCCCTAATAGCAATAAACTCATAAATTACTGCCATAAAAATGTATTGCAAACAAAAACAAAAAACAACGCTTTTAAAAGTGTGAAAACAAATGACCAGTTACACAAATATTATGACATTCATCTCGAAAATTCAGCAACGTGAAATGTGCCACCTGTGAGCACGAGAAATAGAGTAATATCCCGGAAAATTGTAACCTAAAACTCCCAGATATTATATGGAGAGAAGCAGTTCAGATCAGATACTCAAACGCAATTAATGCAGACCAGTGTGGAAGAGCTATTTATTATCAACCAGAACATGTTGTAATTTTACTTGCGAGTTCTGCCCATGGAAGCACTGGAGTTTAGAAGTAATAAAATTAAAACAACTGTAAGTAAAGTTGTATTATAACCATCACATAGTGGTTGTTATGTTTGAAAATTGAAATTGTTTGTAAATATGCATACCTGTGTGGGCCTTATTATCACAAAAAACTTTAATGTTGGCTCAAGCTTCCGCGAATTTAGAGCATATTACATTGAATTTTTATACATAAAAGCTTGTTGTTTAGAAGAAAGTTAGCCAGTAAAAATTTACATTGTTCAATTTCGACAAAGTTGTGTTATTAATAATCTTAAGTTTCGTGGCTAAACAGATTTGGCCAAATTAGCGTAAATTATAATTCTTGTTTGTTTTGGTTGTTACCTACTGTCTATAAAATCATGCGTTGTAATATAGGTTAGATATACATGGAGTCGGCTTTTTTCTTTGTTTATTTTAAAATTTGAAGGAGTAAGAAGCAGTAAGAACCATTGAAATAGATACACAAGGCACCCCACCTTTGGAGTGGAATTATTTGAATTTGGGAATATCCAGGTGGGTTGGCGCTCAAAGGTTTTACTACACAAGAGTTTAAATACCTTTCCAAGTAGGTGTAAGAGTATTTAGTGAAAATATGTTGGAAGCTCACTATTTACTGTTACATCATTTTACTTTTGTTCAGTAAAATTAATTCGGTTACTTAAAATTCAACATGTAACACATATAATACCACAATTTATATTATTTCTGGATATTTTATTTGCAAACCTCAAGCCCGTATCCATCTAGCATAATTTCTAGACCATGTACGTATATATTTATCCAGAAGTTTCCACAATTTCCAAGGCATCTACACTGGTTTGAATTCATAAACTTTTGCTTAGTGTATTATGTTTTCCAAGCTGACATGACAGAAGACAATATTTTAAAAATATTAATGATTGTATCAGTCAAACAATGCAAACTAATTTCAGGTAAAAGAATTTTCCTGTTCATATGGATTTGTTTATCCAAAGTAAACAGTTAATTATCTTATAAGCATACATTCAGAATGTAAAAGAAACACGTACAGAAAATAAATACTAACCTTCCTTTTTTGAATTTTTAGTAAGTGTTACTTTCGAAGAAATAGGAACATGAAATCCCATTGCTGTATTAAATGGACCTGTGCCTAAGCTATGACTATGTTGATGATGTGTTATTCTTCTTTTAATAACTAACAGTACAGTATCACCAGAGTCCCTTAAAACTTGCACTGCTGTTGCATAATCAACATTTTGAAGAGAAATTCCATTTACTGATAAAATTCTATCATTAACACTAAAAAATATGATATGTAGCTTGATTATATACAAAAAAATAAGAACTTAACTTACTGTAAAAGCCTTTCAGCAGGACCAGATGCTAATACATCACTGACTGCAATACTAGGATCACCTGAAGCAAAGTGCGGATTATCTCGACCACCTGACACAGCTATTCCAAAACCATATCCTGGCACCCGTGTTACTGTTACTTGTTTGTATTCCCATCCTCGCTCCTGAAATAAAAAAAAGTAATTGTTTAAAATATAAAAATTAAATAGACTATTGTAACTGTCAATACACTTCGAAAGCTAAGTTGTAAAATAAAGTATATGCATTAAATTGAAATTTATTGGTTGTGGTTGACGCATCCATAAATAGGGCGAACTTACTTTAGAAATCTTACTACCTGACTAGGTACACATTAGCAATAACTAAAATTATAATGTAAAGTATAGATATCAGGGTTCCATCCTTTTATTTTTGAAATACGGGACGGGATGCAGGACAGCGACAAAGCTGTATCTTGAATTCCTGTACTATAATTTTGGAGGAACAGTATAAATATAATACTAAATTAAAATAATTTTTTTATTAAAGTAACAAAGCACTGAAAAATATTCAGTGAAAATACTTAAAAAACCTAGTCCGCAAAAACTCGACAAAAATCATAAGAACATTAAGCCTCGAGTGTTACTCAGGAACTAAAAAACTAAAAACATCCTAAAATTTTAAACAAATAAAACATTTAAAGACCAGAACAAATATTAAATCCAAAAAAGTTAATACCCGAAAGTAATAATCAAAGCGAAATAATAAAAAAAAAAAACAAAAATCGAAAAGCGACATTAAACCAAAAAGGAATCAAAATAAACAGGAACAAAAAATGGTTCATTATGTTTATTTTAATTTAAAAGTATTTTTTGTATTACTTTTAGTACCTTGAATCAATTCTGGATTTTCATTAATGTGGTGAACAAATTCACTGTATGTCATATTAAAATTAATGCAAATTTGCATTTCTGTTTTTATTAAATTTACGATGCACCTATTTCTGCTGTTTGACCAGTTTTTAAATGTAGATAAAACTCTTTTCACGAAGGAATACTTAGGATATAGGAAATCACCTGAAATAAAGCAGGGAGCTCCTTATATGATCGACAAATTTTTAACCATTTTTCTGCAGTGTCTTCGTCAACTTTAATAATATCCTGCAGTATTTGTTTAATGCAAGAAGAATCATCAAAAAGCAAGTTAATAACTATTTCCTGCAGTTGCAGTTTTTCAACAATCTGGTAAAGGTTTTGAAAATCAGAATCTTGCTTTAAATTTAAAGTTTGTAAAATGGAATATACACTATTATTTCTTCTCCAAATATGCAATTGCACTTCTTAAAAAGTTGTTGGGGTTGTTCATAATGTTAGACTTATCATGCTGGTTTAACTTTAGCAAACCTGCATTGCTTACATACCATAAAAATCCATCTTTTAAGCTTGATTCAAGACGTGTTCTTAATTCAAGCATTAAAGAATATATTTTGGTAAAAGTTGTAGAATGTTATATATGTAAAAGAGATATTTTTTGAAACACCGTACAGATATTTGCACAAAATGCAGATAAATAAATTCAATTCTATTACGTTGTAATATTTAAATAAGGAATTTATTCATATTCCCAAAAATACAATAAAATAGTTGGTCATAATTGCCATAATTACAACCAAATCAAGTTAGTAAGAGTCCATGACATAGGTTGTTTACCAGATGTATATAAAGAATGATTAACTTCAGAACTGGCCGTAAAACTATCCTACTTGTACACAGGCGTTCAACGAGCTGCAGTGGACTTCGTGCAAAATGAAAAGTGTATCCACGAGTTATAGAGAGGATACAATGAATACAACTATATATATTGCTATGATATTGTTGCAATAACTCGGCGTCCCCTTTTTTATTCAAAAAAATTATATATATTTTTCAATTTAATTGTAATGCCTCGGCTAGTTCAGTTTTAATCATGCACGAAACTTACAACGATACGACAACAAAGAATTTCTAATCTCCCTTTTTATTTCTACTTCCTATGTATTTGAGCTAAACACAGTTAACCATAATTTATACAATGTTCTCAATATATACAATGTGTAAAGCATTTATAATGTTATTGAATAGAACCCCTTTTATAAAATTGAATTAATTTCTCACAAAAATTATAACTCCCTTTAATTGATCAAAAATCCAGCAAAAATCACCCTTTTTATTATTACTTGAAGCCCTATGAACGTTCATCAGTCTTCCTTGAATTTTTATGTAAATTATAACGTATGCCAAAACGATTTTTGTTGACCCTCACATAAATTTTCGTGAATGCAATATTTTTAAATATTCAGAGATAAAATTATCAATGCAACAAAACATTTATAATGGCTAACCTGTTGTTCCTTTTTGGCGTGTCTCGTTACCCCAATTCAGACCAGTTTCTGTTCCAGTTATTTCCAGATATATCTTCTCTTGCTTCACGTATATTCCATATTCGTTGGATACAGCTTCAGTTTATAGTTACTCCTTGAGTTACCCAAATAGGATTTAGAAATTCTGCACCAGGTGGATTCTTCAGGTATTTATCTAAATGCTCCGGGTCGGATCCAGAAATTGTTTGGACATATTTGTTCAACTTCTCCAGCTCGGATCCAGAAATTGTTTGGAGTCCTTTGTTAATATAAATCTTAAAACCTATTTAAAGCAACCTTTTATAACTTACGTTTTTGAGGATTAAATGACAAACCTTGTTCAAATATTTACTTATTTAACTATCACCACATTTAAATTATTAATTATTAAATCACTTGCAATTATTTCACGTAAATATTTTATATCAGGTGATGTGGACCAGGCCTTCATTAGAGTCAAACTGATTTGTTTATCAAATTCTGTGATATGTAAAGAAAACGCATATCTGTTTGTAATTGGGGGGTCAAGGGTATCATTCGATGATTATCGCCTTGTACCTTACTTTTCACATGCAGGCTTGGGTATTCCCATGAAATTTCCATGTATAACAAAGTTGAGACGCTCTTCATTGCACGTAGGATTTCAGGTTATTTGTATAAATTAGTGGAAATTTAACATCTTTCATGGTCTTATAAATCAGGCACGCTTTGTTTGTACAGCAAATTTGTTGAATTTTGCTTTATCCTCATGCTGTTATTATTTCCAAATTATCAAGGTGTTGGATTTTCAAATTTTTGGTCACATAGCTTTGTATTTATTGATGTACGAAATTATATGCGTTTATCCGTTTTACGCATTGACAAACCTGCTCGTTTAAATGGAATTCCTTGTATAATACTGATGCAATACTCACGCATATTGTTTTATAGCTTTTGTCCATTGGTTTTATGACTTGCAAACTTGTTTATTTAGTTGAATCTTTACGAATACTCTTCCTTTCTTTGCATATAATTATAGTTTATATACAGGGCGTTGGCATTTGCCTAATCATCAAATTTCGCATTTTTCCTTGGTAAAATGTCTAGTTATATATATGTTGTGACGTGAACTAAAATCGATCCACAAATTAGTTGTATAAGTTAGTATTTTGGGTTATTACGCATATTGTGTAATAGATTTAGAAAATGTGGTCCCAGCGTTCCCCGATGATATTTTAGGGGAATAGTTTCTTATGTTCGTGTGAAATGGATTTTAAAACAATTCTCACGATTTGTAATTGACGCTTTCTCACCAATCACGCCATGTGAAAACAAGCAGTCATCATTGGTAAGTGATGGCCATGATCACTGGCATAGCATTGTTCGGAAGTGAACATATGTCTTACCTTTAACTACTTGTGCAGTAATATAATATACACATGCTGTGATGTGGTTCCTTTATATGATTCCTCACCTTACCTTAGCTTTTCCTATGTGATTAAGTGTTAGAAAAAAAAGAATTAGCTTCACCACTTGAATAGGACATAAAAGAGGTCATCTTTATCACCCGTGACAAACACCTGATATCTCTTTAATTACCTACCACACAGCCTGCATATACGATTTAAATGAAAAAATAAGCAGCTACATTGTTTAATTGATTTTTGTTTAATTTTTGGTAACTTTGATAATTCTGTGTAATGTCTTGTACTTTCTGTTGGGCAAAGTTAGTAATGATCGATTAGTAAAGAATAACTTTGTAATCAGCAGATACAATAACAACTATGATGACAACCTGATATAAATCAAGCTGTTGGATCAAAGGATGTATCATGCATTACTTAACATAAACACTTACTTTGAAATCCTCTAATGATGATGTGGACTGTAATTTGTTAACTGTATAACGAGCTTAACGGCACTATTTTATTGTCAATGAGCACTCACGACACGCAACTAGTTTGTCACTTCCGGTGGTTCAAACATGACAACCCAACACCCTCGTCGGCTGCTGGTTTTAAGACCTTTCATGATTGTTAAAGGAAGGGGTTAACAAGGATCAAGAAGAGAGGGACAGGAGCCCGAACACAAGCTATTCACAAAAACAGAAGAATAAATATCCTTAAGGTGAGTTAGACGATAATGACAATAATTACTTCGACTGAAAAATCTCTAAACAAGAAGGCTTTTCATTTGAAGTACTAATATTAATGTAACTTAAAGAACTATATGTAACTAAAAATTTGACACCAGGGATGTTCATACGAAAGAGGGGCAATAAAATTAAAATAATAAAACTCTATGTTAGCACAAAAATTAAGAACACCCTCTCGATTTTTCTTGTTTTCAAAAACTATGAAAGCACTAATAATGCTTTTGGAGCACTATAGGACACTAACCATTAAGTTGATCACCCATCATTGTTTTCCTTGTTAATTTAAGAAAGCACAATAACGCCAATATTGATTTTTGGAAGTTTTTTTTGTAGACATTTTCGTTCGTTATATAACTGAAAATCCATCATTAAGTTGGTTCCCATCATTGTTTTCCTTGTTTATTTTGGAAATCATGAGAGCATTAACTAAGATATTTTACTTGGCTAAAACTTATATTAATCGTTAAGTTAACTCTCGCTATGGATTTTCTGGTATATTTCAGAAACCATAAGAACACTAACAATCATTGGCATTTGCATCTTCTACAGGCATTGTCGTTGGTTAAAAACTGAAAATCAACCATTAAGTTGGCCCAATTATTACAGTTTTTGTTGTTTATTTTCAAAAGCATGAGGTTACTAACGATGATATTTGGAACGTTAAAATGTATCACTAAAAGAAGGACTGTCAATCAATGTCTTCTTTTGTTATTTTGTAAAATGAGACAGTGATGCAACAATACATGTTTAAGGATCCCTTAACGTAACAAAATTGAAGTTCGTTTCATCATGATTTATGAGCCTTATCAATTGGTAATTGTTGTAATACAATTAAGAGTTTTGGGCACTGATAAGTCCACTGCCTATATTAACTTTTAAATTTTGTTATTTATTTGTTTGTAGATCTCTGCAGTAATTGTAACCTTTTGCAGATACTCAATCCAAAGAAACCGTAATCCCAAAAAACTATTAGCTTCACTGCAGATGCTTACGTTTTTGATTTTTGGAATGTGAATTTTGATTGATTAAAAGTGACAGTGGCACACTCACAATTCATTGCCTTCTATAATTTTCAAACAAATGTACTGGTTGCGTGGTCAAGTTAGAAAACTTTCTTCACAAATTTCTTGTTTGCATAACTTTTGTTCAAGAATTAGGAGTATTCAAACCAGCATGCGAACATTTTATTCACTCCTAAATTTTCATGTAAAATTGTCAAAATGGATTGTTTACGTTTCTTATTTATTGGAGATAACTAAAACTTTGATTCATTAATCCGTTAACATCACTCCTTCAGCTTTTCTTAATGTTATATTCGACGCTTGCAACTGAAGGCGTTCATTTTTGGGGTCATCTATGATGGATTCTCTGTCCCATTTGAACTGCTATGAGAATTTAAGTGGGATATATATGTCCTAACAAGCTTCCATATGGTACGCAGTTGTTCCAATACTCTGTAATACTCCTCATTTCAAATGAAACAAAGAGCTCTTTCTGAGAAGGAATTGCTTGAATTAGCCTAAAATACAAGCAATATTGAGAGCGATTACGACGAAACTTTGTTTGAACTGTCTGATTTTGATGATCCAGGACCTGCAGATGCTCCAAGTGATAAAGAATCTACTATGGGAAAACCCATTAAAGCAGAATCTGATTTACATCCCAATGAAGTTGGATCAGATGATGGAAATCAAAAAAATGCCAAACCCAACAAGACGAAAAAGAAAAATTTCATTACTTGGAAAAAATCGACAACGAATTTTGTCCTAGGTTTGATATTCCCAAAGATAAACAATGTGATATTATGGTTGACCTAAATAGGGGTTCATATGAATTAGATACTTTTTCAAATTATTTTCAAAAAAGCTTGTTTATATACATCTTGCAATGTTTACAAATGAGAGATTGAATATTCTTGAAAAAGAAGCAGAATACTTTCAAAAAAAGAAGACATTTCAACATATAGATCAAGCTGAATTATGTACACTTATTGGCTCTTGCCTAGTAATGTGCTAAAATAGATTGTCTAGTGTACCATGTTATTGGAAAAAAACATATGGCAATGGGAAATTCCACGATAAAAAAGTCCATATCTAGAAACACATTCAAACTCCTAACAGCAAAAATGTATTTCAATCACCCAGAAATGTCACAAGATGCCTCTAAAATATACTCATGGAAGAAGTTACATCATACCCAAAACATAGTTTTCAAAAACTAGAACTGATAGTCCATTTCAGCGCCATTAAATGAATCCATAGCAAAATTCCAGGGTCGATCTAGCCCAAAACAATATCTTCCACTAAAACCAATAAAAAGTAGGATAAAGCTACGGCAACGGTGCGGTTCAAAAACAGAATATGTATACGATTTCAACATTTATTGCAAAAAAGAGGATGCACTACATTTGATTTTCCAATGCTCCATCAAAAGGTACTATATTGACCAGGAAGCAAGTTTATTTTACCTGGAAAATTTTGAATTTTGTCAAACCCTAGCTGTTCCAAGCAAGGTGAATCTTTAACGTGCGTGACAACACACGCACGAGATCTCAATTTTACCTCTCATCTGAATGAGGGCGTATTTTTGTGAAAAATGCTTGCCTAACATTTTTCAAGTAGATCGTGTCAGGATTCGAACCCGAAAACTTGGGCATAGTAGTCACACACATACCAACTATACCACGAAGCCGCCTAAAAAGAGGATGCAATTGACAAAGGAACGTTAAGTCAAAGAGATTTGAATTAACTAATAAATACAATGTTCAAAGAAAATGTTTCCATTTGTTGCGATAGGTATTTTACATCTGTATAGTTGATGATGGATATTCTGTTTGTCGCGGTTGGAACATTTAGGAAAACTCGTATAAATAGTCCTACATTTGAAAATAAATTGAATAGAGGTGATTCAGAGTTTGTCTGTAATGAGCATGGTACAGTAGCTTGGAAGGACACGAAAGAAGTTATATGTTTGAGTAATTGTCACACGAATTCTATTGTTATAGTCAAGCATACGTTGAAAGATTGGACAAAAGCTAAATTTCCATATTCAGAAATGCTAAAATACTATAATATGTACATGAGTGTAGTAGATCAGTGGCATCAAATTGTTTCCCTATATGATGACCACAGTCGCAAATCTCGAAAATGGCGGAAACAAGTTTTTTCAAATTATTATTAGCAGCTGTAGGAAATGCTTGGATTGTGTATCAAGAGGTTACAAAGAAAAAACTACCATTTATATCATTTTTGGTCCTTCTTGCGGAGTACCTAATCAAATATGCACGACAGCATCCTATTTACAAAAGAAGAATTGCCAAAGAATCAGGAAGGAGATCAAATGTATCGAAGAAAATGAAAAATGTTGGCGATCACTTACCTCAGAAAGTGCAACAAGAAAACGATACCGGAGATGCACGGAATTTGGTACAGAGAGAAGAACAGAAACAGTTTGCTTAGGCAGTAAACATCCATATGTAAAGATTGTTTTGCTATTTTCCATAATTAATTTAGTCCTAAATGCAATAATAATAATAAAAAAATATTAAAATGACATTATCGAGGGGTGGCTCACTTCCGCAATACTGTCACATTTTGGCCCGAAATCGCTGGCAGACTAACGAAAATCCCTCGCAGTCGCATTAAAATTGACCAAAACCGCGGAAATCGCACATAAATCGCCCCGCAGTCTTTAGAAATCGCCCGCCGACTTCAGAAATTCTTTGCAGACTCTAGAAATCATCCGCAGCCTCCAGAAATCGTCCGCAATCTTTAGAAATCCTAAAAACTAATTTCGACTTCCAATGTCCTTTTATGACAATTCTACAGAGCAAAATTGGTGAAATGGATAAAAAAATGCAAATTATGCTTGATGTTTTTCCACCAGAATTAGTTAATATTTCAAAACCATCAATCAAATGAGACTACCCTTAAATTCTTACCACACAGCTTTTAAGAACTATATAACAACTTTGGAATAAACCCTTTTTCAAAGGACTACAGGTAGATTAAAAATAAAAGAAATGTTCCAAATAAAAGTCCCAATTTAGACAAGGCGTTAATAGTAGATATTTCCGTGACGTCAGTTCTTTGTTATAGTATGGAGGCTATAGGTTCTCGGGTTACTGTTAGGAATGTTCTACTAACAAAAATGAAAACAAACCAGAGCAGTATTTTAGACCCTGCAGCTATAACAATATTCGTAAACAAAATTACAACTAAAAACAAAGCTCATATTTAAAATTCAAAGCTCATAAATAAAAAATGACCTCACGGAAATATCTACCTTTAACGTCTCGTCCGACGTCTCGTCAATTTAGAAGAAAAAATTCGGTATGGGAAGTAATTTGCTAACCGAGGAATTTAACATTCCATTGATGGGAGAGTTGGGATATATTTTAGAGATGGCAAAATTGGAGGCAATTACACCAACATATTGCTTAGAAATTCAGTTAACTGAAACTCTTCAAACCATGGTATTAACGAATGTTTCTGTCTCGGAACTAAAAATATCGGACTATTAAAATAACACGTCAATATTAAATGCAAAATTTACCGAGTCGATCAATGACCACAGTAAATTTAAATTTTTAAAAAATGAATTGAATGACTACATCTGACCAAAAGATGAGGATGTCCAAATTGTAGAAAATAAATTTGTATTCCATGGTCCGTTGGAGTTAATAGGAAACGGACCTTTTCAATTAAAAAGATATGATAAGGTTCAAATTCAACCCAAATTCAAGACAATTAGAAGCAAACTAAAAGAGTACCTGTAGTAGCCCATTGAAAAGAAACACTACTTGTTGGTTGTAACAACAATACTTTCAGTAACATTACTTTTTAATGTTGCTCTAACAATTTTGGTGAATGCATTATGCAGAATGTTACTGCAAATCATAAATGTAGCATTTCAAATGTAGAGGGTGATCCATCTTATTTTGATCGATGGTCATTTTCGTTACTATTGGCCCTAGAAGAACGTTTAAATTACCAAAATATTTTTAATTTACAGTCAAAATAAACAAAAACGCTGCAAAAGTACAACGTTTTGACAAGAGGTTAATTTTTCTTGTAAAAACGTTGGACTTTTGTAGCATTTTGTTTATTTTGACTTCAAATTAAAAACAAATTGGTAATTTGAATGTTCTTCTAGTGCCAATATAACGAATATGACCATGGGTCAAAATAAGATGGATCGCCCTCTACATTTGCAACGCTACATTTATGACATGCAGTAACATTCTGATAAATGGTCCCACATGCACGTTTATCAAAATGGCTACAACAACGTTAAAAAATTATGTTACTGAAAATATTTTTGCAACATACAGGCAATATCATATTTAGAAAGATTTGTGGTGTCCGAAATTACTCTTCATGGCGATTTGTGTACACAGATTTCAAAAATGCAATTCTTTCATTTATGCGAGACTATTGCATCGAGTCATTGCAAATAAAGCTGGCTTATTACTCTCCCCTTCAACTGTCGCGTCATCACGTTACAATTATATAACAAGCACATTAATAGCGCCAACACCACAACTAATGGAAATAATTAGTAAGAATAGTCTGCGACCCCCTTTGTATCAGAAGTACCATGTAAATACGAGTTTTTTTATTTTTCGAATCCGTGTACTCAAATTGCCATAAAAAGTAATTTTTAACACTACAAATTTTTCTAAATATTATAGTAGCTGAATACTAGTAATTTTTTTTAATACTAAAGTAAGCAAGTTCATGTAACATAAAATACTTATTCCCTTACAAGTAATTCGTAAGATTATTTACAAATTACAGATAGATATCAAAGACTTAACTTTTAAAAAAATGTTCATTTGAAAATATTTTAATGTCACAATTTTTGTTTCAATCTTTTATATTTATTTTTAATTAGTAGGGAATCGGCCCTTTGAAGTTTAAATTGATCGTTAGTTACTCTACGCAGATTTAAAGGGCCATAAAATATAGATTCTAAATCAACAGTTTGTATAAAATAAAATTAAATAAAAACCCTTAACCACAAAAAATATTTAAATTACTAGATACGTATTTCGACCACTATGTGGTCATCATCAGTAGAAAAAAAAAAAATAATAATTAGCTGTATAATTTACTATATTGTTGCTTTAAACACTATCGAGGATATTCTCCTCACCCGCAGGCTGGTGTTCTCAACAACAAACAAGTGTTGTTGAGAACACCAGCCTGCGGGTGAGAGAATATCCTCGATAGTGTTTAAAGCAACAATATAGTAAATTATACAGCTAATTTTTTTTTTCCTATTGATGATGACCATAGTGGTCGAAATAAGTATCTAGTAATTTAAATATTTTTGTGGTTAAGGGTTTTATTAATTTTAAATACAGTGTTCCTATAGATTAATAACAGTTTGTATGTCTTTATGTTTTTGGCCATTTGTATTCATCCAGATCTTCTTTTGAGAACTTTATAACTCATTAACATTACCCTATTATATTATTCTACTAATGCACCAATTGGAATAATAATAACCAGTATAGTCCTTATGTCCTATTCCTTGTTTAATAAAGACATGCTATACATCCAATTCTTTCGATACTTTTTGTTCGACTTTTTGTTGCATTTTTATCTGGATTTTTTATCAATGGCTGAGCTCGTGGCTAAGATATATTTTTGTGGCTCCTGGTTAATCAATAACTACAATGTACCTGCACAGCATTTAAAAGGCAGCTTTACTATAACAAATACGGAAATAAGGTAAAGATAAAGTATACGGGCGATTCACGGTGGATGGCCTATTAGACGTTTAAGGAGAACTACTTAACATAGCGTTTTGAATTTTAGGTCACTTATGTAAGCGAACATGCTCTTTCGATTTAAAATACTTTCAACTACGCAGTGTTGCCAATTCTATTAAAACGTAGTAGCAGCTTTGTTATTTTAAATGAAATAGCCTATACCTATGCCAGTTTTTCATTTCATGTTTATTTTTGATTAATTTTTCTTAATACTGTCGTATACTTATCTGTCATACCTAGTTTTAGAGATTTTCATTATTTTCCGTTTTCTTAATAGGGAAACGCGAGGGAAACGTGACTTCAATTAAATGTTGATAAACCTATGCTTCTAAACTTTAAGGAACTCTAGCTTACGTTGGGGTTAGTTAAAACCCAAAGGCACCATATCTTGTAAACAAATCCTCCAGTATACATATAGGGTGATCCAGGCGCAATTGTTCCCTACCTAATTCAAAAAATTACTAAATGTTCGGATTTTTAAATGGAACACTCAGTATATCGTTTGGAATTCAGAAAACTGCTAAAATTTATTATTTTTCTATGTAAACTGTTCCTATACCTAACTCTAGTTTTGGACTTAAAAGCAAAAATAATTTTATCAAATTGGATTTTTTTTATCAAGCAGTCTATGGAAATTTGATGCTCGTTGTTACTTTGTGCTTCTTCGTGTTGCATAGCTATAAAGTAAATTAAACCTCGCATAAAATGGCAGAAAATGTCCATTCAAATACAGTTCTTATGAATTTATTTATGTTACATGGAGAGTGTGGTAAAATTATAAGACGCACGTGTCGAAAATTCAATGACATGAATCCAGATTCACCGGCAATGAATAACAAGAAATTTAGACGACTACAGAAAGATTTTATAAATTTTGGTTCATCTTTAAAGACTTCTAGTCAAATTTCCATAGACTGTTTGATGAAAGAATCTAATTTCATCAAATTATTTAAATATTTGCTTTTAAGTTCAAAACTAGAGTTATGTATAGGAACAGTAAACATAGAAAAATAATAAATTTCAGCAGCTTTCTGAATTGCAAATAATATACAGGGTGTTCCATTTAAAAATCCGAACATTTAGTAATTTTTTCAATTAATTAAGGAACAATTGTGCTTGGATCACCCTGTATGTTTACTGGAGGATTTGGTTACAGGATGTGGTGCCTTTGGGTCTTAACTAACCCCAACCTAAGCTAGAGTTCCTTAAAGTTTAGAAGATAGGTTTATCAACATTTAATTGAAGTCAGGTTTCCCTCGCGTTTCCCTATTAAGAATGTACCATGCCACTTTATTGGTCTCGTGTCATGCTACAGCTTCATAATCTCTAAAGATTTACTCTCTGTAATTGATTACTTTCAAGAACATAGTCTAATTCTTGCAAGGTAGTGCATAGTTATGTTCAGTTCTTTGCTGCTTGTTAAGCGGCCTATATTTCTAAATGTTCACTCAGATACAAGTTTAAATAACTAGTTTAATTTTGTCTAATAAATTGCTTAAGGGTCTTTAACAATTTTATTGTACGGAGTTCAGTTCCTCTTTGTATTTAAAATTTAAGAAACATCAAATGTTTAAATAAATTCTAATTAGCTGGAATAATATCTTCATAAATAACACAAGTGGATTTGAATACCACGTATAATGCAAATTCAAGTTTCCCCAATAAAACAGGGTAAGTTATAAAGAAAGCATCTGTTTTCAATCTGGTCTGACGCGGTTGCAGGCTAGAGCTTCTTTTCTCAATTTACGTTCTTGTTGAAGAGGCGATTCGTAAGTATTATAAAGCAAATTACTTTGATGCTAAAATAAAATAATATTTTAGGAACCTTGTAATATGTTAGGTGATCGCTTACTTCATAATTTGTCCATCGTATTTATAACAGATGGTAAGATTTTTGTGGAACAGTAATCATGTTCTTTGAAACGTGCCAGTCATGTTGAAACTAATAATAATTTATTTTAGCACCTACCGACAGGTTACTTAACTGGTACATATCTAGTAGATATGGTTTCCTCATCTGGAAACTCAACTAAATGTTAACATACTGAACCTATAGTATTTAAGAAAATTTAGTAAATTCAACTTTAGTTCCAGTTGTTATTTCAAGTATGCATCGCACAGCAGTTCCTGCTGTAGTAGTTAAAAATCCTTAAACTTCAAGAGGCTTCATATTTGACACTGTTTCAACACATAGTACAAAGTCCACTCGCACTCCTGGAACAAGCCTATATTTTTGCAAGTTCTACGTGGAACATCTCATAATGTCAGGGTAATGTTTACCAGTGGCAGGTATGAGATTTTATAAATTTCTAATATGTCTGTGAGACTGATACCCCTAGTAGATTTACTACTGTCAAAGGTTACATTTTACATTACAAGAAAAATCCATACTTCAACAATTCATACCTTAAGTTTAAATTAAATTAAATACTGCTCGTTTCCAAGCACAAATTTATCAGATAATTGTCTGTTTATTAGAAATTTAGTTATTAATGAAAAAGCCCAAGGTTTCATGAAACTTACAGTTTGAACATTTAAATTATCATATTATTGAATGCATTTAAATTACATGTTTATGTCTGATATAAATTTTATAGTTTACAACCAGTGAACAAGATATAACTCGGAATATTTCAAACTGTTTCTTACTACTAAAACTGATATTATATTTTAATTAAATTAAACTAGAGAATTTTATTCAATTGTCTCATATGTTTATTTTCAACTTTAACTCCATGAGATTTCAAGTCTTATGCAGCCTTTACGATCTTTAACGGTTGATGCTAGCTGTGCCAGGGTAAGCCTCCTTATCCTGACGTGTGCCTACATCTTTTATCACACCTAAAAAAGGGTAGGGTGCAAGAAAATGGAAAATAATGAAAATCTCGAAAACTAGGTATGACAGATAAGTATACGACAGTATTAAGAAAAATTAATCAAAAAATAAACATGAAATCAAAAACTAGCATTAGGTATAGGGTATTTCATTTAAAATAACAAAGTTGCTACTACGTTTTAATAGAATTGGCAACACTGCGTAGTTGAACATATTTTAAATTGAGCGAGCATGTTCGCTTACATAAGTGACCAAAAAACTATGTTAAGTAGTTCTCCTTAAACGTCTAATAGGCCATGCACCATGAATCACCCTGTATAAATCAACAAATCGCTTTAAGGGCATGCGAAACTTATATAAATCTGTGGCAGTCTATATAAATCTTTGGCAGACTCTGGAATAATCCCGCAGACCTAAAAAGTCATTGGTAGTCTGTACGAAATCCTTGGCAGACTGTACAAAATCGCGAAAATCTCTCGGCAGTCTTTGGAAATCCCAGAAATCTCTTTGCAGTCTGCCAGAAATCGTTGGCAGACTGATAGAAATCCCATATTTTCGCAATACTGTCACATTTTTGACCTAGTGAGCCACCCCTCGGTCATTATCTTTTATTCCTACCTTGAAAGCTATTGGGAAGTGCCGGACTAGAACCTACTGGGACAACGGTTTCCCACCTAATTCATACTACGCAAGAAATAAAAACAATAAATAAACAATGAAATCGTATTATATACGTCCTTTTTCTATCGTCTGACATAAAAAACTCAAAACTAATAAAAAAAACAATCAAGCTTGAAAGGGTTAAACAGCTGTCTGTTTGCAGACAAAACACCAAAATATTTTAATAATTTAGCATATAAGTCCATTTCGAATGATATATGCTAACAAAACTCATGGGTATAATTAGTTTATTGAAGAAACCCCTAAGTGCAATACATAAAAGAAAATGAAAATGTAACCATGGTAATAAGTGGAAAAATTAAAAGTTGCAACTTGATTTTATAACATATTGCTTACTATAAAAAATAATAACAGTTAAAGATTAATAATCTATAAGAACACTGTGGCACGATTTAAATAAAAATGAATAAAAACCTTAACCACAAAAAAATATTTATTATACTAGATACATATTTCGACCACTATGTGGTCAAAATCAGTAGGAATATTAAATAATAATTAGCTGTTGTTCCAGAACCCTTCAGAGGATATTCTTCTCACCACCTAGGCTGAAGTACAATTTACTATAATGTTGCTTTAAACTAGTGATGGCAATAAAATTCGATTAATCGATTATTCAATTAATCGATTAATCGAATATTTGAATAATCGATTAATCGAATATTCAAATAATCGATTAATCGAATATTCAAATATTCGATTAGTAGACCAATAGGACACACCTATTAAAAATTATGGGTAAATAAAATACAGTTAAAAGAAAAACGGTTTGTTTTTATTTCTATTAAGAGGCAAGTCCTTACAGAACGAAAGTTCTAGTAAAATTAAAAATATAACAATACAAACATGTTGTAAAATAAAACTTAAGCGTGCTCTGACCTGTGTACAGGAACCGGAACTGTACACAAAATTACAAACGATATATTTTTGTCAAATAAATTAGAAATACATCCAACAACACCTATAATCACTGTTATTTGATTAACTGACTTGAATCAATTGGAAGAATAATTTTTTATTGTGTTAATTGACTAACATGATCCGTGACGTATATATATAATTCAGTTTGATTACCTAATAGATTAAAATCAAATACCTACCTAAGTGTACAATAATATAGTAAGGAAACGCCTGTATTAATAGCTGTTCGATTTCCAATTACCTGAGTGGGTCCACTATTATAGTTTATAATTTAGTTGTTGCTTATTAAACTGCAAGTTCATAATTTTAAATTATAGCCGTATTATTTGTATTACGTATATAGAGCCCAAGTTCTCTTTTTCCTATGTGTGCAAGCTATAACGTGAGGGAAGACAAAAATACAACCATAGATAGTACAAGTTCAGGACAAGATCTTGCTATTGGATGGAGGATACTTGAAAATGAAATGAAACACAACTTGATGGATTTTGTAATTGACTACCCCGCACGATAGTGAATTAATCAGACAAACGATTATTTGGTTAGAAATAATTTGTTTGACTAGTTGATTAGTCGATTAAACGGTTAGTCGATTAATAGATTATCTAGACAACCATACGATTGATTGAGACTAACCGATTAATGAACTAGCCAATTAGTTAACTAAAAAATTTGTTAACAATCGAATATTCGATTAACCGATTATTCCATTAATCAATTAATCGAATAATCGATTAATCGAATATTCGATTAGCCGAATATTTGATAGAAAATCGATTAATCGGTTTAATCGGTTTGCGAATACTGCAAAATTCGATTAATCGACTACAACTTTTTCGAATTATGCCAGCCCTACTTTAAACACTATGGAGGATACTCTCCTCACCTGTACGCTAGCGTTCTCCACAACAAACAAGTGAATTGTGACGTTATAACTAAAATCTACTTAATTTATACTAATTCTAAATTTGCTGAAGCGAAACCAAATTAATCTTGCTTTCTCATTGGCTGTTGACCAATAGGGAAAGCAAGGCAGATGGCTCTAAGGGCCCTTTATCAGAATTTAAGAAGGGTCCTTTATGTTTAACAATTTTAGTTGATTAGTATGCATTTAAAAAGGAATACATTGGTACCGCTTTTAACAATTTAACATTTTCTAGTTTAACGGGGTGGCTGGTTTCAAAAATGTTTGGTGACTCGAGGCCATTCGTATTTACCATATTTGAAGTGAGCAATGTGGTCTTTAAATCTTGTTGTTATGTTCCTCTTGGTCTGCCCAATATATTTTTGAAAACACCCTGGCCCTGAATAACTAATGTCATAAATCCCCGACTTTTGCAATTTTTCCACCTTGGCTTTTGGATTACCTAACAAATCTTTAATTTTATTAGTATTACTGAAAGCAATTTTGAAATTAATCTGTTTGAATATTTTATTAAGACCCTTTGTGGTTTTGTGAAACGGACGTTTAACATATTTAACATTATCGTTAGAGGTGGTTGATTGCAAAGTCGTTGATTTACAGATGTTAATTCTATTTTTACACTTTCTAAAAATATTATCTATAATATCAGAAGAGAAACCATTGTAATTAGCTATTTGTTATTAAATCGGTACCGCTTTTAACAATTTAACATTTTCTAGTTTAACGGGGTGACTGTTTCAAAAATATGTTTGGTGACCTGAGACCTTTTGTATTTACCATATTTGAAGTGAGCAATGTGTTCTTTAAATCTTGTTATGTTCCTCTTGGTCTGACCAATATATTTTTGAAAACACCCTGGCCCTGAACAACTAATTTCATAAATCCCCGACTTCAGCAAATTTAGAATTAGTATAAATTAAGTATTTTGGTTATAACGTCACAATTCACTTGTTTGTTGTGGAGAACACTAGCCTGCGGGCGAGAAGAATAACCTCGATAGTGTTTAAAGCAACATTATAGTAAATTGTATGTTGGGAAGGTTCACTTCAGCCTAAGTGTCAAGGAGAATCTCTTCTGAAGTGTTCTGGAGCAACAGCTAATTATTGTTTAAAATTCCTACATATGATGACTACATAGTGTTCGAAATACGTACCTAGTATTTTAAATATTTTTTGTGGTTAAGAGTTTTTATTTATTTAATTCGTGCCACAGTGTTCCTATAGATTATTAACCATGACTTCCCGGTCTACGGAACTTAATAGGTATCAGAGCTTAGCTCTTAGATTTAGTTTTGTAAAAGCAGACATTCGATTTCTAAATAGCTGTAAAGTTCACAAAGTTTTTCCAAATTTCATTAACGTAAAAATCAGCAGTAATTGTAAATGTAGTAATGCAGTAATCAATTTGGCAAAAGATAAATGGCTTAATTTAGAAATCAAATATCTGTATAGTAAGCTTAGTAGATTGGAACTGATAACGTATAAATCACACCGAGCACTATTGTGCAATTTATCCGACTCTGGTTTTCAGGATTTGAGTAATTTCCAGAGATTTGCTTTTGAAGTCATCATCATTAGGTCTTCAGTCCTGGCACTGGTTAGACGCGTACCACCATTGTTTCCTATTCTGAGCTAACCTACAGATTTCCCTGAAATTTGCACAGTCTGCATTTATCACTATCTGATCTAGGTCAACATCTACCTCTTTTTTCCTATCTCTGCTTGTAATATATCCCATACTATTTCCCAAAAATCCCTTAGAACGTATTCTGCCCTTCTATTTCTCTTATCTTTTCTCCCAGATATCCTTGTTCCTCTACTATTTCTGTAACCTATTTATTATTATTAACTTGTCTGTCCATGCTATCGTCCTCATACATCTGAAGCACAGCATTTCAAAAGGCTGCTACTGTTTTTCTGTCTGCGTTTCAGACTGCCCGTATTTCATAGGCATACTGTGCTGTGCTCCACACATGTGCTTTCAACAATTTTTTTCTTGTTCTATGTTTGTTGTCTTTCCTCATAGGCGCTGTTCTTTCTTGTAAGATGTCGTTCGGTCACCCTATTTCTCCGACCTTCAGTGGTTGCGAAGGGAGGTAAGCAGCCTGTGGCTGCCAAGTTCCCCCAACACTTAACCATTTACCGATTTAATATATTTTCCAATATATCTTTCGCACAGTCAACGTTAGTTGCAGATATTTCGCAACCAACAACTAGTTGTTTATACTAATCATCAGATTTATCTGCACTTATTTTTTCGTCATTAGGTTTTCCGTCTCAAAACTGGTTGGACACGTACCTTTATATTCTGAGCTAGCCTACATAGTTCCCTGAAATTCTCACACAGCATGTGTATACAGCTCGTTCCCCTTCTATTGTTTTCTAATTTTATGCCCTATTTCACCGAGATTCAGTGAAGGGGATTAAGCAACCTGTGGCTACCAAGATCCCCCAACACTTAGACATTTGCCGAAATAATGGTTTTCCAGGAAATCCTTTCACACACTTAACATTATTCGAGAATATTGCCCAACCAATTCTTGTAGTTACTTATAATAATCATCAAGTTTAAGCACAGTTATTTTTTCGTCGTTAGTTTATCCATCTTGGGATTGGTTGGATGCGTACCTCCATTGATTTCTATTCTGGGCTAGCCTACACATCTCCCTGAAATTCCTGCAGCCTACATCTTTTACTATCTGTGTGCAGTAGTCTAACCTAGGTCTGCTTCTTCTTTTCTTTTTTCCTATCTCTGCTTCTAATATATTCCGCACTATTCCCTCATGCCGTAGGATGTGGCCTATCATCCTATCTCTCCTATTTTCTTAGCGTTTTCCACATATTTCTTTCTTCCCCTACCATTTTTAGTACCTCTTCGTTCTTAACTTTGTCTGTAGCAGCGGCTTTTAGAGTTTCTGCTTGCACCTTATCTGTACCCGGCGCCTTACCATTTTTCAGACTCTTTAATGCTAATTCAAACTCATCTCTAAGTATAGGATATCCCAAGTCATCATTTTCAATGTCTAATTCCTGTTCTAATGCAGTTCGTTCCTCTCCTGCATATAAATTCCCTATATATTCTTGCCATCTATCCACTTTCTCTACGTTTTCTATGACGACGTTTCCTTGTGCATCCATTATATTTTTGCTATACGGTTTTATATCCCTAAAATTCATTCTAATTTGTATGCTTCGTCTGTGTTTCCTATTTCCATCTTCGTTTGCACCTCTTTGCACTTTTCATCAATCCATTGTTCTTTAGCTTTCCTGCATTTTCGAATAATTTTCCATTTTATGGCTAGCATGATGTTGAAATAATGTATTTGTGATGATTAAATTGTTCTTGTCGCAAAATTCTACCAGTCTATTTCCCCTGTCGTTTCTTGTGCCTAAACCAAATAAACCTACTACCGCTCCTTCCCTACCTTCATCTACCACGGCATTAAAATCCCCCGTAATTATTAAATTTTCATGTCCTTTTACGTATCTTAATATGTCTTCGATATCTTTGTAGATGCTTCTACTTCTTCGTCACTGTAGCTAGAGGTGGGCATGTATACTTGTATTATTACTGTGTTTACCGGTTTAGATTCTAATCTAACCATGAGTACTCTTTCGTTCTTTTGTAAGTAATTTTCTACACAGTATCCTATCTTTTTCCGCATAACTATCCCCACACCCAAATTTCCTTCCTCTGCTCCTGTATGAATTACCCTGAAGTCTCTACTTCAAAAATCCCCCGCCTCTGGCCACCGAACTTCGCTGATCCCTACTATGTCTAGTGATAACCTATTCATTTCGATTTTTAGGTTCTCTAGCTTACCTACTTGCTTCATACTTCTAACATTCCACGCTCCGACTCGCAGAGTGTTTCCGACTCTTATTTTTAACTTTCCGATTGCATCCTTCGAAGTAGTCCCCTCCCGGAGATCCGAATGGGGGACTATTTTAACTCCGGAATCTTTTACCCCAGAGAATGCCATCATGGTTGTTACAATTTAAGTACGCTGTGTACTTGAGAGAGAATGTGGTGGTTTCCCGTTGCCTTCCACATCGTGGTAGCGTGTCTTAGACTGCCATACCGACCCCTATGGTCTCTGCCAATCTAAGTATCGAAAAAGCCGCTGCCCTTTTTCGGGGACCTGTCTTAGTCTGGTTCCTCACTAACGACCCTACTACTTTGGTTGGACCTGTAGTTTGGCTCTTTAGCTCATTAGAACACGCAAGCCATTTCACCTGTTCTAGTAATTTAGAACTTCGGCACGATGCAGGTCCATTCGAAATGGGCTTTTGAAGTCAACAATCATAAATTGTTAGACAAAATTAATAGTCAAAACACTAAGTTGAAGATTCTTTTAAAGAAATACAATGTCAATGTACCTCCTAAAAAACTGGAAACTACTTCACCTCCATTAGAGTCAATAGTTATTAACGAATCGTCAAAAATCTTTAATAATGAAGAGTTGACTTTCCTTGATTGAGGCTTAAAATTTGGAGTAGATCATTTGAAAACTCCTTTGGAAGAAATTATTGCTGGCATTGAAAAATCCCTTTCAAAATTAGATAACAATTCAAAAAACTTTATTAGAAATGCATGCAAAATTCAACTTTCGGACAACTTACGCACTTGCGCAAGGAATGTCTCAGAACAAACAAGGAAAGATCATCTGATTATTAAAGATTTATGACAAAAGGATTGTTATTATTTAAAGGCTGACAAGGGGAATAGATTGGTTATTCTAGATAAACAAGACTATGTTGATAGAGCAGAAACTTTGCTGTCTGAGGGTCTTTACAGACCAATAGTCAAAAAATGTAAAAATGAGGTTCCTTTAAATAAAATGATTAAATCAACAGTCAGTTTTGAAAGAATGTCCAAACCTAATTTCGCCCACACTAAAATTAAAATTGACAATTTCAAATCTTGAAATGCCAAAACTTTACTGTCTATCAAAAATTCACAAAAATAATAAATCGATGAGACCAATAGTTTCAAGTATCAACTCACCGACTCACGATGGCTGTCAAATGAATTTAAGAATTTAAAGTTTAACAGTTTGCCTGTACAAAACTCTATTCATTAATAAGGTAAGAAATATTACATTAAAAAAGAACGAAATCTTAATTTCATTTGATGTCAGTTCATTATTCCCTAGTGATCCAATACCACGTACTTTAACATATTTAAAAAATGTTCTTATATATATAGCAATATTGATGATGATAAAGTTGAGGACTATATCAAGCTTGTTTCGCATTGCATGTCCCAGAACTGTTTTCAATTCAACAACAAGTTGTACAAACAACATGAAGGCTCTGCAATGGGAAATAGCCTATCACCTTTCACAGCAAATTTAGTTATGTCTCGCTTTGAGACGTTAAAAGAAAACTCCAAATACTTCCCAAGAATGTGGTTTAGGTACGTGGATGACATTTTTGGAGTTTTTGACACTTCTAAATCAAATGTTGATGATTTTCTTAAAGGATTGAATTCAAAATTTCAAAGCATAAAATTTACTTACGAACTAGAGAATAATGGACAATTACCATTTTTAGATACATTAGTAATTAGAAACGGTAATAAACTGGAATTTAACATTTATGGAAAAGAAACCAATGTAAATCGCTTTATTTCGTCTTTCTCTAGTCATAGCATACGACATAAACTGGCTTCATTTAACTTTTTAATTAATAGATTATTGAATTTTCCTTTAAATAAAAACAGATTTAATAAGGAATTTACTCTTATTAAACAAATAGCGAATTACGATGGTTTCTCTTCTGATATTATAGATAATATTTTTAGAAAGTGTAAAAATAGAATTAACATAATGTTAAATATGTTAAACGTCCGTTTCACAAAACCACAAAGGGTCTTTATAAAATACTCAAACAGATTAATTTCAAAATTGCTTTCAGTAATACTAATAAAATTAAAGATTTGTTAGGTAATCCAAAAGACATGGTGGAAGAATTTCAAAAGTCGGGAATTTATGAAATTAGTTGTTCAGGGCCAGGCTGTTTTCAAAAATGTATTGGTCAGACCAAGAGGAACATAACAAGATTTAAAGAGCACATTGCTCACTTCAAGTATGGTAAATACGAATGGTCTCAGGTCGCCAAACATATTTTTGAAACCAGCCACCCGTTAAACTAGAAAATGTTAAATTGTTAAAAGCGGTACCAATGTTTTCCTTCTTAAATGCCTATGAATCGATTAAAATTGTTAAACGTCAAAGGACCCATCTTAAATCCTGATAAAGGGCCCATAGATTCACCTGCCTTGCTTTCCCTATTGGTCAACAACCAATGAGAAAGCAAGATTAATTTGGTTCCGCTTCAGCAAATTTAGAATTAGTATAGATTAAGTAGATTTTAGTTATAACGTCACAATTCACTTGTTTGTTGTGGAGAACACCAGCCTGCGGGTGAGGAGAATATCCTCGATAGCAACATTATAGTAAATTGTATGTTGATAAGGTTAACTTCAGCCTAAGTGATGAGAAGAATATCCTCTAAAGTGTTCCGGAACAACAGCTAATTATTATTTAAAATTCCTACTGATGATGACCACATGGTGTTTTAAATATTTCTTGTGGTTAAGGGTTTTGTTCATTTTATTTAACTAGTTAAAGGGTTTAAAATTTAAACTGTTAAACAGTTTTCCAAAACTATAAGAAAGTGTAAATAGGGGGTTTCTGAAATAACGATTCAATTATCAATTGGCAGGACAATCGACTCCACCAATATTAGGCAACCAGTCTAGCACCCGCGTTTGAATGTCTGTTTAAAGTTCACCTTATTTTCTTATGATTAAATTTGCTTTTAACAAAGCAGTCTGCGAAATAAGATAGTCAATTACCGGCCACTAGTTTCATAAGAACAATTAATTCAATTTATGAATATTTTTTAACAAAAAAACCTACTAAAATTTCTATTTGTATTGATAATAATTGCATATTTTCGTTTAACCTAAAACATGGCCTAGGCACAGGACGGAAGGAAGTGGGCCAGTCTCCAAGGCCCTATAACCTGTAACAAAGCAATTTATACATGATATATTACCTTAGCTTATGACAAAAACGTTCTCAACTGTAAATTTAATGCCATATAAAGCCAAGCCTATCATTACAGTCACCACAATTTTATAGTTTATTAACTGCAAGTAGGTGAGTGACTAAGTACTAAAATATACATGTCGTCTAAAGACGAAGTAGCTAAACAGCGATTATGTTTATTTACTGCAGGAAGTTACAGCTCTATAACTTTGTATCCCTAATGCATGCATGCCCGGCTTGCTTAAGAAAAAAGATAAATTAAACATGGAAATAGAATATGTTAAAATGAACCTTGATATGCGAGAAGTCAATGTCATGTAAATGAATGCTGTTATTTTATTACATACAGTCAAACAAAGGTTATTAAATGGACGTAAACACCTCCTATAATCCTAAGAAAAGATTGATTTTCTTCAGAAAATTTACGTTACTGTAAACAACCATAAGCTCAGAAGATGTATACGGACGAAACAGGTAGAGAACCAGATGTTTGTTTTTTTTCAAGGTTTTTAAATACCACACAAAAGGTTGTTTTGAATACATTTCTTGTACAAATGGTGCTTTTTAGATTGTTATCGTTCTTATGATTTTATATTTAATTGGTCCTCAGTATAAACTTCTTACAGAGTAAATATTTTATTTTTAATAATTGCTTTTTACTAGCATATCTTCACAAAGGATATATTTTTCGAATGTCTGTTTTTCCGGGTTTCTGTTAAAAGTGCATTAAAACGCTGGCCTATCTAGTCGATTGATATCAAATAAGTAAATAAAGACTTAACCAAATACCTTACCTTGTTATGCGTTAAAAAGCGCTCCACAAATTTTAATTTATAATAAATTATAGGGATTATTATCTTAATATTATTTAGAGTATTACGCATAATAAATGAGGTCTTGATGTTACCCGACAATCTGGTTAAGATAATTCTTACTGGTCGTGAAACGGACATAACGTTTTCCGACCAATGAGCGCTAACGAACAAAAAGGATGGGTTTTAAAGTTTTTGAAAGTGCAAGAATATGAACTGGAGCGGCAACCGCAGAAATAAACAATAATTATTTGGTATAGAGCCGGTTAATATATATTAAATTTGAATGTAAACGAGTTAATAATTAATTTAGTTTGTGAATTTAAAACGTAAATTAAATTATTCTATTTGCAAATTCTGTGTAATATATCGCGTCTTCTGTACAGGCACGTGGGTAACTAAAACCTTAAGTAACAACCATTTAGATTGAGTTTGCAATGAGACTTTCTAAAAGAATACATTTATAGAACTTTCAGTGGCATCTTCTAAATTAACATTAATTGTCCTAAATGTTAAGGAAAATTTTATAACAATATATTAGATTCTTTAATAAGTTCCCAAACCTGACGCATACGTTGCGCCACCAACGAAAAATCCGTATGATTTTTAGAAAGTACCAACCTTCAGATGATGTCAAAATTTCACAATTCGAGCATTAATTTATAAGTTGCAGTTGTTTCAGTGACGTTATTTTTGTCATTTTCAAAACAATGAAAAAAGGAATTTCGAATGTTGATTAAACAGTTGTTTTGATGTGAAAAGGACCGTTCAAGTAAAGCAATTTCTTGATAAGTATTATGAACACTGCTTCATCGAAAGCAACCGTCGAGCACTGGTTGACTCGGTTTAAACATGGCCGACTTAAACACCGACGATGCTTGAACGCGCTCTGATCGGCCAAATGCGGCAGTTATTCCGAAAAACATAAACAAGTGCATAAAATCGTTTCGGAAGGCTGTAAAGTGGCGTTGTGTAACATAGATGACACCTTAAAAGTATCAGAACGCAGTGTATTTTCATGAATGTTTGTCCATGAGAAAGCTGTGTTCAAAGTGGGTGCCGCGTTTGCTCACAGTGGACGAGGAATAGCAATTCGTCGATGGTAAATAGAGCTGTTTGGAGGGGCTTAACCATAAAAAACAAGATTTTTTGTGTCAGTATGTAACACTGGAGTCAATTTCCTCAGTATATTTTTGATTGCCACTCAAACTTGGTCCTTTTCATTTTTTAGTGAAGTTATAGGTCCTGCTGGTTGATAAAACATAACGTGCACATCTTTGTTGCGATCATCTATGTTGTGCACTTCTGCGATCCACCACTGGCTATCATAAATACATGCAATTGTCTTTATTTTCAACTGTTAATAGCACAACCTATGCTACTTGATGAAGTTCACTATTACCAGATATGTAGATGTTTATTGACATTTTAGCACACTTTTAGATTGTGGTATAAAACAATGAAACGATCTAGTGCTTTTCGTTTTCTGACAAGTATGGTATCTTTCATCTAAGATATTGACACAGAGTTCTTGGACTTTTCCTAAGTTTTCACTAAAATATACGTGATTCCTAAATATTTTCTTTGCAGAATTTAAACTGTAGCGCTGATAGGTCTACCTGTGACCAGAATAATTACGTTAAGACGTAACGGAAGCATTTGTACACAAAGATGATTAATAAACCCTGCGGCGTAACTTCGTTCAGATGAACTTGATTAGGTACAAGGGTTTTGTATTTAAGAGTTATTTAGATTACAATAGGAAATCTCGAGAATGCTATTTGCATAATTTCTGGTATATTCCCAAATTAACTAGTACAATTGAAATGAATATAAATTGCTGTCGTGGATATTGGAGTTCAGTTCTGATCGAAGCATTAATTACAATATGTTCTAGTTTAAATTTTAAAATATGTGATATAAGTTACCGTTGATATAAATTATTGTAGTGATAATATAAAGTAATAATTAGTGCTTGGATAGTTAATTATAGTGCTTTGATAATAACTAATTAAGAAGATAGCATCGTAGTTTAAAAGCTAGTAATTGTTCTGTTAGCGATTAGCTGAAAATAAAGCGCTGGGAGAGCTTTTATAAAATTCCATTATAACTACGAGTTGCTGAAAAGATCTGTATAATCAGTTAGTAAATAAAGAACTGTTGTTATTGCAAATAGTTTTCGTTACACTGGTGTCAAGTATAGGGAATAAAGACTTTTGACGATTTCTATTTGCATGCCTGTCACTCGAAGCCAACAAAAGACAATAAACAGCGCATTTCTTTTCTTACTGAAGGACTTCAGTCTAGCATGGAGGAAAACTATGTAAACCTACAAGAAAGCTTTTCAAAGAAATTAAAAAAAACCCGCAGAGAAACAAGGTCAAAACTCTGCAAGCTTGATAGCAAAATTAGAACTAACACGAGGTTTACAGAAAAATTACAGGAAACTTCCGTAAACCTTGCAGAAAAACTGAATTGGACCGCCGTGAATTTACAAGAAAATTTTACAGCGTAATTATTTCATAATGCAAAAGCAGTTGAACTAAAATTAATAAATTAATATAAAACATACTACAAAAATCCGCAGAAAACCTGAAAGCTAAATTGTCCGGCTATTTACAAAAATTGCAACCAAATTTTTAGATAATTCACACGAACTGGAAGCAAGATTTCAGAAAAATTGTTAAAACATTCGCGTAAAATCGAAAAGGAGGTATTGAGGATGGCGGAACGGATTAATTCCCTAACAGTGCAAACACCAGAGACCTCGGTGCCAGTGATACAACAGCACGCTCCAGAATTTAAAAATACCGGGGAATGCAAACTGTTGTCAAAGTTCAGAATAAAACAACACACATTAAACGAAAGTCACTTTGACAGACATATTTAAAAAATTTAAGGTTGCCGCGATAACTAACGGCTTGAACCTTGGCGAAAAGACAACCGTGCTGGTTGTTGCGATATGAGGCGAGGTGTTGAATATTCTGCAAACCATGCCCCACCATGACCAAAGAAGCTACAGGAACTTAACATCAAGACTGGAAATGAGGTACGACGACTCTCACCTGCAGCAAATGTACCACGCTCAAGTGCAAAACCGTTACCAAAACGTAAACAAAAATTTGCAAAAGTTTGAAGCAGAATATTGTTCGCTTAGTGAGACAAGCCTATCCAACATCACCGGATAGCTTCCTAGAACAGCTGGCGGTACAGTCCTTTGAACCAAAGACCCTAGATGGTGCTGTAGCTCATGCTTTGAAATTTGAAGCCGCAAAGCAAGCTTTACAGCGTAGTAGTGGCAAACTAAGATGTTCCGTACAAGAGCAGAAAGCACAGAGGAGGTGATTCGACGGATACTTCGTCAACACCAACCAAAGAGGAAGGGACCCAGATTCTGGAATTGTGGCGAGTTTGGACATATGCAGTCCAAATGTAAACAGCCCAAGAAAAAGCAAAGAGGCCGGAAATTAAAAAGCTTTAGCAGGAGAGGGCGAAAGTCGACCTGCAAGGATTCTGCACCAGAGGACATCGTTCGCATCGCACGATCTAAGTATGCAGACAGCATTTACATATATGGGCAGTTTAACGGCAAGACTGAAGTTCTTGGTCAATACAGGAACCACTAGAACAATTGCTAATCCGGATGTAGTGCGCAACAATACTAAAGTGTCACCTTAGACGGTGCGTTTTCGAACAGTGGCAGGTGAGGAAATTCAAACACACGGATGTAAAAATCGGAATTGGGAGCAAGATATTTGACCATCATCAAAGAAATTATCTTGGGAATGGGTATCTTGAAGAGGTATGGATTCTATATAATATGAAAGAGGATGCATGTCCTAAGAGTAGGGAACGAGGAAGTGCTGCTTTGCGAAGTAGACGAAGTGTCTGTACAAGTTTGTTTAACGGGCGACGATATTCTATGTGGAAGGACAGAAAGTGTGGTGATGAGAGGCTTGGATGATGCTCCCCAGAAAGGCTTTGTTCGCCATTGAACCGATTTGCGACGAATCACTCGAAAAGATCGTGCTTGTGGGAAAGGCTCTGACCAAAATTACGGATGGTGTACCTGTTAGGATTTTAAACGCCAATGACTACGATATCACGCTGAAAAGAATACAACAATTGGGTGGTGTTCTTCGATTGTTCACGTAGCGGTGCGTGATGGTCTTGAAAAAGAACCACCCACCAACGAGTACTCCACAAAGTTAATGGACTAGTCGACAAGACCATGCCAGCATCTTGAATAACAACTGGCAGGACTTAAAAACATGATCCGACAGTATTCGGATGTGTTTGAGGTCGACGGTGATCGATTATGAAAAAACAGAGCAGTCACATTGTTACGCCTTTTTTTATAAACTTTAACAGTTATTGTATTAGTTAGGTTTAGAGGAATTATAAAAACTTCACACGGAGAAATTCCCAGCAGATTAACGTTTTAATGCAGACGTACGTGAAAACCACACTAGGTTTTGGTTCGCACCGAAAGTCCGGACATTGGCTTATCTTTGTGGTCTGAAATCATGCAACGATTGCACTTCTCATGCCTTGTATGTCGTTGTACCCGCCAATGTGCGTAAGAGAACTTCAACCTCCCCTGGAGGGGACAGATATTTTCGTGGGAGCAAATGCATCGAAGCAGAGGACTCGACTACCGACTTTCTTCGAATGCTGACGATTGAGTAGTGTTTGACTTATCCACAAGTAATTCCCTCTTCCGTTCTTATCCCATATAGTATCGGCACTTCGTCAACGAGGCCTACAGCCAGGCAAATACCGGGACAACAATAAGCCACCACAAAATCACTAGAGAGTCATTTCACCGCCGCATCAGGAGTAAGATATCGCGGGTAAGTGTAGCCCTAATAACGTAGCAACATATTTTGTCGCCTCGGCGAATATAACCCTCGAGTAAATTTGAGGAAATATGTAGGCAAAATACCATTACACCTAGCTCTAAATGCGATGTTAAGGGTTTTAAAGCATAGAATCGATACAGGAGATGCACGGTCAATAAAACAGCAGATGAGAGTACTTCCATTGACCAAACGGGAGAAGGCTGAAAAAATGATTGAAGATATGAAAGGACAAGGAGTGATTGAGCACTCTGATAGCTCTTAGGCATTCCCTGTTGTACTTGTTGAGAAAAAGGACGAGTCGACAAGTTTTTGTGTGGATTATATGCGATTGAATGGTGTGACCAAAAAGGATAGCTACCCAGTTCCAAGGATTGACGACACCTTAGATACACTTTCAGGGTCGCGATTGTAGTCAACCTTGGATTTGAAGAGTGACTACTGGGAAGTGGATTCGGAACTCGCATGGAAAGTACTGTTTTCACTATTGGAACTAGCCTATGGCAATTTACAGTCATGCCATTTAAGCTCTGCAACGCTACTGCCAGCTCGAGCGTTTAATGGATAACATTTTGCGTGGGTTGTCGTGAAAAACAAGTCTCGTATATTTGGATAACGTGATCGTGAATGGGAATTTGTTTGGGGAATACTCGGAAAATTTAGAAGAAGTGTTTCGAAGACTCAGAGAAGCCAATCTGAAACTGAATCCAAAGAAGTATCACCTACTAGGCGAAGACGTGAAATACTTAGGGCATGTAGTTTCACGTCGCTGAGTTAGGTCAGACCCGGAAAAGATTAAGGCGGTGCAAGAGTGGCCGGCGCCAAAAACATACATCAGCTACGCATCTTTCTAGGTGTTGTGCACTTACTATAAAAGATTTGTTTCCGGGTTTGGGAATATAGCCAAGCCCTTGTCCAAGCTGACTGAAGAAGAGGATAATTAAGTTTAGGATGAAGATTGTCAGAATGCGTTCTAACAGTGAGATATTTATCGACAACAGCTCCAATTTTAAGCTATTCTCTGTTGGAAGGCAAATTAATGTTGGATATAGACGCAAGGAATGTTGCCATATGAAGTATACTATCCCAGATGCAAGACAGACGAGAGAGAGTCACTGGCTACTTTAGTAAGGTGCTCGCGAAACCGGAACGGAATCATTGTGTTACAAAACATAAACTGTTGGTTTTGGTGAAATCCGTAGAACACTTTTATAAGTACCTCTAAGGAAGAAATTTTCATCTGAGAACCAACCACGCTGCCCTGGAGTGGGAGTGGCTATAACAGTTTAGAAACCCCGAAGGGCAAGTCGCCAAATGGATAGAGAGGCTGCAGCAGTGTGACTTCGACACAGAACATCGTGCTGGTACAAGCCATTGTAATGCGGATCCACTTTCGAAACGCCCTTACCCCGAAAATTGTAGCCATTGCTCATGGTTAGAAACAAAGTTTACACTCAAACAGCGAACGGTCGCGTAGTGGTATAATAATAAATAATGGTACATGAGCGGGAATAATTTTAAATAACTTATCAAGCGACTTTTTAACGGCGACCGAAATAAAACCTGGGGCAAATGCTTTTTACGTTACAAGCGCGTACCTTCCACTGGTCAACACCGGTCGCGAAAGCCCAAAAGCTGTAGATTTAGTAAATCATATGGAAGACGTGCTACGGAAACTTGGGCAAAACCAACCACGGTTTTGTAATTAAAAAGTAAATCATAAACGGCTCAAACAAAGATTTAGCGAAAGCATCCCCGCGCTCAAGACCGAATTAGTAAACTGCCGAGAGCTTATTCAAATAGAAACACTAGTGCAAAAGTTAAACGCGCGGTGGTAGACGCGTTGGCGGTCTTCATGCCACGAAAGAAAATATTTAAAGACAGCGTACCTTGGCGGATCCGAGAGCTAACCACCAAATGTGCAGAAACGCTCAACCTAAGGCACTGCTTTCAACGCACCACGGGTAAAATTAGAGAACAAAGAAAAATTAAGTATAATCAAAGTGACCCAGAATATAAAACGCTAATTGAAGAAACACGGACGAATAAATTAAAAGAATTCTTCACGCGCAATTCTGAAAAAGAATCTTGGTGGACGATCCAGAGAAGGACGAGGGGTTGCACGACATGATACGTCGGGGAGCCACAGAGGTGTGAGGAATATGCACCGATACGGTAATTTTTGGTCATAAGGTCGTAAGGGCTCTTAGGAGGATGAATCCGAAGAAGGCGCCGGGATATGATGAAATCACCTCAGACGTGCCTATTGGCCCCGCGTGTTTTTACCAGGTTGTTTAAGCTTTGTTTAGAGGAGGACGTGTTTTCCCGTTATTGGAAAGTCTAAAATATGAAATGTATCTCTAAACCAAAAAGGCGGATATGCCAGACCCGGGCGGTTATCGTTCCATTAGTCTGTAACCGGTACTGGGGCAGCTTTGGATCGAGTTATCACCATCCGAGTTGAGCACGCTGTGAGACGCTGAGGCGGTTTTAAAATTGTACAATTTGGATTCACGGAGGGTAAGTCGACTATCAATGCATTAGAGTTCGTAGTCGAAGAAATCAAGCAGGCGAGTGGGGCAAAAGAGTATTGCGTCGTCGTGGCGTTGGACTTTTCAGAAGCATTTGATGCTGCCTATTGGCCATCTATCGTTTGGGAGGTGGAACGCAAAGCCTGATGTCATTGGTCAATAGTTATTTCTCGGGACGATTGGCACAGGTCGAAATTTCGGGCGAAGTTGTGTCGCGAACGGTGAAAAAAGGGTGTTCGCAGGAGTCATGTTCTGGTCCAACTTTCTAGAGGTTGTATGATAGCATCTTTAGGGTCAAATTGCCTAAAAAATACACTATTGTTAGTTTGCGGATGATACGCTGTTTATTATCAAGTCGAGATTGTTAATGCAAATGCAAACGAAACCAAACGAGGCGTTGAGTAAATTGCACGAATGGTCACAGGAGGCCAAGATTAAATTCAACACAACAAAGACAAAGGCGTTTTATTTTGGAACAAAGCTGGGACACGCCCTTCTTAGGCTAGAACTAGGAGGAGAAAAGATTTCGTTCAAGTAAGCCAACACCTACCACGGCGTTCAATTAGACAACAAACTCAATTGGAAGGCGCACGTGCAATATGTGAAAAGTAAGAGCAGAGAAATTTCTAATAGAATGATGGCAGTAACAAAAATAAATTGTGGATTCAGAGGCAAATCGCTGAGGACAGTCTTCGCCGGAGCAATAGAACCCGCGATGCTGTATACGGCATCTGTTTGGGAGGAGAGGTGTAAGTCGAGGGAATTCCGGCAATTGGCAAGCGTTCAACGCATAACCGCCATCAAGGCGGCGAGGGTGTACATGACCACTTCCATTGAGGAGGTATTAGTGATTAATATAAAACTTATCGTCAGGGAGATTATAGATCGGAGACTCGTAGATATAGGAAATGAGTGAGAAACTGTCGAAAAATTTTGGTGTTGGCAGTAGGGAGATTGAGAGAAAAATCATGATTTCCAAACTAGGACATCCGGCTGATGTCAAGGGGCTCGAGTTTGTCGAAGGTGATGAAAACCGACGGAGATCGGGATTTATACAGATGGCTCGCGAATGAAAAAGAGGGAACTAAACTTGTGAATTGGAACACAATCTTTCAGTGCGAGTTGGTAGCTATAAGGGAAAAAGTAGAATACGTCATCAACCACTCGGGCAGAAGTGGGTGCTCTATCATTTGCGATAGCAAATCGGCTCTGACTGCTCTAGCAAATATGAACACCTCAACAGATCTTCAAGGGGACGCCAGGAGGTTGGCGCATACAGCACCTGGGTTTCGGGATTTGAAGTTTTATTGGGCTAGGTCGCATGACGGCAATCAAGGAAACGACAAAGCCGATGAATTGGCCAAAGAGGCCACAACAAGGAAGTTTCTTACATCTTATTCATCGGCACCGAGGTAGCTAATTAAGAAAAAGCTGCAAGAAAGGTCAATCCAACAGTGGGTAGATCGGTGGAATAACGCTGACACAAATTTATACCGAGCATAGAAGCTAGAGATAAGATGGAGGTGAAGTTCGATCATAAGATGGTGCAGCTAGTAACAGGGTACGGGACACTGAAAGCCTAACTGCGAAGATTCAGATTGACCGAGAACGACGCTGCAAATGCGGCGAGGGCGCAGGAAGTGCCGAGCACGTGTTATTTGACAGAGGATTGGCGGAGAGGAAACTAGCTGTCGAGGGGCTAGATTGGCCCACGAGCTTGGAAGAAGTTCAGAGATTGGCTAACCAGAAGGTGTTTTGGGCAGCCTTCAAGAAGTTTGTCTGAAGGGTCGCAAGACTGAATGCTTAAATTAAATTAAAAAAAAAACACAAAAATATATACAAAAAAAAACTAAACTAAATACCCAAATATCTAAATATGCAAAATGAATTTCACAGTAAATCGATCGCTGTCTTACCTAAAAAGCATAGAACAAACCTCGGGTATTAAATCAAAACTTTAGACGGGGCTAATAAATAACAAAACCAAATAGTGATTGTGATCCCTCAGGACATTGAGTGCATACCCCACCAAGACTTCAACAGAGCATATACATCTCCCCTTAGCAGTAAGGGATAATTAGGTGTAGGTAGCTTTGGGGACCTGGTCGCAAGTGTAGCGGAGCTTACTCAAATTATACGGTTAGAAACAAAGTGTGATCTATTTGGTCCGACTACCGTGATTAATGACGATTACCAGCCACTACAGATGCAAACGGAACAGGAGAATGACAAAGACCTAGGTGTCATTGTATGTCGAAGAACCAGAAGAGAACGCCATCAGTGTAGGAGGTTTTAGTTCATCTACATAATGGGACCTCGGGAGGATACTTCAATGTTTAGTTGATTCTGGAGAAAGTTCGAGCAAGATTTTACTGGATAAGCTACAAAGACGATGTAAAAGAGTGGTACCGCAAGTGTCAGCAATGTGCATCTTTGGAATACCGTAAGACTCCAAAGAGGTAATACAACGTGAGAAGTTCCTTTGGGAGAGTAGTAATCGATATTGCTAGTCCATTCCATAAGACCGGCTCCGGTAATCAGTAAATCTTGGTAGAAATGGACTACTTTACGAAGTGCACACAAGCGTATGCTATATCAAACCAAAAAGCTGCAACCATCGCTGACGTGTTGATAAAGGAATTGTTCTGCCGTTTTGGAGTTCTAATGGAATTGCACGCCGATCAGGGCAAAAATATTGAGTCATCGTTGTTCCAATAAGTTTGTCGGTTGCTGGGAATGAGAAAGGCTCAAACAACATCATTACACCCGCAATTGGATGATGTGGTAGCGCGCATGAACCACACGTTGGGCAAGTACCTTTCCAAGTTTGTCTCCCAACATCACAGAGATTCGGACCAATATTTATTTGTATTTTTGTTGGCCTATCGGTCTTCCATTCATGAGAGCACTGGACAGATACTTGCATATGCTATGCTGCGACGCAAGACATGTCTACCATGTGATCTTGAGTGTATGTGTAAGCCCAGAGATGACATCGTGGACGAGAGCTACGACGAAAAGCTCAAGCGCAAGATGCACGACATCCATGGTGACGCATCTATTACGTGGTGACTAAAAAACAGCCTTCTGGTAAACCGAATTTCCAGGTTCTGTGGAAGAGTCAGTCAGATTATCGAATTTGTGAGCTAGATGGGTTAGACTGGAGGGTGGTAAGAAATATGTTAGAGGTACTGTTCTACAAAACTGGGGGTCCAGAATTTGGTGTGTAGTTATAATCCAAACGGAACGGTGCCTGTTATGAAGAATGCTGATTGGTACTTCTATTAACATGTAAACTGTAAAAATGGGTTTCGACTGTCCTTATCGCCACAAGGACTTCCGACGTCCAGGTCAGAGAAAGTTCTGGGATAACAGTTTTACGACGGGGACAATGTGGCGTCGCCTGGTCTACCTGTGACCAGAATATGTACATTAGAACGTAAACGAAGGGTTTAAACACAAAAGATGATTGACAAGTCCTGCGGTGCGCGATCTCTTGATTGACAGGTACAAAATTTTGCATATTCTGGTATGTTCTCGAAATAATTAGAACGATTGGATAAAACATAAATTGCTGTGATGAGCGTTAATTAGTTTAGTTCTGAACAAGCTTTGATTACTATATGTTCTAGTTTAAAATTTTGAAAGATGTGATCTGATATAAATTTATGTGTACTGTCGATATGAATTAGTGTTAATATAAATTATTATGGTAATATAAATTAGTAATTATTGCTTGGATTAGTTAATTATAGTGCTTCGTTAGTAAGTAATTTAGAAGAAAGCATCGTAGTGTTAAGAAGAAGATACTTGTACTGTTAGCGATTTACTGAAAATAAAGTGTTGAGAGAAGTGTTAGCAAATGCCGTTGTTGAGAAGGTTTGTATAATTAGTTTTCGTTACAGTATCTTCGAGTGGAACATTGGGAAATCAAATGTAAGACACAACAGTAGTGGCGGTTCCGTGAATCAGATAAGTTTGCGTATGAGTGGTGATCCCAAGGTTTTGGGTTCGATTCCCGACATGGACCGCTTGATAAAAGTTAGGCGAGCATTTTTCACAAAAATACACCCTCGTTCGAATGAGAGGTAAAAATGGAGGTTCTGTGTGTGAGTCTTGTCACGTACGCTGAAAATTCTTGCCTTGCTTGTAACTGCAAGGGTTCGGCAAACATCAAAATTTCCAGTTAAAAAACTCGTTTCCTGGCCAATGTAGTACCTTCGGGTGGAGTATTGGAAAATCAAATGTATTGTAGCCAAAAGGGTTGGCGGCTGGAAAGTCAAATGCAGGATACAACAGTGGTACAACTGGTAGCAACCATCTAGAAATAAGGAACCCTCAATGTATGAGTCATATTGCCGTTGTGTTTTCCGATAAGGAGCGGTTGCTGGTATTCGCTCGATCGAGTCAATTCGTGCAATTTTGCTATCGTAGCTAACAACTTGTGACACGGTGCCATTGTCTAGATGAAAGAGCACTTTTGTTTGCACTTGAGTCCGTTTTTTTCGCAATTTCTTCCTTCAAACACACCATCTTACGCTTTTCATACTATTGCGCAATTGTTAATATAACGTGATTACGCGGCAAATTGTATCAAATACCAAACACGTTTACAAATGATACAATGATCAAATTTTCAATATAAATGAAAGCAATGTACTCACTTAAATCGAACCTTACAGTTTATATCCCAGGGCCATCTTGTGTGGATCACATCACGCCATTGTTGAGTCCAAATTCTATTCGTCCATCCTCTTTTGTTCGTTCGTAGGTAGGGCGGGAAGAATACAGGTAGAGGTACGATAAGGCAAGATAAGATAAAGGAACCTACATTCTAAAAAAGAGAAAAGACACACCACGACACAAGTAGTTGTTATTAGCTTTAGGTCTCGTAGTCTAATCGCTAATGGCGCCGTATCACACACCGCGCACGTGCGCCATTCCCTCTGCGCCTGCGCATTCTTTTGCGCAGACGCAACTGTCCGGAATGACGGAAATTGACAAGTTTATTTGAAAATATTCGCGGGAACCACCCTATAATTTATACTTAATCTAAAGGTGATACATAGCCGATTTTTGGCATGTAACAACCAATAATGGCATTTAATATTTCTTGTTGATTGTTTTTCCTTTCTCAAGACAATCATCAAATAAAATACCTAGCGCATCCCAAAATACGTAGGCCCAAATCTTAAAAGCCGACATTTGGGTTTTGTTTCGGGTGACTTTCACCGGCTGCTGTTCACTCAGCTCGAATAAGTTGCAGTTATTGCATAAAAAATTACGGGAAATGTTTTGCATATCACTGCATAATGTTTATAACAATTAGACAGGTTTACTTTAAAGAAAAGTACGTTAGACTTAAAATTAGAGATTTCCCGGTTTTTAAGTACTAATTCCTATGTTGTTACGTATAGTTTTGGCCCCAGAAAATCCAGCCGGTAATCTACAGAGAAAGTAGGTGAAGTACTTCACTAAAATTCTGTATTTCGATAAAATATCGAAAACCTCGACTGTACCAACAAGAATGGTTGGCGACTGACTTTGTGGGGAAGGTGGTGTAAGAGTTCCAAGAGAGTCTCAGAATACTATCGCATGGGAAATACCAGTCTTATTCGGAAATCATCTTAGGCGCAACCTAATCTCGAAATACGGGGTTCCTAGGGAAAACCGTCAGAAGGAATAACAAGAGTATGCTAAAACCAGAGATCAAGAAAGTGATTCTGACCTAAAATTCACACGAGAAATAACTGAGTTCACTAAACTTAAAACAAACCAAATATAAACGTAATAATAAGGTCACTAATACAAATATAGAGAACTGTTGTCTGAAAGAAAAAACTTACCAAAATCAAATGCTAAACTACTTGTATATTAATCACGCCTCTAGGTAACTGCGATATAATTTATTATATCAAGGATGGCAACTATTACCTTTACATTAATTGTAAAAATACCAGTGTATAAAACTACTCGATTGCACAATTACGTTTTATGCACAAGTACATATAAACATTCTTAAACAAAAGCCAAATATATCTCAATGGAAAACGTTTACGGCGAACAAACTCAAATTTGCACGTTGTCTTTAAGTGGTAATCACAAAGCGCTCAACAAAAAAAAAAACCTCCCCTCCATAAAACAATTTGAGAGTATCTTCGACAGAATTCAGACAAATGAATTAAGATTGCAAACTCAAATTACTTGTTTAATTTTTCTTTATGCAACATATGTAAAATTATCTTACTAAAACATTAACTTGAACCAGAGAAAAGGGTTTTTCCATGTCCTGCATCGACATAATTTAGCGTGTAAAACTTCTGTGTTGCAAAACGATGGAGTTATAAGTGCCAACGTTATACATTATTAATCAAAAGAAATATATCACAAAACTGCACCAATTTAGAATACAAAGTAATGATGATATCACTTCAAACTTTATAACCACCATAAAGAATTTGACAACCTTTGAGTATGAACAATATAAGATTACAAAATAGTCCTTCCTTAAATGTAGAATAAATGTGAGCTACAAATTATATTTCTTAACGCTATTGGTTGAATTTAACAATACAGAAACTATTAAAATGAAATATGATTATAAACGTTTCAAAGGAATGAACTCAGGCCGATTGCTTCAGTTTTAGACTTTTTGGTTTTATGTCCGATGGCAAAATGCACGAAATTAAATTTTTTATCTTTAAAGACGACATTGCTGCGAAAACTAAAGAGGTAAAATAACCCGATTTCCTAAGTTGCGGTTTAAATTTAATCTTATTGTACAAACATATATAAAGACTATTCAAATCAGAAGATTTTTTTCTAACGATTACCCAATGAGATATTAGATTTCTTAAGAACGTGATCAACTAAATAAACACTTCCTTTATCAACTTTACTTTGTTGTCTAAATACAAACCTATTTACTCGTAGATACAATGAAATTACAAAGTACTGGTGATAATTTATTCGAAATCACTAATTTCCTTAAAGCGACAATACACTATTTTTTTTTAATTAAGACTCGTAGCACTATTAATTTATTTACACACTAACTATAAACTGTTTATTTCTAATTCATGTTAATTACTAGCTCTAATAATTTATATCTCATAAATGAATTTATTTTAACACTTGATCTAATTTATTTCATAATCACAAATTCATAACTCGGTCTGATTAGACTCCGGAGATGTGTGTCTTTATATATTTAATTTAATTATTCTAGATTGTTTCAAACACAAAGAGGAGGCATCTCGATTTATTCACATAGTTTTCTAAGTAAATAAACAAATGACCGTTTACCTACCACTAACGGACCTTCTAAGAAAGTACTACACCCAATTGTACATGAAGTTGGACAACGGAAACTAATACGTTGTTACGCTTATTTTGAACATCCCGTACGTTTTTTTTCTGTTAATAAGAAATACGCGGTCTAATAATTTTCAACTCAAATCCCTTTGGCGTTAAAAACGAAAATTAATTCAGTAAATTAAAATAACCCTTTCACGTGTTAATTCATTTATCTATTTGTATCAATTCGATTCTTATTGTTAAATTCTAGAGTCTAATTAATAATAAATACTCCTAAGAATTCCTCATCGTAAAGTTTATGCTAAAATTAAACAGGCGATAACTGGTTCTAGGTATCTGATAATTGATTCTGATGTGTTTTCCATTGAAAGCTTCGTCGAATTAAAGCCGCGTATTATCCCAATAAACCGTGTTTTTTTTCCAGTTTTATTTCCTTAACAACAATATTACTTTGAGCTCTGGTCATTAGTGAAACGCAATTAATATTTACTTGCTTTTCAATGTACACGGCGAAAACACATGTACAATGGTTGGTTGTTTACGTTTTTTTTAATGAAAAATTCGCGCACGCCTTACAGCGTAGTGGAATTTATGGGTTTTATAAAATTGTACTTTTCGACGACAATAAATTAATTTTATTTATAATTATGATAGCTCCTTCCGGTGGCCCTTAAAGCCACAATGAATGGTCGCCTCTTGTTGTGATGGGAGGACCACCCCAAGGCGTGATCACGCGCACCTCTGTTTCGCACCGTTTTTACAGACGGTAGAAGCCAGCCCGACGGTGGTGACTCGAGGGTGAGTGTTTATACCCTAATTTTCTTATATGGGTACCCGGTAGTTGTTAGAAACAACATATGTACACGGGTCTACGAATGCATCACCTTGTTGGTGGTAAAATGACTGGTTGTTTGTAAGTGCGAGGATATTATAATGTTTACTGATTTCTTTATTAGGATAATTTTATGTATAGAATTCCGTACTTACAATGCTGATTTCGAGCTGTAATTTTTAGTGGGGTAGTTTTGTTCGTTTTTCTTGTTTGAAGATTAATAAAAGGGGTGACCTAAAAGCTGCAGCTCGCCATGTTAAAAATTATTCTTTTTTTTATTCGTAAATATGTATATTGTGTACCTAGGAATTAATCATTTTTGGTACTATTGTGTTTTGTATATAATTTTGTTTTTTTAAATTAGAGGTTTTTAGTTTGTAAATGTTTGATTGTGTAAGAGTGAGTATATTTTTATTTCAGGCCTTCCTTAATTTTTTTGTAGGTATAATACCCCGCCCGCTCGCCGATTGAGCCCGGCCGATTTCTTCTTTTTCTTCCTCGCTTTTATTTTCTTTTTTTAGACTACGTCGCTGAACGTAGTAACGTTTCCAACTAAATAGTAATGAATAATTTTGTCTGGCCTTGGAAAAGTAGTTCGAGCATAGTGAACAAAAATTAATGTAAATTGTTCGTTATTTTTCAAAAATCAAAGCTAATGACCGGCTTTGCTGTTGTTGCAGCTCGTCAGACCTCTGCAAAACAACCAAGTTCTTGAATTATACACAAATCATGGTGTATTTATAAGTGGAAAATATTTTTATGCCCCTTCTATACTCGAATATAAACTTGAAACATTCACCGATAGTTAGTTGTTTACAGTTGAGTATAGAGGGCAGGGCGCATGAGAAATGTTTTGCATTTATAAATACACCATGATTTGTGTATAATTCAAAAACCTGGTTGGTTGTTTTGCAGAAAGAAATGCGCTTGTCTGACGAGCTGCAACAACAGTGAAACCGGTCGCTACCTTTCCTTTTTGGAAAAATAAACACCAATTTACATTAATTTTCGTTCACTACACTCGAATTATTTTCTCGAGGCAGACAAAATTATTCATTACTAGCTTTCTAAGACGTGTTATATACCTTTGCAATAGTATTACAACAATAACATAAATAATGTACACGCACACACACGCATACGCACACGCACATGCACACACACACACTCACACACACACACACACACACACACACACATACACACACACACACCAGAGACTGTTCGTGATCCTTACATGTGATTTTCTATTGCTCCACCCGAAGGTATTACATTGGCCAAGAAGCGAGTTTTTTTTACCTGGGAAATTTGGAATTTTGCCGAACTCTTGCTGTTCCAAGCAAGGTAAGGATCTTTAACGTGCGCGACAACACACACACGGGACCTCCATTTTATCTCTCATCCGAACGAGTGTTTCTTTGTGAAAAATGTTCGCCTGACATTTTTCAAGCGGACCGTGTCGGGATTCGAACCCGGTACCTTGGGCGTTGTAGTCACACACAAACCACTACGCCACGGAGCTGCCGACTGTACGTGGTCCCCTAGTTTCTGGATGCCGACGGCCGGTACACGTACAAGAATGCAACCTTTTCGGTTTCTAATTTCCGGTTGCCGACGGTCGGGGAGCTGGGAAGGAAAGCAGTCCCAAAGACATTATCACAGACAGAAATACACACACTCACGCACACACGCGCGCACAGACACACACATACACACACCTGAGTATTTTCAAACGCAAATAATTCCGTTAGATTTCTAAGGAGTAACAGGTTTTCTGTAATTTTTAGGTAGCAGACTAATTGTACGTTAGAATAAATAAAAAAAAGGTACGCTTTAATTGCGTCGGCAACTAAACATAACCCTAGACATAATTTGTACGTCACCAAATTTGGTTGCTTGGGTTGCCGTCGCGGGCAAAGCCCACAAACTAACAAATAAGTCAGGAGTTTATCTGGTTTTTACTGAAAGCCAAGGTCGCTTTCTGCGTTTTTGGCCAAGACAGTGTTGTGGATGGTTTCCCTGCGTGTGGGCAAATTCTAGAGGCGAAGCGAAAGCACCTACACGTTAACGGAACATACGATAGTTCTTTGGTAATAGAAGGTGCGGAAGTAGGAACGGATCACTTCGCCGAACTAACGCGCACACACATCCGATCTCTCAATCACCGATAGTAAAGTTCCTTACTTTAAAATACATCGCTCCTACGAGCTGTAGTAACTCTACCATTTCATGCTTCTCGAGGCGGACGGTTTTAACCACATCGTATAGCTTTAACCTGGGAACGCGAGCGTAAGCGGTTTACATGCTATAAATCATAAGGTGATTGTCCATGGGTTCGTGAGAAACTCTATTCATGAACCTCGTACTTAAATATTTCAATTAAGGATGAAAAAAAGCTTTCCCATGCTGGATTCAAAAATCCTCTCAATCTAAATATTAAAATAAGTTTTGGTAGAGCCAAAAGGCGCAACCTTTCCTTTTATACGCTTTATAATGTCTTTAGGTGCACCTTGTAAGCTGTCCACTTCTTTGTGCATTGATACGTCGTCCCTTCCGAGTACAGACTATTTGACGCCTTGTTACAATACATTACAGAGGTACTTTTAATTCTGTATTTTGAGATCCCAAAGGTCGAAGGTTCAAATCGTCCAAAATGTCGTAGCTTTCGCCTATCGATGACGGTGATGGGTTCTGGTAAAAGAAGCCCATGTAAAATGAAGAAAAATATGAACACGTTTTATTTGGTGATCAAAGAATATTAATCTTTTCTTGTTAAAACACTCCCTGGTCTTTGTTACCTTTATTTTCTTCTTACAGCTGAAACATTCTTCAATAACCTTCTATGAAAACGAGTTCAGAATAAAAAATGTCAGAAATACTGCCGTCTGATAGAATAGAATAATATAAATGACGTGACACATTTTCAGGAAACTACACCATATGTTTAAAATTAAATTGTGTATTCATTACGCAATTCTAGGAGCCAATGAAGCCATATTACTCTTGTTGGAATAATAGCAGCTTGCTTAAGTAAAATATTGTATTTATTATTTAATCTGAATAACAGTTAATAAAATTAAATGTCTAGGAGTTGCGTTATAGGTCAATGATGAATATCGTAAAGCCTTAAAGCAATACTTCCTCATTAGGTAAGTATGCAGATAAATTCTTTCTAAACACCTTTGCGATGATAATGGGTGACGAAATTAACTATTTGGCATTTTTTCAACGATTCCTAAAAGCAGGAAGTAGTAAACGTGGAACAGTTGGTGAAAATAAACTAGTTGTAGGAAGATATTTCATACTTAAAACGTCAGTAGAGAAAACTGAAGTTAAACTTCTAAGAAAAACTACGAATATTTAGTATCTTTTGGTTTGAAATTATATACTCGAATTTATTTTTCTATGCACCATTTTGAAAGATTCTTGCACAAGATTGATGCCTTTTTATTTAGCTGTAGTTTACCACTAGTAGTATAAAAACGATCATGCTAAGAAAAGCACCCCCTGTACGACGTTACACTATTTCCGTCACATCCATCAGTGAGAAGTATCACTACTTGTTGTGGATTACTTACAACATGCAATATGTATTAATTACATCTAAAAATAAGGTTGGGGAAAAAGAAATCCATTATTTTTGCGTAAACTTCAAGACTTTATTTAGCTTGTTTCGGATTGTCCGATTTGGGTTAAATATGCACGGTTTTGTTCTATAATTTGTTACCATTTTAGAGGTAGCTTCATAACGCCTCTCTCATAGAAGTCTTGGTCCTTATTGGTGAAAAACTCTCAATTGATTTTCACAATCTTCTCTTGATACCAATTTCTTACCACTCAGGAAGTTTTGCAATGCGAGAAAAAGGTGGTAATCGCTTGGTGCCAGGTCCGGACTAAATGGTGGATACATTAAAACTTCCTAACTAAGCTCTTGGGGTTTCTGGCGAGTCACTACAGACGTGTGTGGTCTGGCATTGTCCTGATGGAACACAACACCACTTCTGGTGGCGGATTCTGGCCGTTTATGGTCAATAGCTAGCTTCAAACTGTCCAGATGTTGACAGTACAGATCCGAATTTAGTGTTTGGCCATATGGAAGCAACTCATAATAAATGATTCCTTTCCAATCCTACCAAATTCACAACATAACCTTTCTGGCCATTAGTCCTGGTTTGGTCACCGTTTGAGATACTTCACCGCGCTTTGATCATGATCGCTTTCGCGCAATATTGTCGTATGTGACCCATTTCTCATCCCCAATCACCATCCGTTTAAAAAATGGGTCGATTTGATTCCGTTGGCCAAGGCTTCGCAGATGGAAATTCGATCCGTCATGTTTTTTGGTGTTAATTGGTGTGGCACCCAAACATCGAGCTTCTTTTTGAATCCAGCTTTGTGCAAATGGTTTTTAACTGTTTTGTGGTCGTTCTTTAGCTCCTGGGCGATGCTACGACTACTAACATGCCGGTCAACTTCGATTATTTCTGTGATTTTATCGACATTTGTGACGGGTCTGCCTGTGCAAGGTGCATCTTTAACATCAAAAATACTAGAACGGCATCGACGAAACCAAAATTGCACGTAATTAGCTCTTACACTATCGGGACCATAAACACCATTCACAATTTCAGCCGCCTGACTTGCATTTTCGCCTTTATAAAAAAAAAACTGTAAAATGTATCGAATTTTCTATTTGTTGACTTCCATTTTTAACACCCTGTAACTGAATGAACCTAAAAAAAACAGCAAAATAATTTTTTTAGTGTGAAATGTCACCTTGACAACGAGCATAAATCTGAAATTGTTTGATCGATACAACCAAAAAAATAATGGATTTCTTTTTCCCCAAACTTATATATTGATTTTCCCCGATGATCATTTTATGCCAGTCATTTTGACGCGAATCAAATTCCTTTTAGTATTCAACTTTTGTATGTAACTTCATTATTACTTTAAGTATAAATTAAACGCCTTTTTCTAAACATTTACCTGGCTCTTTGTTGGGAATTGTACGGTTGACTATCAACGAATGATCGTCGGCCAATGTGAAAGGACTATTCAGCGTAAGTGAAGATGTAATATTATTTTTCGGAAGTTCCCGGAGTGGATTTTTAATCGGCACCTCTAAGTGTGAGGTGTGTAGAAGCCGATCCATTTCATAACATTTTTAGTCTCACCAACATAACTTAAAATGTATATATTTAAAAATAAAATTGATTGCTGCAATAATATAAAAATATTAACAAAAACAAAAAGATAAAGTTATGATTGTTTTAATAAATTAAATAAAACATTGACTTTGTGAGTAGACATGTTTTTAACTTTAAACTATCTTTAAGGTTACAATAATTTTATAGTATTTCCCTTTTATATGTAACAAGTACACGGACGAAGACAGAACCAGCCTACTTTTTGCTGATGCTCCCGTAATTCGGTTCCTGGAAGTTTTTAGCTGACCTGTTAAACGTATCTAATCTAGAATTTCCCAAGGGATCTGAATCCGTTGGAATTGTTTAAATCGGACCACCCTTTGCAAAGTTATACCCCTTTAAAACCCAATACCTATAAAATTTTCATATCTAATCTAGATTAAAGGTTTTCTTCGACTAGCCACATTAACCTAAACCAGAATTTCTTAGGCAATTTAAAACCGTTGAAATTTTTCTAATCGAACTACCCCTTCCTTAGAGAGTGCACTCCTGTAAAACCCTAATTTTAAGAAGTTGACCGGAACCGACTTTTTTTAGGGTATGCTACATAATTTTAATCTAGATTTTTTCAGGAAACCCGAATTTGAAAGAATTTTTTTAATCGCAGCAACCCCCTGTGTGCTAACACCTTTATACCTAATTTTCAAAGTTATTAAAATTTTAATCATATATGAAAGGATTTTAATTCTAGTATTTTTTCCAATAGGATTCCTCATATTAGCGCTAAAAACCCCAATTGTAGTTTTCTCAAGCTGTGATACCTAAAAATCAATTTAGCTCTGCAGGTATTTTAAAACCTTTAAATCTTTTAAACGAAACGCGCAAACTTGAATAAAATAGCATTTATTAATAACACAGTATTATAAGCGGTACGCGAGTTACGTATCCCCCAATCATATATGTACAATTATATAGAAAGTATTAGAATTATTAGAAAATTATCAGGAAACTTAAGTTAGATGCATGTATCTCAAGGATAAATAAGAAAAGGTTATTGAAAGTTCACAAGCAAGTTGTGAGAACGGATGTGAATACATTGTATTCCAGACGTAAGTGATACTGCAGGTGCAGGTCACAGACGGTTAAGAAACCGCAATTTAGAAATTAAGATTGTTACATTGTATAATGAATAGAATAAAGAAATAAGCAGACATGAGCTCTGCAATTCCCACAGACATATGAGGGGCAGGAACAACATAAATACCCCCGGGAGCCCCAGATCAGTCAGTCAGTCTTGAGTATTTCAGCTTTAACATTGTTGTTTGCTTAGGCTACTCGCCCTCAATTAAATTTAATTAATAATAAATTTCGACTCAGTATAAATTATATCAGCTTGTCAAAATTCTGCATGTAATATCTGTTTAAGAAATAAAATTGTTACAAGAAGTTTTGGAAGAAGTTTTTAAAAAGACCGCTCCCAAGGTCCGATACGTAACTGGCGTAATCGGTAGGATCGAGAAAGGCACTACGAATTCAAAAATCGGAAGAATTGGTGACCAAGAATTTCAATTCCCAATCTGGAAGGACCCAAAAGTTGGACAAGGTACAAGAATTGACCGAGTCCAAAGAAACAAACTTGGACAAGGTACAAGAATCGACCGAGCCCAAGGAAACAAGCGTGGACAAGGAACAAAAATCGACCGAATCCAAACCAATGAAAACGACGATGAAAATTATGTAAATTCATTTATCCTAAACCAATTTATTCTTTTTACAAATTTATTGATGCTAGCTAGTAAGGAAAATTTATATATATATATATATATATATATATATATATATAAATTTGATATGATAACGCCGTTCATTTACATTTCCAATGCTCCACCCGAAGGTACTACAGCCAGGAGGCGTGTTTTTTGTTGCCTGGAAATTTAGAATTTTGCCGAACCCTTGCCGTTCCAGGCAAGGTAGGGATCTTTAACGTGCGTGACAACACTCACACACGGGACCTCCATTTAACCTCTCATCCGAACGAGGGCGTAATTTTTGTTAAAAATGCTCACCTGCCATTTTTCAAGCAGTTGGCCGTGTCGGGATTTGAACCCAGGACCTTGGGATCCGTAGTCTTACGCTTACTACATTGATCCACGGCGACGCCTATATGATAACGCCGCACGCCGATGCAATAAACGTCCAGTTTCCTGCTGAACGCTGCCGCTCTGTGTTTTCTCTAATATTCTAATTTTAATTATGCCACGACTAGCCCAGTTTAATTCACACAGAGTGCACAACGTTACGATGATCAAATAATTTTACCCCTTCAAATCTTACCAGTCTGGAATGATAAAACGAAGTTAATCAATATTCGTATAATGAAAGGAAATAATATCTACACTTCACAGTTTTGTAATCCCTTAAATAAACCTTTCAATTAATATTATTTGGATCATTTATCCCAAAAATTATATCCCTTTAATTTAATTTAAAGTCACCAAAAACGACGCCTTTTACTAAAAAAAATCTAGAACGTTCAAGACCTTTTATCCCCTTTACGTAAATTTCAACTTATTAAATATTTTTGTTGACTTCTTACAAATTTGAGAAAAATATATTGCGTTTAAATTTAAATATGAAATGATTCCTTATACCAGTTAGCCCTGACCTGTAATTTCCTGATTTGCTGTTGCGTGTTGTGGATCAACACCCCTTTATTATCTTCAATCGAAAACCAATGCTCTGCTTTGTACTCCTTCACGTACATTTGAACCAATAATTCAGTACTTGTTTCCAAAAATTCACCTCGTGCTGTACTTTGTATTTTTCTGGATACGCTTCAGATCCTTTTTAGATCCCTCGTAACTTAGATCCTTCTTAACTTGGATCTCTCCTAACTTAGGCACACCTTATTTAGAGTTTTGACTTCGATTTCTGACTTAGATTTAGATTTCTAAATTAAATTTAGATTTCTGAATTAGATTTAGAGCCCTACATTATTATAAACATTTAATTTAAATTAATTAACAAATTTCTACTCACGTTTTCAGCAAAACGGCAAAAGCTTTTTCATATATCTTCAACGTAATTTGTCATCAATTATTATTATACAACACTTTTTACAATAATTTGATTTAAAATGTATTTATTTGAGGCGTAAGTTTTCGAATAACAGTAATGCAGGTTTGACATGCTTCAAATTGAGACTGCCTCTCCTTATCAAGTCTGGGCGTTACATAGCTTTCGAGATCTACATTTTTGACTGGTTTATCCGAACAGTCGTTCAAAGTGTTGTAACCAACCATGTTTGTTTTGGGCATTCCTAGCAGTTTTCAAGCTGATTCTGATGAAATTATTCTGTATTTACACGCTATGCTTGTATTTCCATTATTTTACGATTTTTGATCGCCTGTTTTGTTATTATTATTGGACTTTAATTTAGCTTATGTCTGTTGTTTATGTAGATAAAGCTTTTTAGAAAATTGAATAAATAACTGATGTAATATGAATGATGTGAATCCACGTGTTCCTGTTTACGTCTCATATTTAAAACTTATCTTTGAAAGTGCGTTTCTTATCAAAGCGCTTTATTATTCCTTCTTTATTCCATGCGTGATTGTATGAAGACTTACTATATGTTATCTTATCTCATGCGAATCTCTTATAAACTTATTGAACGCTTCTTGAAGTAGTTTAATTGCATGAATAATTATTTCTCCGCGGAATACGTGTTCTATTATTGAAGGATATGCTTACTGGCATTGATTAAAGTTAATTACGGTCCATATACAGGGTGTTAAATGTTTGCTATTTGCATAATATGTGAATTATTTATTTTCATGTTAAATAAATGCAGTTTTCTGATTCCTATTAATATTTACCTTTATTACGCGACCCTTACGACTCAATACACCCCTAAACAACCCCTTATCACAGCAATATATATATATAAATATATATATATGTACAGATTTTTATTATTATCGCAATTTATGCCATTTTATGAAAAGAATTACTTATTTAATACGAAAACTTATTTTTAAATACGAGAACTTATTTTTAAAACAAAACGAAACGAATTTAATTCAGGAAAGCTGAAATTGAAGTATAAAAATAGAACGCAATTAATTTTTACCATTTTATTACCGAAAGCTTAATGTATAAAACGCAATTCTTATGAACAATTAATTATAGAAACGATTATTCAAAACCCTCATCGAATTCTATAAATTATACACTTCAGCGCAACGAATTGGCAGAAGTGCGTAATTGTAGAAACATTTTTGTAATTATTATTAAATTAACCCATCACAAGTTGAAACGAAGCGTGCAAATCTAAAACGCACTTCTCATACAAATTTTTACCGAATACTATCACTAAATAAAACCTATTCAGAAAAATCCGAAGGACGTAACACTCATCAAAACCTTATGAAGTATAATTAAATATTTTTCAGCACGAAAGCATTCAATTATACACAAACATTTACGCAATTTATTGCAACAAAACTTATTACCGAGACTGAAGTTACACCAATCATGAGACTTAAAACCTATAATTACACAATTTTATTGTATAAATTATAAAGGAAACATTGATGCAACTACTGTAACATAACGATTGACTAAAAACTTGAAACTCTATAATTGGATATCCAAGGTAACGAGATTGTGCAATTGTAACAGAGGCATTTTAAGCACTTATCAATATAACACTTACGGAGGCGAGATAATTAAACCAGACACTAATTATTCAGCAGGACTAAAATAAAAAACAACTGACGCAGAAACATACAAAATATAACGTAATTACTGCAAGAAATTATTAACCACATAAAAACCTTTCAGAAAATTAAAACTCGCGACAACTATAACATTCGCGAAGTATAGAAATATACAAATCTAAGGCTACAGCAATTGACTCAATATTACCAAGTACAAAATCCCTCAATTTAATTATAACACCTTATAACTACGTATAAAATATAAGTAAAGCGTTTCTTTAGAAAACCCGATACAAACCAAACCGAAAAGTAAATTTCAGTTTATACAAAAACTTGATATTAATTAAAACCGAAAGCAACCCTTAACGACCATAAGTTCAGATATGAAGATTTACCTTGAAAGTATACCTCAATATAACGGAGAGCAAGCTCTCCTAGGCAATTTCATTACCGTGTGTGAGGTATTTTTGAAAACCTTTTACAAACCACGAGATAACGAACAAAATGTTCTACTTTTACGCCTTAAGTAAACTGACCAGAAGGGCACTAACGCTAATAGCCAGCCGAGACGATTTAGAACAATGTGAAGATTTTAAACGCATATTGATAGCATATTTCGGCAACCAAAGGAACATCAAATGTCTTATCGAGAACGAAATCATCAGAGTATATCAAGACCCCGCAGTAACCAAGAAATTCGCCAATTTACCGGAACTACAATTTAAAATAACACAAACCGAACATGGCGAAATAATCAAGAAACACAAGCAACTAGAACACCTAGACTTGGACAATCTCAACCACGCCATGAAAATAATGTACAATTATAAAGAACACTTAAGTGAGTTGAAAGTGCCGAAATTATACTACAATAATATAAGCGTTTCGACAATTTTATTAATCGTTTTAATCATTTTATTAATCATATATGTATTTTACAAAATGTATCTTAGATATAAGAATAAAGAAAGCAATTTTAGACATAAGGAAACAAAAGTAAATAAAGAAGTAATAAATGTACCCTTAGGGACAGTGAATTTTAAAAATTAAGTAAAAGAAATCCTTAATTTTTCATTTACGTCGGAAGGAGTTACGTATTCCCCAATCCATATATGTACCATTAAATAGAAAGTATTAGGAATTATTAGAAAATTATTAAGAAACTTAAGTTAGAAGCAACATTGTATCTCAAGGATAAATAAGAAAAGGTTATTGAAAGTTCACAAGCAAGTTGTGAGAACGGATGTGAATACATTGTGTTCCAGACGTAAGTGATACTGCAGGTGCAGATCACAGACGGTTAAGAAACCGCAATTACTTAGAAATTAAGATTGTTACATTGTATAATGAATAGGATAAAGAAATAAGTTGACATGAGCTCTGCAAGTTCCCACAGACATGTAAGGGGCAGGGACAACATAAATACCCTGGGAGCCCCAGATCAGACAGTCAGTCTTGAGTACTTCAGCTTTAACATTTTTGTTTGCTTAGGCTACTCGCTCACAATTAAATTGAATCAATAATAAAGTTCGACTCAGTATAAATTATATCAGCTTGTCAAAATTCTACATGTCATATCTGTTTAAGAAATAAAATTGTTACAAGAAGTTTTGGAAGAAGTTTTTAAAAAGACCACTCTCAAGGCCCGAAACGTAACTCGCGTTGTTGGTCAACCAACATTTTGTAGATTACAAAAACAACAAAATATTAGCCGTCCAGCGAATACCAAGGGGAGGTAACACGTACACTCAGTCTACCAGGATAGAAGGGAAAGGATTCGGAAACAGTTTCCTCTGCTGGGGGAGCATTATCGAATCAGATGTCTATGTACCCGATCGCATAAGGATTTGACATAACATAAAAAACGCCACATAGTTACACAAAAAAAAATTGTTGGGATGGGAGTCGGACCATATTTTCTATATATTTTCAGGGTCGCTAAAACAAAATTTGACGTTCTTCGACTTCTTTGTAACCCCATAACGCAAAACAAGTTTTTATAAATTTTATTTAAAAACAGATACAAACTAAAAGTGGGTCGCGCACCGGACCGAGGTGGGCCGCGTGCCGAGTCGAAGTGGACCCTTCTATATATTTTTACTATTTTACTTAAAGTATGTTCTGTGTAATGGATATATTACCAAAAATTCACGTAGAATGTTTTTTGAGCTACTTATTTATTTGGATTCGAATTAATTTAAAAGAACCTAACCCAAAATGTTATAAAAACTTACCCTTAATTTTTTTTTATTAACGAGCACCACACAATAGACTTCTACATCGGTCGACAGACGTTTTTAAACTGAACAACTTGTTCTTCCACTAACCATTTTTAACTTGTAGGATATTTCTTCGAGATAAATATGTTGTGACCTATCAAATTATATTAAAATTTTCCTAGCTATTTTTTTAAATCAAAGCGGATTTCTAACCACCTGCATCATTTTTAGCATTTTTGCCAAACCATACTCTTAGCGGTGCTTTTAATATGAACCCGCCGTGTAAGGTGTTCATTAACATTGCTTTTTTCTCAGCTACTTAATTCTTTTAAAATTTTTCAAAGCGGAGCAACCCCTACTGAATTAAAAAATACACCTTTACCAAATTATGTAGTGTTTATCTTTAATCTTCGTTTAAACAGCATTGCTCTATTTTTTGAGATAAATATGTTGTGTGACCTATCAAATTATAAGAAAATTTTCTCAGGTATCCTAATCTGAAATAATTTTTTAAATCGGATAGGACTCCTAGCCCCAGCGTCATTTTTAGAATTTTTGTCAGAAGTTACTCTTAGCGATATTCATTATACAAACCTACCCGTTTAAGGTATCCATTAATATTGTTTTTCCTCAGCTACCCGAATATTTTGGAAGTTTTCAATTCGGGCCATCCCTCCAGCCACTTCCGTCATTTTAGATTTTTTGCCAAAAGGTGCTCTTAGTGGCGTTTTTTATATAAACCCACTGTGGAAGGTGTTCATTAATATTATTTTTCTCCAACTTCTCAAATCTTTTGGAATTTTTCAAATTGGAGCATCCCTCTACCCACCACCACCATTCTAAATTTTTTGCCAAAAGGTGCTCTTAGCGGTGTTTTTAATATAAATCCACCGTGTAAGGTGTCCATTAATATTGCTTTTTTTCTCAACGTACTTTTATATCAGTACTAATTACTACTGCTTTTTATAAAACCTTATTCCAATGGTGTACAATGTAAAAAACAATTACCTACTCATTGCTGTCATGAAAATTAACAGATTTTATGCACGAAAGAATCAGTTCTAATAGTTAAAACACTTCTAGATTCGTATTAAAATTTGCAAAATATCAAACTATACTTGTCTTAATAATTTATATTAAAAAATAGAATAAATTTACATCGAATTTCAGTAAATAATTTTAGAAAACCTTGTTACATGCCAAAATGGCATGTAGCATGTTTTAGTTTTAGTATAATTTATAAGGTAATTCCCGCGTTTTTTAAAATTAATAACATTAACTTCCGTTGTCGCTGACAGTCGGGTCTACGCAGAGTGAATGGCGGAGTGCGCGCGTGGTGTTAAAAAACGCCATTAAGTTACGAACCCTCGACGAAACAACATCTATCTTGGTGTGGTGTATCTTTTCCTTTTAAGGCATATAGGTTCCTTTTTATCTTGCCTTGTGTCGTTCTTCTACCTGGTGTTCCTTCATCCCCTACGAGCATAGAAGACACAGGAAGAACGGATGTAATGATTCAACGAGGCGTGAATTGAACCCATCCTGCAAAACATCGTGGGACCCTGAGAATGTAAGTACTTTGTTTTGATTTAAATTGTGCTTGCAAATTGACTTTAAAAGCGGTTGCATCACCCTAAAAATGTGTTCGGTATAAGTTACAATTGGCGGGAATCATATCGCGAGTATAACAATTGCGCAGTATAACGGTTGCCCGAGTGTAACAAGCTAATTTTTCAATTTCGTTTAAACTTCTCAATCGTCCACATCACTGTAAGGCACTAAGAACTGCACTTACTTACTAAGTGGATCAGGTCGATTTACTGGAACAGATGCTATAATGGCAGGAATCAGCCGTGTCCTCGCTGATTATTCGCGTACATACGGGGGCAAAATTTTCCATCTTCCAACAAAAGAAATTTGTAAGTGTAATGCAACTTACCCAAAGAAAAAATTTTGTGAGGTTTCAAACATAAACTTTTGCAATAACCAGTTTAAAAAAAATTATAGCATGTAATAACAAGAATTTTGTAATTTTAAATTTGTAGTAACTTCAGACGTAGATTGTCTTCCTACTCGTTTTGATGAAAAAAAAGGTGTTTATCAATGGAGTGCCAGTACTGTTGTATATATTGCTATTCCGCGTAGTGTTATAGAAGAAGACCATTTTTCTGTACCTACGATTCTAGCAACTATGGAACATCGTTTGAAGGCAATTAAATATTTTCAATATTCGGATTTTGGTATTTTTGGATAAGCACCTGAGCGTACCGACGTTGTAGGCGTTATAACTTAACATCAGAGTAAAAGACTTCGTTCAAATAGCGCAAACATATCATGTAATATTCTTTGAAATTTGCTTATGTCTAACGAATTCTCCAGACATTAAATCTAGAGAATTCTAAGGTAGCATGATTATTTTCACGAACTAGATTATTATAAAATTAGAAAACTCTTGAAAACATTCTATTCTCAAACAAAAAATGCAATCTCCACAGGAGCCAACTGATACCATCTGTTGGGTTTTGTATAATATACCCTCAACTTCAAAGCACCGTTTGTTTTACATTTTCACTAATAAAAATCGCTTTTCAAATCACAAGGTATTAGTTAAAAAGCTAGAATTATCTCTAGTGTATAATAAATCACATTGAGTATTAACATTGAATTGATGGTATTGGCGGTTTCCAGGTCCCTATAAAGAATAAAATATAAACTTATCTGATTGTCAATCATTTGAAGGTTTATTAGCGGAACTTTACAAAATAAGCTTACTGTAAACTACGTACGTTCTCACATGAGGATATAATTGCTTCAATGTAAAAGTGGGCATCAGACCGTTAGGCTTATATCTAAGCGAGAAAAGGATAATGAAGAACACCACGCCGTTTCTTAGTTCAATCGGCAAATTAAGTGGTCTTAACACAGGCACTAAATTCTGCCGTTCTGTACAACTATCTTTAATTAATTACCCCCACTCGTTCTAAGTCTAATCAAGTGTTTAGACTGGCATCTTTTAAAATTCACGAGTGAAACAAAACAAGTAAAAGAAACGGGTAAACCAAAACAACTTGATTATAATAACTAACTTGAAAATATGTGTGATCGACTGATAGACCTGTTGCAGTATTTCATGTTGGACGACGCATGGTTTCATCTGAGTCTATTAAGCCATAATGGGACAGCAAAGTGCAGTAATGGTGTAGGAACTTTGAAGCTGGACGTGCAGATGTTCATGATATAGGCGGTCAGGGAAGGAAGCGAGTGTTAACCAACCAATGATCTTGTTTAGCAGTAGATCAGGCGGTTAGAGAAATCGGCGGTTCACAATCTATGTGCTGATCGATTCGTTGCAGATCGGTTTGTTTAATTAAAATATTGTATTTATTATTTAATCTGAATAACAGTTAATAAAATTAAATGTCTATGAGATGCATAATAGGTCAATGAAGAATATCGTAAAGCCTTAAAGCAATACTTTCTCATTAGGTAAGTATGCAGATAAATTATTTCCAAACACATTTGCAATGTTAATGGGTGACGAAATTAACTATTTGGTATTTTCCAACGATTCTTAAAAGCAGGAAGTAGTAAACATGAAACAGTTAGTAAAAATAAACTAGTTGTAGGAAGATATTTCATACTTAAATCGTCAGTAGAGAAAACTGAAGTAAACTTCTAAGAAAAATTACGAATATTTAGTACCTTTTGGTTTGAAATTATACCCGCCAGTTAGTTTTTCTATGCACTGTTTTGAGAGATTCTTGCACACAATTAGCCTTTTTCTGAACATTTACCTGACTTTCTATTGAAAATTGTGCGGTTGGATGTCAACGGTCGCATAATGATCGTCGACCAATAAGAGCGGGACTGTTCAGCATAAGTGAAGATGTAATATTATTTTCGGTAGCTTCTCGGAGTGAAGTGGATGCTTTTTATCGGTACCCAAAAGTCTGAGATGTATAAATGCGGACCCCTTTTTTAAGATTTCTAGTCTCAACACATTAACATAAAATGTTTACATTTAAAAACAAAATTAATTGATGCAATAATATAAGAATATAAACAAATATAAAGAATAAAGTGATAATTGTTTTAATAATTTAAATAAAAACCGACTTTATTAGTAATTCTTTTAACTTTGAACTATCTCAATGTAATGAAAGATTACAATAACTTTAAAATGTCTCCATTTTATATGTAACAACATCTCCAAATATATTTTTTTGTTTTTTATATTTTATTTTTTCTTATATGGTTCACGCTTCATCAATAGATGAAAATTTTCTTTCATCTTGCATATAATTCATCACAAGTAGTGTAAATATATTCGTTCTCAGACAAGTTTTCCTATATCATGTGACGTACCTTTATAGCCACCACTTCAACCGATGAAGCTACAATACGTCCGAGAAACGCCCATATGTCACTATTTAGTGCTGGTAACTTACAGCATGTAACATCTACTAACCATGTTGGAACACCGACTTCATACTTTATGTGTATATTAATTTTCGTCAATGATTTCCATCTTATACCACAATTACAAATATATATTTTGCTTTTTATATTTTATTTTTTCTTATACGTCTCATATTTCATCAATAGACGAAATTTTTCTTTCATTCTGATATAATTCAGTTGTTTTCTGTAATGGTGTACTTCGCTGTAGTTCAACTCTATAGTATAGTTAGGTTCATCCAATCTCCCATCCGGTAAGAGATGACGTCACACTATGGTCGTCACTTCAATCAGTGCCGCTACAATATGCTCGAGACGCGTTTTATGCTAATTACTTACAGTATGCAACATCCATTAATTGTGTTGTAATCCCAACTTCTTACTTTAGGTGTAAATTCATTTTCTCCACTGATTTCCATTTTATGCATGAAATGTATATTTTACTTCCTATATTTTATTTGTAAAATTACATATACCCTACGTTGGCCATTGTGTGGTTGACAAAATATATGGGGTATAACATATATCGTCAAAGACATGGTGAAGGACAGAATAAGAAATTCCATATCAATCTTATATACCGTTAGTAACAAGAAGTGAAAAAGAAAAACTAAAATGATTTTTTTTTAATTTCATATTTTAATTGGGGAAGGTGAAGTACGAAAAAAACGCCAATTTAGTATATAAGAAATAAATACTAACTTAAAGTGATTAACTATACAGGAGCAAACTTTTATTAAAAAAGTTTGGTATTGAAAATGCGCTTTTATATAAGTGAACCTTTTATGCACCAAATAAACATTATTGGAATTTACAAATGATAATGACGTCGAATTGCCGAGAATGAAAACATTCAACGAATAGAATCCTATGTTTTTAAATTGCAGTCCGATCATTTGACAAGGTGTGCGTGCGGTGTACCAAGTTTAGCACGAGTCATGGTATGAAAATTCTGGAACAATAGTTGCATAATCTGAATTAAACGTTATAAATAACAGTAGATTCACTTAGATAGGATGACGGTTGATTTTTCAGTGAACCAGCAAAAAGTTAAAATAAATAAAGTACTACGATTAAGTAAGAATTATAAAAAATTTTTGTTGGTAAGTGCAATTAAAGTGTATGACATAGCGGATTGAAAATCGTAGTGGAATTTGTAAGTTTGAATTGTTTTGGTAATGCAGTTGTCTAGGGCTTTTGAGCACCATCCTAAGTAGCTTCTAAGCACCTCTTTGAGTAGTACCCTGAGCAGTACTATAAGCACAGTCCTGAGTAGCATTCTGAGGATCACTTAAGTACGACTGTTAAATTTCAAAATCGTTCCAATACAAAATATCAAATAGTACTGCAATACTTCTTCGGGAATTAATGATTTCACTAAGAATATTTATTCTAATCTAATTGGTTTGGTGATGCTGAAATAAAATTTGTCGTACTTTGGGTTTTAAATTTAAACTGGGCGTCAGTTTTGTGTAACTTTGTTTGGATATCAGTCCTTAAGATAGACGTCCGTGTTGGGAAACGGTTTCACCGATAATAATTCAAAACTACTGTAATCAAGGTCAGATTAGCTTTTAAATTTTATGTGTTCTAGAAAAAACAATTAAAAATATTGCAGAGGCTTTAGGTCTAGCGTTGAATGCACAAAAGATGATTGACGGCTCCCCGCTGCGTTACACACTTTCGAATCTGTTGATTGACAGGTAGACTTTGCACTTATAGACCACAATAAGTATATTCGAGAAGTTATTTAAGATTGCAAAAAGAAATCTTTTGCATACTCTGGATTATTTTTGATTAATCCATAATAATTGGATAGGGTATAAATAATCGTTAAGGGGTTCTGTAAGTTCAGTTTTAATTGTAGCTTCGATTGTAATACTTGAGTGCTTTAGAGCTTCAAAATATGTGACATAAATCGCCCTATTCAATATAAATTAATTATAGTAATTAGTGTATATAAATTAATTATAGTGCTTTGAGATTAAGTTAATTAAGACGATAGAACCGTAGCTTAGGAAGGTAATATTTCTACTGTTAGTTAAAGTTCTGAAAGTATATCGTTGTCAGCTTTTAGAAATTTAATAGTACTACAAGTTGCTGAAAAAAGTTTCTGTAACCAGTTTGAAAATAAAGAACTGTTGTCATTGCAAATAGACTGTTTCGTTACATTGGTGTCAAGTGGTGGGATTTTAGTGGAAATAAAAACATTTCAACTATATCTCTATTTGCATGCCAAAAGCTCGGACTCAATAGAAAATAGATAATAAAATTCTTTATGTTTGAAGTACTCAAGTCAAGCATGCAGAAAAGCTGGCAGCGAGGAAATTAAATAAAAATGCGGCAAAATAAGAACAAATTAGTTCCATAACAGTACAAGAGCCCAAACCCACTGTTCCGGCGATACAACAGCATGTTTCAGAATTTAAAAATATCGGATAATTCAAATAGACGTCAAAGTTCAGAGTAAAGACACCTTGGTAGATATACTTCAAGCAATTCGAGACTGCCGCGAGAGCTAACAGCTGGAACGATGGTAAAAAGACAAACGCGTTGATCGTAGCGTTACGAGGTGAGGCCTTGAATATTCTGCGGACCATACCAGACCATGACCATAGAAGCTACGGGGCTGAGAATTAGGTACGGCGACTCTTATTTGCAATAAGTGTATCACGCTCGAGCGAACAACCGTCATCAAAAAGTCAACGAGAATTTACAAGAGTTTGAAACACATATTGCACGCGTAGCGAGACGAGCCTACCTAACAGCACAGGATGGTTTTCTAGAGTTGGTTGCAGTGCAGATCTTCATTGATGATATGCGCGACGAGGAAATCAAGCAAGTAATACGACTGGCCGACCAAAGACTTTGCGTGATGAGTTGCCTCATGCTTTAGAGTTTGAAGTGGCAAAGCAAGCGATGCATTTAATCCGTGGCAAGGAAGGACGCTCTGATGAGGAAAGGAACCAAAGGAACGTAGAAGAGGTGATTCGATGGGTACTGCGTGTTACGTGCCAAGGGTCACTTAAACATTGTTAGTAGTTTAGTTTTAATACACGGAAGTTTCGCGGCATAATTTCAAATACGCAGTGCGCGGGAATTTTAAATAGACTAGGCGTGTGCTTCCGATACGTCATAATAGTGAGTTTGCGCAAATCGTGCAATGCTAGAGGGTTGGACCAATACTAGACGAAGTGGGGGAAGTTTCCGGTTCTCTCTCTATAACGTGGCTTTTTCGCCAATATCTTCGAGCAGAGTGGTCGCTTTTCTCTGGTAACGTATCGTTAGGTTTACCTATGTAGATATCCTACCTAATTATTTTGTTTGTCTACCCTCATACCTTATTTTCCTGCCCAATCCCTGCATAGGTAACCAATCTGCCGCCAACTAGGCGCACCGATCTCCACGACTGAGGATGAAGACCTCATGACTACCTTAGCTGACCGGAGCTGATTCCCGAACGCTTTTGAGAGCGTCGGCGTATCATCTCTAATCCCTCCGGGAGGAGCCCTGATTGGACTTGGTTAGAGGCCTACCCTAGCGCAACTTCGCGGAAATCTGGACCTATTATGTGAGTACTTTATTTTCTACTTTGTTCGCTGTATTATGTGTTATCTTAAATGTACCTATTTTTTCCGATAATTACGTCTTAAATTTATGCATGGAGGACATCATTGGTGGATGACCGCGCCCAAATCTGTATAAGTTTAGCGCTGCCAACCACCGATAGTGTCTATTAAACCACGCTTCCGGTGTTGTATTTATAGAACCTTTTAAATATAACCACGGGGTGTAATGTAAGATGCGTGACGAGTCGTCGGAGAAAGAGAGGCCATGACGCCAGAACCTCATATTTAGGTGGACAGAACCAATGTAAACGGTTTAAGGAAAACATAAAAAGCCGAAATTAATAAAGGGGGTCGATGGAACGGGGCGCAGAGATTCTGCCTCGAAAATGGTCGTCTGCGTTGCGCCGCTAAAATATGATGCTGTTGGTAAGAGTACAGTGATCAACGATGATTGGCAGTTTGTACAGTTGTGAATGACAATAACAATAACAAAAACTTGGGTGTCATTCTGGGTTGGAAAGCCATAGGAGAATGTCAATCCTGGCAGGACACTAGCCTGTTCGCTAACACCCTGAAATCGTACTAGGAATAATGAGATTTCCTCAAAGTAGAAAATGGGATCTTGGTGCGATCCTTGGAGAATAAAAACGGATCCGTGAGTAAGTTTCAGGTGATGGTTCCTAGAAGCCGAGTGTCGGAGGTTTTAAGACACCTGCATAAAGGAACCTTGGAAGGACACTTCGGTGTTAAGACTCTGGAAAAAGTCAGAGCAAGACCTTACTGAATAGGTTGCAAGAACGATGTAAAAGAGTGGTGCCGCAAGCGTCAGCTATGTGCACCATTCGGAAACCGTAAAGCTTCAATGAGACAAACAAATAGTTAGGCTTGTGATGATGAACAAAGGTCTGGACCGAGCTATGATTGGTTCATGTCTCTGTACAACGGCACAGTCAAAGCGAGATTTAGAATCAGAAGAGATTCAAGCTGCTCTATTCGAACGTCCTCGGGTGCTTAAAATAAATTTGATGGTCTTGATCAACTTCGCAGAAAGACCATACCGTTAAAAGACCAAGATATGTGGAAGAAGTTGGCATAGCTTAAGCGTCAGATGATAGAATTTGAAGATAAGAAGTTGGCCACAAACAAGATCAGTTGTGGGTTCGATGGGTTAGAGTGCAGGATGGTACAAAATATGCTAGAGGTACTCTTTTAGAAAACCGAGGTCCAGACATTGGTGTGTGGTTACAATCCGAATGGCACGGCGCCTACTATGAAGAGTATTGATTGCTAGTTCTATCAACGTCGGAACTGGAGAAATGGTTTCAACTGTCCTTACCACCACAGGGAGTGCCAACGCCCTGGTCACAGAACGTTCTAGAGACAGAACAGCTTTACGAAAAGAACAACGTAGCACCTTTCGGTCTAGCGTTGACTAGAGTAATTATATTAGAACGTAGACGAAGGGTTGTATACACAAAAGATGATCGACAGCGTCTCGCTGCGTTATACCTTTTGGGATCTGTTAATTGACTGGTACAAGACTTTGCATTTAAAGTCCGCAAAAGGTATATTCGAAAAGTTATATAAGATTACATTAACAAATATTCAGACCGTAATTTGCATAATCTGGGTTATTGCAAATTACTCCAGAACAATTAGATAGGGTATATATTATCGGTAGAGGGTTCTGCAAGTTCACTTCTAATTGCAGCTTCGATTGTAATACTTGCGTGCTAATGTAAAGCTTTATGCTGTAGTTTAGTGCTTCAAAATAGTGACATAAATTACTCTACTGTTGACATAAATGGCCCTAAACGATATAAATTAATCATAGTAATTAGTGCTTTGAGATTAAGTTAATTAAGAAAGTAAAATCGTAGTTTAAGAAGGTTATATTTGTACTATTGTTTACAGCTCTGAAAGTAAATCGTTCCGAGTTTTTAGAAATTCTATAGTAGTACGAGTTGCTAAAAGAAGGCTTGTGTAACGAGTTTGAAAATAAAGAACTGTTGTTATTGCAAATGGGCTTTTCGTTACAATTTGCTTTGTGTATTTAATAATTTTAGGATAAAATTTTGTAGTTGTAAAATTTTATTAATTCAATATTTCTTTAGGAAATAATTTATAACGAAGAGCAATTTCACGAATCTTTGACTCAAATGTACATTTTCAAAGTAATAGTCGGAGGTTAGAATACTCTAACCCTGAGAGGTCATTATCAGTATATGCCAAGGATAAATTGATACTTTGGTGGTTATGAAAATTTTCATGTGTTTTGATCGCCCTTGCTTTCCAATTTTTATTTATTATTGGCATTAACTATAAATATTTTTTTTAAGGTTTAATATATCAATCGAGTCTGAGATTCAACTGACTGAATAACCGTGGAAATGGGGTCTTTTATTAAATAACAGAATCCGCGATTGTTGGATAGAGGAAGTGACTACGAGTTCAGAAACAAAAAAAAATGGCGTTCAACGTAAGGAAATATCTTCGTTGCAAAACCACAGCAGGAAAGTGACGCCCAAAGCGTGGAGCTCGATACATCATCATAGATTCCTATATGACTAGTGCAGTTGTTTTTCAAATTTTCAGCACCCCAGGTCCAAACGAATTTAGCACATCTTATATAAAACGAGGACGGAAAATTCAATGCTGTGGTTATAGATGATAGAGATATTATCAGAAACACATTAGAAGCTAGAAATATAGCTAAATAAAGCGAAAAGAAATTACATAGATTTAGGCGTGAAAATCAATAAAACTAAAACAATAAATGAGATGTAGGCAACAGAATAGCGGTAAAAATATATAGTAAATTTGAGTAAAAAAACTTACAAGAAACAAAGGAGATTTGCTGTGTAGGAAGTTGTATTTCAAAAGACAACAAAAGTAAAACGGACGTAAAAAGTAAAATAGTACCAGAACAGTTTTTTAAACGCAAGACTCAAAATTAAAATGTAGGCTAGCTCCAGATGCTAGGAAAAGACTCTTAATAGTCTATGTTTGGAGTACAAACGATACGATTGCGAATTATCGACATGCTCAAAGAAAAATTTAAGCTTCATAATAAGTTGGACAGTTGGTGGTCCGGGAACATTGAGATATCAGAACTGTAAAGAAAGGCAAGTTATGTATCCCCCAATCTTTATGTGTTATAAAATAGAAGTTATTAGGAATTGTTAAAGAAATTATTAAGTCAAGTGCAACAATGTAATTCAAGGATAATTAAATAAAGGTTATTAACAGTCGTGAGAACGGATGCAATACATTGTATTCCGGACGATAGTGATACTGCAAGTGGCAGGTCACAGACGGTTAAGAACCGTGATTACCTAGAAAGTAAGATTGTTACATTGTATCATAAATAGTATTAAGAAATAAGCAGTGCAAGTTCCCACAGACATATGAGGAGCAGGGACAACATAAATACCCCGGGAGCCCCAAGACCAGTCAGTCAGTCTCAAGTATTTCAGCTTTAACATTGCAGTTTGCTTAGGCTAATCACCCATATTAGTTCAATAAGTAATTATTTTTCGACTTGAGTAATTTTAAACCAGTTTGTTAAAATTCCATAATTAATGTATGATTAAACTATTAAAATTTGTTACAAGTTTTGGAAGTAGTTTTTAAAAACACCGTTCGCAAGACCCGAAACTTAACTGGCGCAATCGCACGGATCCAGAAGGGCACTACGAACCCAAAAATCGGAAGACGGGTGACCAAGAATTTCAATTTGCAATTCTGGAAGAACTCAAATAAAGTTGGAAGAGGTACAAGACCGAAACCAACCAAACAAATTTGGAAGATATACAAGCATCGATAGAATCCAAAGAAACACAACGTGGACGAAGTACAAAATCCACCGAGCCCACAGCCAGAAAACAAAAAAAACACGATGAAACTAATGTAAGTTCATTTCCTTAAAATCAATTTATTTTTGACAAATTATTTGATATTAGCTAGTAATAGAATTTTTTTAATTTTATTTTATTTATGTACAAATTTATTTTTAATTAATGCAATTTATGATATTTTATGAAAATAATTTACAAAGAGAAATTATTTTGAGAAAATTTATTTTTAAAGTAACAGAATTGTAAAAACGAGATAACCGAATAATTACTACGAATTATTTTTAATACAAAACGTAACTGGAGCACGAGAAAGATTTTAAAATACCAAAAATAGAACGTAATTAACTGTACCATTTAGTACCGAAAGCTAATGTATATAACGCAATTCTTATAAATATTTAATTACAGAAACGACTATTTAAAACTTAACCTTCATTCTATAAATTAAACACTTAGTGTCTAAATTATAGAAGCACTTGCAACTATTATTAAATTAACAAAGCCTGCAGATTTAAAACGCGATTCCCACATAAATTAATATCGGAAAACCTCAGTGAATAAAATCATTCCGAAACGTTCATCATAAACTTTATAAAAGCTATAATTAACTATCTACACCACTAAAAAGATTCATTTAAGAAACGCATCGCGAATTATAAAAAGTTATAATTAAATATTTTCAGTGCATAGATATCTAAATATAACGAAACAATTATTAAACGTGACACTTTATGATTAAATACTTCAGAAAGTAACGAGCTATATAATTGTAAAAGACGCAAATTATTCATTTTTACCTAGACTGAAAATTAAATCCTTCAGTTAACTTAAAACTTTGTAATTAAACAATTTATTGTATAAATTATAAAGGAGATTTTTGATGCAACTACTGTTACAAAACGGTAGATTAAAAACTTGCAACTTTATATTTAACATTAAAGGTAACAGTTATAGAGAAACATTTTATGCACTTCAATTAACACCTACAGAGCCGGAAATAGCAACTGACCATCACAGAAACTAATTAATCAGCAGGACTGAATAAAGGCGTAATTAAATCATAACTGGCGCAACAAAACGAACGCACAAAGTACAACGCAAATTATTGCAAGAATATTAATCCACATAAAAACTTTTCGAAAAATTAAAACCTGTAACAATTTAACATCCGCAAAGTATAAATAAACAAACTCAAGGCTACGGCAATTAACCAGAAATCACCAAACACAAAACTTCGCAATTTAATTAAAGCAATTCTTTTAATAACCCAACACACTTCAAACTGAAAATTAACAAACCAAACTTAAAAAGTCACAGTACAAACAGCGAAATAAATCTCAACTTTTACAAAAATCTGAAATTAATTAAAACCGAAAGTAACTATTAATTATTATAATAACCCTTAACAATCCTGAGTTAAGATATGAAAATTTATCTCGAAAGCATCCTTAGTTTCAATGGAAATCAAGCTTTGCTAGGGAATTTCATTACAGCGTGTTAAATATTTTTTAAAACCTTCTACAAACCCGAAGACAACAAAAGAAATGTATTACTTACGCCTGATATTAAGTAAACTGACCGGACGGGCACTAACGCTAATAGCCAGCCGAGATGACTTAGAACAGTAGGAAGACTTTAAACGCATATCGATTGCATATGTTGGCGACCAAAGAAACAAAATACTTTATCCGCAACCTGATAAACCTAAGAATGGAAAGTAAAATCCCCGTACGAATTCGGAATGAAATGCCAAGACGTGAGAAGTCTAATTTTAACAAAATTAAAAATCGAAAAACCCGACCAAAATATTCGCCTTTTAATGACAAAAATGTATGACGAAATGGCACTGGACACCTACATAAATGAATTATCAGAACGACTACAAGATAAAATCAGATTCCAACATCCCCAAAGTTAAGAAAAAGCCATGAATATGATAATAGATGAAGAAAATGTCACGTACTATCGAAACAGACTATATAACCCTAACGCGAATAAAAGTTATTCACCAATAAAAACCATACAAGCCGCGAGACAAACAACCACCCAACCAAAATTCACTCCATTTAACGTACAAACAAATCAACAGCGAATAACAACCCAAACTTTAATAACACGAATTTTAATAATTAGTTCAAACAATTTCCAAAATCAACGTTCAACTCAAATTTTACAAAACCCGCATTTTCACTAAAATTCGATCAAAATATGAACCAACAAAGACCAACGTTCAGCGCGAACCCTATTAGAAATACACCAATGAATAATAATAACAATAACAACCCTAACAGTTATTATAAACCAACCCTTTGGACACATCATCTAGTAACACCAGACAAAACGTAAAAATATCGCAAATCCGACCCAGCCACGACCAAAAACGAAACTTTACCTCAGAAGAACTATTTCACCAAGAAGTAGAAGAATTTGATAATGACCAGTATAATTACATTCATCCCAGTACAAACAATGAATCAAACCAATTAGAAAATTACGAACGTGACGAACCATGCGAAGCTTACGAGTAGGACAACAACGAAGAAAACGCGTGCTCAAATTTTCAGATAGACCGATTTATAAACGACCAAACCTAATAAATTTAAATAATATTAATCACCTAGTATTACCATATATAGAAATACCCCATGCAGAACGTAAATTACTAATCGATACCGGATCCTCCAAAACACTAATTAACCCCCGAACCTTAAAAACATTATTTAGACTTTGTAGAGGGAGAACCATTTAAAATTAAAACAGCCCATCAAACGACTTTACATCAATTCATAGCTAATATACCCTTACCCAAAACATTCAACGTAAAAATGAAACACAAATTTTTTATTTTCGAATTCAACTATAAATACGACGGACTAATAGGAATGGACCTTCTAAGAAAATTAAGAGTCAACATTGACATAAAAAATCGTTTATTAAGAACAAAACACGGACAAATCCCCATTAAATTTCAAAATACCCAAACCAAGCAAAAATACACGATAGAACCCCGAACAGAAAAAAAATCCCAGTAAATTCAAAAAATAAAGTAAGAATTATAAATCACATAACATTTCAACAAGGACTAAAACCCCCCACCGCCTTAGTACAAATAAAATATAATTACGCCACTACAACAATTTTAAACTTAAATAACTACCCCGTAGAACTATCTTTAACAAACCCAATTAACGTAGAGGAATTAAATTTTAACAAAATGGAAATAGATGAAAATTTAGAAAGCAATTACAACCCCGTAGAACACAACAAAATGTTAAGAGAAAATTTAAGTAACATTCACTTTAACACCGACATTAACAAAGAAGAGCATAGAGCAATTAAAAATTTACGTTTTGAACATCGTGACATATTCCATTGTGAAGGAATACCCTTAACCTTTACCAATACAGTTAAACACAACATCGAACTAACAGACGACAAACCGATCTTTACAAAAGCATACAGACTACTTCAGGCAAGCCAGGAAGAAGCCGGCAGACAAGTAGCAGACTTATTAGAATAGGATATCATACAACACTCCAACTCACCGTGAAGCAGCCCAGTATTAATAGTACTTAAGAAATTAAACGCCTCAGGCAAGAGAAAATATCGAATGGTAATAGATTACAGAAAATTAAACGAAAAAACGGTAGATGACAAATATCCACTACTCAATATAACCGAAATTTTAGACAAATAGGTAAATGTCAGTATTTTTCAACATTAGACCTCGCCTCAGGATATCATCAAGTAGAAATAGACGAGAATGATACATCGAAAACCGCATTCAGCACACCTAGAGGACATTATGAATATAAACGAATGCCATTTGGACTAAAGAACGTACCCGCTACTTTTCAACGAATCATGGACAATATATTACGAGGAATACACAACGAAAAATGCCTTGTGCACCTAGGCGACATCATAGTTTATTCAGCATCATTGGTAGAACATATAGAAAGATTAAGAGAAGTATTCGAAAGACTAAGAAAGGCACATTTTAAAGTAAAACTAGATAAGAGCGAATTTTTACAAAAGAAAGTATCATTTTTAGGACATATAATAACACCCCAAGGAGTTATGTCAAACCCCGATAAAACGAACGCAGTACTAAATTACCCCCTACCAAAAACTAACAAAGAAATTAAAGGATTTTTAGGACTTAGTGGTTATTACCGGTAATTCATTAAAGGTTACGCTCAGATAAGCAAGCCCCCGACGAATTGTTTAAAGAAAGGAAATAAAATTGAACACACCCCAGAATTCATTAAAGCCGTAGACAAAATTAAATGTATGCTCACGAATCACCCCGTATTAGAATACCCAGACTTTTTAAAACCATTCATACTGACAACAGACGCATCAAATGTAGCATTAAACGCAGTACTAAGCCAAGGAAAAGTAGGTAGCGAAAACCCATCAGCTACGCATCCAGAACCCTAAATGAAACTGAACAAAAATATAGTGCGAAAGAAAAAGAATTAGCCATAATGTGGGCAACAAAATATTTTAGACCATACCTTTACGGACGAAAATTTTATATATACACCGACCATAGATCATTAGTATGGCTATGCAAACTTAAAGAACCAAATTCAAAATGACAACGATGGAGAATCGGACTAGAGGAATACGACTAGGAAATCATATACAAAAAAGGAATTTATAACAATAACGCAGACGCCCTAAGTAGAGTACAACTGAACGCACTAGAAACAGAATCAATTATAGGAAACGTAAACGAGACAGAAATAAAAGAAGACCCACAAGAGATAGACACAATACATTCGACACAAAATAAAGAGCCAAAAACCGCGATTAAAATTTTAAACGAAGCCATCGATATAAACCCAATCAATTTATAATTACTAAAGTTTTAATTAACCCAAATCCTGTACAATATACAAAAATAGACAACAAGAAAATATACCAAATTCAAATAACTAAAGACGACAACAAGGAACAAATAATTAAAACTCTAAAAGAATACAACCCCGAGAAAAAACGATTTTACTTTTATTTCAACACTGAACATTTATATAAACGATTTTCAGAATTATACGTTAAACTATTCAATAACTCTGGCCTTGAACCTATTAGATGCACAAGAAAATTAATAACATTAGACGACCATGACTAAATAAACGATGTAATTAGAAATCAACACGAAGAAAAAATCAACCATCGTGGAATTAATGAAACAATAAAGCAACTTATAAGACGATACTATTTTAAAGATATGAAAGAATTAACCACAGACTTTTGTAACAAAATTTTTGTTACTTTAAATATCTCTATAAAAAAACAGTTCTAGCCGTTGTTATTTTACGAATTTGTCATTTAGCGTGAAATCGTTAAATAGTTTAATTTACTATAAGGAAGAACACCTCTTTCCTATTTACATTATTTTCATCTATACGAAGTATTTAGTAGTGACTCCTACGCATTTAATATCTGCAAATACCCTGAACGTAACTTGAGTTGCATAAGCTACAGGCGTTCTGAAGCCCACTTGTGCAATTGCTAGACACAACGTCTGCGCGTAAGGTGACGCGATAACTAGGGTGTTGGCAAGGAAGCGAATGCGGATCTTGCAAGCAACTACGAAGAGGTACGCTTCGTTGGAAGATGGATAGCCTTGTTTGCAAGTGGGGGCTGAGAATAGCTCTACCGTCGGTGAAGGGCTAGTGGTTGCCGCGCGGAGGCGTCACGATAGAGCTCTTGTGAGGCCGCCCAGACAACCAGGAGAGCCGTAACAACAAGTGAAGATAGAGGTCCATTAGTGCACATTTAGGAAACACGTTTGACAATGAGATTGGAATTTGGTTGTGTATTGTCGAATTACTCATTTTGAAGCTGTCCGAGGGAATGCATTTAGTAAAGGCATATTTCGTACCTTTCTAAATTTCAAGGAGATGGAATGTTATGTGTTTTGATTGTTCTACTACATTTATCAGCATCACCGTCGTGTAATTAAGACAAAACCAATCAGGTACTTATAAAACTATTTACTGAGAATTAATTTTATGTACTAATTACGGTCAAAGCTTTGATTTAACATTTACCAAATCATAAGAAACTTTTGTTAAAGAATGTAAATGTCAAATTTTTTTTGCAAGATATGTTTATGCTCAAATCCCACGTAAAAATCAATTTGAAAATTATACCCTAGAAATTTAATAGGTCAAATACCTTTTTTTTGTTCAGAACTAAATTTATTCATAAGAACTTTTAGATAATTTAAAAGTTGTTATTCAAAGCACGTACATAATGCACATGTTAATTGAGAAAAATAAGTATAAAGTTCACTTTTGATTGAAAGATGTTTACTTGCAATATGTTATGTGATTAGTAGAATATCTATGCCGCTTCTAACATATGTTGAACTGACTTTCTTTAATTTCATATAATGTTAGAGCCATATGAACTTTTTATGTAATAAGTTCTTTAGAGAATTTTTGTAAGCCAGAACAGATCTGTTTTATGGATGTTTAAGAACCCGACTGTATTAAATAATTTATAAATGCTAAGACCTCTCTATGTAGAGAATCAAATTCAGAGATTTTTGAAACTTACTTTATGTTGATTATATTGATTATAGAGAAACACATTAAGAAATTTTTGAAACTTATTTTATATGGATTATTAAATTTTTTTTAAATAATTTTTGCAACAAAAGAGAATAACATTTAAATTATACTTTGATATAAAACTTTCGTCTTTTTATTTTACTAATTGAAATTAACATTGTCCAAATTAGATAAGCAAAATTTTGAATGTGGAACTTAGAAAAAAGTTGATACAGTACCAGGTAATAGAAACAGAATAAGTAATTTCCAGTAGAGTATTTTTTTCATAAGTAAGGTGTTGAGATTTTGAATTCAGGCCAATCGATCTAAAAAAGATCGAAATATTTTGTTGTTGTAAGGCACAAACAGTGTCTTATATTTTATTTTTTTGTGTGACATTTTCTTGCAGGTCCGACATCGCAGAAGCTGGAGCAGAGGTCCAAGAGGTTTCCAGAGGTAGTGCTTATTGTAATTTGTATGTTTTTTGGTAATCATTATATCCTATAGGTTTCTGCGTCTTCCTGTAGGATACTTTAGTTTTGTTTATTGTCTATATAGATGCAGTGGCGTCCATTTACGTTTTTTTTGTTCCCGTTTGTAGTCGAGCCCACCCTATATCCACGCCCAAACTCATTGCTCACCCTTGGGGTAATTCCCAGACTAAGCCGCGAATATAGTAAAGCTCGTGGGTCCACCGAGGTTTTGTTCACTAATTGACCCACTCCATAATTAAATTAAATAAAAGAAAAAAAGTAAGTTTCACTTGTAGTGGAGTGAAACAATTAAGTTTCACTGGGGCCCACTTAAGTTTCACTTTATTAACCAATGTGAACTATGCGACAAGGCAAAATACGACGGAACACCTCCAAAAATACCCTTAATGTTAATCAAAACACCCGACAAACCTTTTCAAAAATTAAATGCCAATACTCTAGTAGTAGAAGCACAAAACTTTCTTACCAAAATAGGCCAAGCAATACCCATCACCACTAAAACTAGCACTGACGTAACCCAAGGATTTTTACAATACTTTACATTTTATGGCACACCCGAAACAATAACCTTAGATAATGGCAGCGAATATAAAAATGAAACGATACAAAACACTTTACAACTCCACAAAATAAAAATTCATTTTATAACTGAAAACCACCCTGAATCGAACGGATTAATTGGAAGATTACATTCAACCCTGTTAGAACAGATCAGATAACTAAGATTAACTTACAAGAAGGAACGCATCACAAATTTAATGTCATACGCACTGATCGTGTACAACAATACAATCCACTCATCAACAAATTTTACACCCCCAGAATTAACATTAGGACATTCAGATTCCCACACCCCTTATGACATACATTATAACAAGGAAATATATCAACAATATGCCAAAGATCACAAAGAGAAACTAAAAATAACTTATGATAAAGTAAAAGATAAATTAGACAACGACAAAGAACTTATCAGCACAACCCGTAATAAGAATACCGACGCAAATAAATTTTCAATAGGATAAACCATGTATGAAAAAAATTTTGAAGTAAACGACACAAAACGGCACCCAGAAATTTAGGCCCATTTAAAATTAAGAGAATATCAGACAAAAATATAGCCGCAGTAGACAACGGCAAGATAATAAAATACATTCACTTGAAAAACCTAAGACACCCTGTAATTTCAGATGGACAATCATCACCCTTACCGTCAACCTCCGCCCAGGTAGAACGGACAACGAAATACTAATTGAAGATATAATAAACAACCCCGGTATACTACCAATAAAATTGGGAAGTATGCAAAATACAATAGATTACTGGACATTCGTACAAAACGAGAATTTCAAATAATCAAAGACAATTATTATAGACTAAAACAATCAATGGACACAGCCAAATTCGGAAAGGAATGTGCCATAGAAATGATTAACTACAATAGCATAATAGAAAGCATTTTAAGAAACATAGAAGATAAATTTAACATATTGATACCCACAGAACAAATTGCAAGACGAAAAGGAGGATTAATTAACGGACTAGGTAACATAATAAAAGATTATCACAGGCAATTTAGATAATCAAGACTCAGAACGTTATGACAACGCAATTCAGCAACTAATTGAAAATCAAAACGATATAAAAACCATAATTAGCAACCAAATATCACTAACCCAATCAACTATTATAAAATCCAACAAAACATTAAGAAAGCTAGTAAGAAATCAAGATAGTATAGTCAATAGAATACGAACCCTTGTGATTAATGGGGGTTTAAGGAGATGATATAAATATGCTATTATAGGGAAGGACCAATTGCTTTTTGTAGCAATAACAATAGCGGTGGAGCGGTTATGTAATAATTAAAAACAACTACACCAAACTACTTAATAAAGGGTATAAATACCTTTTATCCTGTGCCGCTGTGGGCAATAACGTTCACACACAAAAGCTTTTTACGGACCACCAGTAACACGCTCGACCGGGTGATATCGGTGTCGCTTTCAAAAGCTCTCATACAACCGGCTTCTGCAAGGGTTCGGATGCGACTGTGTTCTTCAACGCACTTCCACTGTCGGTATAAAATGTTTCACTCAAACCGCAGGGCGAATGCACTGATGGTATTTATTGTCACAAATACCGAATTGTTCGATGATGACGTAACATACCGCCCACCAAATTCATAGAATTTTGAAAAGGAGGGAAGTAGGTTGGGTGAAGGAAATCACATGGGATTTGACCTTGCTAGGAAAACAGGTAACGAAAGATAAGGTGGTACACTACAGCGAGCGATATTACCAACTATGCAAAAATAAAAATATATATGTAAATAAGCAAATATGTAAAAATAATATACTACTATACATGTAAGAAATGTGCATATACATCTAAACATAAAAATAAAATTAAGATACCGGTAGCGGCGCTAGTTTGACCAAAGGTCGTTTTAGTGTGCCATGTGCAGTTTTGATTTCAGCGACACGTATAATACCGTCCGCACCGGGAAAAGTATTAATAATACGACCGAACTTCCATTGAAGTGGAGAAAGCTGGTCGTCCTTGATGAGGACAATAGTGTCCTTTTCGACTTGTCGGACACCTACCTTAGAGTGCCATTTAACCTTTTGATTCAGAGTATGTAAGTACTCATGGCTCCAGCGAGCCCAAAAGTCTTGGTGGAGTTTTTGCAGGAGTTTCCACCTGCTTTTTAATGGTAAAACGTTGGTTGAATGGTCCTCATCTGGTGGTGCAGAAAGAGGCTCCATAGTTAGGAAATGACCTAGTGTTAGGCAACGCAAGTCATTTGGATCCAAACTCAAAGCGCAGAGTGGCCTTGAATTTAGAACAGATTCAATTTGTGTAAGAACTGTGTACAGTTCCTCAAAGGTAAGTTTTTGTTCGCCGATTACGCGAGATAGGTGTGTCTTTACCGACTTAACACCGCTTTCCCACAAGCCACCGAAGTGAGGGGCGCTAGGTGGATTAAACGACCACTTTATCTTTTCTGAGGTTACTGCACTATGCAGATAACTCATAAGCTGACGATAGGCACCTACAAAATTAGTACCGCAATCGCTAAATATTTGAGAACAGCGTCCTCGCCGTGCTATAAATCGTCGCAAAGCGGCAAGAAACGCGTCTGCCGACAAATCCGAAACAAGTTCAATATGTGCTGCCTTAGTGGCAAAACAAACAAAAATACAAATATAGGCCTTAAGAGTTTTAGAGCCTCGCAGGCGGTTAGCCTTTATTAAAAGAGGGCCAGCAAAATCAACACCAACAATACTGAACGGTTTGATTTGGGTAATACGTGCTGCCGGTAGGTCTCCCATAGGAGGAGTTACCAGAACCGGTTTGGTACGAAAACATCTATGACATGATGATAAATAACTTCGGATTGAATTTTTAATGGAAAGGATCCAGAAATTCTGTTGGATAAGATACGCTGTGGTATTAACACCGGGATGGCAATACCTTTCATGAGTTGACCGAATGATAAGTTCGGTTAATCGGTGCCGCTGAGGCAATAACGCAGGAAACTTTTCGAAATAGGAAAGCGAAGAATGTGTCAAGCGCCCACCTACTCTTAAGATATTTTGTGGATCAACAAATGGAGAAAGTTTTCGCAAGCTTTTAGGTAACTTACGGTTTGCCTTGATCGAAGCTATTTCCCTTGAAAATGTAACATTTTGTACATGCCGGACGATAATCATGAGAGCATTGTGTAATTCAATGTCTGTTAAGGGACCCGTATGACGTTGAGCCATGGGTTTAGAAAATCTATAAATGTAAGCCACGATGCCTTGGATTTTATATAACGATGAAAAGCGGCTTAGTAAAATGTCAATAACGTTTGGATCTGTTTGAGCGACATATGTTAGGATCTTCTTTTCCGTAGTTACCTCAGCAATTGAGGTTGACAATGTCGGTTGAGGCGGCCACGAGTCACTAGGGTAGTGAAGCCATTCAGGCCCCGCCCACCATAGCGAACATGAAATAACCGCGCTTGGCATCAATCCCCGAGATGCAGGATCAGCCGGATTATGCGAAGATTTAATATAAAACCATCGGCTAGGTGCAATGATTTCTTGAATGTGGCTAACACGGTTTGCCACAAAAGTTTTCCACCGAAAAGGTGGAGAACGTATCCAAGTGAGAGCGACCGTAGAATCACTCCACGCTGAAACATCGGAGATGTCAATCAAGCCTTGATAAGACCGAATGGTAAAAGAAAGTAAATCGGTTAATAAAACGGCGGCACATAATTCCAAACGTGGAATTGAAATGCGCTTAATTGGAGCTACCTTTGTTTTAGCGGTTACAAATTGTACAGTTATTTCTCCAGTAGTTTGATTTATGAACTGGAAATACACTACCGCTGCATACCCTACCTCGCTAGCATCGCGAAACCCATGCAAATGACAAGTAAAAGGATCCGAAGGGGGTAAACAACGTGGTAACTTTAATGACGATAATAACGGCAACTCTTCTTGATACTGCTGCCATTGAGACGAAATGTCTGCTGGTGGGATGTCATCCCAATTTAAGCCTAACATCCACAGATGCTGGATTAGACGTTTTAAAAAAAGTGTTAGTGGTGCTAAAAATCCTAATGGATCATATATTCTGGCAACTTGTGAAAGTATGTTGCGCTTTGTACATATTGGGTTTAATGGTTTAACCCGAAATGAGAAAATATCTTCTGTAGGTGACCATTGAAGACCTAATATTTTTATTGATTCGTCAGAATCGAAATCGAGAGAAGTATATTGGCAAAAATCTGACGGAATGCCTTCCAAAATAGAAACTGAATTAGAACTCCATTTTCGAAGTTCAAAACCAGCCAAATGTAAAAGTCGGATAAGTTGATCTTTAATTTCGCGGGCCGATTGTATAGAATCTCCACCGGCGACGAAATCGTCAATATATAGATTTGACCGTATAGCCTCAGCGGCTAACGGAAACCTTTTGCCTTCGTCAATGGCTAATTGCTGAAGAGTTTTTAATGCTAGATAAGGCGATGACTTAATACCATAGGTCACTGTATTAAGCTGATAAGTCTGAATCGGTTCTTCTGCGGAGAACCGACAAACAATTAATTGAAACTTTCGATGTTTTTCGGTAACCAAAATTTGTCGATACATTTGGCGAACATCACAAGTAAAAACGAAACGATGAGAGCGAAATTTAAGTAAGATTGACGAAATGTCATTTTGGAGACTAGGTCCAGCCAATTGAGTGTCATTAAGTGACACGTTGTTTTAACCTTTGCAGAGGCGTCAAAACCACACAATTTTAGAAGTATGACCTTCCTCTTTAAACACAGGGTGATGGGGTAAAAAATAATTATCGTTCCCAACGGGCGGAGAATCGAGTAATGCCATATGACCCGCATCAAGATAGTCCTGCATGAAATTGTTGTATTGGGCGCGTAGCTCCGGTTGAGCATGCAATTTGCGCTCCAACGAAAATAGTCTTTTTTTAGCCATGTCAAAGGAATTATCAAAAACGGGCAAAGTATCGTTGAACGGTAACGCAACAATAAAACGACCGCTAGGGTCACGAGAAAACGTGTTTTCAAAAATCAAATCTGCCTTTTCTTCTTCTGGAGAAGTATAAGGCTTGGATGGCAACTCTTCTATCTCCCAAAACCGCCTTAGGGTCTGGTCGATAGGATCTTCTACAGAAGTAAAAAATGCTTGGACAGTATCAGACTGCAAGCTTTTGTGGGACCAATAATAGTCCAACCAAAATTGTATTTATGGCGGCAGGCTGAAGAAATTTGCCATGTATAACACCGCCATTGATGATGAACGGATAAACATCTGCTCCAAGGAGCATGTCAATAGTTCCTGGAGAGTTCCAGGTCGGGTCTGCAAGGTGCAGGCCGCATAAGTGTTCCCAATTATTAGGAACTTCAACGCTGGGTAATTTGCCAGATATTGACGAAAGCACAAAGTTGTTACTTCTAGAGATTTTCAGAGTCTAACATAGAGCGAATGGTGCAGCTGACGGCACCCTATTGACTGCTGAAGTTGTCTGCCCAAGTCCATAAATCGGAACTTGAGAACGTATCCGTGGAAGCCAAAGTTTGCTCACGCAATCGTCTCGAATAAAGCTAGCTTGAGAGCCAGGGTCTAAGAGTACCCTGATCTGTTTGTATCTACCAGACCGGTCTTGAACTTCCACAACAGCAGTGGAGAGTAAGACAGTAACCCCAAGATTTGAATTCGTCTGTGAAGACAAAACATTTGCCGGAATAGGAGGCTGACTGCGTCCTATTGGCATTTTTATGCATAGGTGTAGCGATCGGTTCAGCTGAACGGCTAGAAGCAGGTTGCGATTCAAAATGTAGCAAGGTATGATGCGGCTTGGCGCAAGTTCGACAGGAATTATAAGATTTGCATTGCATGGACGCATGGTCTGTTCGTAAGCAATTTAAACAAAGGCGTAAGCGTTTGACAATGTCGAAACGTTCTGTCGGAGTTTTCTTTAGAAACGATTGACATCTATAAATTAAGTGATTGCCTTTGCAAGAAGGACAATGGTGCGAAAATGAATTCTTTGAGTCACTGGAGCTACTTGGTGTATCCAGTGAAACTACGTTAGAAGAAACTCTTGGGTTAAACTGAAACGCTGAGGATTTCTTAGGCACTGATGTGTGAGATGTATGGACAGTCGTCGAATAAGAAACAGGTGCGGTTGAAGAAAGGGTTTCCAACGCTGCACATTGTTGAGTTAAAAAATATCTCAAATCCTCGAAATTAGGTATTTGCTTCGGATCCGATTGGAGTTCGAAGCGTTTTCTAGTGAACGGATCGAGTTTTTCTAAAAGCAAATCGACTAGAATAAAGTTCCAATGTTCAGTGGAAAACTTTAAGTTAGTTAGAACAGCAAGGTTCTCTGAAAAACAATCAATAAGTGCCCTAAGTTTCTTAGGGTCTTCTGATTTTAAAGGTGGAAAGTCTTTCGTTGCTTTCCAATGCAAAGTTGCCAATAAACGCGGAATGCTAAATCGCTCACGCAAGGCGTTATAGGAAATAATAAAGTTATCTCCCGAAATGGGTACCGATTTAATGATTTTTAAAGACTCCCCGGTACAGCAACTGATAAGATAATTTAATTTTTCGATATTGGACAGCGACGCGTTATTATAGACCAGACTGTCAAATAAATCGATAAAAGACGAAAACTCAGTTACCTCATTATTAAAAAGTGAGAGTTTTAACGGTACCAATTTTGATACCGTGCTGCTTGGAGCATTTTCCGTGATTTGTGCCCGCGTTTCTTGCAACGTTTCGAGATGCAGCAGTATGCAATAATAAGCGGAATCTACTTCCTTCCGTACAGCGTTGTAATTTAATGATTCTACCTCGTCACATGAAGCTAAGACAGCAACTAAAATTGTATTGAAATCTCTGTAAAGGTCATGTATTCCCCTTGTTTGAATAAGGAACAACGTTTTTAAAGTTGGGTCACTTTGTATAGCGTTGCTCAGTTCCCACATTTCTATAATGCGTATTTTAAGCAATTGGAGCTCTGCTACCTGTATTTTCTTGGGAGCCATTCTGACAGTTATTCTGAACGGCCTACAATAAATGCTATAAAACCGTAACGCTCAGATGTACGCGAAAAATGTTAAAATATTATGGGTTGTTGTTCAAAGCACGAAAAGGTAAGACAGCGTATAAACCAATAAATCACGTTTTATGACCATTAGCCTGCAATGTGGTCTTAAAACGAGACGTCGGAAACCTACCGGTTTGTCAAACAAAGTGTTTAGATAAGATGTACCGCTTAACAACCCGAGCGGCTTTTACCATCAAAAGATCACAGGAAAGTTTAAAACATGTGGCTTAACATATTGCCGAAAGATGCAACTTTACAACCTTATTCCTCTGCAGATGTATTAAATATTTTACGTTGTAAACCGACTGAAAGTTGTATGTGATACAAAACGTGCAATAGCTTTTAAATACAAAGCAAATCCCTTTCCTTTCTTATTTAAGAAGTATAAAGCGACTATAATTTTCAGGTTGCTGTGTGCTTTATACCGCTAAAATAAATTTAAAACTGAAAACTAACAAATTTGATACTAAAGTATTTGTATTTAATTTAACGAAAGTATGTAGCTAATATTGTACATATTTTACCCGCTAAATATGGAGCTTGAACACAAATTTAAAACTAAAATAATTACTTAAAAGCTCGCTGGTGTGCAAAGTGATATTTAATTTAGGACATGCGTATACCATAGGACTGGTGAATTCGGATCGACTTATAGGACCAATGATTAATGGGGGTTTAAGGAGATGATATAAATATGCTATTATAGGGAAGGACCAATTGCTTTTTGTAGCAATAACAATAGCGGTGGAGCGGTTATGTAATAATTAAAAACAACTACACCAAACTACTTAATAAAGGGTATAAATACCTTTTATCCTGTGCCGCTGTGGGCAATAACGTTCACACACAAAAGCTTTTTACGGACTACCAGTAACACGCTCGACCGGGTGATGTCGGTGTCGCTTTCAAAAGCTCTCATACAACCGGCTTCTGCAAGGGTTCGGATGCGACTGTGTTCTTCAACGCACTTCCACTGTCGGTATATAATGTTTCACTCAAACCGCAGGGTGAATGCACTGATGGTATTTATTGTCACAAATACCGAATTGTTCGATGATGACGTAACACCTTGAAACTAACATGCAAACCACAATGTTAGGAATGCGCGAATTAATTAAATTCAATACAATAATCACTCAAATAATATCAACCCTTACTTTAATCCAACAAATTTTAGCCACTTTAAAAAATGCCGTAACATTTGCAAAATTAAATACATTACACTCTAGTATCATAGAACCAACTGATTTGTTAAAAGAATTATTACGAATTAGATCATTTATAACTAATAGTAAATTACCCTTTGATGTATAGAATCAAACATTCTTATATTTGAAAAAATAGCTATAGTTAAAGGCTATGTAAAGAAAAACGACATAACATTTTTAATAGAACTCCCAATAGTAGAAATTAACAATTATGATTATTATCATTTATTTGCTTTTCCAATGAAAATTACTAGCATGTGTCAAGTTATCATCCCCAAAACCAAGTTCCTATCCTTAATGAACTAAGATATGGTTATACAAACGAAAAATGTACCGAAGTAACACCAAATCAATATTTATGCCAATCGTTAACAACAACCACTATTCAAGAAGACAGCCCTTGCGAAGTACAATTATTAAAATTTTCAAATCATTACGAAAAATGTGAAGTCAAACCCGTACAAATCACAAATGCGAAAATTCAAATAGTTACAGAAAACAAATGGATTGCCATATTTCCAACAGAAGTAATAGCAACCGTCCACTGCAATCAAGACGAGAACAATCTAGCACTAACCGGAAGCAAATTAATCACCCTTAAAGAAGACTCTTATTTAAAACTGAAAAATGAAATAATCAGAGTGTATCAAGATCCCATAGCAACCAAGAAACTCGCAAATTTACCAGCGCTACAATTCAAGACAACGCAAACAGAGACGAAGCAATAATCAAAAAACCCATGCAACTAGAACATCTAGACTTAGACGTACTTAACCACGCCATAAAATTAATGGAAAACTATAAAGAACACTTAAGTCAATTAAAAGTGCCCAAGTTACACTATGACAATATAAGCGTTTGGACAATTTTATTAATCATTTTATTAATTTTTCTAATTATATATGTATTTTACAAACTGTATCTTAGATATAAGAATAAAGAAAACAATTTTAGACTTAAGGAAACAAAGGTAAATAAAGAAGTAACAGATGTACTCTTAGGGACAATGAATTTTAAACAATGAATTTTATGAATTTAAAAATTAGGCAAAGAAAACCTTAATTTTTCATTTACAACGGGAGGAGTTATGTATCCCCCAATTTTTATATGTATTATAAAATAGAAGTTATTAAGAATTATTAGAAATTGTTAAAGAAATTATTAAGTCAAGTGCAACAATGTAATTCAAGGATAATTAAATAAAGGTTATTAACAGTTGTGAGAACGGATGCAATACATTGTATTCCAGACGATAGTGATACTGCAGGTGTCAGGTCACAGACGGTTAAGAAGCGTGATTGTCTAGAAAGTAAGATTGTTACATTGCATCATGAACAGTATTAAGAAATAAGCAGACATGAGCTCTGCAAGTTCCCACGGACATGTGAGGGGCAGTGACAACATAAATACCCCGGGAACCCCAAGACCAGTCTATCAGTCTCAAGTATTTCAGCTTTAACATTGCAGTTTGCTTAGGCTACTCACTCATATTAGTTCAACTAGTAATTATTTTTCGATTTAGAGTAATTTAAAACAAGTTTGTTACAATTCCATAATTAATGTCTGATTAAACTAATAAAATTTGTTACAAGTTTTGGAAGTAGTTTTTAAAAACACCGCTCCCAAGGTCCGAAACGTAACTGGGGTCGTAGCAATCATATTTTGATGTTCGAAGGACGAATTAGCACAGAGGGCAAAAGGTAAAGTATGTAGAGGACACAGGCTCAAGTATATGATCAGACTAAGAATAACTTAGGCGAAGACAATTACAGGGCACTAAAGGAGTTAGCTCAGGTTAGGAGCAAACCTTGAAGTTGTGTGTGTGCGCGCGCACACAAACGCGTGTGCGTAGATCCGTGTGTGCATGTGTGTGGGCGTACGCCTGGGTGTGTGCGTGTTGGTGCGCGTGCAAAAGTGCGAGTGCGTGTGTGAATATGAATAATACTGTAGGTGAAATTAAATATAACAATATTAAATCGTTTGAATGCAAATTAATTAAAGATATTTAGTTAAACAGGTCATGGATCGTAAAAGAATGTTTGTTGCTTTGATTTCTAATTAAATAGATTGAAGGTAAAATTTTATCTTTTTTATTAATTTAATTTAAAAGCATGAGCGCAGAGTACATTATCTAAACATAAGCACAAAAAAAAGAAGGAAAGAGATGACTAACGCTTCTGAAAATTCTTTTTCCAATTGTTGTCTTAGTTTTACTAAACTCTTGGTCAAAGAGAACATAACAAACATCAAAGCATCTTCAAGGAATAAGTGTTTTGAACGAAACTTCACAAGTAGCCAGCAATTTCTAATATAATTAGAGATTGTATGCAGGTGTCACTCTTAAATTGCTACCTGCTTAACCTACCACAAACTTTGAAGGACAAACTCCGACAATAACCCTGAACCTCTACTTCGAAATGACCGAGCGTTCTTCTCTGAATGTTAAACGGAAATATTGCATTGAAATTTTTCATGTATTAGTCATACTTAATAAAAGACTACATTTAAAGGACTTCTCGTCTTCCAATGTTAAACATTTGTAAGAATTGATGTAGCTTACAAAATACGGGAGAAGTTGGGAGTCGCAACTTGGCAACTATTTGCAAGAAACTACAGCATTGTTCGTTTGTTATAGCTGTACGAAAAATTTACAAGAGACAGGTAATATAAACTTCACCATTATGTGCTACTAATCTGAACTGAAGGAAAAAAATTCTTTAGTAGTGCCAGAGACGAGTTTGAATGTCAACTTGATAATTTAACAAACGTTGTTTTCAGAAATAGCACGTTTCCGTGTAAATCGCCTTCGAATACGTTTCAAGATGGCTAAAGCAACTCTTTAAAACACTGTTTTTCTATTTAATTCACCTACAAAAATACACTGCCAAATTAAAATTTTGGCAATAGTTAAAAAACGTGCACTAATTTCGGCCACGTCCAAGAATTCATAGGCATTTACGTATATTTTGGACAGAAAAGCGAGTAACAAGTTGAAATCGGTCAGCAATTTCTAGCACTTCTGTAAACTTGCTCAATGCTACCCCTAATGTGTCGTATATTTGAATTATCCAATGCTCAAACCAAAAGAACTACATTGGTCATGAGGTGGAGACTTTTTACCCACAAATTGAGAATTTTCATCAACATTTGTCAACCCTAACAAGATATGTATCTTTGACAACGCCCACAAAGCAAATCTTCATTTAACCGTTCAAGGGAGCTTTTTCCGAAAAATTCTTATCTAACATTTTTCATGTGTTGAGAATCGAACCCAGGACTTTGAGATTAGTAGTCACACCCAAACCAACTAATCCACGGGGACACCTGCGTATTCCACACCGCAAAAATTGAGTGTTCACTTGAAATTTGATCGTTGATTAGGGAAAGGTTACTGGCCGAAGACGTGTATCCAATTATCCACTGCTCCATACGAAAGTATTACGTTGGCTATGAGGTCTTTTACCGAGAAATTAAAAAATTTCTACGAACCTTCGTCAACCCTAACGACATATGGATCATTGACAACGCTCACAATGTAACCCTCGTCTGACCGTTCATTTGAGCAAGGTTGATTTTCTGAAAAATGCTCATCTAACACTTTTCAAGTGTCGAGAATCAAAGCAAGGACTTTGGAATTCGTAGTCACACCCAAACCAACTAATTCACAGGTACGTCTGCGTATTTCACGTCGCAAAAATAGAGTGTACCTGAAATTTGGTCGTTAATTAAGGAAAGGTTACAGACTGAAGCCGTGTATCCAATAATTCAATTCTCCACCTTAAAGTACTACATTAGTCATTTACCGGGAAATAAAATTTTTTCACAAATCTTTATCAATCCTAACAAGATACTGATCTTTGACAACGCTCACAATGCAACCTTCATTTAACCGTTGCAGGGGCGATTTTTCTGAGAAATGCTCATCTAATGTTTTCAAACATCGAGAATCGAATTCGGGACCTTGAGATTAGTAGTCACACCCAAACAAACTAATCCACGAAGATTCTTGCGTATTCCACACTGCAAAAATTCAGTGTCTACTTGAAACTTGGTCATTGATTAAGGAAAGGTTACAGACGTGCATCCAATAATCCAATGCTCCACACTAAATTACTACATTGGCCACGAGGTGGAGTCTTTTTACCGAAAAATTTAGAAAATTCACTAACCTTTGTCAACCCTAGCAAGCTATGGATATTTGACAACGCTCACAATGAAACTTTCATTTAACCGTTCATTCGAGGAAGGATGATTTTTCTGAAAAATGTTCATCTAACATTTTGCGAGTGTCGAGAAACAAACCCAAGACCTTGGAATTAGTAGACACACCCAAACCAACTAATCCACGAGAACGTCTGTGTATTCCACACCGCAAAAATTGAGTGTCTACTTGAAATTTGGTCGTTGATTAAGGAAAAATTACAGACTGAAAACCTGTTTCCAATAATCAAATGCTCCATTCGAAAGTACTACGTTGGTCATGAGGAGGAGTCTTTTTACATGAAAATTTACAATTTTCACGAACTTTTTTCAATCCTAACAAGATATAGATCTTTGACAAAGGTTACAATACACCCTTTATTTAACCGTTTATTCGAGCAAGACGAATTTTCTGAAAAATGCTCACCTAACGTTTTCAAGCATCAAGAATCGAACCGGGACCTTAAGATTAGTAGTCACGTCCAAACCATATATTTAAAATTATATATATATATATATATATATATATATATATATCGCTATGATATCGTTGCAATAACCCGATGCCCCCCTTTTTTTTATCTCAAAAATTATTTGTATCAATTTTAATTGTAATGCCTCGGCTAGCTCAGCTTTAATCACGCACGGAGCTTGCGACGATACGACAACAAAGAATTCTTAATCTCCCTTTTTTATCTCTACTTCCTTTGTATTTGAGCTAAACGCAAATAATCACAATTTATATAATGTTCTCAATATATACAATGTACAAAGCGTTTATAATGTTGTTGAATAGAACCCATTTTATAAAATTGTATTAATTTCTCCCAAAAATCACCCTTTTTATTAAAACTTGAGGCCCTATGAACGTTATAAGTCTTTCTTAAATTTTTACATAAATTATAACGTATGTTGACCCTCACATAAATTTTCGTGAATGTAATATTTTTAAATATTCAGAAATAAAATTATCAATGCAACAAAATATTTATAATGGCTAACCAGTTGTCCCTTTTTAGCATGTCTCGTTCCCCCAATTCAGACCAGTTTCTGCTCCAGTTATTTCCAGGTATATCTTCTTATTCGCTGGTTCAGCTTCAGTTTATAGTTACTCAAATAGGATTTACAAAATCTGCGCTAGGTGGATTCTTCAAGTATTTATTTAGATATTTCAGGTCGGATCCAGAAATTATTTTGATATATTTATTCAACTTCTCCGGGTCGGGTCCAGAAATTGTTTGGAGTCCTTTGTTCAACTTCTCCAGGTCGGATCCAGAAATTGTTTTGAGTCGTTTTTGAGGATTAAACGATGAACCTTGTTTAATTATTCACTTATTCAACTATCACCACATTTAAATTATTAATTATAAAATCAGTTGCAATTATTTCACGTAAATATTTAATATCAGGTGATGTGGACCATGTCTTCATTAGAGTCAAACTCCTTGGTTTATCAAATACTGTGGTATTTAAAGAAAACGCCTATCTGTTTGTAATTGGTGGGTCAAGGCGCATAGTTCGTTGATTGCCGCCTTGTACCTTGTTTCTCACATGCAGGCTTGGGTATTCCTATGAAATTTTCATGTACAACGAAGTCGAGACGCTCTTCATTGCACGTAGGATTACAGGTTATTTGTATAAATTTGTTGGAATTTAACATCTTTCATGGTCTCTTAAATCATGTGCAACAAATTTGTTGAACTTTGCTTTATCCTCAAGCTGTTATTATTTCCAAATTATCAAGGTGTTTGATTTTCATACTTTTTGGTCACGTAGCTTTGTATTTATTGATGTACGAAATTATATGCGTTTATCAGTTTTACGCATTGACAAACCTGTTTGTTTAAATGAAATTCCTTGTATAATAATAATAATGCACTATTCACGCGTATTGTTTTATAGCTTCTGTCCATGTGGTTTTATGACTTGCAAGGTTGTTTATTTAGTTGAATCTTTACGAATACTCATCCTTTCTTTGAATATATTTATAATCATAATTAATATACAGGACGTTGGTATTTGCCTAATCGTCGAATTTCGCATTTTTTCTTGGTAAAATATCTAGATTTCTGGACTTTCATGATGTTTATATAAAGTGTACTATCCTAGTGACCCTATATACCCCTAAATGACCTTATTATCATAGCATTTTTTATATATATTGCTATGATAATAGGGTAGTTTAAGGGCATATTAAGTCATAGGGGTCGTAGGATAAATATAAGCAACTATAACTTTAAGAGAATCAAATAATTCTAGAAATTATAAGAGTAAATCGGTCATTCTACATAATGTCAATTAAGAAGACACTGAATATAAAATATACGGAATTAAATGCATGAGAACGTAAACATGTCTAAGTATAGTTTACAAGTAAAGATAAGATTTTTTAAAACTCAACAAATTGCATCAAAATTAAATTACCGGGAAACAGAAAAATTAGCACAGCGTTAAAAGGAATATCACAGCAATAAATATGACATGCCCAATCGTGGGGCGAATATCATAGCAATAAATAAGACGCCCAACATTGGGGCTTAAAATAATAAAAGGCAAATTTATAAGTGTGAAGTGGTTCCTTTTGGTTTGTTAGCAAATAAGGATGCGATATGGGAACCGTATGAAGAATTTGGGAGTGATATGTTAAATTTTAGAAAAGACTTTGAACGAATTTTATTGAAATTAAATTTTGTTGGGAGATAAAATGTTTAGTATAGAGCCTTGTGTATATAATAATCATAAGTTAAGATAGGTGTAGATAGAATTTAGGATAGCAATTTAGAGATAGGATTAATTAGATTTTGCAAATAATATTAAGGAAACAATTGAAAACAAAAGAGTTAGAGAATAAAAATAAAAATATAAGAATTTTCATCAATGGGGATTTAATTTCACGTTGAGCGCCCAAAAAAGCATTGATCAAAAATTTTCTATTTCAATTTGGGGGAATAATGCTATGATAATAGGATAGTTTAAGGGTAGATTAAGTCATAGGGGTCGTAGGATAAATATAAACAACTTCAACTTTAAGAGAATCAAATAATTCCAGAAATTATAAGAGTAAATCGGTCATTCTACATAATGTTAATTAAGAGGACACTGTATATAAAATATACAGAATTAAATGCATGAGAACATAAATATGTCCAAGTATGATTTACAAGTAAAGGTAAGATTTTAAAATTCAACAAATTGCATCAAAATTAAATTACCGGGAAACATAGAAAAATTAGCACAGCAATAAAAGGAATATAACAGCAATAAATATGACATGTCCAATCGTGGGGCAAATATCATAGCACTATATATATATATATATATATATATATATATATATATATATATATATATATATAAATATTTTAGATAGTTAATTATACAATGTAAGGATACAGGTTTAAGTCCTGTCCAAGACCTTATATTTTCCATCTTTCAATTACTAGCTCGATTTGAAATGATCATTTGGGTTTTGCATAAAGTCTAAGTTATTATTTCATCTTATTCACTATAATATATATGTATATATATATATATATATATATATATATATATATATATATATATATAATATATACATATATATATATATATATATATATATATATATATATATACAGTGAATAAGATGAAATAATAACCTAGACTTTTATGCAAAAGCAAATGATCATTTCAAATCGAGCTAATTGAAAGATGAAATATGGTGTGAACAGATGATCTATCCTAATTTTGGAACCATGCGTTTACCAATTACGCCATGAGACCGATGACACAATCTAATATATATATATATATATATATATATATATATATATATATATAGCCGTGCATCTTGTAAAAATCGAACCCCACGAATTGGTCGTCATAAAATTGCTCTGAGGTTTTCTATTTTCAAGCCCCAGCGTTGGGTGTCATAAAATTGCCGTGCATCTTTCTTGTGAGCCCTAATATTGTGAATTCACCACTGCCCAAGACCTTGTAAAACTTCAACAATAATTACCTAAATAAATTTTACTTCGAATTTATTTATCACGATATGTTCTAGTTAAATACCTTCTGAAGATGCTCTCCATAAATGACACCACACGGCTAGCTCTTCTCGCTGCTTCTTCAGGGATACTCACAACGGCTGCTCATCTGCTCTACAATTCAGTATTACCCTTCTATTTAAAAATAAATAAAAAAAAAATCCAACTAACCAAAAATACATCCTATTTTATTCAATAAAAATGAAAACCACAAAATCTCAATATTTACCTAACGGACCAACATCAAATATTTAATTCTCCTCCTCAATATTAAATATCATCATTTTAATACAACAAAGATTTTCAAATTTGACTATATTCGTATGCTCATTTTAAAGCAGAAGGGCCTATCCCAGAACCTTACTGTACTTTCCCCTGGTCTACTTTGAGCTCAGTATAACCTTTCTGTACATGCGTGCAAAATCTCAGCACTGAAAAATTTCTAACAAAAGACCCGTTACATATACAAAATATTCCAAATTATATTAAGTACACCTATCTACATTTTTAAATCCTTCCATCGCAAAGGCAAATAGTTTAATTTCATGTTCATAACAATACACCCCAAAATCACTGATAGTTTAAAACACGAATAAACACCACAACCGTTTTTAAAAAAAGTCATTACCTGGAATGTTCTTCATCCACCTCATTACCATAAAACCACCTCTAAAGATGCTCTCCTTTCTCGACTGTTCGTGCCAGGATCACTCCACATTGCTGCATGCCATCAGGAACAGCAATTATTCCTCGAATCCGCTTGGCATCCAAATTACTCATACACCCTCTGGACTACCGCTAGAGGTTCATAAACATTCTCTTCTTTCAACGAATGTGCAACAAGCACCATCAACTAAATTATAAAGAAGTCGTTACCTACAATTCATCCTGCTTCATTTTACAAATCAATATTAGAAGGTAAACTCCGATTTTAAATATTGCACCAACTTGTGCTATTCTAATCACTTGTAATATAAGATCTCGGACTGCACTAGTCGCGTATTGTAGTCTGAAGCCAAGATGAAGATGTTCAGCAGAATCAAAAACTAAGAAAGCCAATGCCGCCTCCAGCACATTTATATAACCCAAAACTCCCTTCCACGTTGCACGTATCCCTCACAAACATTCTACGAAAATCTCACTACAATTTTAACCGATACATTTTTCCCCGTAAAATTTCTCCAACGTCTGACACTTTTCTTAAAATTACCGTGCACAACAACACAACCGTCGTTCTTTTCTTGCTAATTTCGAACGCCCCTTTTCCAACCGTCTTCAAAAACCTAGAATTTTGTAGCACAAACAAGTGTTTTACTCAGAAAAGCTCGTTAAAATTTTCAACCATCCTGGTTTTTTTTGAAACCCTTACTTCTGCTATCACCCCCAAACGACTAAAACACGCCTCTCATCTGCGCGTACATACTATTGACTCATTTCTACTCGAATTATAACATCTTCCAGCCTTCATTTCATACCCTACCTAACTTTCCTATGTCATTTCAACTTGTCTGATATCCTTGTTTACACCACGTTCTCTATCTCTTTTGCCTTGTCCCTCTATAACCACCTTGTTCATAGTTGTTCTGCAAGCGCGCCGCATCTTTGTCCCGCATATTGCCTTTAAAAATATCCTCGTCTTACAGACGTTTGAAAGTTACTACAACTGACCATATGATATCTTCCCTATGTTTCTAACACATGGCAAATATCGCCTCTCGCTTGATTTTATCGATCTGTTTATACATATAACCGTCCGTTCACTCTTATTGACCTGTTGTTTAAGTTAACTATTTTTACGTAGAAATATATTCTCAACGTTTAAAAGCTTTACTGGAATCGTTTTATTTGTTTGTACGTTCCTTCTTTGAAATTTATCACCGTTGTAGCTTGTTTTCGAATTTTAAACTTTGACAACTTACCTAAATGTTTAAGCATTAAACTACTCTAAAGAAATTAATCTTCCTCGCGTAATTATTGATTTTTTCCTTACGTTCAACATTAAAAGCTTTTATAATATCACATTTGTACACTATTTCTAACCTTGCTATCGATCCTATTAAGAATTAATTATTATCCTAGTTAGAAGTTGAAGCGCAAAAAGTTAAACATTATTTTACATTTTTATTTTTATATACAGGGTACATACAAATAAATACTTGTTTAACTTATGTATATTGCTTTAAGCCTAGAAATCCACTTGAAGCATTTCTTTCGAACTAAATAGTTCCCAATATTTTAATTAAACAGCCTATAATTTATATATATATATATATATATATATATATATATTGCTGTAATATCCCCTTAGTGTGTCGACCTATTATTTCTGTAATATCACGTGTCCTTACGTTGAGCGACCTATTTATTTTAATTGCTATAATACTAAATTAAATTATTGAACCACCATTTTAATCTTTCCTACAGCTTGTGATTATTTCCTCCTCCAGCTGTTTCTTAACGTTGCTATCAACTGGAGTTTATCATAAACAACTTTATCGACCAATGACAAAATTCAACAAGTTACCGCCTTTGCGGGTTATCTCTGCCCTACTTAATTTGTGGCTCCTCCTCTGTACTATTTCAATCTTATGACCTCGGCTAGCATATATTTGTAATTATAAAAATTCAGTAAGTTTGGATCCCATTTAATGAAACTAATGCTTTATGTACAGCTTTGACGTTATTTACAATACATTTTCAAATTAATTCACCTTTATAAATTTCATTTATCAACAACCATTTAATTTGTACTAAAAACCCAAAGTCACCAAAGAAAACTCATTATCTTTACCAACAAATGTAGAATATTCTAAATCCGTTTTCTTATTATTATTTCAATACGTATTCAACCCTTTGTTGACTTGTTTACAAGCATATAATATTTAGCCAATTGGATATTAAAAATAAAATAAAATTCTTGTAGAGAAACAGATGCCTTATAACTAACAATCTGACCTGGTTTTATCTTTTTACGACGACGCTTCCATTGAAATTAATCTTCCCCAATTTTCGATTCCATTCAACTTATCACCATTATGGACCAACACCATTAAATTATAATTTTATACTTTAATCATTCTTGCCATAGACTTCAAATTGTAATTCGTTCACCCCTATACTTCAAGATTATGTTCTTCCTTTCGCCTCGACATTTAAATTGTTTTATTGTAATCTTTCTTAACATCAAGCATTCTGGCCTATTTTCCCTCAGACCTCGAAGCCCTATTATTTTTATGTCTTAGTTTACGATTAATTCATAAAATAATCCTACTTACGTTTTAAACGGTAATTTTCATATACACACTCATTTATTTCACTTTGTACCACTTGTTACGTATTATTCAGTATTACTGGCAATGCACTTGGGCCTTCATTGAGTTCAAAACTGACTTTCTTATCGCGGTGCTTGCTAATATAATTTCGAATCCCACTGCATCCGTGGTGTGGTCTAGAACCTGTCGTTTGCTTCGGACCAATCAAATAATTCCATTTCGAATATTTTCTGATGTAATGCTCTGCGTTCGTTCATAATGCCCACCTGCCTGCAGGTGTCTTCACTTATCAACATGCTGTATTTTGATAGAATAGTCGCCTTTCCATAAACAACTGATGCAATTTTACTTTAAACTTTCATTGTTTACATGCGATTTACGCAATTTTAATCATTTCTCTTATCAAAATGGTTAGATCTTTATACGCATTATATTAGCTACATGAAACTCTATTTTCACATCCGTATTACTTAATCGTCTGAGACTCTTTTCTTAATGCGTGTCTAATTATACTTTATCATTTATACGCGTGCTTCCACTGAAAAATATTCTTATTCGCTTTACTTATATAACTGAACACTATCTACAGGGTATTTAATCTTTACCATCCGTTTAATACTTGTATTTCTCATTCCTACGCCAACTATGCGTCTTCCTATGTCTTTCCTGCGTCGCCCAAAACTATTTCTACTTTGTACACAGGGTGTTTCCTACTTACTATCTACTTCTATTTCTTACTTATTTCCTAAAATAACTACAATTTTCTGCTGCCTATTCTAATTACTCATTCTCTAGTGACCTTCACTATGTCGTGCACCCTTAAACAACCCCTTATCACAGCATAATTCCCCAAATTAAAATATAAAATTTTATATCAATGTCCATTTTGTTGCCCAACGTGAACTTAAACTCACATTGGTATGAAGTTATTATATTTTATTTCCATATTGAAATTCAACCTTTTCATTATTAATCTCATATTTACATTTTATTTATCCCATACCTATGTCCTATTATACTATACTATTCCTATCTATGCCTATTCTTATGTTCAAATCCTATTCTATTTCTCTATGTATACCTATTCATAATTTATTTTACATTTCCTTTTATCTATTCATCTGTCCTTGCATGGGCCAATTCAATTTATCTATTTTCAACTTCCCCTTTTCACTCTTAAATCTGGGTCCTTTTAATCTATATTTTCAATCCTATATTTATTATCTATCCTATATCCTAAAAATCTAACCCTACTTTGAAAAAATTCACACTTCCTTAAATTCAACCTTAAACCTGCTATATCTAATTCTAATATTATTCTCTCTAAATGTACGTAGTGTTCCTCTACACTATTACTAAATATTAATATTTCATCCTTATAGTGGATACTAAATTCCTCATACAGTCCCAAAATATTCTTGATCACATTCTCTAATGCATCCGTGCTCGAGGACAAACCAACCGGGACCACCCTAAATTGGTATAATTTTCCTTCTACCGAAAAACCCGTATATTTCCTTGATTCACGCGCTAATGGAATCAAACACAATGAATTCTTTAAGTCTAATTTGCTATATATTTTCTTATTACCTATTCTTGCTAATATGCTTTCTATCGTTGGTGGACAATTGTATTGCGGCTTCGTTCGCTTATTTATCTCTCTTGCATCCAAACATAACCTAATGCTATTATCATTTTTCTTCACGACGACTAATGGATTCACAAAATGTGTACTGGAGTTTTCTATAATGCCTTCACGTAACATTTCCTCAATTTCTTCCTTCACTCTATTCCTATATGCTACTGGAATAGGATATATCTTATTGTTAAACGGTTCCTCATTCATTACTTCTAACTTGTGCACATAACCCTTGGCAATTCTCGACTTCGACCCAATTAATTCTGAATGCTTATTCAATAATACATTCACCCTATTTTTTAAATCATCTGGACACTTAATCTCTTCACTTTCATTACCCCATTATTTATCTCTTCACTAAACTGATTAATATTTACGCAGTCATCTTCTATTACTATATTCCCCTCTTCATACCATTTAATATATTTCCCATTACACTCAATCTCTTTGCATTCCGCATTTATCTTCAACGCCAACTTATCTATCATATTCATCCCAAATATAACATCTATCTTCAGTCCAGGTACCACCATGAACTCATTTTCCCATATTCTATTCCCCATTTCACATCTCAGAATTACCATTTCATTTATTACACTAAATCTCTTATTATTTGGTGCCACTAAATTACACCTTGCTATCTTTATCGCTTTATCCCCCAATTTCTCTCGTTTAACAAATTCTTCCGCTACAAGTGATGCCTCTGCTCCAGTATCAATTAATACTTTAACTATTTTATTTTCCACCTTTAAATTAATTATTGGTAATAAGTTTCTCTCAAGTCTTCCTAATTCATTATCCATTTCATATTTAATAAACTCGCGCTGGTGCTCATATCCGTTAATCCGTAGAATTTTCCTTGGTTCGTCCGTACTCAAAATCCTGATCTCGCGTCGAAGGTCCTGCCTGACTCATTCTTCCTGTATCTGTGCAATTCGTGTTCCTTAATTCCACACTATTAATATTCCTTGCTGGTGTCCGTCGATCATCCTTTTCCTGTCTATTCATTACTCCATTGTTTCCCTCATGATTCGTTCTCTCTATTCGTTGCCTTGGTGTCTGACCATTATCCCTGTTCTGCCTAAAATCATTATTAAAGTTTCCATAGTTCCCCCCATTAAAATTTCTTCCGCGATCATAATTATACCTGTTCCTTCGATAATTATTCCTAGTCTCATCATTCCTTATGAAATTCGTGCGTCGATCCCTAAAATTATTTTCCCTTTCATCATCATTTTCCAAATCATCATATCTCTGCAAATAATCAATAAACGTGTCTCTATCCACTATGTTTTGCGTCGTTATGTATCGCTTTACTTCCGCATTAAAATGACTTGCTAAATACTTTATAATAATTTTATCTTCTAAAGGAGGATCCAATTGCTTCGCTACAGTAAATTTCTCAATCGCATATGATTCTCGCGTTATCCCTTTCGCCAAATCGTATCTTCCCATAATCAAATCATTTCGAATTCGATTTTGCTGGTTGTCATTCCAGAATTGACGTAGAAATTTGCTTTCAAACTGTTCAAACGTTTCTATTTCATCCTCAACTAGATTGTACCATTGTTTAGCATTCCCTTTTAATATTGCCCTGATTAAATTTAATTTGAATAATTCATCTGTGTATCCCTGTATCAACATTTTAAAATTTTTCAGAAATATCTTAGGGTTTACTTTTCCGTCCCCGTAAAATTTCGTAAATTGTTCCATTGAAAGATTCGTTTGCATTAGCTTAATTGGTTCCCTATTAAAGTTTATTGGATTGCTTTTTAAATTATTTATCTCTTGATTTATTGATCTGAATTCCGTTTCGCAATTTTCTTCAATTTTATTTAACTTAATATTTAAATTCTTAATTTTATTGTTGGACTCACTTTCGAACTCTTCTCGTTTCGTTTTGATTAAAGAAATATGATCCCATAAACCGTCTATCTCCTCAGAAACTCTACCAACTTTCTCATTCAATTGTGCTTTCATCTCCGCGATATTATGGTTTGCTTCTTTCAGTCCATCACTAAGATTCTTAATTTTACCCTCCAATTTCTCATTGTTTTCATCCATTTTATTTTAACTGCATTTATGGCTTGCTCACTCCTATCCATCTTTTCATTCAATGCCATTAAGATATCCAACATCTTATTTTCTTGTGAAGTTCGCCTCTCTTCACTGGAACTGGTTTCCTGAATTATAACGCTCTCCTGGGATCCTATCTCTACTCCTTGTTGTCTCAAAACCTCCCGTGTTTCCCGTATTTTCTTGTCCATTATTATTAAATTTATATGCTAAACTTTTTAAATACTAAAATTTATCTAACTTTAAATTACTGTACAAATTTCACTATTGTTAATTGAAGCTTTTCAAATCCCGGTTTAGTTTAATTAATTTATATAAAATCTTACAATCGTACTTTAAAATTTATTTTAATTTAATTCGCCCCTCTTAATCTCAGTTTATTTTATTGTGGTTTTAATTTACGAGCCCCTCTTAATTTCAGTTTATTGTGGTTTAATTTACGAGCCCCTCTTAATTTCAGTTTATTGTGGTTTAATTTACGAGCCCCTCTTAATTTCAGTTTATTGTGGTTTAATTTACGAGCCCCTTCGTTGGGTCGACATATTAATTGCTGTAATATCCCCTTAGTGTGTCGACCTATTATTTCTGTAATATCACGTGTCCTTACGTTGAGCGACCTATTTATTTTAATTGCTATAATACTAAATTAAATTATTGAACCACCATTTTAATCTTTCCTACAGCTTGTGATTATTTCCTCCTCCAGCTGTTTCTTAACGTTGCTATCAACTGGAGTTTATCATAAACAACTTTATCGACCAATGACAAAATTCAACAAGTTACCGCCTTTGCGGGTTATCTCTTCCCTACTTAATTTGTGGCTCCTCCTCTGTACTATTTCAATCTTATGACCTCGGCTAGCATATATTTGTAATTATAAAAATTCAGTAAGTTTGGATCCCATTTAATGAAACTAATGCTTTATGTACAGCTTTGACGTTATTTACAATACATTTTCAAATTAATTCACCTTTATAAATTTCATTTATCAACAACCATTTAATTTGTACTAAAAACCCAAAGTCACCAAAGAAAACTCATTATCTTTACCAACAAATGTAGAATATTCTAAATCCGTTTTCTTATTATTATTTCAATACGTATTCAACCCTTTGTTGACTTGTTTACAAGCATATAATATTTAGCCAATTGGATATTAAAAATAAAATAAAATTCTTGTAGAGAAACAGATGCCTTATAACTAACAATCTGACCTGGTTTTATCTTTTTACGACGACGCTTCCATTGAAATTAATCTTCCCCAATTTTCGATTCCATTCAACTTATCACCATTATGGACCAACACCATTAAATTATAATTTTATACTTTAATCATTCTTGCCATAGACTTCAAATTGTAATTCGTTCACCCCTATACTTCAAGATTATGTTCTTCCTTTCGCCTCGACATTTAAATTGTTTTATTGTAATCTTTCTTAACATCAAGCATTCTGGCCTATTTTCCCTCAGACCTCGAAGCCCTATTATTTTTATGTCTTAGTTTACGATTAATTCATAAAATAATCCTACTTACGTTTTAAACGGTAATTTTCATATACACACTCATTTATTTCACTTTGTACCACTTGTTACGTATTATTCAGTATTACTGGCAATGCACTTGGGCCTTCATTGAGTTCAAAACTGACTTTCTTATCGCGGTGCTTGCTAATATAATTTCGAATCCCACTGCATCCGTGGTGTGGTCTAGAACCTGTCGTTTGCTTCGGACCAATCAAATAATTCCATTTCGAATATTTTCTGATGTAATGCTCTGCGTTCGTTCATAATGCCCACCTGCCTGCAGGTGTCTTCACTATCAACATGCTGTATTTTGATAGAATAGTCGCCTTTCCATAAACAACTGATGCAATTTTACTTTAAACTTTCATTGTTTACATGCGATTTACGCAATTTTAATCATTTCTCTTATCAAAATGGTTAGATCTTTATACGCATTATATTAGCTACATGAAACTCTATTTTCACATCCGTATTACTTAATCGTCTGAGACTCTTTTCTTAATGCGTGTCTAATTATACTTTATCATTTATACGCGTGCTTCCACTGAAAAATATTCTTATTCGCTTTACTTATATAACTGAACACTATCTACAGGGTATTTAATCTTTACCATCCGTTTAATACTTGTATTTCTCATTCCTACGCCAACTATGCGTCTTCCTATGTCTTTCCTGCGTCGCCCAAAACTATTTCTACTTTGTACACAGGGTGTTTCCTACTTACTATCTACTTCTATTTCTTACTTATTTCCTAAAATAACTACAATTTTCTGCTGCCTATTCTAATTACTCATTCTCTAGTGACCTTCACTATGTCGTGCACCCTTAAACAACCCCTTATCACAGCAATATATATATATATATAAAAGTTTTTTGTTTCAAATCTTGGAATACAGTCGCTCAAAAAATTAAACCTAAAACATTAGATGTGTATCATTTGTATTAAACCGTACGTTTCGGTAATAATTTATATCTTAATCATCATCGATTTACATGAAAAAGTTAGGTATTTTATACAACAGGTAATATAGGTTTGACTTCCTTATTACTTGATAAAATTATTTAATGTATTCAACCATAATAAGAGTAACGGAAGTATGTAATATTATTTAATAAAATATAGTAACACTGACTAAGAATTAAAATTAAATCAATTTGTAAGTACTATTTTGGTCTAAATAATTTTTTAAATTTTGAATGAAATGTCAGTTCAATTATTTGACAAAAATGTAATATTACGGATGATATTAATTAATTAATTATGACATTATTTGTTCATATTTTTTAGTTAAATAGAAGTATGTGATTTATTTGTAAAAAAATATATTTGTATGGTGGGTTGCCTAAAAATAGTTAAATTTTAAAATCATTTATTTTTATAGGTGTAGCAAACAGGTTAATTTTTGACTTAAATTAAATAGAATTCTATATGTAAGCAAGATCATTATAGTTAGTATATTTTTTTGGATTAAAAGTGTATAGGTATGAGTAAACTGTATGTAAATTATTGATGTCTTCTTTGTGATTGATTGAATTTTTTTCTTGGTGAATATGAAATGATTTTAATTGGGAAAAATATGAAAAAGAAAATGCATATGTTGGAGAATTAATTGAAGAGATAATAGGTCTTAAAGGAATATCTGATTTGTGGATTTTTGGGAGTCCATAATATTTGCTTGGAACAGAATTATTGGTGATAAGTAGTGATTTTTGTTCATTTGTAATCATGTCTTTTTTGAATAATAACTTAATGTGATTGTTTAATGTGTTCTGTATGATGAAAGTGGGGTATTTTTTTTTAGTTTTTTATTTGTAAGTTCATCATCTAATAAGGTGTTTGATTTATCTATATACGTTGATTTATTAAGTATAACCGCTACGGCTCCTTTGTTTGCTTTAGTGACATAAATATCAGGATGATGCTTCAGGAACTTCTTTACTTTACTAAAGATTACAAAATCTGAATTAACTTTATTATTAGGATTTTTTTAAAAATTGGTTATTAGATTTGTAACCTGACATCTTTTATTCATTTTTTGTTGCGAAGTAATATCCACTGAGTCAAGTAATAATTCAATATCTGCTAATAAGTGTCCCATATTGATGTCAGAAATACATGAGTTTAAAACAAACTTACGGCCTAAAGATAAAAACTATTGATATCATCAGAGATGTCTACATTACTTTTTATACATTTACACAACACAAAATCAATTATGATAATGTAAAAATTTTAGATATAGAAAGCAATTACAAAAAAAGACTTTTCTTAGAATCATTTCATATTAACCTAGAACGAAATTCAATCAATCACAAAGAAGAGATCAATAATTGAGATGCAGTTTACTCATACCAATGCACTTTTAATCCAAACAAATATACTAACTAGAATGATATTGCTTACACATAGAATCCTATTTAAGTCAAAAACCAACCTATTTGCTACACCTATAAAAAATATATGATTTAAAAATTTAACTATTTTTATGCAACCCACCATATTTGTACAAATAAATCACATACTACTATTTAACTAAAAGACATGAACAAATGTCATAATTAATTGATTAATGTCATCCTTAATGTTACATTTTTGTCAAATAAGTGAACATTCAAAATTAAAAAACTTATTTAGACCAAAATAGTACTTATAAATTGATTTAATTTTAATTCTTAGTCAGTGTCACTATATTTCACTAAATAATATTATATACTTCCGTTATTCTTATTATGGTTGAATACACTAAATAGTTTTATCAAGTAATAAGGAAGTCAAACATATATTACCTGTTATATAAAATACCTATTTTTATACGATGATGATTAAGGTGTAAATTATCACCGAAACGTAAGGTTTAATACAAATGATACACATCTAATGTTTTGTGTTTAATTTTATGAGCGACTGTATCCCAAGATCTGAAATAAAAAACTTTTCTAATTTAACTACGCTCAAGAATTATCAAGAACCTTATATATATATATATATATATATATATATATATATATATAAAGTAAGATGTATCTGTAAACAAACTCTTATGAAAATAATAAGAGCTATTGACAAATACAAATCGGGCTGGTAGTTATATAGCCATTAACAAAACATTAGCTTTATTACTTCACGGGAGAAACATCCACTGACCAATGGTTTCGGCATTAAGCCTCATCAGAGTGAAATAGTTCCCAAGAACCCTATGAGTAATCGAAGCTATTATAATGATATAATTTCGAAACAATCACTGTACTATGGCAAAAGTAAATAAAACCGCCATCAGGTGATAAAACACCAACACTACTAAAGTGTGGAAGTACAGAATTGAACCGAAACTACATAATAAATTTTATACATGACTATAAAAGTACGTCTGGCCTTTGAGATTTGCGGAATGTTACAGCAAAATTTATTTGCAAACGTAACAAACCTTCTCGTGGCGACACCCGGGTTCATGCCCCAAAGGCAATTCAAATAAATAAAGACAAGTTATTTGCAGTCCGCAATAGGAAATAGTATGTAAAGTAAAATGTATCTATAAACAAACTCTTATAAAAGTTCCCGAAAATAATAAGAGCTATTGACAAATACAAATCGGGCTGGTAGTTATATAGCCATTAACAAACCATTGGTCAGTGTATGTTTCCTCCCCTGTGAAGTAATAAAGCTAATGTTTTGTTAATGGCTATATAACTACCAGCCCATTTATTTGTCAATGCCTTATTATTTTCATAAGAGTTTATTTACAGATACATCTTACTTTATATACTATTTCCTATTGCGGACTGCAAAATGCTTCATTTTTGAGAGTTTGTTACGTTTGCATAAATGCTGTATTCCGCAAATCCAAAGGCGTCATGTATTAAAATTTATTATGTAGTTTCGGTTCAATTCTGTACTTCCACCTGTAGTGTTGGTGTTTTATCACCTGATGGCGGTTTTATTTACTTTGCCATAGTACAGTGATTGTTTCGAAATTATATCATTATAATAGCTTCGATTACTTCTAGTTCTTGGGAACTATTTCACTCTGATGAGACTTATCAGCCGAAACCATTGGTCAGTGATGTTTCTCCTGTGAAGTAATAAAGCTAATGTTTTGTTAATGGCTATATAACTACCAGCCCGATTTGTATTTGTCAATAGTCTTATTATCATAAGAGTTTGTTTACATATACATCTTACTTTATATATTATTTCCTATTGCGGACTGCAAATAACTTGTCTTTATATATATATATATATATATATATATTGCTGTAATTATAGGGTTAATTTAGGGGTAGGCTAAGTCATAGAGGTCGTAGAATAAACAAAAGAAACTCCCAAGTAACAAAAGCACATAATTACAGATATTAGAAGAGTAAATAGGTCATTATAAATATGGTTAGTTGAGAGCACACTGTATAAAACAGTACAAGCGATTAAACGCATATCCAAGAGTAGCTACGAGCAAAGATACGAATTTAAAAATGTAACGAAATGCATCGAAATTAAATCAAGGGAAAACCTGTATGAATTAGCTAGATAAATATTCAACAAATGCGTTAGTATATCATCATATACGCAGGCAGAAATTATGCATTATTTGAAAAGCGTACGTGACAGAAAAGTATTACATTTGTTCAAAAATCCAATTTAACTAGGAAATAAACAAACACCAAATTTATTTCTATTTAGATTAGAATAAAGCAAACAACAATAATACGTGATTTGATGAACGAAGGTTCCTGGAATTTCTGAATTAAATGTGATGTATGTAAATGAATTACGTGATAAATTGAACGTTCTTCCATGCAATTAAACTACACAATTGGTAAGGTTTCCAAAATAACACAAGAGATAACCCAATTGGTGTCGCCCAGCACGTGGAATCAACGAATCGCAAACAAAAGGGGCCAGGCTATAAATATGATAACAATTGAACGTGTTAGTATACAATTGAAACTGGGCAGTCACTATACTCGAAAGTGCAAAATTATTCACGCAAACAGTTAATTAAAATTAAAGTGAAAATCATTTTATAAGAGTGTAAAAATTGTGTAGGCGAGCCTTACTGCTATAGACGTAAGTAAACCAGATTTAATGAAATTATACAATTTTTAAAAATAAATAAAACAGGGCTCTTGTTACGGGTCTTGGGTACGATCTTAGATTGGAGTCAGGAAGACTCTGGAGATTACTGCCTGTTAAATTAATTTGGTAATCTCTGACAATGGTAAAAAGCTATTACTGTTAATTACGGAGATGGAAAACCTTATATTGGGATAAACTTATTAATAACGATTTGGATAGTATTTTGGTTGGATGTCGACTTCCAAATTCGACTCAAACATTCAGACTGGACACGAAAACTCTTGGGGATGCAAAGAAGCTACTGAACCACTCCAGGTTAGATATTTTGATATAATTTAGTTCTATAAACTGTTTTATTTCAAAAATAATTCAAAAATGTAAGAGTCGACAAAACTGGGGTTCTTAGATAAATTTATGAAAGGAAATAGGCATCTTGAAACGTTTCAATAGGTCTCTAAATGTAACAATAAAAAGCTCGTTTTGCTGGCTTCATTTTCTCAAAATCTGACAGATGTAAATAATTTAAAAAGGGGAAGATATTTAAAAAGGTTGTAAATATTTAATCATTATACTGTGTATTGTAGAATTGCTTTATTTAATCGAATCAGCTAGTCGAGGCAAAGAGATTTATAAATTAACATTTTTACAAGTGCTCGATTAATATAAGGGGTATAACACAGCATTTTATGATCGAGCAAATCTAGGGGCTCGATTAACACAGCATTTTATGTACGCCCAAGCCGTGGGGCGAGAATAACACAGCATTTCATGACGCTCATCGTAGGGGCTGGTGACGTATCACAGCAATATATATATATATATATATATATATAAAAAGGTTGTTAGTTATTTTTGGGATATTATTTGTTAAAAACAAACATACAAAGTTAATTGATCATTTGCTCTAATAATTGACGTTTCGGTTGACCTTTGCAACCTTAATCATAATTTTAAAACTTGATCTTGTCTAGTATCATAAAATGGTCCAAACATGAAGCACATTTAAATATAACAAACACAAAAAATTTAAAAATGACATGGTACAAGCACATTGTAATGCAGTTGTTATATAACAACTGCATTACAATGTGCTCGTACCATGTCATTTTAAATTTTTAATATGTAAATTTGTGTTTGTTATATTTAAATGTGCTTCATGTTTGGACTATTTTATGATACTAGACAAGATCAAGTTTTAAAATTATGATTAAGGTTGCAGAGGTCAACCGAAACGTCAATTATTAGAGCAAATGATCAATTAACTTTGTATGTTTGTTTTTAACAAATAATATCCCAAAAATAACTAACAACCTTTTATTATATTATTACTTGTTACTGAAGTGTGTGTTTATATATATATATATATATATATATATATATATATATATTGTTAAAAAATCAATAAAATCATCAGTCCAACTTGCAACATTAAATAGTGCTTGGTCTTCTGCGGGCAACGACACGTAAAAGTTTATTAACGCCTACAGAAAGCCTTTTAATAAATTCATCTTACTTTGCGGCAAGTCGTACTACCCAAATATTATTTTTCTTAATTAGTTTTTTCTTTTAAAGGCAATATAGCAACCATAAATGAAATTTGAAACGAATGTATAAGTTCAAAACAAAATCAAACTTTTTGGGACGCGATGGTCCATTGGTAAGCATTTAATGCAGTTGTTACAAATAAATAAAGTGCAAACTTGACCTTTTATAAGAGTCAAAATTTTACAAATTATTTGATTTATTTAAAGGCTATTGAACCACAAGAACTAGGAAACAAACTAAATATATTCGTCTGGTTTTATTCGACAAAATTAAATTTGAGTTCACTACCCGTGTTTAAAATATTTAAATACTAAAACTGATTCATAGCACTTAAAAATATGAATAAAATAAGAAAATTGAAATTTAAAAATATTGCAGAAATAATTTTTCATTAGCTTAATTAAGTATTGAAGCTCTCCTAACTTTCCAACGTCTGTTAATTTCAACTAAATATTCATTTTTGCACGAAAATAAATTTCGTAAATATATACATAAAAACACGACTAGATCTGGTTTAACTACATGACCAGTTTATTATAATGCATTTATTCATGCAGCTCCTACGATTATTTTTTTAATTTCAAGAGTGACTAGATTCACGCATAGTTTTATAGTTAAAAATACATAATCCGGAAACAATTTGTGTGCCGATATGACTGTAAATAACATAAATTTTACTATTATTACATATTAAAAGTAATTAAAGGTCCGTACGACAATTTAATCGTTACGAAAATGTTTTGTAAACGCAATAAAAAATTATTTAATTGAAATGTTAGGATCACAGGAAGGAAGAAAGTTTCAAAACTACTAGAAGTTCAAGGATACGCATAATTAACCATAAGTTATTTTAATTCAACACATATAAGCAAAAGGGAACGTGCTGCATAAGAAAATCAATAATCTCAAGGCAATTGTACTCGTTGTAAAAGCCAACGTCAGTTTAATCAGATACGAAGAAGTAGAGAGCCTAGGAATTGTTATGTTCAAAACGGTCGATAATTAACAGAAACACCTGCGTTTTAAAAGGTTACATTCAAAGAAGTCGAGCGTATGTTAAGATAGGATTTCATAGAAAATATTTTCAACCGTCAGTTTGGTATAAACAAGTAGGGTAACGAACATCGTAAGGAGAGAGGGAAATGCACAATCGGTTATATACAACAGATAGAGACAGATCTATAGCAAGCAAGGAATTGAAATGCACGTACAATATACACGTGGAGTTGAGATAGGATAGGATGTTATCAATATCGATTTTCTGTAACTCAAGTGGGGTTTTGAACGAGACAGCAAATATGCATAAGACAGAAATAAATAGAATTTAGGCGGAGTTTGGGACGGCAGAGAATTTTGTCATTGGTTGAAAGCAGACAGTTTTCCAAACGTACGCACACTCGAAGGGTGAAAGCGAATTCGGAGTTTACAGCACGTAGAACGGAGCAAATTTTACGAATTTAGAGACGGATATATTCGAAATTTGTAGAATTAGCTTTGAAAATAAGCTTTTCGAAGGAAGCGCGTCCACTAGGGGGGTTTTAGAAGAATATAAATACCCTAACTACATTATTAACGCTCTCTTCTCTTCTTTTCTATGTTCCTTTACTTCGATAAAGTGCTGAATGTCGATTCAGACCAACATAACAGTAAAGTTTTTTTTGTTTGTGAGTATTTTATGTATGTGATTATGTTACCGTAAATATAGTGGCTACAAGTATAAAACAGTAGTAGCGGACCTCTAATTATTGACGTGAAGTACGAGTACTGCGTTTTAAATTAATAAAGGTCCGGCTACTACAACACAAAAATCATTAAATGGAAGCATGTTATATGGGGGTAAGCACCACAAGTAATCGAGTTTGTATGCATGATATATGGAATGGTACTGTGAGACGAGGCGCATAGCTTACAGAGGTAGCAGATGGCACAGGCCTGGGGATCCGCTGAGCAGCACAGCAAATGAAGACATGAAGAGGGGTGTTCTGGCACTCATCTCCGACGGGAAGGAACCCTGAAGAATTCTCCAGGTAATTTATTTGAAATTTCTGTTGTTTTATAAACATTTGTGAAATTTTGTGCTGTGTGGTTGACTTTTTTTGGTGAAATATTTATGGTTGTAGAAACTTATGGTAAAAGATACATGTACTGGACAATTTATTGATGTTAAATATTGAAAAAGGGTGTATTTAGAACATCCAAAATTTAGTCAGGATAAAAATTGAATTGTAAAGGGTAAACGGGTCTGTAAATTTTGGTTTTAATTTATGCAAGGTATAGAAGGCATATACAAACTAAACTGGGTTATAATGAGCTCACCATACTCCAGTGTGAAGTCCATTTAGGGTAACATGTGGGGCCCATCTACTCATATCTCATTGAAGCTATTTAAAATTTATTAGAAAAATCGAGGACTTTAAAAACATACCATAATTTATCTGTTAATAGGTGTAAATAAAAGGTTGTATGGTTGTGGTATTATTTGGTAGTTTTATTGAATGGCGTGCGAGTGTGAAAGAAATATGTCTGTAAATTTAGGTATTTGAGAAAAGGCACAGCTGAACTAGTCAGGGAAGCTGAAGGAATTCGAAAGCGATCTCATTAAGAAAGGTAAAAAATTTTAAAAATTTTAATTTTTTTTATCGAAAACTTGTATGTTGACAAAGGTGAAGGCTCGATGTTAAAACCTTAGTCCACGACTTCCACGGCAATATATATATATATATATTATATTGCTGTGATAAGAAGTTCTTTAGGGGTGTATTGAGTAGTAAGGGTCGTGTAGTAACTGTAAATAGCAATGGGAATCAGAAAACTGCATTTAATTAGCAGAAAAAGAAAAAATTCGCACATTATGCAAATAGCAAGCATTTAACACCCTGTATATAGACCGCAATTAATTTTAATCAATGCCTGTCAGCATATCTTACAATAATAGAACGCGTATTCAGTAGAGAAATAATCATACATGTAATTAAACTACGTTGAGAAGTGTTCAACAAGTTATAAAATAAATGCGCAGAAGATAAGATAAAACCTAATAAATCTTCATGCAATTACGCTGGAACAGTAAGCGCTTTGATAAGAAAACGCACTTTCAAAGATCAGTTTAAATAAATACATGAACAAAAACAGCAATCGTGTTACATCATTTATTTTGTACAATTCTCCAAAAGATTTATCTATACAAAATAACAGACATAAGTTAAAAGTCCGGTCACGATAACAAAAGTAAATAACAGCATGATACAAAAATCCAAAATAGTTTCATCAGAAATCAGCTTGAAAATACTGGGAATATTAAAAACAAACGTGGTTGGTGGCAACAATCTGTAAGACTGCTTGGAAAACCAATCCAAATGTAGTGGGAAAAAGCTATATAACGCCCACAGGTGATAAAAAACAGTCAGTCTCGACTTGAAGCACGTCGAATCCACAATACTTTTAACCAAATATTTGATGGTGTTTTGGAATTGCGATAGCATAAAATAATAAGAAAGCTTGAAAACTGGTTATATTGTAAGAGCAAAATTAAAAGTTCGATTACATGGAATTGTTTAGTAAAAGTGCTATAAGTTTGACAGACGCTTTCTACGTTTCTTTTTATATGTAGAAGCATACAAGCAAGCTGTATATTAAATATCAACGTCTATTTTCAACACTTCCTCCAACGTTGAGTATTTAATCTAAAAACTAAATTCACAAAAGCGTCTACTTTTCTTAAGATCGTTTGTGAAAACAGTAATTTCATCAAGATCGCTCCCTGCTACAAGACCATCGTCAACGTAAATGGCCACAAGCAGCTTTTCGCCATTTCGTTCACGAGTAAACAGACAAGGGTCAGCTTTGCTCTGTTGCATTCCACTTGAATGCATAAACCCAACAAATTTTTCATTCCAACAACGTGGCGCTTGTTTCAGTCCATATACGCTTTTCTTTAAAAGACAAACACGGCCTGTGTTATCATCAAAACCTTCTGGTTGCTTGACATAAACTTCTTCATGAAGTTCACCATAGAGAAAAGCAGTTTTTACATCAAATTGTCGCAACTGAAGTCTATCGCATGCAGAGATAGCCAGCACGCTTCGAATGGTTTCATAACGCGCTACCGGGCTAAACGTTTCATCTTTATATTGCGATTGTAATTCCTCTTCCATTGCTTCCTGCCATTTATCAGAATTAACTGAAGATACTGCTTCTCGATAAGAACGAGGGTGAATAGTATCAACAAATTCCTCAGCGGAGAAAACAAAATCATCAGAAGCTGAATAAACATAATAGTCATCAAGTTTCTTAGGCTTTTGACGTTCTTCAATTTTGCGTGTCTCATAGCGTTTTTCTTGTGAATCTGATACTGATTCAGATGCAGTTGAATTGATAGTGGTTTTGCAAGGTTTCAAAACTTCCTCCGGAACAACAACCGTTGGAGTCGGTGATAATTCAATACAAGATGTTGAACACGTACGTTCAGGCTTAAAAATTACGTCACGACTGCAAACAACTTGATTTTTGGAAGGTACATACACGCGATAACCATCACGATCATTAACGTAGCCAACTACTCGACCACCGATAGCTTTATTGTCAAATTTACGCCGCTTTTGTTTCGGTACATGTACGAAACATTCAGTTCCAAAAATGCGTAGATATTCTAGACTACCATATTCTTTACCTCGCCATATCTCAATCGGAGATTTCTGTGCAACGGTAGATTTTCCTACCCGATTTAATACGTGACAGCAGTTGCACATGCTTCAGCCCAACAAACTTTTGGCATTCGTGACGAAGACAACATCGAACGAGCAAGCTCAACAATTGTTCTGTTTTCTCGTTCTGCAACACCGTTCAATTGAGGTGTATAAGGAGGTGTAATTTCAGATAAAATACCATTTGCAGTAAGAATATTACGAACCTCTTGATTGTCGAATTCACCACCACCATCCATGCAGAGCACTTTAATGGTGTGCCATACGTCTTTGACTCATTTATATAGGCATTTAGACAACTAGCAACCTCATTTTTCTGTTTCATAAAATACAGTACCCTATATTTTGAAAATTCGTCTTTAAAACAAACATAATAGCGTTTATTGGCAAATGATGAATTTTCTGTAGGTCCCATTACGTCAGCGTGTATCTTTTCACCAACTGATGTAGCTAAATGAGTGCGAGTTCGAAAAGGTAGCCAATGCGCTTTTCCAAATACACAACCGTCGCAAAATTCTCCATCGACAACAGGAATATCGATACCCATGCGCTTTAACACGGTCTTTACTTGGTGCTTGTTAATATGCGCCATCCTTTCATGCCAGACTTGTATACTTTCTTCATTAGTTGCCAAATTAACAATTGCTTCAACCTGTGGTTTAATCATACGTAATTTTAATACATATTCTCGCCCAAGTTTGTAGCCAGTAAGGGTAGTTACCTTTTCACGACGAAAATAACTGATGTTTTATCAAAAGTTACAGCATGTCCTAAATCCGTTGAACGAGTTACAGAAAGAAGACTTTTTTCTGCGTCTGGTACAAACCACACATTATTTAAATGACTGCATTGCCATTTATTATGTACCCAAATTTCTACGTTGATGCGCCCACAACCATAGGCCAGCATAAAGTTCTTAGATTTTGCAATATGAATTATCTTTGGCGGTACAAATTTTTCATACGTCGCGAAAAATTCTTTGTATGGGGTAATATGTTGCGACGCGCCTGAGTCACAAATCCAAACATCACACTTTTTTAGTGATCTTGCGTCTTGGGCAGTAAAACCGGACTCGTCAGATTTACCAAATTTTGCACTAATTTGGTTAGCTTTTCTGCACCCAGTTACAGTGCATTCAGCTGCCCAATGACCGAGCTTACCACATTTATTGCACGGACGCTTTTTCTTTTGTTCTGCAATAAATTTCTCCCGCCGTTTCTTATGATTCGAGGAAACAGATTTGTTTAATTTGCTATTAGACGTATTTGCTGATTTAGCCTTAATCGTAAATGCAGACCCTGAATCATATGATTCAATTTTTCGCAGCTCTATTGCGCACAGTTTTTCAGTCAATAGATCTAATTTTTGTTTATCTTTTGGAACAACCTCCCAAATATTCCCAAAATCTATAAAACGCGAATCCTTTTCTAACGCTGTTAGAACACGTGCGATTAAAACGGATTCATCTAGCTCATTCCGCTTACCACGTTTTAATTCTGCATTTAGATTTTGAAAAATGTTTGTCACACGTGCAATGAATTGAGCCACATCTTCTACAGAGGTTGGCGCCATGTTAAATAACTCTTGAAATAATCTGTCACGCCTTTGGGTGCTTGTGCGTTCAAACCGAGCACATAATTTGGTCCACATCACTGATGCTGTGGTTGTTGATAGAACCAAATCTACAAAGTTGTTGCCCAGAGTACCCATTATATTGTTACAGGCAGCAGCATTGCTTGTAACCCAGCTTTCATATTTAGCTTTTTTGACGTCATTTCCAGCTTCTAAAGTTGGACATTCTTCCGATCCGTCCACGATGCTCGTCAATTTGTTTTGCACAAACAACATTTGCATTTGCCACTTCCATTTAGGCCATCCAGAGACATCTTCCAATTTGTCAATGTGCAATTTAATATCAGACATCGGAACACTCATTTTGTCTAGAAAAACAAGCCAATTTGTTTTTCACCAAAATGTGTTTTGGAAATATCAACAAACGTCACTATATATATTTTAAACGTCAAATATATTACTTTTACTTATTTTACGCACGCAAACGCACCTGGGCCCCATAACCTGATGGTGTTTTGGAATTGCGATAGCATAAAATAATAAGAAAGCTTGAAAACTGGTTATATTGTAAGAGCAAAATTAAAAGTCTGATTACATGGAATTGTTTAGTAAAAGTGCTACAAGTTTGACAGACGCTTTCTACGTTTCTTTTATATGTAGAAGCATACAAGCAAGCTGTATATTAAATATCAACGTCTATTTTCAACAATATTTACGCATCAGATAAATAAAATTTATATTATAGTGAAAATAGTGCTTTATAAGAATTACGTGAAAAAGCTTTTGCCGTTTTTGCAGAAAACGGCTTCTGGTTCAATTCTAATCCGAAGTCTGGAATTCTGGTTCAATTCTGGTCTACTTCTGGTCCAATTCTAATAGACTTCTGGTCTACTTCTAATCCGCTTCTGGTATATTTCTAATACGCTGCTAATTTATGATCCAAAGTCTGGTGTTCAGAAATTTATAATACTAAAGTGGTATTTAAGGCGTATACATAGAAATATAGAATAAAGCACGAGGTGATTTTGGAAAGAAGGAGTAACCGTACTGAAGTATTGGTTCAAGGTATGTTAAGGAGTACAAAGCAGAGCATTGGTTTTCGATTGAAGATAATGAGGGGGTGTTAATCCACAACACGAAACAACTTATCAGGAGATCACAGGTCAGAGCTACCTAGTTTTAAGGAATCTTTTCTAATTTAAATTTTAACACTGAATTTATTAAATTTCTCTAAAGTTTGTAAGGAGTCGACAGGAACATTGAATACGTTGAAACTTACGTAAAAATCATAAAAAGGTCTTGAACGTTCCAGATTTTTTTGTAAAGGTATCGTTTTTGGTGACTTTATTAAATTAAAAGTATATAAATTTTGGGACAAATAATCCATATAATATTAATTGGTTAAAGGGTGTATTCAATGAATTACAAAAAATTGTGAAGTGTAAATATTATATCCTTTCATTATATGAATGTTGATTGACTTCGTTTTATCAATTCAAACAGATAATCATAAAGGGGTAAATAAAAATTGATCATCGTAACTCTGTGTAAATTAAAATGGGCTAGCCGTGGCATAATAAAATTAGAAGATTAGAGAAAAACACAGAACGGTGGCGTTCAGTTGAACGTTTAGCACATCGGCGTACGGCGTCATTATATCAATATTTAAATGACGCAACAACGGGGGGGGAGAATATACAGTAATATATATATATATATATATATATATATATATATTGCTATGATAATAGGGTTATTTAGGGGTATATAGGGTCACAAGGGTTGTACAATCTACGTCAACGACACCAAAGTCTAGGAAATTAAACATTTTTATCATAAAGAATACACAATTCGCCAATTATACAAAAAGCAAATATCAAACACACTGTATAAAATTCACAACCAACCTTAATCAATGAAAAGAAGCTCATTCTTCAAAAATTCAATCACATTTAGTAAGATAAATAACTTTGTACGCAATCCAATTCATTTTTTAAGAATAGCAATACATTCAGAAACTTTAAATAAATACGCATCAGAAACATCAAAAGTCAAACAAACATGAAACAATTTTTTTTAAACTCGACGCATTAATGCTCACTATAAACATCTTTCAAAACAAACATGTTTTATAAACGCAAGAAGTAAATACACGCATTTAATTCACGTCATTATAAAATTTGTCTACGTGATCTTCAATATAAAATCAACACATAAACACAACAGATTACGAAGACAAAATTAAGGAACCATACGTTTGACTAAGTGCGATTTCAAGTAATAAATTCCTATTCAAATAAGAAGACGTGACTTGAGAAGTACTAAGTTTCATGGTCAACAAAATCTACAATACAAAATTTGATGTCTACATGATTTGCAAAGACATTGCAACGAGATTTAGGATGGTAACTCCATCAAAAACCCAAAGGCTTACATGATAAGACAAGTGCAACGCCTCAATCAACAAGATAAACTTGGTAAACCAATTATAACAGGTGGGTAGGCAAGTTACGTTTCGGGCCCTGGGAGCAGTGTTTTTAAAAACTACTTCCAAAAACTTCGTAACCATTTATTTTGTGTATACAGATATTAATGTAGAATTTTGACAAGCTTGATTAAAAATACTCTAAGTCGAAAACTATTTACTAATTGAACTAATATGAGTCAGTAGGCTAAACAAACTGCAATGTTAAACCTGAAATACTTGAGACTGACTGACTGACCTGGGGCTCCCGGGGTATTTATGTTGTCCCTGCCCCTCACATGTCTGTGGGAACTTACACAGCTCATATCTGCTTATTTCTTAATACTATTCAGGATACAATGTAACAATCTTACTTTCTAGGTAATCACGGTTCTTAACCGTCTGTAACCTGCCACCTGCAGTATCACTATCGTCTGGAATACAATGTATTGCATCCGTTCTCACAACTGTTAATAATCTTTATTTAATTATCCTTGAATTATATTGTTGCACTTGACTTAATAATTTCTTTAACAATTTCTAATAATTCCTAGTAACTTCTATTTTATAATACATATAAAGATTGGGGGATACATAACTGGCGTACCTTTTAAATAGCGCATGGGCCGATAAAGGGCCAGTCTTTCTACAACCAAGGCACGCTCTATACTTGTCTGAAACAAGATAACACGCGAAGTTAAACCGTCAAATTAAATAATAATATTCAAGTGAAAGTTGGTGATAGAAAATTTTAGAAACTAGTATAAGTGCAAATACCAATTATAACAGGTGGGTAGGCGAGTTACGTTTCGGGCCCTGGGAGCAGTGTTTTTAAAAACTACTTCCAAAAACTTCGTAACAATTTATTTTGTTTATACAGATATTAATGTCGAATTTTGACAAGCTTGATTAAAAATACTCTAAGTCGAAAACTATTTACTAATTGAACTAATATGAGTCAGTAGGCTAAACAAACTGCAATGTTAAACCTGAAATACTTGAGACTGACTGACTGATCTGGGGCTCCCGGGGTATTTATGTTGTCCCTGCCCCTCACATGTCTGTGGGAACTTACAGAGCTCATATCTGCTTATTTCTTAATACTATTCAGAATACAATGTAACAATCTTACTTTCTAGGTAATCACGGTTCTTAACCGTCTACCTGCAGTATCACTATCGACTGGAATACAATGTATTGCATCCGTTCTCACAACTGTTAATGACCTTTATTTAATTATCCTTGAATTACATTGTTGCACTTGAGTTAATAATTTCTTTAACAATTTCTAATAATTCCTAGTAACTTCTATTTTATAATACATACAAAGATTGGTGGATACATAACTGGAGTACCTTTTAAATAGCGCATGGGCCGATAAAGGGCCAGTCTTTCTACAAGCAAGGCACGCTCTATACTTGTCTGAAACAAGATAACACGCAAAGTTAAACCCTCAAATTAAATAATAATATTCAAGTGAAAGTTGTGATAGAAAATTTTAGAAACTAGAATAAGTGCAAATATACAACAGAATTCGCAGTTGACATTTAAAACGTAAGTCTAAAATTATAATTAAACATAATCTTTAATATTTTATTAATTTATTGGACTAAGTATTACACCAATTATTAAACTAATTATTAAAGTAAACTAAGAGTTGAATTAAGTAAACAAATAATTGATAAACTTGGGCGTTTAACCAAACTGTACCACGCGATTCAACAAAAAACTAACAAGCAAAATCGTCAAGAAAATCTAACTGAAAACAATCGAAGGGTACTGGTCAACAGCACACAGCAGCAGTTCTAAGAATTGGGGTGCACTCAGAGACGCGCATTCACAACCAGGAGTTCAATAGGGAAAAACAACAGGTCAGAGATAAATTTCATTAATAGCATAAAGCATTAATTGCTTTTTGAACATTTAAATTTTGACATGTATAGAGATATTTATGTAAAGGGTCATCAAAAATTTTCGATTGATACGTATAAATTACGTAAAATGTAAAGAAGGTCATAGAACGTTCAACGTACTTCCAGTAGTATACAGAGTTACTTTTGCTGGATTTAAACTGATTTAAGGGAGTCTTAATTTGGGGACAAACTGATTTACATTGTTACTTTGATTCAAGGGTTTTCTTAAATAGTGAATGATATTATAAAGGTTGTGGAGTTACAAATTGTGCATATTTTGGTTATTATATAAATTTTGGTTAATTTTGTTTACCTCATTCAGGTGGGAAGTGTTAGAGAAAAGGTGGGCAAAAAGTTCTTTGTTATCGTATCGTTGTGCACTCTGTGTGGGGTTGAACTGAGCTAGTCGAGGCATATAAAACAAATTGTGTAATTTATCCTAGGTTATTTAGAGACACAGAGCGGTGGCGAGCGACAGGCAACTGAACATTAAATACAACGGAGCCTTGTAAAATTTAATTCAAGTTAATACAATCGCTACGGTAAGCAAGATTGATCATAATGTATATGAAGAAACTTTTTTTATGGAACATTAATATTTATAGTGTTGAGAAGCGGTATTTTCTGAAATTCAGTCAGGAATTACAGTAGATAAATGAAGCACGCTATATAACTTCAACTTTGGCATCCGTCAAACGGATGATAACACCGCACGCCGATGTAATAAACGTCGAGTTTCCTGCTGAACGCCACCGCTCTGTGTTTTTCAAATATTCTTATTTTAATTATGCCACGGCTAGCCCAGTTTAATTCACACAGAGTGCACAACGTTGCGATGATCAAATAATTTACTCCTTCAAATCTTACCTGTTTGGAATGATAAAACGAAGTCAAACAATATTCCTATAATGAAAGGAAATAATATCTACACTTCACAATTTTGAAATCTGACAAATAAACCCTTCAATCAATTAATATTATTTAGATCATTTATCCCAAAATTTGTATCTCCCTTTCTTTAATTTAAAGTTGCCAAAAACGACACCTTTTACTGAAAAAATCTAGAACGTATTCAATATTTTTGTTGACTCCTTAGAAATTAGAAAAAATATATTCAGTGTTTAAATTTAAACTTTGAAATGATTCCTTATACTAGTTAGCCCTGACCTGTGATTTCCTGATGAGTCCTTTTCCCCTTTTGTCTGCTGTTGCGTGTTGTGGATCAACACCCCGTTATTATCTTCAATCGAAAAACAATGCTCTGCTTTGTAAGTTTGAACCAATAACTCAGTACTGTTAATCCTTGTTTCCAAAATTTACCTCGTGCTTTACTTTATATGTTTCTTAGATTTCTCGATACCACTTAGATCCAACTTAGATCTCTCCTAACTCTTAGATCTTTCCTACCTTAGATATCCTACCTTAGAGCCCTATATTATTATAAACATTTAATTTCAATTAATTAATCAATTTCTACTCACGTTTTCAGCAAACGGCGAAAGCTTTTCATATATCTTCAATGTAATTTGTCATCAGTTATTATACAACACCACTTTTCACAAAATTTAATAATTTAATTTGAAATTTATTTCGACGCGTAAATCTTCGAGTAACAGTGATTCCAGTTCGACGTGCTTCAAATTGAGACTGGGCCTCCTTATCAACTCTGGGCGTTATATAGTTTTCGCTATCTAAATTTTGATTGGTTTATCAGGGCCGTGTTACAAAGTCTTGTAACCAACCATGGTTGTTTACAATCTTTATTTATGATGAAATTATTCTGTAGTTACGTATTTCTATTGTTTACGATCTTCGACCGCCTGTTTTGTTATTATTGCTGGAAATTTAATTTAACTTATGGCTGTTGTTTGTGTAGATAAAGCTTTTGGGGAATTGAACAAATAACTGAAATAACATGAGTGATGTAAATCCGCGTGTTTGTTTATGTCTCGTATTTAAAACTTATTTTTGAAAGTGCGTTTCTTATCAAAGCGCTTTATTATTATTTCTTTATCACATGCGTAATTGCGTGAAGACTTACTAGGTTTTATCTTATTCCATGCGTATTTATTTTATAAACTTATTGAACGCTTCTTGAAGTAGTTTAATTGCAAGTATAATTATCCCTCTGCTGAATATGTGTTCTAATTTTAATAGATATGCTTACTGGCATTGATTAAAGTTAATTGAGGTCCTTATACAGGGTGTTAAATGTTTGCTCTTTGCATAATATGTAAATTATTTATTTTCATGCTAAATAAATGCAGTTTTCTAATTCCTATTGCTACTTACGTTAATTACGGGACTCTTACGACTCGATACACCCCTAAACAACCTCTTATCACAGCATTATATATATGCACCGACTATTGACACTAATAAAAATAATTCTTAGATACCGCGTTAAATATAACAGTATAATCGCATCACATTTTGTTTTACATCTTTCCCAACATATAACAGAGGTCCCGTCGTAATTTTCTCTTGCCAGTATCCTTTAGGACTTTGTCAGTTTTTGGGCATAATGCAAAAGCACTTTCATCTACATTGAATAATCTAGAAAGGAATTATAAGACATCCAATAAATTTTTCTCTTCTAAATAATTGTCCACTACTAAACAATTTGTAATTGACGTTTCAAGAGTAATGGCTTTTGCACTACTAAAGCTTTCGGAAATACGGGTGGCTATTACTGTCTTTTTAAAAATGATTCGATCAATTTCTTCCAGGACGATTATTTTTAAAAGGGTTCGGCCGTTTATAGGATATCACAATTTTTTCCACACTGTACTCAATAAATCATTTTTCGTTAACGGAAACCCAGCTATGGCTATCTCCTTAATCTACTTGGCTATTTTTTCCCTACACATTCAAAATAGTTTTAGGTCCAATTCGTCTTTCTTATGTTTTGCTTTTTACTTTGTACATTAACGCGATTATTAGTGCACCACAAGCTTTACTGACCGCAGCAAAAAATATATTTTCTTCAACTTTAACTATTCCGTTTCTCATAGTCACTTGGTTATCTAAATTAGGTCTGATTTTTCTTTCTATTGAAGTTTCAAATAGGAACCTGGAAAAAATTTAAATACCTGTTCAAAACTATATGATATCTCAAGCAGTCCAGTCTTGTAGTTTAGTTAATTATTCTACAGACAACATGCACGGCCTCAAGAAGATATGCAGTACTACTTGCGTCCACGTAAGGTAACATATATATACTTTTGGAACGTGCCACTAATTCAGTAGCTCTATAAAAGTAGTGTATTGCTTGATTGGAAGTCTCTAGCGGTCTAACCCATAGAGAATATTACAGTCTAGCCTTTTCGACGTGATATAATTAATTATTCTAAAAGACAATCTCGATATCTCAAGAAGAGGCAGTAGTACTTGCATCTACCTAAGGAGTAAGGCGCTACACATTCAGATAGTACCACCAATTCAGCAGCACTATGTAAAATAGAGTATTGTGTTGTTGGAAGTCTGTAGCTTATCAGGCGAGCGATGGATCTTTGAATACAACCTGCACAGTGTTAAGAGGATATGCAGTACTACTTGCATCTACCTAAGGTAAACGACATATCTTTAGAAAGCGCTACTGATTCAATAGCTTTATGAAAAATAAAATTAATTATTCTTGAAGCAACCTCAATATCTCAAGAAAACGCAGTAGTACCTGCATCCACCTAAGGAGTATGGTGATACACCATCAGAAGTGCCATAAATTAGCAGCACTACGTAACATAGAGTATTGTGTCGTTGGAAATCTGTAGCTTATACGGAGCGTTGTAGTCTGTTCTTGTCAGGCGAGCGATGGATCTTTGACTGCATATTGTTATGACAATATGCAGTACCATTTGCATCTACCTAAGGTAATCCATATATCTTTAGAAAGCGCTTCTGATTCAGTAGCTCTATGAAAAACAGTGTACTATGGGGTGGAAAGTCTCTAGCAGTGTAGACCATGGGGAGCATTGTAGTCCAGTCTTATTAGCGAGCTATGATTTATTATGCCAGAGGGAAACCTGCATACTTTCAAGAGGATAAGCAATGCTTTTTACGTCCACCTAAAGAAAAAGGCAGGCATATAACCTTCAGAAAATGCTACCGATTCAGTAGCGCTACGAAAAATAGAATATTATGTCAGGAAGTCTCTAGTCTATATGCAATGTCGTGTTCTTGTCTTCTCAGACGAGTTATGGTTAATTACCAAAAATGACAACAGTCTCAAAATAACATATACAGTACCACTTGCAACCACTTAAGGCAGGACGCATACCTTTAGAAAGTGTCACCGATTTTACGAAAACTTCGTGTCGGGAATCGTACCAGGAATTTTGGAATCAACAGACATACGCGAACCGTTTGATCTACGTCGCCGTTTTTCAGAAAGTGCCACCGATTCAGTAGCTCTACGAAAAATTGAACCTCGTGCCTTCGAAGAAAGTGTTGCAGTTTGTTCGTGTTGAGCGAGTTATAGTTAATTATCCTACACTGCAGCCTGAGTAGTGTTAAGAAGATACGCAATACTACTTGTACTAGGAAGTAAGACGTATACGTACAAAAAGTCCCAACGCTTTAGTAGCTCTTTAGCAAATGCTCGTAAGAGTACTGTAGTCTAGTTTTGTCGGCGAGATGTGGATAATTATCATGGACGGTAACGCGAACATTCTAAAAAGGAACCAACATTCACATTAAAGAGTAAGGCATTAACCTTGAGAAAGGGCCACCGATTTAGTAGTATTACGAAGAATAGAATACGGGGTCGGTCATTTGATGTCTCTAGCTTAAAGAAGGTGTTCGTAAGATAGTTTTGTTGGGCAAGCTGTGTTAGTCTCAAAAGGATAAAGTACTATTTGTATCTACCTTTCATCCACGTTCAGAAAGTACCACCGATTCAGTAGCTTTATGAAAAATAGTGCATTGCGTGGTTTGAAGTCCTACGACAATAGGGAGTGTTCTAGCCTAGTATTGTTCGATGAGTTATAGTTAATTATCCTAGACGGTAACCTGTAGGGTCTCAAGACGCATCCACTAGGCCATGTAGACACATAAGTGGTTACCGCTTGTTTGTTTTATTGCGACTTGTCAGAGGGATAGTCCGGAAGGCATAACTCGGTACTGAAATCTACGGTCATGAAGAAATCTACTCAATGTTGTAACTTACATAACATTAAGTCAGTCAATAAAATTAAAAGTCAAGATTCAACATCACTGTTAAAAACTACTAAAATTCCAATTATTGCTCATAAATCTTGAACCATTAAACCAGAGCGAACAACACCTTACACAAACGTAATAGTGGTTTGTAATAAAACCAATTGTTCGTTCTACTTTTTCTCATTTAACGCCAGGTTAAACTTAAGTAATACTTAATTGTTTTTTGTTTAAAAACATCTTAGTTTTATTTTAAGATTCAAGCGGAACTAAACGGATTGAGCGAATATGCTTGAATGCTTTTGTAACTTGCTATAAAACAGAATTTCTATAAATAGAAATTCCTAAACTGCACCTGAAAGTAGGGCTGTGTTATTTCAGCCGCGCGTCCTCAACGGCATCAAGTGTAGCAAATTATGCAGCTGTCCAGACATCTTGTCAAGCCATTTCTTTAACTAATTGCATGCATACACTGGTTCGTCTCATCACAAAATTGACAGAAAGATGACTTTTGCTCGAGATAAAAACTAAATTTTGAAAGTATTTCACGACCAATACGACAAAAGACAACGTGTCGTTTCTGTTGTTACAATATCAACCAAAATTTCAGTGGTTCGCGTTAACATTTCACTTTAGCCCTCCTACTGCAACGGTTTTTACACGGTTTGCCTTTAATGTACATAAAATATATAAAAAGAGCAAGTTTTTCTCTGCAATTAGAAATTTAAATTAAACCAATTACAGGAGATGTATCTGTAAATATTAGCGGTCTGTTTATTCTTTCGCCAACGACGTACAGGGTCCTTCGTGCTTATACATTGAGATTGCTTGATGTTTTGTTTGGGTTAAAACTACTTCATTCTGACGAGACCCAATGAAGGTCGAAACCTGGTCAATGAATGTTCTTCCCCTTCTAAAACAATCAGGTAATTGTTTTGTAATGGCTATGTAAATGTTCGATTTGTAAAGATAAATACACAGTGTGTATTTACAGATGTAATTGGATTCATTTAAACTGCAGATTGCAAAGAAAATTTTCTTTTTTATATATTTTATATGCCTTAAAGGCAAGAAATGGATGCCGCCATGGGGAGTAATGTTACTTTATTGCATTACATATGAATGTACATTTCTCAAATCCCAAAGACAGAACGTACATGTATGGCCATCTATAGAATGCCGTATACTTTCGAATTAACTTATGTACAGTTTCAGCCTTAGTACTAGTTTTAGTCAACTGATGGCGGTCTATTAATCCTTTCGCCAACGTATAAGGGTTTTTCTTCGTACTTATACATCGAGGTTGCTTGGTGTTTTGTTAGGGTTAAAACTGCTCCATTCTGACGAGACCCGATGAAGGTCGAAACTTGGTCAATGGATGTTTTTTTCCTTATAGAACAATCAAGTAAATGTTTAATAATGGCGAATACCAGTTACAATACATGTAATTGGTTTAATTTAAACTGCAGTTTGCAGAGAAAATTTTGCTAGAAGATACAGTGGACTAGCAAGTGACTTTCAATCCTACGGCCTATTGATAGCCCCATGATAGTCGTTGGTACTATATGGTCTTCGTGGTTGTTAGCCCTACTGGAGATTTGCGCATCAACGACATTTCAATCTGCTCAACTCGAAGATGATGTGGAAATGAACGGATTTGGAAAATTGCTTGCAAGGACAGTTTAACCGGAGGAAGTCTTATCAGAACAAATGTTTAATCCCCACGTATCGTGTTTAAGAAACAAGTTGAAAACAATGAGGTATTTCTTAAACAATAAGGTGTTTACACAAACTCTTGGAATATTAAATTGCTATTTACAACTTCATAAACCAAGTTTCAAAACAGCTGAATTGATTTCTACACGATTGTGGGTAGAAAATGTTGAACTTAGCCTTGTAATTGAACAAAATTCAAAAATTACAACTCGCATGTTGTTTTCCATATGGGACCAAGGACTTAAAATTGAGAATCTACTTAATTTTGCCAACAAATATTCTTGACGAATTTTTTTAATTGTTTTCTCTTCTCTCTCGCCTTTTTACTTTTAGGTTGTTTCAACAAGCAACTTTTTTTTCTTTACAAACAACAAAAATTGGTACGATAATTAAAATGATGGGAATTTATATATGATAAAGCAAGAGCTATACGAATAAGATACTTTGTTATGAACTAAAACGTTTAGTATTGGTTTGAATTACGTTAGTTGTAAAAAGTACTAAACTTGGATAATACAACGAATTTCCTAAAAATATTGTTTATAATCTGAATGAGTGAATATGTATACGACTAAAATAACTTAAAAAAGTATTATTCTTTTTATTCTGCCAACAAATGAAGTAATTTAAATAACTGTGCTAAATAAAAATTAGTAATTGATAAAGTGTTTGCAGTTAGTTGATTTTGCAAATTCTGAGAAATTTTAACTAGATCTGCATATTTTAAATTAATTTAAGTAATAGGAGTATTTTAGGACTTCAAATTCTGTTAAAATTCTGTTTCAGTTTTATGCAACTTCACTTAAATTCTATTAAAATTAATTCTACTTTAATTAAATTCGTTGCAAATTAGTTTTTGGCTTAGGCCGGGTTATGGTCCTGTGGAATTTAGTTCAAGAAACGATCAAGTCGCAAACGAAATTTGGTAGGAGATCATTATTAAAGACTCATTTATGTTTCTAATGTTGGAAATTTAAAGTATTGAGAATTAGCAAATCAGTAATTATTTTAAGGTACTAGAAATCAAAGGTTAAATTAGTTTTTAAGACTTGTAATTTTTTCGTGTAAAATTTTTTATAAAAATATTCAAATCCGCATTTAAAATTTAATAGTTTTGTTGTGAGAAGTAGTAACGTTAAGATCGTTAATTCAAAATTTTCAGATTTCAATTAGAAAATTATTTATAAAACAAAAAGCAAATTACACATATCTGTGATAAAAGGTATATTTTTAAAAGGATAAGTACGGTTGTGAGAGTTATATTCTGACTCTGAAAGTTCAATGTTAGCTTCTGAGTGTAAGTTCAAACACTGATATTTTTTTATATTTTTATGTGATTTATACTGCGCAAATTTTAATTTTTCTTTATTCGTCTGTTTTATTGGGAAGTGATGCCTACTTCATTCAAGATCACAGAAATATATATATATATATATATATATATATATATATATATATGTGCCAAGAGAAATTAGTGCCATTTTGTAAACTCTAATTCATAAGTCATAATAAAAGCTTGAACTTTCTTGAAAATACTCGGCATATGGAACTGTGTCTTGTATTATTCAAATGAACGCTAATTTTATTTAATAGTTCATTACTCCATTAACATTTGTAGTGACAAACCAAAATATCGAAGTAAATATTCTACTTACGAAGAAATATTTAGACAAATAGTAGTTTGAAATGGATTTTACACTTGGTAATTAAAATCGATTTTGGCACTGTTGCTTGCGCTAAACTTTGTTGAGAATAGAAACCTATATTATTGGAGTAGGGCTACGTAATTTTCAGCAAAACCAATACCCTTTAAGGATAGAAAATTTCTCGAACTATTTTATGAATTTTGATTGGAGTTAAAGTTACAAATAAGACGAGTGTAGTTTTAAAAGGAATAAAAATCAGTGCAAGTTTAAAGTATTCATAATTATAAAGTGAATCTCACCATTTTCATTACGGAAATTTATTATCTGTACAACAAAAGTAGTTATCCAATACATATAAATATTACTAGGAGTTAGAAAACCGCATTTATTTAGCATTAAAAATACGTAATTTGTATATTATAGAAAGAGCAAACATTTAACACCCTGTATTAGGATTGCAGTTGACTAAGCAATGCCGAAAAGCATATCATTCAACAATAAACACACATTCAGCAAAAGAAATAACTCTACACGCAATCAAACTTGTCCTAAACCAAAAATATTCATGAATTATAAATTAATACGCGATAAATGAAGTAAAAACATAAAAAATCATAATACAATTCACATTAAACAAGCGATTATGAAAGCAGATCAGATCCTGATAAGAAACGCATCCTTCAAAATAAATACGCTTCAGAAACGCAAAAATACAAACAGAAATATGTTAATTTACGTCACTTTGTCTACGTAATTTTCTACATGAAGTTAATACGAATCCCAAAGTATTATCTTAACAAACAAAAGCCATAAGTGAAATTACGTGCCAAGGCGAATTAGAAATTCCTGCCACAACAACAAAACAGACTGTACAAAATAAATACGAACTAGAAACACATTAGTACCTATGTGATCAAGGAATCGTTTCTACAAGGCAATATCATAGATAAACCTGTAAAAGCCCAAAAATATCGAAAACAACCGATGGTTGGTCGTACACTTTGAACAACAGCTCAGATAAACCAATGAATTTTTAGATGGGGCGGAGGCTATATAACGAGCAAATTTGATAAGCGGACAGTCTTAGTTTGAACCACATACAAGGTGCATCACTGATACTTAAGAATTTACGCGACGACTAAATATTCAAATTAAATAATCAAATTTTTTGTGAAAAGTGATGTTACAAAATATTTAAATTAATTATAGTGAAAATATATGAGACAAACTTAGCCGTTTGCTAGAAAACGGTTCCAAGCGATAGTACAAAATTCTAGATCTAACACTAAGTGATCGAATAAAAATTCTAAATCCAAGTCTAAATGGTAGTACAAAAATTCTAAGCACGAAAACTAAGTGATAGTACAAAAATTTCAAGCCTAAGTGATAGTACAAAAATTCGAAATCTAAATCTAAGTTATATTACAAAAATTCTAAGAAACATTACGAAAATTCGAGAGACTTTACAACATTATGAAAATTGAAGGGAGATCACATTAAACGGGGTAAAACTTGGAGACCAAAATATACTCGACTGAATGCAATATTGGCATAAGACATTATTTTCTATTGATTATATTTGAACATTGATCATATTAAGGCATTATTTTCTATTTATTAATTTTGAACATGTTTTATACTCGAATAATTTTATGTAAGGAGTCAACAAAAATTTATTTTATACGTGAAAAATTTCGTATTCAACGGGAAAATCTTGAACGTTCGGAGAAATTTCCAGTAGAGTACAACGACATTTTGCTGGCTTTAAAATAAAAAAGGGAGCTTTAATTTTTGGAGATAAACAATTTAAAATTTATTGTTATTTGATTCAGAGGCTCATTTTTGTTATACAGTCAAAAAAATTAAGCTGTGAAGTGTATAAGATTTTTCTTTTCTCATTATACAAATACTAATCGACTTCGTTTTATCATTCAAAGCAAATAAGGTTTTAGGGAAAAGCGGTAAATTATTTGATTATCGTAACAGTGTGCACTCTGTGTGAATTAATACACAGAGCGGTGGTGAAGAAGACTGAAAGAATAATTACATCGTCGTGCAGCGTTATCATATCAATCAATATATATATATATATATATATATATATATATATATATATATTATCGTGTAACTAAGGGTTCATTGGGAATATATAAGGGCATAAGGTTAAGCTAGAAGTTAGAGTCATAGGTTATTAAAAAAGAATCAAATTAGTCATTTAGAAAATTAGGATAGTTTTACCGAGTATTTGTGTTTTGTTATCGAAATTCACGCGAAACCGAGATCCGTTAGAACTTTTTCGCTGGAATACGAGGCGGTTAACAAACAATTTTAAGAATTGTTGAAACGGGTACGAATTGTACGTGCGATTTAGAAACAGGGGGGAGTGAATTCTTGGTTATTTAACCATTTTCGAAGAGGGGCCTCGCTCTCTTTAATTTCATGTCATTTGCGACACATATAGTTACTTGCAAGTGAATTAGTACAGTTTGATGAAAAGTTATTTTAAAGCTATTTATGTGAAAGTTAATCTTGTATGTAAGTACAAACAGATTGTTATAGTGTTGTTGGAATGCACAAAATTAGTAAATATTAAAATTATTTGGATGATGAAAGCAGCGATTTTTGGGTATTAAATTTAATTTGGAGAAATAGGAGAAAAATTTGAAGATTGGATGTTTATGGTTGTATATTATTTATGGAGAGAGAGTTTGGAGTAACAGCAGACATGGTGATTCGACCGGGGAGTTATTTGATGGACTGAGGACATACTGGACGCCAGCATGTCCAAAGGGCTAGTTGGTGGACTACATTCAGAAGATAGCTACCAGGTAGGCCATTATACAGAACATAGAGTGGTGAATATTTTCAATGGTTTTTGTGATTATTTTGGTTTGTGTTTTGATGTGTTTTCTAATGTTATACATTTTATAAACTGCAATTTATTAGACTTTAAAATGAAATTGAAATTTATTTTTGAAAATCAAGAATAATTAATTAATTTACAGATAACCAGGCGATGTTGTAAAGAGGTAGAGGGCTTATCGATATTTGGTAGTGCAGTAAATTAGTATGCACATGTATAGAGGTTTACTATGAGCTCATGATAAGACAAAAGGGTTAACGTAAAGTATGAGGAACGCCTTCTTGCTTTAATTAAAAATGTGTGTTTAAAAGGGTTATCGATCTGAATTATTATTATTATTATGAAATTGTTGACAATACGAGTGTATATAAAGAAATGACATTTTTGAAAATGTAATATTGACCTTATGTTAGTGATATATTTTGTGAATTGAGTTATTTTTGAGTTGTATGATTGTAAGGTGTGAATTTCTACTTAGGTTTCAGCATGGTGATATTGAGCGAGAGTTTTTAGATTTAACAGGTAGGTGTCTGTGTTAATTTTAAGAAATGTTAGCTAGTAGGAGCCAAAGTGTAGAGCAGCCGAGGGCGGGTGTCAGGAACCTCACAGCATTCGACCCAACGTTAAAGTTCACGAAGTAGAGGTCCAGTTTACAGGTAAACCTCACAGTATTTATGCAGCCCAACGCTGGGGCAAGAGCGTAAACCTCACAGCAATATATATATATATATATAATGCTGTGATACCCTGTATTATTGTCGAGCCTCACGAATTGGGCGTCAAAGAATGCTGTGATACCACCATTAATCCGGGTACTCCGCTTTTCGAATCGAGCCCCTACGAATTGGATGTCAAGAATGCTGTGAATCCTACAAAAAGCTATTCATTACCTTAACTGTGTTGGTCCATTGACTTTCTTCTGTTAATCGCCTCGGCTGCTCCTCTAGATAGCTTTCATCCTCATACATAAAAAACAAACACATTCCTACCACAAACATCAACGTCAACTCTATTTACATCAATATTCACAATACATTAAAATTTCAAAATTAATATTCAGCATAAATTTTAATATCGGAAAATTTCAAAATTAAATTTATTATCATTTTAATGTGCATCCAGAATTAAAGTCCTTGTAGGATGCCTACTAATTACTATAACAATATATGCAGAGTACAAAGGGAGCATCTACCACCCCTTTACGTTAATTAACCAGGTTCGTCTAATTGAGCTCAAAGACATACCCTAAATTTTCATCATAATCCAGAACATCAATACTAAATACCCCTTTCTACTTAAACAAGCAAATTTCACCTTAAAATTAAAATATTATTGTTAGTACCATTTCACTACTGTCCATTTTGAGTAAATCAATTATAAAGTTATTCAACACACACAAAATCTCAAAGTTCAAACAAAATAGTATAATTTACCTGAAGGTTACTTGCACTCGTAGCTTCAATGTACATCGTCCCTTTGTTAATCACACCATTCCAACTGGGTTATATTTACGGCTTCTGATTCTCAACGCTTTAAAATTTTCTCCATCACCATTTATTTAAAGTTGTTTCAGGGCTTTTCCAGAACTAATCTGTGTATATCTGACCCTTGTTACGTGGATCCAGACACGTTTTTGAACCATTTAATTATTAACACCCCCGAAAAATAGCAAAGAAATTCATGCGTCTTTCACTAATATACGCCAAAACTGCCTACTTTTGTGTATACATTTGTCTTTGTAAATTTTGCTAATTGGTACAGTGATACTAAATTTTATTACCTTGTATCTAAGTGCACTGAAGTACATTCATGTTAGCACGTAAATAACAAACTATTTTGAATCACTAAAATATACGAGCAAACTTTAAATTATTTTATCAAACTAAAATGCACTGTTTAACATCTTGAATCAAGTCGTGGATGTAAGAGAGCTTGTTTATATTCACCTCCGTATATATAGCTGCTAGCCTGTCTGTCGGTCTGTTCCCCAAAACGGGTAATTCTAAAGAATTTCGCATGCTAGGTTCCCAGTCCGTAGCCTGTGCGTCGGTTTTTACAAATTTTGTACTCGCCAGTTGAAAATCTCAGAAATTCTCACACGGCACGCAAACATGTCCGAGAAAAACTAATTAATTTTGTACAGAAATCGTTGTTTCTACCTCTGATATTTGCATCCTATTTTCAACCAATTGTGACCCTCGTGACGTTGCTTAAATCACGCCTTTTACTATATGTGTCTTTGCTTGACGCATTTTCTCTTTCCTTTTCTAACCTGTTCGTATTGGTGCAAATTGATATTCTTTATTATCGATTATTTTCAGTCCATGTGGACTATCTGGGTTAAATAACCCCGTATCGCACCTTCCCGTGAATATTAAGCCCCGGTTTCTCCAAGATTCTCTGAAACCATTTGTTATCTACACAATTTTCGCCGTACGTGATATTTAAACTACGCAGGTGTTCAAAATAATATTAATTCTCAGAGCTTTATTTTCTGGTATTATAATCTTGGATTTTCACAGACTTTTATGCTTATTATTAATAATGGTTTAATTAACTCCAATTAAAATTGACTTCTATCCTTTCATTTTTAGCGAATACAAGTTAAATATTAATTATTATGTGTACACTTTGTTTTACTACCGGTTACTTAAAATAGGGTTAATTAATATAAATTTTGCACGTAATTTCCATTTGTTTCTTTCCTCGGAATAATTAAATTACACGCAGAGCTTTTTAATACTGTTTCTTTTGATATAAAGCGTCTTATAAATAATTTAAATTTCTTAATTTTAATAAAACGAATGAATTTTTATGCTTCACGCTGTTATTTAATAACGCGTACCTTTTCCAAAAGCTTCTACACAGTGATTAAAATTATTTGATGTGATTATATAATTTTCTACCCTGGTCTAAATATGAGTAATATATATATGGTGGTGTGAACTCAGACGCGGTAAGTGCAACGTAAAATTATTATTGTTGTAAGTAGAAACTTTAACCTTTATATATTTTTTGTTATTTGATCTAATACTGTAAAGATTTTGAATTTTTATTATGTCATTTGTAAATATTTGTACTTTATAATCTTAGTAAAGTTTTAATACACTCATCTATTATAGCTGAAGAATCATTTAGGGTTGAGATCCTGAGTCTGTTGCGTTGAGAACCGAGCTATATAACTTAACAGTATTTTGCGTCCAACGAACGGGGCTTCAAAAACACAGCACACATATGTGCGTGTGTGTGTTTGTGTTTGTGGGTGTGTGTGTGTGTGTGTGTGTATGTTTGTGTTTGTGTGTGTTTGTGTTTGTTTTTGTTTGTTTTTGGGTTTGTGTTTGTGTTCGTGTTGGCGATAGTGTTTGTGTTTATGTTCGTGTTAGTGTGTGTGTGTGTGTGTGCGCGCGCCCGCACGGGCGTGTGTGCGTGCTCGTGCGCGCGAGTGTGTATATCGACACTATCAGAAATAATTCTTAGGCAACGCGTTAAATAGTAACAGTAGAATCAGTTCAGGTTTTGTTTTAAGAGTTTCTAATTCACTTACATCTTTTCCAACAGAGGTCTCACCCTAATTTTCTCTTGCACCTAAAACCTTATAAGTTTTCAAGGATTATGCAAAAGCACTTTTTATCTGCACTGAATAATCTAAAAAGTAATTCTAAGACATACATCCAACCAAATTTTCTCTTCCAAATAATTGCCCACTTCTAAAAATCAATTCCTAATTGACGTTTCAAGAAGAGTGGCTCTTACACTACTAAGAATTTCGTAAATTTAAAGCATCATTATACCAAGAACTTAATGGTCTTGAATTCATCATAGCCCCAATTTGACCTAATTTTGTGAAGAATTCTTCGTAAGGAAATTTTGCATTTTTGATTGAAGATCCCCAAATCCTATCCCAATGGGAAGCTCTCGGAAGAATAAATTTCCATGCAGTATCTTTTGAGCTAAAAACTCGGTGAGTCGAAGTTGTTTTTATTTTTGAAGAAATCGTAAGGTCTTTCAGAAGGTTTACGTTGCTTGAACAATTTTAAAGACAGCGACCACCTTTTGAAAGGGTATAGTAACCACGACTCTGAAAGATTAGCCATGATTTGTTGTGGAGTTTGATTATTGAACCTGAAACAAGTCACACAATTTCGAATAATTTTCTTAATTTTTAAAATAGAGACAAAATACGTTGCAGCAATAAAAACGTTACGTTAAAGAATTAGCCAGTACTATCGCATTAACCATAAGTAATTTCTTAATCCTACCCTATCAGGCAGGTTAGCTCTTTTCATTTATACAATAAATCCTACCTTTTATCATAAATACCAAAGGTTCGGAACATCACATACACAAAATAAATTCCCAAAGATAATTTCAAATAGGGAGATTAATAAATAGTTTTGCTTTGCAGTAATGGTAAGATAAGGTAACATCTCAAAGATAATTTCAAAGAGAAAGATAGATATATAACCATCTAGGGTTTAAAGTATTAATTAGATAAGATTGTATCTCAAATATAATTTTAAAGAGAAAGATAGGCAGCTAACCACTTATAGTTTAGACAATTATTTAAATAAGATAAAATTTCAAAGATAATTTCAAAGAGAAAGATAAGTGACAAACCATTTGTGGTTCGGAATAAATAACGAACCATCAGTTTTGACCTATTAATAAGATAAGATCTCAACAAAAATAAATCCAAAGAAAAGATAACAGATAACAATTATTTTCAGTTCGGAGATCCTACTGTTGGCAAGACACAACGCCTTCCTGTAAGTGTAGCGTCAAGAAACCACCAAGGGAGTAGAGTGATTTCGTAAGATCCTGCAAAGGATTTTTATCAAGTTTTGTGAAACGGTACCCGTTTATAAGAACAATATGGGAAACCAGGTAGGAATGTGGATTAGGACCCTGCACCCCTGTGTCGGTTAAGAGAGTATTAACCCGCAGGCCTAGTCAATAACAAATTGCACTATCGACAGCTTAAACTAAACCAATCGGAAGATAGTGGCAGGACAAAGCTGGACGGAGCTCCCCACATCCACGAGCCAATGCCGTGAGGTAACAGCCTCTAATTACGCAGCGGCTTAGAAAGTAAAGGAAAAAATAGAAAAAATAGAAAAGACACAACAGGGAGATGGAATGTTTGGAGTTTCATAGCTACCCGGAGAAAAAAGAAGAAGAAAGACTCGCATTGTTCAAAAGCGATAGAAAAAGTGGATATCAAAACACTGCTCAACCAACCAAAATGTAGTCAGCAGCTCGAAGTGGGAGAGAACCATTCTTATGTAATAGATGGTTGTCTCGGAACCAAGACAGGTCTAACGAAGGAAAAGTAGAGCTGAAACGGAGATAGCGGGATATAAAAAAGTTAATGTTTTAAAATAAGTATCCTAGAGGGAGAATACAAAGTGAAGAATGCCCCTATTAAAACAAATCGGTCAACGTTAACGATAAAATAAACGCCATATACTAACACGTCGATAATTAAAAATAACTAGGCTTCAAATGAGATCTAGACGAATCGCCTTTCTACCGAGTGCATTCACTACGATAAGAAAATCATGCAAAAGGTAAAACAACCAACTTAAATGTACCCTTGCGGTAATTAAAAAACAGTAGCTACCACAGACATACAAAAATAATTATTTAAGGATAAAAGTAGAAAATTTTGTCATAATACCGATAAACAATAAGAGTTTAGTGTTGAAGACAACAAAGGTGACAGCCGTTCACCAACACGTTCAGGAAAAAACAGAAAATGTACAAATATCCCTGTGATACAGAAAAACGGTTAATAATGGAAATTTTAAAAAATATGATTTAAGTAATTGTCAAAAAAAAACACATCGAATAAAAAATCGTAATCGCAACTGTGGAAATAGTCTTTTTACTATAGAAACATAGGTTGCGATCGTATGGGTCCAAACAGTAAATCATCACACCAACATCAGCTAATACAAGTTTTAAAGATTCTCGGAGTTGTTCAAACGGAAGACATGTCAACCACGGTAAAAAAAAACGCAGTGGGTTGTATAATAATACGGATAATATAAAAATAAAAGATGCAAATTTAAGAGAAATGGGATTATTTAAGTGTTAATTACATACTTTTTTTTATAAAGAACTAGGAACGAGAAAACCGCCATTCTGAAATGAACCAGGTATCATTTATGAAACCAAAATATTTGAAATATTCAATGTTCAAGGGTAGCATACATTTATATAGAAGGAGATAAAGACATAAGTTCAATTCAAATAATGGTAGAGAAAAGAAGGTATATACTTAATTAAAAGTAAGACGATAGGTGTGACTACTTGTTAATCGTTAAAGATAAAAAGAAATGATTGTAGATCTTTAATGTGCCATGGTTCTTGAAATTTATCATGAAAATATTGTAATTTATAAATTAATGTAGGAACTATACGATATACTTTACATAAAGCATACTTAGAAGTTAGTTATAGAAAAAAATATTAATTGTATTAGATAAGGAATCATTTAGTTTCGTGTTTAATTGTACAAACTTACAGATAATTTTATTTAACTATAAGTATGTACATCATGATAGTTATTTAATATAAAAGATAACATCAATCGCCAAAAGTACAAGAAAAAAAAGTAGGTATTTCCTTTTTTAAGAAGGTAATTTAAAGTATCCTTCCATAGATAACAACTTCTAAACACAAACAGTAGTTACTAGAAATATTTAGCTATATTTATGTACTCTTTAGAACGAAACTAAGACAGTTTTCTTTCTTCATATAAACAAAGTTCAATCACATCACCTGTTGAGGGTAAGTGGTTATTTGCTTGAAGATAGAGTAACGTTTTTCATAAAAGGTATAGAAATTTGTTTGATTTCCACTAATTCAGAATAAAAAGTTTATTTGCTTAAGAAAACAAGCTTCAAGCATCTAATAAAAATAAGTAGTCAGAGAAACTTTTATAAATGCAGTGAATAACAACAGTTTTTATGGTTAAAGAGAAAAGTAACTAACTTTTTTTTTTGTTATAAAACCACCATGAGTCTTATTTAAAGGTAAATGGTTATACAATTTCGTTTATAATATAAACCTGAAAGTTTATTAAATAATGATTTTCAATCAAAAATATAAAGTAGGGTTGTATTATGTTTTCTAAGAGTATTTAGTTAAATTCCTGTTTTTAAGATTAAGTTATTGGTTTTTAGACAACAGTTACAAGCATGTACAGCTTATTTTAAAGATATAAAAGGTTACTTACCACTTCAATAAATACAATGATATCCAAGTTAGTCTTTATGACACTTGTTACGGTTCGCGCGCCATATTATTGCGCAATTGTTTATTATAACATGATTACGCGGCAAACGTATCAAATACAAAACATGTTTAAAAGTGATACAATGATCAGATTTACTTTTAATATATAAATAAAAGCAATGTACTCACTTAAATCGCACCTTACAGTTATATCCCAGGGCCATCTCGTTGTAGGTCCATCACGCCATTTGCTGAGTCCAAATTTATCCGTCCATCCTCTATTGCTCGTACGTAGGTAGGGCGAGAAGGATACAGGTAAAGGTACACGAAGATAAAGATAGAAGGAAACCTACATCCTAAAAAAAGAAAAGACAGATACACAACACCGGTAGATGTTATTCACTCGAGGTCTCGTAGATTAATGACGCCGCGCGAACTTGCGCCATTCACTCCGCGCATGCGTATTCTTTTACGCAAACGCAACTGTCCGGAATGACGGAAATTGACAAGTTCATTTAAAAATATTCGCGGGAATTTATCCATATATTTAACAATGTACATTGCGAAATTTGGAATGTAACACACTAGACTCGCATAATTTTATATTTCTCGGGTAGTTGTACAGAGGCCGAAATAATATTAAATAAATTTTACTATTACAAATAAATAAACAACTCTATGAATAAATCAAGCTTACCTTGATTAATCTAGGTAGTTAAGGTAGATAGAGCTAATTACTGCTGGAGCGTAATACGGTCATTTCTGCGTGGCAAATGCTATGTATTATTCCTTAAGTCTGGGCGTACACAGAATGCAACACGACACAGCATTTTGTTTCGAGACAAAATATTGCGTCGTGTCGCGTCCAGTGGGCGATGATTTGCGATACCTGGTGACAAAACCATCGCTGAATCAAATTGTAACTGCCTAACTATAAGCAGTTAAATACAACCATACTGTCCCAATATGCTAAAAACAACAGAAAATTCGATAAGATATCAATAAAAAGCGATAGCACCTCACCACGAAGTTCAATAAAAAACAACAAAAAAAAAATGTTTATATGTTCTGATGACTTAATAGAAGAAGAAAACAAGTATTGATAAAGAATAAAGTGAGCGACTGTAATAATTCAGAAGAAGAACGCATGGAATAGAAACTTCTAGTTTTTTGCAACTGCGAATATGGACTATTTCTTACAAAGCCATAGGTCGCGTCTCCTTTTGAGCCCAAAGAAAACAGCATCCACTCAACATCAGCTAAAACCAATCAAAAAAATTCAATGAGTTATTGCAACCAAAGTTACGACAATCACCACGAAATTAAACAACGTAAGATAAATGCTAAAAACAAAATAATATGATGGAGGAAAGGTGCTAGGATTAATTAAATGAAGCAACAAAATTATACTGGGGAACTTAGATAATAAACAGATATGTGACTAGCAATAAATTCAAGGGAAAGTTTACGGGCAGCAAAAAGATATCTAATTTAAGGTAAATAAGCCAAAAGTGTAGATGGTGAATGTTGTATCAGAAAAGAAATGGTTGAATAAAGTTAACCAATTCATAGCAGGGACAAAAACATTTCGTATATTTCTATACCAAATCAAAGCAGAACCTGAAAATAATTCGCCTGCAGAGACAAATAAATCTTCATCTGTACAGTTACAAGAAATTTTAAAATCATTTACTCTATCTAGGAATGACATTAACGAGATTTGGGAATCGAAGCCCTGAAAAGTTATACCCCACTTGTATACTGGTATGAATTTCGCGGACGATATACAAGGTTGGGAAATGGTTTAATTAGAAAGAACTGTAGGTAAATTTACATCTAAATCTAAGTTAAGTTTTTCGAAGACGATTCCTTCAAGTAAGAGAACGTCAGATAGGAAAGTTTGGTTGGTTTCGTTAGCTTGTTCATCTTTAATATAATATCAGAAATGTTTCATAAGGAATAGCAAATAAAATGATTAAGGTAACTATATATAGAGGTACTTACAAAACGAATTATTTAATCCAAAAAAACACATTTTTGTTCACTCACAAGTGAAGTTAAGGTAATTGTTAAACACATTTTGAAGGTACACAACACTATCTTTATAAGGAAATATACATAACACTGTTTTATGAAAAGAAGGAATAAATTACAGTACATTTAAAACTGAATGGTTAAGGTAACTTAAAAATGTAAACAAATACTTAATGAAAGTGATAGTTTCAAGCTGTTAAATTAAGATTTATGGTCCCTCCAATGGAGCCAACACCTAAGATAAAAAATAACTAGTTTCGATGTTGCCAAGTTTTATTTTTTCTACGCAAAAGTCACTAAAAATTTAAAAAAATTATTTTTTATTATATTACTTGAGCGAAAAACCTAATTTTCCTACAAGGATATAAATATATTCAAAACTAACATCTTACAAGATAAATTGGATGTTAATTATGGACGAAGTAAATATCAACACACGTGTACGTATTCAGCGCCACTGTTACGGTTTCCGCGCCATATTATTGCGCAATCGTTTATTATAATATGATTACGCGGCAAATGTATCAAATACAAAACACGTTTAAAAATGATACAATATGTCAAGATTTACTTTTAAAATATAAATAAAAGCAATGTACTCACTTAAATCGCACCTTACAGTTATATCCCAAAGCCGTCTCGTTGTGGGTCCATCACACCATTTGCTGAATCCAAATTTATCCGTCCATCCTCTATTGCTCGTACGTAGGTAGGGCGAGAAGGATACAGGTAAAGGTACACGAAGATAAAGATAGAAGGAAACCTACATCTTAAAAAGAGAAAAGACAGATACACAACACCGGTAGATGTTATTCACTCGAGGTCTGGTAGATTAATGACGTCCCATCACACCGCGCGCACTTGCGCCATTCACTCCGCGTCTGCGCATTCTTTTGCGCAAACGCAACTGTCCGGAATGACGGAAATTGACAAGTTTATTTAAAAATATTTGCGGGAATTTATCCTCATATTTAACAATGTACATTGCCAAATTTGGAATGTAACACACTAGACTCAAATAATTTTATATTTCTCGGGTAGTTGTACAGAGGGCGAAATAATATTCAACAAATTTTACTATTACAAATAAATAAACCACTCTATGAATAAATCAAGCTTACCTTGATTAATCTAGGTAGTTAAAGTAGATAGAGCAAATTACTGCACGCTCGTAATACGGCCATTTCTGCGCGCAAATGTTATAATTATTCCTTGAGGCTGGGCGTACACCGAATGCAACACGACGCAGCATTCTGTCTCGAGACAAAATGTTGCGCCGTGTCGCGTCCAGTGGGGGATGATTTGCGATACCTTGTGACAAAACCATCGCTGAAGCAAATTGTAACTGTCTATTAAGAGTAAGTCACTGAAGAGTTCATAGCTTTATGCATAGATTACCTAAATTTTATTGGCTTTTTGTAAAACAAAATAAATCATTCGCTACCCACATTTTAATGTTTTAATTATTTGCACTTATTAATTCTTAGCAATTAAGTCAACCCCGGCTATAATGCACTTATAGTTAAGTTGCACAAATAGATAATCATATGCGTCCTCATAGAAATAACACGTCCTAGTAGTTACCCTGTATATTACAGTCAACGTTTTACACACTTAGAATTTTAATAACGTACCTGCATTCTATAAAAAGATTTTAAATGCATCTATGTATAGTAAAGCTAGAATGGAAAACAGTTGTTCTCTAAAAACAACCTTTGGGCGCTTGCACCTGCTTCAGGTATACCACTACTGGTTCATTCTGCACACAAGACAGCAGATGGTCAACGACAAGCACTGATTCGATCTTTCATACTTCGATTTCATCTTTTGAATTCCCGATGAGCGATGTACAACAAAAACGTTTCTACTGCGGTAAAAAGTATAGGAGAATTGTTTTCTATGTAGACATTTTTCTTCGATGTTCTGCTTTAGAATTTTGGAGCAGGTTCTTATGATCATTTATGGAATGTACTATTACATAAAATACTTTAATCTGTGAAAGTATTAATTACATAGTGTTATGATTGATGGGCGAATTATGTAAAAAGATCCGTGCGCTTTTTGCAATAGAGACAATACTCTCTCACTTTAATTGAATACGATTTTTTAACAGATTCAAATCTCCGGTAATGAACCTTTTCTTGTATAGAATGTCAGGTTTACAGGATTTTACAAACCACTGGACAAAACACCGAATCTGGGATCTTGCAAAGATTAATCACATTGCAACGATATATGGGTTGTGAGTTAATTTTTTAACATCAGACAATTTTTTATTTCTATCCCCACGACGTTAAGCACTAATGTCGCGGTTTTAATTAAATAAAAAAACATAATTTAAGAATTCGTCGGGATCGTAGGGAGGAGTAGAACAATAATTCGAGATTCCAAAACTTACAGCTTCGGCCGCTAGCTTGACTATTACCCCTTGGGAAATTATGAAAAACGGCAGATATGAAATATTCTTCGTTATGCTGAAAATTAAATAAAGTGAAGTTGGACGACACTGTATCCAGCAAGTATTAAAAAGGGTGTTTTTAGGGTACATACAGAAACCGTATGGGAATGGATTTTATTTTCTTTTTTTTTAAATTTTTACTTAGACAATTAAGCCTGTATCTACTGCATAACAAACAAATAACTTTTATCAAAAAAAAAATAATAAAATCAATTCACAAAGTTTAGTGATTCTAAACAAAATTATTACTTAAAGAATATTTTGTCCCTTAAGACTTCAAAAAAAGAAAGGCGCGGATAGATGTGAAAATTATCGAACAATAAGTTTGACAGCACACGTGTCAAAAATATTAACTAGAATTGTACAAAGACGAATGGAAAAACAAGCTGAAGAAATACTAGGAGAAGATCAATTTGGGTTAGGCGAAACAGGGGAACACGGGAGGTTATTTTAGCTCTGAGAGTAGTGATGGATTCGAACCGAACCGAACCGAACCTTGCCCTGGATTCGGTTCGGTTTGAAAACTTTTTAGCCCGGTTCGGTTCGAGGTTCGGTTCGAAAAAATATATTCCGGTTCGAAAAAAACGAACCGAACCTCGAACCGAACCGAACCGGTTCGACATTTTGATATTTTAAACAACTAGTACGTTCAACTACAACAATTTAAATGTTTAATGTAGTTTTTATATTTAGTTGCTGCTATTTTCAAATAAACCCAACATTATAATATGTTTTAGATTTTAGTAGCATAAATCATATTAATACTATTTGTCCAGGTTTGATTTTTCAATACGTACTCTCTTTAACAAAGCGTAATTACAATTAGGTTAATAGTGAAAACCACCTCTAAAATTTAGCATGTGTTAATAATTGATGAATTTTACTAATGTCATTTTACCGTGAAAGAACGATATCACACTATCTTTGCGATTACTTTTATTTTAGTTTTAGTTAGTATAAAAAAAGTATCAAGACAATAAATAAGGTGTTGCTGATTTCTTATACAGTACAACAAAAAGTTGTTTGTCAGTTTATCTTTGTTATTATTTCTTTTAAAAGACAATATCAGATGGTTCTCGGAAAGAATCGTAAATCTACCTCAAACAGTCTTTACGTTTTTCATAATAAAATATAAGAGTATTTATGGCACGGACATTATGTCTGCTTATTATTTGCATTATAGTGTATTATTTTATGTCGGCATTGATTGAAAAGTTTATGCCCCTATAAGTCATAAACTACAACCCTTGGTCGTGAGAGAAAGTTTGGGGTCGTTCTTTTGGAGTATCTGCTACTTCTAAGCACGTTGGTAATGGCCACAATAAATAAACCGTAAATATTATCGTACAATGCGTTTTGTAACACCATTTGTTGGGCGATTATGTACAAAAGAAATAGAGATTAGTTTTTGCTACAAGGTCACATTTTTTAATATTAATAGAGAGCTGGTTTTCATATAAAAGTAAAAAATTCAAAATGATGGAATAGTAATATATACTTAATTAAAAATTAAATTGTTTCGTTTATTCTGAAAACTTCTGTAGTCTCTAGACCGTGACCTCGGCTTGTATATGTTCAAGATGGTTTTCAACACGACTTCTGTTCATTAAATAAAATAAACTTGTTTTTAAAACCAAATTTTCAAAATCATTTCAAGTTTCTCAAATATCTAATACTAGTTATAAACAAACAACAATTTGAAATAAGGAGCATTAAACAAATCGAACTAATCTAGAATTTTTTGATCTACAAACGTGGCTCGATGACAAAATTTATTAGATATGTATCACTAATACATATTACATTATTTACCTATTGCCTTAAAACTCAATGACCATGTACATTAGAAAATCGTTCTAATTCTTATATGCTTGCGACTAGAGATTTTTAAAATGTGCGTTTGGGAGAAATTAAGATTGACATATTTTTAGTGAAAATTAAATTTTTAAACTAGATTTTTATTGAAAAAAATCGAACCTTTCGAACCGAACCGGACCGAACCTTGAGCTAGGATCGGTTCGGTTCGAAAAATTTGCCGGTTCGGTTCGAGGTTCGGTTCGAAAATAAAATGTCCGGTTCGGTTCGGTACGGTTCGGTTCGAAAAATCGAACCGAACCTCGAACCGAACCTCGAACCTGTTCGGTTCGTTTCCATCCCTATCTGAGAGTGATAATAGAGAAAACAATAGAAAAAGGGGAAAGCGTGTATATAGGGTTTGTAGTTCTGGAAAAAGCATTCGACAATGGAAAAAATGTTCGAAATACTCAAAAAATTGGAATGAGTTATAGAGATGGACGAATAGTACATAGCTTATACAAATAACAAACAGCAGTAATAGAATTAGAGCAGGAACGTAGAGAAGTAAACATTACGATAGGGGTGAGACACGGATGTGCCCTATCTCTATTAATTTTTAACTTGTACATGGAAGAGGCAATGAATACTGTCAAATGCAGGAAAACATTTGGAATTACTACGCAGGGACAAAAAATTGATATGCTTATATCTGCAGATGATATAGCGGTATTAGCATATAGCAAGGAAGAGTTAGAAACTGTTCCTAATGAAAAGGAAACGGTTCTAACATAGAGATACGGTATGAAAATTAACAAAAATGAAACTAAAGTACTAATACTAGTACTTTAGTTTCATACACAAAGGAGAAGAAAATAAATCAAAAACAAGAATACAAATAGGTAACAAGAACGTACAAGAGGCCCAGGATTTCTGCTACCTAGGAAGCCAAATAACGCAAGATGGGAAAAGCACAAAAGATATAAAACAAAGATTAGCACAAGGTCGTGCTACATTTAACAAGAAAAAGCAACTACTGTGTTCAAAAACAACAAACAGAAACAAGGAAAAGATTGCTTAAAACATAAGTGTGAAGCACTGCCCTCCTCAAAAAAAAGAAAAATAAAAAAATGCTGTTTCAGAAAACGGAAGGCAGAGACAACAGTATTAATGCTGAATAAAAAATTTATTTAAAATAATTAGAGCTCATTCTTAAAAGTTTCAATTACGAAATTATTCCTATAAAATGTTATTTTACTGTACTTCCTTGTGCCGTGAGACCAAGGAACCAAAAGGTTTAATGGATTAATAAATCAATAATTAAACAAAAAAAGGAAATTACTAAATTAATCATAAAAAAATCAAGAAACTAACAAACAAACAAATGTATACACGAATAAATGTATAAATGAATAAATGTATCAACTATCAAATTGATTAATGATTAAATTAATAGACGATTGTGACAGTAGCTTAGCGTACCACACGTCCAAAAGGAGACAAAATCGATAGAAGTCACAATCAGTAGAACTCACAATGAGTATGTCTACACTCGTATTATACAGGGGGATATAGGGATGAAAAAAATTTTTTTTCTTTGTATAATTTCAAACGGGGTTTTATATATTAATAAATACATAAATTTTTTTGAAGCTGGGACAAAACTCTACCTAATGTTACCAAATAATTGCTTGGGTGCCAATATTTATCATTGACATACTCTATAAACGACAGAGTACCTAAACGAAGCATTTCTTCCTAGCAATTCCCCACAACATCAGTAAAAAATTATTTTAATCGACAAAATAACTATTTTCCTTCAGGCGAGAACCTTTGAGTATTCTCAACCGAAAATTTCTTAATATTACCAAAATCTAACTACAATTTCAAAAACTCGTTACAGATGAGTAATATTTTATACCAGAGAAAAATCACAAAGAACCAAGAAAAATATTTTATCTCAATTAGGGTCCTATAACGACTACTTCCACTTGTCGCTGATGCGTAAGCTTGGCCATTGAACAAAAATCTTAAAATACTAAAAAAGAAATTCTTCTTGATCTAACTCAAAAGAAAATGTTTAATTTGTAGGAGTTTCATTGCGAAAAAATAATACAAAAGGTTTATAGAAAAAATGTTAAAAAGATTTCAATTTATATTTCCACCAATTGCGTAGTAACATATTATCGTGCCTGATTGAGCTACACGATTTTATTTTAATAATTATTTGGGCGACTTTTCTGGTAGAATTAAGTAGGTTATGACGCAATATATGAATGCGGTTTAAAGTTCCCAGCACTATTCGGGTCTTTTAAAAATAGTTTTATTATGTATATCATGGAAAGAAATGTTAAATAAGACGTTTCCAACGCTTCGAAAAATGCACGTCGTTTTCATCGACCAATCAGGACGCATAACAAGAAAGAGTGGTGGCTTGGACAACTAAACAAGCCAGCCGCCATGATGGCATTCTACACTTATCTACCATATCTGAAAGACTAGTAAGATGTAGTGCTTAATAATGTAGTGATGGAATTACCCGTCGAATCCTTAAACCCTTAATATAGTATGCAAATAACGAACTCCACTGTCAATCTGGACTAGATAGGCGTTAATCGCACCACGTGCCCAGTAGAACAGAGGAAAGAAGAATAACCTTGTTGGTATTGGCCAACACGGTAATCAAGAATTCTCTAATTGGCTTTACCGCGATCTAATTATTTAGAAGGACTCAAGATAAACTCAAGTCTAGCTTAGTAATTTTGCACGGTTAATTTGTAATGCAAAATAATCGTCATCATTAGGTTTTCAGTCTTGATTAGACGCGTATCTTCATTGTTTCCTATTCTGAGTTAATCTACACATTTCCCTGAAATTCCTAGAGCCTAAATACAGCTCGGTTCTTCTATTGTTTTCTACATATATATATATATATATATATATATATATATATATATATATCCTATTTCATCGATGTTCAGTGGTGTGTGAAGGGGGTTCGGCAACACTTAGACATTTACCGAATTGACTGTTTTCCAATAAATCCTTTCGCACAATTACATGAGAATATTGCAAATAAGCACCTGTAGTTGCGTATAATAGTCATCAGGTTTAAGTACAATAGACAGTACATGCAAAGAGGTATTTCATGTATATCCCTTGATGTAATCTGTGGAGCACCTTCCAGGGCTAAAAGTGCCATATCTCATTAACAATCTACATTTAGCATAGTCACAAAACTGAATTAAGGATAGGAAATAACCGTGGGTAGTTATAAGTGATGTTAACAATTTTTAATTTAAAAATAGTGAAAGTCAATGAGTTATATGTGATCATACTTGTATGTGAATTCGTATTTCACAGTTAATGCAATATTCTGGTCCTCCCTTGGGTTATCTTCTTTATTACTCTTCATTAGGTCTTCAATCCTGAAACTGGTTAGGTGCGTACCTCCGTTGTTTCCTATTCTGAGCTAACTTATACGTTTTTCCTAAAATTACCACAACCCACTACTTTCACTATCTGCGTGCAATAGTCTGAAATAGGTCTACATTTACCTCTCTTTTTTCCTATCTCTGTTTGTAATATATCCCGCACTATTCCCCAATTGCCTCAGAATGTGCCCTGGCCTATTTTTTGTTTTTCACAGATATCTTTCTTGCCCTACTATTTTTAAAACCTCTTTGTTATTAATTTTGTCTGTCTATGTTATCATAATCATACATCTGAAGCACCACATTCCAAAAGGCTTCTACCTTTTTCCTGTCTGCTTCTCCTACTGTCCGTTCCTATTTCATCGCCACACCGTACTGTGCTCCACACATACGCTTTCAACAATCCTTTCCTTGTTTCTAAGGTTGTTGTCTTCGAACATAGTCGCTGCTCTTTCTTGTTAGACACCGCTCAGTACCCCTTCTATTACTTTCCAAATATTTATACGATTTCACCGATATTCAGTGGTATGCGAAGGGGGTTAAACAACCTGCGGCTACCAAGATCCCCAACACTTAACCGTTCGCCGAATTAATAGTTTTCCAATGAGTCCTTTCGCATAATCAACATTAGTTGAGAATATTGCCAAACCAATGCCTGTAGTTGCGTACAATAATCATTAGGTTCAAGTACAATTATCTTTTTTCGTCGTTAGGTTTTCCATCTTGGAGCTGGTTGGACACGTACCCCCCTTAATTTCTATTCTAAGCTAGTCTACATATTTCCCTGAAATTCATACAGCCTACATTTTTGACTATCTGTGTGCAATAGTCTAACCTAGGTCTATCTCTACCTCTCTTTTTCCTTATCTATGCTTCTAATATATTTCGCACTATTCCATCATGCCTTAGTATAAAGCCTAACATTATATCTCTCCTATTTTTTACTATTTTCCACATATTTCTGCTTCCCCTGCCATTTCTAGAACCTCTTTCTTCTTAACTTTGTCGGTACACGATATCTTTCTCATACGTCTGTAGCACCACACTTCAAAGGTTCTATATTTTTCTTGTCCGCTTTTCCTACTGTCCAAGTTTCACAGTCGTACAGTGCTGTGTTTCCCACATATGCTTCCTTGTTTCTATGTTTGAACATAGTAGTTGCTTCTTCTTGTTAAATGCAGCAATGTGCTAGTCTTTGTTTTATATGTTATTGAGTTATCAAATTTTGGTGCGAGATCGCGGAGCCAGCTGATTTACTGTGATAATCCCTGGCGCCCCTTATTAGTTATTATTTCTTGTTTTGTTTCTGCCCATGCCATTTCACCGCAAGTCTCTAGCCGTAGCCGGGCAGTTTTCTCCCCAATTGCTACCTTTTGCCTGGGTTGTTTTGTTTAAGGTTTTTCTTTTTTCTTACCCGCGCCTCTTACTGCTACCTCAATTGTTAATTTTGGCACGACCTTTTTGGTACTAGTTCTCAAATTTCTAATTTTTCTTTTTTTCTCATGCCCAAAATCGCGTTGCACTTGTTCCGATTGTGCAATGAAGTTGATACTTGTCATCGTCGCAATTTGTTTGATGTTAATTCGTCTGGAACCCATATATTAAATTTTTACCTTACCTATTTGACTAAGACGACAACATATTGTAATGAAAACTATATTTGCCCAAACATCAGTTACTATTTTCAGAACTAATCATACAAGTCTTTTCAACAGCTCGTAGTTGAAATAGAATTCTCCAAAGCTCTCACAATTATTCGCTTTCCGAACTAAGCATAAGTATTTTCTTCTTGATACTACGATTAAGATCTCATAAATTATTATCGAAGCACTAGAATTAACTATCTAAGCCTAAGCACTAATTAATTTATATTATCACTACAATAATTTATATCACAGCTTTCGAAACTGTAAACTAGACATCGTAATCAAAGTTTTAATCGGAGCTAGTATTATAATCAAAGCTGCAATTAGAACTGAACTACAGAACCCACAAGGGAAATTATATACATATTCGAAAACCTCTAAATTATACTAAAACATACCAGAAATACAAATGACATTCTCGAATCCACCTATTGTAATCTAAATAACTCTTAAATACAAACTATTATATCCGTCAATGTTCGTCCGAAAGGTCTAACGCCACAGAGAGGGCAATCAATCATCCTTTGTGCACAAACGGCTCGTTTACGTTCTAACGTAATTATCCTTATTGATACGTCAAATATTTCTGCAAAGTTTTTAGAAAATCCAACTTCTTCCCATAACTCTTCATTGTTTAAGATCATAGCTGGCCACCATTGTGGTCATTTTCTAAAAAGCAAATTTCCTTTATGAGGATTTCCTAACCAACGGCGCACGGTACGTTCGATGCAAGTGTCCCAAATGCTTGGTTAATTTCATTAGCCGCCACTATGACATTTAAACCGTTTTAAACTGAAAAAAAGAAATGCCTAAATATCATGCGTTGACAACATGTTTTAAAGTGTTTATAGAGCTGTTGAATAATGATTATGATGTCAAATAACAAGAAAATGAATGTTTATTATCTGTCAAAACTAAAACAAAGTAACAACGCAAATAAACTTCGATCTTGACCAAGTTGATCAAAACGATTAATGCTTTTGCAGTTTAATAAAGGAGACATATCATATGCAAAAGCCTAATATTTAATAATGCACAGTAAGGAAAGTACAAAATAATTGAAAGAGTAAATCAATGCATAAGAATAATAGAAAGGAAATTAAGCTATAAATCATTGATCTTCAATCTGAATACCTTATTATAATAAAATGGAAAGTGAACAAACTTTCAATTAACACCATGCTAAAATGTATCTAATTACACCAATTAAATAATAAGAACCACTAAAGAAGTCAATGACAGCAGTTAACTTTCTTTAAGAGTGCAGATGACACCAACAATTCCAAGCATGCTTCCTCCAAAACCTAATAACCCCATTTAGAAGAAGTAGTATTGTATTTCTTATTATTGTGTAATAAAAACTTGTCATGTCCTAGTTGGTTGCTAGTAAATGGTATGAGGTAAATTATTAATCCATTGAGTGGGATATCACTATAGTTGAAAGTTACGTATGTAAAACAAGATTAAGATATTCTAGATTCGTCCTTCAAGTTGTTAGAATAAAGTAGTAAAAATGTTTAATAGCATCTCTCATTACCATAAGAATTTTTTCTTTATTTATAATTCATAACAAATAATTCTATTACAGCCTAATTTAAATTAAATACAAAATATAAGATTTCCAAGGTTCTAATACACTAACGACTTCTTTTATATTATAGCTAGTAGAACCAATAGAATTTAAGAGATATGGACTGCAGTTGGAATAGGAATACCAACCGCAACGGCCAATCAACTGTCGAATATACCTCATTAATTAACAGCAAAAAACCGGTCGCTTTAAAATTTTATCTTAAGTCCCAAATCCAGCAAGATCAAGGTTTTTCTAAAGTCTAAACGAATAAACAGATTTGGTGTCATAATATTTACACAAACCAGCAAGTATTGATACACGTCTCCTACCGGAGAAAAGCGAATAAAAGAAGTAGCAGCACATCCGGAGACGTGATTTGCATAGGTAGAAAGTAACTTCGCAATGAGTGACTTTACGCAACTCCACAAAACCAACTAATTCAACTTAGGACAACGGCCAACCCCTAATGGAGAAGCTGACCAACGAAGTAGCAGCACTCGTCACTTTACGCAGCAAAAAAACATCTATTATTTCTCGGTAAACGCGCAGAAGGAAAGGAATCTTTCAACACCTTCACGGATCTTAAACACTGAAACTTCGCACTTCAACACAAATATATATATATATATATATATATATATATATATATATATATATATATATAATGTAATGTTAGTAGGGGATAAAAGGGTTCTAAGGGTTGTTTTGTTGAAGGTAGTGTATGCCAAATAAAGTAAGCCAAATATCAGATCCCGTAATTAAGAAATTTATGTTTGCCGTACTTTACAAACGTTAAAGTATTTGAAATATTAGTCAAAATGTAAGTGCCAAGACGTAAAAACAATGACTTGATAAAACCCACAGTATTCAAGGTTTTACACTGAGTTGTATGTTGAATAAGCCATAGAACGTACATTTGCTAATCCAGAAACCGGATGCGTCTGTAGAAATTACACGATTCACCACGCAGATCCAGGTTTATATGTGTAACATTTCGGCATTTATTTTACTAGAATCAACCTTTGGACAAACATGTAATCTCAAAATTATAAGTAATACCATTGTCAAATATGATTGAAGGGTTGTGCGATATTTAGGACCAATGATTGAACATTTATGTATGAAAAGGGAAAGTGCAAAAGACAAAGTATAAGGTATTAGTGACACGAACTTGTTGGGGACGATGTTATTGGATGGTTTTTGTATACAATGTAATAAAGAGTAGGCATATTAAATTGTAATTATCACCTAGGAAAAGTAAACAAGAAGTCGATTTTAAATATTTTTGTAATAAGACGTGTTTGTAAACTGCGCTAAATTGTTTGAATATTTTGAAGATTTAATAAATGAGTTTGAAAGTGTACAAGTTTTAATTTATGTAAAGGAAGAGTAAGGATAAGCAACAGTGAATAAAATAATTAATAGCAACGACGAGTAACAAGTTTAAGAGTGGAATTAGTGCGACAGCGAACCGGCGGAACATAAGTGGATATTGGAACGAGATTTATATAGGCAGAAGGCATCGAATAGGATTTATAAGATTGAAGAAGATATTATTGGGATTGAATTGGATATGGTTTTATGTATAGCAGGGCATTGAGTGGTAAATAGAAAGAAGGATTGATTTGGAACGAGCGGATTAAAAGAAGGAGTATTGATTTGGAACGAGCGGATTAAAAGGAGGAAGTATTGATTTGGAACGAGCGGATAAAGAAAGCAGTGATTTAGAACGAGAGCAGCAAGACTAAAAGACAGCATTTAAGTAGCTAGAGGATTCGTACGAGATACAGAAGATATAACACCGGAAAAATTAGCGCAGGGGAAGTAAATACAAAAGGTTATTCAAAATTCTAAAGTTTGGGTCATATTTATTTTAGATTTGGGAGCATCAAAATTAAGTCAACGATACCTGGAGTCTAGACGGCAGATTTCATAGTGATAGTGCAAACCTCGTAAAGACGTATACGGCGAGTAGGATTTTGAGCCAGCATTCATAGAGGCCGACAACGAAGTATAGAACAGGTGAGTGCTGTGTGATATAACGTCAAAGTCAGAAATTTTGTAATAGTAATTAATTTGGCACAAGGCAACGTGGATCATATAAAAATTTGGCATATACAAGCGTAAATTATCAAAAGGTACAGAAACAAAAGATAGTGCTGTTTGGTTGGTGCTTTGCACATCTACTTACCACTGAACCCACGGTAAGTAGGTGGATACCCTGGGAAGTAAGAGTTTTCATATAGTCGAGGCATATTTAACACAGTTTTTGATTTATAAACCAACCAAACGTTGCTAAAGCACGTAACATAAAATAAATACTTGCACATTATATAAAAATAATTAAATTAAAATAAGAAAAGGCGCGACGGGGTTGAGCATAAGAAGGTGGCAAACCCAACGTGGGGCTAGATAGACAGCTAGATAGCTAGATAGCTAGATAGAAATAGTAGTAGGATACGGGACACCGAGGTTAGGTGGGGCCCGTAAGTTTATATATTTTTTCAGGAAAGAGGAGTTCAAAAAAGGCAGCAGAGATGACGGACGCGGACACGAAACGGATAACGAGATCAGGAAGGATGTACGGGATTGACGCGGAAATTATGACACAAGACGGGGAGTTAGATGCAGGGGGAGATGTCCAGGAAACGAAGGTGAGGCAGGTAGATCCGGAGGTGATAAACATGGAAACGGACCAGGCGACGGTACAGGAGGTCAAGGTAGCTGAAACCGCCGGAAGCCAGGACATTATGCGATTCCTGATGAGGTTGCAAGACAAAATTGAAGAGTCGCAGACGGTTTTTAAGACTTCACATACGAAACTAAAGGCGGAATTAACGAACAAAATTGTAGATTCACAGACGGAACAAAAAGAGGCAAATACGAATTTAACTAACAAAATAGCGACTTTACATACGGAATTAACAAACCAAACTACAGCACAAACGGAACTAGCTAACAAAATTGCCGAGGTGCACACGGAATTAAAGACGTCACATACAAATTTGAAAAATGAGTTTAGAACGGCGCACGCTGAACTGACGGCAAAATTAGACTACACCCAGGACTATTTACTCACGTCGATACAAAATGTAAAGGACGAACTAAAGACAGAATTACAAGAAAAGGTAGACAGAGTAGACGACAAGATTGAAAATACACGGGTACAATTTCAGGGAGAGTTGAACGCAACAAGGACGGACCTACGAACAGAAATAAAGACACGCGTGGAGACAGTCGAGGAGACTATGATCAGCGGATTTACGACTTTAAACACTGAAATACAGACATGTGACAAAAAGCATACGACAAATTACAGGAATTTAGGACAGACGCTAGAAACACTACAAAACGAAAATGTTGACGCTAGGACCCAACTAGACACAAAATTTAAAGACAACGTGACGATACTAGAAAACAGGGTCGGCAACGAAGTTAGACAGATACATGACAAGTTAGACGACCTAGAAAGGAGACGCGGAGGACTAGACTACGGACAGCAGATAAAATTAAATCGAGACGCGCTACCGAAATTTGAAGGACGACGGACTGAACAACCGATGGGGTTTTTGGACAGATTGGACGAAATCGTGGAGACAGAGAACGAACGGACGAAATTACAGATAGTTGGGGCAACTTTGTCGGGTAACGCGGAAAAATGGCACAACATTATACGGAGACAGTACGACACATACGCAGAATTTAGACGACTGTTCATCGAACAATTTTAGAGTAACACGCACCAGACAAACATAAGGACAAACTTAATAACAAGACATTACAGTAAGACAAACGGATCACGCGAAGAATACGCGATCGACAAATACAACCAGGCACAACATCTGACACCGAAATTGGGCGAGGACGACATAGTGTTACTACTTGCGGGACACATGGAACCAGAAGTGACAAAGGTGGTTGTGGTACAGAACGTAAAAACCCTGCGAGAATTTTTAGGAGTAATGCGGAATTTCGACTTAGCGACGGCACTGGAGGCAAAAACGCGTGGAACTTACTGGGAGCAGAATCGGGGTTATAGGGACGAAAACCGACGACATGTATACCACAACGAACACAGACCTAGCTACCGACAGGATGTTTTCAACCGCGGACAGCGTAATCATTGGGGACACGACGGAAACCGACGACAGTATTTCAATAGGGAATACCGGGGAATCGAATATAAAGGACAAAATAGGTACCAGCACGGCGACAACGAGGATGACGGCCGTACTACGGGAGGCGGAACGCGAGACGGATACAGCCGGACTGACAGGGACATAAACGTCCAACATATTACGACCAGCGCGGCGACAAAGGACACGGACAAGATCGAGGTGGTACAAGTACACGAGGCACCGACAATCCAAAAAAAAAACGTCAATTTTTGAAAGACAGAATTGATAGGGTTAGATATAGATTTATGTTATAGTTTAAGTGATTTGTTGTTGAATAATTATACCCTTAATAAAAAGAATTTGTTGTTTATTAATATTAGATTAAGAGATTGTTTATATGTTGCTTTAGTTGATAGTGGTTCACAGTTGTCGCTGGTAAATGAAAGTGTGGTGATAAAACATGCAGAATTTTTAAAAGGACGAATAGAAACAATTGATGGGGTTAATTTATGGTCGGCAATGAACAAGAAGCTAACGACGATTTATAGGGTCATCCGTGTACCGATATTTGTAGGGTGAAAAAGGCAGGAGATGCAGGGTTCTTGATAACAAAGGGGTTGCAGTTAGATTTTATATTAGGAATGGATTTTATAGAGGATTTTGGATTGAATATAGATAGAAATGATATGTCGATTCGGATATTAGATAAATATAAGTTATGGGTGGTGTCTACGGTTAGTTCGGAATATAGGAATGGAAATGATATAGATAAGTCAGGATTAGGAATAAATAGGGCAAGTAATTATAGACAGGTTGAAGTGAGATTATGTAATATGTTTGCGAGAATAATTGATGATGGACAGATAGGAAAAGTGAGTATTGATATTAAAGAGAAGCTGGGGGAATTATTTAATAGATTTATAGGGTTGTTTAATGAAGAGCCGAGATTTGCGAAGCGATATACGCATAAGTTAGAGGTCACGGAAGACAGCGGATTTAATACCAAGGTGTATCCAATTCCGTTTGCAATTAGAAATAGGGTTAAAGCCGAGATTAGTAAAATGTTAAAAGAAGGAATCATCGAACCAGCGAAAACTCCATTTGTGAACCCGGTATTTATTGTACTTAAATTGAAAGGATGCAGCGTAGGGACATCGAGCGAAGGCGTAGTAGGATTAAAAAAAGGACGATTTTTGAAATAGGAGATATGGTGGTAGTAAAAAGATTAAGGGTTTCAAACCGCAACAGAAACATTTGCGCGAAGTTGTTGTTTTCTTACGAAGGGCCGTACAAAATCACGCGTATTTTTGCTGAAGGAAATACGTTTGAATTAGATACTATGACAGGGGAATGTCGTGGGCGTTTTCACTTAGAAAATTTATATCCATATAAAATGGTACAAGAAGAGGGTTTAGTAGGATGAGAGTTCATGCGACGGAAAGTTTAAGTTTGTTTTATTTTATAGTGTAAGTTATTATATAGCGTAGTTAGACAGACGGGAGAGAAATGAAATTAGGGGTTGAGTAATAATAAATATGTAGAAATGCGTGGAGTGGTTTTAAATAAAACTAGAAATTATGCACACCAAGATAAGAGTTATAAAGACAGACGAAATTTCAACTTTTATTCAAAACCAGTGGGGCCAATGTAATGTTAGTAGGGGATAAAAGGGTTCTAAGGGTTGTTTTGTTGAAGGTAGTGTATGCCAAATAAAGTAAGCCAAATATCAGATCCCGTAATTAAGAAATTTATGTTTGCCGTACTTTACAAACGTTAAAGTATTTGAAATATTAGTCAAAATGTAAGTGCCAAGACGTAAAAACAATGACTTGATAAAACCCACAGTATTCAAGGTTTTACACTGAGTTGTATGTTGAATAAGCCATAGAACGTACATTTGCTAATCCAGAAACCGGATGCGTCTGTAGAAATTACACGATTCACCACGCAGATCCAGGTTTATATGTGTAACATTTCGGCATTTATTTTACTAGAATCAACCTTTGGACAAACATGTAATCTCAAAATTATAAGTAATACCATTGTCAAATATGATTGAAGGGTTGTGCGATATTTAGGACCAATGATTGAACATTTATGTATGAAAAGGAAAGTGCAAAAGACAAAGTATAAGGTATTAGTGACACGAACTTGTTGGGGACGATGTTATTGGATGGTTTTGTATACAATGTAATAAAGAGTAGGCATATTAAATTGTAATTATCACCTAGGAAAAGTAAACAAGAAGTCGATTTTAAATATTTTGTAATAAGACGTGTTTGTAAACTGCGCTAAATTGTTTGAATATTTTGAAGATTTAATAAATGAGTTTGAAAGTGTACAAGTTTTAATTTATGTAAAGGAAGAGTAAGGATAAGCAACAGTGAATAAAATAATTAATAGCAACGACGAGTAACAAGTTTAAGAGTGGAATTAGTGCGACAGCGAACCGGCGGAACATAAGTGGATATTGGAACGAGATTTATATAGGCAGAAGGCATCGAATAGGATTTATAAGATTGAAGAAGATATTATTGGGATTGAATTGGATATGGTTTTATGTATAGCAGGGCATTGAGTGGTAAATAGAAGGAAGGTTTGATTTGGAACGAGCGGATTAAAAGAAGGAGTATTGATTTGGAACGAGCGGATTAAAAGGAGGAAGTATTGATTTGGAACGAGCGGATAAAGAAAGCAGTGATTTAGAACGAGAGCAGCAAGACTAAAAGACAGCATTTAAGTAGCAAGAGGATTCGTACGAGATACAGAAGATATAACACCGGAAAAATTAGCGCAGGGGAAGTAAATACAAAAGGTTATTCAAAATTCTAAAGTTTGGGTCATATTTATTTTAGATTTGGGAGCATCAAAATTAAGTCAACGATACCTGGAGTCTAGACGGCAGATTTCATAGTGATAGTGCAAACCTTGTAAAGACGTATACGGCGAGTAGGATTTTGAGCCAGCATTCATAGAGGCCGACAACGACGTATAGAACAGGTGAGTGCTGTGTGATATAACGTCAAAGTCAGAAATTTTGTAATAGTAATTAATTTGGCACAAGGCAACGTGGATCATATAAAAATTTGGCATATACAAGCGTAAATTATCAAAAGGTACAGAAACAAAAGATAGTGCTGTTTGGTTGGTGCATTGCACATCTACTTACCACTGAACCCACGGTAAGTAGGTGGATACCCTGGGAAGTAAGAGTTTTCATATAGTCGAGGCATATTTAACACAGTTTTTGATTTATAAACCAACCAAATGTTGCTAAAGCACGTAACATAAAATAAATACTTGCACATTATATAAAAATAATTAAATTAAAATAAGAAAAGGCGCGACGGGGTTGAGCATAAGAATATATATATATATATATATATATATATATATATATATATATCTTCCAAGAAACGCAAACAACTTGAATATGTTAGGTTCAATTTCGTATTTATAAATTTACTGCCTCTTTAATTTCAAACAACCATTTCAATTAATTTCTACTTATTTGAATATACGGTTTCGCTACACTTTTATTATTTCAAGTTAGCTCAGTTAGGCAATCAAAGTTGCTCATCGCTTCTTTAATTCAGTCCACATGTTTATATTACACTGTCTGGTTTCTAATCTAGGTTATGTGTTTGATAAGAATTCCCCAAATCTTGCTACTTGAAAATACAATTAAAAATCATTGTTAGTTCTGTTGCACTGTTGTAACAATAATTTCGTGCGTTGTTTTTTTTTTGTAATGTAGCGTTCTTACTAAGACGCTAAAAGTTTACATATATATATATATATATATATATATATATATATATATTGCTGTGATAAAGGGTTATTTAAGGGTGTATTGAGTAGTAAGGGTCGCGTAGTAACTGTAAATAGCAATGAGAGTCAGAAAACTGCATTTATGTAGCAGGAAAATAAATAATTCGCACATTATGTAAATAGCAAGCATTTAACACCCTGTAGATGGTCCGTAACTAACTTTAATCAATGCCAGCAATGCCAATAATAGAACGCGTATTCAGCAGAGAAATAATCATACATGTAATTCAACTACGTTCAACAAGTTTATAAAACAGATACGCAGAAAATAAGATAAAGCTTAGTAAATCTTCACGCAATTACGCTTGTAATAAAGAAAAAACAATTAGCGCTTTGATAAGAAAACGCACTTTCAAAAATGAGTTCAAATAAATACATAAACGAAAACAACACTCGTGTTACATCATTTATTTTAGTACAATTGTCCAAAAGCATTATCTACACAAAACAACAGACATAAGCTAAAAATCCAGCAACGATAACAATAGTAAATAACGGCATGATACGAAACTCCAAAATAGTTTCATCAGAAATCAGCTTAAAAATATACTAGAAATGTCTAGAACAAATATGGTTGGTTGCAAGGCTGCTTGGAAAACCAATCCAAATGTAGACGCCAAAAGCTATATAACGCCCAGAAGTGATAAAAAACAGTCAGTCTCAATTTGAAGCACGTCAAATCCACAATACTCTTAATCAAATATTTACGCGTCAGATAGATAAAATTTATACTATAGTGAAAAACAGTGCTGTGTAAGAATTGCGTTAAGAATACATGAAAAAGCTTTTGCTATTTTTGCAGAAAACGCGAGTAGAAATTGGTTAATTAATTTAAATTAAATATTTATAATGATATAGGGCTTCTAATCCGCTTCTGGTCCACTTCTAATCCGCTTCTAATACAATGCTAGTCCACTTCTAGTCCAATTCTAGTCCACTTCTAATTCACGGTCCTAAGTCTAGTATTCAGAAATTCTAATTCATGACGATAAGTGAAATAATTCTAAATTCATAACACTAAGAAACCTGCGAATTCCAAGTGGTATTTAAATGAAGAGGTCCAAAGTGTATCCAGAGAAATATAAAATAAAGCACGAGGTGAATTTTGGAAACAAGGGGTAACCGTTCTGAATTATTGGTTCAAAGCAGAGCATTGGTTTTCGATTGAAGATAATGAGGGGGTGTTGATCCACAACACAAAACAACTCATCAGCAGATCACAGGTCAGGGCTACCTAGTTTTAAGGAATCTTTTCAAATTTAAATTTTAACATTGAATATATTAATTTTCTCACAAGTTTGTAAGGAGTCAACAAAAACATTGAATACGTTAAAACTTACGTAAAAATCATAAAAAGGTCTTGAACGTTCCAGATTTTTTTTAAAGTGTCGTTTTTGGTGACTAAATTAAATTAAAAGGATATAAATTTTGGGATAAATAATTCATATAATATTAATTGATTGAAGGGTGTATTTAAAGGATTACAAAAATTGTGAAGTGTAAATATTATTTCCTTTCATTATATGATATTGATTGACTTCGTTTTATCAATTCACACAGGAGTTAAAGGGGTAAATGAAAATTGATCATCGTAACGTTGTGCACTCTGTGTAAATTAAAAAGGGCTAGCCGTGGCATAATAAAATTAGAAGATTAGAGAAAAACACAGAGCGGTGGCGTTCAGCTGGACGTTTATCACATCGGCGTACGGCGTTTTCATATCAATATATATATATATATATATATATATATGACTCTCTCTCTCTCTCTCCCTCTATATATATATATATAATGTTTAGATAAGGGAGTTATTTAGGGATATATTGAGTCATAATGGTTACCCAATACATGTAAATAGTACTAGGAGTTAGTAAACCGCATTTATTTAGCATGAAAAATACGTAATTTGTATATTATGCAAACAGCAAACATTTAACACCCTGTATAACGATCGCAATTGACTTTAATTAATGCCGAGTAGCATATCATTCAACAATAAACACACATGCAGTAAAAGAAATACCTCTACACACAATCAAACTTGTCTTAAACCAAAAATATTCATATTAAACAAGCGATAATAAAAGCAGATAACATAGCGTCCTAATAAGAAACGCATCCTTCAAAATAAATACGCTTCGGAAACGCAAAAACGTAAACAGAAATATGTTAATTTACGTCACTTGGTCTACGTGATTTTCTACATCAAGTTATTGCAAATCCCAAAGTATTATCTTGACAAACAAAGCCATAAGTGAAATTACGTGCCAAGACGAATTAGAAATTCCTGCAACAACATCAAAACAGACTGTATAAAATAAATACAAACTAGAAATATACACCTACGTGATCAAGGAATCGTTTCTACAAGACAATATCAGTGATAAACCTGTGAAAGCCCAAAAATATCCAAAACAACCGATGGTTGGTCATACACTTTGAACAACAGCTCAGATAAACCAATGAATTTAGATGGGGCGTAGGCTATGTAATGTGCAAGTTTGATAAGCGGACAGTCTTAGTTTGAACCACGTACAAGTTGCATCACTGATACTTAATAATTTACGCGTCGAGTAAATATTCAAATTAAATAATAAAAATTTTTGTGAAAGGCGATGTTATAAAATGTTTAAATTAATTATAGTAAAAATATATGAGACAAGCTTTGCCGTTTGCTAGAAAACGTAAGTAGAAATTTATTAATGAATTTAGCTAAAATATTTATAAATCAGGGCTCTAAGGACACTCTAAGGACAGTCTAAGGGACATTACAAAAACTCTAAGTGGTAGTACAAAAATCCTAAATCGAACGTTACGAAAATTCAAGGGACATTACGACGTTATGAAAATTGAAGGGAGATCACATTAAATGAGGTAGAACTGAGAGACTAAATAAACTCAACTGAATGCAATATTGGAGTACTGATCCACAGCACGCAGCAGAAAGACGCTCAAGGAAAACTACAGGTCAGAACTATCTAGCATAAGACATTATTTACTATTTATTATATTTGAACATTGATCATATTAAGGCATTATTTTCTATTTATTAATTTTGAACATATTTTAAACTTGAATATTTTATGTAAGGAGTCAACAAAAATTTATTTTGATACGTGAAAAATTTCGTAAACAAAGGGAAAATGTTGAACGTTCAAAGAAATTTCCAGTAGAGAACAACGACATTTTGCTGACTTTAAAATAAAGAAAGGGAGCTTTAATTTTTGGAGACAAATAATTTAAAATTTATTGTTATTTGATTCAGGGGCTAATTTTATCATACAGTCATACAGATTAAACTGTGAAGTGTAAATCATTTTTCTTTTCTCATTATACAAATATTAATCGAGTTCGTTTTATCATTCAAAGCAGGAAACGTTTTAGGGAAAAAGGGGTAAACTATTTGATTATCGTAACGTTGTGCACTCTGTGTGAATTAAAATGGGCTAGCCGAGGCAGATTTAAAATTTCAGGAAATTAAAATACACAGAGCGGTGGTGATCAAAAGAAGACAGAATAATTATGTCGACGTACAGTGTATATATAGGGAGAGGAAGAGGGAGGAGAGAGAGAGAGAGAGAGAGAGAGAGAGAGAGAGAGAGAGAGAGAGAAAGAGAGTCATATATGGAACGCGTGGTTTAAATGAAAATTGTGACTTTTAATTTCGCGAAAGTTATTTATTAGAGTTATATTTTACATGTGTTTTGTGTCCAATTATCATTTCAGATAAAGATGTTATGAGAAAAAGGTGAATTGGTTCGGGTGTACTACTTCTCCCCCCTACCCCCTCACACACTGTGTTCTGCGCGTCACTCACTTTCTTACTCTCTTTCGCTTCCTTTTTTACACGTAATTTGGGCGAGCATTCTGTTACTGATTTCGTTCTTTTCTTGTTTGCCCGTTCGTCTTACCGGTAACAACTGGTTGCAACAAAATCAAAAGTTCCAGTTCAGGCAAAAGGGCATTCTTTCATAGGTTGCACGACTTACGCTATAGAGGAATCAACCTTTGCAAATGTTCTAACAACCTCAACTTGGTCAAACGTAGCAACAGTCGCATTTTATACAAATGTCTCAGGAAGCACAACCTGTATAACAAAGACAACCTGCGCAAATTTTACAGCATCAACTATGTCAAATACTATCTTCTACTAAAAGCGCGCGAGGTGTTGCATCAATGTTCTATCATCATCATTAGGTTTCTGTTTTGGAACTAGTTGGACGCGTACCTCCATACCACTGCATTAAAATCTCCCATGATCATTAAACTTCAATGTCATTTTACAAATCTTAGTATGACTTCAATATCATTGTAGATCGCTTCTACCTCTTCCTCACTGTAACTAGAAGTAGGAATGTGAACTTGTATTATTAACCTATGTGAACTTAGCACCCGACTTGAAGATATATAAATTTTCTAAATGCCATTCGCTTAAACATCGTTTGTACCCGTTTGTACCTCCGCCAGTTTCGTTTGTACCCTTAAGGGGGTGTTTGTACCGAATTTTCAAAATAGGGGTAACACCTAACTTCGCCATTTTTAGAGATATTTTAAATCCGCAAGCAGGTGCTGTTTCGAAATCGTTTGTACCCGTATGTACCACCGCCAGTTTCGTTTGTACCCTTAAGAGAGTGTTTGTACCGAATTTTCGAAATAGGGGTAATACCTAACTCCGCCATATTTAGAGATATCTTAAATGCGCACGTGGCTGCTGTTTCGGAATCGTTTGTACCCGTTTGTACCACCGCCAGTTTCGCTTTGTACCCTTAAGGGGGTGTTTGTACCGTTCCTGTAAAACGTTCTAGTAGCGTTATATGTTAAGTTGGTATTACAAAGAAGTATCATGAATTCGAAAGTTGTAACAAATTTTTAGACATTCCTAATTCCTAGAATGTAGCAACATCCAATCCTTACTTAATTTGCAAATGTTGAAGAAAGCTCGACGAAGGCCTCTGAGCCAATGACCTTCAGAGAAGTTCTTTAATCTGTCGGGTAATGTTTTTCATTGTTCTCAATTCTAACAGTGAAGTTTCAAACAAAATTAAAATAGAGCCTGAAGAGCTTTCCTCTGGCAATGGCAAAAATAAAATGCAAATGATAGACTCTTGAATTTAATTATGGAAAGACAGCATCTTTATTGCATTTTTTAATTGAATTTTGTAATTGAATTCTGATTTTCACTTCCGCATATCTGAATAACATAGAATCCACGCGCACGTAATAGTGATAACAGTGTTGTGACGATTTAGTCAGCACTTATCAATTATAGGCACTTAGAAGAGTTAGTCTTAATTTAGTAAAGTACCCGCTAAATAGTTAGCAATATTAGGTTATTACGCACATGGCATATAATTAGCACATTGTGAATTTATACATAATTTTTGAACACTCAATTTCTATCAGAGGGTATAATTTCGGGCAGTTTTACGTTGACGATCGCTCAACATGGCAGCGAATTATTATTTTGCATTAGACTCAATTTAGTTCAACAATTTTATAAGACTATTTAGTGTCGAATGCTGTGCATATTCATTCATAGCATTTGTTTGTATATATTATTTCTTGGAACGTGTTTCGTTATTATTTATTTTGTATCACGAACGAAAAACTTAGTATGAATTTAGAAAATAAGCACAAAGGTCACGTTGGGTTGCTAAGACAGGTGACTTGTTGAGTAGATTTAAGGGGCGATTCACTCCGCTGTTGTATCCGCTTCACAACAAGATCAGAATAACCTCGTCGTGTTCGCTGATGATAGGTGTTCCGGCGATAGTAGCAGTGGCTTAGGGAGATCTTTATTAACAGTCGATATATATTGTAACATGTCTTTTGGCCGAGGCCTAGCCATGTTACAACGTACTTCGCACCTTATAATATACTCGTTTTTCGTTACTCTAAAAACACATTTTATAACCAGTCGGAATTTTGATTTTGAATATATATATATATATATATATATATATATATATTGCTGTGTTAATAAGGTCATTTAGTGGTAGTTAGGACCAATAGTATAGCGCACTTCAAATAAAATACAAGAAATACGATAATTAGACTGGAAAGTAAATGACAGCGCCCTGTATATAAACCATAATCATAATTAATTTAGTTAATGAAAAATATTTTGAAGATTTATTTCAATAAACAAATTCGCAAGTCGTTAAACAGCATAATCGCAAGCTGAAACGCGACACGCATGGATAACGCATCATTATTAAGTCAAGGATCCCAATTAAAACAAGCAGGTTTAAAAATGCATAAGATAGCAAACGCATATAATTTAATTCATAAATTGTATTAAGTCTACGTGACTGGGAAGCTAAAATTGACACCTGATTTATTGGAAACGAGCAAGGTATAGTAATTAAAATCAAAGTTCACTAAATTTATTTGAAGAAACAATGGTTTACTTATCTAGAAGTATGAAAATCCAAGGGAACCAATGCTATTAACCCGAAATGATACGTGACAAAAGCAATGCGTTGATGTTAACAATATAATACGATGGAATATCCAAAAACCTGGTATGAAAGTTTTATACACAACAACGAACTTTGCGCTTGTCAATAGATAGACGATACATTTAAATATGACCGGATTTGTAAACAAATCATTTTCGCCATGAAGTAAGACTTAGTTCACATCCCTTAAAACAAAGATATTTACGTAAAGTAGTTTATTGTAAAGTGTGAAATAATACCATTGTAATTATGGAAAATTAATAGGTTTGTCGTTTTACCCTTCAAAAAGCGTAAGTAACTAAAAGTTATTTATGGTTCTGGGTTTGGACCGTGTCATTTTATAAATTAAGGTTGACGTTTCGCCCACTTTTGTAAGGGGCTTCATCAGGACAATAAAATTTAAAAAAATTTTTAAAGATAAGAATGATAATATTAAATAGACAAGTTAAACTGTAAAGAGAAGAGTTACTCCTGAACTAGCAGACTCACTAGCCCATTCATAACCAAAAGGTGTCTTGTGGCGAACTAACTGGTGAAAGTAGTGGTTTATATAGGGCGAGAACTTGATGCATGAGTGATCATGAATAGAAAGGAGTGTTGTAGCGGATCAGTAAACGTCATGGTTCCGCTGTTGTAAGCATAGGCTTGTTTTCCAAATAGGGGAAGATAGTAGCCATCGTCTTTGTTTAGATTATTAGAATTTTTATTGATTTCTATGGATTCTCTAATTTTTCTATTGTAGACAAATGGGATTCTGGCAATTAGTTTCGTCTTGTCAAAGTTAATGGTATGGCCTGTTTTATGTTGGTGTACGGCCACCGTTGAGCGATTGTACTGGCTTGTTCTTAAACATCGCTTATGCTCGTTTAGTCTAGTCTGTACTGACCGTCCTGTTTCTCCTATGTATACTAAACCGCAACTGCAAGGTATACTACATACGCCTGGGGCTTTAAGACTATTTTCGGAATCTTTTGGGGTTGGTAATATTTGTGAAATTTTATTAGTGGGTTTCTAGATAGTTTTGATGTGTTTACGTAGAATTTTGCCAATTCGGTCTGTTACTCTGTGTATATATTGAAGGATTGCTAAAAGATCGTGTATCGGGATTACAGCGTGGTTTAGGAGTTCGTGTAGGATGCAGATGCCGGTTTATTACTCTGCCGATATCTGGGTTACGATAGCCGTTTTTTATAAAACTAGTTTTAAGATGGGCCAGTTCATTAGATAAGTTTTTTGGTTGTGAAATCTTAATTGCACGGTGGACTAGAGAGTTGATTACCGATGATTTTTGTGAGGGATGATGATGTGACGATGCATGTAGGTATCTGTTTGTGTGTGTGGGTTTCCGATATACGGAATGACCTAGTCGTCCGTTAGGTTTGCGCTCTACCAAGGAATGGCAGAGTTCCGCTCCTTTCAATTTCTATAGTGAACTTAATATCTTTATGTTGATTGTTCATGTGATCTAGAAAATTATTGAGCGTTTGATGTCCATGGGCTTAGATTACAAAAGTGTCAACTACATAACGGAGCCAAGTTTTTGGTTTAAGGTTTGTGGATTCTAGAGCCATGGATTCCAAAGACTCCATGAATATATTGGCCACAATAGGGGATTGTTATACTCCTTGCAGACAAAGAACAAACCTGCCGCAAAACAGAAAGCGTCTAACTCCCTATTTGTTGACTTTCGTTATCCGCTTGTTTTCATTTGAGGGGAAGGAATGTGGTAATATGTACTTTTTTACAGTATCAAGGAGACTAGTAGTTAAAAGCGTCGCGGGACAGCTTTGAAAAATGTGTGATGTTTTGAAAAGACATACACAACAAGACGTATGATCATATATGTATTTTTGTTCCCTAAAATCTATTTGTTAAATGTTAATTAAAGTATTTATGATTCTAAAACCTATTTATCTTTACTACAAAAAGACTGTAAAAGCTACCCAGAAGTAGAAATAGACACCGGCCACAACATAGTAATTATAAAGGCCACTTATAAATTTAAACATTTGTAAAAAAAAGGAACTTTGAAAACTAAAAGATAAAGATATTCATACAAAAGATTTGAGAAAGAATCAAACGATTTGCTGAAAAACATCGGAAAAATTTCTGATATTAAAGAAGCAGAAGCAGAATGGAATAACATTAAATCCATCACAGATATGGCGCCAGAGATATTCTGGAATATAAACAACAAGAAAATAAGAAACCATGGGTAACAAAGTTTATTCTGAATTTAATATAAGAAAGGCGAAAAAACAAAAACAGACCAGACAAAGCAGGAAAACAGAGATACAAAGCCACAAAGTGAAAAATTATTTGCAATGCAGGAAAGCTAAAAACAATGGATTGATAAAAAGTGCAAAAAGGTAAAAACTAAGATGCCAAAACTCCTTAACCTCATTTCGGCCAGTATTGCTAAAAGAAATCCTAAAAAAAACCGTAATTCTAATCCATCAATAATACTATCACTTCAAATTTGTATGCTTCCCATATATTAGTTACACGACATTTATAAATACCAAATTTTAGAAATGTCGTTAATAACAAGCATAGAAAAAACAATTAAATGTCAGTTTCGTTCTATCCTTTCATTGTCCATAAATAGGAAAGGCAGACGAAACATACAAACTAATTAGAACTAATTTTAGAGATATAAAATGGTATAGCAAAAATATAAGCGACGCGAAAGGAAATCATTATACAAACGTAGAGATGAGAAAGTGGTTAGAGGGCAAGAATATATAGGGAATTTATACGCAAGACCGGAACTAGAAGACTAGAACAGGAATCAGACATTGAAAAGGATGACCTGGGATATATTAGAGATGAGTTGGAATTAGCATTAAAGGATCTGAAAAATAATAGGGTACCGGATATAGATAAGGTGCTAGCAGAAACTTTAAAAACCGCTGCACAAGCAGTAACTAAACGTCTCTTCCAACTTTAAGTTATATGTATGAGACAGGAGAGATACCCAAATATTCCAAACGTAACACTATAGTTATCATACCAAAAAAGAAAGGTGCAGTTAGATGTGAAAATTTCCTAACAATAAATTTGATCGCACACGTGTTAAAAATATTAAATAGAATTGTACAAAGACCGATAGAAAAACGGGCTGAAGAAATACTAGGAAAAGGTAAATTTAGGTTTAGGCAAAACAGGGACACAGATTGTTACGTGCCGAAATCGGCACTAAACATTCTCAATTAAGTTTTAATTTGTAAGAATTTCGCGCCATAAATTTAAAAGGATGTGTGCGTATTTCCGTCACTTTAGACGGTGCGTTGCGCGAGATTGCGCCGACGCGGTGTGCGAGGAAGGAAGAAGGGTGATTTCCGGCATACGTGTTGGGACTGGTGATCTAGAGGTCAACGAAAGTAGTTGTCTTGTGTCTTATCGTGTCTTTTTTGTTATGTAGGTTCCTTGCCTTATCTCAGATTATCGTTCCTTATAAACCAGTTCCTTTATCGTACCTCTACATACAGAAGAGAGAAGACAAATCTGAATTTGGGTTCGACCGGGCTCAAAGAATTCCCACGCCCAAAAGATCAGCGAAGCCGCTGCCGACATCATGGAGTAATTCTGCAAGAAGCCCTGCAATTTATGTGAGTACCGTTTTCGTTTTCTTTTTTATGTGATGTAGTAATTTTATCTAATTGCGTGACGTAATCTTTTATTTGTGCGTCAAATCGCAATTATCTAACATTGCTACCAACTGACTGTAGTGGCTCGCGTACCGCACCGGCGGGGCTATAAGAAGGAGGCCATTTTAGTGATAATGGAGAAAACAATAGAAAAAAGAGAAAGCGTGTATATGGGATTTGTAGATCTGGAAAAAACATTCGACAATGCAAAATGGGTAGAATATTTAAAGTATTTAAAAAGATTGGCATGAGTTATAGAAACAGACGGATAGTACATAGCTTTTACAAAGAGCAAACAGCTGTAATAGAATTAGAGCAGGAACGTAAAGAAGTAAATATTAGGAAAAGGATGAGACGGGGACGTGCCCTATGCTCCGTTAATTTTTAACTTGTATATCGAAGAGGTAATAAATACCATCAAATGCAGAAAGACATTTGGAATCATTGTGCAGGGACAAACGATTGATATGCTTACATTTTCAGATGATATAACGGTATTAGCATCTAGCAAGAAAGAGTTAGAAGCAACTCTCAATGAAATGGAAACAGTATTAGCAGAGAAATGCCGTATGGAAATTAACAAACATAAAACTAAAGTACTAGTATGTAAAGGAAAGGTAAATAAGTCAAAACCAGAATACAAATAGGAAAAGAGAACTTACAAGAGGTTAATGATTTCTGCTACCTATGAAATCAAATAACAAGATGGGAAAATGCAAAAGATATAAAATAAAGATTAGCACAAGACCATGCTGCATATAACAACAAAAAGCAACTACTTGGTTAAAGACAACAAACATAGAAACAAGGAAAAGGTTGCTGAAAGCATGTGTGTGGAGCATGGCACTGTACAGCTGTGAAACGTGGACAGTAAGAGAAGCGGATAGGAAAAAGATTCAAGCCTTTGAAATGAAGATATCATGGACAAAATTACGAACAAAGAGGTAGTAGAAATATAGAGGAAGAAAGGAATATGTAGAAAACAGTAAAAAATAGGAGAGATAGGATGATAGGCCACACTAAGACATCAGGGAATAGTGCGAGATATATAAGAAGCAGAGAAAAGAGATAAAAAAGATGTAGATGTAGACCCAGATTAGACTATTGCACACAGATAGTGAGAGATGTAGACTGAGAACTTCAGGAAAATATATAAGTTAACTCAGAAGAGGTACGAACCAGTTCCAGGACGGAAAACTTAAAGATAAAAAAAGTAATTGTATTTAAACCTAATGATTATTGTAAACAATTACAGGTGTCGGTTTTGCAATATTTTCAACAAATGATTGTGCGAAAAAAGTAATTAGAAAACTATTGAATAAGTGGTGGCGATCTTGGTAGTCGTCAGATTGCTTATTCTCTTGACATCCATTGAATATCAATGAAATAGAGTATATTTTTAGAAAACAATAGAGACAGAAAAGTGTAAAAGATATAAAAAAGGATTAGCATAAGGGCCTGAGTTACATATCCACCAAATTAGGATATATATGTAATCAAATGGAATTATTAAATCTTAAGTAAGATTGTTACAATGTATAATTGAAGGACATATTACAAAAGGTTAATGAAAGTTCATAAACCAGACATGAGAACGGATGTGAATACTTTGTATTCCAGACACAGGTGCAGGTGCAAGTCACAATAGATTATAAGAAACTCATTGTTAGAATTAAGATTACTAAGAAGTAATACTTGGTATTGAATAAAGAAATAGCAGACATGAGATCTGCAGTTCCCATAAACAATGTGAGGGGCAGGGATATCATAAATACCCTCAGGACCCCAAGATGGCCAGTCAGTCTAGAGCTTCACAACTTTAACATTGTTGGTTGTTCAGCTACTCGCCCTAATTTTAGTTAATTTAAAGTAAATGTCAACTTAAAATATTTGTGATCCCAATACGTTACTGCATATAACGTAGTTGTAATTAAAATTAATATTGTAATTTCTGTTTCAAATAAATTGATAGAAGAGTTTCTTGGAAGAAGCCTTTTTAAAAAGCCACTCCAAGAGGCCCAAAACCTATCTCGTGCTGTACCTAACAAGAAAAGCAACTGCCATATTCGAAGACAACAAACATAAAAACAAGGAAAGATTGCTGAAAGCATATGTGTGGAGCACAGCACTGTACAGCTGTGAAACACGGACAGTAATATGAGCGGACAGAAAAAAATATAGAAGCCTTTAAAATGTGATGTTACAGATATATGATGAAGATATCTTGGACAGACAAAGTTAAGAAGAAAGAGGTACTTGAAATGGTAGGGAAAGCAGAAATATGTGGAAACACTTAAAAATAAGAGAGATAGCATACTAGGACACATACTAGAACGAGCGAATAGCGCTGCCTATATTAGAAGTAGAGAAAGGAAATAAGAGAGGTAGACAAGGAGGTAGAGAAAGACCTAGATTAGACTATTGCATACAGATATTGAATGTGTGGGTTAGCGCAGAATAGAAAACAATGGAGGTACGCGTCCAACCAGTTCTAGGACTAAATATCTAATGATGATGATGAAGAAATGGAAACTTTTATCTAATAATTCAAAAAGGCATGTCACGTATTAATTCACTAAATTACATAACTCTATGACTTTTTTTCAAAAATGAATGTGGTCAGCGATTTTTAACAGCAAAAGATGCTATCTATAATGCATTTGAAATGAAATTTTTAGCACCAGCTTCTGAATGGAAATAATGCTTTGATGGCTGACTGATTTACTCCCATAGCGAATTTTTGAAAAAAAATAAAATCGTTTTTTAATTCTAAATACTTTTGTCTTTATCATAAAATTTTTTAGAAACGTTCGTAATTGCACCTTGATGTACAAATTGTTATTTAAAAAATAATTACGGTTCACACCTGTTCCGCCTTTAGGCCAATTTGTAATAACCACGCCAAGAAGCCAGTGAAGTAAAAACTGCTGCATCATGCACAAAATCAATAAAACTTTAAATTCTAATATGAAAAAAAGTGTTTCATAATAATAAGTAATTATATTTCAGTGCTGCCGAAAAGAAGTAGCACTGCACAATATCAAATACGAAAAAAAAGTTTACAACAGCAACATGTAATTTAAGTTAATGCAATTTCTATTCTGGGTGTGTTCAATTCATAATGCAGCGATGAAAGAATGTTTGCAAGAACACGTAAATTATATCATTCTTACCTGCAAGTCTTACCTGTTGGCTGATACGAGATACGAAAAGGTATCTGCTAGCGTTAGCGAAAACTATTAACCTTCATTGCATGCTTTGTAACGCTTTCTCGTTTTAAGTATGTAAAATACCTCAGGTGTCTCGAACGTGTGTAAGCACTTTAAATTATCTTAAGTAGGTAACGTCTTTGATTGGTCAATATCTTGATGCAATGCAATGCATTAAATCTTATTTAATATATTTTTTCTTAAAATTATACTAGAAATTTACGTAATATCTTTGATATTAATGATTTTAATTAGCGAGAAATCTAAATTATTACTGCTACGCGCTTAAATAGTAACGACATTGCCTTTCAATAGTTGTGTTAAAACAAACCAATTTCAATTGGTAAATTAAGTAATTTTTCGTTTATCCCTGGGACAGGAAAGACCATATTATCTTATAGTGAGGAAAACGCTGTTACTTCATAACAGTGGTATCACGTCGATGTTTCTGTAACTTGTCTAAATGGACGTTACGCTTCTGAATTAATTTTACTCTACAAGGGCAGAGTGGCGTAACAGTAAAATAGTGCACCCGCTAGCTATCATTGGTGCGAGTGGGTAAGCGGGAGGGTTCTGTACAAGCAAGAATAATATGCAAATTCTAGCAATCTTACTAAATACTTTTACGTTTACCTTGAATGCTCTTTAAGCCCTCTTTGTCTAATAAAGCCTTTGAGCGCCAACCCACCTGAAGAAAATTCCAAATAAACGTTGCCAGGAAGATGGGTGTTCTGATTGACGGTTTGGCGGCTTTCACTGCAGTTGGAGGTTGATGGAGCCTTGATTACACATTTTATCTCGTACTAATTTAAAACAAACAAAGAAAGAAAACACTTCGGGCACATCTAAACTATATTGTACAACATAATTTTAAAAACAGTTAATAACAACAAAAAGTAAGAACTATAATCTACTCTAAATTGGCCAAATCCACGTTTAGCTACACAATTTAGGATTATCAATAATATTATATCGTCGAAATTTAATAAAGGTAATTTTTACTAGCTAATTTTCTTCTAAAGTCTAAATTAACAAGCTTATATGTATAAAAATTCGTAGCAATACGCTTTAAATTTACTAGAGTGTGCATTATTAATAGTTCTTATTAAGAATACGCTGCACACATTTATAAACGTTAACGATGAATTACAATTCTCAGACACAACAAACTGTATGCAATGGTTATAATTCAAACAAGTTACAGTTTTTGTTTCATTCCTTCAAAACTTCATACACATCAACGGCCAGGACTTCTCACAGGTAAAATTTCAGCCTGTTGTGGTTGACAAAAGCTTCCACCCTGACCACTTTCACGCGAGACCGGTATGTAACGTCCGCCTTTACTCGCGTCCGAAGGCCTGTCTAATCCCCGACAGCCTCGTTATTTGAATACCGTCATGAAACGTACTTACCTATTTCTCGACAGCCGTCTTGCACCGCGATCGGGGTTTTTAGAGGTTGCTCGCAGGTGTCTAATAATCTTATCCGAACTTATCTCCTCTCTCTCCTTATCTCCTTTATACGTTATAACACTTAGGATTATCGTACGATTCATATTTCTCTTGGGATGGTGTGTCTAAACTGCTTGATTTTCGAGTTCTATGTGTGTTCATGTAAACAGTCATCTTATTCTCACGCTTGTGCATTTGATACCCAAACCTGCGTCATTTATTTTAGTTCCAACACATTTTTACGACTGCAATTTATGAATATATGGTTATTGGGGTGTATTGGTCCGACTCCATAGTTAATGGTTTGTTTTGAACTCGTGTGAATGTGTATAAATAAACATATTCCCGGTTATTTATCGAGTGTCTAACTAATTTTTCTGAATTTTAATACGAAGGAATGAAAAGTTCTAATAATTATTACTGTCTGTATATAATGCACTAGGTGCTTTACTATTTTAATTTTTAGTCTAATTTAATATCACACAGCGTTATTAAATGTAAACTACCAGTTTCTAAATTTTACAGACTGCTTTCGTGCTAGAAGCTCCCTCAACTAACTGAAATTGATAAACTCATTTCTACCACCTAATGTTTGCTCAAGTAATTTTATAAGTTACACACTCTTACGGTTCCCGCGTTTCGTATTATTGCGCAATTGTGTATTATAACATAATTACGCGGCAAATTGTATCAAATACCAAACACACTTAACAGTGATACAATGATCAAATTTACAATATAAATGAAAGCAATGTACTCAGTTAAATCGCATCTTGCTTGTACGTAGGTAGGACGGGAAGGATACAGGTAGATGTACGATAGAAGGTAAGATACAGGACCCTACATCCTAAAAAGAAAGAAAAGACAAGACACGCGACACAAGTAGCTGTTTTCCGCTTCAGGCCTCGTAGTTTAATGACGTCGACTCGCACACCGCGCACTTGCGCCATTTACTCCGCGCCTGCGCATTCTTTTGCCCAAACGCAACTGTCCGGAATGACGGAAATTAACAAGTTTATTTGATAATATTCCCGGGAATTTACTCACATATTTAAAAAATGTACATTGCCAAATTTGGAATGTAACAACACTTGCATACACGTTTGCGTTTTTAGTACATTTCCACAATTTGAAATAAGTATGATGCTGTGTGCCGTTCGTGCTTGTTACAATGGGAATGCCATTCATTAGAAGAAAACTACCGTAATAGCTTTTCATAAAAAGGTGAACGATGGCCGAGACGTAATTTAGGTAATTTTTAGTAAGATAATATTAATTCCTGTTGCTTGTAAATAGAATAATTTATTTGTTTTACATTTTTTTTTAGATTTTCGATGGATCCGCAGTGACGGAACTTGCGCCATCACCATTATCGCCACCGCTAACTAAAGCCAACTTATATGTAACAACTGGGATTGGATTCCTTAATAGAATTAATCCAACACGACTCCTGCAAATCGCTATATTGAACACATACTTAGCCCCACCTCTTGATACCGTTTTCTTATTAAGAAAAGCATTGTTTTAGCGTCTCCCTGTTATACTGCCTCAATGGACAAGACTTAATTCTATCAATGGTTTAGGAATCAGCTTCGCATGTAACTATGCTAGAAAAGCAACCAAAAAGTTGAACATATGTCAACTTTTAATGTTATTCTCTTTTTACTTGCAATCATTATGAGAGGACAATTTGTACCAACTCCGAAAGAGCTTCAACATCTTTGATGCCATGTAATAAAAAGCTACAGTAGCGTTCTACGTTTAAACTGCAATACTCAAAGTAACCGTAACTTTGAACGGCTTAATGTAATACAAATAAATTAAAAGTAAAAGGATACTTTGAACACGCTTTACTTTGTCATGAATGACTTTTAACGATTTCAATAGTTTTCAAAAACTTTTAGGAGGTTTAGACTCTTAAAACTCATTACTATCTATTGGAATATTAATAACGTAATATGACTAAATCACTTGCTACCTGCCACCAAGATTAAGGAACATATATGCATAGAAGTGTGAGTACGCGCGCGCGTATGTGAATGCATGCGTGCATGCGTGTTTTATATATATATATATATATATATATATATATATATATATATTACTCATATTTAGACCAGGGTAGAAAATTAAATAAGCACATCAAATAATTTTAATCACCGTGTAGAAGCTTTGGGAAAAAGTACGCTTTATTAAAACCATGAAGCATAAATAAATTCGGTCGTTTCAGTAAAAATAAGAGATTTAAATCATGTGCAGGACGCTTTATATCAAAAGAAACAGTATTAAAAAGCTCTGCGTGTAATTTAATTATTCCTAATAAAGAAACAAAGGGAAATTACGTGCAAAATTTATATTAATTAACCCTATTTTAAGTAACCGGTATTAAACAAAGTGTACAAATAATAATTAATATTTAATTTGTATTCGCTAAAAATGAAAGGATAGAAGTCAATTTTAGTTGGAGTTAATTAAACCATTATTAATAATAAGCATAAAAGTCTGTGAAAATCCAAGATTATAATACCAGAAAATAAAGCTCTGAGAATTAATATTATGTTTGAAAACCTGCGTAGTTTAAATGTCATGTACGGCGAAAATTTTGTAGATAACAAATGGTTTCAAAGAATCTTGGAGAAACCGTGGCTTAATATTCACGAGAAGGTGCGATACGGGGAAATTTAACCCAGATAGTCCACATGGACTGAAATAATCGATAATAAGGAATATCAATTTGCATCAATAAGAACAGGTTAGATAGAGACAGATAATATGCACAAGACCGAGACACATATAGTAAAAGGCGTGATTTAAGCAACGTCACGACGGTCACGATTGGTTGAAAGTAGGATGCAAATATCAGAGGTAGAAACAACGATTTCTGTATAAAATTTAATTAGGTATTCTCAGACGTTGCGTGCCGTGTGGAAATTTTCTGAGATTTAACTGGGGCGAGAGCAAAATTCGTAAAAACCGACGCGCGGGCTACGGACTGGGAACAGAGCATGCGAAATTCTAGAAACTGGCCGTTTTGAGGACTCGACCGACAGACAGGCTAACCTCTATATATACCCAGGGGAATATGAACAAGCTCTCTTAGATCTTCGACTTGATTGAACGCGTTAAACAGTGCTTTTTAGTTTTCCGGTTTTAATATTAAATAATTCAAACAGTTTGCTCGAATATTATGTGATTTAAAACAGCTTGTTCTATACGTGCTACAATGAATGTACGTTAGTGCACTTAGAAAAGAAGATACAAGGTAAAGAAAGTTTAGTATCACTGTACCAATTGGTAAAATTTACTACGACAAATAAATACACAAAGTAGGCAGTTTTGGCGTATATTGGTGAAAGAAGTATGAATTTCTTTGTCATTTTGGGGTGTTAATAATTAAATGGTTCGTAAACATGACTGGATCCACTAAACAAGGTTCAGATATACAGATGAGTTCCGGAAAAGCCCTGAAACAACTTTAAATAAATGGTGATGGAGCAAATTTTAAAACGTTGAGAATCAGAAGCCGTAAATATAACCCAGTTGGAATGGTGTGATTAACGAAAGGGACGATGTACATTGAAGCTACGAGTGCAAGTAACCTTCAGGTAAATTATACTATTTCGTTTGAACTTTGATATTTTTGTGTGTTGAATAACTTTATAATTGATTTACTCAAAATGGACAGTAGTGAAATTGTACTAGCAATAAAATTTTAATTTTAAGGTGAAATTTGCTTGTTTAAGTAGAAAGGGGTATTTAGTATTGATGTTCTGGATTATGATGAAAATTTGGGTATGTCTTTGAGCTCAATTAGACGAACCTGGTTAATTAACGTAAAGGGGTGGTAGATGCTCCCTTAAACTCTGCATATATTGTTATAGTAATTAGTAGGCATCCTACAAGGACTTTAATTCTGGATGCACTTTAAAATGATAATAAATTTAATTTTGAGATTCTCTGATATTAAAATTTATGCTGAATTTTAATTTTGAAATTTTAATGTATTGTGAATATTGATGTAAATAGAGTTAACGTTGATGTTTGTGGTAGGAATGTGTTTGTTTTTTTTATGTATGAGGATGAAAGTTGTCCAGAGGAGCAGCCGAGGCGATTAACAGAAGAAAATCAACAGACCAGGTAATTCAAGAGGTTTCACAGCAATATATATATATATATATATATATATATATATATATATATATTGCTGTGATATGCTCCTTTGAATGCGGGAACTGGGTCCTTTCAACAAAAAAATTCTAGTCCCACAGATTGGGCGTTATAAACTGCTGTGATCCTCTTTTCGCCTCGGCTGCTCACCTAATTTTATAAACCTCCTCATTCATAATATTAAACAACACATTCCTACCACAAACATCAACGTTAACTCTATTTACATCAATATTCACAATACATTAAAATTTCAAAATTAAAATTCAGCATAAATTTTAATATCAGAGAATTTCAAAATTAAATTTATTATCATTTTAAAGTGCATCCAGAATTAAAGTCCTTGTAGGATGCCTACTAATTACTATAACAATATATGCAGAGTACAAAGGGAGCATCTTCCACCCTTTACGTTAATTAACCAGGTTCGTCTAATTGAGCTCAAAGACATACCCAAATTTTATCATAATCCAGAACATCAATACTAAATACCCTTTCTACTTAAACAAGCAAATTTCATCTTAAAATTAAAATTTTATGGTTAGTACAATTTCACTAATGTCCATTTAAAGTAAATCAATTATAAAGTTATTCAACACACACCAAAATGTCAAACAAAATAGTATAATTTACCTGAAGGTTACTGTCCTCGTAGCTTCAATGTACATCGTCCCTTTAGTTAATCACACCATTCCAACAGGATTATATTTACGGCTTCTAATTCTCAACGCTTTTAAATTTTCTCCATCACCATTTATTTAAAGTTGTTTCTGGGCTTTTCCGGAACTCATCTGTGTATCTCTGACCCTGGTTTTGTGGATCCAGACACGTTTTTGAACCATTTAATTATTAACACCCCCGAAAAATAACAAAGAAATTCATACTTCTTTCACCAATATACGCCAAAACTGCCTACTTTTGTGTATACATTTGTCGTTGTAAATTTTGCTAATTGGTACAGTGATACTAAATTTTATTACCTTGTATCTAAGTGCACTGAAGTACATTCATGTTAGCACGTAAATAACAAACTATTTTGAATCACTAAAATATACGAGCAAACTTTAAATTATTTTATCAAACTAAAATGCACTCTTCAATCAAGTCGCGGATGTAAGAGCTTTTAACGCATCGAATAGTCAAAAGTCTAAGAGGCCGAAATTCATATTACCCCCGGTATATATAGCGAATAGCCGGCACGTCGCTTTTGTCCTCAAAACAGACAATTCTTAAGAATTTCTCATTCTATGTTCCCAGTCCGTCGCTCGCGCGTCGGTTTTTACGAATTTTTCACTCGCCCCATTTAAATATCAGAAATTCTCACACGGCACGCAAACATGTCCGAGAAAAACTAATTAATTTTGTACAGAAATTGTTGTTTCTACCTCTGATATTTGCATCCTATTTTCAACCAATTGTGACCCTCGTGACGTTGCTTAAATCACGCCTTTACTATATGTGTCTTTGCTTGACGCATTTTCTCTTTCCTTTTCTAACCTGTTCGTATTGGTGCAAATTGATATTCTTTATTATCGATTATATTTTAGTCCATGTGGACTATCTGGGTTTAATAACCCCGTATCGCACCTTCTCGTGAATATTAAGCCCCGGTTTCTCCAAGATTCTTTGTAAACATTAATTATCTGCAAAATTTTCGCCGAATGAGCTTTTTAAATAAACCCTGTTTTGTATTTCGTGCTAAAGCATCTGACCGTTTCCAATATCCTTAGAATCGACATGTTTATCTAAACAAATTAAACTGAAATTGCCTTTTAAAATACGCAGGTGTGTTCAAACATCCTACTTCTAACTAACACTTCTAGGATTTGCATTTTATTGGGTTTTACAAGTTTCTGTAGATATTATCTGTACGTTTTGTTCAATACCGGTTACTTGAAATAGAGTTAATTAAGATAAATTTTGCACGTAATTTCCATTTGTTTAGGAATAATTACATTACACGCAGAGCTTTTAATACTGCTTCTTTTGATATAAAGCGTCTTGTACATGATTTAAATCTCTTATGTTTAATGAAACTAATAAATTTTTATGCTTCACGGTTTTAATAACGCGTATTATCTAATAATATTCATTATACACGGTGATTAAAATTATTTGATGTGATTATTTAATTTTCTACCCTGGTCTAAATATGAGTATTTTCCCCCTATTTGAATACAAATAATCCCACTTATTTGAATGCAAATATTAAGCATTTAGCCCAAAAAAATTACAAAAAATTGCCTATCACTCTCTACCCTTATCTATCTAACTTACCTACCTTATCTCCAATTCAAAAAAATATTTACACCTATCCTATATCCCTATCCTATTCCTAACTCTCACCTAATTCTATAAACTGAAATTATCCCTAACTTCATCCTACTCATCCATCTAATCCTATATACATCCTATATACCTATCCTATTCCTAACTTTTAACTAATCTTCACTATACTTTACTTCCCCCTACCTAATTCTATATGCCTATCCTACTCTTACTCTATTCCTAACTCTCCACTAATCTTCTATGAAATATCTACACTTAACCTATCTTATTTTCTTCCTACATTTACTCTTTATTCTCATCCTAAACCTATTTCTAATTATCTCCCATATTTATCCTATACCTAGCTTTATTTTCTATAAACACTTACTTCTACTCTTCTATATACACCTATTCTATCCCTATCCTATTTAAATCTAACTCTCTTCTTGACCCTCCAAGTCTTTCTTCTCACCATCCTAATACTCTTCATCCCTATTTCTCCTCCTTCTATATCTATACTTATCATCCCTATTATCTCACATAAAATAAACTTATCATCCCTATTATCCTGGCTCTTAAATATTGCTTCTTCTTCAGTCTCTACACATGTCTGTTTCTTATTTATTATTATTTTCTTTTCTCTCGACAAACCAAACGATACTACTTTACAATTATCGACTTTTCCCTCTATGGAATATCCTATGTACCTTCTAGAATTCTTATGTAATGGAATTCGCCAGAATGAATTCCTTAAATCTACTTTATTAAAAACAAACTTGCCACTTAACCTCGTCAAAAATAATTCGGCCTTCACCTGCTCCCGATATGCTGCTGTTGCTTCTACCCCCACTAATTCGGCATGTTTTTGTACTAAAGCTTGAACCTCTACTCTCCTATCCTCTGGACATCTTATTGTGTTGATCTGTTTTACTTCATCATCCTCTACCTCTACTACATTAATATTCAACCCCGTGTCATCCTCTGTGACTTCATAACTGCCCTTCCATGGCACTACCCTATCCTTAATCCTTACTACCTTCCTTTCCATATCTATCAAAATCCCTAACTTCATCATACAGTCAACACCTAAAATGCTCTGAAACTTCAGTCCAGGTACAATTACAAACTCCTGTTCACAGCTTAAACCTCCTATATCTATCCTAAGCACCACAACACTATTTACTACAGCAAACTTCTTTTTATTTGGAGCTACTAAATGGCTACGCTTTATAGGCATAATTCTATCACAAACCTTATCCCTAATTTTGCTGACGAATTCCTCCGATATTAAACTCGCCTCTGCCCCTGTATCAAGTATAACTTCTACATTATTCTCAAAAATTTCTATATTAACAATTGGCAAACATAATTTTTCCTCAGTTTCTGGCTCTACTTCCTCCTCAATTTTGAAAAATTCACGTGGATGTTCATATACATTTACACTGAAATCTAGTGGTCTGTCGCGTTCTAAAAATCCTGTCCAGGTCTGTTTTCCCTACTCGGTCCTGGTCTAGCCGTCACTTCATCGTATGTCCTAGGCGTTTCCACTCGTTCCGTGTCTGTATTAGCAGTCCCGCTCATGTCTGGTGAACTATTCATTCTGGTAGGTCCCGGTCTCGGTGCAGGTCCCCTTCCTAAACTATTACTTCGAACGTATGGTCGTCGCTGTTCCCAATTCTGTCGCTGGTATCCGTAACTATTCCCCCGTCTAGCGTAGTTGTCCCGTCTATTGTCAAACCTAACTGTGTTGATCTGTCTTTCCCTGTTATCCCGAGGTCGTCCACTACTTACGTCGTCGTACCTCTGCAGGTATTCCAAAAACATTTCTCTGTCCACTATGTTCTGTAGTGCTACGTGCTGTCTTATGTCTACCTCGAAGTGTCGTGATAAATACTTAATAATTTGTCGGTCCGTCAGTGGTGGGTTCAGTTGCTTTGCTATGCTATACTTGCGTATAGCATATTGCTCCTACTTCCTGAAAATTCTCCTTAAATTTCCCTGTGATTAAGTCGTCTCGTACCTGGTCTTGTCTGTGGTCACTCCAGTAGTGCTTTAAAATTTGTTTTCAAAGTCCTGATACGTGTCTATGTCCTGTCCTACTAAATTGTACCACGCTTCCGCATTGTCCTTTAATAAAGCCTTTATCGTATTCAGTTTAGTCTGTTCGTCAAATAAATTTCCCACTAGATTTCTTACACTATTAATAAAAATTTGTGGATTTACCCTGTTATCGCCATAAAACTTCATGTGTTGGTCCAATGATACTCCACCTGTAGAAAATCTGGGACCATCCCCCGTTAAATTTGACATGTTGTATTTGATACTACTAACTTCGCGTTCTACCCTGCCTAACTGATCCCTACATGAGTCCGTCACTTCAGTCATTTTTACATTAATCTCTTCTTCACAAAAAATGCGTACTTCGGACCTTAAATGTCCCATTTCCTGTCGAAGACCTGTAATATCCCGCTCATTTTTATCTACCCTATTTTCAACTTCCCCCAGTTTCACGGTAAGACTATTTTTAAATTCTGTAAATTCTCTCGTCGATTTTTCTATTTTATTCCCTAATTCCTGATTTAATTGGTCAAATTTCTTATTCGATTCTTCCCTAGCTCTATTAGATTCTTCACTCATCCTCTCTAACATTCTCAATATCATCTCGTTTCCTTGATCCCCTGATTCCGTCCTCGACTGATCTCTACTGCCTCCAGCTTCTTCCATTTTCGAATTTTTCTCACACAATGCACTATCGTCACTTCCAATTTCCACTCCTTGACTCCTTAACCACTCCTTTCTCTGCATACGTTCTACTCACTCACACACACTCTAAATACTCTTAAATTTATACACACACAGAAACTCTCTCTCTCAGATCGCCAGTTTCCTGGAATAAAATCACAAAAATTTTATTTGGAACTCGAGCCCTCACGTTGTGGTCGCCATAAACTGCTGTGATATGCTCCTTTGAATGCGGGAACTGGGTCCTTTCAACAAAAAAATTCTAGTCCCACAGATTGGGCGTCATAAACTGCTGTGATCCTCTTTTCGCCTCGGCTGCTCACCTAATTTTATAAACCTCCTCATTCATAAAATTAAACAACACATTCCTACCACAAACATCAACGTTAACTCTATTTACATCAATATTCACAATACATTAAAATTTCAAAATTAAAATTCAGCATAAATTTTAATATCAGAGAATTTCAAAATTAAATTTATTATCATTTTAAAGTGCATCCAGAATTAAAGTCCTTGTAGGATGCCTACTAATTACTATAACAATATATGCAGAGTACAAAGGGAGCATCTTCCACCCCTTTACGTTAATTAACCAGGTTCGTCTAATTGAGCTCAAAGACATACCCAAATTTTTATCATAATCCAGAACATCAATACTAAATACCCCTTTCTACTTAAACAAGCAAATTTCATCTTAAAATTAAAATTTTATGGTTAGTACAATTTCACTAATGTCCATTTAAAGTAAATCAATTATAAAGTTATTCAACACACACCAAAATGTCAAACAAAATAGTATAATTTACCTGAAGGTTACTGTCCTCGTAGCTTCAATGTACATCGTCCCTTTAGTTAATCACACCATTCCAACAGGATTATATTTACGGCTTCTAATTCTCAACGCTTTTAAAATTTTCTCCATCACCATTTATTTAAAGTTGTTTCCTGGCTTTTCCGGAACTCATCTGTGTATCTCTGACCCTGGTTTTGTGGATCCAGACACGTTTTTGAACCATTTAATTATTAACACCCCCGAAAAATAACAAAGAAATTCATACTTCTTTCACCAATATACGCCAAAACTGCCTACTTTTGTGTATACATTTGTCGTTGTAAATTTTGCTAATTGGTACAGTGATACTAAATTTTATTACCTTGTATCTAAGTGCACTGAAGTACATTCATGTTAGCACGTAAATAACAAACTATTTTGAATCACTAAAATATACGAGCAAACTTTAAATTATTTTATCAAACTAAAATGCACTCTTCAATCAAGTCGCGGATGTAAGAGCTTTTAACGCATCGAATAGTCAAAAGTCTAAGAGGCCGAAATTCATATTACCCCCGGTATATATAGCGAATAGCCGGCACGTCGCTTTTGTCCTCAAAATAGACAATTCTTAAGAATTTCTCATTCTATGTTCCCAGTCCGTCGCTCGCGCGTCGGTTTTACGAATTTTCACTCGCCCCATTTAAATCTCAGAAATTCTCACACGGCACGCAAACATGTCCGAGAAAAACTAATTAATTTTGTACAGAAATTGTTGTTTCTACCTCTGATATTTGCATCCTATTTTCAACCAATTGTGACCCTCGTGACGTTGCTTAAATCACGCCTTTTACTATATGTGTCTTTGCTTGACGCATTTTCTCTTTCCTTTTCTAACCTGTTCGTATTGGTGCAAATTGATATTCTTTATTATCGATTATATTTTAGTCCATGTGGACTATCTGGGTTTAATAACCCCGTATCGCACCTTCTCGTGAATATTAAGCCCCGGTTTCTCCAAGATTCTTTGTAAACATTAATTATCTGCAAAATTTTCGCCGAATGAGCTTTTAAATAAACCTTGTTTTGTATTTCGTGCTAAAGCATCTGACCGTTTCAATATCCTTAGAATCGACATGTTTATCTAAACAAATTAAACTGAAATTGCCTTTTAAAATACGCAGGTGTGTTCAAACATCCTACTTCTAACTAACACTTCTAGGATTTGCATTTTATTGGGTTTTACAAGTTTCTGTAGATATTATCTGTACGTTTTGTTCAATACCGGTTACTTGAAATAGAGTTAATTAAGATAAATTTTGCACGTAATTTCCATTTGTTTAGGAATAATTACATTACACGCAGAGCTTTTAATACTGCTTCTTTTGATATAAAGCGTCTTGTACATGATTTAAATCTCTTATGTTTAATGAAACTAATAAATTTTTATGCTTCACGGTTTTAATAACGCGTATTATCTAATAATATTCATTATACACGGTGATTAAAATTATTTGATGTGATTATTTAATTTTCTACCCTGGTCTAAATATGAGTAATATATATATATATATATATATATATATATATATATATATATATATATATATATATATAGAAAAGATTTTGTTTATTGGTTCTTGGGATAAAGTCGCTCATAAAATTAAACACAAAACATTAAATGTGTATCATTTGTATTAAATCGTACGTTTCGGTGATAATTCACACCTTAATCATCGATCTACATGAAAAAGTATATAAATAGGTAATTCATATAACAGGTAATATATGTTTAACTTACTTATTACTTGATAAAATTATTTTATGTATTCACCCATAATAAAAGTAACAGAAGGAAGCTTGTAATATTACTGATTAAGAATTAAAATTAATTTTAAATTTTGAATGAAATGTCAGTTCACTTATTTGAAAAAAATGTAGGATCAAGGATGACATCAATCAACAAATTATGACACTATGTGCTTATATTTTTTTTATTTAAATAGTAGTATGTGGTTTATTTGTAAAAAAAATTTTTTGTATGGTGGGTTGCATAAAAATAGTTAGATTTTAAAATCATATATTTTTACAGGTGTAGTAAACAGGTTGACTTTTGACTTAAATTAAATAGAATTCTGTGTGTAAGCAATATCATTATAGTTAGTATATTTTTTTGGATTAAAAGTGTATAGGTATGAGTAAACTGTACGTAAATTATTGATGTCTTCTTTGTGATTGATGGAATTTTGTTCTTGGTTTATATGAAATGATTATAAGAAAAGTCTTTTTTTGTAATTGCTTTCTATATCTAAAATTTTTACATTATCATAATTGACTTTGTGTTTTGTATTGTATAAATGTATAGAAAGAGCACAACAAGTTTTTCCTAATTTTGCATCACTTTTGTGTTGTGTCATGCGATTTCGGAGCCACTGTTTGGTTTGGCCTACGTAGGAAGCTTTGCATTCACATTTAACTACGCTCAAGAATTATCAAGAACCTTTTATATATATATATATATATATATATATATATATATATATATATATTATATATATGTATATATATTGACGTGATAATGAGGTCATGAGAGGTCATTGAGCACCAAAGAAAAGAAAACAAAAAATTAAAATTCATTAATGTTTAATTGCTCTACCCTGTATAAATATAGGCATATTTCATTAACACATAAAAAGAAGCCCTTATTAATTATGTAATTAAAACCCGTGTATTGTATTTATTGCAGTGCGAAAAGATATCTTAAACGAGTTTCACTTTAAAAATGAAAATACATAAGCCATTCATCTATAAATAATTACTCTGTAAATACTAAAAAACTTAGATTTTAAGTTATCTTCCTTAAAAGATGCATCTGTACCCTGTTACAATGCAAATCAATTAAGAAAGCAATTGCGAGCCTTAATTAATTATGTAATCAATTTTCCGTGTATCAAATATTTGCTAGAACATGTTTTATTTACCGCAAGATAAATAAGCGTAAGAATGAAGCCCTCATTAAAATACTAGATAATTTTCCGTGTATAGATTTTAAAAATATTCATTCTTGTTAAAAAAAAGCCACTTTGAGTTTCAAATAAAACATGTCAATTCTAGAATTTTCGGTTACTTAATAAGAGAATACGTGATTTTATAAGAAACGTTTTAAAAGCCAATTATTTTCAATCAATGTATAAACACTCCAATTCAAAGAAATGCGCGTCTATTAAAAAGCTATTAAATAGATAAAGTAACGCGGTTTAAAAGCGTCCATTAACTTCGTGCATTAGAAAAGAATTGACGATGCTTTAGGAGAATCATAAATCATATCGACCGCCCTTAATGCTTATTAACGCGCACACGTTCTAATCTTGTAAATAATTAATTGTAGTTGTTAATGACTTTAATTTTTGTATTAAATATTTAGTTACTAACGTCGGGTAGTGTGACGTTATGCCATGCACTCCTAGATTTTACTGCTTTGAACGCGCACATCGGGGTGTGTGTGGAACGATCTCACTCACTTACTGTCGCGTCTTTGCTCTGAAAAGATGCTATTTGTATAAGCACGTTATGTATATAATACTCAACTCTTGTAAAATACTCAATAAATTTAATAAGTGTACAGTCCTACTTGCTCATTTAACCTCTGCTCATACAGTAGTGTTGTATATTAATTGCCACTATTGTAAATACGTTTTCTTCTTGTGTATATATTGACTTGTTGCAGTAGCGTGTCCTGCTAGATACTACCACCCGTCCTGGTATCAAGAGAGTGAGTTACCCCCCTATACCCACTGGAAGCAAAGATTAAAAACTAGGAAACTTATTTATAGCCATGAAAGATGAAGATTTGTATGGATTCACATAATTTTAGAAAGATTCCGCTTGATATTTTGGAATTTTAAAGCTCTTACATTTATTTTGAACATCCCGTACATTTTTTTCTGTTAATAAGAAATACGCGGTTTAATAATTTTCAACTCAAATCCCTTTGGCGTTAAAAACAAAAATTAATACAGCAAATTAAAATAACCCTTTCACGTGTTAATTCATTTATCTATTTGTATAAATTCGATTCCTATTGTTACATCCTAGAGCCTAATTAATAATAAATACTCCTAAGAGTTCCTCAACGTAAAGTTTATGCTAAAATTAAACAGGCAATAACTGGTTCTAGGTATCTGATAATTGATTCTTTTGTGTTTTCCATTAAAAGCTTCGTCGAATTAAAGCCGCGTATTATCCCAATAAACCGTGTTTTCCTGTTTTATTTCGTTAACAACAATATTACTTTGAACTCTGGTCATTAGTGAAACGAAATTAATATTCGCTTGCTTTTCAATCTACACAGCGAAATCACGTGTAGAATGGTTGGTTGTTTCCGTTTCTGTATAAAAGTTTGCGCACGCCTTACAGCGTAGTGAGTATTTATGGGTTTTATAAAATTGTACTTTTCAGCGACAATAAATTAATTTTAATTATAATTACTATAGCTCCTTCCGGTGGCCCTTAAAGCCACAATAAATGGTCGCCCCTTGTTGTGATGGGAGGACCACCACAAGGCGGGATCACGCGCACCTCTGTTTCGCACCGTTTTTACAGACGGTAGGAGCCAACCCGACGGAGGTGACTCGAGGGTGAGTGTTTATTCACTAATTTTCTTATATGGGTACCCGGTAGATGTTGGAAACAACATATGTACACGGGTGTACGGATGCATCACCTTGTTGGTAGTAAAATGACTGGTTGTTTGTATGTGCGAGGATATTATAATGTTTACTGATTTCTTTATTAAGATAATTTTATGTATAGAATTCCGTACTTACAATGCTGATTTCGAGCTGTGATTTTTAGTGGGGTAATTTTGTTCCTTTTTCTTGTTTGAAGATTAATATAGAGGGTGACCTAAAAGCTGCAGCTCGCCATGTTAAAAATGATTCTTTTTTTATTCGTACATATGTATATTGTGTAGCTACGAATTGTTCATTTTTGGTACTAATGTGTTTTGTATATAATTTTGTTTTTTTTAATTAGAGGTTTTTAGTTTGTAAATGTTTGATTGTGCGTGAGTGATTATATTTTTATTTCAGGTCTCCCTTAATTTTTTGTAGGTATAATACCCCGCCCACTCGTCGATTGAGCCCGGTCAATTTCTTCTTTTTCTTCCTCGTTTTTATTTTCTTTTTTTTTACTACGTCGCTAAACGTAGCAAAGCCCATAAAGTGTAGTCCATTGCATCGTCGACTAACTTTTAGATCTAAGAAGAAAACTTACGCAATACTGGCTGACTACAGAAATTAAAACCTGGCAGATTTTAGGACATGTGTATCTACACAGGCAACAATAAATTAGCGAAATAGGAAGATCGATCAAGCGACTTTTCTACGATAATAATTCGATAACTAACAAGTTCAACATTAAAAAACTGATGTTATTGATCAAGAGGCTGGGGGGAAACCACTAAATTCGCATTACTTGTTTAAAGAGTGACGAGCAGCCACTGCGTAAAACAAAACAATAAAAACAAGCGATTGGACAATTTTAAATTTACAATTATTTCTCTATACTACGTATTAAAAAATTATAAACTATTTGTTGCTTCGTAACACGTGTACAAAGCATTTATTATTAAAATATATAGTAGAACTATATTATTGTCGCATAATGAATAATTAAATAAGTATGTTCATTGTTGTCGAGATATCGTGCGACAAACAAGTCCTGACGCATAATAATCAATCCTATTGAATTGATGAAGGAATTTATTTTATAAAAGTAGTACTTAGATTTCAATTGTATATTTTACTGTGTAATTTTATTTACATACCTCGGGAAAATTAGACGATACCATATTATTGGCTACAGCATCCATTATCAATGATTACTACTCCTTGATTAATTAATAATCCAACGTCTCCTTCATCGCACAGCTTCAGTTGCCAAACAAAACAACCACGTTGTCTAGCGGGATAAGGACACTAAACAATCACAATAAATACGAACACACCCCACTTACAATCAACTAACACAAACGCAATATCAAACAAAATTGTTATAAGCCCAAAAAATAATAATATAAACTTTAATTCAAATATGCAAGAAAAACGGACGCGTCTAAAATGAGCTCTTTGTCACACAACACAACGATCGGATTTAAATTCCACTTATTCATTTGGCGTCTCTTGCTCTTGCCAGTTCTAATCTTACTTAAGAAAGTTGTCCCTGTCTTTCTCCCTCTACTTGTATTCTCTGTGCAACTGCCTCGGACAGGTTTACAAGGTCGCTGTAGTTTAAAAGGCATTACACTACGAAGAGTTAGCTGAGATACAAACCTATATGTAAAAACCATGAACTCTTGATGATATTTAAGTATGCAACATGCGGTGCTGTTTTAATTTTATTAAATATTTGTTTACTAATTTCTCGTATTTGCAAGATACTGGAGACAAATATGCGTCTTGTACAAATTTTCTCTTTGTTACGAGGTCGAAAGAAATGAAAACGATATTTAATTAAAATTTCAAATTCCTCAGAATTTACTTTCAATTCAATTTATGCATCGCTAATAAAACTGGAGCATGTGTTCAGTAGAGCGGCTTTTCTAAGTTCATAGATAAAGTATTTTGAAACATTTTAATGCCTCAGTAATTCGTTTAAATAAAGCCTTTTGAAAATGGTTTGTGTTTAAACGATATTTCTAAAAATAGGCAGCATTAATCCTCACGGGCTTATTAGTGGTAAAAGCTAACTCGCTAAATCTTAAAGATGTAAAGTCTTTACTTAAATACAACGGAGCCACTTCAATAGTCCTGTCTAATTGGCTCGTTTGCGCATGGTAGATGCTTAATTGTGCAGAAAGTCCAAACGTTTGTGCTTTTCATTGTTCTAAGATAAGAAAAATTAATATGTGCTGTTACAGCTAGGTTACCCACAAGCAACATCAATTTGTTTATTTTGTAAAGAGAATTGTTTATGCATTGTATGTGTGCATTGTATGTGCATAAATATTCAAAGTACTAACGTTCGTATACTACCAATGTGTATGTATTAAATATTACAACTTTGCTACTCCTGTCCTGATGGGCCCCGATTAGGGCAAAACGCGTCGACAGGATGCCCTCGTGGCCGAATTTGAGTCACTTGCCATTAATTCATATGTACTTTGTATTAATTGAAATGTATATATATATATATATATATATATATATATATATATATATATAAATATTATAATTAGTTTTTACACAAGGTAATACTTGGCTTATAGCCGTGATTTTGAGCCGGTGCTTCCTGTCTATATCTGACATAAGTCAAAAACTTGACAATTTCAGATATGATTGACAAAAATGCTAAACGTAATTGAAAGTTAGGTTTATATATGGTACTGTACACGATTTAGATTTGTAAATTTTCCAATTATAGCCATCGGCCTCGGTAGCGTAATTGGATAACGCTCAGTTCCGGCAAAACTGAGATGCAGGTTCAAATCCTGTCCAAGGCCTTATATTTTCCTTCTTTCAATTGCTAGCTCGATTTGAAATGATCATTTGGGCTTTACTAAAAAAAGTCTAAGTTATTATTTCATCTTATTAATTTCTATATATATATATATATATATATATATATATATATATATATATATATATACATATATATTGCTGTGAAACCTCACCAAAATTCGGGAACTACGGTTTTCGAATCGAGCCCCAACGTTGGGCCGTCATAGTTGCTGTGAAACCTACAAAAAGCATCACCAGAGTAAAAAAAAAATATTCGAACCTCTCGAATTTGGCACCAAGATTTGCTGTGATTCTCGCCCTGTTGAATCTTTTCTGATAATCGCCTCTTTACTCTTTCCGCCTCGGCTGCTCACCTAGTTAAAACTTTCATCCTCATTCATAGAAAAAAACAAACACATTCCTACCACAAACATCAACGTTAACTCTATTTACATCAATATTCATAATACATTAAAATTTCAAAATTAAATTGTAGTATAAATTTCAGTATCATAAAATTTCAAGATTAAATTTGTCATCATTTTAATTTGCATCCAGAATTAAAGTCCTTGTAGGATGCCTACTAATTAATTTAACAATATTTGCAAACCTGAGTCTGAATAAAAGGGAGCATCTCCCACCCCTTTACGTTAATTTAACAGGTTAGTCTAATTGAGCTCAAAGACAGACCCAAATTTTCATCATAATCAAGAACATAAACTGCTAAATACTCCTTTCTACTTAAACAAGAAAATTTCACCTTAAAATTAAAAATTTGTTGTTTGTACAAATTCACTACTGTCCATTTTTTTATCAAACAAATTATAAAGTTATTCAACACACACCAAACCATCAAAAATCGAACAACAAAGCATACGTTACCTGAAGGTTAATGCACTTGTGGCTCCAATGTACATCGTCCTTTGTTGATCACACCATTCCAACTGGGTTATGTTTACGGCTTCTGATTCTGAACGCTTTTAAAATTTTCTACACCACCATTCATCTAAAGTTGTTTCAGGGCTTCCCAGGAACTCATCTAAGTATATCTAAATCTTGTTTTGTGGATCCAATCACGATTACAAATAACATTTGATTATTAACATCCCCGAAAAATAGCAAAGAAATTCATAATTCTTTCACGCTATACCCAAAACTGCCTAGTTTTGTTTATTCATTTATCGTTACTAATTTCGATAATTGGTACAGTAATACTCTCAAATATAACTAGACTTTATTACCTTGTATCTTCTCTAAATGCACTTAATAACTTTTATCGTAGCACGTATTCTGCTTGAAGCATGGTATAACAGCAAAAAAATAAAGAGCAAACTGTTTTAAAGTATTGAATAAAAATCAAAAATCTATGAGAGCGAAACTCATATAAACACGGGTTTATATAATAGCGCGCTTGCACGTCGGATTTGTCCCGCAACGGCCAATTTCTAGAATTTCGCATTCTATGTTCCCTTTTCGACAGTCCGGCACAGCGATTCTATTAAATTTGCACACGCGCCAGTTAAAAATCTAAGAACTTTTCACACGACTCGCAACGCGTCTGCAAACAACTAATTAATTTTTATCTCAAAATTGTTGTTTCCACCTCTCATATCTGCATCTTATTTTCACCAATCGTAAACCTCGTGACGTTGCTCAAATCCCGCCTATTATTATTGGTGTCTCCGTCTCTTTCTACCCTGGCCTGAGTGGTACAAATCGATATTCTTTATTATGGGCTATTTTAATCCACGTGGATTCGCGACGTGACTTTTAAATAATCGCTGTTTTGTATTTCGTGCTAAAGCATCCGACCGTTTCCAATATACGTAGAAGCTGCATGTTTATCAGCTCGAATTTATTAGAATTTGATATTTAAAAATACGCAGGTGTTCAATCGTAATACTTCTACGATTTGGATATTCCATTTATTTAACCTTCTTGATAGATTTGTATGCTAGCAACGCGTCTCATATTTGGTATTATGGGGTTTTTAAAAGCTTTTATGCATATTATGTATATTACTAATCGTTCAATTAACTCCAATTAAACTAATAATGAATGGCATTGACTTCTACCCTTTAATTTTTAGCGAATACTAATTAAATATTGATTATTATTTGTACACTTTGTTTAATACCGTTACTTAAAAATTGAATTAATTAATATAAATTTCGCACGTAATTTCTATTTGTTTCTTTGAACAATTAAATTAAATACACGTTGATCTTTTTAATTCTGCTTCTTTTTATAGAAAGCTTCTTGTGAATAATTTAAATCCCTTATTTTTAATGAAACGAATAAATTTTTATGCTCCACGGTTTTAATAACGCGTATTTTCTAATAAAATTCTATACAAGGTGATTAAAATTATTTGATGTCGTTAATTAATTTTCTACCCTGTTCTAAATTTAAGTAGTATATATATATATATATATATATATATATATATTCTGGAGGAAATGAGGGTAGTTTAGGGATAGGAGTAGTGCATAATTGGGGCTTTTGGCCCCTCATTTCCTCCAGAATCTCTCATTTCCTCACTCATCTGGACCAAATAGTTTTCTTCGACTAACCATTTTCATCTTTCGAGATAAATGTACCTTGTTTGGTATCAATTAATATTAGATTTTTCTCAGCTACCCGAATCTCTCGGAGTTTTTTAGATAGCATCATCTCCCAGGGGGCTACCCACATTTTAAGATTTTTTACCGCTAACATGCTGAACCAAATAGTTTTCTTCGATAATACTATTCTAAAATTTTTATTCTGACATTATACATAACAAAATTTAAAAAAATTTAATGCCAAGCATGGAGCCATTTAAACTTAATTTCAATACAAAGTTATACACAGAAAACAGTCCTTTCTTTATGTTTGTTTGGTGCGGTTTTAATTTTATCTAATTTTATTCGCAGCTTAAAATGTAAATCGACACCCAAGTCTTCTATCTCCTTTTCTAGCCAAGCCAATAGTTTGATACATAGAGACCGTCTAGGTTTTCGAATTGCAAAATGTGCTAAAGTTTGCCTCTATATATAAAGTCTTTGATTCCACCGACAACCAGATTTATTCCTTCGTGTAATTCTAGCAGCTTGTGACAATCTTTTAATCGCGGCTCTTCCACTATATCTTGCATACGTATCTTGTTAGCTTGATCGACTTCTTCTCGTCTATGTTATCTGCCATTTCGATAAATACGTTTTTAGAATAACCTTTTAAAAAATATACGGATTTAGTACCATCCTTTTCCGCAAGGACGCCTACATAACTAAAAGAGTCTTTTTTACTAACCACAAATGCATACAACTTGTAGAAACCAGATGTATCTAAGTCAGTCCATCGGCACATAAAATAATCTTTTAATTCTTCCTCATTTTCTCTAATAAGATGTTCTTTGTTTAACGCATCTTTGTATTGTTCGCGTATTGTCGCAGTGTTTTCCATGTAGTCCAACTTTCGCCTTTTGCATCCATTTCCTTTAATTCCAGTTGTCTTTTTCTTCCACTTACAGCGTATGGCGTGCATAATGGGGCAATTTCCTTTAGCGTAAACGGATAAAATTTACTGCCAATATTTACGCGTTGTCGTACAACCTCTGGACGAACGTTAGGCGTATCTATCAACTCCAATTCCGAAATGACTATTTCTTTTGGAATTGTAGAATATGGTGTTGCAGATTGTGTAAAATATGTACTATCTTCTTTAATGTAGACTTGTGTAAGATTTTTATTTTATCTTGACTATCTTACTCATCTACTATCTCCAACTAATTTACAGGTAAATAGTTAAAACTAAAAGCCGAAAGCACATACTTTATCAATTTTTCCCTTTCCTCTGGTTTTTCGGACAACTTAATTTGCAAGCCCGTCAATTTCTTTGTATTGTCATTACCCCAATACACGTACTGTAGCAGGTTATTATACACTAAACAGCAGCTATTTTGTAGCTTGGCCGATAGCTTACTCCATATTTTGGCAAGTGGTACCGAGTACATTGGCGCCTTTAGGAAGTATAACTTACTATCTTCCGATAAGGTTAAACAGTCTTTTAAGGGTTTATACACCCGTTCCGCACTGACATAGCTTAAAATTGCACAGTTGTATATTGCCGCTTCCAATCGCGTAATACCATGTTCTTTGGCCAAAGTAGACGCAAATGTTTCCCTTAAACGTACATCTGGACAACGTAAAAAATCTAGTATATGATTGCCAAGTTGTTTATTAACACCAGGACTTGTTATCTGACACACAAATTTGTTGTTTATTTTAATTCTTGCATTGGTTGTTAGCCATGTTAAACAATCAATCCCCGCAGTTTTATCGTTGTCAACTATAATATTACACTTTTCTTCGTATTCGCCCTTATAGCAAAAGTTATGCTTTGTAGTTAAATAATTACACATCTCCATCTTGCTAAATATGCCAGCAAAATCTTGGGTTACATCCATGTCAAAAAGATAGAAATAATCTTTTTCCAGTTCGTCTAATAAAGTTTCCAACTTGACATCTGCTAGTTCCACTTTGTATGGAACACATATAGGATTTAGGAATTTTTTATTAATGCATTCGAGGTCTTCTTTTCCGATAATTTTTTTTACTCTCTGGCCCATCTTGTTACTGCTTTCCAGAGAAAACGGAAGCATAGCTTTAACACCATGCCTAGCGGAAACGAATCGGTCGAACTTTCTTAGTAGATAGCTGTTAAATGCACCACAAATTTCTTTTTTTAGGATAAACATCCTTTTGTTTGCAGATGTTTGTTCGGCGTCAGAAAGGTCGCAAATTTTAACCAACATTATATTGTCACAAAATGGTTATGTAATTGATGTGTGTAGTCCGATAGTCAGAATCTGTTCGCCTTCGACATAACAAATATTACCAATATCTGTCACCAGATTATTGTTGCACATATTTTCTGCCAACAGCCATAATCCAAATCGCTCATTTGTCGGTTTCACTTTATTCCCAAGAAGTTGAGAAACGTTAATCCCCTTAGAGACGCTCATGTTTACCGTTCTAGCTACCATTAAATACTAAATTGAATACGAAAAAATCATCCCCTTATGTATCCTACATAGTGGGGGTGTATATTGCCGAAGATAGTGAATATGTCGGACACCGCCATATCACTTACATTCTCTGGTTTAGGAACTGTTTTTTATCCGACCTAGGTCGGCAGGGATGCCCATCGACATATGTCCGGATATATATATATATATATATATATATATATATATATATGCCGTGGAACCTTTTAGAAGTCAGGAACTAAGGTTTTCAAAATTCAAAAATTTCGAAAATCTCAAGCCTCACGAATTGGCCGTTATAAAATTGCCGTGGAAACTTAGTAACGAAGCTTTAACATCGATTCTTCAGCTAAATCATTCGAGCCCCACAAATTGGGCGTCATAAACGTTTCCCGAAAACAATTTACAAAAAAAAATTCCTTACCCTTTTATTAAGGCCGCCTTCGAATCGCTTCTGCTTCCCTGGCTAGCTCAGCAATCGGCCTCTTCTTGAATATCTAATCTTATATTCATATTTATTTCCCACTCACACACCATTAAATAAAATTACTAAAATAATACGACAATCATACAACCTTTTATTTACTCCTATTAATAGATAAGATATATTTACACAGGTTTCCAAACAGTTAGCTACAAAAATTATCAGCTCAATCTTGTATGTTTCAAAGTCCTTGATTTTTATAATGATTTTCAACAAATTTGATTAAATACGAGTAGATGGGCCCCACATAAATCCCTAAATTGATTTCACACTGGAGTATTGTGAGCTTAATGTAACCCAGTTTTGTTTGTATTCAAAATCTTGCATTAATTAAGACAAATTTACAGACCCGTTTACCCTTTACAAGTCAATTTATATCCTGAATAAAATTTTAATATGTTCTAAATACACCCCTTTTTCAATATTCAACATCAGTAAATTTTCCAGTACATGTATCTTTTACAATAAGTTTCTACAACCATAAATATGCCCCCAAAAGTCACCCACACAACACAAAATTCCACAAATGTTTATAAAACAACAGAAATTTCAAATAAGTTACCTGGAGAATTCTTCAGGCTTTCTTCCCGTCGGAGATGATTGCCAGAACACCCCTCGGCGTTGTTCCATTCACTGTGCTGTTCAGCGGATTCACAGGCCTCTACCATCTGATACCTCTGCAAGCTATACGCCTCGTCTCCCAGAACCATTCCATATATTATGCATCTAAACTTGATTACTTGTGGTGCTTACCCCCATATATCATCCATCCATTAAATTAATTTTTGTTGTAGTAGCCGGACCTTTTTAATTAATACGCACTATTCGTACTTCGCGTTAAAAAATTAGAGGTACGCTACTACTCTTGTATACTTTCAACTACTATATTTACGGTAACACTACTACACATACATAAAATACTCACAAAAAGCTTTATCGTAGTCTGATTCAATATTCATCACACTATCGACGTAAAGAAAAGAGAAGAGAGCCTTAATAACCTGGCTAGGGTATTTATATTCTTCCAAACCCCCCTAGTGGACGCGCTTCCTTCAAAAAGCTTATTTTCAAAACAAATTCTAAAAATTTTCAGCATAACCGACGCTTAATTCCAAAAAATTCTCCCGCCGTACTTGTTGCATACTTCGAATTCGTTTTCAACCTTCGCGTGTGCCTTCGTTTCTAACACTGTTGACTTTCGACCAATGACAGAGTTTTCTGTCGTTACCAAACTCCTCCTAAGCGCTATGCATCTCAGTTTTATGCATGTTTGTGGTTTCGTTTTAACCCCACTTGAGTTACAGAAAATCGATATCGTGACGTCTTATTTCAACTCCACGTGTATATCGTACGTGCATTTCAATTGCTTGCTTGCTTTATATCTGTCTCTATCTGATGAATATTACCGATTGTTCATTTCACTCGCTCCTTAAACTGTTTGTTACCCTAGTTGTTTATCCCAACTGACGGTTGAAAACAATTTCGATAAAATCTTATCTTAACGTACATAAAAATTCCGTGAAAGTAAACTATAACAAGCAGGTGTTTCTGTTAATTATCGACCGTTTGAAAATAACAATTCCTGGATTTTCTACTTTTTCGTATGTGATAAAACTGACGTTGGCTTTTACAATGAATACATTTGCCTAGAAAATTATTGATTTTCTTACGCAAGCCTGTTCCCTTATGCTTATATGTGTTTAATTAAAAATAAATTATGGTTAATTATGTGTATCCTTGAACTTCTATTTGCTTTAAAGATTTTTTCCTTCCTGTGATCCTAACATTCTAATTATTAAATATAAAAATACTTTAATACACGTCTATCTTCACTAAATGAATTAAATTAATGTTGCGCGTAAATAATTCGCTTTTTTTATATACAGGGTTGTTGAAATTTTATTGTATCTACCTATTTACCCCTTTGAATCAATATATATATATATAAGGCTGTAATTATAGGGTTAATTTAGGGGTAGGTTAAGTCATTGGGGTCGTAGAACAAACAGAAAAAACGCCCAAGTAACAAAAGCACATAAGTACAGATATTAGTATGGTAAATAGGTCATTGTAAATATTATTAGTTGAGAGCACACTGTATATAGCAGTACAAGCGATTAGAACACATATCCAAGAGTAGCTACGAGCAAAGATTAGGATTTAAAGTGTAACGAAACGCATTGAAATTAAATCAGTGAAAAACCTGCATGAATTGGCTAGACAAATATTCAAAAAGTGCGTGGATATATCATCTTAAACGCACTTAGAAATTATGTATTATTTGAAAAGCCTACGTGATTTAAAGGTATCACATTTGCTCAAAAATCCAATTTATTAGGAAATAAACAAACACCAAATTTATTCAATTCAGATTAGAATAAGGCCAACAACAAAATACTACGTGATCGATTGAATAAAGGTTCCTGGGATTTCTGAATTAAATGTAAGATATAATTATAATTTACATAAAAAAGTGAGCATAGCGTCATGCTATTGAACTATACAACTGGTAAAATTCCCAAAATAACAAGTGATAATACATTTGGCCTCGCCTAGCACGTGAAGTCGACGAATCACAAACAAAAGGGGGCCGATCCTATAAATATCGTGACAATTGAATATCGAGTTAGTGTACTTTAAAACTGGGCAGTTATTATACTTGAAAGTGCTAAATATTTACGTGAAAGGTTAATTAATTGAAGTGAAAAATTATTTTAATAGAGTAAAAACGAGCCGTACTTCTGAAGACGTAAGTAGATAAGATTTAGTGAAATTATACCATTTCTAATAATAAATAAAACAGGGCTCCTAATAACATCTTAATTACCATATTAATTATCATCGTGAGTAACATCCGAAAACTACCATTACAATCTTAAATTACAATCATAATAACGATACGATCCCTGTTAAAACTTTAAATAACTATCAATTACGATTTGAAATACAATTTTTGAATACGAGACTTTGGAGAATGCTACCTGTTCAAGCAAATTGATGGTAAATATTCTATTGCGAAAATGAAGAACCTTGCATTGGAATAAACCCACAAATAGCGATTTGGATTTCTACTTCAATTCTTAGGAATGCAGAGCACCCACAAAACCACTTCAGGTTAGATATTTTTGATGATTTATTTTTAAAACTGTTTTATCTCAATAATAATTTAAAGTGTAAGAGCCGACAAATTGGGGTTTCTTGTAAAAATTTATGAAAAGTTGCAGACATCTTGAAACGTTTCAATAGATCTTTAAAGGTAATAAAAAAGCTCGTTTTGCTGGTTTGATTTTCTAAAAGTTTGACAGATGTATATAATTTAAAAAGGGAGAAGATATTTAAAAGAGTTGTAAATATTCATTCATTATACTGTGTATTGTAGAAGTGCTTTATTTAATTGAATCGGCTAGTCGAGGCAAAGAAAATTATAAATTAACATCTCTACAAGTGCTTGAGTAATAAAAGTATAAATCATAGCATAAATATGACGCTCATCGTAGGGGCTGCGAGTAACACAGCATAAATATAGCTCGACCCAATCGTGGGGCTAAATATTTAATATAATAACAAGGGATATATTTTTCTACAGGAGGTTAACACGACATAAATATTGCGTCCAAGCGTAGGGGCTAACAGGAGATAACACGACAATATATATGTATAATATTTAAACTTCTATATAGATATGGATGTGATTAGAGGTCATTGAAAGATCATATAGCATCATCTCGTAAACATCCAACGCTGTAAGCCTGAGCAAATTTAAGAAAAAGCCCTATTATGTAGATATTTATATGTATTGAGAAGAGCGCTCGGCTCGGTATATGGAGTATAAATACATAAGAATTGTGATTGAAAAAGTTTTCATTCTTATTTGGTTTTTAATGGAGAAGGAATTGTGTTCTAAAATAAGAATAATGGTATTCTGCGCGAGGAAAGCGTTTTTCAGAGTTTTCATCCTTAATTAGATAACTTAAAAACGAAAGACCGTGTTTACGTTCAATGGTATTCATTATACGTAAACAAATGCATTAAAAGAACTTTAATTGGGTAGTCAAAAGAGTTTCATCCACATTTTGTTATCAAAATACTCAATTGTGAATAAATTACGCGTAAGGACGTGGGCACATTATAAAGGATTTTCATTTTACGGGAATCGGTGTGTACAATATTTTAACTTCACTTTTTTTCTAATAACAAACATACGTTGGTATTTCGATGAGAGCTTATTCAATTAATATCAGTTGCAAATTCTAAGAAGAAGTATGGTTGTATTTCAATTGAAAAGTAATTAGGAAGTTTTTTTTATTGACCTATATTCTGGAACAATCAACTGCTAATATAAAACATATCAAACATATCAAAATAAATCACGTAAACAACTGGGGTCAACGATAGAATTCGTGATAGCGATAAGCTTAGCAATAAAATCTTGAATATTGATAAAAAAAGGAAGGACATCAATTGGCCTAGCTCGAGGTTGTGAAAACGATAAATCTGTGAATGTTGCATCACACGCCCTTCAGAACAACCAATTACAAGATTTGGAGCCGAGAAAATTTTCGATGCTGTTAGAATGGGCTTGTCTTTATAAACCCAATGGATGTTGAATAAGAAGCCAGTCCTTATTCAAACCTCATGATGCGATAAACCTAGTGATAATACGCCAGCCACATAGTAAAAGTGCTATAGTTTTAGAAATGAAATTTATTTAAATATGGTTTATGAGACGATTTTATTGCTATAGCGACGTAAAAGTGTTTTGAGTACTCAGAAGTGAATAAGATTATTTAAAATGGTTACAATGATTTGAACGTGGAGAATAAATAATTGAAAATAATTAGACTACTGTAAAATAAAGCGTATATGATTGGAGAAATTTTTTGGTATTTAATAGTATTTTAGAACGATTTGAACGATTTTAGAACATTGTTGGATAATTACGCTCTGGAAAAACTACGACAGGCAGATTTGTAACTGAAAAATAAATCTTGTTTGAATTTAAAAAATGACTCATATTTATAGGGTAGTTAGTTAAGATTTTCTTTGTATGAAAGTATTTGAATTTAGAGGATAGTGTGTGTGAAGTCGATAATTTGATTTGAAGGGTGGCAGGCTTTCGGTGCAGGTTTTGCCGCTATATAAGAAAATAAGTAAACCTAATTGATCAAATATGTTTAAATACAATTTTAAAGGAAAGGTTGTTAAATTATCGGACTTATTTTGATAAATTTTGTACAGTTAATTAGGAAGTTATTTGTGAATGAAAATTAAAAGATTAAGATTTGTGAGTGCTCATCTTAATTATAAAAGACAAATTTTTGGACTCTATGTTAGTATAACTGTGTGATTGTCCAAAAGTTATATATTTTTCTGATGTCATATTTAAGATATTGTTTGTAAGACAAAGCTGTTGTGACAGTTTTGTACTTAATTTGTAGTGCTATACTGTATAGGATTTGTGACGTGAGAAAGTTGTTTTTCCTAGATTTTATATTTAAGATATTGTTTGTTGTGGATGTAGTAATTATAGACTTATTATATACTGATATTCTGGCAAGGACCTGTACTGAAGGCTGCCAATCCTTTTTAACCACATTATCGACTTGTACATTCTACTCTCATTCAGAGATTTACACAAAAAAATCTTAACTGACTACGCTATAAACGTGAGTCCTTTTAGGAATTTAAACAAGATATTTTTATTTTACTGTAACAAATCTGCTTGTTGTTGCCTTTGTTCAGCAGATAGTCTTTAATCCATGTTCTAAATTCGTTTTACAAATACCGGTAAATATAAAAATATCATTCCAATCATATTTGTTTTTATTCCAAATAAGAAATTTTATCTTGTTGTAGTTCAATTATTATTTAATTATTTATTCTCAATTTTAAAACCATTGTAAGTACTACAAATAATCTACTCAGTTTGAGTATTTAAAAACAGTTTTCCGTCTCTATTTCAAAAACACACCTATTAAAACCATATTTAAATAAATTCCACTACTAAATACAGTACATGTTAAATAGCACTTTAAAATACGTGACGTTTTATCTAATTTCATCAATCATGCGCCAACATCGAAGCTTTATTCAAAACTAAACTTTGTTCAAACATCCATTGTGTTATATAAGAGCAAGTCTCTGTGACGTCAGCATCTAGAGCCTTCTCGACTCTTTTCCGAATCTTCTAACTTTTTTGTTCACGAGGAGGTGTGATACAACATTCGAAGATTTATCGTTTTGTTGCCCCGAACTATACAGTAATTAATGTCATTTACCTATTTTATCGATGTTCGCGATTTTATTGCTTTAGATCTTGGCTTTTTCGGTTTCATGAATTTTATCGTCTTCCTTAGCTGTTTACGTCATTCACTTATGTTTTAGTTTAGCGTTTGATTGTTTTAGAACACGGTCAATAAACACTTTGCTTAATACTTAGAGATACGATTGATATTTAACACAATACGCTTTCGTCGCACGTTTGTTATTAAATGAAAATTCCCTTTACACATGAAAATTAAGATATTATACACGTGAACTCACGTAAAAATTTGCTTGTAGAATTTTTTTATAATTCTTTTTATAAAATTTAAATACGCTCATTTTATTAATTGCAAAATAAAAATCTTTTAGAATATGTACATTCATTTACGTGTATTTTAAACACAATCTAAGTACAATGCTTCAATTATAAAATGTGGATGAAACTCTTTTGATTATTCAATTTCCGTCTTTCTATACAAATAAATATCTACATAATTGGGCTTTTCTTAAATTTTCTCGAATTTCTTCGGGTTTACGACGTTGGATGTTTATGAGATATTGCAATATGACTTCACGATGACCTGTAATTACATTAATATATTGCTGTGCTAAGGGGTTATTTAGGGGTGTATTTTATAGCAATGGTCATGTAGTAATCAGAAATTATAGTAGGAAGCAGAAAACTGCATTTATTTAGTAGAAAATTGAATAATTGGGATAGTTTGTAAACAATAAGCATTTAACACCCTGTATATAGAGTATAAGTAGTTTTAAGCGACGCAAATAGACACATCCTAAGACAATAGGACGCATGGTTAGCATAGAAATAAGTAATTTATGCATTAGGTAAATAACAAACATTTAACACCCGGTATGTAGAGTTTTAGTAATTTTATGTAAGGCAAATAACGATATTTTTCAGTAGAAGCACGCGTATTTAGAAGTAAGCATAGTTCATGTAATTAAACACGCATTGAAAAGGATTTGAATTAATCATAACATAATACGGAGATAAGAGATAAAACTTAAAGAAGCTTAGTGAGTGCGTAGAAACAATTAACATTTTGATAAGTAAATGTAATTAAAAATGCGTAAATAAATAAACATACTTGAAAATTGAAATTCAAATTGCATTAGGTATTTTGGTATAATATGGAAAAGCAATTATTTTCTCAAAACACCGCATGGTCTGATAAGACAGCATCTGTAAGCAAACAACAATTACTCGAAAAGCCAACAATGTTACATCAGAAAACCACTTTAAGTGTAGGAAATAGAAAGACCTCATTCGTTATGATTAGTAAGCCAAACCCACAGACAAAGGGGGACATACCCATATATTAACAGTGAGCAATGATAACGGAGCTCAGTTTCAACTCAACAAGGCTAAGCTGTGTTACTCTGAATCAAAGAGTAACGCGTGATAATAATATTTGAATAGTAAAAGTGTTTAGTGACAGATAGTGCTACGAATATGAAAATTTCTATTGCCGATTAACGTAAGTAGATTTTGGGGAATTTATTTAAACTAAAATATAATAATAATAGGGCTCTGAGGCTGGTGAGAATAATTCTGAGGTGGATGACAATAGTTCTAAGTTTGATGACAATAAAAATAAATTTTGACGAAACAAGTCGAGGCTGATGATAATTTCGAAATTCCAAAGGGGTGCATAATTCAGTAGATAATATTTCAAATGGGTATATAATAATTCCGAATTGGTGGAGAATAATTTCGAATACGATGTTAATGATCCAAATGGATGGTATAATAGTGCATGGAAAATTCTAATTGATGTTAGTTGATAATGGATGCGTCGATAATCTTGATACAATTTTGAGTTGCGAGAAAGAAATAAGGAAGCACGAAGTAAACAGACCAGGTTAGATCTTTTTAGTTTTAAGACATTTTTTTCTATTTGAATTTGAATATTGAATTTGCCTAATTAAGATAAACTTGTGTAACTGAGTCAGCAACGAACTTTGCATACGTTGAATGTACGTAATATAATAAAGGGGTTTTGAACGTTCTAGGCTTCTTTAGTAAAAAGAACAGTTTTTGGTGACTTTAGATTGATTGCAAAGCATATGATTTTTGAGATAAATAAGACTTACAATATTGATTGATTGAAAAGTGTATTTTCAAAACCTGTACATAATATTTGTTTTCATTATATGGAATTAATTAACTTCATTTTATAATTCAAAATAAAAGCTAGTCGAGGCAGAAGAATAAAATTAGTGGGAGTAAAATTTGATTAGGAAAACACAGAGAGGAGGAGTTATAAGTAGAATACGCCATTGATACCGAGTACGGCGTTATCATCTCAAGTATTTATTGGACAGCACAACGTCGGGGCACGATAGTTCCAGTTAGTACACAGCTAATATATATATATATATATATATATATATATATATATTTTTATAAAAAGTGATTACGGTTACTGAGGACTGAAGTCCTCAGTAATCGTAATCACTTTTTATAAAAATAAATATGCAGGACATGATATTATTCAATATATATATTGAAACATGTCATTTTACCTATGGTAAACGCCACGTTTCAGCTTGATTTATCTCTCCCTTTAAACCTCAGATTTTACTTTAAAAAGTCCATTGAACCTTAATATACACTTTTACTTTAATAGATTTATTATAATCTCAGAATATAAGAAGGTTATAGTACTTTATAAAGTACCGTGTTTTGTTTTTCTAATATTCATACTTGTTTGTAAAGTTGCCTACAATCCAGTATTCTTGGTATTTAATTTCACACTTACTTTGCAGAAGAGCTCTATAGTTTTCTTTCCTTACAATCCTAAATACCCCGCTCTGATATTTGAGACAGATTGTTTGCCTGTCAAAACGTTCTGACAAAAGTTTCATTTCTTGTCTTGACTTGTGCACAACAGGTCGCTTTTGAGTTCAAGGTGATAAAAATTGACCATGAGGTCGTATCAACTATCTTGTCTAGCGTTTCCTTCCCTTCATGGGCTGCGAATCCCACCGGATTGCTTTTCCGATGGGTCGTTCTCTACCCTCAGTTTTCCTATATTTGCACCTTACGCTCCGTAAAGAAGCAAATGTGTTTTGCTGTCGTTTGACCATGAGATGACGATGGCGTTGTACATTTAAATTAAGCTACCGCAACATACATTTTTAGTTTTATTAATTACTCTCTTAAATTTTGGTTTAATATGGATCTATGAAGTTAACACAGAATAATGTTTTTCAACTTGTTTGTATGCTAGCGAATTCTACCTCATCATTTGTTTTATTTTGATGTTACCTGGGACTCCTGCAGTTTCTACACATGTGATTTGGATTTCTACAGATGTTCCGTTCAAGAATATCAGGGTAACAAAAAAATATGTTATTCAATGCACATGTCAGGTATGACAAACTAAAATACTATTTATCTACTCAAAATTTAATGAACTGATTTATACAATATTAAATTTTCTCTTTATGTTACACTTGTAAAACATATTAATCTTACAGATAATTTATCTGGTGTTCACAAATAGTAATTCTTTTATACATAGTCTTACTGGACGCATACTGTCCAAATGTAAGCCACACGTTTCATGAAACTTATGGTAGTAACGTACATTTATTAATTTCGTTACGCATTTAAAAGCACAAGATACTTTTCTTTGTATTTTTGAACGTTTAGTTCACGTTAAATATTTTATTGACTTTTATATGTTACATTCACATATTTAAAAACTCTCTTAGACTTATGTACCTACATTGACTAGTTGCAAAAAAGAAACATGTATCATAATCTTTACTGATCCATTCATTTTATATGACTTCATAGAATATTTATGTTTTGTTCAAAATTTATTTTCTATAAAAATTTAATAAACACACTATATAACTTTTCATAGTTTCTCACAGTTGTTTAATTTACAGTTATTAATTCACAAATTTTCTCCCTTCGAGATTTTAGGTCTCTTGCAGCCTCTGCAACCTCAACGGTCGATGCTAGCTGTGCCAGAGTGTAATTTTTTATGCTCTGTCGTGTGCCTATCCTTTTAAAACACCTGGAAAAAGGGTAGGGTGCAATATATATATATATATATATATATATATATATATATATATATATATATATATTGTATATAACAAAATGAAGTAAGATGTATATGTAAATGGTCTTTTACGAAAAGTGAATATATATATATATATATATATATATATATATATATATATATATATTGTATATAACAAAATGAAATAAGATGTATATGTAAATGGTCTTTTACGAAAAGTGAATTTACTTATACAAATCAAAATATTTGCTTAATGTCAACGAAACAATAATTGCTCCACAAGGGGAAGAATCATCCATTGACCTAGTTTCGAGATTTTGTGCCTTGTCAGAATGGAGTAGTTTCTAACACCCTTATGAAGCAATCGAAGCTATTACTGATATAAGTTCGAACATTACAATTTAGTTTCGAATCAATTTTTGTACCTTCATGATCTAGTGCTGGTGTTTGCAGCCTGATGGCGGTTTTATTATACTCTTGTCATTATACAAAAGTTTCTTCGAGCATTGATTTCTTCATGATGGTGTTAGAAACTACTCCATTTTGACGAAGACCAAAAGGCGGGAAACTGGGTTACTAAATGTTTATTACGTTTAACCTCTAGGCGTTTATTACGCCCAAAATGAGGTCGCAAATTATTGCGGTCAAACGGTTACACATTTAAATACAAAGAAAGCCATTGAAAAGTAAGCAAAATACTTACCTTGATTAATATTTGTAGTTAAGATATGCCTTCGTTGACATCTACATATGGAGTGAAATGGTCCAAAAGAAAAACATTAATCGGCCGACTGGGACGGAACTCGATAGTACTATCGTTTGTACCGCTTACAGCAAAACGAATAGTTATAACTTGTCTGACTGAAGGTCAGAAGCAAAACCCCTAGCTAACATAAATTTACTACTTTATTCATAATTTTCACGAACTTAGTATTTCTTAAATTATTAAACTTATTACAAATTCTCTCTTTTAAATAAGATACAGGTTTGGAGCTAAAGGTTGTTAACTTAAAAAAAGATATCAGTACAGTACGTATATGAAAGTTAAAATCAGCTACAAGTAACATGAGATATAATTGATCTATAACATTGACGAATTTTATCTGTTTAACGATGTCGCTTCAAATTTTCAACTACTTTAGTAAGGGTAAATATCATCTGATAACAGAACAAACAGCAGATTGTAGTGACGTTAACATTTACAGCACGCGACGGCGTGGCTTAATTCGACAAGTTATTATTTTCTTTAGAAATTCCGATTGTGCTATCTATGTAGAAATGCGAAGTAGTATTATCGTTGCGTACCATTTCACTAAGAAAGTAAGAACTAAAAGTTCACGAATAGTAGGATTATTTTAGATATACGAATTCAGTCTGTAGGCATTTAAGTGTTCAAAGTACAACTCCTACAATACGTATGACATAAAAATCAAACAGGTACTTATCTGAAACTACGTTGAATGTAGCACATACTCACAAAACTACACCCGTACTTTTTAAGTAAAAGAGCACTTATTTCGTTCATTTTTCAAAACATTTAGTACAGAAAGATAAAATATCGACGGCGTGGTATGCCAAGATAGTTCGTACCACACCTCACTTTTCGAAGGATCCCGCAAGAATCGCTGTTTTCACAGGTGTTTACTTTAACAACCTGCTATAGATAACCAGAAAAAAATAATATCAACTCATTATAATAGGACGCATTCGCCTAAGGATGTGTTTCAATCTCAATCACCTAACCACACTATCGAATTCTGGAGAGTGAAAGTCGATAATCGCGTAATATAATATAAAGAGATTATTCGCAAACGAGTTAATAAATATAAGGAAAATAGAAATAATAGTTACAGAAATAAATGTATTTACGAATTGAGTAAAGCGTAAAATGTTGAGCTACAACAAATGCACGTTACAGGAGAAAGATATCGTTAGGTTTGTTTTTTATGTTTTATCCAGGTTTTTGCATTAAAGTGGGCTGTTGAACAGTCAATAGATGGATAATGGAAAAATAATTAAACGAAGGTAAGGATTCATGTGTTCACTGCAATAAATTTGCGTTTAATATGTCAATATCGTACGTAGTTGACGGTATGATGTTTAAAACGGACTTTTCCCACGCATTTGTCGTTGCTTCCATCGCCATAAAACGTTTTTCATTGGTTAAACGATTACCACATATTCTTCAAAGTCGGTGAAAGTGCGACTTTGGAAAAATAATGGGTTTTTGACGTCAGTTCGTAAGAACCTAGAAACTACAAACTTTACACGTAGTATTCTAATTAAATTAATGATGGGAAAAAGCTTTCTCTTTTTGAATTAAAAAAAATCACCTATTTCTATTATTAAAACAAACCAAAAGTCGTTACAATTGCATCAAAGCTTTAAAAAGAAATAAACTAAAAAGAACAAAGTCTCTTGGTACGGAAAAGTTAAGTCAAATAATGTTTGTAAACGCCGCCTGGTAACCGTAGCAATTTTTGCAGTACCAGAAAACGAAATATTCAGGCTACATTATCTAAACCCGCAAAGATCTTGTTTGCCGCCACACCGACCACACTAAGTTAATCCAACGTATGAGAGTCGAACATATAAAACTAACACTTAAATTCACTATAAACTAAATACAAGGTTCATTTTTTTTTCATTGCACATTCATGCGTACAATTTTCCTTTATTATCTTTAAAGTATTCTCTTAAGCTAAACAAATTTTATATTGGCTTTTAGCAAGATAGAGACAAAATACGTTGCAGCAGTAAAAACGTTTTAACAAATTAGCCAGTACTACTGCATTTACCCTACTATACATAATGTCTAAGACCTATCCTACCAAATACAAAATTTAAAAAACAGGTTAGCTCTTTTTTAAAATAAATCCTACCTATAGTCATAAATATTAAAGATTCGGAACATGAAATAGATAAGTTCTCAAAGATATTTTTTAAGGAAAAAGATGTAGGTAGTTTATTTGCTTTACAGCAACGGTAAGATAAAGTAATATTTCAAAGATAATTCTAAGGAAAATGATAAATACTCAACCATCTATAGTTTAGAATATTGTACAGATAAGATAAAATCTCGAAAATAGTTTTTACAAGAAAGATAGGTACCATTGTGGTTTGAAACATTAGCTAGGTAAGGTATAATCTCTGATATATTTTCAGGAAAAGATAACTAACCAACCATTTACGGTCATGTATTAATTAGATAAGATAAGATCTTCAAAATAACTTCAAAGAGAAAGATAAGCACAAAACATTTATGATTTAACCTAATAATAAGATAAGATAAAGTCTTAAGAAGAAATTCAAAGAAAAGATAACGTAAAAATTAATTTCGGTTGGGAGGCCTTACACTTGTCAAAGCACACTACCCCTTCTATAAATATAATAACAGAAAGAGACTTCTAAAGTGGTAGAGTGATCCCGTGGAATCATTGAAAGGAATTTTTGCGCATGCCCTCCAGAAGGAGAAGCTCTATGAAGCGGTACTCAGGCAAACGAACAGCATGAGGGACCAAGTAGAAACGTATTCAGTGTCTGCACCCCTGCGTCGATTAAGAACGTACCAGCTCGCAGGCCAAATCAGTAACAAATTCATTGTCGGTGGTTTTACGTAAACTAGCGGAAGACAGTGACGATATACAGCTAAACGGATACCCTGACGCCTACGGCCCAATGCCGTAAGGTAACAACCCTTTGGTTATACAGCAAGTTAGGAAGTAAAAGATAGATAGACGGAAGAAAAAATAAAAGAGGAAGAGCTGGTATATTTGGAGCTTTATAGCAACCAGGTAAAAGAGACTAGAGGAAGGGCTCGCATTGAGCAATAGGGCTAGAAAAAACCGTGGATAGCAAAGCACTATTTGTCCAGCTAAAGTATTGTCAGCAGCTTGGAATGCGGAAGTACCACTCTTATGTGATGGATTGTGATCTCGGGATCAATACAGGTCCAATGAAGGAAAAAATGAGGTTGAAATCGTAGATAGAGGGTTAAAAACATTAGAGTTTTAGGATAAGCATTCTATAGAAGGGGCACAGAGTAGAGAATGTCCATATTAAAACAAATTGGTCTCAAAGACCACCTACAACGTTAGCGTTAAGATAAGCTCTATTCCAACGCGTCGATAATTAAGAATAACTAGGCTGCAAATAAGACCTAGACAAATTATCTTTCTACTGGGATAAGAAAATCGGACAAAGGTAACACGACCACCTTAGATGTACTTATACAATAATTTCAAAGACCGATAACAAACACAAAAATACTTGTATTATAGACAGTTAACCGACGATAAATGTAGGACAATCTTGAACACTCCAAAGCAATGAGGAATAACGTTAAAATAACAAAGACGACAGCCCCTCACCAACACGTTTAAGAAAAAAAAGGATTCATGTCCCTATGATATCAAAACGGTATTTGTGAAAGAAAACTTCAAATATATAGAAATTTTTTGTAGTCAAAACTGTTAAAATTGACTTTTTACTATATAGTTTGCGCTTGCTATGTGTGTCTAAAAAATAAAACATCTATATGACGTTAGCTAGTACAAGCAAAAAAAGATTCGCTGAGTTGTTCAAACGAAAAATATGCCAACCACGATAAACGAATGTATTGGGTTGTGAAATAATAACAAGATAAAAGATGGAAATATAAAACAAATAAAATTATTTAAGAGTAGAAACGAATAAAAAATTTTTTTAAACTAGGAATGAGGGAGCTATAATTTAGAATTAAACAAGCTATTTATGACATCAGAGAGTTTGAAACAATTCAAAGATTACTGGTAAGGTACATTTAAAGTATATGATGTGGATAAGTCTAAAAGGAATAAATTTGATTTAAGTAGGAGTTAAGGATCTTAAAGTTAAGGGGTGAGATATATTTATGGTGAGAATGTAACGTCAAAAAAATGGGTTCAATTAAAGATAGAAAAGGCAAGGTATATTTACATAATTAAAGATAAGAAGACATATATGATTGCTTGTTAAAGATGAAGAGAAAGATTGTAAATCTTTAATGTGTCATAGTTCTTAATATTTACGATTAAAATTGCGTAATTTATAAGGTAATAAGGGTACTATGTGATATAATTTACATAAGGTATAATTAGTAGTTAGTTTCTGAAGTAAACTTTTAATTGTATTAGATAAGGAATGAATTGCTTACATTTTTAGTTTTAAAATACCAAAGGAAATTTTATCAGAGGTTATATGCATATAATTCATATTGATATCGTAAATTAGAAAGAAAATTAAGCGAGAAATCAATATCGTAGTTAATAGAGAGGGTAAGCTGTATTTCTTAATCAATTACACGAGATTACAACAATTTTTTACTTTAAATATAAAGTTATTAGTTACTGGGTTGTATAGGTATTTTGAGAAGAGAATTTTAAATATTTTTTCATTTAAAACGACTTTAGATAGAAGGAAAATTACTAAAAGCGCTTAGGTAAATTTGTGTTTTTGCAGGTAATAGATTGTGTGAAATAAGTTCAAAGCAGACCTCCTTTTTTTTTTAAGTGTAAATAATTTACTTTAAAAGCTAATTTGCGAAAAGAAAATCTCTAAAAAATCAATTTACGAGTTTTTATTTGCGACTCGACGAAAAAAAATTACTAAAAACTAGGTTAATTTAACAAATACGTAAGCAAAATATTCGATAGAAAAATTTTTTTACAAATTTATTTAAATAAAAAAAAATGTCTTAGCATTGAAACGGGAAAAATGTATTGAGTGTCGAAATATTAAATGAATATGCGAAAATCATTTACACAGGACTAATTATGAAAAAAATATATTTATAGGTTACCTATAAAATACGAGATCTGCAAACATTAATTACACATTTTTAAATCTTTCAAATTTAGATAATCGTTAAATTGCGTTAATTATTCGCCAAAACTACAATTCCAAGTCACAAATTTTATTAAAGGTTAGACATCAATTATAACTTCGAAAAACGTGTCCTAAAACAACAAAATTAACATTTTGTATTATTTTAAGGTATTATGCAACAAGCTAGACGACCTAGTGTACAAATAACACATGAAAAGGGATTTTTACTCATACCCTCCAAAAAAAGTTCCGTGAAGCGTTACTGGTGCATATGAACAGTATGTATGGCCAGGTAGAAATGGAAATGCAGTTCTTACACTCCTGCGTCGATTAAGAAAGTATGAGCTCGCTGGTCAAATCAGTAACAAACTCACTGTTAACGATTTTTCGTAAATCAGCGGAAGATAGTGATTATACACAGCTAGACGGAGGTCCCTTACGCCCACGGCCCAATGTCGTGAGATAACGACCCTCTAATTATGCAGTGTCTTAGGGAGTAAAAGAAAAATAAAAGATAGATAAGATAAAAGAGGGAGATGTGATATTTTGACCTTTACCGCAACTAGGCAGAAGAGAGAAGAGAAAGGGTTCGCATTAAGCAATAGCGATAAAAAAACAGTGGATAGCGAAGCACTGCTCGACCAGCGAAAGTGTAGTCAGAAGCCCGGAGCAGGGAGCACCACTCTTATGTGATGCATGCTCTCAAGACTAAGACAGGCGCAACAAAGAAAAAGATAAAGTTGAACACGGAGATCAAGGAATAAAGGAAAAAAGTTTTAAAATAAGTATCCTAAGAAGGGATAGAGAGTAGAAAATATCCCTATTGAAACATAGGTCTGATGTAAGTACCGATAGCGATAGCGATAAGATAAGCACTATTTCAACACGTCAATAATTAAAAACAAGTAGCCTCCAAATAGGGCTTAGAAAAATTATCTTCCTAATGAAAGCATCTACTGCGATAAAAAATCAGACAAAAGTGATACCACAAACTTAAATATACCTACACAGTAGTTTTAAAGACCTATAACTACCACGGACACAAATAATTATACGATAAACAATTAATTAAAGATAAGAGTAGGAAAATTTTGTATACACCAAAATAATAAAGAATAACATTGAAACTACAAAGACGACAGCCCTACATCAACACGTTAAGAAAAAACAGAAAAAATGTATTAAGTTCCTACGATATAAAAACGGTTGATAACAAAATTAGTAACAAACTATTGAAACATTTGCGAAAGAAAATACATCTAATGGAAATTTTTTGTAGTCGCAACTGTGGAAGTCAACTTTTTACTACAGAAGCATAGTTTGCGCTTGCTATGTGCGTCAAAAAAGTAAAGCAGCAACTCGACATCAGCTAGTACAAATCCTAAAGATTCACTAAATTATTCAAACAAAAAATCTGCCAACCACGATAAACAAATATATTGGGTTGTGGAATAATACCAAGATAACGGATGAAAATTTAAAAGAAGTATAATTATTTGATAGTAGAGACGAATAAAAAAATCGTTTTAACTAAGAATGAGGGAGCTATCATTAAGGAATAAACGAGCTATTTATCACATGAAAAAGTTTGGAGGTTTCAAAGTTCAAGGGTAAACTACATTTAAGTATACGGTAGGATAAGTGTAAAAGGTATAAACTAGATTTGAGTAAAAGTTAAGGGAAAGAAAATTCATGGATGATATATATTTATAGTGAGAAGGTAACGTCAAAGCAAAAAATTGGTTCAATTAAAGATAGAAAAGATGAGATATGTTTGCATAAATAAAGGCAAGACGACATATATGACTGCTTGTTAATGTTAAAGATAAAGAAAAAAGATTGTAAATCTTTAATATGCCATAGTTCCTGAACTTTACGATTTAAATTGTGTAATTTATAAATTAATCAAGGAATTATGTGATATAATATATAAGATATAATTAGAAATTAGTGTTGGAAGAAAATTTTTAATTGTATTCGATAAGAATTGATTTGGTTGCATTTTTTGTTTAAAAATATCAAAGGGAATTTTATTTAAGGTTACATGCACACAATTCATATTGGTTTCGTAATTCAGAAAGAAAATTAAGTGAAAAGTAAATATCGTAGTTAATAGAGAAAAAAGAAAAGTCCTACTGGGCTGAGGCGGCTAATACAATAGTACATTTAAAAAATAGGTCTCAACAGTTGCAGTTGCGTGGTCTAATAAAAACGTCGACTACAGACATTTGACAGTATTTGGTTGTAGAGCTATTGCAGGCCGCTACATGGTGTAGTTAATATGCATGTGACTACTATGCCCAAGGTTCCGGGTTCGAATCCTTACATGATCCGCTTGAAAAATGTTAGGCGAGCATTTTTCACAAAAATATGCCCTTGTTCGAATGATAGGTAAAATGTAGGTCCGTGTGTGAGTGTTGTCACGCACGTTAAAGATCCCTACCTTGCATGGAACGGCAAGGGTTCGACAAAATAAAAAATTTTGTGAAAAAAAATTTTGTTTCCTTACCAATGTAGTACTTTCGGGTGGACCATTGGAACATTAAATGTAATGTAGAGCTTTTGCTCACACTCCACATGACAAGAGGAAGGAGTTAGATCCAAAAAGCAGAGAGTTGATTTTTGTAGGTTACTCTACTGACTTCAAAACTTATAGACTGGTAAATCTTAAATTTCCTTCAAAAATAATTATTCCTCGAAATGTTGTTTTTATAGATTAGAAAGCAGTTGAATGGAAAGATGAGCAACCATGTGATTCAGTCTATAAATCATTGCATGTTTATGACAAAAACGCCGAAAAAGAAACTCTAATAGAAGAATAAATTGATGTATCAAATGATGATGATCAACAACTAAGAAGTACTAAAGATATGAACACAACCGAAAGCATGGGTAGAGAAGAAAATTTTGATGTTTTAGAACTGAAAGACTTCTGATTTTGAAGTCTACAATGTGGTTTGTGATGTCAATGAGCCATAAACAGTTTCTGAAGCATTATAAGTAGTAAAGATAGAAAACTATAGGAAAACGCTATGAAACAGGAAGATCTCACGTTCAAAGAAAATGATGCTGGATGTTGGTTGACTTACCTAATGGTGTAAAGACCGCAGAAAACAAGTGGATATTCAAAGTAAAAAGTAACAGTAATGGGGATATATGTAAATACACACACATACACACACACACACACACGCACACACGCGCACACGGACACATGCACACACGCATACACCCACACATCCACACATCCACACACCCACACACTCACACACTCACACACACATACACACACACACACACAAAGGTGGCAACATTTTTATCCTATCCTATCACATTGTTCAACGATAACCAGTCGGCGAAGAAGATAACGGAAAACCAAATACTAAATAATCGGATAAAACATGTTGATTCGACACCATGTTATTCAGCAAGCTGTGGAAAATGGAATCATACAATTGAAGTATCATTCAACATGACATAATTACTGGCAAAATTACTCGGGCAAAAATATAAATATTTATTACCCATGATGGGTTTAAAGGAAGGCAAACATTAAGAGAGTGTGTTAAAAAAGTAGGCTGTTAGTTAATGTTTGACTTTTATGGGTTTTCAAGTTGTCATTATCTATAAAACATCCAACTTCCACGATGTGCCGCTTGCATTCAGCCTAACCCTCGCCAATGTTACTTACATCCATAAACATCTTCGCCTAACACTACCGTCGTAACACTTCAACATAGAAACTCATTCTGCAACTTTCTAGTGTTAAACACATTTTGTAATGTAATTACGCACACAAAGACTTGTGAATATATCGTGTGTGTGTGTGTGTGTGTGTGTGTGTGTGTGTGTGTGTGTGTGTGTGTGTGTGTGTGTGTGTGTGTGTGTGTGTGTGTGTGTGTGCGTGTGTGCGTGTATGTGCATGCGTGCATGAGTGTGTGCGTGTGTGAGTGTGTGTGTGTGAGTGCGTGCGTGTGTGCGTGCGTGCATGCGTGAGTGTGTGCGTGTGTGTGTCATGCCCTGAGTGTTAAGTTCATTTTTAACTTGTAAATAAATGTTATCTCAGTTACTACGAAAGATTAATAAGATAACCCCAGACAATCTGAACACCACAAATACATTAATAATAGTTATTTATTATACAAGGGAAAAAAGTACTAGATTTTAGCTCGAGGTGTTAAATTCTTACATTTTTACCCGTGTATAATACACTATTTTTTTGACAGGCAAAACGATGATTTAATTTTGAAAAAATATCACAATATATTAAAGTCAAAATTCGATCGATGTCAAATTTGAAGTTTCAAACAAGTAATCAAATATCTGTTTTCTTACTTTTTGCACATACCCAGGAAAAAAGTACTCATTTTTTCCCCGAGGAATAAAGTAAATTTATAAAAAGTGACATATTGTTACCTGTCAAGAAACATTAAATGTCAAGTTTTTTTCCGTCACAAAATAATAGTTATTTATTATACAAGGTGCTACGTACCTAGACGTAGCCGGAAGAAACGTAAATACCAGGCTAACTACCAAACACGGAGAGTGAGGAATTCATCTACATACCAAAAAAGAAACAAAAAAAAGCACGTCGCCCACGATTATATATTTATAATAAGAATAAATAAAGGATTCTGAACAAAACATGCAAAAGAAATAAATTAAGCGTTACTATTTCAAACCAAACAATTATGTGATACCGACAATTTAGTACTTTAGATACGAAGTGCGCATCTCGTATTTTACACAAAATAAAATTAAACAGTAGTAAGGGAGAACGAGAGGAAGAGAAGGAAAGCGCTGATAAAAGGAAACGCTGTACTACTAACTGTGGTAACCAAAACCGAAGAACCAAAGAAAAGAAATGCTAACTAGTCCTAAAGTCGACTAAGTCGTGGTTTCCGAAGAAAGAAAAACGGACTACAAGACACCTACCACAGGAGCGGTTGGACGAAACACAATCGGACTAGGGACCGACAGCAAAGAAGACCAGCAACAGGAAAAAGGAGAGAAATGTGGAACGAAAGACACGAGAAAAAAAGAAACCCAAAAAGAATAACACCAAGCACCAAATACAAAACCAAAAAAAACTAAGAATCGTACAAAAGAAAATAAAAGTGAATCCCAATGTAGTTATGTATGAGTAGGTGTGTACGTGTGCGTGCGTGTGTGTATATATATATATATATATATATTGTGTGTGTGTGTGTGTGTGTGTGTGGGTGTGTAAGAAGTGTATGTGTGTGTATAGGTGTTGTACGTGTATAAAGTGTGTGTGTGTGTGGGTGTTGTGCGTGTATAAAGTCTGCGTGTGTGTATGTGTTGGACCGCTGTAGTCGACAGGCGTGTCGTACCATGGAGCTATTCTATTTCCGGACCCACACGGGTTAAGAAAAAGCAAGAAAACGAAAGAAAACCTAGCAAAACAGAGAAGTAAAACGAAATCGTAAAAACCAAAAATCAAGTCCGAAGGAGAGCAAAGTCGGCATAAGAATCTGGGGCGCGAAGACTAGATATTGGGCTTAAGGCGTTTACGCCGCCAAGCGGAGAACGAAACGAGATCAAGGACATTAGGACTTCGCCGACATACATCTTCCGGTTCGGAAAGAGCATAGAATGTCTGCTTCTGTTGGGCAGTTTTCTGTCACACAGGAACAGCTGGGGGATGTAGGAGTTGTAGCACGAGGTTGAAAAAGTGGTGGTGAGGGTGGAGATAGTAGTGGTTGTCGTAATTTATGGAACTCAGAACACGTTATGGATGAAGGTTGTTTGTTTTTAGAATTGGTGGTAAGAAAGTGAACGGTAGAAAAGGAAAAAGTATGAGCTGTAGGAGAATCAACCTTACGAAAAGAAACACAAGCAGGGCACACTTCAGTTACGTTAACTAGAGGGACAGAAGTAGATAAAATTTCAACCACGCTAGATAGAGGACTAGAATTATCACAGTTAGGAAAGGAAACAGCATTGGCTAGGAAAAGGAGCAGAATACGAAAACGCTTCAACCATATTACATAAAGGAACAGAATCAGGTAGAAGTTCACCAACGTTAAAAGAACAAACAGTATCAAGTAGAACTTCGCCAATGTTAGATAGAGGAGTAGAATGAAGTTTATCAACATGAAAGAAAGGAGCAGCATCAGACAGGATTTCATCCACCTTACAAGAACACACAGTATCAGGAAGAACTTCATCCCCAATAGATCAGAAAGCAGATCAGGTTGACTTTCGTCAACATTATATAACAGGACATCAGCTAGGATTTCACCGACCTTAGCTATAAGAACAGAAGCAAGTAGCATTTTGTCAGCAAGAGAAAAATGAGTAAGAGTAGTTATCGTTTCATCAACGTTCGATAAAGGAATAGAATTAAGTAATACTTCTTCACTGTTAGACAACAGAGTAGGAACAGACAAAACCTCAGCCACAATAGGAACTGATTCTTTAACAATAGTAGATAACAAAATGGGATCAGGTAAAACTTTGACGATGACAGCAACAGGCATCACACCTACGGGTTCCCTAATTTCAACAGGACCTTCTCTATCCGTATTAGAAATTATCTTCACTTTAGCTACGGCTGCGATTGCCGGCACGACAGAAATTTCTTCAGTCGAAGCATTCAAGAAAGCAGGAACAGGTAAAATTTTGACAAACACAGAAAGAGGCATTAAAGATACAGGTTCATGGACTTCAAGAGGACCTTCGCAGACTGAATTAAACGTTATCATCACTTCAGCGACATTTGTGTTTGCAGACACGACACGGATTTCTGGGCTAGAATCGTTTAAGAAAGCGGGAACAAACTCTTGAAAAGCTATCTGCAAGTCACTAATTCGAAGTAAAGGTTGCAATGGTGGTGGCGGCACAGTCTGGGGTGATAGTGAATAAGTAGGGCGAGCAGAAGGAGGAGTAGAATAGGATGTGAAACTAGAGACGGAAGAAATTTTGTTCGAAGTTATATTTGCCGAAGAAAAGTAGGTTTTGATAGTAGAGGCAGGATGGCCTGGATGATGTACAAAAAGGAACGTAGAATTAGAAGCAGAAAAAGTTTGGCTCCTAGAGCTAAGAACAGAAGTTGAAGTATTATTTGAAGACCTATTAGTAGTAGGATGACAGTGTGGACAGTTGCGGCGAGAAACTCCTTTATGTCCGCAACAATGGCAATGGAGTACTTGAGGACGTGTTGAAACATGACCAGGTTTGTCCCAATTAACGCAGATAACCTGACAAGTAGAAGCAGAACTAGGAAGAAGAACAGTAGAACGTATGGAAGAAGTATCGGATCTACCCGTAGACGTAGGAGAAATCTTAACAATTCGGTCATGTGTAGTAAAAGTATTTTCCTCAATAGTAGCACACTTAGAAGAAAAATCCGGGGGTTCAAAATGTTGAATCAGTAAATTGGACAACGATTTCCAGTCAGAAAACCTATGCCGGTAACCACGATACCAAAGTAACGCTTTAGCCTCGAACAAGTCCACTGCAGACTCAAATAACTGCAATTCTAACACATGTCGAGTTCGTCGGAGTTCTTCGACTCGTCCTAAAAAATCATGTACGGTAAGAGTGTTTGGGTTACCAGAAAATTTTAAATTGCACTCCCACACAGGAGGACCTTGGTGGGAAGCCGAAAAAGAAGTCATTTTGAATACGAACAAGAAAGAAATTGGTAAAAAGTAACTAAATAAAGCCGTAAAACCGTAACTCGATAGAAGCTAAAAAAAAATTATTGCGAATACAGAGCAATCTAAAACATACCCGACGGATAAACTTCAGGAACACCAATGGAAGCGAAACAACAAAATAGAAATTAGAATAGGGCTGTAGAATAAAAGAAAAATCGGAGAAAGAAACCAACTCTAGACTTGACGGGGAGAACAAAATGTACCGAGAAGGAAAGCAGAATAAAGAAAAATCTTGGGCGCCAGCGTTTTCAATGGACTAGAATTATTGGCGAAAAAACACAAGTCCAATAATCTGACATGAGCTAACCAAGGATATTTAGCAATCACGGAAGAGAACAAAATCAAAATTCAAGAAGATCGAACCCACACAAGAAATAAGGAAAACCGATCCTCGTATGAGGAATACCAAAGAACCGAAAGAAAAAGAAAAAATAAACAAGGAAGAAAAAAACAAGTAGCATCAAACCGAGAAATGCGGGTAATGTAGGAACTTAGGTACTAACAACAAAAAAAATCGGAGCAAAAATTAACTAAAACAAACTCGGAGCCGAAATTAATCAAATCCAAATCGAAGTAACCGTTAACTTAAACAAAATCGGGGCCAAAGTTACACGAAACAAACTCAGGGTCTCACGCCAGGGCGTCAGAATTTATGCTACGTACCTAGACGTAACCGGAAGAAACGTAAATACAAGGCTAACTACCAAACGCGGAGAGTGGGGGAATTAACCCACATACCAAAAAAACAAAAAATAACACGTCGCTCACGATTGCATATTTACAATAAGAATAAATAAAGGATTCTGAATAAAACAAGCAAAAGAAATAAATTAAGCGTTACTATTTCAAAGCAAACAATTATGTGTTACGAACAATTTAGTACTTTAGATACAAAGTGCGCAACTCGTATTTTACAAAAAATAAAATTAATCAGTAGAAAATAAACATGTAAGAGCTTTTGTCAAGCGTTTTTAAAATTGCACATAATACATTTTGTAAAATAAACTAATCAGTAGAAAAGGATAAGCGTGTGGTAACTCTTGTCAAACATTTTTAACAATGGTACATCACACCTGTAGAGCGATAAGATCGATTCGCAGCAAGAAACAATCGTTCTACAGTGTCACGTTTCTTATCACGTAACTACACCCAACACTGATAAGGAATATGCCCTTGATATACACAAAAGAAAACAAGTTGTATACCTGTATGTGTCGGGATACTTAGCTTGCATGCCCTCAGGTGTGAGTCAGCACCGCACCGCCACAGTCGTCGGGATCTATTTATCCTGTTACCATAACGGCACTAGCGATCTACAGGCAACGGCAGTTGATCTGTGGCAAAGAACAGTTGGGCCTACATAAGAAAGAGAAATCTAATTAGGATGAGTATGCGCGGAAAAACTCACCGATACACGCAAGATACTTTCTACTTGTCGAACAAAAAAACGTGCATCGCTCTTGAAGTACTGAGACGAGTAATGTAGAAAATATTTCAACGCACAAGCTGCAGAATCAAATTAAAAATTGGTTCATATAACACGAGTTCGAACTGCAATCCTCGCGTTATCAAAGCGCGATTAGCAAACTGGAAAACACGCTATCAAATAATAGTAGGATCCATTATTTTGACAAGTCTTTAGATGGGAAACACAAGAAAAAGCAATTATACATTATCGGAATGTTTAACAAATTAATGGATACCTAAAACAAGGTATTGATTATTTAATTTATAGAATAAATTTTCGTTTTAAAAGCAAAATGGATTTGAGTTAAAATTATGTTAATGCGGGTTTATTCTGAACAAGGACACTATATAGGGTATTGTTGGATAATATAAGAATAGAAATGGAATTTATTCGAGCGGGCAGTGACTTAACCAAGGGAAAAAAGTGTATTTAATTTATGTTAAAAAATTAACGTAACAAAAAGAAAAAAGTACAAGATTTAGTTTGAGGTATGTTTGTCTCCCGACGCGAAGCGGAGGGAGACAGAACACCTAGAGCTACAGTGTTACATTTTTACCCGTGTATAATATACTATTTTTTTTTGTGACAGGCAAAACGATGATTTAATATTGAAAAAAATATTACAATATATTAAAGTCAAAAAATCAATACATGTCAAATTTGAAGTTTCAAACAAGCAATCAAATATCTGTTAATTTAATTCTGCGAGTGGTTTCAAAAATTGCTTACTTAAGTTGTTTATATTGGTTTTCTTGAACGTATCGAAGTTATAGTACGATGCTATGTTACACCCGAATGTTACAAGTGTGGACCTGGCTTCGTGTTCTTATTTATTTGCACATACCTAGGAAAAAAGTACTCATTTTTTTCCCGGGGAAAAAAGTGAATTCATAAAAAGTGACATTTTGTTACCTATCAAGAAACATTAAATGTCAAATTTTTTCCTGTCACAGGAAAAAATATTTTATAGTTAATTGTAATACTTAGAACGTGCATTTGCTGATTATATAAACAGATATAAATTTAACGGCATTGTACAAAATCACACGAAGCAAAAATGACTAATTTTCTACTTACGAGCTTCTTCAAGACAATCTTCAGGAGAGTGTTTGTGAATATCCCATTTTTTTGCACCTTCTGTAGAAGAAACCAAGGAATAAGGTAGATAAAAAGCTTATATTTCGAAGTATCCTTAAAAAGTACTTCACTTCCAGGAAAACAGCCACATGCCCGCTCATGTTATAGAGTCAATTCTCATTGGCGCATGACGATCATGCGACCGCTGACAGCCAATCTCACAATTCAAAACAGGAATTCACATAAACGTGTAGTACAAGGCGTTTAACTAAAATACAATATAGAACAAATGTAATAATTAATTACTAATGAGAATTTTATACGCGTCAAAATAACACGTAAATTCTTTTTATCTGAATAGGGTACGATGCATAAATCGTATCACTCACGCTTTGGCATTGTCTAAAATCTTTATTTCTGACTATTTTTGAAGAACGTAAAATTAAAACTAGTCATTTTGCAAAAGAACAAAGTGGATCATATATTTCTATCGCTTTCTACGTGATTAATTTTATTAAAAATAAAACCTTAGTGCCAAATAATACATACGGTTTTGCTTTAGTTTTCTGACCGGCAAACATTTTTATTGATGGAGTACAATGTGTTTCACAAAACATTCAAAGCACGAAAAAAGTGAACTTAGTTTGCGTTTTGTTTTATAACATATAAAACGGAATCTGTTCTTATTTTCGTTCAAAAGTGCAATTTAATCCATTTCTTCGATAGTTGGTCCACCATTAGTACTACTTTGTTCACCTCTTCCAGATGCTCCTCTATGCAGTTTTGCCATTACAGGACTGCATATTCTAGATAGCTCCCGATACTGATATTCAAATTCGTCCTTTTCGGCCATTGTGTTGTTATCCAACCACTTGATACAATCATTACACACTCGTTCAACTTTATTCTTTTCATCAGAACTCAAACGTGCATCAGCTGCATCAGCGGCTTGCTTAACACTATACACATAACTTTCAAGTCTATTCTTACTTGCAATACGATCACTTCGTCGTTGATCATCTTCCTTGTACTCTTCAGCTTCTGATATCATTCTTTCAATATCACGCTGGGATAAACGTCCTTTATCGTTTTTAATGGTTATATTTTTTGATCTGCCAGTACTGACCTCTTTAGCAGAAACGTTTAGAATACCATTAGCATCAAGATCAAAAGTAACATCAATTTGGGGAACGCCACGTGGCGCTGGAGGAATACCACTTAAATCAAATGTTCCCAGTAGATTATTATCAGTGGTCATAGCTCTTTCGCCTTCAAAAACTTGAATGGTAACCGCAGTTTGGTTATCCGAATACGTTGTAAACGTTTGAGTTTGTTTTCCGGGGATACGCGAATTTCTTTCGATAATTTTAGACATAATTCCACCTGCGGTTTCAATTCCCAACGAAAGCGGTGTCACATCTACCAATAAAACGTCTTGGATTTTTGAACTCGTATCACCACTCAAAATTGCCGCCTGAATGGCGGCTCCATACGCAACGGCTTCATCAGGATTGATCGATAAATTCAAGGTTTTTCCTTCGAAATAGGTTTGTAAGAGGCTTTGTATTTTTGGAATTCTGGTAGATCCACCTACCAGAACGACATCGTGAATCGAAGCCTTACTCATCTGGGCATCAGTCAACGCTTTTTCAACGGGCTGCAGTGTGCTTCTGAATAGGTCCACGTTTAATTCTTCAAAACGGGCTCTTGAAATTTTTGTATAAAAATCGACTCCTTCATAAAGCGCGTCGATCTCTAAGGTGGCTTCGGTGCTGGACGACAAAGTGCGTTTTGCTCGTTCAGCTGCTGTGCGTAATCGTCTTATTGCACGCGGATTTGTAGACATATCTCGTTTATACTTGCGTTTAAATTCATCGACGAAATGATTAACCAGGCGGTTATCGAAATCCTCACCTCCTAGATGTGTATCACCGGCTGTTGCTTTCACTTCAAACAATGAACCTTCGTTGATTGTTAAGATGGAGACATCGAAGGTACCACCTCCCAGGTCAAAAATCAAAACGTTACGATCGCCTGTTAGATTTTTGTCCAAACCGTACGCTAAAGCAGCAGCTGTCGGTTCGTTTATTATGCGCAACACATTAATCCCAGCAATCGACCCAGCGTCTTTGGTTGCTTGGCGCTGTGAGTCATTGAAGTACGCAGGGACTGTCACAACAGCGTCCTTGACAGCAGTACCCAAGTATGCTTCTGCAATTTCTTTCATTTTAGTCAGTACCATTGAACTTACTTCTTCAGGATTAAACCGTTTGATTTCACCTTTAAACTGGACTTGAATTTTGGGCTTTCCACTGTCGTTGGTAACTTTAAACGGCCAATGCTTTAGATCCTGTTGTATTTTAGGATCATCGAATCTACGCCCAATTAGACGTTTGGCGTCGAAGATTGAATTACTTGGATTCATAGCAACTTGGTTCTTGGCAGCGTCTCCGATCAGGCGTTCAGTGTCTGTAAATGCAACGTAACTGGGCGTTGTACGGTTACCCTGCTCATTAGCAATGATTTCCACTTTTCCATGTTGAAAGACTCCAACACAAGAATACGTTGTACCAAGATCGATACCAATTGCAGGTGCTTTAACCATTTTTTATCACTTTGGAAAAATTAAACGTAAAATTTGACAGTTGAATGAAAACTGTTGGTGTTTTAAAATGAACTGGAACAAAGTGTAAAATATTTGGGTGGCCGTGGAAACATGCATTGATTGTACTTTTCGGCTCTGTTCGTGTTTGAATAGTAAGTATACAATTGGAGGAAGTCAAGCCCTATTTATTTTTATGCGACGTTTGATCGAATCGCTAGCGGAAATAAAAGTTGTTAAGTCAATAATGCTTTTGTTATGATTTGTATGGGATTGGCTTTATTATACGTTAATGTATAGTATCATTCAATAACTATTTAAAGGTACGATTGAACGCCGATTAATTACAAGTTTACGCTTAATTTAGTCTTAAACTATCACTACTATTTTTATGAGTATTCTGTTCACATACAAAATCTGGTAGTATTTTTAGAAAGGGTCGATACCTGGTTGCTCTATAAACAGAATAGGAATTACATTAGATTTTTTGTTCTTACAATATGTATTCCTCTAGGTCACGCAATCCTAATTGGGTAAAGCTAGCGTGTACAAGACATAATAAAGAGAACAAGAAAGACCAGAAATTTAGGAGTTTAAGAAAATTAATGCTAAATAAGGAACTATCAGCAATAATGCAATTTCGATGCTGATTACACAAGTGGAAGGTTAACGCTTAGAAACTTTTCATTTTCAACAAATCTTTTATCGCGTACATCAATTAAGTTTAAGAAGATTATGATAAAATTATAAATAATATATATACTTTAACACACCCTAAACAAATAACATGAAAATATGAGTGAGGTTTTTGCATTAAAAACGAGACTGCATTGTTAACATTCTATTCTTATCTTTCGTTCTATTGCGCTTTTTGTAACGTTCTATACCACTAGCGGGTTACGTGAAGGAAACAAGTCAAATTTTAAGTTCACGGTTTGCAATGTAAAGTATATGGAGGGTACAAGGAAGTTTAGAATATTAAAACGATGGCAGGTTAAAATATAGTTTTATAACGAATCAAATTATCTGTAGCCATACACTATTTATTTATAGTGATCACAAACAGGCAATGCCTAATTACATGGATCCACATAACAATAATTATAAACCTAACTTAAACAGCGTTCAATGTAAAGAAACATTAATAAACACACACACACACACACACACACACACACACACACACACACACACACACCACACACACACTCGCGCGCGCACACACACACGCGACACACCGACACACACACACACACACACACACACCAGTTATAAATCACAAAGGCCGAAGGAAAGTAAAAATATTTAGAGTTGAAGCTGCGAACTAGTAGTGCGACATGGGTGAGCACTATATTTTATTAAATAAGGTTCTTACATACAGGCATGTCATAAATTGTAGCTGTTGCAAAACGACAACATAGCGTCCACTTTTTGCTACTCAAACTTATAGTGATTTAACACAGTTTTCACGAACCCATTGTAAGCAACTGAAAAATCAATGTCAGTATTGGTACTAATTTCGTTAATTAGCCTCTACATGACCAATAAAGGACAATAGTAAGTATAGGTGACTCGTGGAATATAAAAAACATCTGTATTTCTTGTTGAACAATGAGGAACTTTAAAGTTTAATAATGAAAGAAGAGTTGGTTCCTGAATAATATTATTTACGATTTTGTAGCACATTTGGATAAGAGCAATGTTTCTGCGGTTTAAAAGACTTGGGACTTCAAATTCTGTCCTTAAGGTCTCAGTTCTTGTAGTGTTGTAATCAGGGTAACTTTTGTACTTTTAAAGTAAAGATAACGAAGAAATCGGTTTTGAACTTTTCGATATGTTTAGTGACACCAACACCATGAGGGTGCCAGATCACGGACGCATATTCAAGCTTAGGACGCACAAGGGTCATATACAATACTTTAATGGTTTTGACCTTGCTAAAACTATGTGTTTGTCTTATTACAAAACCTAATGTTTTATATGCTTCAGCAACGATAGTGTATATGTGCTGGTTAAAACTTAAATGGCTATTATATGTTACCCCCAAGTCTTTGATATTGTCTACACGCTTAATGGTTGTGTTATTAAGTTTGTAATCAAATCGTACACAGGTTTTACCTCTGCAGAAAGAAACAACTGAACATTTTAATGTATTTGTAGGTAGTTTATTGCTGACGCTCCATTCATAAACCCTCTTTAAGTCACATTGTAGATTTAGACAATCGGTAAGTGTCGTAATTTTAGCAAAAATTTTTTGGTCATCTGCAAATAATAACGATTTAGAAAAATTCAACACGTTTGGAAGGTCATTTATGTATAATAGGAAAAACAGAGGCCCCAGGTTTGAACCTTGCGGTACCCCGGAATTTGCGGTGTATTTCCCATAAGTGTTGCCGTTAAATTTGATGCGTGATGACAAATAAGAAGCAAAAAACGAAATCAATTTGTGAGATAAACCACACATTGCCAACTTTTCGAGCATCACATCATGGTCCACTTTATCAAACGCCTTGCTAAAATCAGTGTATACGACATCTACTTGTTCTTTGGTTTCTAGTGCTTCAAACACCTCGCTACAAAAGATGGTAAGATTTGTAACAGTAGATTTACTTGGTACAAATCCATGCTGAGCTTGGTTTATTATTGGCTTAATGTGATAGAATAATTTTGAATATAGAATTTGCTCAAAAAGTTTAGCAGGCGCCGATAATATTGCGATCGGCCTGTAGTTTGATAAGCAAGACTTTGATCCGCTTTTATGTAAAGGCACGACAGTGGCATGTTTGCATATTTCAGGAAAGGTAGACCTTTGGATTGATAAGTTAAAAATATGCGTTAGCGGCAATTGTAGCCAATCCGAGCAACCCTTTCAAATGTATGGTGGGAGTTTGTCTGGTCCCGCTGCCTTTTTGGCTTTCAATTTTTTGACGGCAATTTTATAATCATTACCTGAAATAAGAAACGTGTTCAAAGCTGCAGAGCAGTAATTGGAATTGTCGATTGAAAATACGGTTTTGTAGGTAGGTTTGTTGCTGCTATATACAGAAGAAAAGTAATTTGCAAATTCATGACAAGCTTCAGTTGAACTGAGACTATTTCCATCTACGTCCTTAATAAAAGCGTGGTTAACACACCGGGCTCGTTTTTGCTTTATATAAGACCAAAAATTGTTAATGTTGCAATGGATAGATTTTCAGTCAAATTTATATAATTGCTATGTGAAATTTCGATTAGAGACTTTAATTGTTTACGAACTGCTTTGTACCTATTTGTAAGTGGTACAGATAATAACCTGATTTTTCTAAATTTATTTTTTAACTGAAGCAAATATATTATTTCTTTTGTGAACCAAATAGGATATTTATGCTGTTTTGGGACAGACTTGGGTACATGTTTGTCGAAAATATTATATATAGTTTTGTAAAAATTCTCCGCTGCATTGTTAACATCTACGCATTGCATTACCTGGTCCCAATTAGCATTCCGAAACGCCAAGCTCAGGTTATAGAAATTACAGAGCTTGAAATTATAATATTTATACAGAATAGCATCAGTGGCAGTATACATATTAAAGTCAGCATGTATTGCTAACGCAGGATGATGAACATCTTCGGGAACGAGTGGTTCCTCGTCCTTTATAACACTGATAGCATGCTTATGATCTTCCGATATCAAAACAAGATCCAGCGTTCTCCCGTGAACGTTTTTAACTGTGTTTCTAAGTACTAAGCTATGTAAATTTAAAAAACTGTACAAAACTTTATATTTTTTATCATAAAGTGACAGATTCGTATCAGGACCTGCTATGTTTGGTAAGTTAAAATCACCAAAGATCCCCACGATGTTATCCGAAGCTATTAAACACGATTCGACAAAATCGAAAAACTGAAAGAACGACTCAACGGGGGAACCTGGCTTAAAGTATACGTTTATAATATAAATTTTTTTTTATTTGCTATAGCCGATACTGCTAATGCTTCAAAATGCCTGGAGTTTAGATATGACGAGCTAGTAACCTTTACTGATTTTCCTATACCAATTAATACTCCTCCACCCCTCTTTTTATGTGACTTTAACAAATCCCTATCGCACCGATACACGCCGTAATATAAACAATTCAATATTTTCCCATCTGTAATATCTCCCGATAACCATGTCTCCGTCAAACAAATTATGTCATAGTTATGACTACAAGAATTTTTATAAAGTGTAGAAAGTTTACTCCTAAGGCCCCTGCAATTTTGGTAATATACATATAACATTATACGTTTAACACTCCACTCACTCACACACACTCAAAAATTTAGCCAACTACACCTATAAAAATTAAACTTAAATTGGAATTTAAATATCTAATTCTCACACTGAGGTCCGGTATGATTTCAACTTAATAAATTTATAATTTAACAAATTTCATGACGCAGCAGTTTTGACTTAGTTGGAATATTCACCTGACGAAAAGAGTTACTTGCTCTTTTGTTCTCTTTTTATTTTGTATACATCGTCCAAAGTTCGAGCTGAAAATCGTCTGCCGCCTATAACAGTGTAGATGACGCCATCCCAAGTCCAAGTATTAGTATGACCAAAAGTTAACGTTGCTTCTTTTAACACTGCTAATCGTATTATCGTTAAGTCATCTTTAATGACTAAGCCCGTACCCTTCAGCTTCTTCCTGGCGCTCATAACTTTTAGTTTTTCTCTGTAACTTGTAAACTTTAATAACACAGGTCTTGGTTTATTTACAACCTGTTCATTTGGTTTCCCAATGCGGTGTGATCTTTCGATGACATTGAGATCCGTTTGAATTTTTAGTTTATCATTTAATATTTTTACAACTAATTCATCAACACTTTCTAATTCATTTTCCACTATACCGAATATTCGTATGCAATTTCTACGAGAATATTGTTCATGCTCGTCCTTTTTTTCTTTCAAAAATTTAAAGTCCGTTCTCAACGTGCTCATTTCGTTTTCCAGCGCATTTATTTTTACCTCGTAATTCGCGATTACTGCATTAACCGCTCTTTCAACACACGTGTTAACAGTTTTCTCAAGTGTTTCTAGATAGTTTTTATCTTTCAATATAGAACCAACAGCTTCGGTGATAATAGCCTGAATTTCTTTCTTATCTTCTCTGGACAGCATATTGATGGCACTAAATAAATAAAGCGACGATACAAGGTGTACAATATAAACACTAGATTATTACAAAAACAAAGTTTGTTGAAACTTACTTTAGATTTACTAATACATACTAATAACCGGACCGACAGCAAGACATGTCTACTCGCCACGCTGTTTCATATCCACTATTAGGCAACCCGTTAAGCACGCAAGCTGCATAACCGAGGTATATTCTACAGAAGTCTCAAACTTTCCAGCAAACACCAGAATATGAGTCATCTATTTAATTATATAGAGGACCGGTGATGAATGTAGAAGTTAGTCTATATCCAAATGTTGTATATAGATCATATCGTGTAAAGTTAGTTAATTATGTTTTGAAAGTTCTATAGTAAATATAAATTTGTGTTATGTGAACGTGTATATTGTACCTTACATGTGATTTTTCCAATACTTCACCCGAAGGTACTACATTGGCCAGGAAGTGAGTTTTTTTACCTGGAAAATTTGGAATTTTACCGAACCGTTGCTGTTTCAAGGTAGGGATCTTTAGCGTGCGTGACAACACTCACACACGGGACCTCCATTTTACCTCTCATCCGAACGAGGGTGTATTTTTGTAAAAAATGTTCGCCTAACATTTTTCAAGCGGACCTTGTCGGAATTCGAACCCAGGACCTAGAGTGCTAAACATTAATCCGCATACGGTGACCATGAAGAAAAACGTGATTGTGGGAAGTTGAATTCCAGTATGCCATTAAACGTTGTGTGGACGACACAAAAAATAAACCAGCCAACGGTTGCTCACTGAAATTGCTGAATATGTTGAAACCTGCATGTCAAGGATTAAGCGGCGACCAACTGGGCAAGGTAAAAGAACTGGTCACACGGTATCGAGGCGTGTTTGCACTGGATGATAGTGAGAAAGGAAGGACGAATGTTGTGTAACACAAGATCAATACTGGAGATGCGCAACCAATACGACAACATTCCAGGCGGCTTCCTGTGGCAAAACGTAAGGAAGTCAAGCAAATTATCACGGACGTGGAAGAACAGGGAGTGATTGAGCCCTCGAATAGTCCATGGGCATCCCCGGTAGTACTTGTCAAAAAAAAGGATGGATCAACAAGGTTTTGTGTAGACTACCGGCGGCTAAACAATGTCACAAAGAAAGACAGCTCTCCTTTGTCCAAAATTGATGACACCCTAGATACTCTATCCGGATCTAAATGGTTTTCGACCTTGGACTTGAAAAGCGGATACTGGCAGGTAGGCTTGAAACGATAAAGAGAAAAGTGCGTTTACAATTAGAACTGGATTATGGCAGTTCAAGGGTTTGCAAACATTGCTAAACCGTTGACTAAATTAACCGAAGATGGACAAGAATATAATTGAAATGACGACTACCACCGCGCATTTAAATAACTGAAAGGGCCCCTAGTTACAGCATCGATTCTGAGTTATCCACGGATGGAGAGTAAATTAGAGTTAAATACCGATGTCAGCAATACAGCTATAGGAAATGTTTTTTCTCAGGTGCAGGATAGACAAGAAAAAGTTATTGGGTATTTCAACAAGGTTTTGTTGCGGCCAGAAAGGAACTATTATGTGACTAGAAGGGAGCTGTTGGCTGTCGTCAAATCCGTAGAGCTTTTTTATAAGTACTTATACGGCGGTAAATTCCTGTTAAGAACAGACTATGCTGTACTAAAATGGTCACTGCAGTTTCGAAATCCTGAAGGGCAAGTTGCAAGGTGGTTAGAACGGCTGCAGGAATATGAGTTTTACACAGAACATCGTGCAGGAACTAGCCATCGGAATGCAGACGCTCGGTCAATAAGACCTTGTCCAGTAGACTGCAATCATCGCTTCAAGATGGAAGAGAAAATAAATGTTATCCATAGAATGATGGCAATTGATGATACTTGGCAACCCGAAAAAATACGAGAAGACCAGGAGAATGACGCCGAATTGAGACGTATTATTGAGTGAAAAAATAAAAGACAACGACCAGCTTGGGAAGAAATTAGTATTTTAAGTAGGAGCCTGAAGGCATACTGGGCACTGTGGGACTCCTTGGTGATTGAAAATAGAATCTTGAAACGACGCCTGGAGTGTGAAGATGGCACTGAGAAACGACTTCAAGTGATAGTGCCGAGAAGCAGAGTGTCGGAAGTGTTGCAGCACTTGCACGATGGTATTTCTGGAAGGCACGATGGCGTGAAAAGAACTCTCGAAAGAGTGAAAGAAAGATTCTATTGCGTGAACTGCAAAGAAGATGTAAAGGAGTGGTGCCGGAAATGTAAGTTGTGTGCCTCTGGAAATGGCACGCTCACAAAACGGAAAGCCCCATGAGACAGTATAACGTGTGAAATCCTTTTAAGAGGGTGGCCATTGATATAGCTGGTACGTCCCTGAATCAGAGAAAGGAAATAAATACATTTGGTTGCAATGGATTATTTTACCAAATGGCCGGAGGCATATGCTATACCTAACCAAGAAGCCGAGACGGCTGCAGATGTACTAGCTAGGGAGTTGTTTTGTCACTTTGGTGATCCGTTGGAATTACACTCCGATCAAGATCGGAACTTCGAATCAGCGTTGTTTCAAAATGTCTGCAAGCATCTTGGAATCAGGAAGACTAGAACCTCGCTACTTCATCCCCAATCGGATGGAATGGTTGAAAGAATGAACAGGAAGTTAGGAAAGTACCTAGCCAAAGTTGTCTCTGAACATCAACGAGACTAGGACCGATATTTACATTTGTTTCTATTGGCGTACCGATCTTCGGTACATGACAGCACAGGATACTCGCCCGCTTGCGTAATGCTAGGGCGTGAATTGCGGCTACCATGTGATCTTCAGTTTGAATTTAAACTTGGAGAAGAGATCGCAGGTGAAGATTACGCTAGTAAGCTTCGTGAAAGATCAAATAGCATTCACGAAAACGTCCGAAAGAATATCCAGGCAGCAAGCGATCGAATGAAATCACAATATGACACGAGAGCACAAGAAGGTGGTTATCAACCGAGAGATTTAGTGTGGTTGTATAATCCACAAAGAAAACGTGGGTTGTTGCAAAAATCGAAAAGACAATGGGAAGGCCCGTACGAAGTGATGAAAAGGATTAATGATGTAGTGTAACGGATCAGAAGATCTCCCTGTGGTAAACCGAAAGTGGCACACTTTGACCGTTTAACATCCTACGCTGGCAACAACCAGGAAGGCTCGAATAATGAGAATGGTGTTCGACGAGTTATTAATCATGAGCTAAATATAAATTTTGAGAGTTTTATGACGGCGTATGGTGGGTCCGCTAAGACGAAATTTGGCGTTGTTGTTGAAAAACAGCAAGATCTGTTTAGAGTACCAGAGGAGTATTCCCTTGCACATTGCGTAGCTCAAGATTTGGAAATGTCCAGAGGAATAGCTGTTGTTTTCAAGAAAAAGTTTGGATGTGTGGATGAATTAGTACAACAGCAGCCAACTGTAGTAAAAGCTTTAGGCGGCTCCGTGGCGTAGTGGTATGTGTGTGACTACTACGCCCAAGGTCCCGGGTTCGAATCCCGACACGGTCCGCTTGAAAAATGTTAGGCGAGCATTTTTCACAAAAATACACCCTCGTTCGGATGAGAGGTAAAATGGAGGTCCCGTGTGTGAGTGTTGTCACGCACGTTAAAGATCCCTACCTTGCTTGGAACAGCAAGGGTTCGGCAAAATTCAAAATTTTCCAGGTAACAAAAACTCGCTTCCTGGCCAGTGTAGTACCTTCGGGTGGAGCATTGGAAATTCACATGTAATGTAGTAAAAGCTTTGGTTCTTCAGGATAAAGATCGTTATGTTTACTATCTGGTCACCAAAAATTCTTCATGGTTGAGACCTAGTTATGGACATCTATGAGAGGCTTTGCTAAATCTTAAGTCTCAGATGATGGAAAATGGAGTAACGAAACTACCGGTGCCAAAACTAGGCTGTGGACTGGATCGCTTAGATTGGAGGATAGTACGAAATATGCTAGAAGTAGTTTTCCAGGGAACCAACGTCCAGGTCCTTGTTTGTTGTTATCACCCGGTTGCCTACCAAGACCAATAAAAGAGTGTTGACTGTTATTTCCAACGACGCGGTGGATGCACCAGAGGAGATAGCTGCCGATACCGTCATCAGTCATCGAATTGGCGTCAAAATGTATTTACAGTTACGAGACGTAACGGTTTTAAAGAAGGGGCAGTGTTGCGAGCTACTATTAGATAACCCGTCAAACACACAAGCGCCGTAGGCACTGCATATTCTCCAGGGACCGAGAATTCTTCTAGCAATTACTGGAGAACGAGTCATCCTTTTTAATTCAGAGTATATATAAGACCGCTAATAAATGTAAGAGGTTAGTCTATATCAGAATGTCGAATACAAATTATGTCGTGTAAAGTTAAATAAGTCGACACGGAGGAGATCCGACTGTTGCTAAAAACCTGCGATGTCAGGTGAAACGACACGAAGACACACATTGTGAGCTAGGTGATGCTGTACTTCCCATAAGGTGTCTTATTAAATATTACAACTTTGCTACTCCTGTCCTGATGAGCCCCAACTTTTTCAACTTTTTCAACTCAACAAAGGCCGAGGTGCGCCACTATGAAATAAAGTGGGATACGTAATAATTAAAGTGAAAAATTGTATAAGTGCTAAAATGAAAATTACGATTGTCGATTAAACGGCTCTAAGTCCAGGGACAATAATGCAATTCCAAGTCAGGGGAAAATAAACTACGATTTCCAAGTCCTGGGGGAAAATAATACAATTTCTGAAGCCGGGGAGAAAAAAATACAATTCCAAGTCGGGGGAAAATAATTGATGATAATCCAATTCTAAGCTTGGGAAAATAGATAAGAAGGAATAAGTCTGAATGAGATGACAATAAATTGGGGTGCATAAGTATAAGTTAATAATGGTAGTCCAGAGAGTGATGGCAATAATTTAAATGCAATGGTTCAAGCGTGTGGATAGACATTTCAAATGGGCATGTAATAATCCTGAATTGAGGGAAGATAATTTTTATTCAAATGGATGGCTTAATGCATGGGAAATAGTAGCTAATTATGGAAGCGTCAATGCAAAGAAAATAGACCAGGTTAGATTTTTAGTTATAAGACATTATTTTTCTATTTTTTTTATTTTTTATTTGAATATTGAATTTGCTTAATATAATATGAATGTGAAAAAGTCAACAAAAGAAGAACTTGAATACGTATAAAGTGCGTAATATGATAAGAGGTTTCGAACGTTCCATACTTCTTCTTTTATAAAAATAATAGGTTTTTTGGTGACTTTGGGTTTTGAGTAAAAAGTATATGATTTCTAATAAATGAGATTTACAATATTAATTAATTGAAAAGTGTATTTCAAATAATTTACAAAAACTGTACATAATATTTGTTTCATTATATAGAATCGAATTAACTGAATTTTATAATTCCAAATAAATGCTAGTCGAGGTCATAAGATAAAGTTAACGGGAGTGATTTGATAATTTAAACAGTTCAAGGAGGAGCTATAAGTTGAATACGATATTGATAACGAGTAAGGCGGTAACGTATCAAATTTTGTTATTGGTAGACAAGGTTGGTTCAAGATAAAATCCAGTTAAGTTTCTGGAGGGAATTTATAGCAATATTAATAAGACAGCCCAACGTCGGAGAACGATAATTACAATTCCAGTCTAAACATAGCAATATATATATATATATATATATATATATATATATTACTCATATTTAGACCAGGGTAGAAAATTAAATAATCACATCAAATAATTTTAATCACCGTGTAGAAGCTTTGGGAAAAGGTACGCGTTATTAAAAAAAACCGTGGAGAATAAAAATTCATTCGTTTCATTAAAAATAAGAGATTTAAATCATGTACAAGACGCTTTATATCAAAGGAAGCAGTATTAGAAAGCTCTACGTAATTTAATTATTCCTAGTAAAGAAACAAATAGAAATTACGTGCAAAATTTATATTAATTAACTCAATTTTAAGTAACCGGTATTAAACAAAATGTACGGATAATAATTAATATTTGATTAGGATCACTAAAAATTGAAGGGTATTATTTTTAATTGAAGTTAATTGAACCATTAGTAACATATAATATCTATAAAAACTTGTAAAAACCCAATAAAATGCAAATCGTAGAAGGGTATTTAAAATGTTACGTTTGAACACACCTGCGTATTTTTAAAAGGCAATTTCAGTTTAATTTGTTTAGATAAACATGTCGATTCTACGTATATTGGAAACGGTCGGATGCTTTAGCACGAAATACAGAACACCTGCGCATTTTTAAAAAAGCTTGTTCCGCGTAAAATTTGCAGATAACAAATGGTTTCAGAGAATGTTGGAGAAACCGTCGCTTATATTAACGGGAAGACTAGAAACGGGGTTATTTAACCCAGATAACAGTCCATGTGGACTGAAAATAATCGATAATAAGGAATATCAATTTGCACCAATAAAGAACAGGTTAGATAGAGACAGATAATATGCGCAAGACCGAGACACATATAGTAAAAGGCGGGAGTAGAGCAACGTCGTTGGGTTGCGATTGGGTGAAAATAAAAGGCAAAATTGAGAGGTAGAAACAACATTTCTGTATAAAATTCAATTAGTTATTTCCAGACGTTGCGAGCCGTGTCGAAATTTCTGAGATTTAACTGGGGCGAGTGCAAATTTCGTAAAAATCGCATGCCGGGCTGCGGAATGGGAACCTAGCATGCGAAATTCTTTAGAATTGTCTGTTTTGGGGACTAGACCGACAGACAGGCTAACCTCTATATATACCCAGGTTAATATGAACAAGCTCTCTGAGATCTGCGACTTGATTCAATGCGTTACACAGTGCTTTTTAGTTTTCCGAGTTTGATAGAATAATTTAAAGTTTGCTCGTATATTTTGGTGATTTAAAACTGTTTGTTCTTTACGTGCTACAATGAATGTACTTTAGTGCACTTAGAAAAGAAGTTAAAAGGTAATAAAGTTTAGTATCACTGTACCAATTAGTAACATTTGCAACGACAAATGAATACACAAAAGTAGGCAGTTTTGGCGTATATTGGTGAAAGAAGTATGAATTTCTTTGTTATTTTTCGGGGGTATTAAAAATTAAATGATTCATAAACGTGTCTGGATCCACAAAACAAGCTTCAGATATACACAAATGAGTTCCGGAAAAGCACTGAAACTACTTTAGATGGATGGTAATGTAGAAAATTTTAAAAGCCTTGAGAATCAGAAGCCGTAAATATAGCCCAGTTGGAATGGTGTGATTAACAAAAGGGACGATGTACATTGAAGCTACGAGTGCAGTAACCTTCAGGTAAATTATACTATTTTGTTTGAACTTTGATGTTTTCGTGTGTGTTGAATAACTTTATAATTGATTTACTTAAAATGGACAGTAGTGAAATTGTACTAACAACAGAATTTTAATTTTAAGGTGAAATTTGCTTGTTTAAGTAGAAAGGGGTATTTAGTATTTATGTTTTGGATTATGATGAAAATTTGGGTATGTCTTTGAGCTCAATTAGACGAACCTGGTTAATTAATTAACGTAAAGGGGTGGAAGATGCTCCCTTTGTACTCAGACTCAGGTCTGCATATATTGTTATAGTAATTAGTAGGCATCCTACAAGGACTTTAATTCTGGATGCACATTAAAATGATAACAGATTTAATCTTGAAATTTTCTGATACTGAAATTTATGCTGAATTTTAATTTTGAAATTTTAATGTATTGTGAATATTGATGTAAATAGAGTTAACGTTGATGTTTGTGGTAGGAATGTGTTTGTTTTTTTTTATGAATGAGGATGAAGGTTTAACTAGAGGAGCAGCCGAGGCGATTAACAGAAGAAAGTCAATGGACCAACACAATTAAGGTAATGAATAGCTTTTTGTAGGATTCACAGCATTCTTGACGCCCAATTCGTGAGGCTCGATTCAAATACAGGGAAACACAGCAATATATATATATATATATATATATATATATATATATATTGATGTGATAAGCAGTCATGTAAAGGTAATTTAGCACCACTCCGTGAACATACAACACGTCGAACCTAAAAAATAAATAAATTTTTGGAAATACTAGAGTAATTGTAGGAACATTCAGTATTTGGAGCACATTCTGTATATTATATGTTAAACGCAAGCTTCATTCAAGTTATATAACTTAATAGTAGCCCTAAACAGAAATAAAGTATAGTACGTAAGTAAAAATCTGTGCTTCTGAAAATCCTCCTAATTTAAAAAGCACTCTATACTATTTAAACGCGTTCATTTCATTTTTATATCAAGATTAAGGTGAAAAGCAATACAAAACATGCCGTTGGGTATTTTAAACTGAAAAGTGTACTTTATTTCTTTGAGAAAAATCTACTTTTATCGTAGTACCAGGAATTACAATTGCATTTAACGATTTTAGACATGGATACAAGTTTACGATATGAAAACAGAAATACGCCAGCATAATTTAACGGTCAAACAAGAATCTCATTGTTTATAAAATTTATAAAAAGGCATTTCTTTTTATAAGTTAAGTAGGTTTGATTACGTAAGATTTTGATATGTGAGTGGATAATTTTAAGAAATTAATAAGGTCGAATTTCGTAAGTTTGGCCATTATAAAAAAGATTATTGAATATAACTGATCAGCTAAGTTTGAATTCCATTTAAAAGGGATTATTAAAAATTATTCATCTTAATTTCTAAAAGTTTGTACATAGTACGATTTACATAAGAAAGGATTTGTGAATGATATTTTTTTGGACTCTATTTATTTTAAGCAAGTGATTATCTAATGGTTATACAATTTTGATCTTAGATTTTGTGACAATATTGAACTCCATCTTTAGATTTAAATTTTTGTGTCTAAGTAATTTTTAAAGATATTGTTTGTTAAAAAAAAGCTGTATGTGGATATAGCAATTGTTATTTAAAGGATTGTTTGTTAAAGAATATTTGATGTCATTATAAGTTTGATTTTTGATTCTCGTTGTTTTATTTAAACTGAGTTAGCAAAGTAACTAGGTTAACACTATAGTTTACAGGATATTAACTTCTCACATCGTACATCTTTGGGTTACAATTCACATCACTTTTATTGACGCCCAATCTGGTGCTCATTTTTATCGCTTCAATCCATAGCAATATATTGACGTAATGAAGGGGTCACGAGAGGTTATTGAAATCCAAGGTCTACAAATACAACCCACCAAAAAATATAAAAAAACCAAATGAATAGAAATTTCCGAAAACTCATTGTTCCACCCTGTATAATATAAGCGTATTGTAAATGCATAGCCATCAATGTGCAAAGTGAAAACACAATTCCGTGCTTGTAAATAATCACCCTAAGATAAATGCGCCTTTCTGTGCATAAAATAAAACAATTTTGTGTATAAGTATGCATTAAAAACACATTGTAGTTACCGTGAAAGCAAATATTTTCTTTTTACAAAAGATACATAAAGCAATTAAAAGTGTTGCGGCGCCGTTGCGGTTGATGTACAAAGTCGCAACTTTACCACAATATGTAGGATTGGCTCTCTATAGTGGGCTGTCCGACTACTGGTTCCAAGCATTTGTTAATACACTAAATTTATGAACAGCTTTATTTTCAACTTCACACAAAATGTTAGGTTGTCAATTTTATAATAGTGTTATAAATTTCCGAAAAATATTCTCTTAATACAGGATAATAGCTAGTCTGGAATACACTTACATTGTGGCCTTTAACAATTACTTGTAACAGCGTGTAACTCCCCAAGATTTCTATTTACTCCAATATTTTTAGGCTTGTCAAAATAATTAAATTAAATTTTTCTTTTTAAATTTTGATTTCTACAGTCCTTGATCCTTATTTTTAAATAACTTTCTAATAATAATAAATGCTACAATAACACAACCAACTATTAACTATTTACAGTTCTTAACAAAAAGTGTTCACGCGCGGGGGGGTCTTATAAATTTATACATCGACTTACCTCCGCGGTGTTTTGTTGTTCTAAGCTGCAGTTGCTCTTCCTTCAACCAAGTGGACTGTATGCGAATTGAGTCTGTGTTACGTTACACTTGCACTGTGTTTTTTAGGGGTTTCACAAATAAAATCTGCGGCACTTGACTAACTTACGGTACCGAACGAAGAAACCGACGACTGTTCTGCTTCGATATCCATAAGAAAGTGTTTTTTCACTGCTCTTAGTCCAACTTATTCACACATGCAGAAGGAATTTTATGGCAGGATATAAGGGAACAAGGGATGACAGTTTTACTATTAGATTTACGACTACAAATTTACGACCTAAAATTAAACACGACAACATGCGACAAAGAGACCGAACATTCCGCCCACCAAAATAAGTATGAACTAACTTATTTTATATTTAAACTAATTAGAGCTATTAACTAAGAAACCTAACCGACAAACTTATATAAGTGAATATATGTGTACATACCATTAAATATCAAGTAACTGGCAGTAAACATAGTTTCACTAGAGGACGTTTAACTAACCCTTGGACTGTCTTGATGGTAGGTATCCGAACGATACCGTCCCTACCAGGATGTAAATGTCTTTCATGGCAATCTAAGATAATAATTTCAGTCAACCGATGCGACCGAGGAAGCAAAATTGGAAATTTTGCATCATGCGACAAGTCAGAATTACGTAGGCGACCGCCCACCCTCAACAAATCACGACTATCTAGAAACGGACTAAGGCTACGAAGTTGTTTACTAACAAGTTTTCCAGTTTTAATATTTGCAATGTCTTGAACAAAAACATTTGTTTGAACTCTTTTAACCAATAAATGTATAGCCTCTTGCTGCTGAGCTAGAGACAAACCATCAGAATATTTTGAACGCAAATCTGCCGGACATTGAACATTACGAATGAAATGCCGAATGCATGTAATAATCCTACAAATTTTCTGCAGGTTTGAAAATTTATCCAACAACATATCTAAGAAATTGTCAGACATAACGACTGTTAACGACAGAGTACGATATTCGACATCCATCTGAGATGAGTCGATATGTTTTGACAGCGATGTTACTGGCCATTCTTCATTACGACGCACTAACCAGGAAGGTTCTGTCCACCATAATGGATGATGAACCAACTCTGAAGTCAAAAGTCCACGTGAGGCACAATCCGCAGGGTCATCCTGGGACTTAACATGAAACCATGAAGATGGAGGAATACGTTCTTGAATATGCGAAATACGATTGCTAACTTCTTCCACTTCCACTTATGCGAGGAAGACCGAATCCAAGACAAAACAACAGTAGAATCTGACCACGCGAAAATATTACTAAATGATAAAATATCTGTATAAGTATTTTTGACGAAATCTACTAAATCTGCCAAGAGTACGGCAGCACACAATTCGAGACGGGGCAATGAAACGCGATTAGTAGGAGCAACCTTCGATTTTGCGCATACTAATGAAATGGTAATATTACCTTCTAGATCGAACGAACAGAAATAGATGACAGCTGCATACCCGGCTTCAGAAGCATCACAGAATCCATGCAACTCCACCCTTTTAAAATTATGACATACGATGCGACGCAAAATCTCAATGTTCGACACCGCTGGCAATTCACTTAAACAATGTTTCCATTTTTGTATGACTTCCAATGGAGGCTCTTGGTCCCACCCGAGACCTAAAAGCCAAAGATCTTGAACTAAACGTTTAGCGAACAGTACTACAGGTGCTATCAAACCGAGAGGATCAAAAATTTTTGCGATAGCCGACAAAATATTACGCTTAGTGCAAGTGCGCTCTTCAACGTCTAAGTTGTATAAAAATGCATCTGTAAGAGCACACCACGAAAAGCCCAAAATTTTTATTGAACCACTATCTTTATCTTGAAATGTAATTGCGTCCGAACTGGACAGGGACTCCCTCAAGTTGGACATCACTTCCGGGCAATTACTACTCCATTTTCTTAATTGAAAACCACCACTAGAGCAAATACTATTCAATTCACCAATTAATTGATTGGCAGCTTCAATCGAATTACATCCAGTGACTAAGTCATCAACATAGGTATCGCTCGCCAATACCGATGACGCGAAAGGAAAATTAATCGACTCTAACCTTGCCAATTCTTGAACAGTACGCAAGGCCAAAAAAGGCGACGACGAGACTCCATAAGTTACAGTATTTAATTTAAAGTCCATAATAGGATCTGACGGAGAAAATCTCCAGACGATACGTTGATAATCACGATGAGTATCTTTAACCAAAATCTGCCGATACATTTGTTTGATGTCAGCTGTAATTACGATAGGATGTACACGAAAGTGCAATAACAAAACTGCAATGTCCTTTTGCAAAGCAGGACCAATAGTCAAGCTATCATTTAACGCCTTTCCAGATTGATCCTGACACGAAGCATCGAAAACCACCCGCAATTTGGTGGTAGTGCTATCCCGCTTATGTACAGCATGATGGGGAATGTAATACATTTTTTCATAACCCGACGAATTTTCAGGCGATTTCACTTGAACCATGTGACCGCTTGTCAAATAATCCTCCATAAATTTTTTATAATCTGAATACAATTCAGGATTTTTTAAAAAACGACGTTCTAACGACAAAAATCCTTTAATACAAATTGATCTCGTACCCACAAATGAGGGTTCCGAAATTTTAAAGGGCAAGGACACTACAAAACGACCGTCCTTGTTTCGTCTATAATTTTCCACAAATTGATTTTCACACCTTTCTTCTTCAGGAGAAATGTGTTTTTTGAAGGGAATATTTTCTAATTCCCAAAATCGACGAATGTCACTGTCTAAGGGTTCAACGAAAGCACACAACGACGTAATGGAACTATTCGGGGAAACGACCTTTCCCGTTAAAACCCAACCAAAGGTTGTTTTAATAGCAACTGGCTCGTTAGCGACACCCCAACGAGACTCGTTCAACAAAACCTGAGCAAAGATTTCCGCTCCAAGTAGCATGTCAATTTTACCAGGAACATTAAAATTAGGATCAGCTAAGGCCAAACCTTGAGTATGCGACCATTCCTTGTCCCCTATCGACGACGAAGGTAATTGATTACAAATGTTAGGTAAAATATAACAATCAATTCCATATGCAGGAGACCGTGCTCCCGAGGGGCTGACTACACACGATAGTGCACCAGACACCAACGACGAATTCAAGCCAAGTCCGTGAACAGTCACATTGGCTCTCCGTTTCCTTAAACCTAATTTCTGACGGCACCTTTCAGTCATAACACTTTCCATGGATCCGTTGTCTAATATTACACGAACAGATTGCAATGTTCCTGTATAATCAAGCACCGACACCATTGCCGTAGCTAACAGCGTGGTTGTGTGTTCTAATGACGTCGAAATCAACGAACTAGTGACAGGTTGTTCATGCACAACTGTCGACGACAGATTGTCTTCACTAGGTCTACTAGTAGAAGTAAGTCTAGGCGCCGCTCTCCGAGGAGACGCTGACCTTTGACGATGGGTTTGTCGGCGTGGCGACACCGATTTTTCTTGTTTATCGAAGTGAAGCAACGAATTGTGCGACTGATGACATTTTCTACACGACCAATCTAACGTACAATTTTTCATCGAATGTGAAGTATTTAAGCATTTGATACAAAGATTTTTAAGCTTTACCACCTCAAATCTTTCTTGAGGGGTTTTATCGAGAAACTGCTTACATCTATAAATAGGATGCACAGCTTGACAGAAACTACAATTTTTAACATCATTGGTGGTACCAACTAAAGAAGTTTTAGCCGAAGTGCTAACAAACCTTCCTTTTTCGCTTTCTTTAACGGAATCTCGAGATTTTAAGCAAGTTCCTGAAACAATGTCATTTATTTCCAACACCTTACATTGTTTTTCAATGTACGACCTTAAATCTTTGAACGAGGGAATTTCGTCATTATTTCCTAATTCGAAACGCTTTAAAATGTTAGTATCTAATTTTTTCGATAACATATTAAACAACATGAAATCTAATAAATCTATTTCCATCTGCCTTAACGCGAATATATTTTCATCAAAACAACTAATTAATTGCCGGAGTTCCGCATGCGAGTCTGAGGAACTGATCTTAGGGCATTTTTCAAGAGCATTAAAATATGTTGAAAGTAATAACCTCTTGGACTGAAAACGATTAGTAATAATTTTATAGGCTTCCTCGTATGCATAATCATTTAATGGCAAGTGTTTTATCAAGCCACGCGACGACTCATCTAATGTATCAACGAGATGGCAAAATTTTTCCACAGGAATCAACCGCTTATAAATTGCATTATAACTCTCAAAATCTGAAATGCGTCCGGAGAAGCGTGGGACTGAAAGATGTTTCAAGCGAAATCCACAATATGACGAAAAAGAATTATTCATATTTTCCACCTTTGGCTTATTTTCTACCCGATCTAATTCGCATTGTTCAGCGATAATACGAATATCTAATAGATAATCATCGATTTTCACCCTAAGAGCAGAAAATTCATCCAATTGTTCACTTTCTTCATCAAAGAAAATATCCTTGCAAAAGGATTTGAAAAGCGTTTCAATCTGTTCGACACTTTTAATCGACGTTCTAATCAAAGCAATCGATACGTTTTCCGGTTGGTTGATTTTGCTGTATATGTGATCCAACCTTTTAACTACAAATTTAGCTTCAAGAATAGCTTTATCAATTGATATAACCATATTTAATTAATGATTAATGAACGACAATAAAAATTAATGTAAAAACAATGCGTGACTCGAATACGCTAAATTACTAATTCATCTACGAAGTTAAATTATTAATAGAAAAATGCAACTAACTACATTGCTCGCCCGACAAAGCTTTTAAGGTTTCAAATAAATTTCAACCCCTTTGTTATACAAGTTGCATAAACTCGAATGGTTGCTCCAACTTGAAATGACAGATAAGGTAAAGATTTAGGATACAATAACCCTCATAAATAGTTTACATAAAAAGATACCGACGACGACCCTAATCTTTGCCACAAAGGATAATTTGCAAGCAAGATGTTCTTTTCTGTGTAACACGTTTAACCATAATAAAAACTACGACAATTTTATAAATTTAAGTATAAGGAGCTTAAAGGATGGGAACTAATTAATTAATTAATAATCCGGTGATGAAGGCCAATTTTGTTCACGCGCGAGGGGTCTTATAAATTTATACATCGACTTACCTCCGCGGTGTTTTGTTGTTCTAAGCTGCAGTTCCTCTTCCTTCAACCAAGTGGACTGTATGCGAATTGAATCTGTGTTACGTTACACTTGCACTGTGTTTTTTAGGGGTTTCACAAATAAAATCTGCGGCACTTGACTAACTTACGGTACCGAACGAAGAAACCGACGACTGTTCTGCTTCGATATCCATAAGAAAGTGTTTTTTCACTGCTCTTAGTCCAACTTATTCACACATGCAGAAAGAATTTTTATGGCAGGATATAAGGGAACAAGGAATGACAGTTTTACTATTAGATTTACGACTACAAATTTAAATAACTTAAAATTAACCACGCGAACGTGCGACAAAGAGACCGAACAAAAAGCGTTGGTTATTTTACTCCGTGTGTAAAATATCCGTGTAGAAACCAATCTCTTTTATTACAATTATGAAGATGCAAGACCCGTTGGGAAAGCAATTAAAGCATTAAATGATCATATAAATTGACTCCTCTGCGTGTAGAACATAAATTCAAATTTAAATAAAGAGTTTTCTCGAATATACGGGATTAAGAAAGAATTTTCAAGAGAATACGTCAATTAATAATTAATGTGGTATAAACTAATTAAATAAACAAACGTTTATTCTAAGGAGAGCGCGAACATTAAAAATGTAATAAAAAATCCCTATAAAATCGATAAAAAGGCAGTTTAATAGCCTTACGTATTAGTGAAGGAGACCGCGAACCATTAATGTCAAGCGTTGGACAAAGAAAACATTACTTGCAATGCTCGGCCAAGGCGGTTTGTACACTATTCAGACGATTAAAACTGAGCAATTTCCAAAAATCTTGCGTCAGGTAAGTGAGTAACCTTTTTGATATTGCTGTGTTTGATTTCATTTTGTAAATTTCATTACTTCCGTTGAGCTAACCAGGCAAAGAAAAGTTAGAAAGGAAGGTAAGTCAGTAATTTCAAATTTTACAATTTGCTGTACCTGTATCACAGCATCTCTTTTCGAGATGCCCATCGTCAACCGTGTCATAGCACTCTTTAAATATACTACATCACTCAATAAGTCCGTAGGATGATACATAGATGGCGTTGCTATGTAATAATCCATATGATTTGTAGGAAGTACTAACCTTAAAAAGATATCTGTCAAAATTTCATGACAATCCGACGATTAGTTTACAAGTTACAGAGGTTTAAGTGACGATACTTTTGAGTTTTTCAAAAAAATGAATTCCAAGCAATTTCGTGTGTTGATTTATCATTGCTTTTTGATGGGTAAAATACCATCGCAGCCAAAGCATGGCTTGATAAGTGTTATCCGGGCTCTGCTCCATCGAGGCAAACGGTGGAGAAGTGGTTTGCTGATTTTAAAAGTGGCCGTACAGACACTGACGATGCTGAACTCTCTGGAAGGCCAATTGAGGTGGTTACACCGGAAAACATCAAAAAAGTCCACCGAATCGTTTTGGAAAACAGAAAAGTGAAATTGCGTGAGATAGCTGACACCTTGAAGATATCAGAAGGCAGTGTGCACACTATTTTGCATGAACATTTGTCCATGAGAAAGCTGTTCTCAAAGTGGGTGCCGCGTTTGCTCACAGTGGACCAAAACAACAACGTGTCGATGATTCTGAGAGCTGTTTGGAGCTGTTCAACCGGAATAAAAGGACTTTTGCGTCGGTATGTGACAATGGATGAAACATGGATCCACCACCACACTCCAGAGTCTAATCGGCAGTCAGCTGAGTGGACTGCAACCGGAGAACCACGTCCAAAGCGGCCAAAACCGCAAAAGTCGGCTGGTAAGGTTTTGGCGTCTGTATTTTGGGATGCGCACGGAATTTTGTACATCGACTATCTTGAGAAAGGAAGAAGAATCAACAGCGAATACTACATGGCATTATTAGTGCGTTTGAAGGAAGAAATTGCCAAAAACGGCCACACATGAAGAAGAAAAAATTCTCTTTCACCAAGACAATGCACCGTGTCACAAGTCGATCGCAACGATGGCCAAATTGCACCAATTGGGCTTCGAATTGCTTCCGCACCCACCGTATTCTCCAGATTTGGCCCCAGCGACTACTACCTGTTCGCAGACCTGAAAAAATGCTCGCCGGAAAAAATTTGGCTCGGATGAAGAGGTGATCGCTGAAACTGAAGCTTATTTTGAGGCCAAAGACGAATTGTTTTACAAAAAAGGTATCGAAATGCTAGAACGGCGTTGGACTGATTGTATCACTCTTGAAGGAATGTATGTTGATGAATAAAATCGAATTTCGCCAAAAAAATGTGTTTTTCTTAGTTATCCTAAGGACTTATTGAGTGATGTGTTATATATATATATATATATATATATATATATATATTGCTGTGAATCCTACAAAAACCGGGAACTACGCTTTTCGAATCGAGCCTCACGAATTGGGCGCCAAAGAATGCTGTGAAACCTCCCTTAATTCCGATCGAGCCTCCTAACTTGGGCGTCATGAATGCTGTGAAACCTTTTTAATTCGAATCGAGCCTCACGAATTGGGCGTCAAGAATGCTGTGAATCCTACAAAAAGCTATTCATTACCTTAACTGTGTTGGTCCATTGACTTTCTTCTGTTAATCGCCTCGGCTGCTCCTCTAGTTAAACCTTTCATCCTCAATCATAAAAAAAAACAAACACATTCCTACTACAAACATCAACGTTAACTCTATTTACATCAATATTCACAATACATTAAAATTTCAAAATTAAAATTCAGCATAAATTTCAGTATCAGAAAATTTCAAGATTAAATTTATTATCATTTTAATGTGCATCCAGAATTAAAGTCCTTGTAGGATGCCTACTAATTAATATAACAATATATGCAGACCTGGGTCTGAGTACAAAGGGAGCATCTACCACCCTTTTACGTTAATTAACCAGGTTCGTCTAATTGAGCTCAAAGACATACCCAAATTTTCATCATAATCCAGAACATCAATACTAAATACCCCTTTCTACTTAAACAAGCAAATTTCACCTTAAAATTAAAATTTTATTGTTAGTACAATTTCACTACTGTCCATTTTAAGTAAATCAATTATAAAGTTATTCAACACACACCAAAATATCAAAGTTCGAACAAAATAGTATAATTTACCTGAAGGTTACTGCACTCGTAGCTTCAATGTACATCGTCCCTTTTGTTAATCACACCAATCCAACTGGGTTATATTTTACGGCTTCTGATTCTCAACGCTTTTAAAATTTTCTCCACCACCATTCATCTAAAGTTGTTTCAGGGCTTTTCCGGAACTCATCTGTGTATATCTGACCCTTGTTTTGTGGATCCAGACACGTTTATGAACCATTTAATTATTAATACCTCCGAAAAATAGCAAAGAAATTCATACTTCTTTAACCAATATTCGCCAAAACTGCCTACTTTTGTGTATTCATTTGTCGTTGTAAATTTTACTAATTGGTACAGTGATACTAAACTTTATTACCTTGTATCTTCTTTTCTAAGTGCACTAAAGTACATTCATTGTAGCACGTAAAGAACAAACTGTTTTAAATCACCAAAATATACGAGCAAACTTTAAATTATTCTATCAAACTCGGAAAACTAAAAAGCACTGTTTAACGCATTGAATCAAGTCGCAGATCTAAGAGAGCTTGTTCATATTCGCCTGGGTATATATAGAGGTTAGCCTGTCTGTCGGTCTAGTCCCCAAAACGGACAATTCTTCAGAATTTCGCATGCTAGGTTCCCATTCCGCAGCCCGGCATGCGATTTTTACGAAATTTGCACTCGCCCCAGTTAAATCTCAGAAATTTCGACACGGCTCGCAACGTCTGGAAATAACTAACTAAATTTTATACAGAAATGTTATTTTTACCTCTCAATTTTGCCTTTTATTTTCAACCAATCGCAACCCAATGACGTTGCTCCACTCACGCCTTTTACTATATGTGTCTCGATCTCGCGCATATTATCTGTCTCTATCTAACCTGTTCTTAGTGGTGCAAATTGATATTCCTTACTATCGATTATTTCAGTCCACATGGACTGTTATCTGGGTTAAATAACCCCGTATCTAACCTTCCCGTTAATATAAGCGACGGTTTCTCCAACATTCTCTGAAACCATTTGTTATCTGCAAAATTTTCGCCGTACGTGACTTTTAAACTACGCAGGTGTTCAATCGTACTATTAATTCTCAGAGCTTTATTTCATGGTATTTTAATCTTGGATTTTCACAGGCTTTTATGCTTATTATTAATAATGGTTTAATTAACTCCAACTAAAATTGACTTCTACCCTTTCATTTTTAGCGAATACTAATTAAATATTAATTATTATGTGTACACTTTGTTTAATACCGGTTACTTAAAATTGAGTTAATTAATATAAATTTTGCACGTAATTTCTATTTGTTTCTTTACTAGGAATAATTAAATTACACGTAGAGCTTTTTTTAATACTGCTTCTTTTGATATAAAGCGTCTTGTACATGATTTAAATCTCTTATTTTTAATGAAACGAATGAAATTTTATGCTCCACGGTTTTTTAATAACGCGTACCTTTTCCCAAAGCTTCTACACGGTGATTAAAATTCTTTGATGTGATTACTTAATTTTCTACCCTGGTCTAAATATGAGTAATATATATATATATCCACCTCTAGTATGATAGTTCCAGAATCCGAAATCTGGTCGTCTACCTACATCTAATTATCTTTTACCGCTAAGGAAAGATAGGGATGCACTGCTAAAGTCCTGTAGGGTATGCACTAATGTTCTAGGAGATCACAATTATTAATATCACTTTTAAGTCCCGGTGAGAGAAACGGTTTCATTCTATTTTAGCCGTTTCAATAAAAATCATCTTTTATTCGGGCAGTTCACAGTAACTTTTATTGACGCCAACGTCGGGCCACCTCATCCACAGCAATATATATATATATATATATATATATATATATATATATATATTGCTGTGAATTAAAGCTGCCCAAAAATTAGAAGCTAATAAAAGTGCTGTGAATTGTGAATAGCTCTAGAAAATGTGCTCCTTTTATGCTGTGACAATGCCCGTACTAGCTAGCTCAGATGGAATAAAACAGCAAAATTTTAACATTACAATTATAATCAATCTTTTAAATTATTATAATCGCTACATTTAATAACATCTTCAATTAAAAGCTCTTTATCCATAAAATTACTTACGCACAAGCATTAAATTTACCAATGCAATTGATAGCTTAAGTTTAAACACAACCCTTTATAAATACTAAAAAATTTACAGTTTCTCCCATACATTTCTTATATAAGTCACACTATGTACAGAATATTAAAATAAGTTATGGATAATTGTTACAAAAATCTCTCTTACCTCTGAAAAAAAAGTAGCTAATCAGATACCCCTTTTTAATTCTTTGACAATGGTCATACTTATCGAATTCAACCTCAAAACAGGTTTACAATATTCATTTGCAGAAAAATATCTATACGCAAAAATCTTATGCGAGTTAAATTTACCTTAATTAAATCATACACAAATGTCCTTCAAAAGATTTAAACACAGATATAAGTGCGTTTTCAAAATAAATTTTTCAAGCCAAGTCGTTGATCAAATTTCTATCTTCAGTTTGTACCATAATAACTGCATAGGAAAATCAAGTTTCAATTCATTTGTTTATATCGTTATTAACTCCATAATTGCATTTAAGTTTTTATTTCTATAAGATTTTACTTAGGTACGTTTGAATTTATTTTAAAAGGAATTGTTTCAATCAGTATTTAAACATCGATCATGACCTTGTATGCAATTTAAAAATTACAACCCTTACAATTTATAATTACCGACAAAGGGTATCGTCAGCAAGCACATTATAAATAGATCGACCAATCTTGAATAAAATATCGCCAATGAATATCCTGTTTGGATTTTTTCGCGGTTTTATATAATAAAATCTTCAATAGGTCACAGATTCTAGAAGGCTTCCACACCTTTCCTAGATAAAGTAACTTCTACAAAATGTTGTTCATTTTATAGCTGTCATTGCAGTTTATAAGATCATAAAAATTTTAAATGGTGTGGTTTACAGGATGAATGAAACATACTCATCTGTTATCGCTTTTGTTGTAATTTATAGCTATTAAAAACGTCTTATCTTATCTGATTTATAGTCTTTGCCTGTTATTGCGTTCTACGAATTCATTAATTGGTTGGTCCATTCATATTGGATGTTTACGTAGAAAAAATTCACTGTCACCTACAAATTGATTTATAGATTCTTATCATCGCTACCAAATGAAGTTATGGTTAGAAAATTCTCGAATAACAATAACTTCTTTTTAAGGTACTGGATCGATTTTCAAATAGGGCTTTGTTACTCAATAAATTATTGAATGTTACTTAGCATTTACATTTAAATATACGGATTTTTAATTAAGGGATGACTTCTTCAAGTTACACGACGCGTACTGCATTTCAATTCAAATTGTTAGTTTTAAATAGAGAAAGAACGTAAACTAATTTACAGCATACGATTCTGCTAAAATCTTACATGTTGAATGTCGAATCAAATCTTGAATGAATGTTACATATTGCTTGATGGACGAATCGCAAATTACTCCTTCTAATCAAGTTCCGACTTATATATAAAAATTATCTCAATACGTCATTATTCCAGCCTGATCCACTTAGAAAATTAGTCACGGCTGATGTAAGAATTTACAAGAATTTGACGGTTTTAACTATCCAACTAGTATCTAGCTATGATTTATGTATGTAGTAAAACATGCCGTTTATCCTCTTCTAACGTGAGTTAATGGTTGCGTCTCATTCCTTTTTATTGAAATACATAAAGCTATAAAATAATTTTATCTATTTTTATTGCATTTTAATGTTTGCTCGAGTTCCTCCAGCTGGGGTTTATTCAATAATTAATTTATGGAACATTTCTTAGTATTTGATGACGAATTTGTCTATTAATAATGTGTCCAAAATATCTAGAATATAGTTTTAATGGAAAACAAATCAGTTAAAAACGTTAATTGCATTGCTGTTACCTACTTTAGAAATACTTTTAAAATTGTTTCACTCTAGAAACAATAACGCAATGCATATATAAAACTGTTCAAAAGCGAAAATTCCCTATGTGCGAATTATACGAATGTCAAACAAGATTAATCTTAATGTACCAATTTACTAGAAAACCTTATTGACGGATCAATATTATATAGATGTAAAGTAAAATGTCTTATCTGGTAGTAAACATGGCTGTTATATGTAGTAAGTATCTTGATAAATTGTACTCCCTTTGTCCGAAAATAAGTCTCTTTTGAGGAATTTGGTTTTCTTATTTATTAGGAGTAGAAAAATAGAAAAATTGATAAAATCTTTTTTGATAAACATATGTTTATTGTTTGAAATGTGAGCCGACAAAAAAAGACTGAAAATTGAAAAAAGAGAGAAATGATTGCAAAATATAAAACAATGTTGTTGGAAAAGGTAAAGCCTACTATAAAGGAAAAATAGCACAAGGAATTCAAAGATGGAACAATAAATGTGCCACAAGTTACTTTTAAACCACTTATAGCCAATAGGGACACAATTGTGGCCCACACAAGAAATGCAGCTGGATGGGTCTGGTCTATAAACCGTACATCACAACGTCCAAATAGTCCAGACTTGAATTTTTTGGATTTGGGATTTTTTTCATCAATCAATCTTTGCAGCATCAGGATGCATCAAATACAATTGATGATTAATTCATTGTTCAAAAAGCACTTAAGCATTATGAATATACCAAATTTGACAATATTTTTATAACGTTGTGAAATTGTATGGATTGTACAGGAAAATGAAACGAATTATGAAATATCTTATTTGAAAAAAGAAACTAGGAAGTGAATCCAAGTTGCCAATATCTTTAGAATGTTCACATGCAACAACGACAATATTCTGTTAAAATGATTAATTTAAGAAATTATGCAAGTAGTAAAGTTTTGGGTTTTTTTGCAATCGTCAGTGAAACTATAATTTTGTGTTTTCTTTTTTTTTGTTTTTAATGTCTTTCAATCCCTAACCAAGATCCTTAGTGTCGAATTCCATTATTACATTATAATGCAACCCTTATTTTTGAAAAATTTTGTGTGTAAGATGGGATTCCTATATTCAGATAGAGAGAACACAATTAAAATTAAAAATGTTAATAACGATCTGCATATTATGGAGTAAGTGCTTTTTTTTATACTCAGTAGTCACCATCACTAGATCTTCAGTCCTGGAACTGGTTAGACGTGTATCCTCATTGAACGTATTCTGCCTTTCTATTTCTCCTATTTTTTTTTCCACAAATATCTTTATTCCTCTACTATTTCTATAACCTATTTGTTATTAACTTTGTCTGTTCATGTTATCATCCTCATACATCTTAAGGACAACATTCCAAAAGGCTGCTACCGTTTTTCTGTCTGCTTTTCCTACTGCCCGTATTTCATAGGCATACTGTGCTGTGCTCCACACATGTGCTTTCAATAATTTTCTTTTTGTTTTGATGTTTGTTGTCTTTGATCATAGGCGCTGTTTTTTCTTGTTAGATATAGTAGTAGTAGTAGTAGCAGTAGTAGTTTATTTTGTACCCATTCATAATGGTAGTTTACAGTTTTAATACAATTTAGTAACATCTGATTAAAATTTTATACAATATGATTAAAATATATCACAGTCAAATATCACTAAAAACTAATTTGTATACAATGCAAATTCCAATAGTGCTAACCTAATTCATCGCATTATTCAAATCATCCTGTAGAAATTCATCCACTGAGTAATAGCAGCGTTCGCGTAGCAAAGACAACAGACCTGCTTTAAAACCTTTAAATTTTGATGATCTAATACTGTTTGGAAGTTTATTATATAGACTGGGTGCTATGTAAATGAAGGATTTTTTTACTAAAGTAGAAGTGGGAATGGGTATATATATTATCCGCAGAGCGAGTGTTTTGATTATGAAACGTATTGGGAGTGGTGTAGTTGGTTCGGTATCTATAGAATAAAATTAAAGTTGCATATATAAATATTCCAAAATAAGTAAGTATCCCGAGCCTTTTATACAAGGGTTTGCAGTGAGCATTCTTTTCAGCTTTACATATGATTCGAATTGCACGCTTTTGAAGTTTAAAAATAGTTGATGTATTTCCTGAGGTATTACCCCAGAAGGCAATACCATATCTCAATCTTGAATCAAATAAGGTATAGTATACACTTAATGAGGTTGTCTCAGTTAAGTGCCTGGATACAGATTTTATAGCATAGCACGCTGACGTTAGTTTACTGGCAAGACTATTGGTGGGCTGAGACCAGTTCAAACCCTGGTCGATAATCAAGCCCAAATACGGAGTTGAGGTTACAGTATTGAAGAAAAAATCATTTAAAATACCATCAATCAAATCAAATGCTTTGAATGTAATCATGCAAGTCTTTTTAGTATTTATTTGAAGTCTGTTGATTATGAACCAGTTGAACATACATTTAATATCAGCAGAAATATGCTGCTTAATTGTTGTTATTGAACAAGATTCCCAATTCATACTTATATCGTCAGCAAACAAAGTACACTTTGCATATGAAGTTGAATATATAAAATCATTAATAAAAATTAGGAATAAAATAGAGCTCAGTACAGAGCCTTGAGGAACACCTACATGTGATACTTGCTTACTAGAAGTCTGATCAACTTGAATTCGTACAGATTGTGATCAGCCTCCCAAGTATTATTTAAACCAATCGTTTGCAACTCCTCGAACTCCATAAAAGTTCAATTTAGACAAAAGGAAGTCGTGATTAACAGATTCAAATGCCTTATTAATATCTACAAAAAGTGCGGCAGACAATGAATGTTTTTTTATTTAGTGCTGAGTACACAGTGTTCAAGAAATTGTATGAGGCATCTGTTGTTGATTTATTAGCACAAAACCCAAATTGGGCAGATAAAACAATTTTGAATTTGACTACAAAGTTAACAATTCTGTTTTTTACTAATGTTTCGATCAACTTAGAGAACACTGACAGTAATGAAATTGGCCGATAATTGTTCACCTCAAAGCAACCCCCTTTATGTAGCGGAATGACAATAGCGTGTTTGAGGCATTCTGGAAAGATGCCTGATTGGAAAGATTCATTAATCAGATCAGAAAGATATTTAAATATATCAATAGGTAGTTCAACTAATAAATTTGCTGGGATGTTGTCGTCACCTGCACAGTGTTTATTTTTGAGAGATTTCAGCACTTCTATAAGTTCAAACTCTTCAGTAGGGAAGAACATGAAATTGTGAATATTGGATTGCCCATGTTTTTGTAGAAAATCTATTCTTATAGATGTTGGCGTTTTATTGTTTGCTACAAGTTTGGACGCAGCTGTTACAAAATGTTTGTTTAATACTTCGGCTACATTTTCATCTGAACAGTTATGCAATTTAATGTTTTGGCTTGAGAGGCCACCCCCTCCCATAGCTCGGTTCCCTTTTATTGTTTTACAATTATATACCCTATTTCTTCGACATTCAGTGTTTGTGAAGGGGGATAAGCAGCCTGTGGCTGTCAAGTTCCCCCAGTACTTGAACATTTGCCGATTTAATATTTTCTCCAATATATCTTTTTGTACAGTCAACATTAGTTGCAGATATTTCACAACCAACACCTGTAGTTGTTTATAATAATCATCAAATTTATCTGCATTTATTTTTTCGTCATTAGGTTTCCGTCTCAAAAACTGGTTGGACACGTTCCTCCACTTATTTATATTCTGAGCTAGTCTACACAGTTCCCTGAAATTCCCACACAGCCTATATACAACGCGGTTCCTCTTCTATTATTTTCTAATTATATAATCTATTTCGCCGAGATTCAGTGGTATGTGAAGGGAGTTGGCAGCCTGTGGCTGCCAAGATCTCTCAACACTTAGATATATGCTGAATGAATAGTTTTCCAGTAAATCCTTTCACACAATTAACATTATTCGAGACTATTACACAACCAATACCTTTAGTTGCTTATAATAATCATTAGGCTTAAGTACAGTTATTTTTTTGGTCATTATTTTATCCATTTTGGGACTGGTTGGATGCGTACCTCTATTGATTTCTCTTCTGAGCTAGCCTACACATTTCTCTGAAATTCCTACAGCCTACATCTTTCACTATCTGTATACAATAGTCTAACCCAGGTCTACCTCTACCTTTCTTTTTTCGTATCTCTGCTTCTAATATATTCCGCACTATTCCCTCATGTTGTAGTATGTGGCATATCATCTTATCTCTCCTATTTTTTAGCGTTTTACACATATTTCTTTCTTCCCTACCACTTTTAGCAACTCCTTGTTCTTAACTTTGTCTGTTCATGATACGTCTGTAGCACCACATTTCAAAGGTTTCTACCTGTTTCTTGTCCGCTTTTCCTACTGTCCAGTCTCCACAGTCGTAGAGTGCTGTGCTCCACACATGTTTTAAGCAATTTTCTCCTTGTTTCTATGTTTGTCGTCTTTGAACACAGTAGTTGTTTTTTTCCTTGTTAAATGTAGCACGACCTTGTACTAATCTTTGTTTTATATCTTTTACGCTTTTCCCATCTTGCGTTATTTGGCTTCTTAGGTAGCAAAAATACTTAACCTCTTATAAGTTCTTGTTACCTACTTGTATTCTTGTTTTTAATTTATTTTCTTCTCCTTTGCATACTAGTACTTTAATTTTATTTTTGTTATTCATACCGGATCTCTCTGTTATAACTGTTTCCATTTCGTTAAGAGCGGCTTCTAACTCTTCCCTGTAGGGTGTTAATACCGCTATATCATCTGCAAATCTAAGCAAATCAATTTTTTGTCCCTGCACAGTAATTCCAAATGCCGTCCTGCATTTGACAGTGTTTATTTCCTCTTTAATGAGGATAGGACACAACCATGTCTCACCCCTTTCCTGGTGATTACTTCTCTACGTTCCTGCTCTGATTCTATTACTGCTGTTTGCTCTTTGTATAAGCTATGTACTGTTAGTCTATCTCTATAACTGATTCCAATCTTTTTGAGTATTTCAAATTTTTTTTTCATTTTACACTGTTGAATGCTTTTTCCAGATCACGCTTTCCCCGTTTTCTATTGTTTTCTCTATTATCACTCTCAGAGCTAAAATAGCCTCCTGTGTTTCCCTGTTGATCTTCTCCTAGTATTTCTTCAGCTCGTTTTTCCATTTGTCTTTGTACAATTCTAGTTAATATTTTTAACACGTGTGCTGTCACAATTATTGTTCGAAAATTTTCACATTGATCTGCGCCTTTCTTTTTTGATATAGATACTATGATGTTAGGTTTGAAATTTTACAAGTTGGAAGAGATGCTCTGTTACTGCTTGTCCAGCGGCTTTTAGAGTTTCTGCTTGCACCTTATTTGTATCCGGCGCCTTACCATTTTTAAGACCTTTTAATGCTAATTCAAACTCGTCTCTAAGTATAGGATATCCCAAGTTATCATTTTCAATGTCAGATTCTTGTTCTAATGCTGTTAGTTCCTCGCCTGAATATAAATTCCCTATATATTCTTGCCATGTACACACTTTCTCTACAATTTCTATAATGACATTTCCTCCCGCATCCTTTATATTTTTGCTATACCGTTCTATATCCCTAAAATTCATTCTAATTAGTTTGTATGCTTCATCTGTCTTTCCTATTTCCATCTTAGTTTGTACCTCTTTGCACTTTTCATCAATCCATTGTTCCTTAACTTTCCTGCATTTGCGAATAATTTCCCATTTTATGGCATTGTATCTCTGTTTTCCTGTTTTATCTGATCTATTTTTGTATTTTCGTCTTTCTTATATTAAATTCAGGATATCCTTTGTTATCCATGGTTTCTTATTTTCTTTTCGTGTATACCCCAGAATATCTCTGTCCGCCATGTCTAAGTTGGATTTAATGTTATTCCATTCTGTTCCTACTTCCTTAGTATCAGATATTTTCCAGATATTTTTCAGCAATTCATGGGACTTTTTCGAATCTTTCTTGAATATCTTTATCTTTTAGTTAATTAAAGTCAAAGTGCCTTTTTCCGTTTCTTTTTTTCAAATTTTTAAATTTAAGTGTGGCCTTCATATTTACGATGTTGTGGTCAGAGTCTGTATCTGCTTCTGGGTAGCTTCTACAGTCTTTTACATGATTCCTAAACCGTTGTCTCACAAGAATGTAATCTATTTGATATTTTCCTGTATCTTCTGGCATCTTCCACGTGTATCGTCTTCTAGCATGATGTTGAAATAATGTATTTATGATGGTTAAGTTGTTCTTGTCGCAGAATTCTACCAGTCTATTTTCCCTGTCATTTCTCATGCCTAAACCAAATAAACCTACTATCGCTCCTTTCCTACCCTCACCTTCTACTGCATTAAACCCTCCGTAATTATTAAATTTTCATGTTCTTTTATATTTCTTAGTATGTCTTCGATATCTTTGTAGATCGCCTCTACCTCTTCCTCACTGTAGCTAGAGGTTGTATTATTACTGTATTTAGTGGTTGAGTTCAAATCTAACCATGAGTACTCTTTCGTTCTTCTGTAAGTAGTTTTCTACACGTTGTCCTATCTTTTTTGGCATAACTATCCCCACACCCGAATTTCCTTCCTCTGATTCTGTATGAATTACCCTGAAGTCCCCACTCCAAAAATTCCCTGCCTCTGGCCAGCGGACTTCGCTAATTCCTACTATGTCTAGTGCTAACCTATCCATTTCGAGTTTCAGGTTCTGTAGCTTACCTACTTGTTTCATACTTCTGACATTCCACACTCCGACTCGCAGAATGTTCACGGATCTTTTTCTATTCTTTCGGATCACATCCCCGAAGTAGTCCCCTCCCGGAGATCCAAATGGGGGACTATTCTACCTCAGCAATTTTGTACCCCAGAGGATGTCATCATGTTTAACAATTTTTGTACGCAGTGTATTTGGGAGGTAATGTGTTGGTTTCCCATTGCCTTCCACATTGCAGTAGTGTGTCTTAGAATGTCATACTAACCCCTATGGTCTCTGCCACTCTAAGAACCGAAAAAGCCGATGCCCTATTTCGGGGACCTGTCTTAGTCTGGTTCCTTACTAAAGACCTCACTAATTTGGTTAAACCTATAGTTCGGCTCTTTAGCTCATTGAAACGTACAAGCCATTCTACCTGTTCTAGTATTTTAGAACTTTGTCAAGGTGCAGGTTCGTTCAGAATGGAAATATTCCAGGTGAGTGGTTTTACTTTACTTGATTTATTAGTAACTGTATGATTATTATATTATACAATTTTTTACTTTTTGATCGTAGGCGAATCTCTGAAAAGCCGCATAGTTTTAAATTATTAAGTTGAAGATACAGAAGAACCTATTTTGGTGCAAAGTTGTAGCAAACAACTTGTCATATGGCAATAAGCAATGATGGTTTTATGTTTCAGATGGATTTTAAATAATTTGTATTTCAGCCTTTAATAATATATCTTTAGACCACAACTATGAGAATGATGAAAATGAAACAAACTTAGAAAATGTGTATGAAATTACTTTCAATGATATAACTAAAAATGAAATTTCAAAGGACCCAGGCAAGTAGAGGAATACGAAGAAACTGATGTAGCTTTTGATTTCAATGGTGAAGCCGATGAACAAATGTTGACACAGGAGACTGCAATAAGTGATAATATGGAAAATAGTGGTAAGCTTTATTGCTTTATTGTTTAGCAGAATTAAGAGCCACTGATGTTTTAGAGTGCAGTAATACATCTATACCTCATGATGAAGAAGACAGTGAGAATGAAACCCTTGCCTCCTTACAGAGGAAGTTATTTCTAACAGAAGCTGAAAATGGTGATAAAAAATAATTCACATAAGAGAATTGGAGAAGTACTTTGTGAAAAAGAACCCAATGACCAAAATGTTAAACACAAGTTCTGATGGAAAACAAAGCGTGAAAGAAAGTAAATCGAGAATGAGCAATTGCAAGACCAATTATTCTAAAATGGGCACAACCAGGGTGTCTAAATGCTCCAAGCAAATAACGTGTGGTCAGAAATGCAAATGTAATTGTAGTGAACATTTTACAGAGGAAGAACAGATTTCGATTTATAAAAAATACAGGGCCTTAAAGGATTACGTAAGGCAAAAAGATTTCATTTTAAGTAATGTTGATGTTAAATCTCCATAAAAATAAAGACCTAGGAAAGAACCTGAGCAAAGAACGGCAGAATTATTATTATTATTTTGTAAAGAACAAAACCCAAGTCAAAGTCTGTCAGTCTTTTTCCATGAGAACCTTGTGGCTTAATAATGGGCCAATACTTTTATCGGTGCTCTTGATAGTGAATTCGACACGACTTTGAACTTTCCTTTCCGATGTAAAACTTATAAAACTTCATAATTAAACTGGGAAATACGCCAACTCCATCTTTGTAATCTGCCTGACAGGCTTTGTAATTTATGCAACTATAACAGTGAATAATAGTCAGTAATGATTTTAAACTTGGTTCCTTCTATATAAGGATGATTGTTTTTCACACCAAAAATTAGAGCTAGTAACTTCTTTTCTGTGGTGCTATATACTGGGCGGATCGGTGGCGTAGTGGTATGTGTGGGACTACTACGCCCAAGGTCCCGGGTTCGAATCCCTACACGGTCCGCTTGAAAAATGTTAGGCGAGCATTTTTCTCAAAAATACACCCTCGTTTGGATGAGAGGTAAAATGGAGGTCCCGTGTGTGGGTGTGTCAAGCACGTTAACCTTGCTTGAAATAGCAAGGGTTTGGCTTTATTCAAATTTTCCAGGTAAAAAAAACTTGCTTCCTGGCCAATGTAGTATCTTTGGGTAGAGCATTGGAAAAACTCACATGTAAGGTGCTATATACTCTTTCTTGCTCAGTCAAGGACCTGCGTGCACATGCAATCACTTTTTCACTTTCGTCCTCGTCTTGCAGTCAGACTGCACCAAGACCAACTTCTGATGCATTCGTTTGAATTAATCTGTCCTATTTTTTCTGTTTTTCACATACTTCTGTTTTCCCTTACCATTTCTACCTTTTTCTTGTCCGCTAATCCTACTGTTCTGGCTTCACAGCCGTACAGTGCTGTGCTCCACATATATGTTGTAAGCAATTTTTTCCTTATTTCTATATTTGTTGTCTTTGACATAATAACTGCTTTTTCTTGTTAAATGTAGCACGGCCTTGTGCTAATCTCTGTTTTATATCTTTTGCGCTTTTCTCATCTTGCGTTATTTCGCTTCCTAGGTAGCAGAAATCCTTAACCACTTGTAAGTTCTCGTTACCTATTTGTATTCTTTTTTTTGACCTATTTTTCACTCCTTTGCCTACTAGAACTTTAGTTTTATTTTTGTAAATTTTCATACCAAAGAACTGATTCCATTTCATTAAGGGCAGTTTCTAACTTTTCTTTGCCAAATGCTAATATCGCTATATCATCTCCAAATCTAAGCATATCAATCTTTTGTCCCGGCATAGTAATTCCAAATGTCTTCCTGTATTTGACAATATTCATTGCCTCTTCAATGTAAAGAAAAAATTAATGGGGATAAGGCACATCCCTGTCTCACCCCTTTCCTAATGTTTACTTCTCTACATTCCTGCTCTAATTCTATTACTGCTGTTTGCTCTTTGTATAAGCTATGTACTATTTGTCTATCTTTATAACTCATTCAAATCTTTGTGAGTATTTCGAACATTTTTCTTCATTTTACATTGTTGAATGCTTTTTCCAGATCTACAAACCCTATATACACGCTTTCCCCCTTCTCTATTGTTTTCTCCATTATCACCCTCAGAGCTAAAATAGCCTCCCATGTACCTCTATTTCGTCTAAACCCAAATTGTTCTTCCCCCAGTATTTCTTCAGCTCGTTTTTTCATTCGTCTTTGTACAATTCTAGTTAATATTTTCGACACATGTGCTGTCAAACTTATTGTTCAAAAAGTTTCACATCTATCTGTGCCTCTCTTTTTTAGTATAGTTACTATAATGTTACATTTGAAATCTTTGGGTATCTCGCTAAAAATGAAAACGGTTAGGTTTTGGTGTTGTGGTTGAAAAATATTTTTATTTCTGAACTTGGTACTTTTTGTCTTATGTGTCTCCAGGTTTACTAAGGTTAATGCGTGGGTTTATGTGCACATTGTACTTACAGGTGGATGGGGCACTTTGTTTGCTTCATACATGTTTGACTAATTACATTTCCTGAATTTTGGCTTTTGAACTTATGAGGTTGGGTATGAAATTTTTCTGGCTCAAAATTCCTAAAATAAATAAACCGAATTGTGGTAAAGTGAAATGATGCGCTATCCGATTATATATAAATATCCAAAAATATCTAATTATAATCGGTAATTGAATAATTAAATTATACTCTTTGTCGTTTTAAATGTGCAGCAAATCTTCTTAAATATTGCACCTTTGCAGCTATTCATTCACCTAGAGATATTTTTGTTGCAGTATATCTTTGTCGTGGTTTTTTCTCTAAAATTTGAATTGAAATTCATTATTAGCTTTTAACTCTTTTGTACCTCTATAGTAGGGGATAAAGAATACTACTATAGTAAGCCTGCTTATCGTAAAAGGCGATTAAAAGGCGCAGCAAGGGGCAGCAGCCTTGCTGGCTAAAAAATATTGGAGGAGAGTCGGTTGATTTTGGGCGATCCTCAATAATTTACAAGGTTGTTGGGGGTTGGCCGTGACGGATACGGCTTTTTGCTAAAATCTTTAAAAACTGTGATGTGGAAAGATATGGGTCCCTACCATAATATATTCCCGGGTATGCGTGGCCTAAAACACAAACTATGTATGATGGAGAGCTCACAAGTAAAATTCTTGTCCGGAAGTAAAATACCCCCTCATTCGGATCTCCGGAAGGGCGTACTTGGGGCTCGTCATCGTAAGGATTTAAAACAACAGTTCGATTTAGTGATAGGGACTTGGAATGTAAGGTCATTACTTAGAGTAGATAAGTTAACGAATTTATTAGTCGAAATGAGAAAAGAAAAGAGGGACATTTTAGGTATTAGCGAGGTGAAATGGCCAGATAGTAATGACTTTTGGAAAGATAATTATAGAATAATTACAACTTCTTCAACTAATGGACAGGCAGGGGTAGGAATAGTGTTAGGTAAGAGATTAGGATGTAAAGTTAAAGAGTACTTACAATTTAGTGATAGAATAATTATGGATAGATTGAGTACGAAACCCACAGACACTGTTTTAGTACAGGTTTACCTGCCAACAACTCAGTACAAGGATGAGGAAGTAGAAAAGGTATACGAGGATATAAATAGTATAGTGAGAAAAGTAAAAGGAGATGAGAATTTAATAGTTATGAGCGATTTTAATGCGTTAGTGGGAGAAGCTAGTGAGGGAAAAATGGTAGGAAAATTTGGGCATGGTAGACGAAATGATAGAGGAGAAAGAATAGTTGAGTTTTGCCAGAAACATTGAATAGTAACTGCAAACACCCTATTCGAACAACATGTTAAAAGAAGATATACATGGAAAACGCCTGGTGATAGGACTAGATACCAAATAGATTATATATTAGTTAAACAAAGATTTAGAAACCAAGTTAAAAGCTGTCGTAGTTATCCAGGGCTGACATAGATAGCGATCATAACTTAGTTAAAATGAAGTGTAAGCTTAAATTCAAAAAATTAAAAAAGGAATAAAAAGAGGGATGAGATCTAGGTAAGCTTAATGATAGTAAGGTAAAAGAGGAATATAAACAAGTATTAGATAATAAGATCAAAGAGATAGCTATAGGAGGGAACATAGAAAATAGATGGAGAGAAATAAAAGGGCTATACATGATACAGCAACACAGACTATAGGTAAGAAAAAGTAGAAGAAAGAAAACCCTGGGTAACAAAAGAGATATTAGATTTAATAGAGAATAGAAGAAAGCTTAAACCTCTCAGCGAATTGGATAGTGAAAGTAAGCAAAAATTTAATAGAGTTAGAAATAAGATAGTACATGAGTGTAGAAAAGCTAGAAATAAATGGACGGAGAAGAATTGTAAGGGAATACAAGATGATTTGATAGTAGGTAAGACAGATAGGGCTTACAAGGCAGTTAAAAAGTTTTTCGGGGAAGATAGGAAAAAATATAATAGTATTAAAGATGAGAATAATGAGCTTCTAATAAATAAAGTTGAGGTAGCAGATAGATAAAAAAGATATTTAGAAGATTTATATAAGGGGGACGATATAGATGGGTTAGAGAACGATCAAGAAGAGGATGTAGAAATAGGGTTCTCAATATTAAGAGAGAAATTTGATAGAGCTGTAAGGGATCTTAAACTAAATAAAGCGCCGGGGATAGACGATATACTTGCAAAATTAATAAAATATGCAAGTCAGAAAACTTTAGACGGACTATATGAACTAGTAAAAATAATATATGACAGAGGTGAGGTCCCAATAGATTTCGAAAAAAATATTATTATCCCAATTCTAAAAAAGTCAGGAGCTGGTAGGTGTGACAATTTTAGAACAATTAGTTTAACTTCCCACGCTTCCAAAATACTAATAATAATAATTGAAAATAGAGTAGAAGCTTTGACCGAGAAATGTTTAGGCGAATACCAATATGGTTTTCGTAAAGACAGAGGGACTAGAGAACCGATACTAATGATTAGGGTAATTATCGAAAAAAGATTACAAAAAAATAAAAACTCATTTCGTGTTTGTAGATTTAAAAAAAGCATTTGATAGGGTTAATTGGATTATTATGTTCAGGGTTTTGCGAAAAATAGGAATCTCTCATAGGGATAGAAAACGTATTTACAGTCTATATAAAAACCAAAGCATAGTAATTAGATTTGATGAAATAGAAAAGGAAGCTAAGATTAGAAACAGTGTTAGAGAGGGCTGTATACTATCTTTTTTGATTTTTAATGTTTATATTGAGGAAGCTTTAAACTTAGCTAGAGAGAGAAAAGAGATAGGTATTAGTGTACAGGGACAGAAAATAGACATGTTACGTTTTACAGATGATATAGCCATTATAGCAGAGTCTAGAAAAGAGTTAGGAGAGTTTTTAAATATTTTAGATGAGATACTACAGAGTAACTATAGTATGAGAATTAACTCAGGAAAGACAAAGATAATGACAAGTGAGTTACAGCCTAATTCTAAACGAAAATTAAAAATAGTTAATACCGAGTTAGAGGAGGTAGATGAATTTTGCTCTTAGGTAGTATAATTACAAAGGACGGACGTAGCAGAAGGGATATAGTAGTTAGAATAGCTCAAGTTAGAAAAATGTTTTTTTTTAAAAAGACTTACTAATAGCTAATAGCATTAGTTTAGATAATAGAAAAAGTTTCTTAAAGTCGTACGTATGAAGCGTTCTACTATATGGTAGTGAGACTTAGACAATTAAAGAGGTAGATAGAAAAAGATAGAAGCTTTTAAAACTTGGTGTTATAGGAGAATGTTAAAGATTAGTTGGACAGATAGAGTAACAAATGAGGAAATTTATAGAAGGATAGGTGAAGAACCCTGTATGTGGAAACAATTAAAGGTCAGGAGAGATAGAATGATAGGGCACCAGTTAAGACATGAGGGACTATTTAGTAAAGTCTTAGATTATAGACTACCAAATAAAAATAGAGTAGGAACGCCTAGACAAAGCTATATTAGTCAAATTATTAGAGATTTAGGTTGTGAAGGTGAAGGATATATAGAACTTTTTAGACTAGCTCAGAATAGAAAAGAATTTAGAGCTGCATCAAACCGACCTTAAGTAAGTTCAAAAAGAAACAAAAAAAAATAAATAAATAAAAATCAGTTATCTAAATGTCACCATGACATAACTCACAATTAGTTAGTGGTCTGGCATGTTGGCAGCGTTTCGCTGCTTTAGCCTTACCATAACATATAATTTAACACTTTTTCTTTTTTGGAAGGGATAACCAGGTAATATTTTATTTCCTTATAAATGCGAATCATGTAAACATGTTGGAGTTCTTTAACAACCATCAGGTAGCTAATATTTATGTAGTGCCAGGTAGATAGGAAAAAATTAGAAGAGTATAGGAAGATCTAGACCTAGCTATATTAGTCAAATTATTAGAAATTTAAGCTGTGAAGGGTATATAGAACTTTTTAGATTAGCACAAAATAGAAAAGAAGTTAGATTTGTATCCCTTTGCATTTTTTATCAATCTATTATTCTTTAGCTTTCTTGCATATACGAATAATATCCCATTTTATGGCTTTGTATCTCTGTTCTCCTGTTTTGTCTGATTTTTTTTCTATTAAATTCAGGATATCCTTTGTTATCCATGGTTTCATATTTTCTTGTTGAGTATACCCCAGAATATCTCTGGCCGCAAGTCTATGCTGGATTTAATGTTATTCCATTCTATTTCTACTTCTTTAGTATAAGAAATTTTCCCGATATTATTTCAGCAATTCATTCAATTTTTTTCAAATCTTTCGTGGATATCTTTATCTTTTAGATTCTCAAAGTCAAAGTGCCTTTTTCTGTTTTTTTTTCAAATTCTTAATTTTAAGAGCTGCCTTGATAATTACGATGTTGTGGTCAGTGGGTATATCTGCTTCTGGATAGCTTCTACAGTCTTTTATTTGATTCCTAAACCGTTGTCTAACAAGAATGTAATCTATTTGTTATCTTCCTATATCACCTGGCATCTTCCACATATATCGTCTTCAAGCATGATGTTGAAATAATGTGATTGTGACGATTAAATTATTCGTGTCATAAAATTCTATTAGCCTATTTCCCCTGTCGTTTCTCGTGCTTAAACCAAATAAACCTACTACCGCTTCTTCTTTACCCTCACCTACCACTGCATTAAAATCCCCCATAATTATTATATTTTCATGTCCTTTTAGGTATCTTAATATGTCTTTGATATCTTTGTAGATCGCTTCTGCCTCTTTGTCACTGTAGCTAGAGGTGGGCATGTATACTTGTATTACTACTGTATTTACAGGTTTAGACTCTAATCTAACCATGAGTACTCTTTCTTTTATTTGTAAGTAATTTTCTACACGTTGTTCTATCTTTTTACGCATAACTATCCCCATGCCCGAATTCCCTTCCTACGATCCTGTATGAATTACCTTAAAGTCTCCACTCCAAAAATCCCCCGCCACTGGCCTCGGTTTTTCGCTGATCCCTACTATGTCTATCGCTAACATATCCTTTTCAATATTCAAGTTTTCTAGCTTACCTACTTGCTTCATACTTTTGATATTCCACGCTTCGACTTTAGAATGTTCACGACCCTTTTATTCTTTCCGATCATACCCCCCAAAGTAGTCCCCTCCATTAGATCGAATTGGGGACTATTTTAGCTCCGGAATTTTTTACTCCAGATGATGCCATCATCTTTAATAACGATTTAAGTACGCCTGTGTACTTGGGAGGTAATGTGGTGGTTTTCCGTTGCCTTTGACATCGCAGTAGTGTATCCTAGATTGCCATACCGACCCCTATGGTTTCTGCCACTCTAAATACCGAAAAGCTGCTTCCCTCATTCGGGGACCTGTTTTTGTCTGGTTCCTCACTTAAGTCCCTACTGCTTTAGTTGGACCTGTAGTTTGGCTCTTTAGATCACTGGAACGCGCAAGTCATTCAACCGTTCTAGTTATCTAAAACTTCTTCGAGGTGCAGGTTAATTCAAAATAGAAATTTTGAGATATAGTGAAATAAAATTACTGGATCAATTTAATAATGATGTGCACATATTAAGTAATCATTTGTAAATTTTTGTTTTCTATTACTGAAAAATTAAGAGAATAGAATAGAATTTTGGTTATGTTCTTTGATTATTATTTTTTCGAATAAGATAATATTTGGTTCATGCTATCTATGAAATTTAATGGCGATATTTAATACACTGCACAAACAGTGCTAGGTCTTGATTTTATTTGGTTAAGAAGTAGCAGTGAATCTTTATCAACTATAACCTGGAAGTAGGGGAGTATTTCATAAGGTTGCATTCATGCAAAATATTTGTACAGCGGTATATGGCTTAGGTTTCCGCATTCTACTTATACAAATAGGCTGATATTAGTCATTAGTTGTATTCAAATATTTGGTGGCGCCATATTTACGTTGTTTTTGGTTGTAGTTCAACCCCGACCCAAGCTCATAATCTACCCAGAGGAAATTACTCTACTAACCGCTTTGCCTTTAGAGGTTTCCTTACTCATAAGCCGTTTTACATTCAACATTACCTCGGGCTTGTCGTCGCAACAGAAAATCGTTTTAGTTACCCTTGCGCCTGTCTTATATTACATTATCCCAAGGTAATTGGCTACACTATAATCAACTTACCGATAGCGGAACTAGAATAAAAAACCGGGACTTTTATTTATTTGAGTTGGCACAAATCTACATATGAAATCGTCATGCCCAAACGATGAGATCACCAGCGCACCAACGTAATACATTATTAATCAAAACAAATGAATCATGAAACTAATAACTTAGATGGAAATTACAATGATAGCATCATCTCTAGCCTTTAAAAACCGACATAATAAATTTGACAACCTTTGAGTGTGAACCATAATTGATACAAAATAATTTTACCAGAGATCAAAATTGTAGTAACCTAAAAATTATATTTCTTAAAGAAAATAACCTAACTCTATTGGTGAGATTTACTAATACAAACTATTAAAATGATTATAAGTATTTCAAAGGAACGTCATACTTTTTTGAAAAGTTACTTTTTACTTCGACGATTTACGAGCTTGTAACAGCTTTTTTTCTGTTTATGAAGATAGTAGTCTTTCAAAATTGAAGTCGTAAAGTTATACTTACTTACCTTGATTATGTTTCTGGAGTTCAAGTTCGATTTCTTCCTGCGCCGCTTGTTATAAGTCATTTTATTTTCACTTGGTGACTTTTGATTAATTTTTTTCTTGTTTTTCATACTTTATTTTAAAATAAAAACTAACAATATTGTATGGTTTCACGAGTACGCGCCTAATTAAACTAAAGCTATGTGTTTTAGTTGATGTAATATCATATGCTAATACTCATACGCCCATCAAATAACTTCGTCTGCAATTCACCTGATAACAAGTATATAGAATCAACTAACTAAAAACCAGCAATTTTATTAGTAATTTCATTTGTTGATGCCGGAAGTTACAATTACTCGCGGCTATTTAACAGATCTTTGTATAACAGCGTAAAATTTCAGTTATTTATTGTTTGTATAATACGGATTTTCAGAAAAAAAAGCAGCGTAGTTTCTACTGACCTGAAATTACCAGCCAAAAATTAGCAACTATCTGTCTGAAATCAACGTGGGGCGTATGAGAAATCAAAAATTTTAAATACGACGAATGGTAGAAAATTTAAACCCTTCAAATATCTTTCGATGATTATAAGAAAAAATACAATTAGGGTCAAACGGGGTTAATATGATTCAGCAAATAAATGGGAAAATAAATAAATAAATGGCCGAATTCCTACTTAACATTGGCGGACCTTCTAAGAAGGTACTACACCCAATGCTAATTAAGGATATTGGTCTACTAAAACTAATACGTTTCTAACTACTTGATAATGAATAATTTTGCCTGGTATGGGGAAAGTAATTCGAGCATAAAAAACGAAAATCAATATAAATTGTTGGTTATTTTGCAAAAAGAAAAGCTCGTGACCGGTTTCACTGTTCTTGCAGATCGTCAGATGGACGCATCTCTTTTTGCAAAACCGCCAACTAAGTTCTGGGATTATACACAAATCTAGGTGTATTTATAATACAAACAGTTTATCATGCGCCCTCTATACTCGAACGTAAGCAACTAACCATCAGTAACTTTTACGTTAGAGGGCGTATGAGAAACTGTTTGTATTATAAATACACCTTGATTTGTGTATAATCCCAGAACTTAGTTGGTTGTTTTGCAAAAAGAGATGCGTCCGTTTGATGATCTGCAAAAACAATGAAACCGGTCACGGGCTTTGCTTTTTGCAAAATAACCAACAATTTATATTGATTTTCGTTTTCTATGCTCGAATTACTTTCCCCATGCCAGGCAAAATTATTCATTATAAAATAAATGTGGCTAATGTGATACACCTAAAAAATAATTCTAATAAATGTCAAACTTTACGAAAAATGATACATTATATAGTAGGAAATATATTATATTTTTGTTGGTCGTACAACTAGCACCAGATCGATACACTATTTAGGCATAAAAAATTAGAAACCGAATCGATCTTTTTTTGTCAAAAACTTTTCCATTTACGGTGCAAACTTTTGATGTAATTTTTTTACTTGTTCAAGTTGTTACATGCCAAAAATTGGCATTGCACACTTTTTAATTTGTGAGTAAATTTGCGCCAATATTTTAAAAATAGACTTGTGCATTTACGTGACTTCGGACAGATGCGTCGGCGCAGGAGAATGTGCAGACGTGGTGTGATGAAGTAAGTGCGCGTTTTCCGACACGTCAGGGACTCGCCAACGAGACCTCGAACAGCGAGGTTTATCCGTGTTGTCCTTTTTGTCTTTTCTCTTAGAATGTAGGTTCCTCTATCGTACCTCTTATCGTTCCTTACCTGGTTGATCTTTATCGTATCGCTACAGAAGAGGGAAGACAAAGCAATCTGGCCTCAACGAGGGCGTAGCCCGACCCACGCCCAAAAAGAAGATGAGTATGGCTCCTGCGCAAGGATAATCGCAAAATCTCTGAGAGTTCCACATTTTAAGTGAGTACATTTTATCTTTTCCTTTATGACGTCTCTTGTATCTCAATAAACATTTTTGGTATGTGATATAATTTGAGACGCAATTCTGACGTAATATCTTATTGTGCAATATTATGTACGCTTTAGTAGGTATTACCAACTATTGTAGTGGCTCTCAACACGCGCGCGCGGGACTTTAACGGTTATACCTTAGACTATATCAGTGGCGCCTGAACGTTTTTTGTTGAAAAATTTGTTTTCACGTTTTATTTATCTTATAAGGGTTACTTTTGAATATATTTGTAGCAATTGGGTTTTTGTTCACTCAAATAATAATAAATAATAATTTTTAAAATTTTTAATTACTTTTAAATAGAAAAAAATATAATCTGGCAACATTGCAATGTGGCAACATCTATTGCAGGTTGAAATGACATTAAATACAGCTGATGTGTCAATCTGAGATTTAAGCAGCCATGTTTGAGTAGTGTTTTGTTTACCTTCCTTATAACGTATTTCTAACTAAATTAATTGACATTTTCCCTTATAAAAATAGTGTGTTTGTATTCTGAGTTCTCTTAAATTACCTAATCTAATTTAGCATAAATCTGAAGCATATACCTTTCAAAAGTGTCTAGTAAATTACATAACCTCACTTTAATCATGTGCTTTTGGATTACATAATTCTGTCTGTAAGTATTTTTAGCCATAAATACCTCTATTTACCATTCATTATGATTAAAAAATATCTCTTAAAATGACACTGAGTTTAGTTAAAATAATTATTTTACTTCTGAAATTTTTCTTAGTTTATTCTAACTTGTTTTTGGGTTAACTTTTTAAAAAACCGTTGTTTAGATAACTTATATACTATCTTACCTTACTATGAATCTAAAGTGTTCCCTTAACAATCTAAATAATCAACTATAAGTTACGAATTCTTTCTTAAAAAAAAATTGCTTTTAAATATAGCTTACGCAATTAACTGAGTTTTTAGTAAACCTTTTACCTTCTAAAACACTATAGTAAACTTGATTTCGTTATATCTGCTTCCTTAAATATTACAATAATGAGCTTGATGATAATGTTTTGCATTTAACTTTATTTACTATCCCCTTTCGCTACGATGGTTGTTGATAAATTCTCTCAATATAAAAGGAATATTTTAATAATTTGAAATACTGTTTTTTTTCTATACATGTTTCGTAGAATATTGCTTTTGTGTAGCGAGTATGATTTTGTTTTGATAGCATATTTTTTTAGATATATCGATATTGCAACGCAGCATTTTAAAATCTATTTGGTCTAGGCGAGATTTTTTGTCGAAGTTGGTCGCTCAGCAGTATGTTAGTCTAGACGAGACTCATCAAGAGTTGGTCGCTCAGCATTACATAAGTCTAGACGAGACTCGGGGTAAGTTTGTCGCTCCAGCAATTTTTAAATAATTTTTTTGAGAATGATGTTGAAGTTTTTCTTTATTAGTCTAGGTGAAGCTCAAAGGAGGGCTCGTCATCCTAGCAATTATATGCGTTGGTCTATTCCATGCGTTTTTCTTCTGAATTATTACAGTCGCCCACCTTATCTTTTATTATTATTTGTTTTCTTTTTCTATTAAGTTACCATAACATATAAACATTTTTTTGTTGTTTTTTATTGAACTTCGTGGTGAGGTGTTATCGCTTTTTATTGATATCTTATCGAATTCTCGGTTATTTTAGCATATTGGGACAGTGTGCCTGTATTTAACTGCTTATATTTAGGTATTCTTGTGTGTTTATGGCGGTAACGTTTTTAAAAAATTACCTTGCAACAGTTGGTTTTTTGTGTGAAGGTATCTGTAGTGATACTTTTAAGTTGTTGTTTTAATTTTTGTACGATTTTCTTATCGTAGTGGATGCACTCGTTAGGAAAATGATTGTACTAGTTCTCATTAAGAGTCTAGTAATTTTTTAACTTATGACGTATCTTAACTTGTCTGATTAATATAGCAGGTGGTCCTTCAGACCGACCTGTGTTTAATAGGGACAACTCTCTACTTTCTCTTGGACGCTTGTCCAAAAACTCTACTTTTTTTATCCTGCTGTCTCCGTTTCTGCCTTATCTTTCATTCAGTAGACCTGTTCTTGTGCCGGAATTTTTCCCTCACTCCGGGCTACTGACTACATTGGCCGGTTGAGTAGTGCTTTTCTATCCACCTTTTCTGTCTCTTTTGCTCAATGCGAGCCCTTTCTCTATTCTCTTCTACCTGGAAGTGTCTCCTATGCGTTCCAAAATGCCACCTCCCCCTTTTTACCTTTTCTATATCTCTACTGCCTTTTCATTTCCGTTAGTCACCGTGTGGTTGCGCGAGAGGTTTTCACAGACACCCGGACCACGTCTCTGTCAATTTTTCGGGAAGTCATGCAGTGCCGCTGTCAGCGCACATGGCCGCTGACATGCATGTATGTATGAGTGTGTGAATGTGTGAGTGTATGCACAAATGTATGGATATCGTACCGATATCATTTAACGCCGGGTGCAGGAATGCACCCAAATGCTTTTTCCGGTCCCTCGTACCGTTTTTTATAAACGGGCCTGCTTCACAGGTCGTTCCTGCGTTACGGCTTCAAGGAGCCACTCTATCTTATATCTTTGGGATGGATAACAAAACGGCTTGATGAGCTGGGGAATTCTACGCTATATCTTTAATGTATGTAGTCGTAGCGTGCTGGAACGTTTCGGATCCATCTATTGTTATCTAATTTTATCTTAATATCGTTATTTTACCTATTATCTTTGATAATAACTTGAGTTAAATACCTTTATCTTATTTATTATCTTTGATAATAACTTGAGATTTTTGCCTTATCTTTTTTATCTTCCTAACGTTTGGTATTTACGATCAGACGTAGGAATTATTTTTTGAATATTGAATGAAGAAGCTAACCTGATGGTAGCCATGTAATTTGTTAGATTAGTAATGTAAGAAATTAGTAAGATGGTACTGTTGGTAAATTTGTTGATTCACAACCATGTCATGAACAAATTTTGATGTGTATTGTTTATTAAACCAGAGTAGCAGTATATAAAAATTTACTAAAGTGCAGAGTAACTTGCTCTTTTGGACATTTTGAAATTTGGGCATTTTCTTGCCGAAGTAGAAACAGTTTAGATGCAATGCTTATGTGCGTATGCACATAGAAAACTGTAATGTTAGCTTTAGTATAGTATATATGTTAGGCGACTTGTCGCATTTGTTCTAATTTTAGTAGTGTTTTATGCTCTCCGACAAATTTGTGCTGTCGATTATAACTGCGCCACATTAAAGACTCGTGTGTGCATCTATAAATGTAGTTTATAAACAATGGGGCTACACATTCCGTTTCCTGGTAAATCGTAAAACGTGTTATCGGTTGAAAAAACCAGGTGGCGCCTAAAATAAACATTTTGTAGAATTTAAATTAGGGTATAAGTAGGTTAGTTAGGATTTAGATTTTAAGCTTTTGCCGTGCTAACAGTCATTTTCTTTTTTTAAGATTTTTTTTCTTTTATGGCTTTGTCGCGATTGATACATACCAAAAATTTTTAATTTGTGAGTGAATTCGCGCCAATATTTTAAAAATAGACTTATGCATTTTCGTGACTTCGGACAGTTGCGTGGGCGCAAGAGAATGCGCAGACGCGGAGTGATGAAGTAAGTGCGCGTTTTCCGGTACGTCGGGGACTCGCCAACCAGACGTCGAACAGTGAGGTTTATCGGTGTCGTCCTTTTTGTCTTTTCTCTTAGAATGTAGGTTCCTCTATCGTACCTCTTACCGTTCCTTACCTGGTTGATCCTTATCGTATCGCTACAGAAAGAAGGGAAGACAAAGCAATCTGGCTTCAACGAGGGCGTAGCCCGACCCACGCCCAAAAAGAAGATGAGTATGGCTCCTGCGCAAGGATAATCGCAAAATTGCTGAGAGTTCCACATTTTAAGTGAGTACATTTTATCTTTTTCTTTATGGCGCCTCTGGTATCACAATAAACATTTTTGGTATGTGATACAATTTGATGTAATTTTTTTATTTGTTCAAGTTGTTACATGCCAAAAATTGGCATTGCACACTTTTTTATTTGTGAGTAAATTCGCGCCAATATTTTAAAAATAGACTTGTGCATTTCCGTGACTTCGGACAGTTGCGTCGGCGCAAGAGAATACGCAGACGTGGTGTGATGAAGTAAGTGCGCGTTTTCCGACACGTCAGGGACTCGCCAACGAGACGTCGTACAGTGAGGTTTATCGGTGTTGTCCTTTTTGTCTTTTCTCTTAGAATGTAGGTTCCTCTATTGTACCTCTTATCGTTCCTTACCTGGTTGATCCTTATCGTATCGCTACAGAAAGAAGAGGGAAGACAAAGCAATCTGGCTTTAACGAGGCCCGACCCACGCCCAAAATGAAAATGAGTATGGCTCCTGCGCAAGGATAATCGCGGAGAGTTCCACATTTTAAGTGAGTACATTTTATCTTTTTCTTTATGGCGCCTCTGGTATCACAATAAACATTTTTGGTATGTGATACAATTTGAGACGAAATTATGACATAATATCTTATTGTGCAATATTATGCGTGCTTTAGTAGGTATTGCCAACTATCGTAGTGGCTTTCAACACGCGCGCGCGGGACTTTAACGGTTATACCTTAGACTATATCAAAATAGGAATTTTCGATGAGCGATCCTCGTTCAAAAAAACTAATCTATTTTTTAGGCAGAAAGATTTTAAAAAACATCAACTCTGCTTTCACACCTACTTGCACATGTTAATGGGGCTAATATGATACGATTGGCAGGATTATTTCGATACACTAAAATTGACACCATACCTACTTAAAAAGTAATTGTACTGATACTTTTTTGTTGTTTTAAACCATAAGTTTTATTTTTTACAGTTTGAATAACCAAAGGTACATTGCGATTTATTCGATGTTTTTATGTTGCAGGCTGTAAGATACCTAACCTAACCGAAACTAATCTGCAGCTTATGTGTTAGTTCATGTTTGGTGAGATACGTGAGTTGTGCGAAGTGTAAATAAAATTAATTGTACGTTTGTAAAAGTATAATAGGAGTGCGTGAATACTAAAGTAAAGGAACAAAAACTACATCCATAGACCTTATTTGATAAACTACAAATATGATTACCGAAGGGAAATCTCTGCAAGCTTTACTGAAAGAGTTTTATATTGAGAAAATGTTTTTATGCAGGAACATCAAGAAATAAAACAGCATAGATCACAACGAAAAAACCTCTAAAAAGTCTGTAGAATACAAGAAAGCTATTCCAGAACAAATTGAAATAATATTGGCTGACATTTAAAAATGATGGCGAAAATGATTTTGTATAATGCTAGAGTTTTTAATACTGTTACTTATGTTATTCAACATTTAACTCGCATGACGTTGGTTGCGTGTAACTCGAATTCGAATTATATCTTAAGGTAAAAGCCTGAACCTCTATTGGTCTTTTTTATTATCCGTGGTTTTTATAAGCTTCAATTTTTCAGAGTAAGGTATGCTATTTTTCGTTCTCACGGAGTAGTGCGTCCAGCTGTATTTTAGAGGTATATGTCGTAATATTTATGTAAGCGGCAATCTTGTTCTTATATTCTTGAAAGCGACGCGAGTCATGTATCCCCCAATTGATGTATGTATAGTCTTTGCAATTTCTAAATAGACCTGCGTCATCCATGTTAGTGACGTCACATACTGGCGACGTTGTCATTATCAAAAACTGTTACCACGTGAATATAATGACGCTATCGGTAGCATACGGCCATTGAAAATGACCGGACGGGCACTAACACTAATAGCCAGCCGAGATGATTTAGAACAGTGGTAGGACTTTAAACGCATATTAATTGCATATTTTAAAGACTAACGTAACCTAAAATTCCTAGTACGCGACTTAATAAACCTTAGAATGGAAAATAACCAATCACCGTACCAATTCGAAATGAAATGCCAAGATGTAAGAAGTTTAAACTTAACGAAATTAAAAATTGAAGATCCCGAGCAAAATATCAGATTTTTAAAAACAAAAATGTATGACAAAATGGCATTAGACACATACCTAAATGCACTACCAGAACGACTATCAGTCAAAATCAGATTCCAACGTCCCCAGAACTTAGAGGAAGCCATGAACATGATAATAGAAGAAGAAAATGTAATGTATTACTAAAACAGACTGTACATCCCCAACGCAAATAAAAGTTATTCACCAATAAAAACTATACAAACTGCGAGACAAACAACCACCCAACCAAAATTTACACCATTCAATGCACAAACAAACCAACCGCGAAGTAATAACTTGAATTTTAATAATCAATATAAACAATTTCGAAAACCAACGTTTAACCCAAATTTTACGAAACCCGCATTCATACCAAGATTCCACCAAAATATGAACCAACAAAGATCAGCATTCAGCGCGAACCCTACTAGAAATACCCCAATGACAAATAACAATAATAGCAACCCTAACAGTTATTTTAAACACACACCTATTGATACCTCATCTGGTAACACCAGACCAAATACAACATCCGACCAAACTCACATCAAAAACGCAATCAGAAGAACTATTTCATCAAGAAGTAGACAAATTTGATAATGATTAGAAAAATTACATTCACCCCAGTACAAACAATGAACCAAACAATTCCGAAAATTACGAACGTGACGAACCATGCGAAAATTACGACGACGAGGAAATCGCGTGCTCAAATTTTTAGATAGACCGATTTATAAACGACCAAACCTAATAAATTTAAATAACATAAATCACTTAGTACTACCCTATATAGAAATATCCCATGCCGTAATTAGCTTCCGAACCGTAAAGAAACATTATTTAGACTATGTAGAGAGAGAACCATTTAAACGACCATCAAACGACCCTACACCAATTTTTAGCTAGTATAGAAAAGACTACTACACTAACATTTCTTCAGTTTGCTACGTACAATGATGTAGCCGGAAGAAAACATAAATGTACCAGGCTAACTACCAATGCGGAGAGGGGTGGGGTTCCTAGCAACACAAAAATAATACATCTCCAACGATTTTCTATTTACAAAAAACACACAATTACAGAAATTTCTAACGAAACAGTAAAACAAAAATTCAATAAGGTTACTATGTAATAAAGCAATTCTACTCTATGGACAAATTCACTCATTGTTCCACGAAGTGCGCAATTCGTAGCTAACAGGCAATAAATCTAATCAGTAACAACAAAATAACGCTGATACTTTTGTATATGGGGATGGTTAATTAAAAGCAAACCTTAAATTTAGAAACCTTTCTCGTAAGGGTTTTACCATAAGAAACATTGGCTATAAATCTAATCAGTAACACAAAAAATATTAGTAATGCTGATACTTTCGTGTAAGCGGATGGTTAATTAAAAGCAAACATTAAATTTAAGAACTTCTCCAGTAAGGATTTGACCAGAACAAACATTAGCGTATTTACTTTCAAATTGGGTTTAGCAATACTAGCGTACATAATTTCAAATTGGGTTTATCCCAGCGTATGTTCGAAAAAGAAAACAGTCACATACCTGTGTCGGGATACTTTTTTGGTCAGCCCTCGGAAGCGAATTGACACAGCATCGAAGCGGTAGTTAGCAACAATCATGTTACTATCATAATTGTAACGGCAGTCTACATGCCCAAGCAGTTGATTGACATAAAGAATAATCGGGCTACGGAACAAGCAAATTAGCCTCCAGCTAAGAGCTAAAAAAAAATTTTACTAATATTAACGACTCAGGAGCGTTTACCGATACACAAAAAAGATCTACACATTTGATAGAGCAGAAACGTGTATCGCTCTTGGAATAACAGAACGAGTAGTTTTTACTAGTGCATCAATGCACACGCTCTAGAATCAAAATTCAAAATAATACGAGCTCGCAAAGCAAACATTCTAGCTTATCGAAACGCGATAACTGGAAAACCCGGCTTATATCGGATAGTGCGCGAGCATTATTTCAACAAGTCGTTACTTTGGCACCATCGAGAAAACTCATAATACGCAGTCGTAATGTTTAACAAATTGAAAGTTACTTGAAAACAGGATACTAACCATTCGATTGTAGCATAAACTTGTTGTTTCGAAATAACTAAGTTCAACATAACAATTTGTAGAAAGCGTATTTATTATTACTTATGAATTAACGATTTTATTGAACAGTAGACATGGAATTGAGACGAACGGATAATTAATTAGCAACGGACAGGGTTATTTTAAGTTTACTAAATTAATTTTCGTTTTTAACGCCAAAGGAGTTTGAGCTGAAAATTAGTGTAATTAACTTATGCGGAAAATAAACGTAACAAGTTGTCATGTGTGGTATATCTGGGTAACAGTTGACATCCCGTCAAATTCAATGCTGGTGATCTGGATACTTATATGTCACCTATCCTTGTCGAGATGTGCCAAATGCAGTTGGAAGTATGAGGGCAGTTTGAGGTTTTCTCTGCCTTGCTCTTTTCCCAATCACCCAGGTTGAGTATGGCACTGTTTGCTTTAAGTGTCATTTTTCTATGCTTTCATGCGAATGACCTATTTATTGGTTATTGTTTTGATTAATAATAAAGTTAAGTAAATACTGTAGTTTTATTTCAAATCTTCCCGCTTTAACGCCATCTTCTCAATGTGAACTTGGGTCACATGAAAACAACACAACATAGGAGTTGTCGAGCCACTGTCACTAGACGTTAGATTATGGAGCCCGGTGTGCCGCTTATAGAGGGCGTTTAAGTCAGCCTTTAGGTCGGTTACACTACAGTACTTAGAAGACGCGACTTTGAGGTGATCGCTCACGCAAATGTTTAGAAATTTGGCTATCCCAGATTCACCAGTCTCCGATTACCACAGCGGTTATCAATAAAGGTGTATATTTTAACAAAATTTATAAATAAATGTATTAAATTGTGTTGTTTTTCTATCCTCAGGTTTAAGGTGGTAGTCTTATTGATAGACAACGATACCCATGAGGGGGGTAATTAAGAGAAAGTTAAACATCAAGTTGTTCACTTTTAATACGTCTGTTAACCGAGGCGGACGTGTATTGTGTGTGGTGCTTGTTAATAAAAAATATGTGGTAAGTTTTTATAACATTTTGGGTTAGGTGCTCTTAAATTAATCTCTAAAAATGGAATCTGTAAACCGTTTCCTGATTATCCTGAATTTTTGTTCATATATATATACACTCTAAGGTCGTCTTTAAATTAAAATGGAGCCCGTTCATTAAACAATAATACGAGATGTGCAAGTAATGATTTCGGTTGACTCGATGGTGTAGTGGTTAAGGTCCACGGGTTCAAATTCCGCTTTAGTCGATTTTTTTCTCTAAGAACTTACGGTAAAATGTATATATATAGAATGAAGCAGAAGTGGATATATATACAGAGTAAGTCAAAAATCGTGACGTTAAAATAATGGTAGTGCCGTAAGAAAAATAGCGGATGACAGATGTGACGTAAGAAAAATGGCGGATGTCAAAATTTGTCAAAGTGACAGGTGTGACGTCAGGGGGGTGTCGCTGCGTGACGTCGGATAGTGTGGGGGTGGCTACGTGACGTCAGGGGGCGTGTGGCGTCATTTGGGGGCGACGGGTGGAAAGCGGTGCTTCGTTCCTCGACCGGTACAAATAATCTACTCTCTTGTGTGTGAAGAATAATAAGACTTTTATGGTTGATTCTCTTTACATCCTGAAGGCGTGACGTTGCCTTAAACTAAACAAAACACGACGGGGTAAAGTGACCCCTAATATGATGAGTGCCCCATTCCTGTTTTTACTATTTTTTGCGAAAAAGAAATGGAATAAGTAGAAAGAAGCTGCTGTATCATAAATTACATTTACAAATCTTTCACACAACATAACTTTGTGACTATTGTTATTCTTTGGATATTTTAAAAATTACACCGAGTTAAATTTAGAATTTGAGCAAAGTAACCCAACTTTACGAAAAATGTCCCATACTCTCCGACTGACTAAGGTTCGAGATTTAAAACTAATTTTGTCGACAGATCCTTCTGTTAAATTTTGATAATTCTTTTTGGTAACTATGTTTAGTAACAGATTTTCTCGCAATCTGCCCTGCCCCTGTTATAGATCGGTAGAATTATTTTGACTACTTTTGTAAAAGATTTCAAGCAGCTTTATTGTTTTATAAATGACGTAAGCTTTTAGACCATTGCGTATTAATTTAAAGAGCTGAAATCAGCAGTTTAATTTATGAGAAAAACGCACTTGAACAGGTTCCAGAGCCTGTACAAAAATGCCACGTTTAAATTCTATTCCATTATGCAATATCCAATCCCTTATTCTTTAAATTCCAAAATCAATGTCAACATTTACATTTGCAATTATAATTTTATATGCAGTTAAACCCTTGCATCATGTCTTCATCCAATCCTTACGGTTTCGGTTATTGATCCACAGACGCCAACGCCTCAACGTTTGTAGGCGTCGTGACGCTATGGAGTTCGTTCGGTTGTTCTGAAGAGAACAGACGCTCTTTAAACGTCTACGAAATGACAATTCATTTATTCAATTCACTGTTTTAAACCGGTAAGTTTTTACTGTCATAATTAAAATAAATATTTTGCACTATTTAAAACGTAAGTGTACTGATCATAAAACATTCCCTTTTTATGGTATTGATTTTATATGAGTAACATAACCTTGACATATTAACGTCAGGCATACTCAACGTTTGTATTCGTGATTGTCCCAGGCGTACCTCTAATTTCCAAGGATATCGTGATTTACATCAGTAAAGTGACAACATACTAGAACTAAATTTACTAGGGTAAGATAACAGTTTTTTATCAACTGGCATGCGATTCCTGCATTTTCCTGGTATGAGTCACTAAGCATATGCTTGATAATTCCACTATATTGTGTATCTATATTTATTTCGAAGCCGTAAAAAACGTAGAAAAAGAAACTGTTCTTTTAGGAAAATTGCTTGCTAAAACAATATTGACAGACTGGGGAAATACATATTTATGAACGATATCAAATGCTTAGAACTAGAACAACGCTCTCCCCTTATTAACCCTAAGTGAAGTAAGGATAAAATCTCAAACTCTAAATTACAGGGTATGCATTAATCTGACACGGGGATCTTTAGTACTAAACAAAGTAACTAAAAAGAATCGCCACAATTTAACAGAAAGGTATGTCAACATGTGTTTTTTTAAAGGATGATCGTTTGTTAAAAAATATTGACAGATTGGGTAGTTACCATATAATTCGGGGCAAATAAATTTTTATATTGTATGTCACTTGTTTGGATATAGAACAAATCTATTCCATTTTCTTCTTATATGATATTTTTTACCCTGCGTTGGTAGAGCAAACTTCAGACTTGGCAAGATGGGGGTAGGATATATAAGTGCATTAGGTTAGCGACGACTTTGTAAGCACTAATGTTCTTGTAGGCGCAGAAAGTTAGTACTTCGTTAATACTCTTTAGTGCTTTATAAAGTAAATCGCCGAATAATTATCTCGCCGAAAACGGCAATTTTTTAATTTTCCGGCGGAACTTCGCACTTAGCCGGGGTTTTCCTCGATTAAAAAAACTTTTTACAGTCGAAAGTTAGTGCTTCGCTAGTACTTTTTAGGCTTCATATCTTAGCGGCGTAAGACTACTAATAAAAAAGTTATGGCCACTTACATATTTGCGACTAACTTCACAACTGGTCGCGGTTTATTTCAAATTAATAAATTCGTTTAACCCGAAAAGTTAGTGCTTTGTTAATGCTCTTTAATGCTTCATATCTTAGCGGCGTGCGACTTCTACTAAAAACATTATGACCACTTATATTTTTTATTCTAGCCGTGGTTTGTTTCAATTTCAAAAAAGTTTTGTAGCCGAACGTTAGTGCTTCGTTACTGCTCTTTAGTGCTTCATATTTCAGTGGCGTATGGCTTCTAATAAAAAAGTTGTGGTCACTTTTATTTTTAATTCTAGCCGCGGTTTGTTTCAATTTCAAAAAACTTTTACAGTCTAGTGTTTCGTTGGTACTCTTGTTACAATTTAGGCGTGGCTCTAACGCCGTTATATAACCTATACAAACCATGTTTTTACCGGATGATGCAATCGCAATGTCTATGTGAATTTACATGCACATTCTAGGTAATGTTCAAATTATTTTTGTGATATGTATATCTCGGAATCTCATCGCAGGATTCACAACGTGGGATGGTTTTCGTAATTCGCCGGGATGAACATCAAATTATTATCTGTTGGTGATCTTTTTATTGCTTCTTGTAGGGGATTTGAAGGAAATAGGTACAAGGTAAAGGAAGATAAAGGAAACTACATACCTTCTTTTTTAAAAACTACACCGCACTACCACACTTGTTGCTTCGTTCATGTCCAGTTACTTAATGCTGCTTCCTCGACTCGCGCACTCCCGCATCTCTTCTGCGTAGTCTCAACCGTCACCAATGGCGGAAGTTAGCGTATCATTTCAAAAATACGCGGCAATTAACCTACAACGTATTTCTTAACCTAAAACATAATACATGACCATGTTGGCATGTAACACTCTTTAGTACTTCATATCTTAACAGAGTACGCCTGCAAAAAAAAATTACGACCACTTACATTTTTACAACTGGTCGCGGTTTGTTTCAGTTCCAAAAGTTTGGTACCGCCGAAAGATAGTGTTTCCTTAATGCTCCTTAGTGCTTCATATCTCAGTGGCGTACGACTACTAATAGAGCAACTGTGGGCACTTGCTGCTGACCACAGTTTGTTTCAATCTCAAAAATTTTTTACAGCCGAACGGTAGTGTTTTACACTTTCGAGTTTGATTAATTTTATCCGAAAAAAAAGCTCTCAAGCTTCAGACGAATGCTGTTTACTGAGTTAGAATTGGAATAGAAAATCGTAATTGTATTTTTCTAGACGCTCTTATACAGCTGCGATTTAAGGTATATAAGGCAACAAATTTCAAATTATTAATAATTTGTTTTGATCATGTGAATAAAGTGGCCGAAAAAAAATTGTTTGCTGTCCATAAAAAATAGTTATTTATACAATCAAGTAGATAAGCTACCTTCGTTCTGGATAAAAAACCGAGTTTTCCCATATATTTCTTATGGAACAATTCTAAGGTCCATCTTGGTAATTTTTGGTAGATACAAAGGTCATTCACCCCGAGGTCGCCGCAAATATTCCCAAATCTAGTAACAAAATCTGTACAATAATTTTCTTCAACTAAGCATTTTTTAGCTCCAGACATGGATCTCGCTCTCGACACCCCGATCTGGGAGCTAGACCCTCTACCCCACCACCGCACTTGCAAAAAAATTCGCAAATCTGGTAACAGTATTAAATAACATTATCATCTTAAATTTGCACAATAGTTTTCTTCGACTAATCATTTTTTAGTTTACGGAGGCATGGATCGCACTCTCGGCACCCTGATCTGAACCGTCACCACAACAACCACCATCACCACCACAACCACCACAACAACCACCACAACCACCACCACAACCACCACCACCACAACCACTACCACAACCACCACCACAACCACCACCACCACCACCACTACAACCACTACCACAATCACCACCACCACAACCACCACCACCACTACAAACACCACAACCACCACCACCACAACCATCACCACAACCACCATTACAACCACCACCAGAACAAGCACCACAACCCCAACCACCACAACCACAAACACTACCTCCACCACAGCCACCACCACCACTACACACACCACCACAACCACCCCCACCACAACCATAATAGAGTATCCAACAATATGAAGTCGGGGGGCGGAGGGGGGGTTCGGTAGTTCTTTATAGCCACCCGGCAACATTCTCTCTATACTGTATATACCTAACATTAGCAGACATCAACTTTGTAGGCAGGGCTAAACACCATCCAATGCCGATACACCCCCACGTTGTGGTACCTATCATATAAAGAATGGCCGATCACCAGTTCAAACTTCAAATCATTTTCCCAATAGCTTTATAACCGATCATAACACTATTTTTAAAAACTGTGTGTTTGTTTGTTGTCATGATATTTGAATGCAAGGTAGCGCAGTGTATTAATGTTTACCACATAGCCCAGTCGCTAGACTTTAGATGTTGAGTTGGAACTATGCCGCAAGCATCATGGATCTAGCTTTGGTCAGAAGCACATGCAAAGGGCAACCACACACTCAATTATCACAACATATTATGCAATTATAGCAACATAGTTAACCATAGCAAAATCATTTTTTTTACTAAACAGAATATTGGTATATATTTTGAAAATTACACCATCTGTGCAAATTTAAGATGATAATGTTATTTAATACTGTTACCAGATGTGCGAATTTTTTTGCAAGTGCGGTGGTGTGGTAGAGGGTCTAGCCCCCAGATCGGGGTGTCGAGAGCGAGATCCATGTCTGGAGCTAAAAATGCTTAGTTGAAGAAAACTATTGTACAGATTTTGTTACTAGATGTGGGAATATTTGCGGCGACCTCGGGGCGAATGACGTTTGTATCAATGACCAGGATGGACCTTAGAATTGGTCCATAAGAAATACATGGAAAAAAACCGGTTTTTTATCCAGAACGAAGGTAGCTTATCTACTCAATCATATTAAGAATTTGCGAAATAAGTAAGTTTACACACTAGATGTAATTATAGGGTATATCTTAACGCTACCTGTTCATGTAATGCATTATCTAAAATTTAGATTGCATTTATCATTTTCTGAATTCTTAATTGCAACTTAATAAGCTGTAACGCTTGAAATAACGATATATTCGAAACTGAGCTTTGGAAATAAGTATAATTAAAATGGCATTGAATAGAATAAATAGAAATAAATAATTTCAAAGTTCAGATCCAGATGTTGGCCAAACTTCTTGTTATACAAACTCTAACGATCGTATGTAGCATTGTGCTTTAACCCCAAAGCACTGCACTTCCGGTTTCGGAAATATTAGACTTTAAAGGTCAGATCCGAAAACAGGCTACAACTTTTTTGTTGTAGAAGCACTAACGACAATTTAGTGCTTCGTCAGTGTTTTATTGTGCCTCAAACCACAAAGCATTCGCATATCCGGTTTCGGAAATATTCGACTTCAAAGGTCAGATCCGAAATAAGGCTATAACCATTTTCTTATGGAAGCACTAACAAACATATGTAGCATGTAGCACAAGTATTATAATCTTTAGTGCTTCGTTAGTGTTTGATTGTGCTTCAAACCCCAAAGTTGCCGCACTTCAGGTTTTGAGAATATTCGACTTTAAAGTGCAGAGCTGGAAGATGACACTACTCTCTTATTATGGGAGCACTAACAGATACATGTAGCACTATCTTTAGTGCTTCGTCAGTGCTTTATAGTGCTATAACCCCCACGCGGTCGCACATCCTGTTCCGAAATAATTGACTTCAAAGTTCAAATTGGGAGGTTGGCTACAACTTTTTTATCTTGGAAGTTCTAACGATCACATATAACACACAATTTAATGCTTTGTTATTGCTTTCTTGTACTTTAAACCACAAAGCATGTAGCATAATCTTTAGTGCTTCGTTAGTGTTTTATTGTGCTTCAACCCCCCAAAGTTGCCGCACTTCCAGTTTCGAGACTATTCGACTATGAAGTGCAAAGTTAGAAGCTGAAGGATGACCACTACTCTCTTATTATAGGAGCAATAAAACATGTATATCTAGCTTCCGAAATAATCAACTTCAAAATTCAAATTTGGAGGTTGACTACAACTTTTCTGTCTAAGCACTAACGACCACATATAACACACTGTATAGTGGTTCGTTAATTCTTTCTTGTGCTTTATACCACAAAGTAGCCACTTCCGGTTTCGGAAATATTCCACATCAAAGTCAGATACGAAAGTAGGCTATAACTTTTTGTCGTAGAAGCATTTACGCTAATATGTAGCATAATCTTTAGTGTTTCGTTAGTGTTTTATTGTGGACAAACCGCAAAGCAGCCACAGTTTCGATTTCGGAAATATTCGACATCAAAAAACGCTTCCGAAAATAAGCTACAGCTTTTTGTTGTAGGCGCACTAACGATAATATGTAGCACACTTTTTAGTGCTTTGTTAGTGTTTTATTGTGCTTCAAACCGTAAAGTAGCCGCGCTTCCGGTTTCGGAAATATTCGACATTAAATATCAGATTCGAAAGTAGGTTACAACTTTTTTGTTATAGAAGCACTAACGGCCATAAGTATAATAATTTTTAGTGCTTCGTTGGTGTTTTATTGTGCTTCAAACTCCAACGTTGTCATACTTTCGGTTTCGAGAATATTCAACTGTAATGTGCAAAGCTAGAAGCTGAAGATGACCGCAACTTTTTTAATATGGAAGCACTAACAGAGATATATATATTTATAAGCATTATCTTTAGTGCTTCGTTAGTGTTTTATTATGCTATAAACTAATACACCGCCGCACATACAGTTTCTGAAATAATCAACGTCAAAATTTAAATTGGGAGGTTGGCTACAACTTTTTTGTCTTGAAAGCACTAATGTCCACATATCACATACCAATTAGTGCTTCGCTAGTGCTTTAAACCAAAAAGTAGCCGCACCTCCGGTTTCACAGATATTCGACATTGAAAGTCATATGCAAAATTAGGCTACAACTTTTTTGTCATAAAAGCACTAACAATAATATGTAGTAAAATCATTAGTGCTTTGCTAGTGTTTTATTGTGCTTCAAACGCTAAAACAGTCGCACTTCTGGTTTCGCAAATATTAGACATTAAAGTCAGGTCTGAAAGGAGGTTACTACTTTTTTGTTATTCAAGAGCAAACCACAGTTTGTAGCACACTCTTTACTGCTTCGTTAGTGTTTCATTTTGCTTGAAACACAATGCTGCCCCATTTTCGGTTTCGGAAATACTCGGCTTTAAAGGGCAGAACTGAAAGTTGGAAAATAACTATAAACATTTTCTTATGGATGCAGTATGGAAAATATGTAGCATGATATTAAATACTTCATTAGTGCATTATTGTGCTATAATCTTCAACGCATCCGTACTTCAGGTTTCGGAAACATTTGACTTCACAACCAGGGGTTAGCTTCTACTTTTTGTTATGGAAGCACTGACGATTATATATAGCATAATCTCTAGTGCTTCGTTAGTGTCTCATTGTGCTTCAAAGCTAACACTGCCGCACTTCCGATTTCGGTAATATACGACTCTAAAGTGCAGGGCTGAGTTGGAAGATGACTACAATTCTCATCTTATGGAAGCACTAACGAACACATGTAGCATAATACTTAGTGTTTTGTAAGTACCTTATTGTGCTTTAAGTTCTAACGCATCTGCACTTTGTTACCGTTTTAGCGTCGTTGTTATAATTTACGCGCTATTATTATACTTTTGGCGTGACTCTAACGCCGTTATATAACCTATACCGACCACGTTTTTACCGGATGGTACAATCGCTATGTTTAAGTTAATTTATATGCACATTCTAGGTAAAGTTCAAATTACTTACGTAGCCTGTATATCTCGGAATTTCATCTCACGGTCCAGCACGTGGGATGTTTTTGTGATTACGCCATGTTGAACATCAAATTATTATCCGTTGCTGAACTTCCTATTGCTTCTCGTAGGGGTTTGAAAGAAATAGGTAGAGAAACGATTAGGTAAGCTAAACGAAAACTACATACCTTTTTTCTTTAGAAACTACACCGCACTTGCATACTCGTTGCTTAGTACAGCAATATCACAAAGCTTTTATACAGTGTGAAATATTTTCTCTCATACAAAAGCATTTACAACATCGTTTCTTTCAAACATAAAATAATTTCTAAAAAATACTTATTATACAAAATTGTTTCTTGCCTTATTTTAAATTTACAGAACTAAATTTCTTCCTTTGTGGATAGTTTACCTGGTTATGATTATTCCCACGCTTGTAAAATCTGTTTTGGCCAAAAAATCCTTGACTGTTAATCTTTTAAAAGATCTAAGTATTTCGAACTCTGAACACAAAGTTTCCTCGCAAAAAATCCTCACAAAAGAATTATATGATTAGCACTTATTATACTACCTTAAATTAAATACAAATACCCCAATATTAGCTAAAATTAAATCTAAAAGTAATACTTGCAGAATCCACAAAAACGCTCCTGGTAATTAAATATCTTCTTATTTCAAATTGACGTCAAATCTGCTTATAAGATTTTCCATATTTAAAACCCTCATTTCAACAGCAGTCACCAAAGTACATTTTTTTAGTTAAATCTTTCTTTCGATTATTTAATAAAAAATTTTAAAATAGCGTTATATTGAAAAATTTACTCTATTGTAATTTAATAAATTCCATTTTTATGTAACTTGCATTTAAAATATCACTTTGCATGCTTCAAATATCATTTTCGCAAAGCAACAGCTCGCTGCTTAAATGAAAATAACATTTCGCGATCGAATTTAAGAATGGCATGAATCGAATGAATTTTTAATAAACGCTTCCTTATATATGCAAATTATTTATTTTCTCGAAGGTTGTAGAATAGGGTGAAGCATTGTGATGCAAGGTTTTACAAAAACACTCATTAGCGTCTAAAATTGCGGCGTTTATTCCTCGTAATCTCGTTCCACTTATTCGTGACGAGCGTTGTTTGTCCTTGTTTAACACATATACGACTATTATGGTGGCGCATACTAATGCAAAAAATAATCAATTTTATCGGATATTTAATAGATTTTTTGTTTTTCGTATTCCGGTCGCTTCTTGGAATAAATGTTTTATTAGATATTTACGTAGTTCTAAATACTGATGACTCATCTTTTTATATTCTTAATATTCTAGAAAATTCTTTAATTAAAATAAATTTCTGTAATCTACAGGGTGATTAATTTAAACTTTAATTGCTTTTTAATGCAAAATGGGTTCCACTTTATAGACATATTTGCTTTTAACATTGAAACGTGTTTTTAATACACCTATTAAGGTTAGAATTGGGTTTTCAAATACACGAAATTACATATTTTTATCCAAATGCGTAAAGCTAGTACTATTCTATGTTATTTACAGCAAATCATAAGCATTTTTATTAAAAATGTATCTATAATTAATAAGTGCAAATAAATGGCTTTGTATTTATCTTAAAACGATCGATTTGCGTTCGCATTGAACGCGTTTTACGGTATCTTACAATTTGTTACTTTTACATATACAACTTACGTTACTTACTATGTATTTACAATATGCTTATATCATACTGGGTGATTTTTTATACACGTGCAATTTGCGTTTTTGCATGGCAACTTTAATGAATAAAAGTACGCTTGTATTTTGCAGGGTGTAACCATGAATTTACGGAAATTTTCGTTTTTTCTGGATTCTATTATATTTTAGTGGGATTTATTTGGGCTTCAATGACCTCTCGTGGCCTCTTATCACGTCAATATATATATATATATATATATATATATATATATATATATAAAATATTTTTCCGCAAATCGTTAAAAAACGACAGAAATTAATACATTATTTAATTTGAATGCCTTGAAATATACGAAAGTTGTGTGTTGAATTCCCTTCTGAATGGATCTACACGTTAATGAAGTTCTAATCGAATATTTCCGCGACCTGAAATGCGGCAGTTTTGGCGTTTGAAACATAATAAAACACTAACGAAGCGCTAAACATAATGCTACATATGATTGTTAGTGCTTAAAAAACAAAAGTTGTAGCCACTCCCAAACTGATCGTTGAAGTCGATTATTTCGGAAACCGCATGTGCGGCTGCATAGTGGTATATAGCACAATAAAGCACTAACAAAGCCTTAAAGACTGTGCTACATATGCCTGTTAGTGCTCTCATAATAAAAGAGCAGTGCCCATCTTCCAGCTTCTAGCTTAGCACTTTAAAGCCGAAGATTCTCAAAACCGGAAAAGCGGCAACGCAAGGGTTTGAAGCACAATGAAGAACTAGTGAAGCACTAAAGTGCCTGCTGCATATACTCGTTAGTGCTGCCAAAACAAAAATTAGTGGTCAACTTCCCAATTGGAACTTTTAAGGCGATTATTTCGGAAACCGGATGTGCGGCTGTTTTGGCGTTTGAAGCCTAATAAAACATTATCAAAGCACTAAATATTGCACTACATATGGTCGTTAGTTCTTCAAAAGTAAAAGTTGTAGTCACTACCAATCTGATCGTTAAAGTCCATTATTTCAGAAATCGGATGTGCGGCTGGGTAGTGGTATATAGCACAATAAAGCATTAATGACGCGCTAAAGATTGTGCTACATAAACCTATTAGTGCTCCCATAATAAAAGAGCAGTATTTATTTTCCAGCTTCAAGCTTCGCACTTTAAAGTCGAATATTCTCCAAACCGAAAATGCGGCAACCCAGGGGTTTGAAGAACAATGAAAAACTAGTGAAGCACTAAAGTGCATGCTATATATACTAATTAGTGCTGTCATAACAAAAATTGGAAGACAACCTCTCAATTTGAAGTCCGTTTTGGCTTGTCCAAATCGCTACATTGATGGAAGTTCTTGAATAGTGGAGAGTGGAATAGTAGACAGAGCAGGTACATCCATCGTTGGTAAATCCTCAGGACTTATTGATTTTAGTGGTAGTAGAAGTTTTTTCCTTTCTTGGTGTTCGCTTATAATCTTCAAATTGATTGCATGTCTAGAAGTAAGTAAGTAGTATATCATTCACTTCTATTTTTAGATCAGCTTCTCGGCATTTGCCGTGATTACACCGGCAACTCTCTTCAAAACCGCATTCCTGTTGTGTGGACTATTTCACATTTTTTCATGCCGGGATAAAGTTAGTTGTAATGTTTTTTGAAATCGCAATCACAAGTTTTGACAGATGTGTTGCGGTCTTGCCTTTTCGAAAGAATTAGAGGAAGGATCTTTCAGTGTGATTTCGCTAGAGATTTTCTTCTGTCGCTTTAACGGGGCAAAGAAGCGAACATCTACAGTTTGACATAGATAGGTGGTGTGAGAGGAAAAAAATGAATTTGAGATTTTCTTGTTAACAACGTGGCTACTTACATTATCATCGATGATGTACTTGGAGCCAACCTTACGTTTAGCCTTGAAAAAAACAGTTTTTTAAGTTTGAGACATTGGCTTTTTGTTTCTTCATAATTCGTTCCAGGTTATGACCGTTTCTTTTTTTATTGGTTGCCCCACGTTGTTGGCACTAGGGTAACGTAATTTGACGGTGGCTATTAAAGAAGGATGCCTATTTTTTATTATGCTATCATACGGAGGTTTCCTGAATATGACTATAACCCAGGTGAAGTTGGTTGGTAAGTGGCTAAGAGAAAAATCCTATTTAGGTCGACTAACTTTGCATATTACTTCATAACTATGGCATGAGACAGGGTTGTGCACCGATTTTGTTTTATCACTCAAAACAATAAAAGGGGAGGCGCCATGGCATTTACGTTACAACAACACGGAAGCAAGAGTCCTGGGGAAAACGCAGAAATCCCTTTGACTCTTAAATGAATCTCAACACTAAAAAGGGATCCTTCTACCAACTCTTTATACTCTATGCCTGAAAATAAAATGATTAATTAATTAAACCAAGTTCACAATCTGTGGATCTTCACCTAGACACAAATAAACATAAAATAACACTTTATTAGAGTGTAAATGATCCACCAATACTTTAATGTTGAGGGATTAATCTTAGCGTGAAATATCACTCTTAAATAAGCAACTTCTTTTTAAATCCATGTTTAAATCTCTTGGGTATTTACAAAAAACTGAAACTGTGTAAGAAAAGCATTATAATTAATTTCGCAATACAAGGCAAGTTCTGGAAAACATCCTCTAAGGAGCTGTTTGAGAATTAAACAACAATCAAGTATAAAGTTCTAGTTAGGCATAAATTTGTTGTTTATAAATAATAAAATTCAAATAAGATTAAAGAAATCTGGTATTACAAGTTGTTTTGTTCAATTCAGATCTGATTGGCTTCACATTTGCTATATCATTACGTTAAGAAACGTATTAGAATATTAATCATAGGATCTAACGCTATAGGGTTAGTATTTTGTTGAGCAAAATTAACAAATCAATGTTTATAGTTACTGTAAAATATTATATTCTCAGTTTACAACAAAAATAAAAATATATCGGTTCTTTTACTCTTTCATGACTTCCGTAAAATAGGAAATAAATTGCTTACAACTTTTAATACATTCGAAATAGAACGGAACCAGACCACTCAAAGGGGGACGATTGGCAACACCTGTCACTGCTCTCGGAAGGTTGATCTTATAAGCAATACTAATCTCCAACCAGGTGTCTATTCTCATAACGTTATCTCAGGACAACGCACCAATATTTTTCATTGAACCCAATAATAAAATTTCTTTAGTCTCGATAATTTAATTAGCAAAAACTGATTCTTTATTTAGATTTAATTTCAACACAAGAAATTTAGTGAATGAAATATATGGTATTAGGTTAGCCAACCCCTAAATTGTTGCACATTGTTATCCAAAGACGAAGTACCTATCTACTGGCCATCATTTAAGAAAAGAATTTAGCCTTTCGACGTCTCCATGCAAATTTTCGGTCCCAAATCATATTATCTCTTCAGCAAGGCGTGTGAATATGACCCGATTAGACGGTTCGCATAAGAGCGACAATTCAAAAAAAGCATTCGGGTCGCAGGTGCAACTAACACTACTCTAAACGAGCTATGTTTTCACTAGCTAGTTGGATAAACCCAAACAATTTCGTTTGAAAAATGTAAAATTATCACACTAGACTTGATATTTGTGAAGCGTACTTTTATTAAAAGTACAAGGACGTAAATTCTATATTTTTAATGATAAAACGCTATTCTAAATCAAATAAAGGATGGTACTAAATTACGTATCTTAAAAATTTATTTACGTTACAAATTGACTCACAATTAATTTTTAATTTATCACGCGACTTCTTTTTCACAAGATCACAGTGTTTATGTCAACAAACTAACGCAATCAAAGTAAAAAATCTGTGATTAAATTAAACGTGGTCAACACAGGTAAGTAAGTAATTACTTACAGCAATTCTTGTAATATTTTTAAACTGTTAGCCTAGAACAACTTCTTTATTTTCAGCAAACGAAATTGACCCTTGTATTAAAGGTGACAATAAGTCACGCCGAGAAGACCTTTGAAAGATAACAAAGTTTTGAATTTTTTATAATTCTAAATTAAAATTGTTTTTAATTGTATTTTTTTTTTATTTATAGTACTTTTCCATTCTACTGTTATGATTATAATACATTTAACCTTGTATCACGTTATCAACAAGTGCATGTCTCGTTATTTTTCGACTACGCAATATGATGTGTAGGAAAAGTATAAGTGATTAGATTAGGCGTAATTTATACTTTCAACTTAAGTCCAAGATACTACTTAAAATAGAACTTAATGTAAGAAGGGTCAAAATCACTTGCATTTAATTATGTTTTAAATTTTATAAACAATAAAAAGGTTATTTATTTCCCCGTGGGCTGTTCATACAACTTACCGGAATGTATATATTGCTGTGTTCTGTATCTGATGCAACCTGACATTAGGAGCCAAATAGAAAGTGCTGTTGACCCAGTAGATAATTCTAGTAAAAGTGTCACCCTAATGACTTTGCTAGTTCAGTTTAAACGAAACCGCTAGAATCAGGCATCAAACTTATAATAATATCAAATATTCTTTAACAAACAATTTTTCAAATAACATTGCTCATCTACAACAGCCTTTTTTTAACAAACCCTATCTTACATGTAACTTCAAGAAAAATACTTTCATACAGATATTAAAATCTAAAATCAAAAAAATTAGAACTACTGAACAATCACTCGCTTACCCTAAATAGTCCAAAATCTCTCGTTTTCTAATTAGGATTTTTATTCACCAATTGTTCCGTATTTAAGCCTAATTAAGTACAAAATTTAAAAAAATAAGTTGGATAATTTTAACAACATCCCTTTAACATCGGATTTAAACGTATCTAATTAGTTATGTTTAATAATTTTCACTATATAATGGCCAAACCTACCGAAGCCAGCCACCCTCAATTCAAATTATCCGTTCTCACACAACAATTTGCACACAAAATCTTACGTAATTTATTCGAATTAACTAGTAAAAAGAATGCTTTTTTACAAAATTTAAAACAAAATGATTTTTGTTTTACCGTTTAAATTATGTTTGTCGTCCTTGTTCATATCGTTGAAATTTCACTATTAAAGTTTATTAAATTTCTACTCAATACACGAACATCGTCCAAATTGTTTAAAATTTACCATTTAAATGCAATTCAAATTTCATATATGCTTTCGAAATCTATATACCAATATCGACCAAATCGTTTAAAATATTATCATCCATTCTAGCTTCATATATGCTTCCAATCAAATTAAAACTTTATTTGCCGTGATTCATTATTGTTCGTTTATTTAAAACTATTGTAATTATCCACTTTCTTCAGAGTAGCAATAAACTTTTAAGGTCGCCTGTTTACTACGATACACTAGACTAGCTTCGCGACATTTCAAACGAGTATTAAACACTGACCATTGATTGTTTTTTTTAATTGGTTATATATAGCCGAGTCCTGATGGTACGTCGCACGTTCAGAACAATCCAGCAATCTCTTGGTGTTGTTCCTACGTTTTGATTGGTTTAAATTTTGGGGGCCTGTCTAATTGATACAACATTTATATAACTTGACGTTTAGATAGCCCCGAGCTATCCTTAATACATTTACATTGGTATTTTTATTGTCATGATTTTTTACTATCATTTGCCTCATTTCTACGACCTCTATCGCTTGATTTATGGTTTTTCGTTATTTGTTTTATCCAATATTGTAGCTGTTAATTTGAATATCCATTCACCTTTATCATTAATGGAACTTGCTCGAGGTTTAATGAATCGCGTTCTTCGACTTAAAATACATGTATGTTTGTTATTAAGAGGCAAATGCAATTAAATGTGGGCTGTTTATGGTAAACTATGAGCATATGTTTAGTATTAGTACTTTTTATACACTTGTTTTATAATTTCTTTCGAGGCGTATGTTTTTCTTTTGAACACGCTCAAATCAATTCTTCTTAATCTTCTTTGGGAATTAAACCACTCATAGTTTTTAAAATCATCTTTATTTACGTTTCGATCCATGACCTAGGATTGTTGTCAAAATAATAAAAACTTCAAGTTTTGGACATTTATGGACATAAATGTCAAACTTGAAGTTCTTATTATTTTGACAACTATCCTAGGTCATGGATCGAAACGTAAATAAAGATAATTTTAAAAACTATGAGTGGTTTAATTCCCAAAGAAGATTAAGAAGAATGCTAAACAAAACACAACAAACATACAGGGAGTATTTACGCTCAAATCAAATCTTTTATGATTCCGCATTTTTTCATAAACAAATACTTCGATAGGACATAAGTACCTCTTTGGTATGAAGTTCTTAAAGACAACTTCTTTCTACACTCAAAATATCCTAATTCTTATCTATATAAACGATTCCCTCGTGATTAAGAATGAAATTTTTTTAAAGAAGCACAGACTTGTGCCTTTATAATATAATATACTGATCGCTTCGATATGATACTATGACAATGAGTATTTACAAAATTTGAGTTTCTGTTAAAATTTGTTTACTTTGCTCAGGTTCAGACTGTTGTATGTTCACGGAATAGTGCTATATGACCTCTTGATGACCCCTAATCACATCAGTATATATATTGATGTGATAAGGGGTCATTTAAAAGCCATTTCGCACCATTCCGTATACATGCAACACGCTTAACTAGAAAAAATTAAGTAATTTTTCTAAATGCTTATGTTTAGTGTAGATACACGCGGTAATTGGAAACACTTTGTGCATTGTACTCTAAATGCGAAAACACGTGATATACACGCTTTATTAATGTTGCATAATAGTAATCTTTATATATTGCATATTACATACGTAAAAATCCGTGAAAAACCTAATTAAAAGGTACTCAATATCATTTAAAACGTGTTTAGTTCATTTCATAACAAGATTAAAAGTATATAACGCAAAATGTGCAGTTGTGTATTTTGGATTGAGAAGAGTATTTCGTTTCTAGATTATTCAAGCAATTTCAAACCTTCATTCATCAAGTAGTAAAACAACCAATAAATCAAGGAACGGCTATTAATCAAGATAACAGATAAACATTTTTAACGTTTATTCAATAAGGATGAATTGACATTCCAATTAGGGAACTTTAATATGAGATCAAATATTTAGCAGTGTAATAAATCAAAGATAATACGAATGACAGCAATTTAGATAAGATAAGCGTGTAAAATATCCCAATATGTATCACCGCCAGCCGTGAAATATCATTTTCTGGGAAAATTGCATCATCCACATGAATTAAAACGGACAGGCTTTTTTACATTTTTATAACGTACTAAAATTTATATTATATAAACCAATTAAGGAATGCCACAGGGTTAATTAAATTCAGTTTACGTCAGAATGTTTCACGACTTTTAAAAATATTAGTCAACCGATAATAATCGTATAACAATCGATGTTGAAAGGTTGATTAGAGATTATGAAGAAATACGATTTTGAATGAATAATAGAATTTGTTTTGAGTGAGCGACAATAAATCCAAAACAGTTTTAACTTGAATGGTAATAAATTTCTGTAAGATAATTTTAATTTAAACGAAAGAATATAATATGGATTTTTAAATGCAATTGTTGATAAAGTAATTAAACGATACTGATATGTATTTGAGAAAGAATAGAACGATATGGATGTGGAAGTTAATTAATGATTGGACATCGATACAAGCTTACGATATAATAAAAGATAAGGACAATCAGTATAATTTAACGGTAAATTATTATTTTAAAATCTTTTAAAAAACATTTCTACTTGTTTTATTAAGTCAAATTTTGTTAAAATTTTACAATTATGAAGGGATTTATTGAACATAACTGATCAGCTACGTTTTATTTCGATTTAAAAGGGACTATTAAAAATTATCGATTCTCATTTCTAAAAAATTGTACATAGTATGATTTATTTAAGGGAGATTTGTAAAATAACACTTAAAATGAGCGATTTTATGGACTCTATTTTAGTTTAAGAAAGTACCTAGTAGTAAAAATTTTTTTTAGACTTAAGATGTGCTAACGGCATTGAACTCAATTTGTAGATTTTGATGTTTGTATGTAAGTATAATTTTTGAGGAAATTGTTGGTTAAAGAAAGATGTATGTGGATATAGCAATTGTGACTTGGAAGGTTGTTTGTTAACTAATATTTGATATCATTATAAGTTTGATGTTTAATTCACGGCACTTCTATTGACGCCCAATATAGAGGCTCATTTCATTTCATTAATTTTTTTAAATGCTACAAGCTACAGCACGTTTATTGACGCCCAATATAGGGAATCATTACAAATCATTATATCACTACAATCCACACAGTTATGGAAAATTACTTTACTAGTTCGCTGAATCACAGAAAGAATTCTTTTAAAGTTATTCTAGTTGTATATATAACTTTTTATTTAGATTATAAACAATATCTTCAAAGAATCTAGTATTTTATCCAGGTATAAGACTCGTTACTAATTACGTAATTTATACAAATAACAATTATTTCAGTTACTAACAAAACATCTCATTTATCGAGCCCTCTGATCGATGCAAAATCGGCCTGCTTTACGATACGTAAATTTCAATCATTTGAACTTCTAATCGCTCCAAATGCTTCCTTCACAAATAGTAAATTTGTTTCAATATCGCTCCTTATCATGCTTCTATTTTAATCAATTAATTCAAAAGCTGAGAATTTACGTAGCGAAGGACCAACAATATAGCGTAACAAAGACCCACAGCTACTAGTAAATATGATCAATTGGTTTAGGTAATTGAACTATTAGCTTAAATAAGTGGATAGTAATTGAACAAGAGGCAATAAGTAATTTGACAAACGGCAATAAATATTAACTATATAATTCTTGGAAAACGCTTAAGTCTGATCACTAAATAGGTAAAATTATTGTATGGTAACACATACTATGCGTACAACCGGTTTTCTTAATAATACAAAAAAATCAGACAAATAATTTTTTTGTGTAACTTAACTACTCGATCAATTATATATTTTGCAATAGTTCATACAGTTTATTGATCATGCCGTTTATGCCAACCAGCTCAAGCTAAATAATGTAATCCATAATAAAACTAAACCTGGAGGATGCAGGTGCAGCGAATCATTACCGACGAGAATTACTTGGAATATTTTTAAAATGTAATATAGTATGTTACGTTAAATTTCCGCTATCGATTTTCTGCATGCTGTATGTAAATTTTAATTTCCTAACTACATGGTTTTACTACTTTTTAATAAGTGAGCTCGCTAAAGTTTACGAACAATAAACCGTCTACTCATTAGTTTCATTCTCGGTATTGTAGTTCAATATAATACCTCACCATCGTTTCTATAACAGTTAGGTAATCTGTTATATATTTCACTCCATAATGATGTAAGGAGGGTTACAAACTTACCTGACCATTTAAACAGACGCCATTTTCTCATGCGGACCAAATGCAATGAAAGTCAATATAGGATATTGAGGCATTTTGCTTGCGTTAATTGGCTATTGTTCTAGGAATATTTTGCAGCTGTTGACTGGAAAATATCTAGCAGGTGGCGTTCGCAGAATATTTAACATTCTATCGCTAGGAATTGTTTTTAAAACGCAAACACGTTATTGCCAATCCTTATAGATACAGTCTGAGCTTTGAAAGGGAGATCATTCTATAGAACGCCCTTTTACGGAAACGAAACGCTGTAAGTTGCGGTGCTAAGATTTATTGTTTTACTTATTGTTACAGTCTAGTTAAATTGCTTAATCTAGTATCCAGTCAGTCGGCAAGTGCACACGCACTTCCATATTATTTGCAATAGTAACAGAGGCAGACAGCTTGTTTCTAAGGTACATTTATTCTGTTTTCTTTTTGTTGATGCTGTTGTGGAAGATAGACACTTCTTTTACTAGTTATTAACCATTTAAGGGCCGTAGTTTTTCTTACTCGTGGTTGCACATTTAACTACTGACTGCGTGTTGCAAATTTCTCTTCACAGTGCACAAGTTATTATGTAATGATTCTGCAAGTCACGATTACTATAAACCGAAGCTCGCGTTAGAGCACTTTTTACTGTTTCCTTTTTTTTTAAATTAATTTTAACCTCAACAGCTTGTTTACCATTATAAGTTAACACTTGGTTTATTTCAATTAGGGTTACGTTATTTTTTTAGGAAGAGCACTTCACAGAGTAGGTAAAATTACTGTATGTATTATGTCTAATTTTATTCTTGTATATATTTACGATTTGAAATATTATGTAAGTGCGTATGTTATTTAGATGTTAAGATTTTACATCTACATTGACTTGAATGTGTATTACCATGTCGTGTTATATGCAACGTGACGTTTACATTATGTTATAACAGGACGATTGCGTAACTGCTTAATTTGGTTTCTGTAGGTATTCCTTTTTATACTATGTTAACTAACGGTTTCTAAATAAATTTCTTACTGAGGTTTTCAATTTTTCTTTCTGTGTGACCCACTCCCTCAACGACGTCTTGAGCTATCACGAAATTCAATTCTTTTGGATTTCTATTCTACCCTTCTGTTTTGTAGCGGTATTTGGTGTAGACGATTTTCTTTACTTACTTAGTACTTTCTTTCTTGTTTGCACAGAACACCGTAACAAGTAGTATTATTATCTGAAGGAGGATAACCATGAAAAAGTTTGCGCAAGGCGGGGCCATATTAATAACCAGAATAAGAAAAGTGAAACTAGAAAACATCGACTGCTTGCATAACCAGTGTTGCCAGAGCAAAAAATGCTGATCAACAAAGAAATATTTTTGTTAATAGTGTCTTGTTGCTTTTTCGTTTCTGTACAAAAAAATGATATAAGCTCACTGTTAGGTGTAATAGTTTCTGAACGACATATATTGATATAAATACTGCTTTCTTCTTTAACAAAAATTTTGTTTCAACATCTCACTAATAAACAAAATCTAATAATTACGTGAAGTTTCTTTTTTCCTCGGGTTTTCCCGTTGTTAAAAGACTTTTAATCTATATAACAAAATAATTAAGCGTTTATTACACCTATTTTCTACATGAACCAAGTAAAAAAGTAAAGCGAGAATGAAAGTAATATTTACATACACTATTGCGATCAGCTGAGTATGTTCACTGCTGCCATATCAAACAATTTTTGTTAAATAAGAAACTGCGAACCTACAATTATTTATTACTGAAAACAATTAAAAACTTTAATAGTATATAACTGTCTGGATTCATTTCGTGAACTTATGCATTTCTGGATACTGTCAGCGTCAACGGGAGCTTTCTAAACAATATTTTATTTTGCGCAATAAATAGGTATTTGTATTAAACCTATAATGCCAGCATGATGTTTGTAGGTCATACTGCATCGTGCTGCATTTTGACCTTTACAAGTTTATTTTAACCTAATGCGCATATGACGTCTTCCGATAATCATTCTACATATTTTCTAGAACAAATGCAGTTTATCTCGCGTATTGAAGTTGCCAGAATATTTCGTTCTCACATTGACAAGCACTTTGAAAGGGACTTTCTAATATCTTATAAATACACCAGTGAACAATTTTTTTTGTCTAGACTTTTTTTTATATGGAATTATTTTAAATGCTCTTAACCTTATATCGCGTTATAAATCATTACAGTCCTTATTTCTGCCACTACGCATTATGTTGTGGTGGAAAAATATAGAACTGATTAGATTAGAAATAATTAATACTATTAATTTAAATTCAAGATACTGTTCAAGATAGCTAATGTGAAAAATAGAAAGGTCACTTGCATATTCTACGTTTTAAGCTTTGTAAAGAAGAAACTAACGGTTATGTATTTTTCCTTAGGTTGTTCATATTAATCCCACAATAAATATTAAAATAATATCAAAATGTTGAGGTTATAAATTGATTTTACAATATATCAATCATCCTTTTACCACGGTGTATATAAAATTTCAGTCCTAACTTCCCCAATAAAAACCATTTCCGTAATAAAATGGTAATGAAACGATAGACCATTCGATAAGGACTAATTATTAGCAGACGCCGATAATTTTACATTGTGCGACTATTTAGATTTCCGCCTAGAACTGGCTTTCGTAACACCTAAGTGAGTTGATATAGGGTCATCATGGCACATTAGCGGTTTATGTTGAGAAATATTTGAAGTTTTCCTTGATGGAAGAAGATGACATCTCCCGTCACGCAAACTAGGAAATTTTTTGAGGTGTTTAGAAGTTTTTTCAACGCGCATCTGGCATTTGGAGTTGAGCTAGAAAGAATTAGTGAAGCAACATCACGAGTTAATGTATTCGGGATGATTTTTAATTTGTTCGGTCTATGACGGAGAATTTAAACATGATGATTATTATAAGCAACTACAGGTATTGGTTGTGCAATATTCTCGTATAACGTTAATTGTGTGAAAGGATTTACTGGAAAACTATTAATTCGGCAAATGTCTAAGTGTTGGGAGATTCTTGGCAACCACAGGCTGCGTAACCACCTTTACATACCTACATGTGATTTTCCATTACTCCACTCGAAGGTACTACATTGGCCAGGAAGCGAGTTTTTTTACCTGAAAAATTTTGAATTTTGCCGAACCCTTGCTGTTCCAAGCAAGGTAGGGATCTTTAACGTGCGTGACAACACTCACACACGGGAACCCTCTATTTTACCTCTCATCCGAACGAGGGCGTATTTTTGTGAAAAATACTCGCCTAACATTTTTCAAGCAGACCGTGTCGGGATTTGAACCTGGACCTTGGTGGTAGTAGTCACACGCATACCAACCACGCCACGGACCCGCCCCACCTTCACATACTTTACATTTGATTTTCCAATGGTCCACTCGAAGGCACTACGTTGGCCAGGAAGCGAGTTTTTTTTACCTGGAAAATTTGGAATTTTGCCGAACCCTTGCTGTTCCAAGCAAGGTAGGGATTTTTAACGTGCGTGACAACACTCACACACGGACCTCTATTTTACCTCTCATCCGAACGAGGGTGTATTTTTGTGAAAAATGCTAGCCTAACATTTTTCAAGCGGACCGTGTCCAGACTCGATCCCGGAACCTTGGGCGTAGTAGTCACACACATACCAACTACGCCACGGAGCCGCCTCCCACCTTCACATACCAGTGAATCTCGATGAAATAGAGCATATAATTAGAAAACACTAGAATGGGAACCGAGCTGTATATAGGCTGTGTAAGAATTTCAAGGATCTGTGTAGGCTAGCTCAGAATATAAGTAAGCGGAGGTACGTGTCCAACCAGTTTTGAGACGGAAAACCTAATGACAAAAAATAAGCGCAGATACATCTAATGATTATTATAAACTACAGGTGTTGGTTGTAAAATATTTGCAACTAATGTTGACTGTGCGAAAAGATATATTGGAGAAAATATTAAATCGGCAAATGTTCAAGTGCTGGGGGAACTTGGCAGCCACAGTCTGCTTATCCCTCTTCAGAACCTTACATGTGATTTTCCGATGCTCCACCCGAAGGTACTACATTGGCCAGGAAGCGAGTTTTTTACCTAGAAAATTTAGAATGTTGCCGAATCCTTGTTGTTCCAAGCAAGGTAGGGATCTTTAACGTGCGTGACAACACTCACACACGGACCTCCATTTTACCTCTCATCCGAACGTAGGGGTATTTTTGTGAAAAATGCTCGCCTAACATTTTTCAAGCGGACCGTGTCGGGATTTGAACCTGGATCTTGGGCGTAATAGTCACACGCATACCAACTACGCGACGGAGCCGCCCCACCTTCACATAACTTACATTTGATTTTCCAATGCTACACCTGAAGATACTACATTGGCCAGGAAGCGAGTTTTTTTACCTGGAAAATTTGTAATTTTGCCGAATTCTTGCTGTTTTAAGCAAGGTAGGGATCTTTAACGTGCGTGACAACACTCACACGCAGAACCTCCATTTTACTTCTCATCCGAACGAAGGTGAATTTTTTGTGAAAAATGATTGCCTAACATTTTTTAAGCGGACCGTGTTGGGATTCAAATCCAGGACCTTGGGCGTAGTAGTCACACACAACCACTACGCCACGAAGCCCCCTCCTTCCCCTCCATCAGAACCACTGAATGTCTGAGGAATAGGGTATAAAATTATAAACAATAGAGGGAGACTGAACTGTATCTATCAAGAAAGAACAGCGCCTATAATTAAAGACAACAAACGTAGAAACAAGAAGAAAATTGTTAAACGCATATGCGTGGAGCACTACACAGTATGCATATGAAATACGGACAGTAGGAAAGGCAGACAGAAAAACGGTAACAGCCTTTTGGAATGTTATGCTTCAGATGTATGAGGTTGATAGCATGGACAGACAAAGTTAATAACAAATAGGTTATAGAAACAGTAGGAGAACAAAGATATCTGTGGAAAAAAGTAGCAGAAATAGAAGGGCTGAATACGTTCTAAGGCATTTTTGGGGAATAATACGGGATATATTACAAACAGAGATAGGATAAAGGAGGTAGATGTAAACCTAGATCAGATAGTGATAGATGCAGACTGTGCCAATTCCTAGGAAATGTGTAGGTTAGTTCAGAATATGAAACAATGATGGTACGCGTCTAACTAGTTCCAGGACTGAAGACCTATCGATGATGATGATGACGGAGAATAAAAGAAAATTCGAAAAGAAGACAACAAGATAACCCCTACATTTGATTTTCCACTAGTCCACCCGAAAGTACTACATGGACCAGTAACCGAGTTCCTTTTACCTGGACATTTTGAATTTTGTTGAACTCTTGCTATTCCAAGCAAGGTGTGTGATAACACTCACACTAGACCTACATTTTATCTCTCATCCTAACAAGGGTGTATTTTCATGAAGAATGTTCACATAACATTTTTTAAGTAGTCCATGTTGGGAATCGAACCCGGGCTCTTGGACTACAGAACCGTCCAACAAGACAACTGTCTCCTCGGCTATTATGTGAATTTTATAATAGCATCAACTTTAGGGAAGCTGGTGTGGAGATCGGTTTCATCCACGATAAATTGAAGAAATCTAAGTAATGAACAACACAATTTATGCCTTTCCTGTCAACTTTGAAGCCTGCATTATTGGAACGTCCGGCGATTTCGTCTAGTACTAGAGATATTGAAAATATTTCTCAAATACACACACAAAAGGACGTTCTCAATGTAGGACAGGACGTGCGCGTTCAAGTATTTGGGGAGCATTCGAGAATCCAAATAGTAAAAAATTGAATTGAAAAAGGTTTCTACGTGAGACATAAAAAGTAGTTTTACGACTAGACGAATATAATATTAAATCTGTATCAAAATGTCTCTTGTTAACCTCTACATTTTCATCTGGGCCTGTTATTGAAAAACCTTAAAATTAATCTAAATTAGGTGGCGTCCAACAAGGTTGCCAATTTAGACAGGTATTCCCGACAATAGACCTTCAACCGTATTCAAGCACCTGCTTCTACCTCCACCTGGGTTAGTTGGCAACATGTTGTTAGTTACAGTCGAATTAACCATAGTTTTCCGAAATATAACATTTTGGGCAAGGTACTTTACCGAATCTTTCTGTGACATATCTGATTTTCTGAACCAAAATTGTAGGTAGCATGTTTTATATAAGAAAACATTAATAATACGTATTGAATAGATCAAATTGGCGGCGAATGTTTGTTTAAGATACGACCAATAAACTAAGGGTTTAAAAATAAAATAATTAGTCTAACGTTTGAACAATCAAGAGCTTGGAAATTAGTTTTCTATAAATGTAATGCAGCGCATCTTGGACTAAAATACAGTTAAGTAGCTAGACTCGGCATTAGAAATATGTGCAACACAAAATAATAGCTGTTTTACACACAACAATTTATTCGTCAATTTCTAGAACTTAAAAATTAAGTAAAAAATTACCAAGATATTTGATGACCTTGAATAGCTTTACGCACATAAATTTATCCGGTCTAAGACGTTTCGACGCAGCCGTTTCGGCGCATGGGCGTTTCGGCGCAGGAACGTTTCGGCGCAGGGGCGTTTCGGCACAAGTACATTTCGGCGCGGCGACGTTTAGGCGCAGCGACGTTTCGGCGCAGGTATGTTTTGGCGTAAGAACATTTCTTTGCACAAGTACACTTTCGATTATTACGTCTTAGTAGTAAAACAATTCGACTTCTAACCTAAGTTGAAACCTCAAGACTATTTTCGCACATGTACCCGTTCAACTCTTGTCACACTAGTAAAACATTTCAAATACTAACCTAAATTGAGACCTTAACACTATTTTCGCCTCAACGCTATTTTCGCACAAGTACCAAACCGATAATTTTTTATTAGTAGTAAAACATATCGAATCTTAACCTAAGTTGTAACCTCAACACTATTTTCGCCTCAACACTGTCTTCGCACATGTACCGTTTCGATTATTACGTCGTAGTAGTAAAACATTTCGACTTCTAACCTAAGTTGAAACTTCAAGACTATTTTCGCACATGTACTCGTTCAACTCTTGTCACACTAGTAAAATATTTCAAATACTAACCTAAATTGAGACCTTAACACTATTTTCGCCTCAACGCTATTTTCGCACAAGTACCAAACCGATAATTTTCTATTAGTAGTAAAACATTTCGACTCTTAACCTAAGTTGTAACCTCAACACTATTTTCGCCTCAACACTGTCTTCGCACATGTACCGTTTCGATTATTACGTCGTAGTAGTAAAACATTTCGACTTCTAACCTAAGTTGAAACGTACACTATTTTCGCCTTAACAATATCTACGCACATGTACCTTTTTGATTATTCTGTCTTAGTAGTAAAAGAATTCGACTTCTAACCTAAGTTTAAACCTCAACCCTATTTTCGCACATGTACCAAATCGATAATTCCCTCTTAGTAGTAAAACATTTTGACTTCTAACCTAAGCTGAAACTTCATGACTATTTTCGCTCCCACACTATCGTCGCACATGTACTGCTTCGATTATTACGCCTTAGTAGTAAAACATTTCGACTTCTAACCTAAGTTGAAACCTAACACTGTTTTCGTCTTAACAATATCTACCCTTTCGATTATTCTGTCTTAATAGTAAAAGAATTCGACTTCTAACCTAAGTTGAACCTCAACACTATTTTCGCTTTCACTCTATTTTCGCACATGTACCAAATCGATAATTCCCTCTTAGTAGTAAAACATTTCTACTACTAACCTAAGTTGAACTCTCAATTCTATTTTTTCGCCACAACACTACAGATCTGCACAATATTGCCATATGGACAAATAGCAAGCAATTTTGCTTGTCAAAACATTTATGCGCCGAAATGTTCATGCGCCGAAACATCCCTGCACAGGAACTTCCCTGTGCCGAAACGTTCCTGCGCCGAAACGTTTCTGCGCCGAATCGGCCGCGCCGAATCGGCCGCGTCAAATCGTCCCATTCCTAAATTTATCAACTCTTTTCTGGTTATTTCAGAAGCAGCAACCTATTACTTTTTATTTACTTACCATCTACAGATTGTCGACATAATTTGTATTAATTTATGTTAGCAAAAATTACACTACCTTACGTAATTTACAAAAACACCAAATAATAAACACTTAACCTCTTAATTATTATAGAAATAAATAAGTTAGTGAACATCTTATGGGTTGGCAATAGGAAATAAGCAGAAAATTGATGAAAAACAAGAACAAATTCTAAGTCGGTTTAAATTGATGAGCACCATGCGCCATGAAAAAGGTATTTATATGTACTGTACTGAATTGTATATTTAAAGTCACATGTATGTAAGAGGTGATTCCATGCGTCGTACATTTTTTGTAAATTTTTTGTCTTTACGCTGCTGTTCATAGTACTTCATTACGACCTGTTATAAACTACCAACTACATCTATTGTTATTATCATCTTCTTTCATTTATTCTGTCTATTGTTGTATTTTAAATGTCAATTTTGAACATGATATACAGATGTAGTGTTCTAAATTCTCCGGGATCACCTTGTTAATGCTTTTTATTAACAGGGATAACATTTATTTACAAGTTAAAAATACGAACAAATTGAACATTGAATGTTGTGGCTTCACGACGAATGGTGTTATGTAGAGGATGGCATCCATCGCTACGCTGAACACAATGCGGCACCTATCGGCTGTGACTGGGATAGAATTTTCATGTTTTGGTACCCTGCGGCTGGTAGACGGAGATACGGACGACATCCTTGATTGGTAGAAATTGAAACGAGCTATTGGTGGAATGTGCCCATTTCTGGTGTGCGTATTGTTGTCACGTGCTCTACGAGGTGTTCTTGATGGTTTCGGAGGTGAAGAGGGTCCAAGCTTTGTGATGGCGGACTCTTGCACCCGTAGTGTGGTTATAAGAGTTTACTATATTTTATCCCGTTAGATTTGGTGGTCACAACGAAATAATCTGAAGGAAAACCCTTAGTACACGATCAACTTGGTAACTTTAATATTGCAGTATTCTTAAGTTTTCTTCAAGAAGTTTGGTGACTATCTTAAAACGAGAATAATTAAGAAGTAATTTTCTAGCGTTCTATTGTGTGTTTCGAGGGTGTCGGACGAGTCCCTAACTATTTGAAGGGGTATTTTAAGCGTGCATGCTGGGTGTTTATTTCTCAATTGGTTAAAAGAATGGTTTGTTGCATACTTCTACACAGGTCCGAATTCTCCGCGTGTCACAATATTTAATGTAAAAATTACTTAAAGATAAAATAACCAATTAATGTAATATCCCTTAATACTGGATATAATACCAGTACTTACAATTTTAAACCAATTTTTTCGAGACAGTCTTCAAGTAAAATATGTGGCTATCATCAAAATCTGTTACATCTCCTTGAGAAGAGACTTAGAAAAAGATTGTGTTACGTGCAGTACCTGCACGCAAATATTTTCGTTTTTATGTAATTAAATTTCATATTCTTTACTGTATTCGCGGTCATTTGCAAATTTTTATTAACAATTTTGACAACTTTCATAACTGAAATGATTGCTTATTCAACACCTTGTAGGTTTTATTAATACATGTAATTATACTTCAAATCTCTATTTCGATATAGCCTCAAAATCTGTTATTTTCCTTAAAGATTATAATAAAGTTAAAACGTGGTTCGGTTATCTAAACATTTGTTTTCCGAAATATTCCGATCATTTATGTACGTGTTTTATACAAGATTTTCTCTGGTTCGCATATCTCTACACCTTACGTTATATAAATTAGTAATTGATTTATGATACATATCTGTAATTTAATGCGGAAAGTTAGCTCACCAATCCTACACATACTTCATGATTCTACAAAGTTGCTTGCATATATTCCTTATCTAGTTACACACTTTGATGTATTTTTGTGTTGTTTTAGAATGTTTTACTACCTGTTCCAATATATAAAGTTAACGTGGTTTTTCCATATTATCGATTTTAGTTTCCACTTATTAGAATGAAATAATAAGCTTGGAACATTCAAATAATGTTTTTTTTGTAAGTTTGTTGTACGATGGATAGATCGCGAATGGTTCTTTTAAGAAAGTCGTTTCGGTAATGTAAAATTAGAAATATGCTACACCTTTAAAATATAATTTTACGGAATGTTTTTAGAAAAACCGTTCGGTCTGTTAAGAGCAGTGAATAACATACGCGCTCTCATTTTATGCGATGATGGTATTAATTTCGGTTGTTAATAAGCAATGTAATCTGGCAAACTTTAATCGGTTGCTTTGGGCACCTACTGATATTACTCATTTCTACAATATTAATGTGCAGCTTGCTATTCTGTCCGCTTAGTTAGTTCGAACTTTACTCGCGTTGTTAGCCATAATAAGAAATGCTCCAACGACTTTTTGCGACACAGATATAAGGGTATCAAAATGCAGTGTTTTTTAAATATGACGATGACGACGTTTGTGCTAATATTTATGTAGAGCCAGGTAGATAACAAAAAGATTTAAAAGTATAGGAAGACCTAGACCAAACTATATTAGTTAAATTATTACAAATTTAGGTTGTGAAGGGTATGTAGAACTTTTTAGATTAGTACAGAATAGAAAAGAAGTTAGAGTTGCGTCAAACCGACCTTAAGTAAGGTCGAAAACAAAATGATGATGATGACGACGTTTGCTAATTTGTTTGTATGAACTTGTATTTAATGAAGGACAGTGTTAAATTAGAAATGCAGTGGGCTTCTACAGTTAATAAATTTATAACATGGGGTTTTGAAAATGTTGGCGCAAAGTTGTTCCTTTGAGAAATGAAGTTTTTCCACAACTAAATAAAGCAGAACGTCATGCCCAGTTATGGGGATTTTTGTTTCTTCTTTGCCTCGCTTTGATGGTCTCCCTCGGAAAGAATTGGGTCTGGATTTTTCAGGTTACTCTGTTACCCTTAAACTACGGATTTGGAGTTAAATACAGTAGTGAATACCACACTTAATAACTTCAAATTTACTCAGAGGGAAGGGAAGGTAACATCCCCGAGGTAACAAAATACGTCGCAAGTTAATAGAGGTTCACTTACAACGATATTCTTCTTCTGCTACGATGATTTTCTAGTTGCTCAGGGATGGTTCCGTTGTGGCCTCCTCTTCTTTCTCTGTGTGTTGCCTCTTGGTAGACCTCGCTTATCGACGTGTCGGTACGATATAAGTACAAGGACCAAAATGTCCATCTCTAAAAGAGGTTAAAGTATTCTGATGCATATTGGTGAGAACACTGACGTTCAAACAGTGAGAAATGCCAACTTAACATAATGTCAGACCACGAAGAGATGCCAATATCCGGATCGTCCGTGTGAATCATAACTTTATGTGGTTTTCACATACGTCGACATTACGATATTAATCTTCTGGGAACTTCCATGCAGATTTTTAAAAATCCCCTAAACCTAATTAATACACTAAATGGTAAAGCTTTATGTAAAAAGCGTAACAACTCATCGCATAATTGGAGATGTTGCGGTTGTTTGAAATGGAACTTACTCTACTACTACATTCACTGTCTATAACATTTTTTAAAGTTTATTGTTTAGGCGTGACATTAGTACATAATCCTAAATTATCTGCAGCAGAAATGCATTTTACCATGTAGATGGGATTCTTTATTGCTGTAACTGTGAAGGTAAATAATTCTTTTCTATTAACATTTAAAAATTTTGGTAACTAAAGGACTGTAAACAGTCCATTATATATTGTTGCTTAATTTTGCTTTATGTACACGTTAGAAATGAAGTTAAAAATTTAGTTCTATGCTATACATTATTTTTGCAATAAATTATATTTATGCATAGATTTTTTTATACTGTGTAAATCCTGGGGATATGTTTTGGGGTAAATGATATTTTCTACGCCGGTGGCTGTTCTTTAAGTACCATGTTTTTTTTAACTAGAAGTTTGTAAACAAAATTCCTTTTTCTTTCTGTGACCCATTCCACTCCACGACGTTTTCAGTTAGCACGGCATTAATTCTTTGGATTTCCCTTGTTGTGTTGCGGTACTCGGTGCGGACTATTTTCTTTGCTTACTTTACTTTTTGTTCTTGTCCGCGCAGAATACCGTAACAATTGATAAAAGGCGAGAAAGGGATAAGGAAGAGGTTCCATTTTATATAGCTCATCACTTCAAAGTGTCCATAGAAATATGCCATCACTATCAGAAAAGCGATTTTATCCCCACTAGCTCTAAAGAGTTAATTACTATTGGCTTATGATGGTCAGGCGACTACTGATAGCCAATCGCACAATTTCCTATAGGAAGTCACGCAGATGTTCAGAAAAAGACGCTTAATTAGACAAAGTTATTATGAAATTACATATAAGAATTAAATACATATTAGCGAATTATGGAATCATTGGTCAAAATTTTACCTCCATCAACTTTGACAACGATGTAAATGGCAGAAGCCTTTACCTGAACTTCAAATAGGAACTTTAGTTCTTGTGAAACAAGAAAAGCTACCTCATTGTAAGTAGCTGCTTGGTCGCACTGTGGAAACACTCCCTGGTAGATGTAATATGTCTTTCGAGTAGTTACACTAAAGACTCAAAACGGAATATTTAAACGTGCAGTTTCAATAAGCTATGCCCACTTTCCATTCTAAAAACGAATTAATTTATAGACTTTAACCACAGCTTGATGGTAGCAGAAGTTATGGCGATCCGAACGTGAGGGGCACGATTTTTCAAATAAAATTAAAATTTGATTCCAAGAACTGGCGAGCTGAGAAAGAGTTGAGTGCAGTGATTTTTTGTAAATATTTGGAGTATGTGGGTAAGTGTGAGTAAACGTGTGTAAAGGAAAGAGTGTCTAAGGAGTTAAGGGGTTGAGATACGAAGCAGTGACAATGCGTTATTTGAGAGAACACGAGAAATGGATAAAGCAGTAGAAAGCAGGGATCAGTCGAGGACGGAATCATATGAACAAGGTAATGAACTAATTTTGAGGATGCTGGAGAGAATGAGTGCGGAGTCTAATAATAAATTTGAACAACTTGGTCAAGACGCGAGTCAAAAATTTGAACTATTAAGTCAAGACTCAAAACAAAATTTACAAATGACAGAAACCTTAAGTAACAAGATAGATAGATCTACTCAAGAGTTTAATGAATTTAAAAACAGTTTGACAATAAAAATGGGGGAAGTTGAAACAAGGGTCGATAAGAATAAAAGGGATATAAGAGGTTTGAGTCAGGAAATGGGACAGTTAAAGACAGAGGTAAGAATCTTCTGTGAGGAAGAGATAAATGCAAAAATAACCGAGGTAACTGATTTGTATAAGGATCAATTAGGAAGGGTTGAAAGAGAGGCGAGTAGCATTAAACAAAATGTATAGAGTTTGATGGGGGATGGTCCCAGATTTTTTCAAGTAACGTATCAATAGATCAACAGATGAAATTTTACGGGGATAATAGGGTAAACCCTCAAATTTTTATAAATAGCGTCAGAAATTTAGTTGGATATTTGTATGACGAACAGGCAAAATTAAATACAGTTAAGGCGTTGTTAAAAGACCATACTGAGGCTTGGTACAATTTAATTGGACAGGAAATAGATTCATGTAGTGAGTTTGAGGATAAGTTTTAAAAATATTATTGGAGCGATCACAAGCAAGATCAAGTAGAGGGATGGTTTTACATGGAAAATACGGACGGTTGACCAGTTTAATTAATTTTTCGAAGTAAAGTGTCGATGGAGTGGTGAAATTCGTAGTTTTGTAAGTTCGTTATGTTGTTTGTATGGGAGAATTTTGTAGAATGGTGTAGCAGTAGCTACAGTTTAAGGAAAGCTGAGTGAAATACGTCACAAAGGGGGGTTTTAAGCTTATATAAACCTTGCCGGAGGTGGCAAAGCTCTCTTATTTCTCGCTTATTTTCTTATTCACTTCGCTTACATTGAGTACTGTTGAGAAGACATCCTAGCTTAAAAACCGGGTGATAGTGCAGTCTGCCGAATGTATTTTTCAGTGTTATAAAAGCTAAAGTAGGTGCAATTGAAGTAAACGGGCTGAACATATTTGTATAAATAATTATAACGAGTAATGCTGGATGTTACTGAGGTACGCGATTGAATTACATTTTGAACGAGAGTGCTGGTTGGACGTTAAGTGGAATTAGACTCTGGATAAGTTGCTGTATGGAAGGCATCCACAAATCGTTGGGAGAATTGGATGAACGAGTCGAGCTGGAATGGTTTTCCTAGTTAGAAAGCAGAAATTGGGTGTAGTCCAAGAACGTGAGCTTGGTGAACGTCATTTACAGAGGTGGTGATTCCGAAGAACACTCCAGGTAACGAATTTTTTTTTTATTGAACTATTGTGCTGGTATTGAATTATAAAAACTATGAGTGATTTGAGTTACTTGGTGAAAAATTTATGAACTAAAAATTAATTTGATTAACATATGGAAAGACACTTTTCTATTTTAAATCTAAGGATGTAAATACATGAATAATATTTTTATTTGATGTAAGGAGTAAACGGGTATCTAGTGTAGTTTAATAATGCAGTGTTGTATGCATACAGAATAATAAGGGTTTATTCTGAGCTCATCATAGACCTCGGAAAAGTAAATTTAGGGTTTCAGGATAGGCCCATCTACTTCTAAATGAAATGTTGAAGTATAGAGGAACATAAAAGTCACGAGACTTTTAGATGGAACTAAAGTGTGAAATGTTTTACTGCATATAAATTGTAAATATTGAGATTATGTGAAGCATAATTTATGTCATATGAATAAAAGAGTGTATGTTTTGTTAAACGATTTTATTTTGAATTTTTTTTAATATAAAGGTGTTGAGAGAATGAGTGACCGTGGAAGATTAGCTTGGGCAAGCATAAATTGTTTTATTTAGGGAAAGATTCGAGGAGTTTGGTTTTAAATTCAGCTAGGGCAAGTAGAAATTTAAAAGAGGGGCACTTCCAAAGGTAAGTGGCTCTATAAACAGAGAGGATCCACAGCAATTTTATGACAGCCCAACAGTGAGGGACACGATTTTTAGGGCTTCTTTCTAGGCAAAACACAACAAATTTATGAAGCCCAAAGTGAGGTGCACGAATTAGCGAGCCGATTCAAAATGTCTACAGCAATGCAATCGCCCAAGGGTGGGGGTACGGACAATTATTATAATGTTGAAAGAACTTTGGTATTATATGTAGCTTTTTTTTAACATAGTCTCATTATATTAAAGGTTATGGTCTAGCAATATATTAGTAATAATGTCAAAATAAAGTTCAAACCAAAAGTTTTATATATTTGTAGTTTTGCTAGTAAATACTGGTATTAGCAACTAAGAACATTGTCCTTGGTACGAATATTCTAATTCTGACCACGTCTGAGCTACCGAAGAACATACAAGATAAATTAGACTACAATTGTCTACACTACTTACAATTGATATTTCAACGTCGTATCCACATATAATTTTTTTGCTTAAGGTAGCCCCTTTTTAATTTTGATATAAAACCTTTCAAAATTAAAGCGGCCAAGTGCGCTCAAGCGTTCTTTGTACATAAATTTTTAAGCATGGCTAGGAATTGGAAACTAGGTCGCATATACATTTGATAAGTAGGGCATGTTCGCAGGAACAATCTGAAAGAACCATCTATCGTAGCTGCCATATAGCAAGCTTTTGTAAGAGTAAAGTTATACGACATGCACATAGAAAAGCGAATATAGTCTGTTCTGTAAAGTTCTTAATCTACATTAGCTTTTCCTGTTTCAACTACATTCCCTCAGCCTTTGCGTGGTTTACGTAAAATTCCTTTATAAACACTTGTAAAGATTTTGGCCGCGCAAAATATTACTGTCGTGAAACCTCGAATATTTTGTGACAATTAACCAACCTAGGCCACGACCTTGTGTTGGTCCTGAAATTACATCAAGGTTTTTACTACTGAATTATAATTAAAACCTGTTCTATTACATAATATTCAGTATGTATAAGGACATTTCGTGTTAAAATGGAATATAGGGTTGGGCTGTTTATTAAATGTCCTGAATAACACAGCTGTTTACTAACAATCTTAATGTATACTATAGCGGTAGTGACGTTATATGAATCTTAAAATTATGTTTAATTAAAATTTTGAACTTACGTTTTAAAGTCAACGGTCAACTTTATTGTATATTTGCACTTGAATTTTCAATCACCAACATTCACTTGAATATTATTATATAATTTGCTATTTTCAACTTTGCGTGTTATTTTGGTTCAGAGCAGTATGGAGTTTACCATCTTTGTTGCAAGACTGACCCTTTATCAGCTCGTGCGGTATTTAAAACAACGCCCTCCATCTGGCACCATTGGTTTATCTAGCTTATCTCTGTTATTGCATAGGCGTTACTCTAGGTTATTTTCCATTTTTTGGACTTTCATGCGTAACTTGTCGAAATGCTCCCGCCGGTCATGCCGACATATAGTTCTGTGTGTGGATTTTGTTTGACCATGGCACATTGAATCTTATCGAGTTGCATCCTCTTATTTGTATAGGAATTTATTCAAATTTTTTGCTTAATTCTGCACGTAGTCAAGTGTATGTTTCTTTATTTTGTTTTGAGTTTTGTGTTAAATTTTATATAGCAGATCGTGTAGGCAATTTTATAATGACGTAAATTGTTTGCAAGACCCGTTTGTTATGGGCACGCATCGAGTTTAAAAAGAAAATTGTTTCATGTTTGATTTTCGATGTTTCTGATGCATGTTTATTTAAAGTTTATGAATGCATTGCTATAAAAATTCATTGGATTGTCGTACAAAGTTATGTTATATTTACAAAGATGTCAATTGAATTCTCTGATAGAATGCTTAGGTTCCTAAGTTCATATGAATCTTAAAAGTTATGTTGTGAATTAAAATTTTGAACTTACGTTTTAAAGTCAACGGTCAACTTTATTGTATATTTGCACTTGAATTATATCAATTGCCGACATTCACTTGAATATTATTGATGATAATGTTGCTAATTTTCTAGACTTTGGCGTCGTTATTTTGGTTCAGAGCAGTATGGAGTTTACCATCCTTTGTTGCAAGACTGACCTTTATCAGCTCGTGCGGTATTTAAATACAACGCCTATCCATCATGGCACCATATGGTATATATCTAGCTATATCTCTGTATATATGCATAGGCGTTACTCTAGGTTATTTTCCATTTTTGGACTTTCATGCGTAACTTGTCAAATGCTCACCTGGTCATGCCGAACATTTATACCCGTTCTGAATGTGTATTTTGTTTGATACCATGGCACATTGAATCCATTATCGAGTTGCATCCACATACCTTTGTATAGGAATTTAATTCAAATTATTTGCTTAATTCTGCAGTAGTCAAGTGTATGTTTCTTTATTTTGTTTTGAGTTTTGTGTCTAAATTTTATATAGCAGATCGTAGGCAATTGTTTATAATGACAGTAACAGATTCGTTTGCAAGTTTTCGTTTGTAATATGGGCAACCAGAGGTTTCGAGTTATTGAAATAGAAAATTGTTTCAATGTTTGATTTTCGAATCTTCTGATGCATGTTTATTTAAAGTTTATGACACCTGCCTGGCTTATAAAATTCATTGAGTATCGGTACAAAGTTATGGGTTGTTTTAGGGCATGAATGTAATCAAAATCTACCGTATCGAAGTTATGAGGTCCATATCCAGGCACTCATCGTCATTCCAAAGTATGGTTGTGAATATTATACAGTGTGTATATGATATTATGCTTATATATATATATATATGGCATATATTATACTCTTATTATGATATATGTATTACCATTTTCTAGACTTTGGCGTCGTTTACATTGAGTGTACTACACTCTACTGCTGTGTCCCTATATACCGCTAAATAACCCTATTCTAGCTATGTGTATATATATATATATATATATATTATCTCAGGGATATTATATCTGGTAATAGTTGTACCTGGGTACCGAAATTTATGCCCGATCGAATTGTACCCGTTTGTTGCAGATACGAATTATCCATTATCAAAAATACCTTTGATATTTAATTCAATTAGTAATTTAACTACATTTCTTATCGTATGTACAAGGCCTATCTAACAACCTGAATCTGCATAGAATTGTTATACGAAAACTGAAACAGATTCTGTGCGTTTTCTATATACTCAAATACTCAACCAGGGTGGAAGGTTTCGACTTACCCTGAATTTAACTTATTCAATGATGCAGTTTATCAAAACTTCAAGAATAAGCTTTTAACACCTGCCTGGCTTATCTAATTTTCGAGTATCGGGTATTTATGGGTTGTTTCGGGCAACTGAATGGTGGTCAAAATCCTTGCCGTGATGTCGAGTTATCATGGTCCATATGCCAGGCACTCATCGTCACTCCAAATCTATGGATATAATATATATATGCTATTAGTCTCGTGATATATGTATATATATATATTGATATATACTACTATATACCGAAATGCTCTACTGCTAAATAAATTGGTGGATACTACACTCCTTATACTGCTCCTGTCCCTCCGCTAATGCGTTTCACGGTGCTATGTGAAAACTTATCTTTGCTAAATGGGGTTGATCTGCAGGGTTCTACTACTCAAATAGTTTATAACCGATTTTGGTCCTCCTGTGTGGGTTACTAGTTGCTGAACGTAAATACTACTGGAGTGTTCCTAACAATGAACTATGGTTCCGCCTCTCGTCGTACAGGCCTTTACTACTGAATCTGCAAGATCTGTATCGCCCTGCAGATTCTGGCGTTAGTTAATACTCAAAACTAAAAGGGTGGAAGGTTTGCTCTTTGGCCTATTTAATTTACTTGCAACTTATTCAGTTTTATCAATTTTAGAATAAGCCTTTTAACTTTAAAATTAGAGAGCTTGATAGACGTACCTCTTATTTGTTCCAACTGATGGTGGTCTCCTTCAGTGATGTCAAGTGCTACATGGAATGCCAATTGACTGTAAGTCACCTATGGTACTTAAATACCTATGCTTTAAAGCACTCGTGAAATGTTAAATTAGATATTTTGGTTGTTCTACTATAACGACAATGTACTGTCAAAACTACCTTAATGGTCGGATACTCCTTTTACTTTCAATGTCCCTGGAATCGTATAATCACGGTGTTGAAAAACACAAAGTTGTTTGCATGGGTTGACTGCACGTCCTACTGCCGCTTGTTTATATGATGGTCCTCCTATCGTGTTACTAGTGCTGCGTCGACAATACCTGGATGCTCCTATAATGACTTCATGGTTCCGCTTTGTCGTTATATTCTAAAACTAACTTCTGAAAATACTGCATTTCTAACTTGTTAAATATATACTGTAGTATGCATCTTTACAGCTGTTTTAAATACCTTGCAATTTTAATTTAACTTTTATAATTTGGCATTGACAGCCTTTTAAATTAATCAATTACAGAGCTACTCGCATCATTAATGTCCTGCTTGGATTTTTCAATATCTTCATCAATTGGACAGTGTACCTAATACTTACTTATCACCTAGAGTACTTAATAAACCTTTTTAATTGCACTCATTGAATATTAATCCTTAGTAGCTATTAAGTATGGTGTAGTTAATCTGAATAACACTACTTCAAAACTTACCTTAGACTTCGGTATTTTACTTTCAATTGTGGACATGACTCCTGGTAATAACTCACAAAGTTGTTTAAACTTTGTAAATCACTAGCATACGTTAAATATGATATCATATCTGTCATCATGATATATATAATTTAAGCTTCATATCTATGTATATAATTCTAAAACTGACTTCTAAAAATACTATAACTAACAAATATAGTACAGACATTTTACGCAGCCTCCTTATATGATCTAATGCTTTGATTTAACTCATTTACATTTGGCATGTGAAACCAGCATTTGGGTAACTTTATCAATTCAACGTACTGCATCATTAATGTTTTGCTTGATTTACCATCGTTGGACAGTGTATCTATACTTATTTTAGATGCTTAATCCAAACCTTGTAATTGCATCATTGAACTACAATCCGTTTGTAGCTTTAATTACTGCTTTGTTGGGTTAATATGAATAAATGTTCCTTATTAGGTTTAGTGATCTTTTTGTGTGTGACAGTTGTGCCTCCTGGTACATAACTCACCTGTTTTTAAACTTTTGGTCACTTGATACGTTACCAATATCCTCATATATATATTATATATATATCATATATATGCCCTATGTATGATGTATATATTATGCTCTCCAAAACAATTATAGTCCTTAAATTGCATAGCGTCTTATATGAAATGCTTTGAAACTCAGTACATTTAATGTGAAACCACTTTGGGACTTGCATACGTAAATTGGTTTTCTGGACCTAATCGTAATGTATCACTTATGAATAACATGATCCAAATGAATGTACAGTGAACTTTTCGTTTTCTTTAATTACTCTTTGTTATCTCCTTTGCTATTTTAGGTTTAGTGATCTTTTGTTTAACCGTTGTGCCTATTACATATTACATTTTTTAACATTTAACTTGTTTTCCCTTTCCTCAATTTCTTTCATTTTGCTTGTTGAATGAATAAGCATTCATAGTTTTAAAATCTAGCTTTTAGTTTACGTTTCGGATCCATGACCTTTAATTGGTTCTGGATAATGTAAATGTTTTGCAAAAACTGAACAAAAAATGTACTGCTTTTGATTTTATATAGTTATCTCCTTTGCTATTTTATTTTGTTGAATCTGCCTAAGGGACAATACTTTCTATTGAAGTCTAACCTTTATATTTGCTTGAAAGTTACTTTCTTTTATAAGCGCATTAAATTCATCATTGATATTTGTTTCTAAGCTTATTTTTACCATCTATAATGTTTTGCAACCAAATATTTAGCTTACTATCTTGATTTTGGCTTGTATCCCAAAGGTGTTTGCTGATATGATTTATTCCGCTATTGCTAACCGAAAGATTGCTTGACGTTTGATCTATAGAATTCATTTCACAACTATCAAATCGTAATTATATGTTAACTACTCTGTAAAGGATTTTGTCAATATTGTATAGGGCTATAGGAGCATCATATGTTTTGAACACATTTTGTATAGTCTACTTTGTTCGGATTTAAAGGGTAAATAAAGACCACACTTCCTGAACTCGTTTATTATATTTATTTATTTATTTCTATTTTACATTTCCAACAGGATATAATCCCCAATTACAGGAAACAATCTACAGAGAAAGAACATAATATATTGTAGTTTAGTATTTTAATCGTGTCTAAAATTTTCTTTAATGGATCAACATTTATGTCACACTGACTGCTAATATAATTGTAGTTTGAGCAGATTACAATAGATGTGTGATTTTTTAATCATATTAGTTCTGGCAGTTGATATAAAAAATAGGCATGTTTGACTTGATTCAGTACATGGAATTAAAAATTTAAGATGGGAAATTAATTCAGCAGAGTCAATATTATTGTTGCAAATGGTAGAGGAAGTTAGTCCAGTATCTGTCCTTCGTGATTCTAATGCAGATCATTGAAATTTATCTAACGGCATTTTTTTGACTACATCCCTGCTTTGAGTATATGTCCTCCATTCTCCGATATAAAAATTTAAGAAATTTCCTCGTGTAATGGAGACCATGCAATACAACAATATTCTAGTTTTGATCGGACTAGTGCCTGATATAACAATTTCAAAACATCTACATTTGAAAAAGTGTTGCAATTCCTTATAATGAAGCCTAAGGTTTTGAAAGAAGAATTTACTATTATGCAAATATGAGGAGTGAACGTAAGTGTAGAGTCAAAATGCAAACCCTAAGTCTCTACTACTATTATATCTAGACAGAATATGCAGTCCGATATGATAGGTGTAGACAACTGGTTTCAATTTTCTTGTGTATGTAACAACATCGCATTCTATAGGATTGAGACTGAGCAAGTTTCTCTTGCATCATTCAGCCAAGTGATCAGATTTCAGTTGAACTTGTTGGCATTTCATTAACGTATTGATTTTTGAAAACAATTTGAGATCATTAGCATACAATAGCTTACCACAAGTGAGAATGTCATTAAAAAAAATTAGAAATAAGATAGGTCCCAGATTAGAGCCTTGTGGAATACCTGAATTTGCAAGAAAAGGTACAATATCGTTATTTCGCAATACTCGCCGAGTGGTAAAGTAATATGTAAACGATGTCTGTCTAAAAAGGGAATGATTATTTGATTTGCGATAAGCCGTTTTTCAGTCATTAAGAATACATTCGTAGAAAATCATCGACCTTCATCCAGCCACTATACGACCTTTGAAGAACCCAGTTACCAGGCATATTCTCTATTAAAGTGCAAGGTGACCTAATATATGGGAAAGCAACTATGGGTGGACCTATCCTTTCATCTGTCAAAAACACTAGCAAGACTAATGTTTTCCATTTCGTTCTCTAATTTAATGTTTTATAGGTTACTCTAACTGGGAGGTGCTGAAACTTTGTGAGACTTTGGGCATATCGAAAATCCAGACTCATCTATAAACACATTCGAACATACTCTTCACTGCACACGCATTGTTGACACTTTCCGCCCCTCTCTTAAGCAATTTCAGGGTATATTTTCATAAAATTGAAATACCATTTTTATGCCCAAAATAAATGGCATTTATAAGTGTCTTTAACAATTTTTCAACAGTGTCCATCGGGGTCACTTTTTAGCGATATAATTCGGTTCGCTATTTTGTATTCAATTGCACCATCCAATAAGGGAACGGACTTGTTTTAAGTCTATCAAAGCACCTTCCTTTTAATTTATCTATGATAGAGCTTTTTGTAGTATTAAAATCTTTAGTTGCTTTATTGATATTAATTTCTCTTATCTGATATGCTGCCTGTAACTCGAAAACAGTTAATTTTAGGTATGCATTATAATTAGTTATTTTTTATTCAGACTTATATGCAGAAGCAAAGTATGTAAAATATACAGGATGTTTCCATTAAAGAAAATATAGTTACTTCCCCACTCACCATCGGGGGAAAGGGGTAAAAAACTTGAAGTTTAACTAAAAAGTGTCCCCAAGGCTGTCACTTTGTTTCGCCAAAGATTTGTTTTTTATCTTTGTCAGTCTTCATGATATTGGCTTGTAACACCTTAAAATGAACACCCGTGTATGTCTGCATTACAATATCCAAAAACGGAATATGCATATAAATTTGCATTTTTGCATATCAGATTTGACACCATATGGATTGCTGATGATATTGAACGTGAATATCAGGATCTACAACATTTATGAATAAATTTTAAAGTAAAGTAAATGCTGCATCACTTTAATCAAATTAGTAGTAATAAAAGTGAGTCACATGGAGATTGTAGCTGTTAAATTAATTACAGAATTATTGAAATAAATATCAAGTGTTGTATTTCATGTCTGTTGCTGCAATACTCTACTTCAGATGATTACTGTAAAATGATAATGACAAGATAATGCAATAAGATTTTAAAAAAAAAATTTATATATTTCATTAAAAATTCCTAGCATCAGGTGTTAGACTGTTTAGACGAATTTTAAAAATTGTGCTTATGATGAATTATTTATAACATATCTAGTTTTCTCAAGAAGCTCAGGTGGAAAATATAGTGTTATTGAAATTATTATCATCATTTAGAGATAATCCTGATTTGTAGAGCTTTGTTGATTCATCACAAGTATAGCATTACATCAACAAATTTAAAATTAAGTTCATTTCACATTTATTGAATCATTCATTTGTTAATTTTACAGGTAAATGCTATGTACCGGTTACTTTAATTACTCATGCACTTAAGGAGACACATATCATTAATTATACATAATTTTAAATGATGCAATTTGGATAAATGATAGTGATATGCTTGAATAAAAAGGATAAAATATAGGGTTCTATTCAAAAAATCCGTAATTTTGAAATTTGTCAAATTTTAAAATAAATTTTGTGCCATCTAGCAGATTTCATATGCGTTCTTTATCGATATTGTGATTTAGACGACTCTGTTCAAGTGTTAAGTATCATTTTGTGCCAAAATCATGGAAAATATTGTGAATGTTGTTTTTATAGCTATCAAATATAATAAACTTATAATCTAGTATGGTTTTACTTTGCTTAACATAACAGATTATTAAAACATAGATAACAAAAATTATTCCTATAAATTACTTGATTTTTAGAATAAATTCTTCGAATATAATTAACGTCGTATATTTGTGTATAGTCACCTAGTTTATGTAATTTGCTTTGAAGAAAGATTTATATTTTTAAAGTACTTAATGTTCATGAGTTAATCACCTTTTTATTCAGACTTTATCATAAGCGATAAAAATAAGTAAATCCTGAGTAATACTTGACTAATAGCAGATAATAACCTTTCTGTTTATGATATAATCTAATGTACACAGCATTTGGCACGTAAGTTAGTACACGAGCCAGTATTATTGCATGTTTTATTGTAATTATCCTTCAACATTTACAAAATTAATAACCGTGAATATTTTATAGATCAAAACTGGCTCCTTGTCTTATGAAACAAAATAGAATAACTTATTTGTGTTTAATTATAAATTTACGAATTCTTAAAGGATTCTTATTACTTATACAATTAACATTTACGTTCAATTGTCATTTTCGTAGATTTTTTTTTTAAGTAACAAGAGCTTATTGAAAATAAACATTATTTCTACCAGGATGTAATTACTGAAATGTTTTAGATAAAGTCATGTCAAAGTTTGTTATAGATCACAATGTATATGTATGTATGTATATATATATATATATATATATATATATATATATATATACAGGGTGATTTTTTCATTTTCACTATGGGCATCTTGAAACCGTTAGAGATAGAGAGCGCTCAAATGGGAAAAGTAATGCGGTTTTGTCTGCTGATCTGCATGTGCTTTTCTTTTTTTGAAAAAATCCACAGATATCTAGATATATTGAAAAAACTAAATATTGCAATTTTTTTCAAATCTGTCTGTCGGCTTTATTGTTGGCATTAGAGAAATAATGTAAATAGAAAACTTGTAGTTATTTTTACGCCGAATAAGAACAAGTGGTTGAAAAAATTTAATTTTTGTTTGTTTCATAGTTATGTACATAACTTCAATTTTTTTAAATGGAAACCATAGTTGGCTATGGGCTTGTTTAATAGCTTATATTGTGCAGATTTTATTCATATGGCACATAATGGGGTTACTCATGAAAATGACCAAAATATTGAGTTTTTGCTTGTTTTGTTTAATAAAATGGCTATGTTTCAATATACAATCAGAAAAGGAGACTTCGCGGTTGCATTTCTTTATTATAACAATACTGGTTAGCTATTTTTAACAACAAACTGGTAACAGAAAAAAATAACTGATATCAAGATAATTCAAATAACAACAATAATATACAATTTAAATTTATACGGATTGAAAATCACAAAACCCTTAATGTTTAATAAATGGAAACAAAACTAAAATACGACGAACTCAAACTGAATAAATATTGCATTAATAAATTACAAATGCTCAAAAGCCCACTACTTTGTGCAATACATAACCTACACCTCTTAGCAATGGAATGCTTTTGCTTTTTAATGAACGATTAGTAATGCTCCCATGAGCGTTAATTACAGCTTCACGTATTGTAGTTATGTATGAAATTTTTAATATACACTTTATTTTTACATGTCCATGTATAAAAAGTCTAATATTGAAAATTCCTGGCTTCGAGTGGCCACTGCACTGGACCATGTCTACCAATCTAAGAATCCGAATGTAACCGATTTAAATAGTCAGTAACACTACGTGTTGTGCAGGTGCACCATCTTGCTGGAACCATTTGAGTCTCGTGCACTCGTGAAGGAAGTTTATCTAAAAGATTATCTACATTTGCTTGAACATATTTAAATATTTCCCTCTTGTTAAACTTCCATTAAATATTATAGATCTTATAATATTGGTGCCTAGAACACCACCCCATACATTAAAACCAATTTTATTTGAGGTGTTCGTTGCTGAACCTAATAAAAATACCACAATCTGTGTACCTTGTTTCATCTGACCATAAAACAGTAAATGGAAATTCGTGATCCTACTGACACTCCTCCATAAACCATCTGCAAAATATTATCCGCTTGTCTTCATCTCCTGGAGCAATTGATATTTTGTATGGATGTAACTTATGCTTTTTCAGGACCCGAACAATAGACCGTTGCGATTTCCACTGGATAAAGCAATTTCTCTTGTAGAAGTAGAAGGATTGACTTTAACAGCTAATACATTTATTTGTATACTTTCATCAATATTTTGTACATTGTGTTCTTTTCCTTGTATAAAACTGCCATAGTCTCTTAAATCTATATACAAGTTACGAAATGTCGGAACAGATGGTTGACGGTGGTTAAAGTAGCTTTCAAAATATAAATCTGCTGCTCTAGTAGAATTTTTATTACACTCAATGTAACAATTTAACATATCGAGTTTTTCCTCCTTAACTATAATTCATTTTAGCTTAAAAGAACCTAATTATTAGTAATAATGTGAACAATAACACCAATGACAGTTACTTCAAAATATAAAGTGGGATTATTAGGCTTGTTTTATTGTTTTCATGGGTGGTCTGATAATTCTGAACAATAAAAACAAAAAACCTTAATATTTTGGGCATTTACAAGAATAACTCTATCATGTGCTATATCAGTAAAATCTGCACAACATAAGCTATTAAACAAGCACATAGACAACTATGCTTTCCATTAAAAAAATTGAGGTTATGTTCATATCTATGAAACAAACAAAAATAAATTTTTCCAACCACTAATTCTAATTCAGCATAAAAATATCTACAAGTTTTCTATTTACATTATTACTCTAATGTCAACAATAACGCCGACAGATGGATTTGAAAAAATTGCAATATTTAGTTTTTTCAGTATATCTAGATATCCATGGATTTTTTCTAAAAAAGAAAAGCACGTGCGAGATCTGCAGACAAAACCGCATTACTTTTCCCATTTGAGCGTCTCTCTATCTCTAACGGTTTCCAAGATGCCCATAGTGAAAATGAAAAAAAACTCACTCTGTATATATATATATATATATATATATATATATATATTTAGGACATCATTTGTAATATAAACGATTCTTTGTGACAAACTGTAAATATTTTACTATATTCTCTGATATTTCCTTGGTATTCTCTGTTTATCGGATAGATAATTTTGACTAAATAGTGTTGTTAATAGTAGATTATTTATAAATTATTCTAAAGAATCCAGAATAGTGTCTTAAAATCTTAACTCTGTGGACTTATTCAATTGCCAGTACCGTATAATTTTTTAAATTGCTAATAGTTATTTAACTGTTTAAACAAATTTTAAAAAATTTTGCAGATAATGAATCATTTATAACAAAGAACCACAACCTAGTTTTCATGGGAATCTCAGAGGAAGATATAGTTTATTGAAAAAGTGTAGGTACATTATTATCATTTAGAAGTAATCATGATTTGTAGAACTTCGTTGATTCATCACAAGTATAGCATTCATTACAGCAGCAGATGTAAAATGAAATTCATTTCACATTTATTGAATCATTGTTTTGTTAACTTTACAGCCACATCCCAGGTGCCTGTTACTTTTATACTACACTTAAGAGACACATTTATCTTTAATTGTAAATAATTTTATATGATGCAATTTGGACAAACGATAGTTACATACTTGAATTAATTCTTTATGCAGGTTCGTTTAGTGTGATTATAGGGTTATATTAAAAAAAATCAGTATTTTTGAAATTTGACAAATTTTAAAATGAATTGTGTGCCATCCTGCAGATTTTGAATATGTTCTGTTTATGGATGTTGTGATTTAAATGATTATGTTCAAGTGTTAAGCAAGATTTTGTGTCAAAATTAGCGGAAAAATTTTGTGAATGTTGTTTTTATAGCTATAAAATATAATAAACTTATAATCTAGTATGGTTTTACTTTGTTTAACATAACAGATTATTAAAACTTAAATAACAAAAATTATTCTTATAAATTACTTGATTTTTAGAATAAATTCTTCGAATATAATTAACGTCGTATATTTGTGTATAGTCACCTAGTTTAAGTAATTTGCTTTGAAAAAAGATTTATATTTTTAAAGTACTTAATGTTCATGCGTTAATCACCTTTTTATTCACAGACTTTATCATAAGCGATAAAAATAAGTAAATCCTGAGTAATACTTGACGCAGATAATAACATTTCTGTTTATGATATAATCTAATGTACACAGCATTTGGCACGTAAGTTAGTACACGAGCCAGTATTATTGCATGTTTTATTGTAATTATCCTTTAACATTTACAAAATTAATAACCGTGAATATTTTATAGATCAAAATTGGCTCCTTGTCTTATGAAACAAAATAGAATAACTTATTTGTGTTATTTATAGATTTACGAATTCGTAAGGACTTCTTATTACTTATACAGTTAACATTTACATTTAATTGCCATTATTGTAGATTCTTTTTTTTAAAATAAGTCCTTATTGAAAATACGCATTATTTCTGCTATGAAGTTATTTACTGAAATGTTTTTAGATAAAGCCATGTCAAAGTTCGTTATAGATTACAATGTATATACTTAGAACATCATTTGTAATATTATAAACGATTCTTTGTGACAAATTGTAAATATTTTACTATAGTCTCTGTATTTTTGGTATTCTTTGTTTATCGCATAGATAATTTCAACCAAATAGTCTTATTAATAGTAGATTATTTATAAATTATTTTAAAGAATCCAAAATAGTGTCTTAAAACCGTAACTCTGTGATCTTATTCAATTGGCACTACTGTGTAATTTTTTAAATCGCTACTAGTTATTTAATTGTTTAAATGAATTTTAAAAAATTGTGCTGATATAATGAATCATTATAGCAAAGAACCACAACCTAGTTTTCCCAAGAATCTCGAGAGGAATAGTATATTACATTACTAGTGTGAAAAGTGGCCCATTTTACTAAGTGGAATATTGTCGCACGAGGCTTATGCTGCGACTATTCCAGGTTGAAATGTCACTCACGTGAGTACTGTACACTATTTTTCGACGACCACCACTAAAAACAATTACGAAAACATTTTTTAAAAGTTTTAATTATGGAATTTTACAAATTATAAATGGTGGCAAAAACTGAGAATTAGCGAAAAGAACCTATAATTAATAAGTAACTGAATAACAACAATTAACTAATTATGATTACTATAATAGTAAAAATTGAAAGTAAAATTATTATTATTGCAAACCACGAATTGCACTGGAGTATTGGACAAATTTGCCTTTGCTTTGGTTAATTGTATAGTAACATCTTCACTAAAATTTTCTGGAGGTGGAGTGACTGATTTGGAAGTACTGCCGATGACACCTATAATACAGTATTGCCCGAAATAAACAGTACTGAAACTAAGTTGGCGGTGTTTTTTATTGGCTGTCACACTCAAGTTAGCTAGTATAGACCTGTCAAGTAAACCTCAAACAAGTAATTAGTAGGGCCTAATTGTTAAAAATGGTGTTAAGTACAGAGGAGAAAGTGTTTCTGGTAGAGCATTATTTTCGTTCATACGGAATCCCGTAATGGTGCAAGTTTGCTATACGTGTCTGATCAATTCACACAAAGGTTTAATAAACGTTCTCCAAGTAATGCTGTAATTTTGAAGGTTATTGAAAAGTTTAGAAATACAGGTAGTGTATTGTGCCAACGAAAAGGAAACTCGGGCGTCCCAGGACAGTTAACAACAACAATAACCATGAACGTGTTTTTGAGCAAATCATAGAAAATCCGAAAGTCAGCCAGGCAAGGACAGCGTTACAACTTGATTTAAAAGAACTTCCTTTCAAAGAATCCTGAAGGAGCTGGGTACATTTTCGTATGTGATTCAGGTACATCAACAACTACATCCTCTGGATTATCGCAGTAGAGTGGAATATTGCGCCAGAATTCTCGCGTTACAGTATGAAAATCCTGAATTTTTGAAAATGTTTGGTTTTCAGACGAAGCACATTTTCACTTGTCAGGCTATGTGAATCGTCGCACAAATCGATTTCTGGGCTTTGCCAGACACGATGAGGTTCAAGAGGTTCCTTTACATAGTGAAAAAGTGAGTGTCTGGTGTGCTGTTTCCGGACACGGAATCATTGGTCCGTACTTTATCGAAGAGAATGGTAGGCAAGTCACACTTAATCAACAGAGGTACAGACAAATTTTAACACGATTTATCCCTGATCTACGTCCAATTCTGTCGCACGTAACTTGGCATTTGAAACCAATTTTTTCAGCAGGACGGGGCAACTTGCCATACTGCTGCCGCAATTCGTCAATTTCTTCAAGAACATTTTCCAAGCAAATTCATATCACGATTTACTGACTTCCCTTATCCTTCACATTCTCCAGACCTCACACCTCCAGACGCATACATTTGGGGCATGGCTAAAAATGCCGTTTTCAAACGGGCACCACAAACCATCGATGAATTAAAGGATGCCGTTAGAGTCTTCTTCGCAGCTCTGAGACAACCCTTATTCAATAACATGACCAGAAACTTAGAACATCGTTATGAAGTCTGTCTCGAACGAGGAGGTGCACATTTAGAACATATAATAAAGTGTCAATAATATGTATTTTTTAAATATACAAAACAATTACAATTTCAGTACTGTTTATTTCGGGCAATACTGTATTATTAGCAATATTTAGTCTGTTAGTAGCAGAATCGTCAATATATTCCTCTGCAACTGTGGATGACTTCCAACCTCCATGCCTCCTCAAAGTAGTTAAATCTTCTCCTGCATCTACTAATATCGTAGTAGATGACCGGCAAAACGTGTGTCCAGTGTATTGTTCTGGATTGCTTAGATTTAAAAATATAGCTACTGCTTTAGGTACGTTTTCTATTTTGTTAATACCCACCACTTGTGTGCTTTTTTGGTTTCTATAGTTAAGAAAAAAACGGGTTTCACTTGTTTGAGGTCTCAAATTGGCATACTTCTTATATATGCTATAAAACTGTCCGATAATCGTAAACAGTACCCAAATCTTCAATGTCATTAATAGTTAACTGGGTTAGCTTTTGTTTGCGACACACACCAGATATAACAAGCACGACCTAAAAGAAGTTATAATTTAAAAAAGGGATCTCTTTACTGACTTACCTTTGTAAGTAAATTAATTTCATCAGAAGCTTTAATAATAAATTCATTTATCTCTTGTTGTGTCAAAATTTAGACTTTTCAGGCAACAATTTCATGGATGTTATTTTTGCCGCCTCTTGAATTGCAGGTGGGATACATTGATCACTATCTATATCCATGATTTGTGAATTTATATAGTTATTTTTATGTTTATTTGCAATAAATGTGTACAGAATAATGCAAGACAGACAGACAGCAGTAAAATTTATTTGACGTTTTGATGTTGGAAATTCGGATGCCTACTTTGTTTTTGTCTTTATAAAATCCGTGACTCTGTTGCTTTTAGCGTATGCATTCTCAATTTTTATTGAAGAAATCATTTCAATTACAAACTAATATGAGTAATTACATCATTAAGTGAAACGGAAACTAAGTATCGATTTAACTCTGAGTATTTTAAACTGCTATTAGCCAAAACGAAACGAATGAATACAAAAAGGTAGAAACCAGTAGTGGCTTGGGTTGCCTAGATAACTAGCATACCAACATCAGTCATATCACTCTAGAATTGAAAAGTATTTCGACACTACAGTGGTATGTACTTTCGCACTCTAGACTAATATACTTTACTTTCTAAATAACTAAGTAGTGTGTAATCTGTTGTTTTCACAAGTGGTCGTCGGAAAAATACAGTTCATTGAAAAAGTGTAGGTACATTATCATCACTTAGAGGTAATCGTGATTTGTAGAGCTTTGTTGATTCATCACAAGTAAAGCATTACAGCAGCTGGTATAAAAAAGTTAATTTTACAGTAATGGAATCATTTTTTACAGTCACATCCCATGTGGCAGTTATTTTTATTACTAATACACTTAAAGAGACACATTTATCTTTAATTGTAAATAATTTGAAATGATGCAATTTGGATAAATGATAGTATGATACTCCAATTATTTCTTTATGCAGTCCGTTTAGTGTGATTACATATAGGGTCATATTTTGTGTTTTTGAAATTTTTCAAATTTTAAAATGAATTTTGTGCCATCCTGCGATTTTGTATGTGTTTTATTTATGAATGTTGTGATTTAGATGACTATGTTCAAGAGTTAAGTATGATTTTGTGCCAAAATCAGCGGAAAATATTGTGAATGTTGTTTTTACAGCTATAAAATATAATGAACTTTCCTTGGAAGAAAGGTTTATATTTTTTAAGTACTTATAATTACAATGTTCACGAGATAATCACTTTTTTTGTTCACAGGTTTGATCATAAGTGATAAAAATAAGTAAATCGCAAATGATACATTGACCAATAACAGATAATAACCTTTCTATTTATGATGTAATTTATGTACCCAGCCTTTGGCATCTTAATTAGTACCGAGTCGGTGTTACTACCTATTTAATTGAAGTTATCCTTCAACATTTGCAAAACTAATAGCTGAGAATATTTCATAAATCAACAGTCTCCTTGTATTATGTAACAAAATAAAATAATTGATTTTTTTGAATTATAAGTTTATGAATGCGGAAAGGCTTCTTATTACTTATACAATTAACATCTACATTTAAATGCCATTATCAATTTTTTAAATAACAAGTCCTTATTGAGAAATATTATTTTTGCTATGAAGCATTTACTGAAGTGTTTTTAGACAAAGCCGTGTCAAAGTTCATTATAGATTACAATGTATTTACTTAGAACAGCATTTGTAATATTATGTGATTCTTTGTAACAAACTGTTAATGTGTTACTAGAGTTTCTGATATTTCATTAGTATTCTTTATTTATCGCATAAATAATTTAAACTAAATAATGTCATTAATAGTAGATTATTTATAGATTATTCTAAAGAATCTAGAATAGTTTCATCATTTTTATTCTTTAAAATCATAAACTTTTGACTTTTTGAATTGCCACTACCATGTAATTTTTAAATTGCTTATTGACTATAAGTTTTATTGTACACTTTTATATAAACGATTTGTGGATAAATTACTTCTATCGTTCATTATACCTATGAATGCATTTGTAAATGACAAATTGTGAATATTTTGTTGTATTTTCGAAAATTGTATCAATTCTCTATTAGTGTGAGTTTTATAATGGTAGCTTCTGATTTGTAAACTTTCTGCAAAGAATAAAGAATTGCGTTTAAAATCTTCCTACACTAATTTATCTGATTTAGATTTCATCAAGTATTACAGAGGTGGTTATTTAATGGATTATTACAAAATTTCGGCAGAAACTAAAAACAAAGAGTTGTGTGCTATCACTAGTGGAAATACTAAATTTCATCATTCACTTTTAAATATACGAATTTGCATTAAATATGCGTAGTGAGCTAAATTACACGTACCTGGAGGTCTATTCTCGATTTCATTTGATATAAATCATCATTGGTATTTATCACTCAAAAATATCGAATGCTAAACATATTCTATTACTCTCTGTATGTTTGTTGTGGTTTGTTTTGTATTTTTCTTAATCTTCTTTGGGAATTAAACCACTCATAGTTGTTAAAATCGTCTTTGTGTACATTTCAATCTATGACCTAGGATCGAAACGTAAACAAAAACGGTTTTAACAACTATGAGTGGTTTAATTCCCAAAGAAGATTAAGAAAAATATTATATTACGATTGGTATTCTCGAACAGATGTGATATAATATTTTCAGTATCGCATAAAGTGAGGCAAATTATGAATAGCAGAATACAAAGGGCCAATAGTAAACTCGGATGAGGTCACGTGATGCTGATAGATCATGTCTTGTCGGACAAGATAGAAGAATTGATGAACGCAGTGTTTACTTTTTGTATTACCACGTACTTTTCTAACTTAAGAAAAGTCGTAAATCTGGAACATGCACAGAAGCATTTTTTCACTTAGATTAAATATGTATATGTATATATTGTTTTCAACGGTTTCTTTCTCATTGACACATCCGATACTATATTTTTTTTTGTAAAATGGATATAATTGAAATAAATAAATAAATAAAAACTGGCATACGCTTATAGAATTGTTATTGAAGCTCTTTGGCAGCAACTTCAACATCTTTCAACACTTCTAAAATAGCCAATAATACCACCTCATCGTAGTTTATCATAATTATTATTAATTTTAATTCTTCCTCAAATATCACAGGATAGTACTCAATATTAGAAATTTTTGTGGTTATGTTACGTTAAATGCATAGATTAGTAAGTGTTTAATGATAGCTGAATTAATGTAACAGAGTATGTGCAGTAAGTCTGTTTTATGCAATAAAAGATATCGATTGGTAGTAAACCGCTCCTTGCAGTTCGTGCGATAAAAATTGTATGTGAACATTGGAGAAATACGAAGTTTGATGTTTTGTGCGAAAATCTTAAAGTATCACATGCAATAATTATTACGGTTTTTCGAGAATAGGTGCCTAGGGCGTTCAGGGATCATATTTTCAGAACGACCGGTCTTGCACAGCAGCCTTTGAAACATGCATCTTGTTTGGAACTATGTGTTTGTTTACTTTTATTACAGAATATAAATGAAGTTCATCTCAGTACATAGGTAAAATATTGGTTTCGTCATTATCTTTCTAAATTATTAGCACTGACAGTTTCTTTAAACTGATCATTTTGTTGCACTCATCTTTGTTTAGTGTTATATGTACATGAAAAATCCATTAAGAAGTCTCAAAATCATCGACTATTATCTTTGCTTATCATGTAGGCCTTTACTACAGAATTCCTTTTTTTGAACATTTTTTCTGTAATAACCTTGTTTATGAACCACTAGAACTTCTTCAATGTTTACTTCTCTTTCAAATCTTTTCATGTTTGACAGATACGATAAAAGTTCAAGCTTTGTATCTCCAAACATCAGGTCGATAAATTATTTGATTCCTCGTTTTTTCTTATCAGATGTAGCTTCTAAGTTATTATTCAACATTGTCCCTGCATCCATTGTCTTGAACTAAGAATGAAATAGTGGTTACAAGTATCAAGTTTTATATGAATACTGTTGTCACATATATATCACCTGGTATATGCAGCAAGGAAACAAGGTAGTTATCTAAACAATAGGGATAGAGTTGAGACTATTCATCTTTGCTAACATGTTTTTTGGACTTCTACTACAAATTCCTCTTTTTTGTGACATTTTCTTCTGTAATAACTGTCATGAACCACCTAGAAACTTCTTCAATGCTTTCTCTATCTCTTTCAAATACATTTTACCATGTTTGAATAGTAGATACCTACTAAAGTTACAAAACTTTGGGTAGATACTCAACATCTCTATAAATTTTTCTTATTCCTTGTTTTGTTAGGAACTTATGCAGAACATGTGTTCAGTTTTATTCAACATTGTCCCTGCATTCATTGTCTTGAACTAAGAATGAAGTAGTGGTTACAAGTATCGAAGTTTTATATGAATACTGTTGTCACATATATATCACCTGGTATATGCAGCAAGGAAACAAGGTAGTTATTCCTATATAACCAATTAGGGATAGAGTTGTGAAACTCTTGTTCAAATGACTTGGAATATGGTGCGATTCTCGAACTAGCAACAGGATGAGCCGCAGTCAAAGACAGGTGAGCCACACTTGAATCAACAGAAAATCGGAGGTTGCCAATTGTAGAGATTATACCCGTACAAACCACAGATGAAATATAGATCACCTACCTCCTGCAATCATGCAAATATCAAACTTATTTTCATATGTACATAACTATAGTCAACCAATATACTTTACTGATCTCTATTTTTAAAAATGAGCTTTGCAATAAAAACTTACAATCAACTATACATTTTTTACAAACATTAAATAAACCATGTTTATAATACGATTGCATATTATAACTCCCTTAATATAAGAAAATAACCCCGTGTAATAATATCAGTAAGTAAATATAATTGAACCTTCCAAACTAATAGGGCGGAATAGACCAGCATCTGCACTGATCCTAATAGTTAATATTTAAATGAGGATAATGCACTTTCGATCGGTTTTGTTTTATATATAAATGGAGCCAAAATATTTAAATAAATGCAGAGGGTTCGAACACCTTAAATCTGCAATCCACTATGCATTTACATCTATTCCTCTAATATGTGATGGTTTATACAACGTAACCGTTTCATATAAACCGATTATAACTCTAATATATATTCCATTTAATAATAGTGATTATTAGGAACACAATTACATATAGTGGCACACATAAAGTAGTGATGCACCAAGTATATACAAATATAAGCATAAAATATGGTTCAACTGGTTGTTGACAGAAAAATATTAATTAATACAATATATACAAGGACCTTGGGCTCCTTTGCAATGTCTAATTGCAGAGTTGCTATTCAGGATGACCACAGCACAGAATGTCAACACTGGAACCAGCAGCTCAATTTCGGCGATAACCAGTAGTGTTCACACATATCCAAGTAAACGAAAATTAAGACAAAAAAGATCCATAAGAGTACTGAGAAGGCCAAGAAGAAACCATGAGTAAATGAATCTTTAAATTTGACCAAACTACAATGATAATAATATAAAAGTAGTTATAGCAATTTAACGTCTCGCCTGTCTTATAATGTCTCACTAAATATAACATTAATTAACGAAAGGATATGCAATACTAAATACACATTACAGTAACCTCCCTGGTGCGGAAGACTTGCTCCAACTGACATAAATAACCAAATCACCCTATAACTGAGAAACGCCCCACAAGAGTATTGAACATTGCTTCTTCGTGAACAACGATAAAAAGTAAGAACAAACTTGATAAGTGGCTACCTTTTATAATAATTATAAGAGAAGGGCGTAAAAAATGCTTCATGGAATCTAAAGTGCGATAACCCTGAATTAGCACTATATTACGAAAGTAGGTAATCTATATTTACTCATTGATAAATGTAACAGGCTTCTTGCAAACAGCTAGGGTGGTGCATATTATAAAATCGAATAAAACATTCGTAAATATCATTATATTTCTGTCAAAATGTCATTGTTATCACAAGGCAATCTAGTGTCTAACCAAAGTCACATGATTACGAGAACATAGAATATTTACATACATAGAAGCGATGTAGAAACGGAACTTGTGACTGGTAAGAAATGGAACGGTACAATTTCTCAGATAGGTGTCATTTCGTAACGACGGTATTAAATACCCCCATACCTAGTATTTTTGTAGTTGACCACATTCGTTTTCTTTTAGTTTAGTTGCATGAAACTCAAGCATTTTGCCTTACCTTCTTTATCACTATAGATAATCATTTGGAAATTATATTTTGCATTGGAATATATTAATGAATAATGCTTAGTTGTATGTCAGATCTAATAGTACTTTAATCACATCTAAATTTTATATTTTTGTCCTAGAAAACTTTTATCTTTGTTATTATCTCGCAGTAAAACTTATCTCGAGTTCAGGAAATTAATATTTTAATGCTGAAGCGATATTCTAATCACTTGTTCATAAGGACTCTGCTGCCAGAACTAGCTCAAAGTGTGGTATTATTTAAAGAGTTGATCGATGCACTTTGTCATAAAATACAAACTGAAAACTATGACAAGATTACTAGTGATATTACCCAATTTTTAAGACCTTTTTTTGCATTGATTTTATCTCAAATTTGTAAAATATCCTGATTAATATTTTTAGAAAATATTCCGTTTTCTATTCAAGTTTCATTAACTAAATAAACAAATTAGCAATGAGTGGGAAAGGATGTTGCAGGCTGACCTTCCTGAGTACTATTTATAACCGATTGTTTTACATTGTTACTGCTGCTTCCTTTAAATAGATTAAAAGGTACAAAAACTGTCATAAGTTTTCTGCCAAACAACAAATCCTTTTAACCTTTATATATATATATATATTTCTAGTTTTAGTTCCATTGATTTTTAAATATTTTTATTAATTTGTTTAATGGCCAAGGAATCCCAATAAATCTGTATTATAGGATTTAGGTTGACCTTGTTTAATAGTTAGTGCTTTGTTACCATTCAATTTTTGAAGTAGTGAGCGAGATTCATATCATTAAATTATTTAATAGTATTCATATGGATGGCTTTAATCTACAATTATTAGCAAAATTTCCATTGCCCATACTTCTAAAAACCTTGTAAATCATTAATTATAATTATACTAAAATGCAATTTGTTCAGATTTTATTAGAAGTGAAAGTAAACCCTCCTACAGAATAGCTATAATTTAACGATATATTTTGATCCTTATTATTGGGTTTCTATCCTAGATGCAATCTTGATTGCATACCTTACATCACTTAATATATTAAGCTAATCAGTGCATTTCACTGTATCTGCTACACTTTTGCTCTTTAATCTGTGTGTAATAGTTTAATCTCTCTTTGTTCTCACCTCCAATTCTAAGATCGATAAACTAGATAATAATTATAATCTAATAAATATCAGTAATGCAAAAATATTTCTAATATAAATAATATTCTAACACTAGTATTAAGTTGTAATGCTAACGCGTTAATTATGCATACATTCCTAAATAGAATAGCATATTAATTTCAGCTAATTCAGGAGTTTTAGTAAAAAAATATCTTTGTTATATTTTATAGAACTTTGGATAATTTACAGTTAGTAAAGGTGCTATTTCAATATAATTTTAAATCGGGACTAGTAATAAACCGAAAAGTACCTAGTACATTTTTTATGAACCGTAAGCACGATGGGTGTTTTACACTCTTCGTAATCAAATAAGAATAATCACGCATAAAACCGGAGGTATTACTGTCCGCAATAATATTTGTATAAAAGTCTAGTGCGTAACTGTTAAGAAATTGTGACTTAGTTGGTGCTCGTTAATAAAAATATTCAAATGGAGTCATATTTGGGAGAGGCCGTTATCGAAAATTTCCGTAAATGGATAGAAAGTCAAGAAGTGTTTTTAATTAGGGTTACCAAAAGTATCAGCTTAGGTGATGAGAGTTTGAAATTAAAAGCAAGGAGGTCTATCTGGAATAGCCGTCTTCCAGATAGTGAAAATATTCAACGAAATTGCTGGGTCAAAACAGTTTGGCATCCTTTAATTTTGGACAACTAATAAAACATTTCAAGGTAATTGGGTTTAAAGTAGTTTTATATTTCGGCCAATTTTACCTGCTTATAGTATTATTTTTTTCAATTTGCCATAGGAACTCGTGCCTGCACCACTGAACGGTCCCTTATAGGCAATTCCTAACGTCATTTTTTACCCGTAACAAAGTACCAGTGGTATTGAAAAGGTAGGATGAAGTTTTATATCAAAGCCAAATGTAGTGCCTGCAAAAATAATATTTCTTTTTTCTGCGTTTGGCAATGTGTCTATCTATGAATTTTGTTACCATTAAGATAAAAGAGTTAAGTTTTAAATGTCAATCACCTACAAAAATTTGTTACAGCCACCTACTAAATTCATACGTATTATGTCGTTTAAATGTTTAAACAGATATTTCAAATGCAGGTAAACGCTTAACAGCATGACAATAAATCTGCCTTTTTCAATCTTGAAGTCTCGCAAGGTAGTATATTGGGACTGTTTTTAATATATTGGCTGCCGTAAATAACTAAACACCTATTAGACAGTGATAAATAGTATGGAAATTTTTACGATACTTAAAATAAGCAAATGAATTTTAGCCAGTGGTATGTTATCCCAAACTTCTAAAATACACTGTTGAAGAACATGTATGCTATTTGGTGGTAGTTGTATCACCCAACCTCCCCCCTACCATATCGGTCAACACATGTTGGATGGGTGAGAAGTCCAGCAAAAGAGAGAGAGAGCCAAGTCAGTATTAGCATGTCTAAAAACTATCTGGCAACCTTTGCAGAATGTTTTTTCATGCATTATTCTGTTGGAAAATGGAATTTACCAGTTGTTGAAGTTATAGTTTCAATTCATTGTCAACATGTCATTTTTTATGTTTCTTTTAGCCTATGTGAGTCTGATTGAAAACCGATCCGATCAAATTTGAACTCGATGTGAACTCGTTTATACTGAACATGACCAACTTCGCTGGAATGAATCGCCTTTCGATTTGCTTCGATTTATGTAAGCAAATATAAGGTTTCATCTCTTTTCCAAATGTTTCTTTTGTTTCCATGGGTCGACATACTCACACAAGTACTAAGTACATAACCTAAAGATACACAGCCAGTAACTAGAATGAAATAAATTAGCAGCAAATGTAACTCGATCCATTCAGGCAGTTTATGTCTTCAAGTTCGATCTTTAAACTCAGTTCGACCATTTTGTTGAAGGGGGTTGAGTTCATTGCTGTGATCTGGTTGATAGTGTTTATAGTGAACAGAAGCAAATATGAGATCAGGAGGGGCATGGTCCGATGGCTCTGCTAGTTTCAGAGAACAACCAAAGTAAAAAGTAAACAAATAATCGTGCTAATTAGTTGTTATAAATACCATTATAGATATTCATTAATTAATTGTTTATTATGCGTAGAAGGTACATTACTACCAATTACTAATCCTAACGTTTTTAACTTGGATTATTAATTTATTCCGCCACTGGAAAAGTGAAAAATTCAATCCAATTGTTTTTTTATTTGCTACATATACTGATGTTGCCTTTTTGTTTGCATATTTTCCAGGTCTCATTTCTGCTGCTGTGGGCTTTGTATCGATCATTTCAACACACTAATTTTGACTGTGTTGATATCAACCAGATCGAGTGCATCGAGATAAATGTAGTAATTGATGTAACCAATCACTTTAATGTTCTTGGAATAACTAGAAGAGATTTACCCCCATATGTTGTTCAGAAAATTGCAAGTTTCTGCTTTCTCCAGTGATGCCTTCTGACAATCTGATGAACCCATAACAAAACTGAGATTCGTCACTAAATACGATTCAGTTCCATTCTTCGTTCCAATGCAATCTTTGTAGCCATGCAATCTTGCCATAGAATTAGAGGTCAACTATTCAATGGTTTGTACTAAGTCCAACAGATCGAATTCTTCGATCTACAGATCGTATAGAAATTTGTTGGTTAGGTGACAGTTTTTATCTATCACCAATTTCCCTTTGTGGACGAAACTAGTCCCTGACAGCTACAAGCTAAACAGCTCAATCTTCACAAGCAGTGGTGTGTCTGGAACGACCAGGGTGCAAATGTCTATGTTTCTTATAATTTTCTATCTGTCTCCTTCAACACAGAAAAATGTTTTGGAAAGATTGTAGAATAAAAAATGGTTTACGTGCAAGTGTTTATTTATTTATTGAATACTGTATTAATAATTAAAATATAATAAATTAACAGGTTGGCATTTTTAAAAAATAGGCCTCATACATCACAATATGTTCAGAATTCAAATCTTTTGAACCTGTTAATTTATTTATTTTAATTAATGATGGAGAAAATTTCTATCTACAAGTAAACAAATTACCAAAGAGAAAGCGCTCTGTCTGTATTAAATACTTACACGTTAACCATTTTTCCATTCTACAACCTTTCCCTATTTACACATGCACACAACCAAATCTCGATTTAAAAATGTTTTAAAAAAAACATGCTATGTAAATGTTTTAAAATTTTATTTATTATAGTAGTCTGTAACATTTGTTACAAAGTAAATATCTCATATTGTAGCATTAAACTGTATCTGCATATTTCATTGCATTTAATATTTATGCTGTCAATTTTCAAAAAATCTCTATAATGCATAATTATTTTATTTGTAGATCGTGAAAAACCTCAGTTACAACCGTTACTGTGTACAGCTGAACAAAATGCAGCTGTACATGGGCAAGAAATGCCACTTAATGCATTTAACGGTTTATTACCCTTTGGAGAAATGGACAATACGGAACAAGGTTACCACCCAACAGTTGGTCGATGGGGCTGTGAATGGCCAAGTTGACTCGAAAATGCTACATCATGGGTCTCAGAAGGCTCCTTCCTAGGGGGCAATACGACCGGTAACCCCGGCAAAACATGCAACCGTCATTATCGAGATAATGAAATCCTCTTGAGGAACAACTTCAATCTCGGATTTGGCGATATAAGAGTTCCATTTATCAAGTATGATGTGCTTGAGGAGTTGTTGGAAATTACACAAGTTAATGGACCTTGGTTAGAAAATCATCCATTACCCTTGCCTTTATGGGCTTCTGCTCAAAAAGAACCTTTAAAGATTTCGACAGTTTGGCAATATCAAGAAATGGTTTCGCATATTGAATACAATTTACAAAGGTTACTCGAAGAACATAATTATAATACAGTAGGAAATTTTTTAGAATTATACCAGAATTTCAAAACGAGTGGTTGTTTTAACCTTAAAGATTATTTTCAACAGTAAGTATTTTTTTATGTTATCAATATTTATTATTATTTAGTTTTTGGGTTTGTTTTCAAGAGAAATATTTATGTAGATTTAGTTACTGCTATTTAGGAATAGTTTTTCTAAAGCCATTCCAAGGATAATTTAATCTCAGAATTATAAATTGACTTAAAAAAAAACAAACATTAATTTTTGAATGCCTGGCTACACCTGTTAATTTAAACGTCTCATTTAGTTTTACATTACTAATTCAGTTGACTTTATAAACAAAAATGTCCTTAAAAATATACAATCCATTAATTTTAAAAATTAATTAAAAATGTCATTTAATTTATAAACATTTTAATATATTCTAATACTAATGAAAACATATAAAAATAATATGTAAATGCAGTGTTAATACTTGCTTGATTCGTTTTGTTATTGACGTAAATGTTTAATTTGTTTCTCTTTTTTATATTCAAACTAGCTAAAAAGTTATATATATATATATATATATATATATATATATATATATTGCATTTTGATTTGGACTACATCATCCCAATTTTACATCAATAAAACTATTTGTAAAAAAATAAAAAATATACTTATAATTTCGGAGAATTGTTCTTCTTGACCTGCAATATTTACTGATTTTGTTTATGTCTTGGGTATAAGGTCATTAATGAAACAACCCGACTTTTTCTAATGGTAGTGTTATTCTTGAATGGAAATAACCTATAATTATGTTAATTTTTAAAAATTAAAATTATTTATACTAAAACATTCACTTATTAAAACTTAACAACTAATTAAAATCCAGAGTTATTCAACTCTAGGTCAATTGCTTTTTTACAACTGCAAACAAAAGACTTTGTCTTGGCAAATTAATTGATCATATTGAATCCATCATCGTCACCTCTGGACTAGCCCAAGGAAGAAAATACAACCTTAGAGGAAAAGTCTCCAACATCATTTTGAAGTTTTTGAAATAACCCATGGAACAATCACTATTACAATCAACAGAATGAGCAGTTCTATAAAGTCGAAAATACCTATCTGACTATCCAAAGATGTCATTAAGGCAGATAAAGACTGTCACTGTCATTATGGGTAACCAACAGTATATCGATAAATCTCTTGTTCTATTATAGGACAAGTCTATATATAAATCCTTGCAAAAGGATCCTTCGTTTACCACCAAAAAAAAAAGTAAATGACCGTATAAAGATACTACATGAAAAAGAGATGTTGAATGATTCCGAAAAGAATCAACTTAGCATTTGTAATTCTACCCACTTATGGTATTGCGTCTTTCCTAGTTAGCATCCTTCAACTGGCTTTCTCTCTTGAGGGGTATAATGTAAAGGACAGCTTCTCATTTCTTCATCAATTTAAAGAATTCTATCTGTCTAATGATCACAATCTTATTTAGTTGGATGAAACCGCCTTAAGCAAATACCGCTTCTCAACACAACACATTCAGAATCTCAAACCTAAATTCAAGAATCCACTAACTCAGTTTGTAGAAAAAGACTTTCCAGCTATGATAGATTAGTGTATTAAACCTTTACTAAGATTTCTAAAGTGCAAGTATTCGCAAATAATAAAATAAAGATAAATAAATTTTTGCAGTATTAGATCAAAATAAGAAAAGTCGAAGTTTTAACTTGCATCAAATAATTTTACATTGCTCATATGCGTCTGTTTTTTTCTCTTTCAATAATATCCCCAATACGTGCAAATTGCTCATTATAGTACAAATAATAAATTTTCTAAGTGAAAATAGTGAGATTCACGTTTAAGTTATATAATCACAAAAGTTACTATCTGTCTCAATTAAATAATTACCTTCCTAAACATAATACAATAACAACCAACATTCTGATTCTTCTAAAAATTATTTAAATATTTTCATGAATTCTTTTATAATAAAATCCTGTACAAGAGACACAAAGCTTAACTGCTATTCTAACCTTTGTTCTGTAGTGTCTTGAAATAACTCCTAATTCACCAGCTCTCCAATAATTTAAACACCAAATCGTACAAATATAAATACTCCTGTAATAAGGGTCTTCCCCTAAGATAAATTAATACAAAAATTTGCTTGACGACATGATTGTGTAACTTTAATTAAATTATACTAGACTTTCACTAGCTCTAAGCCGAGAAAGACAAGAATATAACAGAATGGAATAGAATCGAAGCCTTAAAAATAATTTCCCATTACTTAAACTAATTCAAATTGTACGTCTAATTACAGTTTTCCAAAAATTGGCAAACACTTAATAATTATAATAGTTGTAGATACTTTAAACGCTGCACTATTTTATTTATCACTGTAACACTTTCAATCACTTTGTTTGTCCGCAAAATATCAAGAATAATCTCCCTTAAAGCTACACTTGTATTTATAATCTACCCCTGAATTATTACCACTTCATCGTTTAGGCAATATTCTATTCTTGAAGAATATCAATTATACTAAAGATCATGTAGCCCACTCCATTAGCAATGGTTTCTGTTCACAACAAAGTACTTGATTGGTTTAGCACACTCAACAATGCAAAAATCGACTTTAATGATCATATGTAAAATCCCTCAAGTCAAACTACTGTCACATAGGTCCAAATGTTTTCTCATATAAATATAATATTTCCCTTGCTCCTGCGGCGTATCACTGCAAAAGTTAATTTTGTTGAATGGATAATGAAATTTTTAGTAAAATTATGTGTCTACATGCATGTAGCGATTTAGAGTAACAATAATTAATGCAATTTTCAGTGTAATTAATGATTTTTATTTAACGTTTCACTTGATAAGTAACGAATGATGCCAGTAAAATATCCATGCATTCAAGTAATGTAAAACGTAGTTCTATATACTGAGTGTTTTAAGAAAGTTCAAGCTTTTATTATATGCCCCAATTTACCAAAATGACATTTATTTACCTCAAAATTATATATATTGCTGTGGTAGGGTACATTAAGCCTTATACATCGGGGTCTCCCTAAAAACCATTAAAGCCCCATGAATTGGGCATCATAAGATTGCTGTGGTTATGTGTGTTAAGGGTTATACATTGCCAGTGTCAACAACCGATTTTCAAACTTAAATAAAAAAATTTCAAACAAAAAAAATTCTTACCCGCTTATTTTCTGCTTCCAAAATATCTTCAGCAGCTTCCCTGGCTAGCTCAGCTGTGCCTCTTCTCGGATACCTAAATTTACAATCATTCTTCCTTCCCACTCACACACCATTCAATAAAATCACCAAATAATATAACAATCATACAATCTATTATTTATCGCTATTTACAGCCAAATTATTCACAGGTATAAACAGTTTGGTACATTAATTACAACTAAATAAGTGATATGTTTCAAAGTCCTTGTTTTAAATTATTATTTGCAAACACATTTAATAAAAATATGAGTAGATGGGCCCCAAATAATACCCTAAATTTATTATTTACTGGAGTATGGTGAGCTCATAATAACCCAGTTTATTAATGTATGCCTTTTACCTTGCATAAACTAATACAAAATTAATAGACCCGTTTACCCTTAATAATTCAATCAATATTTATAATAAAATTTAGTAAGTTTTCAATACACCCTTTTTCAATATTTTAAATCAACCCAATAATTGTCCAGTACACATAGTCTTTCCGATACGTTCATATAACCATAAATAACCCCAATATTCACTCACACATCACCAAATAATACAAAAGTTTATCAGATAACAGAAATTTCAAATAAGTTACCTGGATAATGCTTCAGGCCTCCATCCTTTCGACGATGATTACCAGAACTCCTTGGCTTCGTGACTATGCGCTCTGATACTCCACATATTCATAGATGATAACCCCAATATTCACCAAGCGCCTTGCTTCAAATTACCATTCCATAACAGCATATAAACTCACGTATATTATGCGTCTATTTATTGATTTACTGGCTTGGTCTGGTAGTAATTGGACCCCTGTTAATTGGATTTTCACTACACTACTCGTATCTTACGTTAATAACTAGTAGGCCATAACTACCAAGTTACAAGTGCTAGCAGTATATTTACGGTATAATGGATATATTTAATACTCACAAAAACTCTATCACGTCGGTCTATCGTTGTAAAATAGTATAAAGCGATGAGAATACAAAGAGTACAAAGCGTACCAAGAGGACTCTACTAATTCTGCTAGAATATTTATATTTTTCAACAAACTCCCTCCTGGTCACACTTCACGCGAAAAATTTATTTTCAAATAATAATTCTGCAAATTTTGATATAACCGACTTCAAGATTCCTGAAACTCTCTTCGTGAACGCGCCGCGCCGTATCTATCCGAAAATCACTCCCGCCTGTCGCATGTTCGTACGTTTGTAAACTATCCGTTCTCAACCAAGGATACTATTCTGTGTCGTTCTGTCTGTCTCTGTCTGTAGCATATTACCGATCGTGCATCTTCCCTGCTCTTTAAGAATTTTGTTAGGTTGTTATTCGAACCAACTGACGGTTGAAAAATATTTTCTATCAAGTACGACTTTATTTTGCTGATAATTTCAAAGAATGTAGCCTTTTAAAAATGCAGGTGTTCTTAATTACAGACCGTTTAAAACAAAAATTCTTGGAGTTTATACTTTGCCGTATCATATAAAATTGACGTCTGTGTTTGTTACCAAGTAACCTTTTGCCTTGGAATTATTGATTTTTCTGTACCCTAGTGGGTTTTTAGTGCTTCTACACGTTGAATTAAAATAAATTAAATTAATTATGCGTTTCTATTTGTTTTTAAAACTATTTTTCTTTATATACTTTTAACCTTTCAATCATTAATTATAAAATACGTCAATACTTGCCCGTTCTCCCTCAATGAATTAAATAAATTTTGCGCGTAAATAATTTGTTCGTTTCACTATACAGGGTGGTTGAAATTGCATTGCCTACCCCAAATTTAACCCTTTGAATCCATAACAATATATATATATATATATATATATATATATATATATATTAGTTAATAAGAAGCAAGGCCTAAACGATCCTTTCAAATTATGTTAGTAATTGAAAGATGGAAAATATAAGGTCCTCGACAGGATTCAAACCTGTATCTTTTGATAATGCACATACATTTATGATGCATTTTATCTAAGATTTAGTGCCATGAAATCTTCAATTGTCAGGTTTATAAGTCAAATGGTATGACTAATAATAAAAATAGAAAGTGATGTCATTTGTCAGAAGGACAAATGGATGTTTATGACATTTATTTTTGTCTTTTTCGTGAGTACCAAGTTTAGCTACAATATTTTTCAGTTTCTATTTTAATCTTGTATTTGATGCTCATATTATATCTTTATGTATTAATTTTTAGATGCTTTTACACTTTCCACAATATATTATATTGTCTAAGGCTTTGATGGATAGAGTCATAATTAATCATAATGCGTTTGGACCAGGCGATTTAGAAATTAATAAAATAGACATTAAGTTCACTTGTCGTAAGAGGTTTTATCAAGCATACAGCTCAATAAAACGGAGATATGTCTTGCAGTAAAGTGGTGTCTGCAAGGAAGTTATCTGGTCTAGTAGGCATACTAACCCAGCCAAGCTGCATCATGTCTTGTGGCGAAAACACAAGACATCTTTTATATTATTATATTTGAAGAATTGTACTGCATACAAAACCAAATCTTTGACCAATACATTCATAGTTATCTTATAGATCTAGTTATCCTGTTTTGCAAATTCTGAAACATCGTACATATTTTGCGATAGCTGCCTTTATGGAAAATAACTTTAAAAAATATTACAATAAACCTCTTGAAAGTTATACAAATAACTTTATTAAAGTAAAGTTGCTATGGTGCGTGATTTGTGGAATATAGTTGTCAAATGTGAAAGTGCTTAAAGAGGCGAACTAATACGATTGTCATGATTAAAAGTTAAAAGAATTGCAATATTTCAATTTATAATTTTTATTTTAAAATGCAAAATATCATCTAATATGGTAGAAAATAAATATCAAGAAGTACTCATTATCAAATAATAAAAAAAGATAATTTAGAATAGGTGCATCAAATTTTTATTTTATCGTATAAAATTGAATAAGTAAAGAAAGTGCATGCCTATTTTCTTAGTCTATAATAAATTATGCTTTACGTGACGAGAAAATTTCAAAATTAGTTACATACAGCTTTTAGCCCTCAGAATATCTAGCAGGTAGTTCACAGAAAATTCAGTGAATTACTCTGCTAAATATTCCAGAATGCTATCGGGTATGAAATGTGGTCTTGATCGGGAAATACCTTGGATGCCATCTAATCTCGAAGAGATGCTGAGGAAAAGTTCTAGAATGACTAACAAGGGGGTGCCAAAATTTTGATATCAGGAGACTGACTCCGCCTTAAAATATACCTGAAAATTCATTACAACAAAAATTATTTCAAATCTAAAACAACTTAAACATGTAGACCTATTTATGACTTCTGACCAATTCCGAATTTTATTAATCGGTTTGGTACTTTTTCTTCAAGGTTAACTGATCTACTCAAGTTACATTTTACCTGTTTGTATGGTAAAGACGAAGTGTTTAAACTAAAAAGCTTTCCCGCCATAAAACAATTTGGGATTATCTTGGTCAAAATTCTGAGAACTGAATTAAGATTGTAAATTGAAATTACTCGAGTCGTTTTTCTCTATCTAACGTATGTAATATTATCTTACTTGTAACCTTTAACTAGACCCAGAAGGAACTTTTCGTTTTCTGAATCAGCATAAATTTAGATTGTGAACTTCTTCGTGCCAAGGCGATGAGGTCATAGGCGCCAGCGTTATACATTATTATTTAAAAAAATGAATCAGAATCGTAATAATTTAAAGTACAAAGTGGATATGATATCATTTCTAACCTTACAACCGCCATAATGAATTTGACAACCTTTGAGTATGAGCAATATAAGATACAAAATTAATCCTTCATTATATCAAGAATGCATGTAACCAAAAAATTATATTTCGTAAAGGAAATAACATAACCCTATTGATGACATTTACTAATGAAGAAACTGTTTAAATGAAATATAAACATTTCAAAGAAATCTGACGAGGTATTAATTGAAATTAAACCTATGGTAATATTTCTAAAGGAATATTAAGGTGGATCCTTACATTATGCTATCACTTACCATGAAAGGATTATCTCTGTTCAAATCGAGGGGCACTAAACCATCTGCCACATCAATGCCTTTTAAATATTATATCTCACATATACAGAAAATAAATAATATAAACATAAAAGTTCATTCTGCTCACAGTTTTCAAAACTTTCAGGTTATCCATAGACTTCCGATGTTTCAATGTTTAAATAAATCCAACACAACCCAAAATTCCAAATTAATGGCAGGGTGAACTCTCCAAATCTCCAACCCTGCTAAATGGTCACAACGACAATAATTCCACCAACAGGTGAATGGAAAATACATTCGTCCATCCGAGATTAAATTCGCATATTTTATCATATGCCGTGTTTTTGTTGTTCTTGTGTGAACATCAATATTTATTTAATTTTTCTTGCGGCTGCGTCACACTTGCTTTCAACGATTAATTCATTTTACTACCTTTTATTTTTAAAAACTTAACTTCCTGCTATATCGACCCCTGACCACACGGATCACCACTGTATTACGTTTTTGTACCAGTACATCTTGGTGTGTTTTCTTGTAACTGATTTCAGTTCTTTCCCACCGGTTCCAACGAATTTATTTTTTTCCACTGTAAATCATATTAATTATGGTCATCATCTGTTAGTACAATATATAATTTCAATCAATTCTTAATACACAGTCTGTATTTATTTATGGGAATTGTATACGCAGTGTTTTACAATGCCATCGTCCTTCATTTAAAAGAATAAGGTTGTATTTTCTTATTTAAATTATTTTTATAGAAACAAAATTTGAATATTCTGATTAATTAAGAACAATTACATAGGGAATGTTTTATACCAAGCACGTTCATATATTTTGTTTTTTCAAAATATTTTATTTCTTTCCCATTTAATTTATTGTTAACGTATCACAATGCATTACAAGGTATAACAGAAATATAGGTATAAAACTTAAAATATTAGGTAGGTTTGCTATCTTATAAATCCGGCCCACTAAATACTATAGATCTTATAAATTCGATCTAAAGTTTTTTCCAATACCGATGGTAAAGGAGGAACCGAAAACATTTGTGCCTTCAAGCTAAATTGCATGTACAAAGTTCATTGTTTTAGACACATAATCTATGTCGGTGCGCTTTGGTCATCTAAGTTTGTTTTCGGAAGGTGTTACAAAAACTTTATTTTCAGACTTCTTTTTCCACTTTCAATTATGCGTCCTACGTACCACTTGGTTACATAATCTACAGCAACATATATATTAACAGGGAAAAGAATCTGTTCAGTGTTATGATAGGAATATGGAGCTCTATTAACATCTTAACAGCTTCGTTTAGAAATTACTTCATCATCATCAGTGTCACAGATACTGCAATCATCGCTCGACAGTAGGTTTTCAACTTCATCAAACAAATCATCATTGTCTATGTTAGATTCAGATGATTTTTCTAAATGTATCTGCCTTTTGATTTGGTATTAGACACTTTTGTTTTGTTTTGTCTTTTCTTGCTTGGTTTCTTTTTGTACATTTCCCACTTTTTGCAAATGGTGGTTTTAATTTTTTGGTATTTTGACCTTCTTCTTCCTCTTCAATTAATCTTTTCCTGACTTCCTTACTTATTAGTATTTTTCCATATTGTTCCTTTTTGAGAAGAATTTGTCTTTCACCACTTTTGACAGGTATTTGAGGTAAAAGTGCTTTTTAATTTGGACGAGGAAAATATTCATAATAGACCTTTATCCATCAGACGTTGTAGGCTCATTCATACTATGTGATATTGATGGTTTTGAAGTTTGATTCTTCATTTTCACGTTTTTCAGTATCATCTTGATTCATGGTTTTTGCTCTTGACATTTTTGGTTTACTGTTTTGATTGTCATTATTTTCCGATTGGTTTATCCATTCCATGATCTTCTGGTCCAGTTCTATCATTTTCAGTTGGTCAGGTTCATGTTCTTCAGACTTTACTTGGTTCATCATTGCCATCGAGTTTGATTGTAGAATTAGCTTCAATGGCTTCGGAACGCCTAAGTTTATTTTGATCATACTTGTTTTCTGGAAATTTAGTTGAGTTGACAGGAAAACACCCTGTCTCTCGAAACCCTGCTATTTTATTACTTGGAGGATAGTAGTTTTCCCTAGCATTTGACTGGAGTTCAACAAATATTTTCCTAATTAGTGTTAGAGCTAGCTAACAGATATTAGTGACTAAAAGTCACCAGTATTTTTTCTCAGACAATTTTCAGCGGTCTAAAAACACATCGATCTATTGCTTGCATTCTATGTGTTAAATGATGGGCAGTTTTAACAAAATTATATTTTAACTACTTGCAGAATTCACAACAGTAATGCTAATGTGACATCTGATCATTATTAAGACCGCTTTCTTTTAAATATTTCCTTTTTTTCTTACTGACACAACATAGGGAATGAAAGAATCAGTTAACCATGAATAAACAATTGGCTCTTCCATGTAATCATTCTCAGATGTAGCATATATTGTCCCAGGGCACTCGTCAAGATTCTTCTACCATGCCACCTTTCATTTTAAAAATTATTAGGGGTGGCAGTATCTCACCTGATGCTGACATGCAACAATGCACTTAAATGTTTTCTAGTCTTGCATCACTTACTCGTCAATAGAATGACTTCTTACCTTTTGCTCCTATAGCTTTAACTTTGCTCGAAGCTGTAGCAAATCCAGATTCGCCATAATTAAGAATCGGTTTTGAATCACTATTTTAATCTTTTGATAAAAAATCTTCAGCAATAAAAGGATCGGCAGTCTCTACTCTTTGTTGTTGTAGTTGCCCTGACCTTTTAAGAATTATATTACATGTTCGTTTCATGAACCTCGAGTTCCAATTTTCTCCCGGTCTATTGTTGTTGAATAGTATATTAATGTTATTGACATTAAGATAGTTCTTTACTAGATCTAAAAGTTCTTGTCACTTCACTGGGTATCTCAACTCGGAACGAGCTTAGTTGCACTGTGCTAATTGTTCTTCAACATGTTAAAATAATACTGGAGATCTTTCACCATCGACTTTATTAATACTAATAGTCTTTGATATATCACTATCCGACCCGCTTTAAAATGTTCCTTTGCCTGGCTATGTCATTCTTTTCACCCGTACGGATTTATATGCTTCTGCAACTTGCTCAACTGTGTAATTAGGACTGGCATTCTTGCATTTGTAGTTGCAAAGCATCTTTAACACACTGGTATTTATAATCTTCTATTTAAAATCTAGAACAATATAACTAGATCATAGTGTCTACAATTACCCCGATATGGTGTCTATGCTTACCTCAACAACAGGATGGGGTAAGGGTAAACCCAATTTTTTTCTTAACTAACTTAGAAACAAAAATCACAAAAATAGCACACTAATAAAGCAATAAAAACTGCACGTTTTGGTAAAGACAAACTATTACTTTGAAAAACAAAGGTTATAACAAAAATCAAATACATCAAGTACAGAAAATGTTGTGAAATCGGATTTAGCCATTTTTTCGTTTATTCCCTAAATTTCTAGAGAAGCATTAGGAATCTGAAACATAGATTTGAATTAGTACCCAAGTAGCTGAGTGAAACCTAGTACTGCTAACCTGAATTCTATAATTAACTTATGAATTATTTGATGTGTCTATACATACTCCACCTTTCCTTATACAAAATTAGGATGCTACTAATAGTTCAACTTAAAATCATATATAGCATGTGACGTTTTTTAGAAATATTTATCATATTTCATTTTAATAGTTTCTGTAATAGTAAATTCTATCAATAGGGTTAGGTTATATTTCTTTTAATAAATATAATCTTTAGATTACTACAATTTTGACCTATGGTAAAATTATTTTTATCATATATGGATGATATTCAAAGGTGGTCATATTCATTATGTTCGTTTTAAAGGTTACAGATGTCATCATTGTAATTAATACAGTTTTGTGATTCAGCTGTTTTGATTAATAATGTATTATGGTTGCACCACGATGATCTCATCGTCTGAATGCTAAGACAGGTCATCTACAGTTTTGTGCTAGCTCAAATAAATGGAAAGTCTCTGTTTCTAGTTCCATTGTACTTAAGTTAAAATAGACATATAGACTAGATAGGAAAAGCGACATAAGGAATTTCATTTTGCAACCTTATTTCATCCGTCGGAAGTTTATCAAGGATGTCTCGAATTATTTTAGGAAGTGTAGGTCCATTTTTCATAGTGCAATTCGTTCGTAACATTCAAACCATCAACAACACTTTAGTAGGCCAATTACCTTAATCAAAAGGTTATCGAAGTAGGGTAAGAGAATGCTAATCATATTCGGATAATGCCCTACAAATGGGTTAGTTTCAATTTTAGGGGCACATTGGTTCCCAGATCGACAACCTAGTGTTGGAAATAACCATGAGGTGGATAACGAAGTTAATATCAGCACCTTAACAACAGTCATTCACTTCTCAGGTATATACATACATCTGAAACTATACCATAGAAAGAGTTTGTAAATAAATAAACATCTGAAATTATTGCATGAACTGATGAAACATACCTATAGTATGTCTGTGTGTTTAGTTTAAGCCTTTAGTTAAGTAACCTTGAGATATATTTGATTTTTAACACTTGCTTAAGACTGCAGTATGTATACGTAATGAAAACATAGGTGTACTATATAGTTAGAAACAAGTTGTATATAATAGTGTAAAGACATGCGTATATTTGGGTTTTTCATTAATGTAACTGTATAGTTACAGTTGTGCTGTAATAATTATTTTTCAATTTCCTAAATCGAATATTCAAGTTAGTTAACATTTGCTTTTGGAAACTTGTTTTCAGTTAGCAGTTTTAAATAGGTCAATGTGTGCTTATGGTTAAGGTTTGTTTTATGTTTAAGGACAGTACATTTTTAAACCAGAATCACTCTCCTTATCTAAGATTTTGGCACGCTCTTGTTACTATTTCTAGAGCTTTTCTCTAGTAACTCCGCGAGATTAGGTGGCGTTCAAGTTATTTTCCGATCAAGACCTTTTTCATACCCGAAGCATTGGAACCCTATTCAAACACATACACCACCCATTCCACTAAGTTAGTGGGCAACCAATTTTGTTAGTACAGTTGAAGTTTCGGTATTTTACCGAAACATGATCTTTAGCGAAGTACTTCACCGAGTTTTCTGTGAATTACCCACTAGATATTCTGGGCGCCAAAACTGTGTGTAAAAAGCTTCAATGTAATTTTTTAAAAATTACTTACTTTAATTTTTCTTTGTTATGTTAAACTTTTTTAATGATATCTGTAGGTTTTCTAATTAGTTTTTTCTTTCTAGATATACTCCCATAATAACACCAGAGCATCATACATGTGTCGGCCTTGCATTAGAATTATGGAAAAATTAATTCAGTTGAACATAAAATTCCCAGGGTTAACTAGCTATGTTTATTTAGTATCATGTGAAGAAAACATTGAAACAACAGAAAATTATGTTATACTAGGTGACAATCCAGAAACAGTTGCTACTTCTTTAGAAAAGGAGCATGTTTTATTAGCTTTACCAATAGAGCTACAAGGAAGATCGGGTGTTTTACTGTGTGATCCTGGTTATCATATAGGTCGTGTTATAACTGTAATGCTTGATCAAATGTACCCACATACTGGTTGTTTCACTCAATCTCAAGAAGGAAATGCTCGTAAAGAATATAGCTACAGTTTTTCACAATTTAACAATAAATATATTGAATGGTCTGAACATAATACTAATGCAAATGGAATTCAAAAGAGCACTTTAGCGCTAATTTATACATCGCGTCCATATCTGACAGCAGTCGATGTTACAGAACGCCGTAACTTAGTATACAACTTCAGAAGTTTATTGTCGCGAGATCGAAAGGGACATCTTAATGCAGGCATATATTTTAAAGTTAAAGAAAACTATGATGAATTTACGTTATTTTATCAAAAGAATGGAGAAAAAAAGAGATTGAAGTATAATTTCTCAACATTTGTGCATTCTGAAATGGTAAGTAAAAAGTTGCCTTTTCTGGTAACTTATTTGAATGTTGTAGGTCGACGAAATTACAAACGGCGTTATACGAGAATGCAGCGTACAATTGAAATTACAAGAAAATGTTCTTGGTTGCGTAATAAAATCTATAGCGGAAGTATTGGCTCATACCAATTACGTTAAACAGCTCTTGGAAATTAATCAAAAAATCAATAATATTGCTGAAGACAACTAGCACAAAGCAGATTTACATTTTGCTAATAATACTTTTGGTTGCATACTTATCCTAGTTTTATCGTTTCTTATTTTGATTTGTTTCGGTAAGATGTAGTTTATTGTAAAATATAATTTAAGAAAGGAATCCAGAAGGTTGCTTTATGATGGAGAAGAAGATAGAGATGGGCACCATTTGCCAAAATTACTAAATAGCAAGCGTAACTATACGTACACTCGAATTTAATTATCGATTAATCTTACGACATTTATATAAAAACCACAGTGAGAAATAATGCCGTTGCTGTTGCCTAGAAAATACAGTTTGTGAGTAGGACGAATTGAGTTTACAATTTTTGTATCAATTGCAGATCATGATAAATAATTTTTTTATAATGCAGAACATGTTTTTCTTTAACCTGTTATGTCTTGTTTGACAAATTCTAAAGGATCGTTATGTAAAAGAATCTTGTGTTCTAAAAAAAAATGAGTACAACATTAGTCGATAATTAATATTTGTATTACCTTTTGTTTGTTATCAAATATCTAGTACTGTAAACCAATTAATTCTTAATCCTGGTAAACAACCGTTAATTTGCTTACGCTTCTTATTTCGTTAGAATTTATACACTAGAGATTATATTTATTTGTAAGTTTTCTACTTAATCGTATCGTAGGCATTACTTTTATTCATACTGCAATACACACTCCAGGCGTGTACTCTGGATTCCTATCTTAATTTTGTGCACAAATGAGAAGTAAGCATTTTGTTTAAATTTTTAGTGTTATAAAATAGTCTTTAGCTTACAGATCACACTTTGTATTTATACAATATTTCGCAAGCTTTATTTCATTTGTAGTTTGGCTTTGTTAGGATTAGAGATTTGCGATAGTCTACTGTCATATATTAGCATCAGAGAAGGTAATTGGAGATATTTTTGCAGGTAAGTTGATTGAAGGGACACTTTTAGTTTCATTCCTTTTATATTTTTTAATGTGTTAAGTGCTGATTATCTGTGGTATATAGGTTGCATGTATAAAGCATAATAATTTTTATGGGCATATTGGCAATTTAGTACGTATACAAATACACTGGAAATATAAATAAAAGAAAGTTTGTAGGCTTGTGTTATATAACGAAAACAATTATTCTTAATTCTCGATTTTTACTGAGTTAGTTAACAAGTATTTTAGTATTTAAATGATTCAAATGAGAAGTATTAATCGAAATGAGTATGATGTAATAATCCAGGGTAATTTACACTAATAACTAATATTCTTATTTTATTTGCTCTTTAAGAATATTTACCTAGATCATAGTACATATCATATTTCGTTTGTATTGCACTATTCATAACTTGTTCAACATTCCTAGTTTATATTTCATTTTCAAGGTATTGTATATAAATATAAAACTGTAATGTGCTAAGTAAGCAAAAATAAAAAGAACCGTTTTGTAGCAACTTGTTTTACTGTCGTAATGTGTTATATTAATCAATTTGTCTTCTCGGCTGGCAGGTCGCACTTCTTACAACAAGCAATAACACAAGGATTACTAATAGCTGCTGCAAAACATTGAAAACGGACAGATACTAAAGAAGTGCAGTTGAGTTCAATAAGCACCAGGGTTGTGGGTTCTTTGTGGTATTTCTGTAGCAGTCAATACCACAATACTTAAATTATTTACTATGCTAAACGAAACGACTTGAAAAGTTGCAAGATTACGGTAAACAATAATCAAAGTTACTTATTTACTATGTTACCAATAAAAATAGGCAATTGCAAGCTTATTTCAGTACACCAATACCTTTTAAAAAAATCAGAAAAGGGGCACTGTCAACCTGCAGTATATTATTTTAGAGCAAGCGCAATAATATAAATGCTTAATTTATGCTAAACTATTACAGCTTATTCACTGGCGACTTACAATAATTGGCAACATAAATTCCTGTTGATAAATAACCACGAAAGGCGGAAAACTACACACCTACTGTGAAAGTTTTGGGGAAATTATATACTGCTACATCACCCTAAAGGTCCAGGTTACCTCGTAGTGAAATTGCCTAACTAGTGGTACTTTAGATGCAGTCCTCCCATGGTAAACGTCCATAAGTATTCTAAAGGATTTGAAATAACCCGAGTTGAAAGGTGCTAGATAAAAACATGTTGAAATTGAAAATTAAAGCATCTATGCATTTACCCCAAACTAACAGGCAGCTAAAACTAGGAACTTTATCAATTTCTAAATAGTAATTAAAGCGTTTTCAAGCTCTGCCTTTTTAGATGATGTCCTTCCAGCAATCAAAATTCAAGAATGAACACCTTAGCATTTTCCATGGGAATAACCTGTCAAAATGATAACCTTTTGTACCCTCACATCTGAATTGCAATGATAACACAAGCATAATAAAACAGAAATAAATGCGTTTCATAACAAATCCTTGCTTAAAGTACCTTCAAACTGGAATAATATTAAATTAATTTGTAAATTAGTACCAACTGTTACAAATATCGTATCAACGAAAAGAAACATTTTTCTAGACTATTATTTTAAGACAAGTGCAATTTTTTTTATATAAGCAACCTATTATAGTGACTTCTAATCATCAAACTTAAATACCTTTCAATTATCTAAGCACATGAGGATTTTATCTCAAACTAAATATTCGTTTGTTAGCATTAATTTCGAACATGGATTTTAATACCAAAAAAAAATAACAAATTATTCGGATAAATAGAATAAAGTTTCACAAGAAGAAATACCAGGCAATTTCAGTGTTATAGTAATGCAATAATTGTCATAGGAATTCAGGATGCAGCAAAAACAGAAGCATGATATGATGACAAAGTGCTACGTACATTGACGTAACTTTAAAAAAAACAGGAAAAAGAACGAAAGGATGACCGGGCTCAATCGGTGAGTGGGCGGGGTTTTATACCTATAGATAAATTAAAACGAAACCTGAAATAAATAGAGAGAAAATTTATATACACTCACTCATTCACACTCGGAACAAAACATACAAAGGAAAAAAAACTTATAATTAAACAAAATATTTACAGAACAAAGAAAAAAAATTATTCATTAAAATGGTGAGCTGTAGTTTTTAGGCAACTACCCCCTGACGGTAACTAGAAAAAAGAGAAACAAACGCAACCCTAAAAACCACAGCTCTAGATTATCGTAAATATAAACTTAAACTATATGTACATACATAATGGCAACATTTTTAAATGTGCCAGCAAGTCTTTAAACTGTTTTTACATAAATAAGTAGTATATTTTTAGTAATTTATAACCAAATAGTAAAGCAGTACGAAAAGAGCAGGAAATACCCAAAATAGTTCAATAATTTTCGTATGTACAAAATAAATTTAGCAATGCCATAGTTGAACGGTACAATCACAGGCGTTCTGGTTCCGAAGTGAGAAGCGGATACAAAGAAAAAGTCGCTGATCTACGTCAGCGAGTAGGTAGGCTTACGACCAGCGCATTTGATCTCTCATTACCAGAAGAAACGACAGCTCAAGGGATTAACGTGTCCCCGCAGGAAGCACGCTATAATGCGTGCCAGCAATTCGCATAAAGAAAACGAAACGAAGCAAAACAGGGCGGATGTTTTCTGGTTGCTAGTCGAACAGAAACAAATATTACATTTGTTTAGTTAAAGCACCAAAGCTCAAGGAAATAAAACAGGAAAACCCAAATTTTATTGAAATAATTTCGCTGAATTCTTTAAAAAGGGAAAACACACCAGCATTTAATTATTGAAATACTTGAAAAGTTGCCTATCTAATTATGGCGTAAATTCCACGTTAAGAAATTCTTAGAAATGATATTTATTTTTAATGAGCAGAAAGATTTATCAAATAAAATATATAGGATGTTTATTATTAACTACAATACAAATTTTAATACGCGAAAGGGGATTTAAGTTAAAAATTATTGTATATAAACTAATCAATTATTTACGAAAATGAACGTAACAAAAGCCACAGCATTAGGTTAGCAATGTAATACAGTAATAAGCGCAAGTGAATTAATAGCGAATGGAATCAGGTTAAGTTTGTTTATTTGAAAATGAGGAATTAGATTTGTAAGACTTGAGCTTAGAATGTGCCCATGGTACTAAATGCATGAATATCTTTCCTTTTAACTAAAGTTAATATTTGCTTATTATTTAAAACAGTGTGTATTTGGTAAACATCAGTGGCTTCCAGAAGAACTTCGACGTCAATACAGTATCCATCTAGACGTCCTGGTTGGTCGGTTCATAGCAGACATTTTTGGTCCTTTGAGCCAGCTATGAACCAACCAGACAGATGTTGCTGCATTTAGATTAGTTGCCCGGTAGAGTATGATCTATTAGGGTGGGCGAGTTTTCTTCAGCGCGCTTAAGACGGCGCAGCCTATTTACATGGATCCTTGAGAAAAAAGGTGGTTGGAAGATGTAATTGTGTGTCGGAAGCCCCATTCTTACGTTTCTTTGAGGTGGTGAAATACATGGGTATATGTAAGTGCGATTATTAAAACTAGCATAATTGCGATGGTGTAATGTAATTTAAATGGTATTTACAGAAAGGGTTTAGAGAATTAGTCTCGAGCCGTCAAATTTTCTTATTGGTTCACAGTAAAACACGAACGATGTACATTGACAATATGGCTCGACGTTTCAATGTGGTTAAATAGTTCCGTTTGCCCGGATTAACTGAATATGCGTGGAGATCGCCTACAATAATATTAGGCAGTGACGTTGGTGTACCAAAGTCGGCAAAAAACACCTATTCGAATACATTAAAAACTCTACATCTACAATTACAAAACAACTTTACTCAACCCAACTAAATTTTTATAAAATAAACAGTAACTACCTCTAACTTGGTCATGTGTACGTATTAAACAAAGTAATTTTAATTTGATTTTCAAAACAAATGTGATGGCATAACCACTCTGTAATGGGGAAAAGGTCCTAAATAGTATATAGTGTGGTACGTGTAAAATGTGCGTTACTTTATAAATTTGGATTTGCCCTGGATTGGTGGGATCCCGTAACAATTTAAGGGTGCTTTGGCTAACTACAGGGGTGCGGGAGTGGGTTCCTATGGAAGAAATTAAAAAAAAGAAAATAGAAAATTTTGAAATAAAAATAATAAATTGGCTGAAATACAAACTACGGTACAAAATCACTTACCCTGAAAGGCATTTTCTCTTTGTCATAGTTGATACCAAATCGTCTGGTCACAGCAATCCCTTTCGATATTATTCCTACACAGAAGACGATGATTCTGCATAGGTCTCCTTTTCTTCAGTTACCTAACTTTTTCCATTTTTTTTACCGTTCTCTACAATAGCATAAAACACTTGCTTGGTCAAATTAAATAAATTTTTTAAAATAAAATGCTCTTTCAAATAAATTCTTTCGCCGAGGTAGCTGAATGCCCTGTACAAATTTACATACATTGACCTATATTATAAACAAATTCAAATAAAATTTCACCTAAACTTAATCTTTATTGACACGATATAATTGCCAACATGCTTAAAAACTTATTTCTTAACTTCAATCTGACCATGTATTGCTAGAAGAAGTCCTTAAAAAAACTTAAATCACTCCAAATTTTTCTCACTTCCCGCATAAAATTACTTGACATGAATCCTAATTTTTAGCAATGTTGTTAATAACAGAAAACAATTAAATACGAGCTTTTTGTAATCTGTTCATTGTCCATTCCAAAATACTTTAATGTCAATATACACTGGTTCTCTCGCTAATTAGTATAATAAAATAATTACTCTCGCTCTAATTCCTTATTACATGATTACACACCATTGACCTTTTCAATTGACATTTACATAATTATTAAATCTAAACATAAAAGCACATAATTATGTATGGTTTTATTTTAATTCTTACATCTGAGAATGTTCAGAGACCTTCATGTTTCAATTCCAGCTAACACAACTCCCTTAACACAATTCATTTATTTTAGCTATCCCGCAGGTATTGTAGCTGTTCATCTCAGGACATACACGAGTTTGCAAAATTCCATGCATGGTTAACCTCCTCACCAAATTGGTATCTTCGGCTTTTGCGCCCGGGACCTTATATATAAGATACTTATCACGAAGTCGAAAATTTTCATCTTTCAGTTACTAGCTCGATTTGAAATGATCATTTATGCTTTACATAAAAGTCTAAAATATTATTTCATCTTATTAACTAATACCTTAGTATTAATCAACTTGCCTTGTGCAATTATCCAATATGTATAATATATGTTGCTGTAGATTAAAATGGCCCTGACGTTGGGCGTTAACAAACAGATGCTGTAGTCTGAAGTGATTCTATGTGTCTCAATAAAATATGAATGTTTTAAATTTGCCCATTGTCTAACTATATTTATCTAGTTCATTAATTCTCATTCACAAATCACTTCTCAATTAAATCTTATTATGTACAAAATTTGTCAAGATAAGTCTGATAACTCAATAAAATCCAAAAGAGAGTATTCTCGAGAATACTCTCTTTTGGATTTTATTGAAAAGTTCGTGTACACAGCCAAGAATTAACTCTTTATGATAACTCAATGTCCCTCTTTAAAATCGAATTTAAACGTATCTGATCACTTAGTATTAGCAAAACCTCACCGTAGGCTGCCGCCCATTAAATAAAATTACCGAATTTTGCATACAACTGTCACACAAAATAAACATCCTATCACATAACTTAACTAATTCATAAATATGTCCTTTTTAAAATGCTAGATAATATAATTTTATTTTAACGCGAAAATCTGTTATTTTCTTCCAGATCGTAATCATCAATCACAGCTCCAAAATTGTTTTATAAAGTACGTCTTTCCATGCAAATTGCTTCATAAAATGTGTAACAAACGATTCCCATTCCATATGCTTTTACCCAATTGATAAGCTTCGAGTAGTTTAATTATTGTTTATTTATGTCCATTTTAAAACCATAAAATAATCTTACTCACTTTTGATATTCAAAACACTTTTCTGTTGCTATTTCAATAAAATCGTCTCTTATACCATAATAAACCTTACTTTTAAAACTGTAGCATTTTTACTATATGGGGTATTATCATCAGTTCTACTACATGGTGATGTTAGAACGACAAACTTCTGAATGTTGCATCACACGTCTCCGAAAAAGAACCAACTGCAAGATTAGGGATTGAGCTAGAAAATTCTCGATACCAATTTCACAAAGAAGCTCGCCCTTATAAACCCAATGGAAGTGAATCAGTTGCTATTCAATCGTCACAATGATAATGTGATAACTCGCTACGTAGTGGAAATATTATAGTAGCTAGACGATTTTAATTGACGACGTTAATAGTTCATTGAAACTCGGAAGGAAGTATATAATTACAATACTTTTAAAAATTAAAAATTGAAATGAGCATATTGAATGGGAATGGTTCGTTACACGTTTTATGAAGAAATTTACATTGAAAGACGTACTTTGTAAAATAATTAGAGCGATTTTGAAGCTGTGATTGATAATTACGATCTGAAAAAAGGCAACAACAAACGGATTATATTGCTTATCATAATGAGTCTGTAAAGTCCCGGTTTTTAATTGCGGGTTTTGAAGAAATGTACTACGTACTTTCCTATTTATTTCGATATTATATTTTAATAATATGATTCAATAGCGCCCTTTTAAACTGTAAATGCGTAACTTCCTAATTTAACTAAAGCTATTTCCCTATATACCAAGTATGCATAGCTATTGCGCTAACGTTACAACTTTCTGTAATTACAGTTCATAAGAACTGCTTTTTATATCTTTCGTATGTTTATACAACTTCCTTTAATTTAAATATTTTATTTATCCTAGTTGTGGTAAGTCCAAGATGGTTGAAAGTGAAACACACTGTGCAAATTCCTCTTTCAAAAATGTTTATTGCAAGTATAGTTATTGCAAAATGGACCTAAAAAGTTAGGTGTGTGCATACACGCGTGCGCGCGCACGTGTGTGAAGTGTTACAGTGTTTATCACAAAAGTTGTTTATTTAGACCACTTGTTGGCTGGCTATTAGGAAATAACAAAATAATTTGTACTGGTTATTATGAATTGAAAAAATCTGCACCTCAAAAGGACTATCTGGTTGCAATTACTGATAACATTTTTAAAATGGAATATGCAGAGCAGATACAGGCATACAAGACATATAGAACTCAAGGCTAATATACTAGTATACTAAAACTGGATATTGAATGTTTACTTGTTACGGGTGAAATGAGCGTTAAATTAATTAAATTTTGATTTGTCCCAAAGGAGCGGATACCCCGTAACAATATAAGGGTGCGTCGGCTAACTGCCGGGGTGTGGGAGTTGGTTCCTATGGAAAAATTAGAAAAGAAAAAAAAATCGAAATCACAAATAATAGAAAAAATTAATTAATACAACTGAAATACAAAAATTCTGTTACAATAGCACTTACCCTGAAAAGTTTTTCTCTGTCAAAATTTAGGGGCGCCAGACCGTCGGTTCCAGCAATTCTTTCGATATTATCTCTACACGAAAGACGGTTATTCCGCATAAATCTCCCTTGCTTCACTAACCTAAACATTATAGTCCCATATCCTGTTCTTTTCAAAACTACCTTAAAAACGCATTCATTCTTCGGTCATAATTAAATAAAATTCTAAAATAAAATACTTCTTCCAAATGAGATACTATCACTAGGGTTTTTGGATATCCTTTACAAATAGCTGACATTACCTAATTCCTAAATAGATTGAAACAAAAATTAACCTAAGCTTAAGCTCTATTAACATCAAATAATTTCAGTATAAAGTTACTAATATTCTTTCCTAAAAATAATTTCTTAACCTCAAATCTAACCAGGTATTGCTAAAACAAATTCTGAAAAAAACAAACATTGAATGACGCCATATCAGTAAACAAAATCTAAGAAAACATTAAACTACATCCAACAATAATAATTTATTCCCAACTTTTCCTGTTTTCGGTATGAATCGTGTGCTATTATAAACCCCAATTGGTTGCAAATACACTTAATAACACAAAAAAACTACGTTTGTGTACTATTCTTTCTTTATCCATTCCAATAATACTAAACCTTCTTTTATGCTTTAAAAATACTAAATTTTATCACTAAATTTGCATTCTAAGATCAATATACACAATTCAGTCACTAATTAGTTCAATCCAATAATTACCTCCACTTTTAAATAAATTACTTATCACATAACTATAGGCATCTCAGTTCACAAATTCATACATAAATATTCTTAAATATAAAAACCTAATCTACTCACTCCATGATTACAGGGTATCCAAAAGTTTTTTTTTTATTGAAACCGTTAAATTATCCACTTACAAAAGAACTCCCTTGTTCTAAACTCGCCACAAAGTTCTAATTGAATGGAGATGGCTCACCAGGTTCTAACCCCTTTCATACAGACGGTTCTTACCACATTATATCCGCGCATCACGCGGATCTATTTCACTTTTACAATTTGATCGTTTTCTACTTTTTCCCTTCGGGATTACAATCAAAAGAAAAAGAAATGTTTCAACAATGTTTAGATTAAACTGAAAGAAAATTGATTATTTATACTGTCCTAATGACAGCTTACTTAAGATATATTATTTTACAGATTAAGCAAGCTAATCGAAAACTACTGTCTTCGGTCTATGGTGTTTCATCGGTGCGGTCTCGTTGTAGCCCACTGCTGCCTTGATGAGGCGATTGTCGTGAAGAATCATTCTATCATAGGTCTTCCTTGCAGCTGCCTTGATGAATTCCACGATCGTTGAGGTGCGGACATCGGAGTGGGTTTGGTCGTTTCTCATGTACCAAGGAGCGTCGAGTGCCATGCGCAGATTCTTGTATTGGACGATTTGCAACCCCTTGATGTGGGAAGTGGCTGCGTTACCCCACGCTGTCAATGCGTAGATCAGGGTCGGTCTTGTAGAGGCGGATCTTGTTTACAATGTCGAGACGTCTTTTCCTTTTCAGCAGCTAGTACAGGCTTGACGTTGCTTCCTTGACTCGTGCGGTACAGGTGTTGACGTGTGCTCTCCAGGTGAGTCTTTGGTCGATGGTCACTCCCAGATACATAGCCTCGGTGTTTCATGGGATGGATTTGTTGAAGATCACGATGTCCTTGTTTGGCCGTTGATGTCTCCTGGTTAGGAAGATGGTGTTACCTTTTCCCTGATTGACGCGGATCAGCTATCTCTCGAACCTTTCTTCAAGGTCGGTGGCGATTTCCTACAATCTTCCGTACTAACACACACACACACACACTCACAAACCAGGATGATTTCGAACACTTTAACGACAATAAATTTTTATTTTGTTTCAACAACGGGTTAGTCAGGGAACGGGTCAGGTCTGTTTTAATTTTTTAGGCAACAGACTAATAAGAAATAAAAGTTTATTAAAAAAAAGTCTTCTTGTCGCTAGTCTGAGGGCTAGTAACCTGGTGGCTACCGAGGTATCATCGGCGTAAAAAGACAAGTGGGTGTCTTTTGTCTTCGGCATGTCGCGAATAAGTAGCGAGTAGAGTATCGGCGAGAGAAAAGATTTTTGTGGCACGCTGGTTTTTCTGTCGGGCTGATGAACGGGAGCTGCCAATCTTCGTCTGGAATCTTCGCTGGTTCAAGAACGACGCGATAAGCCTCATCAAACCTAGGTGGATATTCAAACTAGTTTGAAGAGTTGTTCCTGGTGCTGCACTCTATCGAATGCCTTAGAGGCATTTAGGTATGACTTCAGTTGACTGCTTCCTGTTGAACTCATCGATGGCATACTCGACCACATACATTATCTGGTGGACGGTAGAGTGACCTGCTCTGAAGATGAACTGCACGTTGAGAATGCTCTCTCGCTGTTGGACGTCGCTGCGGTGCCGTCGAAGTAAGACATCCTCCTTTATCTTGCCGAGAATCGTTAGGAGGTTTATGGGTTGGTAGTTCTGCTGGAAGATTGTAGAATTGCTAGGCTTCTGTAACACTATTACGTTTGTGCACCTACAGGAGGCAGGGAAGTAACGCAGACGTAACATGGCGTTACGTATGGTGAGTAACGTGGTTTCGGGTTGTACCGGTAGAAGTTCTTTGATGGCATTGGTGGGGATGTCAATGTTAATAAAGTTCTTTTGGGGTTACGTGTGGAGGGTGCTTGTGATCTTTATGTACGTTGTCCAGTCATTCTCTGACTGCGCTGTTGATGTCCCTTGCTCAATCGAGATCCGCTTCGACTTAGTTCATGATGAACTGTCGTTCCAAATAGTCTGGACGTTTCGGTTTTGTTTTCTTCCGTGTAGATCATTCCATTTTTTTATGGATTGGGTGCATCGGTGCTGATTTCCTCTTCATCTTCGCCGTCCTCCAGAGGGAATGGTTGTTTTCTTCGAGGAACTCGATTTTTATCTTCCACTACTCGTTTCGGTGTTCATGTAAAGAGACATTTATTTGGTTTTCTAGGTCTTAGTAGGTGTCTCTGTCTCCTGGGTCACACGATGGTTATTCCCTCGGATGAGCTGTCTGATGTCGTCTGGAATCTGCTGGTACTGTCTGCGTACCACTATTGTCTTAGACGTTTTATCGGATAACTCCGGTTAGTAACTCCACTGATGCGTTCACTTCGTCCGTTATGTTGAGGGATGGAATGGTCCGTGTAGACTGCCTAGCAGGTGACCTTCTTGGCCGCGCTTCCTCCGCGGTGAAGCCTTTGCCTAAGTAACAGTGTTTAGTGGTGTGTGTCCAGTTCGCTTACTACGTTGAGCTAAACTAGCAACGCTAGGTCCTTGATGACTACGATGTCTAAGATGTTTAGCATCTGACCGTTGTGGCAGCAGTGGGTTGGTTCCAATAGTTTTTTGACTGCTGCTTGTCTGTTGTTCGCGTAGTTGCAAAGGTGTCTTCCATTCTGATTGATCGGTATGCTGTTTCAAATCGGATACTTAGCAATAAAGTCTCTAGCCAGTGTTGTTGCTGTCCCTGTGAATAGAACAGTGTTCAGATCCACTTCTTGGATGGGTTTGGATGGCGGATTGAAGCCTGAAACAAAACGCAACGTATCTGCAGAAGATGTTCTGACCTCGATGGTGGTGGCCTCTAGGTTCTATAGATTTCCCACCTTGACACTGTAGTGGTCGATTCCTGGTTTGATGTAGACGACTGTTTTGCCATCTCTTCGATCTTGTCTGTTGGTCCTGTAGCAACCGTAGTTTGCTATTCTTGGGTTTTCGGCCTCCCTGAACTGGGTCTCGTTCACCATCACGATGTCCAGGTTGTACCTCTGTGCAAACTCTAGGAACTGAAATTTCTTTGCTAGGAACTCGTTGGCATTTCAGAAGATTTCCTGTAGGAATAATAGTTTTTTTTTGTTAGCCATAAGTTTACCTATGGTTTAAAGATGGCTATGATGTCAGGTAGACGGTTGAAGAAAACTGTGAGAATTTCCCCAGTTGTCTTGGCCGGTGAGAGCAGCGGTGATCTTCTTTATGGCCTCGGTGATATTCTTCAGATCCATGGAAGATAGAAAAGTTATCGGCTGTCCAATTTCCATCCTGCCCTTGGCAGTAGCGGCGATTGAAGGCGCCGTCGGTAGAAACGGCTTGGCTACTGGCTGGACGGAGAGGGCTTCAGATCTTATTGGCCTCAGTTCATGCGATTCATGCTGGCAAAGGGCACAGCAGTGCTTACCTTAGCTACATATTGGCTTTTTGCTAGTGCTCTGGGCTGTCTGGCTGGAAATGGCTTGGAGAAGGCAGCGCAATCTCTATAGCTGACTGGGTCTGCCTCCTGGCAGTTTTTGCACTTCGACGAGACATCATCCAGTTTCTTAAATGATTTGCTGTAACTTTTGGAACTTCTTTTATATTGAAGTCTGGGGAAATCAAGATTCCTGGTTTGTTTGTATTGTACAGTGTGTCCCAAATTGGATGTATTAAATGGGTAACTTAGTTGTTATTAAAGATACAATAAAACTGTTTGCGCAGTCATGGGCCAACTTTTTGAGATCAATTCAATGGTGAAATCACAAATGAGCGATCTTCTTTTGTTTTCGAGTTATAGCCAAAAATTGATATTTTTAACAATTCTATTAATTCTCATAACTCGTTTGTTTGCAAAAATATCCAAAAATACTGTAGAAGTCTTTTATACGGTTTTTTACGTAGAACACAGTGGCGTACGCAAATATTTAATATTTATAATACTTTTGAGGTTATAATATAAACTTGCATTTTTTTAAATGGAAACCACAATCGGTTGTCGCTTTATTTAAAAGCTCTTTTTGACAGCTTTTCAAAAATATATAGTTTAGTATAATTATTTTTTCAAATGGCCGATTTATTCCATGTTTTTGGTATAATAAAATAATTTATTGTATTGGTAATTTATAGTTGGCCGCGAAACAAAAGGTAAACACAAAACAAGAGTTTATTATTGTACCACACCACTCTATACAACAAAGTTTGAAAGCTAGAAGAATACAATATCATAACTACATATATTACAAAAATTAATATAACTACATCTTAAATTGAAAATTATACTTTCCTATCCACATTTAAACAGTCTATAATTCATATATAGATACACAAATACACACATACTCACACACCTCATAACCTCACAAACACACACACACACAAGCACGCGCCCACGCATGCACGCACGCATGCGCACACAACCACACACACCCTCACCTACACACACCCTCACACATAATATATATATATATATATATATATATATATATATAAATCACTAGAACACAGATGGGAATACTACAATAGTTTTATTTACTGATAATTCAGAGATATTGTTCAAACTGGCCTCCATTCTCTCTTAAACAAAGTTCGCATCGTTTTATTAAAGACTTAATAGAATTTAATAAATAAACCGCCTTAACTTTACGAAATGCTGCTTCAATTGAATTCCGCAACTCTTCAATACTATGGTTCTGGGTTTTATAGATTTCCTCTTTCAAAAAATTCCACAAGAAATAGTCCAATATCGACAAGTCAGGAGATCTAGGCGGCCACTGAACAGGTCCAAATGTACCCATCCATTTATAGAGATATTCTCTATTTAAATAATTACGAGTAATTATAGCGTTGTGCGGGGGTGCACCATCTTGTTGGACCACACTTTTTGTCTTTTTTCGAGAGGCATGTCCTCCAGTAATTCGTGCAAGTTGGTATACAAAATTTCAATATAGCGACAAGCTGAATGATTGTTTTCAAAAATATGGTATTGAAATTTGCCACCAACAATGTAGCAACAAATATTCAAACCATAACGGCTTTGTTGACGCCTCGTATGTTTGATAGGTACTTTCATTCGACCAGCAAGTGCTTCATCAGACCATATAATGTTATTTCCAAAATTGTTAGTAGCAGCACATTTACGAAGATACCATCGACAAAATCGCCTTCTTTTTTGAAAATCGTCGGGAAACCAACTATGTATAATTTTATTTTTATAAGGTCGATATTTATTACGCTTCAATATTCTTGAAGCTGCTGATTTAGAAACACCCATTTCCCTTTCAATTTTCCTACATGATGTTCTTGGGTTTGTTTCCACACATGCTATGGTTGAAACAGTAGTTTGCTCTTAATTAAAAACTGCATACTGTTTCGTTCTAGGTTTTTCAAAGCAGCCAAACTGTTGTAAATTACTACTATCCTTTTAAACATGTTAATATTAGGTTGTTGTCTTTCAGGGTATATGTATTATTTACAAACGACATAGTAATATTATTTGCTATTAGTTACACAATTACCTGTTAAAATATAAAGTTTTTACTGATAGAGGAATTCTCGCAGACTCAATAAATGCAACTAGCATATCGTATTTTTCGTAATTTTCAAATTTTGCCATTTAGTAACAGACTGATGCTTCACTTACACACTAACAATACAATTTATTGCATGTGCAACAGATATGATTGAAGCTCGTTGACGTTTGTAATACAAACAATTGTCGTTTTTGTTTACCTTTTGTTTCATGGGCCAACTATTTATTACCAATATAATAAATTATTTTATTATACCAAAAACATGGAATAATTCGGCCATTTGAAAAGATAATTATATTAAACTATATATTTTTGAAAAGCTGTCAAAAAGAGCTTTTAAATAAAGTGACAACCAATTGTGGTTTCCATTTAAAAAATGCAAGTTTATATCATAACCTCAAAAGTATTATAAATATTAAATATTTGCGTACGCCACTGTATTCTACGTAAAACCGTATAAAAACTATTACAGTATTTTTGGATATTTTGCAACCAAACGAGTTATACGAATTAATAGAATTGTTAAAAATATCAATTTTGGCTATAACTCGAAAACAAAAGAAGATCGCTCATTTGTGATTTCACCATTGAATTGATCTCAAAAAGTTGGTCCATGACTGCGCACACAGTTTTATTGTATCTTTAATAACAACTAAGTTACCCATTTAATACATCCAATTTGGGACACACTGTACATTCGAACGGTTTTATTTGTATTTGAGGGGTTTTGGCCGAGCCCGTTATTGGTTGAAGAGTGATTTATGCGTGCTTGCTGTGTGCTTACTGGTCAGTTAGTTAGAAGTATAATTGGTTACATACCCTACAGTGAGATGCATTATTTATAATCACTAGCAATAACTTTTCCAAATTGACTATTAAACCAATACATAACTATTTCAAAAATTTCACAGTTCATTTCTTAGCTCTAGTTCTACTGTCCATATTTCAATACAAAAATATATATTTCAATAGCAAAATAATTACTTTTGCGACCTTCTAGTTTCCTTTGTTTTAACTCACAGCCATATTATCGACCTGTGGTTGGAGTTTGAAATGTCCATGATCAATTCATAAATACAACTTGATAAAGATAGCATTCTTTATTTTCTCTGTGTGCCTTAAATAATTTGGGAGAGCTGCGGTACTGCATGGTTTTCAATTAAAGCTTTCGGGTTTTATTCTTTTTCAACTTAAAACCAAATTTGAGCAGTTCGATTCTAAATGGACTTGTTTAATATACCATTGTTTTATGGTTTTCACTTTCTGAGTTGCAAGTCTTTGTGCAAATAAGAAAAATGGACAAATTAGAAGACGACTTTTAGTTAATGTTTGTATAGGATATAAAATACCCCATATCTTGTGATCAAATGCCAGTTAAAAATAAATCATTTATTACCAAGCGTGATTCAGTAGATGGCGCAAAATTGAACAAATTTAAATACTATGGAAAACAGTTTAATTATCTACAAGAATCAACAAGTTTATCTTTAATTTAAAGTTCAAGATAAAGGTAGACTTTGCGTTCTTTGCTTTTCGAAAAACAATGTTGGCGTCTAAATGTTCAAAGGATTTAGTGAGCTCCAGGTGTTTGTTTTTCTTCAAATTTCTTGCACTAAAGTTGGCTGTCGAACCTACAACTTTAGGGTACACAAACAATAATTCAGTGAGACTGATTTATTATACAACTTAAATTAATAATGAGAAATAATACTTTTAAATTCGCATTAAAATCTCTTATTCTAAATTTTAGAGTAAAACTTTATGAAGTCCAAAAAGAAGTAACAATTGCGTCAAAGCTTCTAAAAGAAAAAATAAAAAGAAAAGGTCTTTACGTACGACTGCTCATATGTATGGAAAACTTGTATTAAATAATGTTTGTAGGTTGCCACCTGGTGTTTATTTTAGCAATTCTTGCGATACTAAGAAACGGAAATAGGTAGCTGTCCGATCTTTAGGCTACATTTTCAGAGCGCGCAAGGGTCTTGTTTGTCGCGACACCTACCGCACAAAATTAGTCGGCGAGTATGAGACTCAAAAATTTAAAACCGACACTTAAATTCACTATAAAACTAAATATAGTGTTCATTTTTCATTGTATATTCGTGCATACAAATTTTCATTAATACGTTCGAGGTATTCTCTTAAGTTAAACAAATGTTACACTGGTTTTTAACAAGATAAAGACAAATGTTAAGTTAAGTTAACAAATTAACCAGTATCACTGCGTTAACGATATAGAATTTCTTAATACTATATTACCAAATACAAAATTAAAAGAGAGGTTTAACTCTTTTTTACAATAAATCCTTACTGTGGTCATAAGTACCAAAGGTTCGGAACATCAAATACATAGTTCTCAAAGGTATTTTTCAAAAAGAAAAATATAGATCACTTATTTGCTTTGTAGTAACCTTAAGATAAAGCAACATCCCAAAGATAATTCCAGAAAGAAAGATAAATACCCAACGATTTATGGTTTAAAGTATTGTTTAGATACGAAAAAAATCTCTGAAGACAATTTCAACAAAAAAGATAAGTAACAAACCATTTGTAATTCGAAATATTAATTAGGTCAGTTAAAATCTCTGAGATATTTTAAAGAAAAGATAACTAACTAATCATTAATGGTTTCATATATTAATTAGATAAACTAGTTTCTTTAAGATATTTTCAAAGACATTTTTAAACACATGCACAAAATATGAATGGTTTAATTTAATAATGAGATAAGATCATAAGAAAAAAATTAGAAGAAAAAAGTTAACGTAACAATTATTTTGGTTGGGAAACTTTACATTTAGCAAGACACACCACCCCTCCTACAAATATAGATAACAAAGAGGGGCTTCCCCGGGAGTAGGGTAAAGCAGCACTCGTTCACACGAAAGCACGAGGGACCAGGTAGAAATGGGAATATATTCCATGCATCCCTGCGCTGATTAAGAGAGGATCGGCCCACATGCTAAATCGATAATAAATTCACTGTCGACGACTTTACGTAATCCCAGCAGAAGACAGGGGCGATACAAAGCTAGACGGAGGTCTTTCACACCCACGGCTCAATATCGCTAGATAACAACCTTCTAATTATACTGCAATTTAGAAAGTAAAAGACAAAATACAAAATCTGGAGAAGATTAAAAGGGAGACGCGATATTTAAAGCTTCATAGCAACCACGTAGAAGAGAGATAAAGAAAAGTTCGCATTGAGCAAAACGATAGAAAAAACGATGGATAACGAAGCACTACCCTATTAACCAAAGTGTAGTCGACAGCCCGGAGTGGAGAAGCACTACTCTTATATGATGGACGGTCGTCTCGGTGCTCTGACAGATCCAACGAAGGAAAAAATAAGGTTCAAACTCGAGATAGAAGGATAAGAAGAATTAGAGCTCTTAGGATAATCATCCTAGAGAAAGGGTAGAGAGTAAAGAAGGTTCCTATTGAAACAGATAAGTCTAAAAGACTGACTACAGCGTTAATGACAAAATAAGCCTTATTCCAACACGTGATAATTAAAAATAATTAGGCTCCAAATGCGGTCTAGATAGATATTCTTCCTACCAAAAGCATTCCTTGCGATTAGAAAATCAGACAAAGGTAACACGACCAACTCAAATATACCTCACAAAGATGAGTAACTACCACAGACATACTAAAATAAGAATGCCGCGCTAAACACAGTCGGAGATAGGGGTGGGTGGTATAAACAATGAAAGGCGGCTCCGTGGCGTAGTGGTATATGTGTGACTACTACGCCCAAGATCCCAAGTTCGAATCCCGACACGGTTTAAACACTCGCTTCCTGGCCAATGTAGTACCTTCGGGTGGAGCATTGGAAAATCCATGTAAGGTATAAAGAATGGGGCGGCTACGTGGCGTAGTTGGTATGCGTGTGACTACAACGCTCAAGGTCCCGGGTTCGAATCCCGACACGGTCCGCTTGAAAAATGTTAGGCGAGCATTTTTCACAAAAATACGCCCTCGTTCGGACGAGAGATAAAATGGAGGTCCCGTGTGTGAGGGTTGTCACGCACGTTAAAGATCCCTACCTTGCTTGAAACAGCAAGGGTTCGGCAAAATTCCAAATTTTCTAAGTAAAAACACTCGCTTCCTGGCCAGTGTAGTACCTTCGGGTGGAGCATTGGAAAATCAATGCAAGGTATAAAGAATGGAGTGGCTCCGTGGCGTAGTTGGTATGCGTGTGACTACTACGTCCAAGGTCCTGGGTTCGAATCCCGACACGGTCCGCTTGAAAAATGTTAGGCGAGCATTTTTCACAAAAATACACCCTCGTTCGGATGAGAGGTAAAATGGAGGTCCCGTGTGTGAGTGTTGTCACGCACGTTAAAAATTCTTACCTTGCTTGGAACAGCAAGGGTTCGGCAAAACTCCAAATTTTCTAAGTTTAAACACTCGCTTCCTGGCCAATGTAGTACCTTCGGGTGGAGCATTGGAAAATCCATTTAAGGTATAAAGAATGGGGCGGCTACGTGGCGTAGTTGGTATGCGTGTGACTACTACACCCAAGGTCCCGGGTTCGAATCCCGACACGGTCCGCTTGAAAAATGTTAGGCGAGCATTTTTCACAAAAATACGCCCTCGTTCGGACGAGAGATAAAATGGAGGTCCCGTGTGTGAGGGTTGTCACGCACGTTAAAGATCCCTACCTTGCTTGAAACAGCAAGGGTTCGGCAAAATTCCAAATTTTCTAAGTAAAAACACTCGCTTCCTGGCCAGTGTAGTACCTTCGGGTGGAGCATTGGAAAATCAATGCAAGGTATAAAGAATGGAGTGGCTCCGTGGCGTAGTTGGTATACGTGTGACTACTACGTCCAAGGTCCCGGGTTCGAATCCCGACACGGTCCGCTTGAAAAATGTTAGGCGAGCATTTTTCACAAAAATACGCCCTCGTTCGTACGAAAGGTAAAATGGAGGTCTCGTGTGTGAGTGTTGTCACCCACGTTAAAGATCCCTACTTTGCTTGGAACAGCAAGGGTTCGGCAAAATTCCAAATTTTTTAAGTAAGAAAACTCGCTTTCTGACAAATGTACATCACTCAATAAGTCTGTAGGATAACTAAGAAAAACACATTTTTTTGGCGAAATTCGATTTTATTCATCAACATACATTCCTTCAAGAGTGATACAATCAGTCCAACGCCGTTCTAGCATTTCGATACTTTTTTTGTAAAACAATTCGTCTTTGGCCTCAAAATAAGCTTCAGTTTTAGCGATCACCTCTTCATCCGAGCCAAATTTTTTTCCGGCGAGCATTTTTTTCAGGTCTGCGAACAGGTAGTAGTCGCTGGGGGCCAAATCTGGAGAATACGGTGGGTGCGGAAGCAATTCGAAGCCCAATTGGTGCAATTTGGCCATCGTTGCGATCGACTTGTGACACGGTGCATTGTCTTGGTGAAAGAGAATTTTTTTCTTCTTCATGTGTGGCCGTTTTTTGGCAATTTCTTCCTTCAAACGCACTAATAATACCATGTAGTATTCGCTGTTGATTCTTCTTCCTTTCTCAAGATAGTCGATGTACAAAATTCCGTGCGCATCCCAAAATACAGACGCCAAAACCTTACCAGCCGACTTTTGCGATTTTGGTCGCTTTGGACGTGGTTCTCCGGCTGCAGTCCACTCAGCTGACTGCCGATTAGACTCTGGAGTGTGGTGGTGAATCCATGTTTCATCCATTGTCACATACCGACGCAAAAAGTCCTTTTTATTCCGGTTGAACAGCTCCAAACAGCTCTCAGAATCATCGACACGTTGTTGTTTTGGTCCACTGTGAGCAAACGCGGCACCCACTTTGAGAACAGCTTTCTCATGGACAAATGTTCATGCAAAATAGTGTGCACACTGCCTTCTGATATCTTCAAGGTGTCAGCTATCTCACGCAATTTCACTTTTCTGTTTTCCAAAACGATTCGGTGGACTTTTGATGTTTTCCGGTGTAACCACCTCAATTGGCCTTCCAGAGCGTTCAGCATCGTCAGTGTCTGTACGGCCACGTTTAAAATCAGAAAACCACTTCTCCACCGTTTGCCTCGATGGAGCAGAGCCCGGATAACACTTATCAAGCCATGCTTTGGCTGCGATGGTATTTTTACCCATCAAAAAGCAATGATAAATCAACACGCGAAATTGCTTGGAATTCATTTTTTTGAAAAACTCAAAAGTATCGTCACTTGAACCTCTGTAACTTGTAAACTAATCGTCGGATTGTCATGAAATTTTGACAGATATCTTTTTAAGATTAGTACTTCCTACAAATCATATGGATTATTACATAACAACGCCATCTATGTATCATCCTACGGACTTATTGAGTGATGTAGTAGTACCTTCGGGTGTAGCATTAGAAAATCACACGTAGGGTATAAAGAATGAAACAACAGAGCACAGGACTCTAATTCGCCTTTTGTAGAACTTCGGTACCTGAAATGATAATTAAACACATCACACTTTTAAAATATAACTTTAATAAGTTACCTATACGGATTTAGATAGCAATCAAAATTAGATTGCTGGTTTAAAGACGAACATATAAATTTTTCACTACACCCGTACCAATATTAAATATTAATTATAATAAGGAACAATCACACTGAATGGTGTTTTGTAAATAAAAGGACTACTTTCTTATACACCCCTTAAATGTTGCACATAATTTAGGATAACAAAACTAAGTGACATTTAACTTCTGTGATTAATAGCAATAAAATATTATCATATATAAATACAACAAGAATCTTACTAACTTCGACTATGACGAGCTCATCTAAACTAGAACTTACTAACACATAAGAAACAAAGTACGTACCTACATATTTACAATAATGACTTTAGGAGCAATCAACATTAACAACTAATCAAATACCATAAGTGATGGATGATTATCAAGTATTTATATAATTGCAAAACCAATTAACACAGTTATTCATCAATATAAAAACATTATCATACCAAACTACACTAAATCCTTAAACTAATAATGACAGTATTGAGTAGACAACAATGTGTTGCTCATCATCTCTGAGTATTTATTTACTACCAGCAAATTCCCGTATAGTAAGTTGGAATGTTCTAACTTCCCTCGTGAATACCAGATAGCAAATTGGACCACCATATATCATAAACCCTTACCTGATATCATAAGGTCGAGAATTTCTTATTAATGATGGAAGCCCAAGGTAAAGTTGGATGGAAAACGGCTTGAGGAAAAAAAAACTCTTTAGAGATAAACGGCTAGTAAAGTGTTAGCTCTGGGTAGATCATGGGTCATGGGTTGTCAAAAGACCAAAAATATAGATAAAGAGCGCCACCGTATTTTTTAATACAACAACATACAAAAATACATGTACTTGTATTAGGGGAATGCGGAAACCTAAATCTTCACCGCTTATATAGCCACAAAACCTGTATATCAATCTTGCAAAGCACTTACCAAAATCTCAATTACCAGATGTGTTACAGATGTCTCGACTTAACCTGTGAACAAACAAATGCACAACATGAACACCGTTTGTGTCCTTAAAAATATTCATAAAAAATAATATAATTTAATTTAAGTTCCAAAAAGATATATACCCAGGGTATTTGTTATCATTAGACACAATTTTTGCTCATTAAGGACCTAAAAATTTTACTTGAATTTTTAATAATAAAAGAGTTAAGCAAAAATGAATTCTATTAAATTAAATTCTCTTGGTTTGTTTTAACATTAACTTTTTCAACAAAAATGTACATAAAAGGAACTAATATGGTTCTGTTTTCAAAAAAACAAAGATCTCTAAATTGGATATTTCTACATAAGTTTACTATAAAGTTTATGCTTTCTCAATAATTCATATTTCATATTTCAATTATAGTCATCTGTAGTACTACGTCGACTTCACAAAAAATTTATTTATTTAACGTCTTACAAAATTGCGTCATTCAACAAAAGGTTAGTTTTACTTAATATCTTATAACAAAATTCATCATGTTCTTTAAAAATCAAATTACATGACCTCAAAATAACTAAAGATTTTTTTTTTAAAATAACGCAGAACAACATGTGATATTTATATTGGATAGCTATATCTTTTTGACATCATATGTCAATAACAACTTTTTCAGCGTAGTTAACGCTATCTGCTTGTGAAACAATTACAATAAGCAAACTACATAGCCATCTTTAGAATTTTGCAAAGTTACAAGTTTAGTACGGAAACTTTCTTTTTCTAAGTGAATGTTAAGATATCTAAATCAAGGTAAAATTTCAACCTTCTATCATTCGTAAAGAATTTAAATAAGTATAACTAGAATTAAAGATTAAATGTCACTCACATGTCGAAGTACAGTGCAATCAAAAAAATTTGAACTTTCAGACTATAATCATATGACACCAGATGTGGACTATTCCATATACATCTGCGATGCACGCAACAGGAAACATACCATTACAAATGAATTTAACGCTGGAATTATAAAAGATCTTCTGAACAAAATATTATTTAACCAAACTAAATCTTCATTAAGTACGTCCTACTATTTTCTTGTATTTTAAATCTCAAACTAAATTTTCGTTTTAGCAGTATTTATGGTATGGATGATATTGCATGTTTTAATGATGGGGGACTTCTATTTCTTCGGCCAGCAGGAATCAACTGAGCTGCTAAAGGTGGAGTACAAAATAAAACCATTATTCAACAGCTGCCAGGAATCACATTCCGACACTAAGGCTAAATTCGTTAAACTTTCTTATGGACCGAATTACAGGCCATGTGCCTGGATACCATTTTGATCTTTCTATGCTGCGGATTGCAGCTTACCTGTTCAAACGCTGATAGAAAAAGTGACACGAAATGACAGACTGACGATTCTTATTATAGGAAGTTAGACCCCTAAAGCGAAGGAGCGCATATGCTATTATATATTTTATGAATTATTTTAAGTGATCAGATATTTATAAATTATATTTTTATTTTATTGTAACATTATATTAAATTAATAAGGAAAGTGTAACTGAATAAAAAAATACGTTACAAAGTAAATAAAGCAATCGTATCTGCTGGTATTTAATTATGTTTGTTCACATAGGCTTGTGAGGTCTTAAGTAACTGCAAGATTCTTAACTCATCATAACTTCAACAGCATACAACGGCAGTCAAACAAAATGTGTGGTAACGACAGTGTGAAATTTCAGTAGTACGACCAAGTAAGCAATAGTTCAAAGAATCTAAGAAATGAAGCGTAAAATCCTGAGAATATTGGTAACAAGCCGGTTAGTCACTTAAAAGGAAAAAATACGTTTTTAATCATAAGATTTTGTAATTACTGAATTGGATTTATATTATTTATCATAGAAGAATCAACAGGAACCAGCGCTAAAATATATTGAACTCATTCAACTAATGTATTTATAGAATTATTTTCTAAAGAATGATCACGGAAAGACCATGTAGAATAGAAATACGCTTTACCATACTTCTATCTTTCAAAGATAACACAACCGCTTTACCTACCTACAACTAAACTAGCAACATTCAGGAAATTCTTATCAACCACATGCCTAGTTAAAGAATCAACAGATATGATATATACACATATGAACTTTAAATTAAATAAAAGACGAGTAACGTTGGTTGCCTAATTGTGCTAACTTGAAATGTTAAAAATGTATAAACCAGTATATTCAAATAAGTAGAAATTGAAATTGTTTTTAAATTAAGGAGGCAGTAAATTTACAAATACGAAATTGAACGTAAAAAGATAGAAGTACACAAATTTTCAATACACTGGGAACAATAAGGAATAATGTTGAAAACGACAAAGGTGACAGTCCCTCACCAACACGTTCAGGAAAAACAGAAAAAGAATGTATTCATGTCCCTGTAATATAAAAACGATTGATAACGGTAATTGTAACAAATGATTGAAATATTTGCGAACGAAAACACAGCTAATAGAAATTTTTGTAGTCGCAACTGTGGAAATCGGCTTTCTACTACAGAGGCATAATTAGGCTTGCTATGTTTCTCCAAAAGTAAAGCACAAACTCGACATTAGCTAATACAAGTCTTAAAGATTCACCGAGTTGTTTAGACGAAAGATATTACGACCATGATAAAAAATGTAGCGGATTATGAAACAATGAGGGTAATAGTAAAATAAAAAATTAAGAGAAATAGAATTATTTATGTGTAATGACAAATAAAATTTTTTTTCTTAAACTAGGAACTAGAAAGCTATTATTTAGGAATAAATAAGCGATTTATGAAACGAAAAGTTTTGGGAAGATTCAAGGTTCAAGGATAACATACATTTAAGTATACGACGGGATAAGTCCAAAAGGTTTAAATTGGATTTAGGTAGAAGTTAACGAAATGAAGCTTCGATAGTAAGATATATTTATATTAAGAAAGTAACGTCAAAAGAAAAATTTGATTCAATTAAAATGGAGAAGGTAATGTATATTTTTAATTAAAAGTAAGATGACAGGTATGAGTGCTTGTAATTCGCTAGATATATAGAGAAGAGATTGTAAATCTTTAATATGCCATGGTTCTTGAAAATTACAATTAAAATCATGTATTTTATAAATTACTGCAGGTATTATGTGATAAACTTTACGTAAGGTATAGTTAGAAGTGAGTTTTGGAGGGAAACTTTTCATTGTATTAGATTAGAAATGATTTGGTTGCGTTTTTAATGTTCAAATGTTGAAAGTAATTTTATCTAAGTGTGCATGCACATAATAGATATCGCAATAAGAAAGGAATTAAGTTAAAATTAAATATCGTAGTTAATAGAGGCAGTTGGCTATGTTTGTTTACTAATTGAATGAGAGTAAAATAATTTTTGTATTTAAGACAAGATAAAGAAACCTTGTCTTCGAAGTAAAAAGACGTAAAAAAATGAGTTTTACATTTACAACGTATAGATATTTTGAGGATAAAAACTGGATTATTTATCATTAAAACGACTTTAGATAGAGAAAAAATTACTAAAGGCACTTAATTAAATCTTTGTATTGTTTAAACGTAATTAAAATGATTGTTTATAGGAAACAGGAAACTGAATAAACTCACTTTTCAATTGGATGGCTGTTTAAAAATAAAGATAACAACTGGTTTTTGTTGTAAAATACTAATAATACATATATGATTATTTGTGATTTGCATTAATTTTAAATAAAGAAAATTATTTAATAAGGAAAACAAGTTTTTAAGCAGTCAATGACCTGATTTTTTTAATAGGTAAAATCCAAAGCACTCTGTTTTATTTATTATAAGATACACTGAAGGTTTTATTAATGTGAGTGATTGTACAAATTTTAATTAAAATGCCTGGAGTAGGTCAATATATTTCAATATATTAAACTCGAGGTAAAATTAATAAGAAACTTACTAAAGGTGTACGTATAAGAAACATCTATGTTATATTTCATAAATCGTTAAAATTTGCACTTTAATAAGCAAATTATTAGAAAATAGTCACAACTTAGATAATTGCATGCAGATAACTTGTAAAATTTCGGTAACTTTTTTAGTATTTTACAGCGAAAATATATTTATATAATATTTAAAATCAGAAATGAGCAAAACTAACGTAAACTAAACAATTTGGTGCATGTTATTAAAAAATTAAAAAAAAAAATTAAGGCGAGTTATGTATCCCCAATTATCTATATATATGTATTGAATATATTGAATCTAATAGGAATTATTAGAAATTGTTAAATAAAGTATAAGTTCATTGCAACATTGTAATACAAGGATAACCCAGAGAGGTTATCGACAGTTCATGTGAACGGACATGCAACTTTGCATCCAAGAGGGCAGTGATACTGCAGGTGGCAGGTCACAGGAGGTCAACATACCGCAATTACTTAGAAATAAGATTGATACATTGTAACAAAGTGTAAAGCAGACATGAAATCTGCAAGTTCCCACAGCCGAGTAAGGGGCAGGTTATTATAAAAAGCCCGGGAGCTCAAGGCCCGGCAGTCAGTCTTCGAACTCTATACTTCGTTGTTCAAGCTACTCAATTAAGGCAGTCAGTCTGAGTATTACAGCTTTTGCATTATTGTCTACCTAGACTACTCGCCATAGTACAATTATTATATTTTTTTGGTTAAAGTTATTATGTTACTAGTTATTCAAAATTTTATTGTAATTTCTGTTTCAAGTTAAAATAAATTTGTTAAGAGTTTGGAATTGTTTTTAAAAACACCGCTCCAAAGGCCCGAACCTTAACTGGCGCAGTCGTAACGGATGTCAAAAGGGCACTAAAAATCCAAAATCGGAAGATTGGTGACCAAGAATTTCAATTCGCAATTTTGACAGAACCCAAACCAGGTTGGAGGAAGAACAAAAATAGTCTAAATCTAGCAACAAACCAGGTTGGAGGAAGAACAAAAATAGTCCAAGTCCAGCAACAAACCAGGTTGGAGAAAGAACAAAAATAGTCTAAATCCAGCAACAAACCAACGTGGGCAAGATACAGCATCGATCGAGCCCACAAAAGAAACAGATGAAGAAATTAATGTAAGTTCATTCCATTTATACCAATTGATCTCACAAACTATAATTGATTAATGCTAGTTTTATTATTTTATTGATTACTATTTATTAGTATTTTATGAATTTTATTTTATGCCAATATTTTCTTGAAAATAGTTACAAAGTGAATTATTTTCAAAACGAAACTGTATAAAATTTTATGAGACGAATGTTTAAAGAGACTTGATTATTTAAAAGAGATTTTCTTTTAAAAGCAGAAAGAGACTTGATATTTAAAAGATTCTTACCACAATTATTAGAACAAACTCAAAAATAAACCAAAAATAACTGACGCATATCCACTAATACCAAATACGAAAAATTAACTACCGCGAAACAAAACACACATTCAATCCGGTAAACTAAAAACACAGAACGCAAATTAATTCCAAAGCCAAAGGTAATTCTTCAAACAAGCAATTACGGAACGATTATTTAAACCATTAACCTCTATAATACTGTATAAACTACAGCAAAACACTGCAAACATATCAGTAACCTAAAACCAGCGTGCAATCTTTACCTATGATAAGCAAAATTCGCGAAGGAAGCATCCTTTATTACACACTTAAAAACCTCAGAGAATTGCTATAACTTTCAGAACCTTTGCATAAAGTAACGCAATTTGCATTATTAAATCCAACACGGAATAATAAAAGCGCATGAAATTACACCACAGCGATCTATAAATAAATTGCATTAGTACAAACACGAAATAAAAGCTAAACGGTCATCGTAAAAAGCTTTAATTAAAAACGCTCATAATTGCACCTGAAAACCAACAATACGGAGAGATCCAATTACCAACAAGCATTATAATTGAATACCGAGATATCTAAGAATAAACAGACGTAACATTTATGCAAAGCAATTAGCGAGTACAGAAGCAAATTATTTAATTCCTATAAACTGAAAACGAACACCTGTAAGTGTTAATTACCTCAACGTTTATAAATGTACGCGATTAAATAACCAAGACTACATCTTTTAGTATTTAAATTACAACGATAAAGTGCAAAAGTAATTAACCTGCAAGTTATATTTAAAATACAAGACCGACGAACTAAACGTTCATGCAACTCAATTAAAACCCACGGAAAGAGTATTAATTACAAATTAACAGAATCAAACTTACACAAATCTAAGTAAATATCGTGAGAGCAAATATATTCACTCCAGATTCTTCAGAAAACAGAAACTCAAGACAAATTAAAAACTGCAAGATAGAAACAGGCAAATTCAAGACTACGGTAATTAAATCGACATTATCGAGTATAAATCCCACATTGTCATCACCGCACTGTGTAACTAAGCACAAGTAACAGCAACTACGATTCTAAAAATAACCCGACGCAGTCTAAACTTAAAATTAACAAATCCAAACCAAAATTAATGCTACAAATATAAAAATTAACCCCAATTTTTACAAAATTCGAAATTATCCAATCTAAAAGGAAAATTAATAAAACCAAAGCAAAATTAACATCACAAATAGCAAAACCAACCCCAATTTTTACAAAATTTAAAATTATCCAATCCAAACGGAAAATTAATAAAACCAAAGCAAAAATAACGATACAAATAGAAAATCAATCCAAATTTTTTACAAAATTGGAACTTACCCAACCCAAACGGAAAATTAATAAATCCGAAGCAAAAATAACGATATACATAGCGAAATAAACCTTTATTAAAAAAAAAATTTTTTTTTTTGAAATTGCCCAAAATCGAAAGCAACCCTTAACCAACATGAGTAGCGCAGACATGAAGCTTTATTTGAAAACAATCCAAATATTTGATGGTATGCAAGCGCATCTTGCAAACTTTATTGGAGCAGCCGAAATGTTCCTAAAAATCTTCTACAAACCCGGAGATAACGAAAGAAATTTATTGCTTATACGCTTGATATTTAGTAAACTAACCGGAAGGGCACTAACCTTAATCGCCAGTAGGGACGATTTACAAAAATGGCAGGAATTTAAACAGCTACTAAGTGCATATTTTGGAGACCAACGTAACATAAAATGCCTGGTACGATACCTAATAAACTTTAGAATGGAACACAATCAATCCCCCTACCAATTCGGAATGAAATGCCAAGACGTGAGAAGTTTAATTCTAACAAAATTAAAAATCGAAGAACCCGATCAAAACGTTCGACATTCAAAAACAAAAATGTATGACGAAATGGCACTGGACACGTATATAAACGCTTTACCAGAACGACTATCGGATAAGATCAGATTCCAACGACCCCAAAATCTAGAAGAAGCTATGAACCACAACAGACAATACAACCCCAACGCGAATAAAAGTTATTCACCAATAAAAACTATACAAGCCACAAGACAAACAATTCCTCAACAAAAATCCACACCCTTTAACGCACAAACAAATCAACCGCGAATTAATAACCCAAGTTTCAACAATTTTAATAAGCAATATAAACATTTTCCAAAACCAACGTTTAACCCAACTTTTACGAAACCCGCATTCCAACCAAGATTTAATCAAAACCTAAACCAACAAAGACCAGCATTCAACGCAAACCCCAATAGAAATACAGCAATGACTAATAATTATAGCAACCCTAATAATTATTATAAACCAACACCAATGGATACCTCATCTGGTAACACCAGACAAAATACCAAGATAACTCATATCCGACCAAACCCTCATCAGAAACGCAATTTTACATCGGAAGAACTATTTCACCAAGAAGTAGAAAAATTTGACACTGACCAGAATAATTACATTCAGACAGGTACAAACGATGAATCAAACCATGCAGAAACTTATGAACGCGACGAACAATACGAAACTTACGAGGAGTACGACGAAGAAAACCCGAACTCAAATTTTCAAATGGACCAATTCATAAACGACCAAACTTAATAAACTTAAATAACATAAATCACTTAGTATTACCATATATAGAAATACCCCACGCCGAATTTAAACTATTAATCGATACCGGATCCTCAAAAACATTAATTAGCCCCAGAACCGTACAAAAACATTATTTAGCTTATGTAGAAAGAGAACCATTTAAAATTAAAACAGCCCATCAAACAACACTACACCAATTCGTAGCCAATATACCCTTACCGAGATCATTTAATGTTAAAATGAAACATAAATTTTGTGTATTCGAATTTAACGACAGATATGACGGCTTAATCGGAATGGACCTTCTAAGAAAATTAGGAGCCAATATTGACATTAAAAATCGCTTATTAAGGACGAAATACGGAAAAATCCCCATTAAATTTCAAGACACACAAATCGAACAAAAATACACAATAGAACCCCGAACGGAAAGAAAAATAAAAATCCCAGTAAAATCTAACAAATAGTAGGAATAATAAATCATATGACATTTCAACAAGGAGTGAAACCCCAACCGCTTTAGTACAAATAAAAGATAATTAAGCAACCACAACGATATTAAATTCAAACAACTATCCCGTAGAATTATCATTGACAGACCCAATTAACGTAGAAGAATTAAATTTTAACGAAATGGAAATAGACGAAAATTTAGAAAACGATTACAACCCAATAGAACATGACAAAATGTTAAGAGAAAATTTAACTAACATCCGCTTTAACACCGACATCAATCAAGAAGAAGAAAGAACAATTAAAAACTTATGTTTTGAATACCGCGACATATTCCATTGCGAAGGAATACCATTAACATTCACCAACACAGTAAAACATAATATCGAGTTAACAGACAATAAACCAATCTTTACAAAAGCATATGGACTACCTCATGCAAGCCAAGAAGAAGCTGACAGACAAGTAGCAGACTTATTAGAACAAGATATAATCCAGCACTCCAATTCACCATGGAGCAGCCCCGTGCTAATAGTACCTAAGAAATTAGAAAGAGAAAGTACAGAATGGTAATAGACTATAGAAAGTTAAATGAAAAAACGGTAGATGACAAATATCCACTACCAAATATAACCAAAATTTTAGACAAATTAGGCAAATGCCAATATTTTTCAACATTAGACCTAGCATCAGGATACCATCAGGTAGAGATGGAAGAAAAAGATATATCAAAAACAGCCTTCAGCACACCTAGAGGACATTACAAATACAAACGAATGCCATTTGGATTAAAGAACGCACCCGCTACTTTCCAAAGAGTCATGGACAATATATTACGAGGAATACACGATGAAAAATGCCTTGTATACCTTGACGACATCATAGTTTATTCCACATCATTGGTAGAACACATAGAAAGATTGAGAGAAGTATTTGAAAGACTTAGACAAGCACATTTCAAAGTACAATTAGACAAAAGTGAATTTTACAAAAGAAGTATCATTTTTAGGACATGTAATAACACCCCAAGGAGTAATGGCAAATCCCGACAAAACAAATGCAGTTCTAAATTACCCATTACCAGAATCAACCAAAGAAATTAAAGGATTTCTAGGACTTAGTGGTTACTACCGCAAATTCATTAAAGGTTACGCTCAGATAACCAAACCTCTGACAAATTGTTTAAAAAGGAAACAAAATTGAACACACCCGGAATTATTAAAGCCGTAGACAAAATTAAAACATACTAACGAATCACCCTGTATTAGAATACCCAGACTTTTCAAAACCATTTATACTGACGACGGACGCATCGAATGTAGCATTAGGCGCAGTATTGAGCCAAGGAAAAGTAGGTAGCGATAAACCCATCAGCTACACATCCAGAACCCTAAACGAAACCGAACAGAAATATAGTACCGTAGAAAAAGAATTATTAGCCATAATTTGGGCAACAAAATATTTTAGACCTTACTTATATGGAAGAAAGTTTTGCATATACACCGATCACAGATCGTTAGTATGGCTATGCAAACTGAAAGAACCGAATTCAAAATTACAACGATGGCGAATCAGACGCGAAGAGTACGATTACGAAATTATATATAAAAAAGGAATTTATAACAAGAACGCAGACGCTTTAAGTAGAATCCAGCTCAATGCATTACAAACGGAATCCATTGTAGGAAACGTCCAAAATCGGCACTAGACATTTTTAAATAAGTGTTAATATGTGAGAATTTCGCGTCATAAATTTAAAAGACCTGTTGCGCGTATTTCTGTCATTTCAGAAGTGCGTTGCGCGAGTTTCGCGTCAATGCGTGTGGGGGAAGAAGAAAGTGGGGAATTTCCGAAAGACGCATAAGCACTTGGCTCCGAAACGCGAAGAAGAGTAGTTGGTCTCGTATCTTACCGTGTCTTTTTTCTGATGTGTAGGTTTCCTGTGATTCCAAATTTATCGTGCCTTACCCTGTCTCCTTTACCTTATTTGTATCTACATATAGGAAGAAGACCAGCGAATTTTCTTACGTTTTAAAAACGCAATTCTTACAGTTAAAAAGTTCATAAATACATCGCGCAAGCGCGAAATAAGCGACGTCACGGGCGGTGGGTAGCGCTAATCTTATACAGATTTGGCGCGCCCATCTATCAATGACGTCACCAATGCACAAATTATATTACGCAATAATCGGAAATATAAATTTAAGACAATAGTTCATATCAGCGAACAAATTAAACAATGGACTACTTACATCAGAAATCCGAACGTCCTGCGGGGTTGAGCTAAAGTTGGCCTCAATTAAAATCCATCAGGGCTCCATCCCGGAGTGATTAAAGATGGTGACTGCTCCGGTGCTGTTGTCGGAGCATGGTCATCCGGCTCGTCTAGGGTCGTGGGCTGCTCCGGCGTGGGAGACGGTTAGTCCACGGCTGCAAATTGTCTCCTACCTATGTAGGGAATGGACAGGAAATCAGGTATAAGGGCAACAACAGATAAGCAAGCAAGGAAATCTACATAGATAAAGATAAGGCACGATACGATACCTAAACGTCCACTCCACTCGAAGGTTCAGGCAAAAAAGCCACGTTAAAGCGTCTAACGGAAACTTCATCCACTTTTGTCTTTTACGCGTCGGCGCGAAGTTATTCGTCCAACCCACTTTTGACGTGACGGAAATACGCGCACCGCGTCTTTTAAATTTGTGGCGCGAAACTTCCGCACATCAAAATTAACCTAAAAACAATGTTTAAGGGCCAATTTGGCACGTAACAATTTGGGTGCAACCTGGCTTAGGAGATCCACAACCCGAGAGATATTGGCGAAGCCACGGGCGGCCATCATGAAGTAATCCTTAAGAAAGCGGCTGACCATCACGAAGTAATTCTGAAGAAAGCTTTACATGTTCACATAAGTACCTCTTAGGGGTCTTGTAAAAATTGTGAAATTGGTAAATTGTGTCGCCCTAATTTGCATATTGTGTGACGTCATCGAAATTTGCGCCTCAATCTTCACATTATGTAATATCGTTACCAACTGTCTTTTGTGACGCGTGTACCGCGTCGACGGGATTGTGATAGCATCAGTGTTGTTATAGTGCTACATTGGGGATTTTCCGTTTATGTCTGCCATAAAAAGGGCGGGTTGGTTTATGTATGTACGTGCGATGTTTTTAATGTTGGTGATATATGTATCGAGGTCCAACCGAAATTGGAAGTATGTGTTGGTCAGTATTCAGTTGTGTATGTTTTGACCAGATATTTCTATGTAGACATTGTGTTCGTTCGTGTATCTTTATATTGTGGTTGCTTGTATATTAGGGTTGATTGTTATCGTGACTGTCATTGGTCTGTCTGCCTTATATATCTGTCTGGCTGTCGTTGGCATTCCCGGTAATTTTCGGTTTTTGCTATATGGTCGTTGTGTTTCGGCCAGGTGTCTGATTCCTTGCGTTACGGTGACGCTACGCATGGCGTTTAGCTGTCCAATTTTAATTGTGGTTTCCTTATGCGTCTCAGTTTTGCTGTCCTATTTTTTGTGTTTGCGGTCAGTAATGTTGATTGGGATTGAGCGTGTTTCCAATAGGCATGTCTTAGTTTGGAATCCTCGATAATTGTTAGTTGTAGGTATGTTATTGTTCATAGTCGGTTTTATATATAAATCTGTCTAGCAGCATTTTATACGCCGGGCAGTCCTTTGAGTTATGGGTACATTTTCGGTGACCTTTTGGCACGGAATGCAAGCTGCTTTTATTATTTTTTTTGGACCGTTTAACTTTTTGTGTTTGACATCTTATTCCCCACAGTGACCACAGGTGTCCGTCTGCTATGGGCAGTATTTTGAGATGTGGCCTAGATCTTGACATCTCATGCACCATGGGACCACGAGATGATCTTTTACGGTTGCATCTGTATTCTATGTATAACTTGTATAGATTTGTGAGCATGTTGAGTAGGTAACTGTTGACGGTTGCCACGTAATGTACCGTGGATTTGTCTTTTGGTTCAGTTCTAAAGCTGAGGACGAACTCTTTGTCGAATTCATCCCAGCTTAGTTTTTCTTCTAGGTTCTGCTTGTTGTTACGTGCCAAGGGTCACTTAAACATTGTTAGTAGTTTAGTTTTAATACACGGAAGTTTCGCGGCATATTTTCAAATACGCGGTGCGCGGGAATTTTAAATAGACTAAGCGTGTACTTCCGTACGTCATAGAAGTGAGTTTGCGCAGATCGCACAACCCTAGAGCGGTAGACCAATACTAGACAATAAGTGGGGACGAGTTTTGGTGACGCTCTGAATCGTGGCTGTTTTCCTTTGATCTTCAAGTGAAGTAGTCGTGCCGGGTATCATATCTTATCTTACTATGTAGATTCCCTTGTCTTGCTTATCTTTGTTTGTCTTTCCTAATTAACCTATTCCTGTCGTTCCACTACATTTAGGACTGATACGACCTAGGAGCAGCCCACGACCTGATGTCCATGCTCAGCTAACACCACCGGAACCCGGAGCAATACCTTCATTATCGACCCGGAAGGATGATAGGCGTACCTGGGGAAAGCCGGATATCTTATGTGAGTAATTTGTTTGTTAAAATTATTCGATTTTATCTTTCACTGTTTAATTTTTATATTTCTGATTATTGCGCAATATACCTTTTGTATCGGTGACGTCATGGTAGTTGGCTACGCGAAACCTGTAAAAGGGGTTCGCGTTGCCCTCCGCTAGAGGCGTCACTCGCTTTTCTTATTGCGCTTGCGCGATGTATCTTATGAACTTGGGTAACTGTATTACCGACTTTTAAGAACTATCTATCACCATATAAATGTATCACCCTCTAAAGTGTAATACTTTGCAAACTGTTTTATCGACCATATAAACTATCACCAAGAAAAGTGGAATAACAATGGCGCCTTCAACGTAGAAATGGTGAAGTTAGGGTTTTTTTTTCTTTGTTTTTAGGTTATAATAATTTCCTTTATAGACATTCAATGTATTATCAATGTTATTTAAAAAAAAAAAGTTTTTTCACTAAAAATGAAGTAATTAATATCTGTAATATTGAAACTTATACGTGTTTTGGAACACGCATTCTTTTAGATGTCAAAAAGTAAACTTCAACTATTTAACCTTACTTTATTCATGTAAGTATACAAATAATTATTTACCTTGATTACATGCCTTTAAACACTGTTTATTACAAAATTATCTACATATATTAAATTAAAATATCTTTGTTTGTTTTCCTAACTTTAGAAGATCTTTTTGAACTTGAATACACTGTCTTGTTTGTTACGTTTTAAAAAATGCCTTAGTGATTTCCTATTTAATAACAAAATTGTTTTCCTAAATATAGATTTCCTGTTTACCTAAGTTTTTAGTGTCTTTTAAAGCGTTATTTTGACCTAACCCTGTATGGTTTAAACAGTATAACCTATAAATGCGTTTTATAAAGGTTCTTGCCTTATATATAGTAACGAAATTACCTATCCCATATTTTTACCTTTAAAAATGTTGTAATAAAATGCATCTCTTTATATCTGTTCCTTTGAATACTAAATTAAAGAAATTTCCGTTAACGTTTATTATTTAAACTCATTTACGATACTTGTTGATAACTTCTGCAATATTGAAAGAACATTCCAATAATTTGGAATACCTTTTGGATAGGTATCGTGGAATTTTTCTTTCATGTAGCGAGTTTGATTTTGTCTGATTGCATATTTTTTTTTTAGTTATTAAAATTTCAACGTACCTTAACATCCGTTGAGCGAGGTTTACTGTCGGATTTGGTCGTGTAGCTCTGTAAGTCTAGAACGAGACCCATTGGCCAGTCGTAGAGCATTATAAGTCTAGACGAGAATTCGGTTGGTAAGTTTGTCGTTTACAATTTGTAAATCATTTTTTAATAATGATGTTAAAATTTTTCCTTATTGGGTTGGGTAGAACTCTAATGAGAACTTTCCATCCCAGTAAAAATATGCTTTATATTTTTTTGTTTTTCAACAATTTTATTAGTGAATCGAGTTTTAATTACTATTATCTCTTCACATATCGATTTATACTTCATTAAATGCCTTAAAATTGTCTTTAAAATCGTTTAACCTTACGTATATCTAAGAGCTTGTCACGTTTACTTCTTTGACAACGTACCTAATGTTCTTAGCTTTCACTTGGCTTAATAACTTAAAATAACCCGCAGGTTGTTTGGCAAGATGGCACTTGCGTATCTCTCAATTCACTTTTGACGTTAGGCATAGGCCTGGCAAATTAAATATCGTACCTGATGCCTTATCTCGTGATGTCGTTTCTCTTAACCTTCCAAATTTAACCCCTGATCTCTGGTACCTTAATATGATTAAACCCTCACTATTTACCTAATATTTTTTTGTTCTCACCACTAATTAGTTAACTTTAATTACTTATTCCTTCTCTTATACACCTGCGTTTTTACGTTTAACTCATTTACATTAAACCTTTTCTTTTGGTTGACTTTCCCTTGACTATACCGTTGGTTGTGTGTCACTTCATTCTCTACACCCCCCAATATGGCTCTGTCGTTTCATTTGATTAACCCTTGAACTTATCCTACTACATATTATTTGGCTTTTAGTATTTTTCTTACATGGTTTAATTGTGTGGTAATTGTCGTAACTTTGGTTGTAATAACTCATTGAATTTTTATGATTGGTTTTAGCTGATGTTGAGTGAATGCTTTCTTCTTTGGGCTCACATAGAACATGCGCGATCTATGCCATTGAAAGAGATAGTTCATATTCGCAGTTGCAAAAACTAGGATTGTCTATTCCATGTGTTTTTCTTCTGAATTATTGCAGTCGCCCACTTTATACTACATCATTATACTATATCTTTATTTGTTTTTTCTATTAAATCAGCATAACTTATAAACATTTTTTTTCATTGTCTTTTATTGAACTTTGTGGTGAGGTGCTATTGTTTCTTATTGTTATCTTATTAAATTCTCGGTTGTTTTAGCATATTGGAACAGTGTACCTGTATTTAACTGCTTATAATTGGGCATTTTTGTGTGTTTAGGGTGCTACCGTTTTGAAATACTACCTTAAAACAGTTTGTTTTTGTGTGTTTGTATCTGTAATGATACTGTAACGCGCTACTACTACCGCGTTTCTTTAATTTAAAACAAGTAATAATAATGGTCTTTATTACTCACTGTTCACAAGTCTAATTAACAGTATATGCCTTATTTATAGATGTTTTCGGTCCACTTAACAATGAAGCACTATTACACTAATGAATTTACAAGCACTAATATCTTCTTAAACTAACTTCTTTACCCTAGGTCCAATAACCACACTAACACAACTATTTGTTTATACACTTCTATTTATTTATGTATACTGCAAGCTGCATGCACATTAGACACAGCATATCATTTATGTATATATTCTAAAAACTCAACTACGTTTACTTTACAACGATATAATTTATATTAGACATTCAAGAATAGACTAACTCTTACATTCATAAGCGGCCTTATATATACCCTGCATTAAGATATGACTCATTATCTAGAACTTTGTAGAAGGATTCTCGAATGCTGAAGAATACGCTGTGCCCCGGGCGTTTGTATGTTTGACGGGTTGCCTAATAGTGGATCGCAACACTGCCCCCTCTTTAAAACCGTTACGTCTCGTAACTGTAAATCCATCTTGACGCCAATTCGATGACTGGTGACGGTATCGGCAGCTATCTCCTCTGGTGCATCCACCGCGTCGTTGGAAGTAACAGTCAACACTCTTTTCATGGTCTTGGTAGGCAACCGGTTGATAACAACAAACAAGAACCTGGACGTTGGTTCCCTGGAAAACTACTTCTAGCATATTTCGGCCTATCCTTCAATCCAAGCGATCCAGTCCACAGCCCAGCTTGGGCACCGCTAGTCTCGTTACTCCATTTTCCATCATCTGCGCCTTAAGATTTAGCAAAGCCTCCCATAGATGTCCATAACTAGGTCTCTGCCATGAAGAATTTTGGTGACCAGATAGTAAACATAACGATTTTTATCTTGAAGAACCAAAGATTTTCCTACAGTTGGCTGCTGTTGTACTAATTCATCCACACATCCAAACTTTTCTTGAAAACAACAGCTATTCCCTTGACATTGCCAAATCTTGAGCTACGCAATGTGCAAGGAATACTCTTCTGGTGCTCTAAACAGATCTTGCTGTTTTTCAACAACAACGCCAAATCTCGCTTTAGCGGAACCACCATACGCCGCCATAAAGCTCTCAAAATCTGCATTTGGCTCATGATTAATAACTTGCCGAACACCATTATCATTATTTGAGTCTTCCTGGTTGTTGCCAGTGTAGGTGTTAAACGGTCAAAGTGTACCACTTTCGGTTTACCACGAGGGATCTTCTGATCCGGTACACTACATCATTAATCCTTTTAACACTTCGTACGGCCCTCCCATTGTCTTTGTAGTTTTGGCGACAATCCACGTTTTCTTTGTGGATTGTACAACCACACTAAATCTCCAGGTTGATAACCACCTTCTTGTGCTCTCGTGTCATATTGTGATTTCATTCGATCGCTTGCTGCCTGTATATTCTTTCGGACGTTTTCGTGAATACTATTTGATCTTTCACGAAGCTTACTAACGTAATCTTCACCGGCGATCTCTTCTCCAGGTTTAAATCCAAACTGAAAATCACATGGTAGCCGCAATTCACGTCCTAGCATTACGCAAGCGGGCGTGTATCCTGTGCTGTCATGTACCGAAGATCGGTACGCCAGTAGGAACAAATGTAGATATTGGTCCCAGTCCCGTTGATGTTTAGAGACAACTTTGGCCAGGTACTTTCCTAACGTTCTGTTCATTCTTTCAACCATTCCATCCGATTGAGGATGAAGTGGCGTGGTTCTAGTTTTCCTGATTCCAAGATGCTTGCAGACGTTTTGAAACAACGCTGATTCGAAGTTCCGACCTTGATCGGAGTGTAATTCCAACGGAACTCCAAAGCGACAAAACAACTCCCTCACTAGTACATCTGCAACCGTCTCGGCTTCTTGGTTAGGTATAGCATATGCCTCCGGCCATTTGGTAAAATAATCCATTGCAACCAAGATGTATTTATTCCTTTCTCTGATTCAGGAAACGGACCAGCTATATCAATGGCTACCCTTTCAAAAGGATTCCCCACGTTATACTGTCTCATTGGGGCTTTCCGTTTTGAGACCGGGCCATTTGCAGAGGCACACAATTCACATTTCCGGCACCACTCCTTCACATCTTCTTTGCAGTTCACCCAATAGAATCTTTCTCTCACTCTTTCGAGAGTTCTTTTCACGCCAAAGTGCCCTCCGGATATACCATCGTGCAAGTGCTGCAACACTTCCGGCACTCTGCTTCTCGGCACTATCACTTGAAGTCTCTCAGTGCCATCTTCAAATTCCAGGCGTCGTTTCAAGATTCTATTTTCTATCATCAAGGAGTCCCACTGTGACCAGTATGCCTTCAGGCTCCTACTTGAAATACTAATTTCTTCCCAAGCTGGTCGTTGTCCTCTATTTTCCACTCAATAATACGTCCCAATTCGGCGTCATTCTCCTGGTCTTCTCGTATTCTTTCGAGTTGCCAAGTATCATCGGTTACCGTCATTCTATGGATGACACTTATTTTCTCTTCCATCTTGGAGCAATGATTGCAGTCCATCGGACAAGGTCTCCTTGATAGAGCGTCTGCATTCCGATGGCTAGTTCCTACACGATGTTCCGTATCAAAGTCATATTCCTGCAGCCGCTCTATCCACCTTGCCACTTGCCCTTCAGGATTTCGAAACTGCAGTAACCATTTCAGTGCAGCATGGTCTGTTCTCAACAGGAATTTACGGCCGTATAAGTACTTATAAAAGTGCTCTACGGATTTGACGACGGCCAACAGCTCCCTTCTTGTCACACAATAGTTCCTTTCTGGCCGCGACAAGACCTTGCTGAAATACCCAATAACTTTTTCTTGTCCGTCCTGCACTTGAGAAAGAACGCCTCCTATAGCTGTGTTACTGGCATCGGTATCCAACACAAACTTTCCCTCCATCCGCGGATAACTCAAAATTGGTGCTGTAACTAGTAGCCGTTTCAGTTGTTCAAATGCTCTGTGGCAGTCGTCATTCCAATCATATTCTTGTCCATCTTCGGTTAATTTTGTTAACGGTTTGGCAATGTTCGCAAACCCAAGTATAAAACGTCGGTAATATGTGCACAATCCTAGAAAACTGCGTAGTTGGTGTATATCTGCTGCTGTAGGCCACTCTTGTACCATTTTTATTTTGTCAGGGTCAGCTCTTATTCCGGTCTCTGAGACGACATGTCCTAGGTATTTCACCTCTTTTCCAAATAGGTGGCATTTCTTGGGGCTTAATGTAAGGTTTGCCCGCGTAATCTTTGGAATATCTCCTCTAGGTTCTTAAGATGTTCTTCAAAAGACCGGCCTAACACTATCACGTCGTCCAGGTACACCAGACATGTCTTCCAGGACAGTCCACGCAGTACCGACTCCATCAATCGTTCAAAAGTAGCAGGAGCATTGCATAATCCAAATGGCATGACCTTGAACTGCCATAATCCAGTTCCAATTGTAAACGCAGTCTTTTCTTTATCGTTTGGCTCCAAGCCTACCTGCCAGTATCCGCTTTTCAAGTCCAAGGTCGAAAACCATTTAGATCCGGATAGAGTATCTAAGGTGTCATTAATTCTGGGCAAAGGATAGCTGTCTTTCTTTGTCACATTATTAAGCCGCCGGTAGTCTACACAAAACCTTGTCGACCCGTCCTTTTTCTTGACAAGCACTACCGGGGATGCCCATGGACTATTCGAGGGTTCAATCACTCCCTGTTCTTCCATATCGGTAATAATTTGCTCGGCTTCTTTACGTTTTGCCAAAGGAAGCCGCCTGGGGTGTTGTCTTATCGGTTGCGCATCTCCAGTATTGATCTTGTGTTGCACAACATTCGTCCTTCCTTTCTCACTATCATCCAGTGCAAACACACCTCGATATCGTCCGACCAGTTCTTTTACCTTGCCCAGTTGGTCGCCATTTAATCCTTGACACGAGGGTATCAACATATCCAGCAATTTCTGTGAGCAACCGTTGGTTGGTTTATTTTTCGTGTCGTCCACACAACGTTTAATATGACATACTGGAATGCAACTTCCCACAATCATGCCTTTCTTCAGGGTCACTGTATGGGGATTAATGTTCAGCACCCTTACTGGTACCATATTTCGAGACTTTACCAGCGTTCTTCCAATCAGAAGTCCCTCCTGACCCACTCCCGATTCAGTTGCTTCCATCATGCATACTTGTCCTTCCCGGAGCGTACCATCCGGGCATCCCATTACTATCATTTCTGCCTTCTCGGGTATTTTCATATCGCAAATCATTCGAACTTGCATCGTCTGGTTACTCCTACCTTGAAATGGAATCTCATCATCATCTATCCGAAGCACATTTTCTTTCATGTTTACATGAAACCCATATTCTCTCATGAGATCCATTCCCAAGATCACTTCTTCTGTAATTTCAGCTACCAACACTCGATGATTAATTAATTTGTCCCCAATTGTCAACATAACGGCAGTCTCTCCGTGAGTACAAATTTTCTCACCACTTGCCGTTCGAAGACACACCGATACAGGTAGCATTTTTCCACGACCAACCAAATCTGGTCTCACAATAGTTTTTGTCGCTCCTGTATCCACGAGTAATCGGACACCCCTACCATTAATTCTTCCATCGATATAAATGCTGTCCAGACTCCCCATCGACGATGCAGCACGGATGATAATCTCCGGGGCACTACGTTGTGCTGTCGACGTTCGCCCTTACGTCGACTTGCTTTAGTTTTCCTGCTGCTCAACCGGTTGTTTTTGGTTGAGTGCAGCGTCTCTGTATATGACCAACTTCGCCGCAGTTCCAGCATCGCAGACCCCATCTCCGCGGTCGTTGTCTTTCAAGCTTTTCCACACGGTTGATTATTTCCTCTATGCTGTTCTGCGCTTGATCAGGTTCCTCTAAGGCAGACCGAACTTTGTGACTCATTCTGTGTGATGTCTGCTTAGCTGCTTCAAATTCAAGCGCATGAGCCAGTGCGTCATCTAACATCTTTGGCCGTGCTAATCTTAGCGCTTGCTGTATTTCGCCATCTTTAACGCCATCCACAAATGTTTGTACAGCCAGTTGTTCGAGGAAACTATCTGGTGCCGTTGGATATGCCAATCTAACTAATCTGGCGATGTCAGCTTCAATTCTTGCAGGCTTTCACTTGTCTTTTGCGAGCGGTTCTTAACTTGTGCGTGGTAAACCTGTTGAAGGTGAGCGTCTCCATATCTCATCTCAAGCTTCGATGTTAAGAGGCCGTAATCATTCTGCTGGTGATCGGGAATCGTTTGTAAGATGTTAAGAGCTTCCCCGTAGGGCCACTATTAGAGATAGCCTTCTCTTTGTTGCACCAACCGTTGGCTATTGCAGCAGCTTCAAATTGTTTCAAATATGTGGGCCAAGGTGTTTTACCATCGAATGTAGGTGGTTTTACTTTAAATTTAGACGGAATTGACTCGCTTCTTTCCGTGGTTCTTATTTCTGGAATGTTCTGATTAACAACTTGGCTTGGCAATTCAAGTGGCCGCGTTGTTAGTGAAATTACTTGTTCTTGCAGCCTCATCACATCTTCTTCCATTTTATCAATTTACTGTCCAACTTTTGCTCAACTGTTTTTACCTGTTCAGTGAAATCTTCTTTCAATGCAATGGAACTTTCCATTAATCTTCGTTCTAACGTGGCTGTATTTTCACTTAACTTTTCCTCTATTTTCTCAGCATTTTCACTAAGTGTCATTTCCATGCCGTATTTAAATTCTTTAAGGGTCGATTCCAGTTCAACTGACTTCACTAAGTTTTCGTTTAGTGTCACTTCCAGTTTAGCCGACCTCTCCTCCATTTTCTCAGCATTTTCACTAAGTGTCAATTCTAGTTTAGCCGACCTTTCCTCCATACCGGATTTAAAATCCTTGAGGAAATTCATTAAAGTGTCTGCCTCCATTTTACTTTGATTTCTTGTCACTGGCATATACAAACTACTTAAATGTCTTTAGACTTGTGTTTTAAATTAATCACTATATACCCCACAAATGCCTGACACCATTGTAACGCGCTACTACTACCGCGTTTCTTTAATTTAAAACAAGTAATAATAATGGTCTTTATTACTCACTGTTCACAAGTCTAATTAACAGTATATGCCTTATTTATAGATGTTTTCAGTCCACTTAACAATGAAGCACTATTACACTAATGAATTTACAAGCACTAATATCTTCTTAAACTAACTTCTTTACCCTAGGTCCAATAACCACACTAACACAACTATTTGTTTATACACTTCTATTTATTTATGTATACTGCAAGCTGCATGCACATTAGACACAGCATATCATTTATGTATATATTCTAAAAACTCAACTACGTTTACTTTACAACGATATAATTTATATTAGACATTCAAGAATAGACTAACTCTTACATTCATAAGCGGCCTTATATATACCCTGCATTAAGATATGACTCATTATCTAGAACTTTGTAGAAGGATTCTCGAATGCTGAAGAATACGCTGTGCCCCGGGCGTTTGTATGTTTGACGGGTTGCCTAATAGTGGATCGCAACAATACTTTTAAGTTGTCGTGTCTACCTTTGTCTGATTTTCTTATCGTAGTCGAAGCACTCGTTAGGAAAATGATCGTACTAGTTCTCTTAGGAGCCTAGTGAATTTCAACATATGTGATACCTTATCTTGTCGGATTAATATCGCAGGTGGTCCTTCAGACTGCGCTGTGTTTAATAGGGACAACTCTCTACCTTCTCTTGGACGCTTGTTCAAAAACTATACTTTTTTCTTAACCCGCTATCTCCGCTATGCCCTATTCTTCTTTCGGTGGACCTGTTCTTGTCCCGGAACACCGTCTGCCACATAAGAATGATGTTCCTCATTCCGAGCTACTGACCACACTGGTTGGTTGAGTAGCGCTTTGCTATCCACCTTTTTCTCTGTCCCTTTTGCTCAATGCGAGCCCTTCCTCTACTTTCTTCTACCAGGAAGTGCCTCTAATGCATTCCAAAAAAACCAACCTCCTTCTTTTTTACCGTTCCTGTTTCTCTACTGCCTTTTCATTTTGTTAGTCACCGTGTGGTTGCGCGGGAGGTTTTCACAGACACCTGGACCATGTCTCTGCGAATCTTTCGTGGGGTCATTCGGTGCCGCTGTCAGTGCATGGGCTCTGGCAGTGAAGGTATGTATGAGTGTGTGAATGTGTATATATCTGCATAACGATATATCGTGTGGGTATCGGGTGATGGTATCACCGATATCGATTATCGCCGGGTGCAGGAATGCACCCAAATGTCTTTGCCGGTCTCTCGTGCCGTTTATTGTAAACGGACATGCTTCACAGGTTTCTCTTTTTAGAGGGCACGAGTCAATCCCATTTAAACGGCTCTACTGGAGCCACTCTATTTGTTGTTATTCATTGTCTTGGGTAATAACCAGGCCAATATCTTTGTTTTCTTTATTATCTTTGACAATACCCTTAGTTTTAATATCGTTATCTTACTGATTACCTTTAATAATAACCTTAGTTTAATATCGTTATCTTACTGACTACCGTTAGTAATAATTTTGGTTTAATTTCTCGTTATCTTACCGACTACCGTTAGGAATGACTTCGAGTTATTTCGCGTTATCTTACCGGTTATCTTTAGTAATAACTTTTGTTTAATTTCGTGTTACTTTACCTACTATCTCTTATAATCACTTTAGCTTAATATCGCGTTATCTTATCTAGTATCTCAAATAACAACTAAAGCTTAATACCGTTATCTTGTCTATTACCTTTGAGGATAACAATTTAAGCTTAATATCATTATCTTATCTACTATCTTTAACAACAATTTGAGATCTTGTCTTATCTTTTTATCGTCCTAACGTGTGGTATATATGACCAGACGTGGGAATTATTTTTTTTTTTGATATTTAAGTGAAGAAGCTAACCCGATTTAAAAATGTAATTTGTCAGGTTAGCATATAAGGATTTAGTAGGTGGTACTTTTGGTAAATTTGTTGATTTACAACTATGTCATGGACAAGTTTTAAATGTGCATCGTTAGAAAACTAAAGTATCAGTAACAAAATTTGCTAGAGTGCAGAGTGACGCACTCCAGGAACATTTTTAAATTTGGGCACTTCTTGCCAAAAGAAGAATAGTTTTGATGCAACACTCATGTGTGTTTGCACATAACAACTTTTATGTTAGCTTTAGTTAGATAGGTTTAGATAGGTTAGGCGACTTGTCGCTCCCGTTTAGTTTAAGTAGTGTTTCATGCTCCCCGACAAATTTGTGCTGTCGATAATTAGTGTAGTCAAAGACTATCGGGCTACCTATTCCGTTTCCTGGTACTTCGGTAGACGTGTTATCGGTCAAAAAACAAGGTGGCGCCTTATATAAACATTTTGTAGGTTTTAAGTTAGGTTTTATGTAGGGTAGTTAGGATTTAGATTTTAAGCTATTACTGTGCTAACAGACTTTTTCTTTTTTTAAGTTTTTTCTTTTGTGGCTTTGTCGCGATTGTTACGTGCCATGGTCACTTAAACATTGTTAGTAGTTTAGTTTTAATACACGGAAGTTTCGCGGCATATTTTCAAATACGCGGTGCGCGGGAATTTTAAATAGACTAAGCGTGTACTTCCGTACGTCATAGTAGTGAGTTTGCGCAGATCGCACAACCCTAGAGGGGTAGACCAATACTAGACAAAGAGTGGGGACGAGTTTTGGTGACGCTCTGAATCGTGGCTGTTTTCCTTTGATCTTCAAGTGAAGTAGTCGTGCCGGGTATCATATCTTATCTTACTATGTAGATTCCCTTGTCTTGCTTATCTTTGTTTGTCTTTCCCTAATTAACCTATTCCTGTCGTTCCACTACATTTAGGACTGATACGACCTAGGAGCAGCCCACGACCTGATGTCCATGCTCAGCTAACACCACCGGAGCCCGGAGCAATACCTTCATTATCGACCCGGAAGGATGATAGGCGTACCTGGGGAAAGCCGGATATCTTATGTGAGTAATTTGTTTGTTAAAATTATTCGATTTTATCTTTCACAGTTTAATTTTTATATTTCTGATTATTGCGCAATATACCTTTTGTATCGGTGACGTCATGGTAGTTGGCTACGCGAAACCTGTAAAAGGGGTTCGCGTTGCCCTCCGCTAGAGGCGTCACTCGCTTTTCTTATTGCGCTTGCGCGATGTATCTTATGAACTTGGGTAACTGTATTACCGACTTTTAAGAACTATCTATCACCATATAAATGTATCATCCTCTAAAGTGTAATACTTTGCAAACTGTTTTATCGACCATATAAACTATCACCAAGAAAAGTGGAATAACATTGTATATTAACGTTTTGACTTCTGATTCCTTTCGATACGTTAGGACATCAACAATCTCACCAATGGGTTTCTTTTCCGTGGTTTTTCTACCATTAATACTTCTTCGAGTTTACCATGTTGAAGTAGTTTTCTTGCTTTGTTTTCATTATCCGTGTCTATTATTAAAGTGTTATTTCTGTTTCGAATGTTTTTGATCCTGATGCCATCTGTTTTGAGGTTAATAGTTTTCATGAAGGTGTCCAGTATTTGTTTAATGGATTCACCATATGCGGAAATGATGAAAACTGTACCAGTTTCGTTTGTCATTGCCAGTGCGATTGTCTCTTGTTTCGGTGGTTTTAGTTGAAGTCTTGTTAGTGCCACAATGTTCTCGTATGTGTCTTAGGTGTAATAGTTTCGGTATGTTGTGCGCTTTCGTGTGTGTGTTGTGATTTTGCGAGATGTTGATTTTGTTTTTATAATTGCGTGTTTTTTTTCTCGTAATAATTTATTTTCCCCAATCAGTTCTGCTTGGCAAAGTGCCCATTTTGCAATATGTTTCTTCAAGTCCTTTTCATTCCTACTTTTACATGGGTGGCGGTGTTCCGTCCGTTAATCATGAATAGGTCCAGCTCCAGGTACATCCTGTAAAGTGAGTGTTCGAGAGTGAAAGCGAGAGCAAGAGCGCGCGCGCGAGAGAGAGAGTGAGTGAGTGAGTGAGAGAAAGAGAGAGAGGGAGAGCGAGAGCAGAGCTCAAACGAAAGCCAGAGTGAGAGAAAGCACTGTACTGACCAAAAAACCCAAATAAAATTGTCCGCGATTAGTTTTGAATAATTGTACTTCTTAGTATACACAAATTATCGGGGAGAGAGAACTTTAAAATTAACACTGAAGTTGAATGAGAATCAGAATCGGAATGAAAATTGAAATGGATATCTGTTGTCTATGTATAGTTTTTCTAGATATAAGTTAATCTGATCAAACTCAAATAGCAAGACAAGGTAGGTCTTTATAGCTACACTTGTAGACTAAAAATTTACAATAGAGAAAACATGTACATTAAGAATATAACATGTTTTGGATCAGAACAATCAATGCGTTGAACTAGAACGCAAAAGCGATGCAGCACTTTAGCGGTATGTAGAAAACTAGATGTAAAACTTTTATCGCAAAGAACTACATCGACATTAAGAGCGCATGTTGGTATCGTTGGTTTGTTTTTCGGAAGAGTGATCGCATCTATAATTTTATAGTTCCAAGACAGTCAAGACACTGTCAATTAAACGTCATGGTTTGTTATATTAAATATGCTTCGAAGCTTCTAACCAACTTTATACTTGTTCGTGAAGAATGAACTAAACTCAAAATTTATATTTCCGGAGCATTTGGCCCCACGTTTAAAAATTTTGAAATCCCGGATTGCATGCAAAATTAGTTTCATCGTAATTTAAAATTTTATGATTGAGTAAATTCTAATATTGGTTTATAGGTTCTGGAAGTACACATTTGATTCGCCTTACTTTTATAGCGCGATTTATTTACCATTCTGACAGTGCTTTTCTTATTAGCCGTTATTTGTGGTGTTTAATAACGCTCCGATGCTGTGCACTACTTGCACCATCGGATTAAAATTTTATCGAAAAAATGCCCTAACCAGATGATTTCTTTATAAAGTATTAAAAACGTTTAAACGTTGCGAAAAAATTTGTTGGTATTTTCAACGAAGCGAAAATTGGTGCGCTTTTTACAAATGTAATTTCCTAAACACAAAGGTGAGATAATTTTTCGTACCGAGCACTAAGAAGGAATAACTATAAACTAAACATTAACAAATAAACTTTTGTTGGTGCTTTCAAATAAATGCTATATTAGTATGGTTTTTGAAAAACGGATTTTTCAAAACGTTTAAACAAGATATTCCTATAATTACGAAACACTAATAATTACCCAAAAAAATTCGTTACTTTTTTATCAAAACACTGTTTAGAAAAGTGTTTCGAAAATGCTTTAAAAAAAAAGTTAATTTCCTACAAGACACCTATTGGTCAAAATCATCTCTTAGTATTTTCTATATGATATGAAGTTTGATCACCATTTTAAATATTGATTTCTTCAAGACCCTCCAGACACGTTGCAGTAGCGTGTTTACTTATCTTACCAAGAGGCATGTGACATTATATGTGCACGCACCTCAATCAGACGAGAATTTTACGGTTCGCTGGTACAAATACGCTACATGTTTATTTATACCCTGTTTTGACATTAATTTTTTTTAAATATTTTCTACTAAATACGTATATCTGAATATTGCTGAAAAAGTTTGGTCATAAATATACAATATCGGAGTAACTATTTGAAAATTTTCATTAAGAGTTCAACTAGAAGTAGGAAGATTAAGCTTACATCTCAAGCCTCACAGGTACTGAAATTATTTTTATTGTTATCGTTTACTTTATCTTGACCGGCAAATAAACCTATAAATTAATTATAGCAAACTTGAACTGTAAAACTGCAAGTCAACCTAACCTCCATTCGAATATAATTGACCTCGCACTAGTTAAAGATGTGGTGCCATGGCAGCAAATTATTAAACAGGTCATGATTTTTTCCCGCTAAATGTTGTTTTGTATAGGCCTGAACCCTTTATTATTACAATCAATCATAAAATTGCAGTTTTTAATTCTGCCATCTTACGGTGCTCTTTGCTTTGAGGTTTGACGTTAAAGTTTGCGCATGTTTTGATCGCTTCACTTGTCAGTTGACTTTTATTGATAGAAGTCTACTGCATATTGTAGCATTTGCGTCGCTCTCCGTTCACAATTTTTTGTATTGTATTATAAAGTTTCACAATTTTAATAATATTCTGATTACGGCACAGCAGAAATGTCGTTGCACGGCATGATGGGAGATCTGGAAAGCGACCCCTTTTTCGGGTAAGTTGAGAGGAAAATACGCAATTCGGCCATATTATTTATCATTGATGTTTTCAGCTCGCACATGCGGACGATGCGTCAAATGAGTAACGTTATGAATTCTTTTTTTGGAGATCCTTTTGATTACATGAGAATGCGAGGAGAATTTGCAATGCCAGCAATTGCCTTTGGAAACAGAGCTGCTCCTCAAAGTTGCTTATTACCATTTGCTGGAGGCTTCCCTGTTGTGCCAAATATGAATAGATTAATTAGCAATTCCATGGATTCTTTAGGCAATTCCCATTCCTCTTACAGTTCTAGTACCGTTGTTAGCATGTCTGCTGGACCTGATGGACGCCCTCATGTTTATAAAGCAACATCCAGCACTCGTACTGCACCTGGAGGTGTTCGCGAAACTCAAAAAACAGAATGTGATTCTCGCTCTGGCACTAAGAAAATGTCAATTGGGCATCATATTGGTGAACGCGGTCATGTCATTGAGCGTGCTCAAAATATTCATTCCGGAGACCATGAAGAAGTACAAGACTTTATTAATCTTGAAGAGGAAGAAGCAGAGGATTTTAATAGAGAATGGCAAAGTCGCACAAAATATGCCCGTTCTGAAATCCCTCGTATTACAGGCAGTGCCAGCATACGCAACAGACCTGGTTATGCTGAACGACATGGAGCACGTGAACACAGTGGCATTCCAGCTATTACTGCCGGACCTAGGTAAGGATAGTTATATTGTGTTGTACTAAGCTTAGTTGTTTCTTGCACGTAGTAGCCGTCGCTCTAGAGAAAGACATACTCTTGTCAATCCTGTCGCTCCATCACGTCGCAGTGTTAGACCTGTGACTTCTGCTAGTAATAGGTATGACTTATTTATTCTAAAGATGATTATATTTATGTTAAGAAATTTCCAATTTTAATATCCAGCACTTCACTTTTTTAGATTGATAATCATTCTGATATTTGCATGCTTATATCATTCGTTATACATTGTGAATGTCTTGCAGGTATTCGCGAACATAGAACAATTTTAAGTTGTAATTGTTATTGCCGATTGCCTTCCAGTAGGAAAGCATGTAAGTATATTATTTCTCACCATATTTAATACCTGTTTGGAAGATTGTATATTCTAAGCTTGATTTATGTAATTATATTTTAAAGAAAACTAACATTTGAGTACTATTTCAATATTAAGTATTATAAACTCGACCCTGCACAAAACATCCGCATAATATTAAATATGTGTATAGTCCAGTCAAAATAGACATTCCGGTTTGCATTAATTCCCAACAAGCTGGATTTTTGTGTGGGCCTTTAATACGTCATTACAAATGATATGTCAAAAGTCCCCCATTGATCCCGCTTGTGCGTTGTTTTTTTATTCAAGGTCAAAGGTCACAAATTTGCGTTTTTTGCGTATATCTCTGAAACAACGAGAGCTATCGGAAAATGGTTCAGACAAAGTCTGTAGATCGTAAAATTGTCTACAAAAAAGATTTGAACACTTTTCTTCTACAAAGCATCGCTTTCGAGATATCCTGACTTTAGACCGCAGGAAAGTCGTATTTTCGACTATATGTACACATTTCCGCACCACCTCTGAGGTAGTGTACACGGCGCTTTTTTTTAACGTGGTTTTCCCAGTAGGAATACTCCACACAGCAACTAAGTCATATTCATACCGAATGCGGACAATGATACTTCTTGCTAGCTCATCAGAACGAGTCTTAGCTCACTTCAAGATGGTTTTCTTGAAGTCAAGGGTTGAAACTTGAGACATTCTTCGTCGAAGATGCTGCGCTTTTTTCATTCTGCCATTTTATCTGCTTCATTGCCACAGAACAAACAGTATTTCTTGAAACAAAAAGATGATTCATTACCTCGTGCTCTAGTACGAAGAGGACTAATCCCAGATGTGGTAGCTATCTCCATCTCACGCTGTCTTTTAGCTGCAGCGATGCTGCTCTTCCGGGTGTATGCTTTACGACACTGCTTATGTATCGTTACAGATGTTTTGTCCCTCAAATATTCATCGAATCCATCACCCCTTTCAATACTTGAATCCATTAAAGTCTTTAGCCCACAATCAACAACCACAATTTCACTTTCAGTCAAACATTCATTGCAAATAAAGCAAACTTCTGACATTTTTACAAAATTTTGTAACGGCGCTGTTTAAAAAGAGAATATAATTCACAAACACGTCTATTCGCTACGAAAAATCGTTTAAAACTAACTGTATTTACTAGTATATGAGAGCTATGTCCTTCGGCAAAAGCAGGTACACGCTGGTTTCGACCCGAAAAATGTAGTGTCGCAGGCAGATGTTTCTCAAGGCCAACCGCCCAATAGAATTAGGGACGGACGATGACTCACTCATAATTGTATATTTTTTACGTGCTTGTGTGCATGGGGCAAATAAAACTATGTTCTAATATTTTTTGTTCAAATGGTTAACCCGGCGATGCATACTGGCCACGTATGAGTGCATAATCGTATTTTCTATGTTTAAAATAGCCATAATTCGAGAACAGTGCAGCGTAGAAGAAAAAGTGTTGAAATCTTTTTTGTAGACAATTTTACGATCTATAAACTTTGTTTAAACCATTTTTTCGATAGCTCTCATTGTTTCAGAGATATACGCAAAAAACGCAAATTTGTGACCTTTGACCTCGAATAAAAAACAACGCACAAGCGGGATCGATGGGGACTTTTGACATGTCATTTGTAATGACGCATCCAAGGCCTGCACAAAAATCCAGCTTGTTGGGAATTAATGCAAACTTGAATCATAATTTAGTCTATTTTGACTGGATTAGTAATAGTACCCTAGAACTAACGGAAATATGCTGAACATAAGATTTTTATTGAAGATATTCCGATATATTATAGTTTATTTTTGGTTATTTTTTGACAACTTAAAGTTAACCGTTATCTTCAATGGTCATAAATATGTAATTTTAATCGCAAACAAATACTAAGATTCATGATAAAAATAGATAAATACAGTGATTAGTTTAAAATAACCATTTAGTGTTTTTTTTTAAATTTATTTATTCACCGCTTCAACAACCTTCAGTTATTAGTGGGAGGTTGTATTTTGTTTTTTTTTTTACATTATATGTGTTTTGATAATTCGATGTCTTTTAGGTAGTATAGTAGTGGATTGATGTTGTTATTGTCATTTAGATTTTCCTTCGTAATTTTGTACTTTTTCTCGTTTCTTGGTATTTCATGCATTCTGTTAAGATGTGTTCCACTGTTATTTGTGTATTGCGGCTACTACAAAATGGAGGATCTTTTTTTAATAGGTATTTATGTGTGTATACTGTGTGTCCTATTCTTAGCCTTGTTAGTATTACTTGGTGTCGTCTATGTTCTGAGGTCCATTTATAAGGTTCTATATTGTTTTTTATTTTCCTTAATTTATAATTTTTGGCATTTTTTCAATTCGTGTCCCATAGTTTTTCTATTTTATTTACTATTGTTTTTTGTATATCTGTTGATGGTGTGTTTAGATAGGTTTTTGTATTTGTTGGTTGTTTTGCTATCTTATATCCATAGCTTCGTTTTCCTTGATGCCTACGTGAGCTGGTATCCATATTATTATTAGTTCTTTCTTTTGTTCGATGCGTACTGTATAACAGTGCATTAAGTATTTGGTTAATTATGGGATCAGTTGTTACTCCATTTTCCAATGATTCTATTACACTTTGAACATTTGAAGTTCATTTGAGAGTGCATTTGAACATATTACGTGTATCTTGTGGGACTGGTTATTGCTTATGTATTCTGTAGCTTTTAGGATTGTGTAGCATTCTGCGGTGTAGTTGGTCAGTATGGGTGGAGACTATATTGTTCTTGTTTATTGTGATATAGAATTGCTACTGCAACATGTTCTAGGTGTTTATGAGCCATCTGTGAATACAAATTTGTGAGATTTGTATTTTTCTCGTATCGCTTGGAAGGATTGACGTTATGAGCGCTGGGCTTGTGTTCTTTTTTGAATATATGGTGAGCGAGGTATCAGTCATTGTTTGTGTCCGCAACCATGGAGGGTGGATGGGGAGGTATTTTGGCTGGATCTGTAGGAGGGATACGTTTATTTGTTTAAAGGTGTCTTTTATATATTTTTGGGTTGGGGTTTCATATCTTATTTTGATTTTTCCATTTCGTTTGGTGATGATGTTATTGTGTACTCCGATGTTCGTTATATATTTTAAGGTCAGCTGCTTTCTTCTTAATTCTAGTGGTGGTATGCGTGCAATGCATTCCATGCTGTTTGTGAAACTTGTTCTGTATGCTCCTGTTGCGATGGTAATGGCTGTATTTTGTATTACATCTAATTTTTTTTAGGTAAGTAGGTTTGGCTGTGATGTATGTGACAGAGTTGTGATCTAATTTTGCTCGTATTGTTGTTATTATAATTTAATTTTAATGTTTTGGTGTGTGCTCCCCAATTTATATTCGATTGGGTTTTTAGTATGTTTATCTGTTTGTTATATTGTTTTTTGAGTGCTGTTTTATGTGTTCTCCATGTTAACTTCGTATCAAAGTTTATTCCTAGGAATCTCGCATTTTCCACAAATGATATTTCTATTCCTTTCAGTGTTAGTTTCGGCTTTGCATGTTGTTTCCTGCATTTGGAGAAATGTATTGCAGTTGATTTTGTTGTTGAGAAGTTGAATCCAATAGTTGTTGCCCATTTTTCTACTGCATCTATGTTTTTTTGTAATTGTTTTTGAGTTGATTGTGTGTTGTTCCCTTTGTGGTATATTATTATGTCATCTGCAAATAATAATATTTGTGTTGGTTTTTTGACTATTTCCGTTATTTTATCTATTATTAGTGAAAAAAGAGTCGGACTAGGCACTTCACCTTGGGGTAGCCCATTGACTTGCTCCCTTGGTTTCTAAAGGTATGTTGGTTTTTATGCAGAATTTTTGTTTTTGGAGGAAGCTTTGCATATAGTGTATTATATTTCCTTGTATGTTACATTCGGCTAAAGTTGTTAGGCTTATATGTTTCCAGGTTGTGTCATAGGCTTTTTGTAGATCTAGGAATACTGCTGTGAGGTGTTGTTTCAGTTCAAATGCTTTTTCTACTTCTATTTTAAGTTTTAGTGTTTGGTCTGTCGTTGCTCTGTTTTGTCTAAACCCCGCTTGTGCTGTGCTTATCAGTCCTCGTTTTTCTAGATGCGATATTAGTCTTCCATTTACCATTCTTTGAATTATTTTTGATAAAATGTTAAATAGGGCTATTGGACAGTAATTTGTCTGGTTTGTTTTTCTTTTTTTGGTTTCAGTATTGGTATTGTTATTGCTTTATTCCCCTCTTCTGGGTATAGGTTTTTTCCCACATATAGTTATATATGTCAAGAAGCTTTTTTTTTGTTTTCTTCTGGAAGATTTTTTATTATTTCGGGAATTATTTGGTCAGGTCCTGAACTCTTGTTATTTTTTACCGGTGGATACTTTGGGCGACTTCTTGCAGGATGAAAGGTTGGTTTAGAGCATCATTGTGTTTTTCAGTTTTGTGCATATGTTCTTTATTTTCTGTGTTGGTTTACTTGTTATTAGGTTTTTGTGAGTGTATGGAATTTCTTGAAGATATTTCAAATTCATCTGCTATTTCTTGGGTGTAGTTATAGGTTTGTCTCCTTTAAATAATATGTCTGTCTGGTATGGTGTTATGTTTATTCCTTTTATTCTTTTGATTTTCTTCCCTAATTCTTTGTCGGGTGTTAGTGGTGTTAATGTAGACACGTATTCTTCCCAAGCTTTCTTTTTACTTTGTAGGATTGTACATCTGGCTAATGCTCGTGTTCTTTTGAGTTCCAATAGGTTATCTAATGTTTTGTTTTTTTTTTATATCTATATAGGGCCTTTTTGTTGTCATTGCTTGTTTTCGCACAATCAATATTCCACCATGGTACTGTTTACTTATTGGTGCCATTTGTTTTTTTGAAGGTTTGTTGAGCTGCTGTTATTATATCTTGTGTATAATTTTTTATGATTTTGTTTTTGTATTATTTTCTAGTCATTTATTATATTGTAACATTTTCAAATGTTACGTTTGTCAAAATAACCTCAATAATTATTTTATTATGTAATCATAAGTAAACCCTAATATATGCAACACACCTTGTAGTGCCCACTATACAGTTGGTATATCTAATTAGCTATGGCTAATATGTTGGGACAAAATAATTATATCACAACAATTGAGCCAGTTGTTGTTTACAACATTTAACTTATATTCTTAAGTGATTTAATAAAAATATATTATTAGATTTATAATGTAGATAAATAAATACATTCCTAATTAACATCATTATGAAATACGTGGTAATATGCACAGCCATCTGCCGAAAATTTACGAAGACGAAGGTGTCGAGTAAATATGAACTTGTTCGTAATCGAAAAGGCAGTCTAAGGTTGCTGCTTATCAAACCAACATTGCTTGTTTAGCGTCCTCGGACCTAAGAATCGCGATAGTGGAGAATTGAATAAAGCGTCGAGAATGGTTGACGTGATGATTTTTATTAGTATTAACAATGCAGAGAAAATTTTTGGTACGTTAGTTCAACATCTAATATTATAATTCGTATAAGGTGCACACTGAAGATTGTCAGCTTCGGGTTTTTGAAGAATCGCCGTGTTATATATATATATATATATATATATATATATATATATATATATATTTACGTCTATCTAGGATGTACAGAATTTCAAAGTACTACAATTGCTTGGTACAAGATCGCAAGATTTCAACTTGGTTAAATTAAATAAATGTTTTAATTATCTGCGAAGAGGCTTGGTCAAAGTTCAAGCAGCAATAATTTGCTACGTAAACAGCACGACATCAATACTTATATCTGGTTGTATTACAGGTGTCAAACTGGATACTCAAGGTGCGTACTAGTTAAACTTTTATTCGACAGATTCCACTTGTCAACTACATTTGTTTACATCATAACAATGGTATTATAAAACCTAATTTGGCTATGAATATCTCATAAAGTTAAAGTGAATTTAAATCTTAGGAACAGGGTGTATTTCACATTGATTGAATAATTAGACAATATTGATCAATTCATTTAAACCTAAACATAGTTCTTACTAAATTAAACATAATTTGCTATAACAGCTATCAAGTAAAGTTTTATATTGTCTACCTCCTGTTATGATTAAAGAGGGACATTTTAATACTCCTATGGGTTTATAGAAATGTGTTGTTTTTGCTTATCAAAATTCTATACTTCAACTTACTTAGATATGTAACTTGTATAAATCATGCTACTGATTTAAATTTTTTTGTCTAAGTATAATTTTGCCTCCTTTATCATCTGATTAGGAAACGTTGGTCATTTACTTACTATATTAATGAATTTTAAAATCTATTCATTCCAATTGTAAGTAGTTAACGGATCCGATTTCTACATGCTATAAATATTGTTGCATTTTTATTAGAACCAAACGTTAAATTCTATTATTAACGTGAAATTTAAAATCAAGAGAGTTATATTTTCAATTTATAAAAATATATTTAAAGAAAGCTAAGTTACTATTGCACAAACATTTTTTTTGTACCTGAATTATAAATACCTTCTATTTTTGTTATAACATATAATTTGTTAAAGGATATTATGCTACATTATACTTTTCTAAGAAACCTAGAACATTTTTATTTAAAAGAAAAAGGTATAAAATTTTTAAGTATATGAAATACTTTCATAAAGGTTAATACTACAATATATAAAGATACTTACAATATCATGTTATTTTGAAATATATTGGAGGATCAAACTGCTGCCTCATACGTTATATTTTTAATCTTGTAATTTATTTCAGTTATTTCATTGTTGTAGCTAACTTATGGGTTCTACATTCCCCTTTTCTTCTGAATGTAGTGGCGCTCTATATTTAGTTTAAATGTTTAATATCTATTCCCCCTGAACCATGCTTTCTACCGCTTAGAGTTAAGTCTAGAGCATATCACCGGTAATACCATTTACTTATTAAAGGTAAAGGGTAAAAATATTCTGGCCATTTGTCTTTGTTTATTATCCATTTATGGTAAATAGGATGTTGATTGGGTTTTGGGGTATCTTCGCAGGATTGTATGTGTATGGGAGAATGGTCGCTGTTATATAAGATTTCCATTACTCTGCATTTTAAATTTAATTTGAGTTTTGGGCCACATATGGATATGTCTATGTTGGATAATGTACCTGTTCTTACACAGAAATGTGTTTCATTGTCATTGTTGAGTATTATTAAGTTATTTTCATTCACTATTTCTTCTATTATTTTCCTTCTTTTGTCTGTGTGCTGAGAGCTCCATACTTCGTTGTGGCTATTTAAGTCCTCTAGGATTATAATTGGAGTAGGTATTTGTTGTATTGTTTTCTATTTCTGTTTTTTTAGTTTTAGTTGGGGTGGAAGGTAGATACTGCATAAGGAAACTTTTTGGGGTATCTGTATAGAGATTGCTACCACTGCTATATTTGTGTGTAAGGTTATTTTTTGAACATACTTGTTTTTATCTGCTAAAATTGCTACTCCCCCACTGGCGATGAGATGTTGTTGCCTGTCCTTTCGATACTGTATATAGTTATAGGTGTTTATAGTTTGTTGTTCTTTAAGGCGTGTTTCTTGTAGGCAAATATAATGTGCGTTTGTTTCTTGGATTAGTTTTTGTAGTTTTCCTTTGTGTGATTGTAGACCATTGCAGTTCCATTGTATTATGTTCATAATTTTGTCTTATTCAGATGAAGCTCATGTTGCTTCTTTTTGAATTTGTTTTTATTTTCTGTTATCTTTTGGATTCTTGTTTTTATTTTTGTGTCATCTGTTATGTTTTGAACAGCTTGTAACATTTGTATTGGTTGTTTTGTGTCATTTGTGTAGTTTCTGCTTAATTTTAGGATTTTTTCTTGTTCTACTGTTTTCTATAAAATCTTGGAATTCATCAAATGATATTATATATTTTGTTGGTTCGTTGGTTATTATTATTTCTCTTATTTTTTCTAGAGTTGTAGTTTAATTTTTCTGTTGGTGAGTGTTCTTGTTTTAATTTTTTTATTATTTTTGTTGGTAAGGGGGTATTTTTGGTCTCTTGGGTATTTATCTGATTTATTGTTTCCATTTGTGTGTTGCCATTTTTGTTTGTGTTATCCTGTCCTTTAATTTCTGGTATATTCGTTTCTTCAGTTGGTGAATTCGGGCTTATTTCATTGTTTCTTTTTTTGGTATTCAATTCATTTAGGTTTATCTTAGTCATAGGTTTGTTTAGACTTATTTCTTCTTGTATATGTTTTTGGTAACAATTGTTTGCAGGATGGCCGGTTTGTTTGCATAAGTAACAATAAGTGTCTTTAGATAAGAATAATCTGTAATTTGTGTCTTCTTATGTTACTAATATTGATTCAGGTACATCGAGGTTTTCGTTTTGTTTCACCTATATTTGACGGCTAAAACTTAAAATATGGTTGAATTTTGTTTCAGTTAATGCTGCTTTAATAATTGATAGTCAGCTTATTGGGATTATGTTAATTTTGGCAGGTTCGCCTTCTATAACCTTGTGTGGAATAATTGTAGGGCATACATTTGATATAACAATATGTGTTGTTGCCGGCTGCAGTTTACGAATTTTAACTTTGGAATGTCCTATTTTCATGATCGGGTATTCGTTTACCTGCTCGTCAGCTAGTTTCTTTGATGTTAAGTAAATACAAATACCGTTTTGGAACATTCTTGATGCAAATGTATTATTCTTTGGGTCAATGTTTTCTGCTAATGCTTTTACGTATCTAGTTTTGTATCTTCTACAGAATTTAATACTATTGGGTTTTCTTTTGATGGAAAATTATCCTTTGGTTGTTTGTTATTTATGGGTGTGTTGTTTTTTACAGCATGTACAAAGTTCATTTGATGGTTTAGTGTTTGGGTGATTGGTAATTTATCATATATTTCTGTTAATGAGTGTGAGGTTTCCATTTTATAGTGGGGGTTATTTATGATAGGTTATAAATATTTTCCGAGTAAGGAATGGGAATGCTGTTAACACTATACCTGTGTTTTAAACTTGTTTTAAATATGTGCACCATGTTATTGAAATCCTTTAATCGATAATAAAACTTGTTTGCCTTCACTGTTGGAATGCTCAACGCGAACTCTTAGTATAAGTTTGATTGTGTAAAGTTGTTTCAAACTAGAAAAATAAATTAAGAAAAATGAAAAAGCATAAATTAAAAATAACTCTTAGTTACGCTTATCTTCAATTGCATCTATTCTCTCATCATGTGCGGCTATTGAAATTTTAACTAGCATTATATTTTGTTTCTTTGAGCCAGATAAGTTGGTTGCTCAGTGATTCAAATATGGTAAACCAATATGTGCATCATTTGCATTCATTTACAAGACACCATTCTTATTTGTCAGTTACCAATCTTCCTGTTAACTGAATTGTTTTGCAAACCATTAATTCTTAAGAACCACCTGGGAAGATAACATTTAGTTACTACACAGATGCCTCATATTTTATTTGATGGTTCACACTTCAATTAATTTTGTTAAATTTACAACTCGTTGGATTTCACTTGGTTATCCGTTATTAATTTATTACCGTTTCCATTCCTAATTGTATTTCTAATCATGTGGTTTCAGTTTTTAAATTGTCTTGTACCAACTTACAATTTCATGGCAGATAGTTTGAATTGTGTAAATTTTCTGCAAAATATTCAAATCATTTTCTTTTACATTACTTTTGAGGTTTATAAGGAGGTTGAAATACAGTCAACAACCATTGATGAGTTAAAGACAGTTATTTGTTTGTGCAACCATTCCAACAGTATGAATATTACGCTCGTAAATAACACCAACAAACAATTCATAAAAAGGAACCTTATTAGAAAAATTTTTATAACACTTTCTAACTAAAATTATTTTTGACTAAACCTCATTTGAGGTTAGTATCCCTTCTTTTTGTGATAGATCCAAAGCTACTCTTTGGGCTTTGCATTTCATATCTTTTGAAGGCGATGCTAGGACGTTCAACCATCATTTCCCATTTATATAGTTAATATTTAATGACAATCTTTTTGTCATGGACAAGTTTCTTCTAGTCTGCATTGAAAGAATCCTCATTTCTTTCGATTAAACATTTTGACCTAACCACAACTAACTACCTTTGGCGCATAATACAATATGTGAAAAATACTATATGTATCAAGTTACTGCTATTTGGCAAAATATTTACTAATACCCAGAATCAGATTCTGCCAACACAGTTGGTGTACAAAAATTAGCAAGCCAAAGAAATTGTCTGCTTGTAGAGTACAGGGCTTTATTTGTTCAGATAATTTGAAATCGTCTTGATATATACATCGCCTGAAGCCTTGTTACATGTGAGATTAACACTAATGACTTTTTGAAATGTACATTACCGTCGACTTAACAAAAAAATGCACCCGCTAGCTTTCAGTGGTGAAGGGTGCGTTCTATGAAAACAAAAAGAATTCTTTTAGGGGTATATAACTCTAACACTTGCACCTACTTGGAATGGTATCTGAACTTTGTAATCCAATAAGAAAATGCTGCGCACCAACCCATCTGGAATTTACTATATCTCGGTAGATGATGGGTGATCTCCGAAATGATGCTAAAATAGTTATTAAATTCTTGCAATACAGGTTGGTAGGGCCACATGTACTCTTGTCTTTTCATGCAACTACTAACTTACACTATACACAAATAAAAACTCCTAGCTACTCATTTAACCTATATTAAAACATGACTATCATTATAACAGAACAAATTAATTACTTTAATTATTTAATTATTTAAATATTCAATCAAACTAAATATTTATCAGTTTCGGTAATTACAGTTGTGGTGCTTGTCTTGGTTATAAATTGCTTTCACTTGAACATGCACCAATGTAAAAGTCTGTATAATAAGAAAAAATTGCGTGTATGCATTTAAAAATTAGATAAGTTTAAAATATATAGTAGGCGGAAAAAATTCAATAACTTACAGCTTTTCCGTCCAAAGCTCGAGTGACCTCATGTAAGACAACAATGGGGTGTCAATAAAGTAATCCTTTGAATCCAACTGATGTTGATAAAAGCATCCATTACCATTTTACTTTTACTAAATAACTGTAATTTATTGAATTCCATGTCCATGTTTGTGTCTGGGAGCTTTTTCATTAACAGCCTGAAACTTATAAAATTACCAGATTCAAATTACTGAATCTCTTTTACTAAGTAACTGTAATTTATGGAACTCCATGCTCATGTTTGCATCAGGGAACTTTTTTATTAGTAACCCCGAACTTATAAAATTACCAGATTCAAATTACTTAAAATTTGTCATTACTCGGCGTGACTGATCGACAGTGTTTGAATGATTTGTGTATTATAATTTGACGGGATATATAAGTTAAAATCTCCTTGAAGCAGGGGGGGGGGACGTATTTGACAGATTCGCAAGGTTCGTACAACTTGAACTGTTTCAAACTTGTGGTGAAGAGTTTTCTCGTTGCATGAGAATATATGTTTGGTATTTTCACATTGTTCATTTACTAACACATCTGCATCAGGGTTAGTCTCTACACATGTAATTTTATGACGTTTTATTGTGTCTATTTAAAAATTTACAATGATTTTGCTGTCTGCAATGCATGAGAATATGTATGACTCCATGTTTGTAAGATGATTAGTCATGGAAAATGTTTGTTTTTCTAATTTGATATTGTATTGTGAAGTCCCACTTTGTATTCGCTGGTTGTGAAAGAATGTGCTAGGTTTTTTTTTTATTGTATATTTTGGTATTTTACTTTAATAATTCAATTGAATAGCCCCATTATAGACTGTAAACAACTTCTATACAATTTTATGAATATTTTCAACTAGCTAAAATAGAAACGTTTTGCTTACATACAAACTAATGCATAATTAATGCAGAAGCGTTACATCCTATCACTATTCCAAAATGGTATATTTCATTTATGAACAGAAACTTATAAGACTGTCCAATTCACCTGTCAATTTGTTGTGCTTAGATGTCACCTCATTGTTTGTTTTTCTTACTCACCTTTTATCAAGACTTGAGTTAGGCGCCTTCTAGGCATTAACTTCTATTTTCAAAACTTTTACGTCTGGCCTTACCTTTGCTGATGTTCATCTTAGGTTTGGCTCCTTAGTAGTTTTTCTTTGATTTGGTGTCACTGTGATAGAGAGCCTTCATCACCAATCCAGTAGCTTATATTCAGGATACCTTGGACCTATATGCATTATTTTCCTTGCACCAAGAATCCTGCTGATTTTGAATCACAAGTTGTACTCCCTACTGACTTCTGACTTCACACACTCTATATCACTGTTTTAAAAATTACACTCCACCTAGTCTAGACTTGAGTTCTTTTGAAATTCTCGTCGAAGAACATTCTTTTAACCTTCTGACCAAAATATGATCTGCTTCACCACCCTTCTCGCTAACTATGCTCTTCTTCAGTTTGGATTTGTGGATAAATTACTGTAAACGTACTTTTACACTTTCATTTTTATTGAATTTAATGATAGATTATTTTGCAACTTCCACTTTAACTTTATTACTCACATAAATTCAGCTGTAAAGTTTTAATTGCTATGCAAAGACTTCTCTTGTGCATCTTTTATTATATTTTGTTGGCATAACACAGAATTCGTTTCTGTTTGTTAGGGCGTTCAAGCAGATTGTTAAGTGTAAGACAAGTGAGCCAGGAAAAAAGAACAAAATCAGTGTAATTGAATGTTCATCTGAATTACCATAACAGAGAAGAGAAAGAAAGAAAAGGAATGTCACGATAATAGCCCAAGGAGGGGGGGGGGGAATCAACCCAAATCGTCATGAAAAATGATTAGTAGATTCACAACATATACATGTGGACTGAACATTAGTCTTCCCAATACAATAAAATACAACACTCAACTAATAACTCAGAAAATAAACAGAATAATTGTGGGGTTTATTCCTACATGTTTACACATATTATACATCGTAACACATCAGTAAAAAATATAAATATGACAAGAATCTTACCTACTTACTACATTGACTATCATGAGCTCACCCCAATAGAATCTATATTAAACCTAAGACACAATGGTGCACTTAGGCACAATCCACATAACAGCACTAATAACTAATCAAATACCGCAGCTGATGGATAATTATTAAGTCTATATATAATTTGCAAACCAATTAACTCAATTATCCATCAATACAAAGACAATATACAAAACCTACACTAAATCCTTATGCTTATAATAACATTAAATAATTGTCAATGGTTTGCTTATCTTAATATTTATATAATACAAGCAAACCCAGGTATTGTGAGTAGAGCAATTATTACCTGTTGGCTGCGATATTCCCCCACGTAGGCTGCTAAGGGTTATTGGTAACTGCAATGCACTTATCTCATCATAACTTAATCTACATACAACAGCAGCCAGACGGAGTCTGCCATAATAACAAGGTGAACTGTCTGTGTTAGGTCAAGTAAGCATTAGTTCCAATAACCTAAGACTATGGATTAAAATCCGGACTGAAAACATTAAAGTTAATATTAAAAAAACATTCATCCTTCTAATAACAACCAATCACATAAAAACAGCAAGTTGTCATCATAAAGATTTTTGTAACTGCCCGATTGAGTTTATAATATTTATCAAATTGTTTTCTAAAGAATATTCCCAGAAAACCCATTATAGAATAACAACAACTTTATGCATATTTATAGCATTCAAAGATAAAAGCAATGTTATTTAATTGCAATTGAACTAGGTCAACTATAATAAATATTAAACTCTATCATATCCATGACGGCTTGTATAATTGAGCAATTTTTCAAACATGAAAGCAAACATGTATTAAAACAAGGCATAGAGTGTAAAAATGCAGAAAATATTCAAACTATAAAATGAAACGTAACAAAAAATTGTATTGTTATATGTTAAACCATTGAACAAACTCATAAATGGCTTGATCCGTCTTGTTGGGGGCCATATCTTACCTTTATATAAAAATCAATTTCTATAATTCAGAAAACTATCTGAACCTATTAACCTTCAAAATACCCAGACAGCGTTCTTACTAAAAGCATTTGGCAACAACCAAATAAAGCTTTTTTCTGTGCCACCAGCACCCTCGTTCAAAATGTAAATAATTCTTTTACTTACGTAGCATCCTGCTTTAATTATTATAATTATTTACTCTAGTTCAGCCCGTTTAACTACTTTGCACCCACTTGTGCATTAACTAAACACTTGTAAAAAATTTCTGCGGACTGCACTGTCACGCGGTATCAAAGCTAGGATGTTGTTCTGAATAATTCAAAATATAACCGAGATGTCAGAAAAATAAGAACGAAATAAGAGAGCGAATCTACCTCTGGTAGTGCTTATATATTCTTAGCCCCACTTACGTTGCCCGTATTTTCGCTATACATTCTATGAAATGTTGTCAACTGCCTCAACAATTCCACAAATTCCAACCGTACAAACACTCAACGAACTTTCAAAACTCAGAATTCATCCACTCCAAACATTGTTTTACCGCTGAAAGCTCTGTAAAACTCCAACCGTTTAAGTTTTCTTTGAAATCTGTAGTCTGCTATTACCCCCAAACAAATCCAATCACGCCTCTTATGTGCGCGTCTGTACTGTTATCGCAGTCATGCTTTCATAACCACCTGTTCTATCTTTGTCTTAATTTCCTACCTAAATTGTTGACGTCATTTCCACTCTTTTGATATCTTTGTCTGCCACATGTTTTCTGTCTTTCTTATTGTCCCACTATTGCCATGTTATTCGCTGTTAATTCTCCCTTTATACGTGCGCCTTGAAAAATAGATACTGTCCACAAACATGATGAATCTTTGTCCCACTTATTGGTTATTAAAATATACTCGTCTGACATGCGCTTGAAAATGTTTGTCATTTACTCACCTGTTATTTTTCATCTTACTCTGTTACATAGTAAAGATTCTCTGTCGCCTAATTTTATCGATCCGTTTTTGAAATAGTCGTCAGTTATTGTTAACCTTGTGTCTTTCCATTACCACAATACTTTGAACTGTTTTCTCAACATATTCTAGCTTTAGCAGAATTATTTATTTACCCTATGCTTGTGCTCCTTGAAATCCTTGAATGTTCTAACTTGCAATCTTAAACCTTGTAGCTTTCTACGAATGCTTTAGTTTATGATATTAAATAAATGTAAGTTGCTTAACTTAATGTATAGAAATTAAACCTACATTATAACATATAATTTTATTCCTATCTAACTTTATTGAAGCTTAATAAATAAATTATTGGTTTGTACATATCGGGTCCCCAAATAAATAAATGCTTGTCTTATTTACACATGTTTATGCTTACTCGTACACAGTTACATATATATATATATATATATATATATATATATATATATATATATATATATATTGTTATATTTTGGTATATATTGAGTTATAGAGAACCCTTTTATAATCAATTACCACCTATTTTGTATTGTTTATTCATGATTACAGGATTGATCATCTGTTATATATACTGTGATCCTACCTTATTAGTGATAGGCGTAATATCTCTATCTGTCACTCCTTGTCTTATTTTAGAGCCTTGTTGAGTTATGCCACACAATTTATCTTTAAATATTTTACACGGCTGCTGCACTTAAATATTTTACAGGGCCGTCAAACACGTGGCGGAATCTACCTAGGGTGGGTCCGTCCTAAGCAAACACCTCTCAACTAGACACCCAAACAAATATTCAAGGATTTTTCAAATAATTTTAAAAGCCAAAAGTATTCCCAAACACTAGTTCCACTTTTATAAATTTGATTAAAGCACTGCGTAGATATTAAATACTAATACCTGGAATCCAGATACAAGCGCCGCCTTCCAGCCGTCCTGAAGCCAAGTGACCAACTGCAGGCACCTCCTGTAAATAATAAGTCACTCGAGCAACTGGTAATCTCCAGACTATAAAACTACTAATATTTCTACAAATTTTATGTTATACAAATACTCAGATAACTCCAATTCCACTATGCTTTCGTCTTCAAACAATAACGGTACAGACCAGCACTCCCTTTTTTAATTAACTTTTATTCGCCGTAAAACTGCTACTATTTGCTATCTCCAGGTACAACTTGACTTTCAAAACTTTCTCGTAACTTTTTAAATGTAATAAAACTCATAACAGTACAAAAACACGTCTATTTTTCAGTAATATAAATTTGAAGTCCCTTATAAATAAAACCGTCTTCTTTTGTTTCCGTTGCCATAGCAACTATCTCTACGCACACTATGTAATTTATAATTATTAATAATTGATTAATAATACAGTTGTTTTCTCTAGATACATTCATTTTGTAGATGGTTTGTAATCCAGTGATTTATGTATATTGAACTTTTACAATATTGAAAATAGCTAACAAACTTTGATGGTTCAGCTTTTAAATTGTACGCAACAGACATTTATGTCTTATTCGGTAAACGTCCTGTCATTACATAACCAATCTTTAATTGTTAAAACATATTCAAACTGAAATTGATTTACAAATTTTACGGAGTATCACTTAACTCCTTAAAATTTTAAAAGCGTGCAGTATACCAAGCAATTTTGATATTTGTTTTACATTCAAATGGTTCTGAAAACGCTAACTCCAAATTAAATTTCATATACGTGCAACCATAACAATTAAAATACGTATACAATGCAAACTTATAACTAGCTTAGCCTGGTCTATGGCGGTATATGTTGTTGAATGCAATGCAGTTTCAAAAGCTTTATAAATTTATAAACGTGGAATAGTTGTTGTTAATTTATAAACCAAAAATACCTGAAAGAAAATACTCAAACAAAACCAAATATAACCCCATTCTAGCAAAGTCGTTTGAAGCCCTATTTAAACATTTTATAAGCCCACCCCTTCTTGACAGTATATAAGGCCCCACTGATTTTAAATAAAATGAAAATTTACTTCCTGGATATAAGTAATTCTTTTAATGGTTGAGAAATTTTAAATTTTAGTTAAAATCACTATAGTTTTTTTCTTTATGTATGAGGATTAAGTGTTAGTTTCTGTATGTTCTGTATAGTTTTAAGCTCGTTAGTATTATTTACAGTGTTAATTTTATTCTTGCGATACTTTACTTTCCACATGGAAATATGGATACAAATTTTCTATATGAAAACGTCCCCGACATTCACCCTGTCATTCTCCAATTCGTAAGTATTCCTTCTGCAAAATTCTTCTCACTCGATAAGGACCTTCGTATGGAAATAACAACTTGGCACAAATATTTCTTTCCCAATTTGACATTCTCAATCTTTTAACAATAACAAGATCCCCAACTGAAAAACCACTTGCTTCTTGATTTTCTTGTTACGTTTCTCCAACTCCCTTCTTTGTATCGTTTCGACTTGTTGTTTGGCTTTATGCAACAACTCCGTTATATCCTCCACTTTTGTTCAGCTCTCCACGGTCTTGCTGGAATCACCTTCTTCATCAATGTCACAGGACACATTCCTGTCACTGAACTTGGTACAAAATTAATATATTCTTCTATTTGCGGTAAATACCTTACCCACCGATCATGTTGTTCCTGCGTTATTAACCTCAAAAACTTTATTACTTCTCGAATATATCTTTCACACGGATTTCCTTGAGGATGTCTGATACTACAGAATGTCATCTTTATTCCATCCTTCCTTAATTTACTTTCAACCCTTCGATTACGAAAATACGTTGCATTGTCCAACAATACCCTATTCATCTTACCTATTCGTTCTACAAACTTTCTTACAGAACTCAATACATGCCTAGAATTACATCTCCTCGCTGGATAAAGCTGCACAAACTTTGTAAAAATATCAACTACAACTAAAATATGCTGATATCCGTTCCTACCGGTATCAAATTACTCAAGTAATCCATTGCCACAATATCTAATGGACCTTCCGCTCTTATATATCTAACTTGATTCTGCAATACCACATTCTTATCCTTTCCTAACAAACACGTCTCACACAGATTTATGCAATTTTTCACCAATTTTCTATCGTTTCGTGCATAGAAAGCTTCCTAAATATCAAGAACGTCTTACGAATCCCTATATGACCAAACGTAGTATGAATTTCCTGGATCAGCTCAACGGCTACCTGTGTCGTTAACACTAATAATTCATCATCCCATAACCTTTTCACCAAAACTCCTCGACCATATAAAACCTCTGTCTTGTTCTAAATTCTCTCGAATAATTTTCTCTGATCACCCTTATTTCTTCGTGTGCTTGCATCCGATGAAATCTGGCATTCGACCATCTTCCCAGATCTTCAAACACTTGCAATGCAATCAAAATCCATTCCTACTATCCGTTAGCAACCCTTCATCCTTCCTACTAAAGAAATCAGCCGTAACATTTTCTTTACCAGGTTTATGTCTAATCTCAAAATCATATTCCTGCAATACTAACGCCCATCTATACAATCGACTGTTCAAAAACTCTTTCTTCTTCAGAAACGTGACCACTGTGTTATCCGATTCAACCAGAAATTTATTACCCAATAAATAAAATCTTAACTTCTTTACAGCATATACGATTGCCAGCATCTCTTTTCCGCTGTCGAATACCTAGTCTCGCAGTCTTTCAAAGCCCTCGAAATAAAACAAATTGGCACTTCTCTCCTTCTTGAACCTGCACCAACTCAGCCCCTATTGCAAAACTCGAAGCGTCTGTCCTTAAAATAAATGGATCCGTAAAATTGGGATATTTTAATGACAGTTCCTATAAAATACCGCCTTCAACTCCCGAAATGCCTGCTCCTTTGCTCGTTCCATTTCCACCTTTCGTTCTTTTTAACAACTCCAACAATGGAATGCACAACTCCGAATATTTTGGTATGAATCGACGATAATAATTTAATACACCTAAAATCCTCTTAAACCTTTCAAATTTCTTGGCTGTTTCAAATTCTTCAACTCGTCCAAGCGTTTTCACAAATTCTAATTCCTTCGCTGCCAACGACAAACCCCAAATACTTTACCTGGTCCTTAAAAACTCACACTTCTTCGAATTCAACCTCAAACCTCCCTCGTCTAACCTTCGGATCACTTTTCTTAAATGTTCTAACTCGTTCTTAGAAAAATCAAAATATCATCGACATAGTGCGTACAGAAGTCTTCGTACTCATCTAAAACTTCTGCATGGCTCGAACTAATGCAGCGGATGACGTTGAAAGACCAAATGGAACAACTCTGTACTGATAAATCTCCCTTCAATGCTAAATCCAGTATACTTCCGACTTTCCTCATGCAAAGGAATTAGCCAAAAGAATTCTTTAAGTCCAGTTTGCTAAAATTTTCATCTCGCTTACCTTGTATAACAAATTATCTAGTGATTTTGGTTGTTCAAATTGTGGTTTAGTAATCGCATTCAATCTCCTAGCATCTAAACATATTCTTAATTCTAAATTATCAGATTTAGGCACAACCACTACCGGATTGATATAGGGTGTTCTCGCTGATTCAATAATTCCCTCTTTTAACATCTTTTAATCTCATTTTCACTCGACCCTTAATGCAAATGGTATTGGATATACCCTAGTACGAAAACTTCCCTCGTCTGTGACCTCTAACTTATGCGTATACTCCTTCGCAAACCTAGGCTCATTACTAAAACTCCTGCATGTCTATTAAACACCTCATATAACATTTCCTTCATATCCACCCCTATTAATCCTATCTGTTCCTCATCAAATACCTTCTCAAATATATTACATAACCGTAACTCATCAATTCCATCATAAATTCTATTCTTAGTCTTTCCTGATCCTATACTATCTGTATTTATCTCATCCCTAGTATCCCGATTATCCTTAGGCACCACCCATTTCTTCTCTAAATTTAATACCTTTACCATTCGTGCTTTACCATCTATAACCAGTCCAAATTCCTCAATTACATCTATCCCTACAATAAAATCTAAATATAATCCTCTTGCTATCCAAAACTCTACTTCACCTAGTCTGGTACTTCCTAATACAATCGATACTCGTACAACTTTGTCTATCGTAGTTAACTTCCTCTTAATCGCAGACCATAAATTAATACTCTTAACCCTACAAATTTTCCTTTGAATAATTCTGCATGTTTCAAAACTATTTCCTCTCTCACCAGCGATAACTGCGACCCTGTATCTATCAATGCCGTGTAAACAGAATCCCTAAACTAATATGAATAAATGGTAACTCCGCCTTCTTTCAAACTTATTATCTAACAACTTATCTACTAAACTAATACTATGCTGTGTCCCTAAATTTGATTTTCCTAACACTAATAAATCGACGTTTTTTTTGTACCGTGGGTTCATCGTGGACCTCCACTTTCTCTATCCTATCCTCCGATCTCTGTCGCGTGTCTCTTGTTGTTACGTGTTGGATCGTCAAGTTTCTATCTGTCTACCGTTCTCGGTCTCTAATCCCTGTCGGTATTTCCCCCTGATCCGTTGATCTCTGCTCGCTTTCTCTCTGCCACCTCTGTCCAAAACTCGTTCTTTGCTGTCCAAAACCTCTGTCATTCCTATCAGTCCTGTTCCAGTCATTGTTCCCCCTATAATTATCGTCTCTATTAAAACGTTGTTCCCAATTATTATTCGTTCTCCTTTGATTTCCCTGATATTGCTTTCTGTAGTTGTCCTGTCCATTCTCCCTATAATTGTATCCTTGCACCCCAGTCCTCTGGTAGTCTGTGCTATTCCTATTCCTATCCCAATTCCTATTATCACTATTTTCCCTGGTATTCGTTTCAAACGTCCTAGCTACGTCATAATTTCGCATCATTTCCAAAAAGTCTCTTAAAGTCCGAACGTTTTGTATCGCTACGGCCCTAGTTATTTCCGCCTCCATATGCCTTGACAACAATAATATAATTTCATCTTCTCTTAATTTAGGAATCAGGTGCTGCGCCTGGTTATACTTTTCAATCACATAATTTTCTCTCGATCCCTGGTATGACCTATAGTTCCCAGTGTTTAAATCCGTTCGAATATTAGCCTGATGCGTGTTTCCCCAATATTGTTCTATGAATAGCCTTCGAAATTCCTCGTACGAACTATATTGCCTCCTCACGATACAGTGCCATTTCTCTGCACAACCCCCCAATGTCACGCTCACCATCTGCATCTTCACCCTCTCAGGCTCACTCTCTACCATCTCGTCCAACTTGCTAAGATAGACCATCGGCTGCTCATTCTTTCTGCCTTCAAACCTCGGCAAGGTCTCTTTCCTAGCCTATACTGGTATCCTGCATCACAAACAACTCTTCCCTTTCCAATTCAACCAACTGTTCTCTCATCTGTCTAACATTCCTTCAAGACCAGACAATCCATTTATCGTATTCCCCAGAACCGTCGTATCCCTTCTCAGCTTCTCTGCCACCTCCTGACTCGCCCGCAATTTGCCTATAATTTCGTTTTTAGAGTTAAATTGTCCTCCGTCTGAATCCGAACTATTTCACCTAAATTCTGCAATTTTTCTGTCTGTCTAACTTCGACCATGTACAGCTCTTCCCTTAATTCATTTAAACCTGTTGTTACCTTCCTTCTACAACCTGGACTCTATCCTCTACGTCCTTCAGAACTTCATCCTTAAATGAACACAAACTGCTCTGTATTGATACATTAATTCCTTCAATTTTCATTTCCATCATATCAAATTTTTCCTTAACTTCCGCTTGTGAATTTCTAACCTCGGCCAACAATGATCCTCTCAATTCTTCATGCGACTTAGTTAACGACCCTTTTAATTCCAACAAAACCATCATCACATCTTGGATCTGCATATTCTCTTTTCCTTATCAATTTCATTTTCTCCCGATGTATCCCCTGAATTCACAATAATCACCTCCGGCTCCACATATCCTCCAGCTTCATCCCTAGCATCCCCTGCTGCTACAGTCTTAACCACCGGTTGCCCTCTCACACCAGTCTCAAATCCATAAACTTTCCCTGACCTCGTGATTCTCTCCTCATCAGACATGTCCCTTTAATTTTTCAAAATAAACTTCAATGATGTGCCCCACTAAGCTACACAACCTCTGCAAATCTGAATCAGCCCTATCGAGCCCCACCTTTAGGCGAACAAATATTTTGTTGCGAAGTTATTTACCTATTCGAGCCCCACCTAATGTTTTACCGCTAAAATTGACCAAAGTGTGAATATCAAATTACGTCTTAGCCTACTACAATAAATTCAAAACCTTCAACAACTGTCAAATAAATATATATGAAACGTCAATCAAATATTAATTTTCACTTTTAAATAGAATATATGCAACGTACAACTAACAAATCTACTCTGCCTCACGTTGTTAGCGCCATCTGTTATATTTTGGTATATATTGAGTTATAGAGAACCCTTTATAATCAATTACCACCTATTTTGTATTGTTTATTCATGATTACAGGATTGATCATCTGTTATATATACTGTGATCCTACCTTATTAGTGATAGGCGTAATATCTCTATCTGTCACTCCTTGTCTTATTTTAGAGCCTTGTTGAGTTATGCCACACAATTTATCTTTAAATATTTTACACGGCTGCTGCACTTAAATATTTTACAGGGCCGTCAAACACGTGGCGGAATCTACCTAGGGTGGGTCCGTCCTAAGCAAACACCTCTCAACTAGACACCCAAACAAATATTCAAGGATTTTTCAAATAATTTTAAAAGCCAAAAGTATTCCCAAACACTAGTTCCACTTTTATAAATTTGATTAAAGCACTGCGTAGATATTAAATACTAATACCTGGAATCCAGATACAAGCGCCGCCTTCCAGCCGTCCTGAAGCCAAGTGACCAACTGCAGGCACCTCCTGTAAATAATAAGTAACTCGAGCAACTGGTAATCTCCAGACTATAAAACTACTAATATTTCTACAAATTTTATGTTATACAAATACTCAGATAACTCCAATTCCACTATGCTTTCGTCTTCAAACAATAACGGTACAGACCAGCACTCCCTCTTTTAATTAACTTTTATTTGCCGTAAAACTGCTACTATTTGCTATCTCCAGGTACAACTTGACTTTCAAAACTTTCTCGTAACTTTTTAAATGTAATAAAACTCATAACAGTACAAAAACACGTCTATTTTTCAGTAATATAAATTTGAAGTCCCTTATAAATAAAAACCGTCTTCTTTTGTTTCCGTTGCCATAGCAACTATCTCTACGCACACTATGTAATTTATAATTATTAATAATTGATTAATAATACAGTTGTTTTCTCTAGATACATTCATTTTGTAGATGGTTTGTAATCCAGTGATTTATGTATATTGAACTTTTTACAATATTGAAAATAGCTAACAAACTTTGATGGTTCAGCTTTTTAAATTGTACGCCACAGACATTTATGTCTTATTCGGTAAACGTCCTGTCATTACATAACCAATCTTTAATTGTTAAAACATATTCAAACTGAAATTGATTTACAAATTTTACGGGAGTATCACTTAACTCCTTAAAATTTTAAAAGCGTGCAGTATACCAAGCAATTTTGATATTTGTTTTTACATTCAAATGGTTCTGAAAACGCTAACTCCAAATTAAATTTCATATACGTGCAACCATAACAATTAAAATACGTATACAATGCAAACTTATAACTAGCTTAGCCTGGTCTATGGCCGGTATATGTTGTTGAATGCAATGCAGTTTCAAAAGCTTTATAAATTTATAAACGTGGAATAGTTGTTGTTAATTTATAAACCAAAAATACCTGAAAGAAAATACTCAAACAAAACCAAATATAACCCCATTCTAGCAAAGTCGTTTCGAAGCCCTATTTAAACATTTTATAAGCCCACCCCCTTCTTGACAGTATAATATATATATTGCCGTGGAAGATTAGTAAAATTTGTGCCCCACCTGGGCCAACATAAAATTTTCCAAAAAAAAATTTAAAAAAAAGTTTCTTACCCTTTTATTAGGACGCCTTCGAATTTCTCTGGACACCCTAGCTAGCTCAGCAATTGACCTCTTCTTGAATACCTATTTTTACGTACATACCTCTCTCACACTTACACACCATCAAATGAAATTACCAAAATAATACAACAACCGTACAACCTTTTATTTACACATATTAACAGATAAAATATTTACACATGAGTACAAACAGTTTGGTACCATTATTACCAGCTCAATTTATTGAGTGCTTTAAAGTCCTTGATGTTAAAATGATTTTACACAAATTCGAGTAGATATGAGTAGATGGGCCCCACATGTAGCCCTAATTTGACTTCATACTGGTGTATTGTGAGCTCATTGTAACCCAGTTTTGTTTGTATATGCTTTTTAAACTTTGCATTAATGAAAACAAATTTATAGGCCCGTTTACTCTTTACAACCACAATTTATAGCCTGAACAAATTTTTATATATCCTCAATAACCCTTATTCAATATTCAAAATTATTCAATTGTCCTGCAGCACATGTATCATTTTAAACAAGTTTATAAAACAATAAATATGCCACCAATAAGTCAAACACACAAACACAAAATATCCACAAATGTTTATATAAAAACAGAAATTTCAAATTTATTACCTGGAGACACCTTCCCTTTTTGACACCGATGGAGATGGCTACCAGAAACCCCTCGTCGTTGTTTCCATCTACTACACTGATTCCAGGATCCGCCGATCTCCACCATCTAATATCTTCACTACTACTATTCTTCTTTGCAAGATATTCGCTTTGTCTCACAGTAACATTCCATACTAGATGTTTTACGCATACAAATTGCTTTCCAGTTCTGCTTACCCCAAATATCATCCATCCATATAATAATTTTGTTGTAATAGCTGGACTTTTTATTTAAATAAGCACTAACTCGTGCAATCACTTTAATAACTTGAGGTCCACTACTGCAACTTTTATAATTTCAAATAAGATGTTAATGTAACATTACTAAACAAACACATTCTAACCAATAGCTTTTACTATTATGTAGGTCTGAACCCGTATTCAGAACTCGATGAAAGGAAAGAGAGCTTTAATATCTTTGCCCGGGTATTTATATTATTCTCCAATCCCCCATGAGAAAAGCTTGTTTTCAAAGCCGTTTATTAAAAATTTTGAACGTAACCGTCTATAAATTCTGATAATTTCTCTTGTCCATCGTGCTGTTTACATAGAATTCGTTTCCTACCTTACTATATGCGCTCTTTTCGAAAACTGTTGGCTATCAACCAATCATATAATTTCCTGTCGTCACCATGCTCCACCTATCCGCTATACATCTCTGTTCTATGCATGTTTGTTGTCTTCTTTCAAACCCCACTTGGGCTACAGAAAATCGATATTGTCGACGTCCTTCACCAACTCCACGTGTATATCCTACTTGACTTTCAATCCAATGCTTGCTGTATCTGCCTCTCTATCTGTTGTATATTATCGATTGTTCATTCCACTCACTCCTTAAGGTACGGGTTACTTATCAGCTTATACAAATCGAACGTTGAAAACAATTTCTATGGAATTCTATGTTAACGTTCGTTCAATATTCTCTGAACGTAACATTTAACCAACAGGTGTTTCTTGAAATTATCGACCGTTTGCAAATAACAATTTTTAGATTTTCTGCTTCGTAGTATCTGTGTAAATGAACGTTGGCTTTTAAAACGAATATATTTGCGTTAGAAATTATTGATTTTCTTATGCAAGCACGCTCCCTTTTTTGTTTTCCTGCGTTTGATTAAAAGAAATTATGATTAATTATGTGTATCCTTGAGCTTCTATGTACTTTAAAGCTTTTCTTCCCTTATGTAATTTTCACATTCGAATTTAAATATAAAAATACCTTAATACTCGTCATTTTCACTATCTGAATTAAACTAATTTGGCGCGTAAATAATTTGCTCTTTTCTATATACACGGTTGCTAAAATTTTATATATATATATATATATATATATATATATATATATATATAGATGTGATAATAAAGAGGTCATTGAGCATCACATTCTATGAGAAAACGACCCGAAAATAAAATTTTCTAATATTTAAATTATTCTCATAAGATTCCTATTAGTGTATTCATTCCCATGTAAAATAAAACGTTTCAAGTACATATAGCGTTGATACGTACCATCTAAGAACAAAGCCCAATTTTAAAACAAGTAAACTCCGTGAAAATACAAAAGCATTCATTTATCCATGTATAAATACTTATTCTCCTGAAAAATATAAGTTGTATTGCATTTATGAAGACCATAAAACGGTCTAGGGGTTCATCCACTTTAAGAATTCTAAATAACTTTGATGTCAATCTGTCATCTTTAAGATGTATCATTTAAAACAAATTCTAGATGGCGGAGATATAAAAATCCGTACTTTTCTAACATGAAAGTTCCATAGTGCATTCATACTTTTCAAAAAATATCTCTTAATAAACGTAATACATTTTTTTGAAAGACATATAGTTTCAGAGTTTTTGTGATTTGAAACTTCCTTAGGTAATTGATTATTTCCGCAAACAAATTTAGTAGATATTATTTCCGAAAGGAGATACAATTTTTTTTAGATTTTTTTACTTCATCCTTCCACCATTACTTTAACGACTATGGTTAAAATGGTTTGAGGGGTGCTAATTTGAAAAGCCTCCTTTATGTAGATGATTATTTGAACACTCAAATTTAGCAGACGTTTTGAAAAGGAGATAGTTTTTTAGATTTATTACTTCACCCTGCTACCCTTACTTTAACAATGATGGTTACATTGGTTTTAAAGGTGCTAATTAGAAGCTCCTTTAGGCACATAATTATTTCCACGAATAAATTCAACAGACATCATTTTGGAGTGGAGATACAATTTTTTTTTATTTACTACTTTACTCCCTACTACCCTTACTTTAAAAAGGATAGTTACACTGAATTGAAGGGTATTGAATTGAAGCTCCTTTATGTAGATGATTATTCCCACAAACAAATTTAGTGAACTTCATTTCATAATGCAGATACATTTTTTTAAGATATATTACTTCACCTCCTTTAACGATGATGGCTACATTTAATTAAAAGGCGCTGAATTGAAGCTTCTTTGGGTAGAGCATTATTCCCACAAACAAATGTAGCAGACATTTCACAATAAATTTTGGTTTTTGTGTTTTAAAAAGTGTGGATGAGATTCCATGCACACATTGATGGTGAATAATAGCAATATGGGTGCCACTGGTTTTAAATGTGTGCATGTATTTAAGTGTTGCTAACTTCACACTCATTCAAGTGAGTCCATGTAATTTGATGTCAAATTGTATGGCCCATTTAAGTTGTTTATAACGTGTGGCTATTAACGATGCAATTTTGGGTTTGGTGTGTATTAAGGATTGGTGTAAATATTCTTTGAATTCTTGATATGGGCCCATCCAACTTGACGCTCCTGAATGGAGTAACTTCAGTTGTTTTTTTAAAATAAACTTGGATTATGCATTTGAAATTTTGATCAGTGTCATGCTGTAAATGTAGTTACTGTTAACCAATTTGTCTGCATTTAAATACATAAATGTATATTTTTTTAATCACCTTAGTTTTCCCTATTGTAATAGTACAAGTATATGTTGATGACTGCATTATCAATAAGGTCATTATTAACTGAGCTTTTTATCTTTGATAGATACTATGTTCTTTGATATCATTTATGTTATCCCTTCTGTGAACCAGGATAATATTGTGTGTATAGAATGTGCTGTGTTTTCCTGCAAGTAAAGTGTGGCTACCTGATGCTGGACCCAATGACTCATTGTCACCCCATATAGCTATTCTTTTGTTTGGGACAAAAGCAAGGGGTAGTAAGGGTTGGGCAGTGTTTGCCAGTAAGAGGAGAATGCACATCTGTTAATTCTGACATTCCTGTTAAATATGTAGCCCTAATTTTATTCTGAATATCCCGATTGCACTTTGAATGATTAAAGATAATTTGTGTGCAGTATGAGTTTTCTTATTTTAAGTAAAGAAATTAGAAGTAGATTGATCATTTCCTAACATGTGATAGTTTAACATTTGTTTATAAATGTGTATTTAATTGTCGTACATTTAAGGGATCCTGTTCTAGAAATTTTTTTCTTTGAGGGATTATAACAACCTTGCAAATTATAAAATAAAATTGTCCTTTAGTAACATTCAATTGTGAATAAGAAAACTACATCATTTTTGTTTAAAAATCTTTATACATCACTATTTATTTATATTTTATGAATTTTATCTATGTCAACAATTCTGATTTAAAATCTCACACTAGTAAGTATTTAATTATTGTATGCCCATACTAACCTTTCACAATTTTAGGCATTTTTGATTAAGGTTTAAAAATAAAACCCAAAGCTTGAATTATAAATAAAGAGTTTATTTCTTTAACCAGCAGACCTAAAAGCCTTATTTTACAAGTTTTGTATCTTCCATGCACTAATGTTGTGAAGTTTCAGGCCTGTATTCGAATTTAAATAAGTAAACTATTCTATTGCTATAGAGAAAAAATATTACTTTTGTATAACTTATACCTGTTTTGGGCCAGTTTAAGGGCTAATCATAACTCCATAGGTTACCAAGAGCTCTAATATGGATAGATAAAATTAAACAATTCAGTCTTCTTTCAAACAATACAAATATTTTACCCTAGACCAGTTTTCATTAATTTTGGTCAGCAAGTAATTCCAATGCTTTTAACATTCTTAGTACAGGTAGACATTTTAGAAATACTTTCAGGGGTACAAAAGAAAGAATTTGGAATTTATAGCAGTAGTGCAGACCATATGGTTTAAAATTGAGAGAGGAATAAGAATGAATGTCATGGCAAGGGTTTTGACCTAAGGATTAACTGGCCTTTTTCTAGAAAAGCAAAGTAGTTTATTCTATAGTATATCTTATACTTAGATAAAATTACACAAATATTTGCTATATTAGGACTATGATCCATATAACTATATATTAACATTTTATTATCTTCTAATATCTGTAAAATTAGTTCTTATTTAATATAATTGAAATTCCCTGTAGTGTCATGATTAAATAATGAAGCATTTCTAATTGCAGTAAATCATTGTCAAAAATAAACATTTCAGTTTAATAAAGAACTAAATTACACCATTATTTTGTTTGCAATTTTTTACTTTAAAAGTAGTTCACCCTACAATGATGGTGCCATAAAGTTAAAGATAAAGTTATTTGTAAAACATTGCCCTGGTTTTGACAGCATGATTAGGAATTTTTATACAATTCGTCCAATAATAAATACTACTAAAATACCTTCAAGTGAATTTAATAAAACCTTGAACATATTATTTAGATCAGACATTTAAACAAAGTAATATAGTCTATTCCCTTTAACGTTAGGATAATGTCACAACTGGATAAAATACTACATCGCCAATATTAGTTTAAATTCTACTATAATTAATGAAACATATGCGAATATTCACATTGGCAAGAGGAATTGGTGGCAACACAGTACAGAACTGCAAACCTTTATGGTGTTAATTGACAGTATCCCCTCAAGCGAAATTCTAGGTATTTATTTGCATACAGTTGCCAACACTTCATTACTGCATTTGAGGTCATCCTAAAATTAAAACAAATGGATTATAGTTATTAATATTGTTAAGTAACATAAAAGGGTACTTTATTTAATTATTGCATATTACTGTAACGGTTTATTACCAAGATCATCAGCACTTTCATCATCAGGTAATCACTAACGTTATTAGCATTTATTATTAGTTCCTCTATATTGATTATTATATATTCCCTGGCAAGGTAATCAATCCTCTTCAATTGTTTCTACAGGAGAACAAACATTTACCCATTCTTGTTGATCAACAGTATTAAACTAATTTTCAGCCATTCTCCAATTTAATAGTGATGTTATCTGCAGCAATATGGTTTTTTTTATTGTTGCCTCTATTTTTCCGATAGAATTGAGGTCTGGTTAATGTAGAGGTGATTGTAACACTGTACGAACATGTGCGGCTAATATTTTATCAACAACATATTATTTGCTTGGGGGATTTTGTTGGTTAATGTTTGCATAAAATTCTGCTTTTGTATCTTTAAGCTCAAAAGGTATGTTTCTTTTCACTAGTTAACACACCTTTTTTTTTCCAAGCTGATGTTGGATTTGGTTCCACAGTTGAATTATAATATGCTGCATTATCCATCATTAATACAGAGTTTGGTTCAAGATTTTGTAATAATTTATCTTGTAACCATTTAAAGAAATTTCTACTATTAATTTTATTGTGATAATCCCTAGTTTTAAGTTTTGATTTAAAAATTAACAGCTCATTAGGAACAAAACCGTTTTTGCCGCCAGCATGCACAATAATCAACTGCTTTCCATTGACTAACGGCACCTTTAAAAATTGATTGAATTTTCATCCCATGCCATCGATACATCATCTGAACTGTGTAAGTTTCATCACAATATATATTACGTCTTTCTGTTCGTTATTGCTCTACTTTTCGTAAATAATCGACTTGGTTTACTCGAATTTCTGGCTATTCAATTACGACAATTGTTTTAGCACCTTATTTTATGCACCAATTTTTTATACTAATCTATTTTTCTACAGAAATTAATTTCTTCTGATTTGACAGCCTCAAATATAGCAAGTATTATAGGGGTCGTTTATGATGGATGTTTGTAAATAGATAAATAATTTTGCACACAATATCTTCAAATTTACCTAATGTAGACTTTGTTCAGCTTTTTTTGATAGTTTTTCTTGGTGAAGTAAATTGTAATTTACCACCAACTGGTTGCGTTTTGCCTTTCTTAATAATTTTCTTAACACTTGTTAACCCAACACCAGTTGCTTCTGGCACAATTTTGCTCAAAATGTTCAGACAAATGACCAACATCTTTTTGATCTTTCACATATTTGTAAAGATTATATATAATCTTGCGACCTTGGCCATAAAAAAACGTTTAAAATTGCTTATAATTCACCTAAAACAAAACAATAAGTATTCAAAAATTATGAAACTTCAAAAGGTTTATTTACGGTTTCAAAATAAATAAGGAAGCATAGTCTTGAAAAAGATGGGTTTATAATTTAAGATACGAGTGAATAAAGCAGTCAAGTCACGCAGAATGAGTATTGAGATAACTAGGTTTAAAGTATTTTGTTGGCATTTTTCTTCTATTTGTAAAATAAAAACTATGGTGTTGTGTAGGCCTTTATTGTAAAGTTATAGCTACATATCTGAAAAAGCAATTATACTATTATTTTTAACTTAGAAAAAAATCACATAGATCCTTTCTCAATTAAAAAGCTTAACCTATGCTAACAATTCTTAAACGAAGTAAGGATTTATGTGGTCTCAATTTTTTGAATATTGAATATTACTTTCCTTTATCACTTTTTGATTTTCCTTTATAATTTGGTTATAGTAGTATCGAAATTCGTCGTCAACAAAAGCCATTTGTTCTTTTAAATTTGCATTTTCGTCAGATATTGGGTTCTTTTTGTTGCAATTGAAACTTAACGTGTAACTTTCTTATTCAATTTTTCGGTACCAGTTTTTAAAATGTCTACTTTTACAAAAGGTGTATTCTCATCTAATATATTTTTGTATAGATAACTTCCATACTCTTCAATCGTATTCATTTTATTCCATCTTAAAATGGCACCTGCTCTTTCAAACACTTTTTTTTCCTGTTGGAAAGAATGCATTTTTTCAGATATTTCACATAAAATGATGTTCAATGTTGAATACAGTCGATTTTTTCACACTTGCATACTTTATAATAATTTGATGCTGGTCAGGAATATAAACAGTTAAGTGTTTTCGAAACTTCTTCTCAATTTTTCCAAAGTCTATCAGAGTCCATATAAAAATGCCCAACTACTGAAAATTTGTGGTCAATTGTTTTCAAATAATCTTTCAATATAAAGCATGCAATGATATTAAAATTTTTATTTTGGCCAGAGCATAAGTCTAGCCCTCGAATAATCTGTTTATTGTTGTTCTGTCAAGCAGTCACGAATAGTTGAACATCATATAAAGACAGCTTCCTATCTCGAAACTCCCCTTTGTTGCAGTTCTTTCAGATCAAGTAAAGAAGAAAGATTCTGCCAGACGATGACACTGTGTGTACAGTAAAGTTATAGAACCACAGCTACCTTGAATAACAAGTTTTTGATACTGTTTAGACAATGGCATTGTTTGTTGAAAGTCAATTGTCTCCTAAATTGTATCATCGTTTGATTTGACCAATTTTTAATCTTGTTTTTTGTTGTTCAAAGGCATATTTGTAGCTTTCCTTATAATCCTCATTGTTCATGCCAGTATTTCAGGTACTGCAGGTATCACTTAGGCTGACCGAACGAATAATTAAAACGTTGTGAAATGTTTCTATAGCTACATTTCTTTATAAAATATATTTCAGGATGTTTGTTTTTCATGTAAAATTCAAAATAAAGTTCATATTTTTTTTTTAATATTTAATAAAGAAGAAATGTAGTTTTATGTATGTTATTATTTCTGGAATAGTGAGACTGCTCTGTGGGAAATTGATTAATATTTGTTATAACACATTTTACAACATCATATGCAAGCTTATGTGGTCTGTTATGGTACACTCCTTGCTTATCTGGTGATGGTATAGAGTGACCAGCTTTAAGTTTGTTTTGCATCACTTGAATTTTTTTTAAACGAAATTTGATAATGAGCAAATGGCTGATTCACACACCTGAATGACCTCTTGATTATAAATAACGCTATATTTGTACGAGAACGAATTTGCTTTTATCATATTTTTTTCTGCGACACAGCAGATCCAATCAAAATACTTTTAAACAATAATACATTTTTTAAATTAACTTCCGAATTGTTAAAGTTTTTAAATATTTTTGATCTCACTTCATGGTCACAATGTCTTGTTACGCCCTAATTTACAATTTTCTTTCTAACATAAGCAACCAACTTCAACTTCTTCGCTGGGAATCAACTTTCTTTTTTGTGACATTTAACTTTCACCTTTTTGTCTCGATATGACTGTATTTTTTCTCTTCCAGTTTTTTCATTCCTATTCCGATTTTCTTGGAATTGAAATATTTGTTTCACTTTTTAAACAGACATCTTTCGTCTTTCAGGGTATACTGCAGCTTCATTGGTTGTTTGCTTAACAAATTCATCATGCTGTCTATTTCCTCCTTGATATTTTTGCGCAAACCTCAACTTTTTTCGGAATATGATCATTTTTTATTTCACATCTTCAGATGCACTACCATCTTCTTAATTACTTGACACATATCATCAGAAGAGGCTGTGTTTGAATAATCTATGAAAAGTATTAGATAGTAATATATGAATGATCTAGAAATTAATAAAATATACCAGAAAAACTAGAAGAGGCGAGCTCTGACCATGATTTTTTTTGCATCTTCAGCAGCAATGGGCAAAATAAATATTGATGTTGAAAGAATGTTATTTCTATAGCTTACTTCATTATCTTCTGTGATGTGAATATTATTTTTAAGTAATGGATTTGCAGTAGAAATAATTGGAGTAATACAGCTTGATGGTATATTTCTGTCTTCTATTACCTCTTCATCTGAAATACAAAATTCTAAACTGTTGTTTACTTATTACGAGAATATGCTCTTAAAAGCAACCTAAATCAATATGACACAAAATAGCTGTCACTTAAGAGGCAGTTGGTGCACTACAAAATAACCCAGTATAGGTATTTTTTGTAAATATAGCTGTTCATTAATGTATAATACTTACCATTAGCGGCACAGTTTATAGCAAATTCTACAAGTAACCTGCTTCTTGCAGACATTGTAATAATTTTCACTCCACAAAATGCCAGTTACATATATAAAATGGGTTTTAAGTTTAATGATTTGCACTATTCGTAATAATATTTAATAAAAGTCACGAGTTTACATGAGCTTGTACAACCACAATCAATATGTTTTAACCTAACTTTTTTTGTACTATGTACAGTTGTCAAGAGTTAAGTGAAATTAATTATGTTTCAAAATGGATAAAATATTTAAGTGTCAAGAAATCAGAATAATAATGGATGAACGGTTCATGTCCTGGGAAATGAAGTACATACATCCTTGATCCAATAGCATTTCTTAACATGATATGTACATACACTTTTTATCAAATAATAACTTTTCTACTTTTTACAATAGATCAATGAGACTTAGAGCATTAGAATACTACTCACTTTAAACCTTTATCAATCAAGAAACTTCATTTTTAAGGAAAATGGTACACAGATACTTTATCCACTTGTGTCTTCAATTATTATTAGCAAAAACAAAATAAACAAATACACAAAACATATACCACAGAGCAGGATTAGCAATTGTCAAAATTAAAGTGTGTATAGTATCGGCTCGATAGTAAGTTAAGAATTTGTAAAGCAGCACTGCACTGCAGATATAAGGATTATTTAAAATAATTATTTAGTCATATCTTTGCTTTATACTTAGAAGCAGTTGTGAAATAAAGAAGTTTGTCTTTTTCAGTATGAAAAATGTAAAGAAAATATTCATGTGCTAACATTATTTTTTAAATTATACTGAAGTAACGTATCTGCTGTGTAGGCATTGCTATTATTTCATAACTATACTTTCTGTTTGGTCTTTTGTATTTCCAGTAATATTTGGGGTATATGCGCAGGTTGCTGAGATTTTAAAACACCTATAAATATTAACCTTCAACTGATAAGGTGAATGTGCCAGTACTAGTCGTCCAGTTATGAGATGTTCTATTTAAAAATTGTTTTAAAACATGTTTACAAACTAATGATCTATTGCAAAATGGAATCACTGCTTACATCGAACAATATATTATTGTAATATAATTACAGTTCAAGGATATCGCTTCTTTAACCGGGAATGGTCAGTCGAAGTTGCATGAGCGTTTTGTCTCATTGAACGTTTCTTTGAAATTAAGTCATGTGCAAGTATTTACTGTATCTAATTCTAGTATTTTTTTTAGTATGTTTCTATTTAAAAATTGTATAACAAAATAAACGAACAAATACGTAGGTTTGCCATAATTACATTTAAGTAAGTTCGGACATAGTACAAACAACTGCTGGGGGACACAAAAATCGATAACACGCCGTTGGCATACTAATTCTAAGACTATCAAGGAAATCACATACAACACATAGAAAAATACATTTAACTTGCACAAAATACATATATCTAAATACTTTATCTTACAATACAGTTAATTTAAAGATGACGGCATTGTTTGTTACTGGTTGATTGAGCCTCTTCCAGCCTCGGTGGCTCAGCTTTTTTTGTTCCTTTATACTCTTCAGATGATTGAGTTTTTTTTAACAACTGCACGTTAACTTATCATAAAAAGCAAAGCTGTCTTAAGTGCTATTAATTTTTATATTTAATGATTCTGTCACTACTGAAACATGCTACGACCATGGTCTTATGTCCTTAAATAGTTCATTAGAGAAAAGGTTCTTTCTATACTGGTTGAAGTTCCTGGAATACACAGAACAAACTTGACAATTTTTTGTACATTTTGCAAATTAATATTGGTTTCTCAGGCTATCCCAGCAACTTTAATCCATTTATCTGCACATGACAAATGTTATCATTTTTTGGATTTTATATAATTATTCACTAATGTGACATCAAAAAGATCATCTTCACCCAAGCCATAAGCTTTATCATGCGAGCATTTTTTATAATTAATAACTTTTTTACATTTCCATTTTATTTCTTTCTTAATTGTCACCCACTGAAATTGTGAAACTTCTTTAAAGTTTTGTCATGTGGATAAATATAGTAATGATGCATTATTAAAGGTCGATGCATTTTCTTTCAAAACTGCTTCATCTGCATTTGGGCTTTCTTCACATAAAAACCTCAACCAACGTTGTTTTGTAGAAAATAGGAGAAATGTTTCCATTCCAAGATTTTCAGTTTCTTAATGGCTAAGATTTTATCATAAAATCCAGGAGTAAAGTAGGAAATCCCCAGTTCTTAGGTCTTGCATTTGTGAATTCCTGAGTTGTATGGTGTTATTTAGTTTTGTATTAGTTTCACCACTCCTGCTTTGTTAGGGTTGGGTGAATTCTTCTTAAAGTATGTGTATTCGATTTTGTGATTGGATTAAAGTTTTTCAACTGAAATTTAATATTTTGAGTTTTGTGTATCTGCAAATATGCCAAATATACCAAAATATAAGGAAATATTTTAATTGCAATATTAAGCAGTGCAATGGTGGAAAATGGGCAGTTTGTAAATCATACAAAAAGGAAATACATGGCATACCGTAGAGGATAAAGCATAGTAAAATATGTGAAATTAAATCAGCTATGAATGGAAAGCCTGGAAGGTGAATGTGGTTCCAGTTTAAATATTCAAAGTGTTTGTCAGCAAAATCGACAAACATGTTGAGAAAATGTCATCGAAACAAATATACAGTATCAGAAAGATCAGAGCCCAGCACAGGTATATTTTATATTTTGTTATTTTCTGAATTTTTAATGAAAAACAAATACAATTTTGAAATTAATCATACATTCCTTCAAAGTTCAGTTTTATTTCACCACTACATAGCAATAGTTCCAACGTTATGCGTATTCTTTATAATATCCAAAAATTATATATATATATATATATATATATATATATGCAGCCAAAATAGTATATTATTGACATATTAAATCAAATTATAACGTTTTCGCCATCATGATTTCATCAGTAATATAAAAAGAAATTATTTTCTAATATGTACAATTATTAGTTATATCCATAGTAAGTTATGTTTCTTAAATTACATCGTAACAAAATCTGTAAAAGATATAATTTAGATAAGTGAAAGAATTTTGAGTAAACTCACCATTATTCAAATCTTAAACTATTTGGGATGGAATTACACACATCCCATAACTATTGTTATTTTTTTAGTAAAATTACGAGAAACGATCATGATTATAATAGTTGATTCAAACTACATTTAGATTTATAAATGATGATTTCAGAAGAATATTATTTGTATTGGTATAGCGTGGTATGTTTTGAGATGTTAGGTTAAGAGGTCATCACAGTAGCGGCCATCTTGAAATTTCTAAAGATCCAAATTTCTTTCCTATTAGGCACCCAAATTAAAAACGGTTTTACTAAAAGTTATTTATTAAATATTTGTCTCATGTGGGAAAGTCATTTAGGTTTTTTTAACTGAATTTTTTTTTTGCTGATAATAGAATGATTTAAACAAAACCAGTAACTTTCCCAAATGTATGAATAATTTTTATGAATTTTCATCAAAATTGCACACTTCAATTCACTTTATTTATCGAATAAATTAAATATTAGTATTTTTTGAAAAATGTACTTGCAATGTGCTGCTGTGGAAAAATTCATAACTTCCATGTCACACACTATTGTAAAACAGAAATGGTTTGAATACATGCTATACAAAACAAAACACAACAAACATACAGGAAACGCTATACTATCGAGATCAAACTATCATTATGAGAGTTTTCGATTATAGTCTTAATTGCTCGCAAATGTATTTATAACTTTCATTATGGATATTATTTAGGGCCTCAGCAATTATTGAAATGAGTTGTTCTTCATAACTTTGGATTTATATAAATTTTTGTTGGGCTTCCTATTTAGTGAGGTAAGTAATTGGTATTCCCCCAGTTTTGAGGTAAATAATAATGAAAGACTGCATTGCAATAGTGTTCTATATTTTTAAAAAAAATTTTGAAATAATATACTATATAGTTGATGAAAAACTGACTTGTAATATGGTGAAAGAATGGGCGTGGTGTAATGTAAAAGAGAATAAACACAGAATTGTTTAATTTGTATGCCGAAATTCAATTAATGTTTTGGGATAAATTTAAAAACGATCGTCTCACGCCAGTAATGCCATGGCTGCAATGATAGGTCAGGTTACTGTTACAAATAGATATTATTATTAAAAAACACAAAATACTTAATACACATCTCAGAACAGTTGTTCTAAAACTATTGCATACTGTTCTGATATGCGTGTTAAGTGATTTGTGTTTTTAAATAATAATATCTATTTCTAACAGTAACCTAACCTGTCATTGCAGCCACGGCATTACTGGTATGAGACGGTCGTATTTAAAAAGCCACCAGTAATATTTCCCTCATATATAGGCTTGTGTAGTAATAAGGAATAATGTGATTCTTACGGCTAAGTAGAATTTACAAACCATGTTTAATTAAGTTTTTTTACCATTAAACTTCTCTAATACACGTAAAAGACTTTTGTTCATTATGGTACAAATTCACCATTCACAAACTCCCATACGCAATTGTGATGGAACAAAATATGACAAGCTGCATGCAAAACGTAAATAAATAAAAGCAAAACAAACTTTGGACTACTTAAAAAAAAAAATGCAGGACATGCATTTTTATTCTACTACTACTGTGTCTGATTCAGTACACTTTGCTTATTATTTTGTTGTTAGAAAATGATAAAGGAAACGAAGGTGTGATAAGAAAAGAAACCAAACCAATATTTGTAGTTTTTCACAAACTGTAATCAAAACCCACTTGACACTTTACCTAATCATTTTTTATTAGAGATACGTTTAAACCATTATTCTGTTTTTTTCCATTTATTGGCCAATTAATGAATACAACAGCTTTGTCAATTGCATCTTAGAAATTGTAAAATAATTGTGCGATGCAAATGTAGGAATGTTAAATCTTGTAATTTCTTGTTCCCTAATATATTTTTTTTACATTAGATATCGGAATTTTAAAGGTTTTCGCTGGTTATAAATGTTAGAGAATATGTATAAATAAAATATCTGTGAGGTTTATAACTGGACTAATAAGTTCCACAACCTGCCATCTATATGTGCTCCCTGGCACTTCATAAACCAAGTAGGTGGAGTATTAAACTTAATATCCTTGTTTAATGAATCTGCATCTCGACATTTTGTCCCGCCCTATGCTACCTCACCCCAACCCGCGCTTTTACAGCAGATGGTAGGTAACCTGCTGTGATGAGTTCTTAAGAAGTATTAATAAGGCGCATATCACTTATTTGATATATGATTTTGTGGTAGTGTTTGTAAGTACTCTTAAGTGTTTTAGTTCTTTATATTATGTTTTAAATTATTTGGGATTGAATTATACATACCTTAACTAATGTTATTTTCTAGTAATAATACTGGAGAACAATTATCTTTATAATTTTTTTTTTATTTTATATACATAAAGATTTCAGAAGAATTTAATTTATATTGGTGTAACGTGGTATGTTGACCATGCAATAAAAAACTTCTTATCCACAATTTCATAAAAACAATATAATTATAGTTACAAAAATTTTTAACAAAAAACAATTACCCATTATCCTTTATTAAAAAAGAAATACACAAAGGACAAAATAACTATAAAAAAGCCAACAGCAAACTTAATAGCTCAATACATCTACAACCAAATTTCTTAAATTCAGAATTCAATAACTACCAATACGAACAAAATTATATCACATCAACAATTCCATATATTCTGAACTTATCAGAAAAAATTGCAAAGACCTTAACTTCACAACAAATAAAAACAGCTTATAAAAATACAAATACATTACAACAACTTATTTTCACAAATTTAAAAAACAAACCAAAAACCGAATTTCACTCAAATCTAATATATAACGTCAATTGCAACCAATGCAACATCGGACAAACAAAACAATATTAAAAAAAAAGAATGTCGCAACATCAACAATCTATAAAAGAAAAAATCCTTAATCCAAATAAACGTATCACTGCCTTATCTGATCATGCAGTAAATGAATCACACACATTTAATCTAAAAACACCAAAAATCATGCACAAAGAAACCCAACTAAAGAAAAGATTATTACTAGAAAGCATTGAAATAAAAAAACCACCAAATGCAATAAACCTATCATACAGATATTGAAAATTTACATAGTATTTATTTCAATTTACTATCATATAAAACATAATAAAGAAAACTAAAACACTTAAGAATACTATAAAAATAATAATAAAAACACTACCTAAAATTACAAATCAAATAAATATCATGCGCCTTATTAATAATTCTTAACCTATCTCATAACATACCACGTTACACCAATATAAATTAAATTCTTGTGAAATCTTTAGGTATATAAAAAATTATAAAGATAATTGTTCTCCAGTATTATTACTAGAAAATAACATTAGTTAAGGTATATATAATTCCATCCCAAATAATTTAAAACATTATAAAGAACAAAAACACTTAAGAGTACTTACGAACACTACCACAAGATCATATATCAAATAAGTGATATGCGCCTACTTCTTAACCTAATTTATCTCAAAAAATACCACGCTACACCAATACAAATAATATTCTTCTGAAATCATCATTTATAAATCTAAATGTAGTTTGAATCAACTATTATAATCATGATTCTTTCTCGTAATTTTACTAAAAAATAACATTAGTTATGGGATGTGCGTAATTCCATCCCAAATAGTTTAAGATTTGAATAATGGTGAGTTTAAGAAACATAACTTACTATGGATATAAGGTAAGAAAACTCATGATACCTCAAGAGGTGAGATGGGAATGCAATTGGAATCCTACTTCGATAATAGAGAAATATTAATTCAGGTGTGTCGAGATGGCAAAGTACATATTGTTAGGACGTTTTTAAAATTGTCAAAGCTATACACATAACTATTAATGCAAAAGACTTTTTAAAGACGATGAGACCAGTTGCAATAGCATTTGATAAAATCTAACGAAATGGATCTACAATTGCCATTGCTGTAGAAATTTGGAAACAATTCATAGAAGATATTAGTGTACAGCCTCAAATTGTTCTAAAACATTTCAATTAACGTAGACAAATGACATTAAGTGTTGCTCATTATTTAGTTAATTTGTGAGACCATAGATTTACAGGTAATAATTTAAATGACAACAAGAAACAATTAGCACTTATTGGGAAACAATCAACCCCAATTTCATTCCAGTTGTCTTGGTATTACACACGAAATCGAAATCCTTTCCATAATATTTGTTTTGCAAACAGTTTAATAACTACCCCTCTAATGACATGATGGAAATCTATAATGCTTAAAGATACTAAAAAATACTTTAATCGGTTGCAACTTCAAAAAAGATTTTTAGCTCTTGTTAGCAACTATTTACTGCAGTGGCTGCTAGTGCAGGAATAGAAAGAATTTGTTGGACTTTTCTTTGCTGATGTGTATTTACAACATCAAATCTTATTGCCAATGGCAATATCTGGCATTTCTTTATTGACATTACTCCTCTAAGCAATTCACGTCCAGATGGTGCTGAAGAAAATAAAGGACAAATTTTGTCTGTCCAATTTGAATATAGAGCACACCATAATAAAACCAATCAATGCTTTTATTTTTAGAAAGATCGCTGTTTCTGTAACTCCTATGGTTATCTTTTTTTAATTTTGGATCGTGTTGAATTCAGTTTCAAATTGACGTATAAAACAATTTTCAGGAACATATCGTCATCAAAGAGTAAATTCCATGCATCTTGCAGTGGGGGTTATCTCCTAGAGAATATGCATAAGGTTTGAGCTATGGCACTTTGATATGTACAATGTTGCGCTAGGTTATTTTTTTATTTTTTGATAGTTCTATCGATTACCATGAAGAACATTTCTTCTTTTTGTAACAAAAGTCAGGCACATTATCTTTATCACTTGTCATTCCTAGTGTTCTTGATATTTTTGTATTCACCTTCATTTTCTTGAGGAGCAGAGCGATTTGTATTTGTTTCAGTAGTTACCACATTTGGCACCTTTACTGCATGCTTTTTTCTGCGGTATCTTGGTTATTCCATTTTAACTATTCCCAATTTCGAAATTATCATGGTTATGGTCAGTATCTCCTGGTTCTAAATCATTATCGTATTCACTTTGGTCTGTGGTACAACTGATACCACAAGATTAATTTACATCTTTGCCAGGTGTGAGTGAATCATCGGAAAGAAAATCATAGTCACTGACCAGATCATCAGATATTTTCACAAGATTTATCATTTTCAACATACTAGAATAAAATAAACTGTGTTTATTCAAAGCCATTGTTATGCATGCTCCGATTCTGAAATTTTTGGAAATTGCCAAGAAAATAAAATACAACATTTAATGTACATACCTCATAGTATTAAAATATATGCTTCTAAAGCACATACACATATAAGTATTATACGTTTCACAGGGAAATATAAATTTTTATGTTAGCGGTAAGACACATCTCTAAGACCTGCACAAATAATTTTATTGTACTCTTACAACTAAACGATGTGGATATTTTAAGAAAATGCTAGTGTATTCTATTGAGTACGTTTTAGTTTGAAGATAGTGGAAGGTAGGGGTACGCACCCCTTTCAGAATGCATTTTGTACCACACTATTTGAATTATAACCGTCTGATGGATGTATTTTACCAGTTAAGGATTTATTACTTATATTTAACTGCAGCTTAAAAATTAAAACATTTTTTCAAAACATTGTACTATAGTGTGTTTAACATGATTCAGTAATTCAAATAATAGCATGGGCTTCAGTTGTGCAGTACAAACTGAGCACAAGCTTGATTTAGAGTGACCAAATTAACACATTGCAGTATAACTATAAATACGTGTGAGAAACTAATTGACATTTTTAAGTTGGCAATACAAAATTTATGAAGTGGTTGTGTGAACTCTGCCAACCAATACATAATTTCTATTTAAACGGGACTGAATTGCGGAAGGAGCATTTACTGAGTCTGTTAATTAAATGCACTATAGTGTAGACAAATTTGCATATGTACATATATACCAGGAGACTTATTCTGTTAATTAATTGTCTGTATATCTGCAGTCCTTACAAAAAATTTATCATGTGCCAAACACAAGCTTTTTACATTTTAACATATTGTATAAAAATAGCTTTTATACCTTAATCTAACCTCAATTGCTTTGTTTTCCGTGGTATTGGAAGAAATTCCAACTTCTTGTCTTTGCTCGGGTACTTGGAAGATTACTTCTAATGAACATCTAATATTCCTGGGTGAGAGTAACTAATAAATTTTCCAAAAAGTTCTTATATTTTGAATTTCAATGTTGTCTGGGCAGTATAAGTTATTTGGGAATTAATTTCAGCAATATTGAGAAGAGAAAACAACCGCCATTGGCCACCTGATATTTCTAGGAACATTATAGGAAGAACACAGCTTATCTATGTTGTCGACACCTCCTTTAGCCATATTATAGAAGGTATTAATTTCAGATTTATTTTTGTCACCTGTTTAAATATCAGTATGGTACATACTTGAAGCTAAAACAAAATTTGTGAATTTTTTGGTACACATGATCCAATGGTTATATTTGCTTTTAATCCAAAAAGGTTAGAAAAGACCAGACGATCTTTTGTATTGACAAACTTCAAAGGAAGTTCTTGTTTGTTGTTTTTTTACCATCCCTGTATGTGTTGGACAATGAATACTAAGCAATGCTTGAATTAAAGAAATACTAGCAAACCACCTATTACAGTAACATTCCTACTTATAGGTAATATTGAAGATATTAGGCGTTGTACTACACTAGACGGATCATTTTTTATACATTAAGGTCCATCAGGTTGTTAACGTTAAGAGTTAATTTGAAAGATTTTAAATGTCCATTTGATGCTTATTAAAGCAGGTATAAATTTTATGGTATTACGGATAAAATGAGTGTTAAGTTATAAAATTTGATTTGCCCTGAAGAGGTGGGGACCTATAGCAATTTAAAGGTGCGAGAGTAAGTTCCTATGGAACAAATTATAAAAATAAAAAATAAAGAACCAAGAATAATAAAGTATCTTAAACCACTTATTAATAAGTTACATTAACTTACATAAAATTGTAAAATAAAATGATTCTTGCAAATATGATTCCATTACTCTGGTGACCTCATACCATGTTACAATGATCTAATTTTGATTCTCATTCATAAATAAATGCAAATAAAATTCAATCTATACTTAACCTTGTTGACATTAAATAATTTTAATAAAATACAAAAAAAACCTAATTTCTTAATCTCGCTCGCTTCAGGTATTTCTAAAAGAAATAAAAATGATTAACTTTAATCCATCAATAATACTATCACTCCATGACGATCCCAATTTCGGGAAAACATAGAAAACAATTTAATACTAACTTTTCCGTTTATGCTTTCATGGTCTATTCAAAATAATTTAAAGTCAATATGTACATATTTCTTAATATTTTAAAACCATAACATGCTTAAATTAAACCAACACTTGTTCTGTCGCTAAATCATTGTTTATCAAAATAATTACTTTCATGTTGGATTAGTTTCCTATGTCATAAATACCAACCATTTATATTTACAAACCGCATGTACATAATTAATAAATATAAACATAAAAACTTATAATTACTCACAGTTTAATTCATCTGTTAAAAGGTTAAGAATATCCAGAAAATACCAGCTAGCTTTCCAATTTGTCATTCTTCAAACAGCAGCTCCCTTAAACTCAACAACATACAAAATTCCAAATTAATGGAGGGGTGAACTTTTCAGATCCTATCTCCTTTAGCCGGTCGTAACGATGATAATTACACAAACATGTGAATTGAAAGTTCCCTGCTCGTGCAAGCGTAAGTTCAAATAAATTTAGCTGCATGTCACATTTATTTTCTCTGCGGGAAATCCAGTCACATTACATCTTGAACTTGAAGCTGCGTTTTTTCAACCTTCAACTTCCCGCATGCCCTATACTACTCACCTGTATTACTACATTTTGAATTAGTTCTATTTTTTTCTCCGTCCACTGTTTAGCATTCGTCTTTCTTTCTACTCTTTCTTGCAATCATTTGTGATTATGTTATTGTATAACATTCCGATTGCAGGTGAATCAAGCATAATGTCATAATTTAGTAGGTCATGTGTAAATGTCTTCAGCAATATAAATGAATACATTGTATTGTATGAAGTGATTAAATTATCTGCAACCTGATATTCGTGAATTTCACTATGGAAGCAGCTGTGTTTTAACTAAGTACTACATTGTATGACTATGTTCATGCGCGGGGGGTCTTATAAATTTATACATCGACTTACCTCCGCGGTGTTTTGTTGTTCTAAGCTGCAGTTCCTATTCTTTCAACCAAGTGGACTGTATGCGAATTGAGTCTATGTTACGTTACACTTGCACTGAGGTTTTTAGGGTTTAACAACGAAAGTCTGCGGCACTTGACTAACTTACGGTACTGAACGAAGAAACACGACCGTTCTGCTTCAATATCCATAAGAAAGTGTTTGTTCACTACTCTGTCCACCTTATTCACAAATGCACAAGGAATTTTTATGGCAGGATATAAGGGAACAAGGGATGACAGTTTTACTACTAGATTTACGACTACAAAATTTACGACTTAAAATTAAACACGCAAACGTGCGACAAAGAGACCGAACAGACTATATTTCTGATATGGTATGGGATTTACTTGGCATTGCAACTATGTAACATTAACTCTAATTCATTTAACTAAAATTTATAAAACGCTTCTCTATATTTGGAATAATTATGATTTGGAATATGCCCAAGAAAATTTACTGTATTAAATATTTTGTTTATCCTGTTTGTAGTTTTAAAATAATTTATGAACCTAATTCCCTTTCAATAAGCATCTAACAGAAATAAAACGAGGCTTTTGTGATTTTTAAGTTGATTATCATTAATACACTTAAATTTGATTGAAATGTCTTGCTTACTAAACACTACTATACATAAAATCTGAATTATACATGATGCATCAATATTAATTTGGTCCATTTAAGATTAATTTTCCTTTTTTTGTATCTGATTCATCAAAATAAGCTTGAGATGAGTGTCTCCTTGGCGGATAAACAATTAAGCAAAACTGTGCAATTTCCAGCAGAAAATCATGTAAAAGTTTTAAACAAGGCACTAAATTAACAAAGTTACAGACAAAATTAAACACTATCAGGAATTTGGTGTTTGTCAAACTGATGTGTAACCATGTTGTTGCCAATCATATTTTCAAGCTTTTCAGTGTAATAAATCAGATTCACTAATATTTTATTATCATATTTACTGAACTTTTGGAATATATTGCTTGAAGCAATATTGTCCTCCTAACACTTAAAGTTTTTATCAATTGTACAATATTCTCTATTGTTTATGATGATTTACAATAGTTTATGGATTCTTCAAATACTTGTCTTATTGATGTGTTTGTCTATTTGTTATCTAAAAATCTAAATCAGTATCGTGACATGGTAAGCTGAATCTTTACCCTTATCACATATCTCATTAGCATTGAGCCTACAATCATTTAAACAGCCAGCTAAATACAGTACAGCAAATGGAGCTATAATTTCTCCCACATCCGTCGGTTTTGCTGATCATTCTCTTTTATAATTGACAGCAACGGAGGAAATATAACGCATAGTGCAATCAACAATAATTTACAAAATATCAATTGTACAGAATTATCCCAACATTCTATCGATTTTAATTTCATGCAGCTTCTTTAACTCGAAACAAGTGCGTAAACATGTTAGGTTATCTTGTTCTAGCAGTTCTAGTTACTGGCAATGCTTTCTCCAAGAGTGTTACCATCTTATCCAAAATAATATGCAGAGTTAGGAATTTTTGCTTGAATATTTTCTGCCTTGTTTTCTTTTTCAATTGCATCTAGAGCTCCGATTTACTGTTAAATCTCGTTTTTTAACTGCATCGTCTTTGCTGATTATCTTCAACACAGTGGGTTTTCCAGCCTCTACCTCCTCCCACAAATAACGAAATATTTCTTGTTCCTGCTCATAGCTCGCGATAACTAGTACTCATAAGATAGAAACTAACCAAAAATTTAATGAATGTTACCTATCAACTCAAAAGAAACTAAAACTCTTAACCCTTACAGTATTACAACAAACAAACGTGTAATTATGGTGCATGGTCCCACATACTATACGATAAAATTATCACAAACAACAGGCATTACTAATTCATTGACATATTTCTACAAACTACCTTGTAAATAGGGAAGGTTTAAGAAGGTATGAGGTTATAATCTCCATACTAAGGCTTAATACAATGCTGAAGTTTAATGGGTCTATATTAGACCTGATACCACCACCACCGTTAATTTTGAGGCATTTTGTACATCTAAACTAATAATTTTGTAGGTGAACAACTAGATAATAAAATTAATGAGAATCTCCGATTGAAAACTGGACACTTTCTAAAAATATTGGCTCTTACCAATAGTTAGTTGTTTAATTAATCAAATCACACGTGTTTAATAGTTCGCATATGCAAGCACATAATTTAAAGCTTACAATATTTATTAAAATAAGTACTGATATAATGAGCAACCTTCTACAGCAGAAACTTAAAAGCATATAAATGTTGAATCAATAAATTTATAGCCCCACGCTTAAAGGTACTAGTGTAATCCTGTTTTTTTAAAGGATGGCACAAGGTTATTAACTTAGGTGGAACAGGTGTGATTGCGGCATAACTCAGGCATGAACCCTGGAGAAGGAACTCGAGTAGTCATAGATTTGTTGTCAACACGGTTCGAAAAATTATAAAAAAAAGGAAGGAGAAAGGCGCCACTACATTTAATAATGCAACAAATGGAACTAAGCACAAGGGGAGGTGTAGAAACCCTAGTGCAATACCTATCTCAGATGCCTTTAAAGCTCATGACTATCGTTCACAAATAAAGAGACCACGCACGCAAAAAGAATTACAGTTAGCACATTTTGAGATCACTGTTTGTGACCCAAAAATAATATAATAAACATGAAAATATGTCACAGTTTCATAACTGTAAAATAATCAAAGATACCAAAAGAATTTCAATAAGATATTTCTATTATTCAAAATAAATAAATTTCTTTTCAAAGAAGTATTTTTCACGTAAGTATTTACAAAAATGCATCATTACATTCAACAATAATTGTAAATAATCTATTTCATTTCATAAAACTCTTCTTAACAAAGTTAATTTAACAAGTTTGTTATATTAAATTTCTTAAATCGCGTGATTTCTGCATCCTACATAAAAACTGTAATTTCTAAATACTTCGTTTACTTCGTATTAATAAACGCTTCCTATAAATTCTAATATAAACAATGTCTCGCTTTTTATGATATTCCAATTAAAATGAACATTTAATACCTCTTATAAAATTTCCCCAAGTGTAGTAGTACGTGGCATGTATTTTACAACCGCATTCAAAAATTCTCCGAAATATTTGCTTATTGATCAACTTTGTTTTAAAAGTTTGCTGAAATACCCCGCGCCGGCTTATTATTACCAATAGTTTATTCATCGAACCACTTAGAAACAGCTGCATAGTACAAATATAAAAGCTTTTAATGGTTTGTACTGAGAAATTCTATTTCGTTATCTTGCTCGTGTTGAGCTCATTCAAGTTTCAAACGATAAAATCTTCCTCTAATTAATTTCATTCTTGGTATTCCCGGTTGGTTTTATAACAAATCGCTATCGTTTCAATAAGTTAGGCAGCCTGCTGTATGTTTCGTTTCATTTGGCTGTATGCAAGGTTGTATACGTACCGGATCCTTTAAAATACAAGTTGCTTTTCCATGCAAACAAATTTCAATGGAAGTCATTATAGTGTTTGTTTGCGTTAATTGGCTATTCTTCTAGGAGTAATCCACAGCTGCTCTCTGGAAAATATATTTTTACTTGTGTTCGCAGAATATTTCACACCTTATCGGTGGGAATAGGTTTGAAGCAAGTTGGTGAATTTGTATAAATACAAGCAGAGCTCCAAGAACCAGAAAGGATTTTAAACATTGAATTTGGCAAGAAATAAACAACATTCTGTTGGATATGTTACGCATCATGCAAGGATTCACTCGCAGGCTTCGACATTGTGTGGAAAAACAAGGACTTCATCTGACTGACACCATCTTCAAACATTGATTAATTTTTATTGAAGATAATTTTTTCCATTTATGTAGAACTGATGTATGTAGAATAAAACACTTTATTTTAAAACTCAATTTTGTTTGTTATTTGTTTAAATAGTGCCGTTACTCTGTACTATGCTAGGGATACCATTATTTAAACACCAACTTTAGTTTTAGTTTATACATTTATTCATGATTAATTAATTTTGAAGTCAGATTTATTTGAAGCATGTTTATTTTTGTGTTTAACCCCAATGTAGTACCTTTGGTGGTCGCAAGTGTAGCGGCCATTACTTACATTATTTGCGCTTATGAATGTTTGATTTTCATTTGTGTACTGTATAATTGTATTATTTTGTTTTAGTAGAGAACTACACTAATTATCACGTTTATGTTCTTTATGTATTTTAATTTACTTCTAAATACAGTAATTATGATGCTGAACAATCTACATTAAGCAAACAAGAGATAAATCTAGAATCATTTCGTAATATTTCATATAATGCAGAAACTTGTGTTAGAGGTAAAATGAGCATGAACGTAATGTAATACCTTTTGATTTGTCCTGAACGGGTGGAGATCCTGTAACAATATAATGGTGCGTTGGATTACTGCAGTGGTGCAGGAGTGAGTCCCTGTGGAAGAGTTATTAAGGAAAATAAAAAATTTGAAATTAAATAATAAATAAAATGACTGAAATACACGGTTTTTCCTCTGTCAAAACTGAGGTGTGCCAAACCGACTATAGCAGCAATCCCTTTGATGTTATTTCTACATGGAAGACATTCCGCATAAATCTACATTACTTCAGTATTCTGAGCTTTGTCATGCTATACTTTACCTTCCTCTAAAATATCTTAAAAACCATAATTCAACTTTTGTGAAATTACCTTGCATTCAAGGCCTAAATACGAATCCATCTAAAAAAATTGTTATGGTAATCCGTGCGGACAAGAAAGAAAAAGTAAAGTAAGCAAATGAAATAGCCCGCACGGAGCACTACAACAAAAACAGGAGAATCCAAAGAATTAATGCCGTGCTAGCTAAGAAGCCGTAGAGTGGGGTGGGTCACACAGAAAACAAAAAGAAAACTCAAAGGAGAACGTTTTTATTTACAAAACAAAAAAACATTTATAAGAGGGAAAACCAGCCTGCAGAGAAAACAACATTCCTCGAAAATATCACGGATAATTTACATAGTATAACAAAATCTGCGTAAAATAAACCATACATTTCTTAACTACCTCAATCCTAATATTTACATAAAATGGCAATTTAAAAATTTATTGTGAACTGTTTCCTTTACTCCCCAATATTACTATTTACATACAAACTGCAATTAAAATAGTCATGCAAACCTCCATACTTACACATTGTCCACAAATAATGCTTGATAAACAATTCTGGGGAAAAAATTGTAATGGTAAATTACAGTAATAAACCAATCTCGCTACGAGTCCCAATGCATTTTTTCTCGTGGCTAAAAAAATATTAGCAAATGTTGTACTTTACCTATTGCATTCTAAATTTTTATATAGTTTGAAAATTATATTTTATAATTGATATCCCAAACAAAAAGCTGCCTTCATTAATATATTCTGCCAAGTTTGAGTGAAGTAAGTTTAATTTCAACACCGTGATACCCCCATTAGTATGATGAGCACCCAGAAAAACTTAACAAAAATCACACCCAATTTTTCCTGTTGTAGGTCATCAAAGCAGCATAGAAAAATTTCTTTCCTTGGCCAATAGCTAGTAGCAAAACATTATCTGACGTAAGATGTATGTCTGTACATATTTCATAGTGATGGATTAAATTAGTTGAAAGTAATTTTACTCCAATTGCTGTAAATAACTTCGTTATTGGAAAAATTTCATCTCAATAACAGCTTCGTGCAATCTAATTTCAGAATCCCTTGTTATAAATCTATCAGTGAATTTCCATAGAAATATCTCTTAATTTGAACCTGTATCAGTCAAATGAATCTAAAATAAAAGTTCGATACCGAATGAATTGAATATATCACATTATAAACTTAAATCCAACAACAACTGACAACGGAAAACCCATTTGATGGAACACATAATTAAATGATTGTAATTTTTCCAAAACAAATGCTTTAATACTCGAAAAAACACGTTTTTAAATGTATTATAATCATTAAGGAAAATACTAGATTTAATACTATATTGAAAGAGTAAATTTGCTATATTTAAATCATAATTACATGTACTAATAAAACCTACAGGGTGTTGAATAAGCAATTATTTCAATTTAGAGGGAAGTCCAAAACGCTTAACAACTTCGCAATGACCATGGGTATAGTAGGATATATGAAATTTAATTACATAAATCGAAAATATGTACTTACAGGATGTTACGTAAATAATCGTTTAAACTAAAAGGTATTCAAACTTGCTAATAAGCATGTAAAATAACGGTGGAAACAGCACTTGATATGCAATTTTAAATTAAATGTGCACCAAATTATTTAGTTACATGCATGGAATGTAACAAAGTTCTAAAAAGACCTTAAATCCAATCCATCAACAATGATATCACTCCAGATTTTCCTGTTTTTAATATTAAATTACATGACATTTATAAATCTTGATTTCTGGAAATGTCGTTCATAACCAACATGGAAAACAAATATCAGTTTTTCATTATATCCTTTCATTGTCCATATCAAAATACTGTCTTTTATGCTTTAACTAACATTAAGTTCTACCGATAAAAGTTACATTTAAATTCCCATATGTAAATATTTCTTAATATTTTAAAATGTTCCAAACTTCCTCATACGATAAATACATGCTTAAATTTTAATAAACTCTAATTCCATCAGTAATTTATCTCAACTATATAATCACTTACGTTTGCTTCATTTTTGAATACCAACCGATTTACATTTAAATTTCACAAAAGAATTATAAAGAAGTATGAACAAGCTTATAATCTTACCCACAGTTTTATTTCAGTTCCTTAAATCTGAAAATGTCCAGGACTGTGTTTCAATTAAAGTTAACCATTTCCCTTAACTCATAACGATCCATTTATTTGGGTTATCCAAGCAGGTAGCCCTTATATTACAGCACACGCTAGTTTTCAAAATCTCACGCATGGAGAAACATTCCTTGCCAAAACTGCAAGGAAAGTTTTTAAAAAGCTCATGCACAGTTTTAAATTATCTCCTGAAAAAAACCAAATTACATAGTGAAGCTGGTTTCATTCCACAATACGTCTAACTTAACGTCATATTGAGCCCATAACTATGCGGTCATACCTGCCTTATTACGTTTTTGTATAACTACATTTTTGATTTGTTCGTATTACCAATTTGCAAAATAATTAATTACAATCTCCATCGGCTGTAATTATAGTCATTTAATTCCCCTTGTACTTCTTATGTCACTCGGAGATTTTGTCACACTCGGTCTTTCTATTGCGTTTATTGAATGAAACCCATGGAAAGTACTTGTTTGTGATTTACTTAGGTTAATATTGGTATAACCTTGTCTTCGGCAATAATATAAAATAAATACGTTGTAATGTATTGCATGAAATGATTAACTCATTTACAATCTAATATCCATGCATTTCATTATACTGCATCTGTGTTTTTGACTACATTGTAAACTATAACTGCAATTATTTTGGTGTATTATTCAACAGAATTATTTCAGATAAAAGTTTTCTTAATTTTGTTAGAAATTGCCTAATACTAATATGTTTTCCTTTTTGTGGTTTTGAAAATAATTTACGAATTGGAATTCTGTCTTTATGTGTATTTTACCTATAAATAACTTTCCAATTTCATGGTTTGATTTTATCACATGATTCCCTGCATTTATTACATCGTATGATGTAAGACATTTGTTATTTCAGGGGCTTATATTGTCATGTCATTTATCCTATTGAATGAATAATGTATTAAATTGTACCAATTTATTTTAAGAAACTTTATTTTGTATTGCTTCAATTATATTAACTATCCTAATTTGATATTATATTTTCTAAAAACAAAATTAAAATATTGTGCATAATTGTTCTTAACTATTCATGAATCTACTATACAAGGTGCGTCATATTTAATTTATCCATTCAACATTACTAAATTTTCCAACCCCTTTAATTTTAAAATTAGCGTAACATGCCCTCATTATACCTTAGTATATAAACCGTATTATCCAATGTTCAGTTCAGTTTGATTTGAGTATAAACCCGCAAGTATTATGAATTAAATTATTGAATTGATTGTTAAAATTAATACACATGTATATAAATTAGAATATAACCGTTAGTGCTTGTATAATAATAAATTAAGAGTGCTTCAACACATGCAGTTGGATTAGTTATAAATATAATGCAATCGTGTGAGAAAAGAATTAATGCAGTAAGCATTATTAGTAATTATCATCAGCGATCTGTGTAGCTGCATCTAAGTATAAAGCATTCTCTGTAAATAATTGGGCGTATATTGGTCCAAATAAAGAATTGAGATTTAAATTCATTGCAATATCAAATACAGTTTAAGGGCAAAATTGTACTGGTGCTACCTTCTTTTAAAATAAATGTGATTTAGTAATATTGTACAAGATGTTCCTAAAAAACAAAATTAGATGTTTGAGAAAATCAGTAGGCCATGGAGGGAAATATTTTTGCATAACTTTTTTTTTGCTGAAACGTGCTTTCATGGACTTAGCATTTTTGCTTATTATGTATTGCAAATTATTTTGTCTAAAATGAAACAATATAAAAACCCTAGGTATTGTTTTCGTAATTTAGACTGTATATGCTTTGAGGAAATGCAATTAACTTTAGGTTTAGCTTTGGTCAGAGTTCTAAGCGAATTTCAAATTGTTAGAAAATTTCTTTCACAAGTATGTCTTATCTGTTTCAGACCATTTAATAAAGTAGTTGTGCTACCAAGTTATATTTCTCAGAAGTTCTGTTTGCAATATGTTGCCACTTTGTCTTTTTTTGACCTATATGCTAGCCACTCCTTATTTATGCAATTTATTCAAATGTTTCCATGATTATCAAAGTGCTTTTTAGCTGTAATATTTGTAAACTGCTTTATATCATGCAGAAAAAATACACCCTCGTTCGGATGAGAGGTAAAATGGAGATCCCATGTGTGTGTGTCTGTGTGTTGTCATGCACGTTAAAGATCCCCACCTTGCTTGGAACAGTAAGGGTAAGGCAAAATTCCAAATTTTCCAGGTAAAAAAACTCGCTTCCTGGCCAATATAGTATCTTCGGGCGGAGCATTGAAAAATCACATGTAAAGTTAGATTAATTAACTGAATTTTCGCGACTCGAAAGTCTTTTTATCTTATAATTATCGATGCACTCTGTTGAAATTGCTGCTTGTTAAGTGCAACGTTTTTAAAAACCTATCTTTATGTTTGCAAATTGAACTCGGTTCGTTACCACAATTTATAAATGCCAAGCTCCTGATTATTGTGTACCCTCATTATCATTTAAGTTTCAAGTATTGTTGATTGCCGTTCTAGGCCTTTGTCCTTACAGTCGGTTGTATGCGTGACAATATATCGCATGTGCAAGCATCAATACGATGCTTTTTGCAGTTAGGTCTGGCCGATCCCAGGCATTCAATCTTTGGCCCTTACTTCATTCATAATGACAGTTGTCTGTCTTGGAATAAATTTGAAAATCGCCTGGAGGTAGTTAATAGTTATTTCATCCTTTACAATGCGCGATTAACTTCTATTATAGGATAACGATTTTAACATAACCATTTACTGCAAGGTCATGGACAATTAAGGCACGTACCATGGAATTGCTTTTTTTGTGTACTACTTCACACTGCTGTATCTGCTTACATGGTACTTGTGAGTTGATACATCTTTATATTTGGCTGCTTCGTACACAAAACGAGATAGATTGATGAGGTGAATCTATGAGTCAAGATCACTGCTAACTAGTCTAATTATCTTTTTGTCGTATTTAAAGTACATCCAAATGGCGGTAAGTGATATTTTAATCTTCCATTTGTGTTTATTGCGACTTCAGTATATAGCGAATGAATTTTAGGAAAATCCTCAAGTATTGTGGTTTGTTTACATTTTGGTTAGCTTGAGATAGAGATATATGAATGGCTCAGGTTATTGTGATGGTTTTTGACATGGAGATTATTAATTGAAATGTGTAGTGTATGTATTGTAAACACGCTATGATATAATAGGATAATATTGTGCATATTAGGACTCTTTCCTATTTAAAATAAATCAAATTGTTGTTGAAATTATAACTTACTGCAGAAGTTTGATTTGTGTAAACATTAGTTCCATCGATCAAACTAAATTTTATTTGATATAAACATTTGTGTTTAAGTAGCTTCATGTGTTGTAATTATTAAAAAGTATCTTAAAGAACATTCACGTAACTTATGCTTACCTTTAAAGACAAAATTAAAATTGAGTCCTTCAGACTAAGATTTTTTAAAGTGTGAGGATCCCAGATGTGGCTGGTAGTAATTTATAACTGTTATATGTCATTTTCAGTGGACCAATATTAATGTCATTATTTAGATTTTGTTAACTCCTTACAAATTGGTTTAAAATAAAAGTAAATGTCCTTTGCAAAGAATTTAATATTTCAATATGAATACTTAGCAAAAAGTTGCTTATTTATTATTTAGTCTTTCGTAATTATCAATAATATTAGGTAGCAATTTATTTCTCAACTTGTGTTTGACATTTTATTTCTCTCTTAGTATTATTTGAGGTCTGAGTTAAAGAATTAATGACAAAGAAAATTTTCTTTATTAAGAAAACTCAATGAATCAAAGTTACCATTTATTGACTTTGTACAAGTGAAGTGCAACCTGAGGAACTAAAATAAAAAGGCTCATTATAAGTTATAAGTACACTCGACTGGTTTTATCTGTTATCGCATTATTTTCTTTAAATTATTTTTTTAAATGCAAATTGTGATCTCTTGTGCATAAATAGTATTGTTATATTTCAGGTACTCTTGTGTTGTTCAGCATCTGTAGTATAACCTTCGGGTTTTGCGTTATGTTTTTATGTTTGGTTTCTATGCCTCCTCTAATCCAAAGGCATAGTGGTACCTAATCAGGTTTACTCTTTATCATCTTTTACAGTAAATCATACCCATCCTAATTGCTCTTTGCTGAAGTGAAGTTCAGAGCTAGACCATATATGCTCATCTTCCACCTTTTGCTGTAGGGACAGGACAGCACACTTGTGCCGAATGTGTGCGGCCCGATTTTTCTCAGTTTAATTTTTGTATCAATTTACTGATACATAGGGCCTGGGGGGCTTCAGTAGCTCAATTTGTCTGATTTTGATTTGCTGAATTCGGTTGTTTCGATTTTTTTGTTTGTTGCAGATTCATGATTTTGATATTTATTAAGACATTAGCAAAAATTTCATATGTGCACACGAAGTATTGTGACTGTGCGCTATCCCTACCGCCAGAGGTAGAAGATGAGCATATGTGTAGCTGTGAACTTCACTTCAGCGGAGAGCAATGTGGAGGGGCAAAGGGAATATGATTTACTGTAAACGAAGGCAAAAATAAAAAGGATTAGATGCCACTATACCTTTGGATTAGGGGCCATATAGAAACTTGTAAAACTTGTAAACTCGGATAGTTATACTACCAATGCTATACAAGACAAGAATACCTGATATAAAACATTATTTATGCGCAAAAGACTGCAGTTTGCATCTCAAAAAATATAAATAATAAATATAAAGGAATTCTTAAGGTCTGAAAAATGGTAAGGCACCTGGTATAGATAAGGTGCAAGCAGAAACTCTAAAAGCCACTGGACAAGCAGTAACCGAACGTCTATTCCAACTTGTAAGCTATATGTATGAGACAGGGAAGATACCCAAAGATTTCAAACGTAACATCATAGTCACTATGCCATAAAAGAGATGTGCGGATAGATGTGAATGTTTTCAAACAATAAGGTTGACAGCACACATGTCAAAAATATTAACTGGAATTGCACAAAGACGGATGGAAAAGCGGGCTGAATAAGTTACTAGGAAAAGATCAATTTGGGTTTAGGTGAAACAGGGGAACACCGGAGGCTATTTTAGCTCTGAGGGTGATAATGGAAAAGGCAATAGAAAAAGGAAAAAGCATGTATATAGGTTTTACAGATCTGGAAATAGCATTTGACAATGTAAAATGGAAAAAAATGTTTGGAATATTCAAAAAGATTGGGATGAGTTTTAGGGATAGGCGTATAGTAAATAGCTTATACAAAGAGCAAGTAGCAGTAATAGAATTATAGCAGAAACAGAGAAGTAGATATTAGGAAAGAGAAGACAGGATGTACCCTATCCCTGTTAATTTTTAATTTGTACATTGAAGGGGCAATGAATACTGTCAAATGGAGGAAGACATTTGGAATTATTAGCAGAGACAAAAGATTGATATGCTTAGATTTGCTGGTGATCTAGCGGTGTTAGCATCTAGCAAAAAAGAATTAGAAGCAGCCCTTAATGAAATGGAAACAATTCTAACAGAGAGATACAGTATGAAATTAATAAACACAAAACTAAAGTACTAGTATGCAAAGGAGGGAAAAATAAATAAAAAACTATAATACAAATAGGAAACGAGAACTTGCAAGAGGTTTACCATTCTTGCTACTTAGGAAGCCAAATAACACAAGATAGGAAAAGTGCAAAAGATATAAAACAAAAATTAACACAAAGTCGTGCTACATTTCACAAGAAAAGCAATTACTGTGTTCAAAGACAACAAACATGGAAACAAGGAGAAGATTGCTTAAAGCATGTGTGTGGAGCGCAGCACTGCACTGCTGTGAAACTTGGCCACTAGGAGAAGCGGATAGGAAAAAGATAAAAGCCTTTGAAGTGTGGTGATACAGATGCATGACGAAGATATCATGGTCAGACAAAGTTAAGAACAAAGAAGTTCTAGAAATGGTTGGAGAAGAAAGAAATATGTGAAAAACAGTAAAAAATTGAAAAGATAGGATGATAGGTCACATACTAAGGCATAAGGGAATAGTGTGGAATATATTAGAAACAGGGATAGGAAAAAATAGAGGTGGGTCTAGGTTTATTGCAGACAGATAGTCAAAGATGTAGGCTGTGGAAATTTCAGGGAAATATGTAAGCTAGCTCAGAATAGAAATCAGTTGAGGTACGCATCCAGCCAGTTCCAAGACGGAAAACTTAATGATGAAAAATGTAATTGTACTTAAATCTGATGATTATTATAAGCAACTACAAGTGTTGGCTTTGCAATATTATGTACTAATGTTAATCGTGTCAAAGGATTTACTAGAAAGTTATTAATTCAGCAAACATCTGTGTTAGGGGATCTTGGTAGTCACAGGCTGTTTAACCCCCCTTCACATACCACTGAATATTGGTGAAATAGGACATATATTTAGAAAACAACAGAAGGGGAACGAACTGTATCTACGCTGTAGGAATGTCAATGTTCTGTGTAGACTAGTTCAGAATAGAGATCATTGGAGGTACGTGTCCAACCAGTTTCAAGATTGAAAACCTAATGACGAAAATGTAATTGCAGTGAGACCTTAAATAATACTAAGAGAGAAATAAAATATCAAAGTCAAATTGAGACATACATTAGTAATTATTACTTAATATATTTGACAATTACGTAAAGACTAAATAAACAATTCTTTGCTAAGTATCCCTACTAAAATATCAAGTTCTTCGGCTTTATAAATGCAAAGTACGTTCACTTTCATTTTAAACCAATTTCGAAAGAAATTGACAATCTAAATAATTGCATTAGTATTGGTAATTGGAAATAATATATAATATTTATAAATTACTGCCAGCCAGACTTGGGAAGCTCACACTTAAAAAACTTTGGTCTGCAGGACTATTTCAATATTGTCTTTAAAAGTAAGCACAAGTTACAGAACTACTCTTTAAGATACTTTCTAATAATCATGACACATGAAGCTAAGCTACTTGAACACAATTGTTTATATTTTGATTTATGGTACTAATGTTTACAGAGATCCACTTCTGCAGTAAGTTATAACTTTCTAATAATATCAATGTCAATGTTAACCAAAAGCAAACCACAATACTTTTGAGAGGGTTTCCCTAAAATTCGTTCGCCACATGTTGATGCCACAATAAACATGAATGGACGATTGAAATATCATCACCATCTGGATGTAGTTTAAACGTGACAAAAAGGTAACCTACAAACCAGTTTGCATAGGATCCATCTGTTAGCAAAGCTTTTGACTTCTAGTTTCACCTCATAAATCAATCCATATGGTTTGGTGTATGAAGCACCAAATATAAAGATGAACAAACCATGTTAGTACCATATAAGCAGTTACTGCAGTGATGTATTACTCAAACAGACAATACCAAGGCACGTCTTAATCGTCCATGTCCTTGCTGTAAACGGTAATGTTAAAATCAATATCTTATACTAGAAGTTGGTCGTGCATTGATAAGAATTAATTTATCTACCTCCAGACGATTTTCAACTTCATTCCTCAACGGACAGTCATCGTGAACGTACTTATCCATGCAGCTTCACCAGAGTAGTTTAGTTAATATGCAAATTTACGAGTTACCAATTACGACAGATCAGATCAACTTTTTTTAGCATCAAACACTGTGATAGTAGACCAATGAATATCTGCAAAATTGAATTTTATTTTGATTGTTTAATAATCCTAAGTTAGTGAAACCTGCACGACCTTCAATGAACCGTATTGTAGATATAGCAATACCTATAATGTTTTATATTATTTGAAATGTGATTGTTTAGGTAAATAGGTAATATAAATTTATTCTTTTATAGTGCTGTAAGTTCCAGGCATCCATACATAATGGCCACTAATGTTGTACCTAAGAAGAGTAGAAACATTAAAACCGTAAATGGTTCACCATCAGCTGACATGTAAGTTGTACGAGAAAATTATTGATTTAATATTTCTTTACTGTCCTGTTTTGCTAGTGTTTATTAAACAAGGAGACTTATACATTATTTTAATCTTTCTTTTTGTTAATTTAATACATTTGGTAAAGTAGAAGTATCTGAATACAAGTTTCTTTTTTAACTATTTAACATACGTATGATTAAGCAATGTTTAAAAAAAATGTAATGTCTGTATACTTGTGATTCTTGACAACCAATTATATAAGCTGTTGTCGACTGTCTAGTTTAATTGTATGTGTACATACATAATTAAAATTCCTGAGATTTTATCATGTAGTTTCTATTGAATCTGTAGCTATAGATTATCGTATTATAATTATTAGGTGTAAGTTAAATAGATCAATTAAGTCTTCTTGTACATTATGTAATTAATTTGTTTTTAGTTTTGTGCGGTATTAAACGTAAATAATTATTGCTGTTTTACTCAGTTCAGAAAAACTATATTTAATAAAATTCTAGAAAAAATTTAAATACATGGTTATGGTTTTATCGGAATGGTATTATCCAGTGCAGCATGTCAAAATACAATCATAGTTGATGATCCTTACAAAATAATGTCAGTATGAAACGATTAGATTGTAGCTTATCCAAGTAGTCAAAGAAGCTCGCCAGTTTGTGTTACCTGTGTTCAACGCACAGCCAAACCTACGGTAATGTTTGTATTATCGGTAGTTATACCAGATGCTGGTGTGATGTAGTTTCCAATGGAATTATTTATTGAACTAGTAGCATACTTGAACCTGGTCAAATTATCTGGATCTTCCAAATGTTTATCAACCTGGTCAAAATCCAATATTAAAATTTTAAACAAACGGCGCATTTTCTCTTGGAAGTAACATTGTAAAAAAGATATATGGTTTGTTCGTAAAATATTAAAACTTGCCTAGAAATTAATCCTTCGTTCAACTTTAGTAGGCGATCATAATGTATATGCAATTACAACCGAACAATAAGTGATTACATAGCAAAACGATAGGTATACATAAACATAAAATTCAAAGACATGATTTAAATGAAATAAACGGCTGCATATATTGCTCGTTGGCAAGAACAATGGGGTATCTAAAAATTATTGGTTTTACAGTAAACTGTTTTAAAGTTTTTTTAGAAAAATTTTGCTAAATATCTTAGAATGTAGTTCATCTGTTATAGTTTAAATTTTTTGGATCAAAAGGCAATATTCCACAGTATTAAAACACAAAATTTTTAAAGTTTATGATCAAAATTTATAAATAATCATCTCAAAAATACACTCTTTAAACTTATTATTCTTGAAAATATGAATAACAAAAATAAACTTATGTTGATGTTTAACATTAGAACAAGTCTTCTAAATCTAACATAAATTATAAAATAATATTCATAAAACTAAAAACCAAATCATTATTTAAAACAGAACACATTAGTTTTTCAAAACAGTAAAATGTTTTTAATAAACATTAATTACGAAACTTTAGCTTATGTTCGCTTGTACTTATCAATTACAAAACACAAAAATTTGGCTTCAAACGTAAATGAAATAAACAAATATTTCAGAACATTAAATATTTCTGAACGAAACAGTTAGAAATAAAATTTCAAAAATAAAGAACGTAACAGCCTGTAGTACTTTCGAATTATATTTTTGTTTGCTAAAGCTAATAATCCCTTCTTTTTGTGTGATATTTTTTTATAAGCGTTATGTAATTTTTGTCCCAAGAGTTTTTAGGTTCAACTTGTAACTTGTACATATTTAAAATCATTTTCACTGTAAGAAGTTTTGTAGAAAAATGCTCTCTGTTCAAAATTAACTAAAATCTTTGTGTCATCTGTATAGTTTCAGTATTAGTAATTTTGTTAAGTTTTTGCCAACAGCAGTAGTTAGGTGTTTTAAATCGTACACTCTCGTGTGGTCCATTTCAGGAACCTTGTAAGGAACTCCTTTCTTTTTGGCAGTTCGAATAATTCACACGTACTGATTCGGTATATAGATTGTGCTTTATTTTAAGGCCTTATGAACACTTCTTTTCATGACAGAATGAACGCTGTCACTCTCGTTCTGTGTATGTCCATTAATGAAGAATTTATGTGTAATATTATTAATATGCTCAAACGTAGTGATTGCATGCTTATACATACTAATGATGTACTTGTTAATTTTAATTACAGCAATACGGAAGACTACGCTTCATGTTTTATTTATGAATTGAGATGAAAGTGCAATATGCAAATAGGAAATATTGTTTTGAAGATTGTTTATTTAATTATTTATTTGAAAATTTCTTGGTTTTACAAGGAAATGTCCCACTAACACTATTGAAAATGTAAACGGATATGAACTAACTAAAAGTGTAAAATAGGTAGTTGAATATAATGATGTACTACAGACCGAGTTACTGTAATTTATTGATTATGTAACCTTTCAAAATGTTTTAAAATGTCCTCAATTTTCGCACTAATTGTTCAAGTTCTTTAAAATCACTGTTCCAAAACCAACCCGATTCACCCCAGACCCGATCCAACCCAATGTTCTCAAAAAAATCACAAATTTGTCGCCACTGCACAAAATAGAACCAGAAATGTCTTTCAAAAGTGATTTTAAAGTGATTCCCAAATACAAAAATTCACAGACATGCATTGAAATTAAAGTTCAAAGTTTTACTTTCATTCGTTGTGTAGTGATCCGTGGTGTTTCTAAGTCGATTTCCCATTGGTTGATAATTATTCAAAATATTATAGTGTATATTTCGATATTTGAAGGTATTTGTTAGAATAGCTCGGTAACCACTTGCAGGTTTCTGAACGCATTCTGTTATGTTAGAATTTATGTTATAAAGGCGCATGGGTAGGAACGATCGATCGAGTTGACAAGGGTTAAACGACTTTGTTTTGAGATTTCAAGATGGATGGTTGAAACATTGCTTTTGGTCGGTTTTTATTACAGGTAATATTTTTAAGTTTATAATGTAGTGGTTATTTAAGGTAATCTGATTACATCTTGTAATCAAGAGCGTTGTTTTGAATGTGATGTTGGTAGTTAATTGTAAAACCATTAGTTATTTAATCAATGAAGGAAATATTTATGTTACCTGTTGCTTTTGACTTAGAATTTGATGTGGATTGTTTAATATATGTAATTTCAGGTGAATTTACTATGTTATTGAATATGTTTTATGTATAAAGGTGTGTTGTTTGGTTTAACAACCGAAAACTAATATTTATTTATTTGAAATAATGTTTATTTAGTATTTAATACCGAGTTGTAACTCCAATTGTATTACACCTGTTACAGAATCAATAGTAAATGTACCCTTATTGTGATTTTACGAGTATATAATGAAAAATTACCAACATCATCCATCCCATAGACATATTGAATCAAATTATTATGCAAGTTTGAATATGAACAGTATTATATTTCTGTGTTATATTTGTTTTGGGTTTTAGTGAATTAACCACAAAGTTGTGTATATTTTTTTGTGTGTAATTGGTAATGCCACGATGTGTTTAATTTGTAAAAAGTACGTTTTAACCCGTGCAATCGGAATAAATAATTTTTTACGTTACTAGATTTAATATATTTAACTAACATGCATTTGTATAAAAATTTAGCGCCTGAATCTGGACTTATACTGTAGAATTTTGGATATGTATTTTCTGCCAACATATTTTGTATTTGTTTGATATTTGTGATGCATTTGACATTTTATTTATTTGTAATTATTCTATTTCAGCATATTAATCATATTTACAACTGCACTGCTCACATCTGTGTTTAACTTAATGATACGTTTGTTTTGTTTATCCTATTATCTAGCCGATGTTCCTATATAATTAACAAGTATTTAACGTTTGTGATAATTGCTGTGATGTAATTAAATTGAACCTCAGGTATGATCGATCATTTCGTGCCTTTTGCGTTTGCATTTATGACTATGTTGGAGATAGTCTATTAAATAATAAGTGCCTTTTAACCATGCGCAATCATACCATAGGTTCATTTCAACGATTCATGTCATCTTGTCAATGTACTTGTAGTTGTACTCTTGTAAATAATAGGAAGTTGGCTAGCCTTTATGGAATATTTTGTAATACGGGCTTGAAACTGTTAATGCAGTATGTGGGCGCGTGTATCTGAGCCTTGTTGAATATTACTAACATTTTATGTCCGTGCGGGTGGGAACATTGGTAGTCAAGGCAGATTTTACCTTCCTGTAGATCCCCCTCTTTCAACTTTAGCTGAGTAGTATTGGTTATCCGACCTCAGTGCCTGTCAGAAAAGACTAGCTGGCCTACACTAACGTTTCTTCAGTTGTCATGTGTGGTATGTCTGGGTAATGGTTGACATCCCGTCAATTTCAGTGTTGGCGATCTGGGTACTTGTACGTTACCCGTCCTTGTCGGGATGTGTCAAATGCAGTTGAAGGTTGAGGGCAGTTTGGGGTTTTCTCTGCCATGCTCTTTCCCCAATCGCCCAGGTTGAGTACGACACTGTTTGCTTTAAATGTCATTATTCTATGCTTTCGTGCCAATAACCTATTTAGTGGTTATTATTGTGATTAATAAAAGTCAAGTTAGGTAAATTCTGTAGTTTTATTTCAAACCTTCACTCCTTAATACCTTACATGTGATTTTCCAATGCTCTACCGGAAGGTACTACATTGGCCAGGAAGCGATTTTTTTTTACCTAGAAAATGTGGAATTTTGCCGAACCCTTGCTGTTCTAAGCAAGGTACGGATCTTCAACGGGCATGACAACACACACACAGGACCTCCATTTTACCTCTCATCCGAACGAGGGTGTATTTTTGTGAAAAATGTTCGCCTAACATTTTTCAAGCGGACCATGTCGGGATTCGAACCCGGGACCTTGGGCGTAGTAGTCACACACATACATCTTCCCAGTGTGGATTTGGGTTACATTATAACAACACAACGTAGGAGTCCTCGAGCCACTGCCGCCACTAGATGTTAGATCATGGAGCCAGATGTGCCGTTTATAGAGGGTGTTTGGGCCAACCTTCAGGTCAGTTACACTACAGTTGTTTCACTATTTATGTACTTTATTTTATTTAATTGATTGCACTAAAAACTACTGTTGGTTTACTTCACTATTTAACATAGTTGAAAAGTTTAAACTATAAATAAGTGGTACCAGAGCTCCCACACAACACGTCTGTACTCTTCAAACATCGCTAATCGATTGTTTTTTGGCTTGAACATATGTTTGGAATTATTAATCAATTTATGGTAATAGCAATCGGTGGTCCCCTATACTTTTGAACAATGGAATTTTGAAGTGAGCGCATAATATACTATAAATGGAGCGGCATTGAAGGTTTTTCTAGGCGGATTATAGTGACTTGATTTAATTTTTGGTCTGTGTGTGTGCTCTAAAGCATAATAATCAAGTAGTGTTAGTTACAATCGATGACCCCCATACATTTTGAATTATTAGAAAATATGACAACTAGCGTTGTCCTAAAGACTTCGGCTTCTGTTGGGGGTTCTTTTTTATGTGTTTTAATACTATAAAGTTGTTTAAATTATTGTATCTATGTAAGTATTGCATTATTAAACCTGATCTGTTAACGTCATTCAATAATTCACACGGTTTTTAATTATTTTAAATAGAAAAAATGCACAAGGTTGAAGTATTGAAGCGACTTTATAGTAATTTTTCAATTATTTTAATGATTTAGGATCTCAATTTGCAATTTTATTGTGAAGAATACTGTAGTAAACAACTCTGGTAAATATCAATTAATAGTCTCTATACTTTTTGAAATATTAAATGAAATAGAACAATGCTAGTGATTTTAACTCACTTTTGCATGTACTACCACATGTAGGTATCGGTTCACGCACTGGAATCCATCATTGAGAGAGTCGTTCACACACATTATGGACATTCGTTTCTTTCAGCTTTTGTTGTATTAATACAATACTAAAGTTTTATGCAGTTCTTTAAGGGCGCAAGTTACATATCCCCCAAATTAGGATCTATAAGTAATCAAAGGGAATTATTAAATTTGAAGTTAGATTGTTACATTGTATAATTAATTGAAGGACAAGTAATAAAAGGTTAGTGGAAGTTCATAAACCAGACATGAGAACGGATGTGAATACATTGTATTCCAGACGTAATATGACACTGCAGGTCACAGGAAACAATAAGATTGCAATTATTAGAATTAAGATTGTTACTTTGTATTGTATAAATGAATAAAGAAATAAGCAGACATGAGCTCTGCAATTCCCACAAGCAATGTGAGAGGCAGGGACAACATAAATACCCTTGAGAGCAAAAGATGGCAAGTCAGTCTTGAGCTTCACAACTTTAACCTTGGTTGTTCAGCTACTCATCTTAATTTTTGTTCATTTAATTCAGTGAATATCAACTTAGAGTAATTTTGATCTCAATACGTTAATGAATATAATGTACTTGTAATTAAAAATTCAACTTGTAAATCTTGTATAAATAAAAATCGATAGTTAAAAAGTCGCTCAAAAAGGCCCAAAATCTATCTCGCGTTCATAAATAATATCCACTCCGGCGTGCTGTTAAAGCTTTCATTTGCTGGGAAGGTGCACTCCGAGCGCACCTTATTTAACCCAGTCTGAAGCAGATATAAATTTTACCCGACATGCGCAATGCACTGTAAGTTTACTTTATTTCCACACCACACTAGTGATGAGCGGATCGGATCTTTTCAACGAGTCGGCTCACTGGATCTGGGTCATTTAAAAGAGCCGTTTCACTGAAACGACTCTTTTGAGCCGTTTAGGTACTGAACTGATAAATGGGAACAGTGCCAAACTTGTCTTTTAGGATCAACTATGTTTTATTGCAGTTATTTTTTTTTCTCACTGGGTGTCACCTTCCTTCTTACAATAAAAACAACCCTTTAAATCCGCCAACAATAGAACACTTAACATCTATCCTAAATAATCATAAATATCTTGCTATTTTATTATCCACCTTGGTTTTGGAAGATATAAAATGCCACTTTTCTTTCTGTACAATATTATTTCAGCTGTCAAAGTGTATAACAGTACACCTATGGCTTGCCATTTTAATATTCACTTTAGTTTTGAAAATATTATAAAATGCGGCTTTTCTTTCAGTACAAATGTTATTATTTCAGCTGTCGAAACCTACAACAGTACACTTATACCCTGTTGTAAAATCTTGAAAGAAATAACTACCTCATCCCGCTTTTATTTCTGCTTTATATATAAGTTACTTCGTTAAGTATTTGCATTTAGTTTCAGTTCAGTTTGGTCTTAGAAATCATTACAAATAAAATGAGTTTACGTAAAAGAAGCTTACTATGGAATCATTTTACAGAAAATGGCAATCAAAAAGCAAAGTGCGATCATTGTTCACAAACAATTAGTTTTAAGGGTGGTTCAACTGGGAATTTAAGTAGACATATGAAAACCAAGCATTTTACGGTGAAAATTGATGAAACACGAAATATTGATTTTTGCCCATTACCGTCCACTACAACTACGGATAAAGATAATAATGCAGATACAGAATGTTCTACTTCTTCATACATGGTAAGTGAAACCAACAAAATTACAACTAACACCGAAGCAACTAGTGCATTAGATGCAATCGATCCTTCAAGTATGCTTAAAAAGACCCGTGCATTAATTACTGATTTTGCACGCTATAAGACCTTTGTTGATCAACAAATCGAAAGAAATTCACCAACAACTCTTAAAAATGATAGTTAAAGAGTATCATCCATTTAGATTGGTAGAAGATGCAGAGTTTAAAAACTTAGTAAGCCTGCTATCTCCTGCATATAAACTGCCAAGTCGCAAGACAATATCGTCCAGCTTAATTCCAAAATTATACCACTCTACAAAGGCCCACCTATTTCAAAAAATTGCTGATGTATCAGCAATCTGTATAACTACAGATGGTTGGACTTCCATTAAGAATGAACGTTTTTTTAGCAGTAACGGCTCACTGGATAGATAGCAGCAACCATCAAATAAGTTCTTATTTATTAGATTGCATTTCTTATCAAGAGAGACACACTGCAGTTAATTTATCAAATTTCTTTAAAACAAGTGTTTGTGGAATGGAAAATTGATAACAAAATAGTTTGCATTGTAAGTGATAATGAGGCTAACATTACTGCAGCAATTCGGATGGGAGGTTGGCGCCATTTAGGGTGTTTTGGACATTCCTTAAATCTTGCAGTACAGGCAGCTATGATTCGAATATCAACAACAATCGAAAAGGTAAAAAAAATTGTTGAGTATTTTAAAAGAAATTCCCATGCACTGACAAAGTTGCATCAAGTAGAAGAGCAAATGGGACTTCCAAAATTGAAATTAAAGCAGGATGCGTGTACAAGGTGGAATTTGACATATGATATGCTACAAAGAGTGTTAACAGTAAAAGATGCCGTACTAGCTACCATTGTAATTTCATCTTGTGATTTGCAATTCTTATCTAATGAAGAGTGGGTCATAGTGGAAAATGCAGTCGACATTTTGATAATATTTTATACGAAGTCACAAATGAAATTAGTGCAGAAAAAACATTTCAGTTTCGAAAATAATAGTTTTTGTGCGGTCAATTAGGCGTCATATTTCTATATACTATTATGAAAGTTTATTAATAGATATACGTGAATTTTGTGGAGTAATAATCCCAATTAAACACCCGATTCAAAGACCTCGAAGAAAATGAATTAGTAACTCAAGCCACCCTTCTAGATCCTCGCTTTAAAAAAATTGCTTTTTCTGATGTAAATAAAGCCGATAATGCCTGTACACTTTTAAAAAAAAAAGTGTGTTCTACTTATATCGGTACATTGATGCACGAAAATATTATTCCCGCTACAGAAGACGCTTCTGCAAAATCGTCTGGTTCATCGTTATGGGACGAATTTGATGCAGAAACAACAAAAATGAAAGCTACCTTAAATTCGACAGCGGCTGGAATTATAGAGTTTGATAAATATATACACGAACCATTAATTCACCGTACTGAAAATCCTCTTGTGTGGTGGAGCGAGAGAAAAGCTGTCTATCCCATGTTGTACGAATTAGGACGACTCAACATAATTGCAATTTCCGTTCCATGTGAAAGAATTTTTTCTAATGCTGGACCAATTATATCTGAATAATGTAGTAATTTAAGTTCCACAAAAGTATCACAAATTTTATTTTTAGAGCACAATTTAGAGTAGGTTAATGTGTTTAAAAATTTAATCATTTGTTTTCGTTGTTTTGTGAATAAATACATATTTATAAGTTCTTAACATTCTTATACTTTTACAGACTGTTTGTACATAAATGGATAAAATTCGCCGTGTCTTGTCTGGTGCGACTCTCTCAGAGTCGACGATGATCAGTGTTAACTGTAAGTTTTTACTGATGATTGTATTGTGTTCGTGTTTTATGTTATATTTGTTTGTGAGGGGTTATTATGTATGTTGTGATTATTATTGTTGGTATTGGTATGGATATTTTCTTTTGTGTGGTGTGTTTTGTGTTTGTGAAATACAAGCTATGAGAGTATGTTATAAAATGATTATGAGAGATGATTGGTGTTTTTTTTTTTTTTTTTTTTTATTAAATAGTATAATACAAAGAGAAAGTTAATAATACAAAAAAGTATGAATACAGTAAATACAAAGATACATTAAATATAGGATATAGTGGTGTACATATGTTCGTGTAGTTTTTTTTTTTTTAATAGTATAAGTACAAAAGAATGCTAATAATACAAAAAGTATGAATACAATAAATACAAAGATACAATAAATATAAGATATAGTGTTGTACATATGTACTTGTAGTTGTTTTTTTTCTTCATTATTTTAAGATAGTGTGAGTACAATATATAAATAGGTTTAAAAATGGTGACAAGTTACAGAAAATACAAGAGGTTTTGTTTTTCAGACCTCATCTAGGATACGTCGTGGTCTCTTTTTGCATGCTTGTCTTGTCTCTTGTGTCGAAGCTATGCCCCTGTGCGACGGTAGTGTTGAGGTGTCAAGTTTTTCGTATGTGTTGGCTACTAGTGTTTTAATGTAGTGTGATCATGTGGAGGTCGTGTCTTATGTTTTCGTTTCGTATGAACCAAGGAGCTCCTGTTATGAGTCTGAGTGTAGTGTTTTGTAGTGATTCTGTTCGTGTGATGTTGGTTTGGCTGAGGTAAGTGTACCATGCTTCGGAGGCATATCTTATTATTGGATGTATGTACTGCTTGTATATGTTGAGTCGTGTGTTAAGTGGGATTTTACTGTGATGAGTGAGTACTGGGTGTAGGAGCCCCTTGATATGTCTGGCTTTGTTTAGTGTGTGTGTGAGGTGTTGGTTAAAAGGTAGTTGTGTGTCTATGTCAACTTCTAAATACTTAATTGTCTGTTTCCAGTCTAGTTTGTGGTGTCTTAGTGTAAGTGAGTTGTGGGGTTTTGGTTGATGTCTGGAGAAAAGGATCGCTTCAGTTTTCGTCTCGTTCAGTGCCATTCTCCATTTGTCAAACCAGTCTGGTAGTTCGTCGAGTTGCTGTTGCAGTCTTTTGGTGGCCGCTGTTTGTTGTGGGGCGTGGGTCATGTACAGTGTATCGTCAGCGTATAGTGTACATGTTGTTCGTGGTCTGCAGGGTATGTTGTGTATGTAGGCGTTAAAGAGCTTCGTGGAGAGACAACCTCCTTGCGGAACTCCGGCTGTGATGTCAGTGATGGATGAGGTGGTGTTTTCTACTCTTACTTGGAGTTGTCTTCCGTTCAGGTAGTTGTGCAACAGTTTCAGGTAGTGTATTGGAATTTGGTGTTGTATTGCTAGTTTGTATAGTAAGCCGTCGTGCCATACCTTGTCAAATGCGTTTTTGATGTCTATGGCTACTGCTGCTGTGGTGTATGCTTTGTTGTAGTGTTCGGCAATTGTGTCAATGACTTTAAGGATTTGTTGTGTGGGGCTGTGGTTTTGTCTGAAACCAAATTGTTCGTTTCGGACGTGTAGGTGTTGTTGTAGGTGTGGCAGCAGTAGTCTGTCGAAAACTTTGGCCATGGTGTTGAGTAGTGAGATTGGTCGGTAGTTGTGTGGGTCGGTTCGTGTCTTGTGTGGTTTAGGAATCATTACTACTGTAGTAAGTTTCCACTGTGTGGGGTAGTGTAGTTGTCTTGTGATTGCATTATATATGTCGGTGATGTAGTTTAGTGTCGACCTGCTGATGTTTTGTAAGTCGTTGTTTGTTATGTTGTCTGGTCCGGGTGCTTTGTTTTTGTTTTGTGCTAGTATTGTCGTGGCTACCTCTTTGTTTGTAAAGATTGGTATCGTGTTACGTGTGTTTGTGGTTTGTGTGTGTTGTAGTATGTGTTTGACTGTTTGTTTGATTATCTTTGTGAATTTGTGCTTAGTTATTGGGTTGGGTGTAAAAGTGTCTTGTAGTGTGCGTGCGAATTCCTCTGCACATTCCTGAGAGCCGTACAGAGGGATGCCGTGAGTGTTGTGTAGGGGTGTGATGGTAGGTTTGTTTCGCGTTTTGAGTGCTTTGTTTAGTTTGTACAAATTTCCGTGATTGTCGAGTGTTTGTTGTACGTGTGAAATCCATACGTCTGTGTAGTGTTGGTCAAGTATCTGTTTTACAAGTCTCTGTTGTGTGTTAAGTTGTGTCTTTACTGTGGGATCTCTTGTTAGTTGGTAGCGTTTTACAATGCGTCGTTTCTCTCGTATTGCGTCTTGTACGTGTGTGGGTAGTTGTTTGATGTGTTTTGTGATGGTGCTGTATTTTTTGCGTCCTGTATGATTGTCGTAACCTCAGTGACTGCTGTCTCTATGTCGTCTGTATGGGGCGTCTGTCTGTGGGTATTCGTCTTTGTAGGTATTCGTTAAATTTGTTTTTGTCAGAGTATGTTTTTGTTGTGCGTCTGTTTGTTCTATGGGTGTTTGTTTTTAGTGTGATTAGGATAGGGAGGTGATCGGAACTAAGGTCCTGGATAACCTCACTGGATATAGGGTAAGGAATGTTTTTGATGATGGAAATGTCTAGAATTTCTGGAGGGTGGTCGGGGTTGGGCGGGATGCGTGTAGGTTCGTCTGGTCCAATTACTTCGTAATTGTTGTTAGTTGCGTGTTCATGTAGTATTTGTCCGTTTTGGTTACGTGTAGTCGAGCCCCAAGTTTCGTGTTTTGCGTTGAAGTCGCCTGATATTAGTGTGGGTGTGTTTCCGTTTAGTAGGATGTCGATGTCATGTGCGTCTAGTGGTCCTCTGGAGGGGCTATTGTAAATGGAGTAGATGTTCAGTAGTGTGTTGTCTGTTTTGATTTGTATTCCGTTTGCGTCCATGTTTGTATGTAGTGTGTCGAGTGCTTTGTGTATTATACGTTTATGTACTAGTGTGGCGACTCCTCCGTGGGCGTTTTGTCCTGGTAGTAGTTGACGGTCAGTCCTGTATGTCTGGTATCCTGCAACGTTTAGTCGTTTGCGTGTTGTTAGTTTTGTCTCTCCTAGGAGCGCAATGTCTATGTCGTGATGTCGTAAAAAGTGCCTAAGTTCTGTCATATTGTTCGTGACACCGTTTGCGTTCCAGGAGAGGATTGTGATGTCGTGTCTTATGTTAGTCGTATTAGTCATAATTCTAAGATAGGATGTCAGTGATAGCGGTGAGGCACAGTGTGAGTATAGATTCTCCAGCTTGGTAGGCTGAGATTAGTCGTGGTAACCAGTGGAGTACTTTGTGTAGAATTTTGGTAACTGATGGTGTTGTTTTTTAGGTGTGTGTAGATGTGCTTTGTGTTAATATGTTTGGTGTAGGTGTTGTAGTTGGTTTTTTGTTCTTGTGTTTACGTGAGGTGGTGTTTTGTGTAGTTGTTTCTGGTGCGGTTTCTGTAGGTTGTGTTTTAAGAAAGTCTTGTTTGTGTTGTTTGTTGTGTTTTTTGTGTCTCGTCCTTCTTGTCTTCTTTTTTGTGGTATGTTCGTCTTCTGAACTGCTGTCGTCAGAAGATGTCTGTGTTTTAAAAAAGCGTGAGGTGGGTGGATTCGATGGGGTTTTGATCGGAAGTTCGGGTTCTGGTTCGGGTTTATTTTGTGTTGCGGGAACAGATGTTGTAGGTTGAGGTTGTGTGTGTCGTCCTTGTTTTGTTTTTGTCCACCCTTCTTGTGCGTCAGTGTCGGAGTCAGTGGTTGTAGGTATTTTTAGTTTAGGTGCTGATGGCGTCGGTGCTGTCATGTTCTTTTTACATAGTGCGTCTTTGTATGCTGTACAGTTACGGTAGTTTGCGGGGTGTTGTCCGTTGCAGTTTGCGCAATGTGGGGCGTCCTCAGGTCTTTTCCTACTGTCGGATGGTCTGTGCGACCTGTCACATTTAACACATCGTGGCGTGTAGCCACAGTTCAAGCTTGCGTCCTCAGAGCGTTGGCAGGAATAACACTGTGCGATTGTTTGTGGTGTCTCGTATGCTGTCACTTTTATCCGTGTGCAGTATAGTATATTGTCTATGTCGTATATTGATCGTGAAATCTCTTGATTTTTTAACGTGACGAAGAATGTGTTGCAGTATGTCTTGTCCTTAGCTTGTAGTTTTGTTACGTACGTTACTGGGTAGCCTCTGTCTGTAAGTTCGTCCTTTAGGCCAGTGTCTGTGATGTAATTGGCAAGTCCTTTAATTACTACCTTGAGTTCTCGTTCTGATTTTAAGGTGTACGTGAAGTATTCAATCGTGTGTGTTTTTAAATATTCTTGTATCAGTCTGTATTCGTTGGCATCTTTAGGGTAAATACGTGCACCTAGTCCGTATGCTCTGATGTCTGTTTTCTTTTTTTCAGTTTGTTTATGTTTTTAGCGTGTGAAATAAAGTTTGCGAATGTGTCGATAAATATTGGGGGTATTCATTCAGTGTTTGTTTGTGGTGGTACGTTACCGCTGTTTTCGTGGTGGAAGGTCCTGCAGACGTCGATGGTTTTGTAGTTGTCGCAGCAGCGGCATAGCTTTTTGCAGGTGCGTTTTGTGCTGTTGGTGTCGTCCGTTGTTGTTTGATTACTGTTGCTTCCATTTCTGGTCCAGATGTTGGTCGGGCTGTTTTCGTTGTTTGCGTTTCCATGTCTTCTTGATCTGATATTTGTATCGTTGCTCGTGTTCGTTGTTGTTTGATTTCTTTATTAGTGTTGGTGATCGTGATGTTGTTGTTAACCCTTAAAAGGGCTGTTGATGTCGGTAATGGGGGTTCCATTTTCTTGGTGTTCACTCCTGTGTACACCTTGAGTTGTAGGTGGCGTCACTTATTATTCGAAGCACTTTTAATTTTCGAAGCACTTTTACTTGAAACTAAAGTTGTCTAATTCGCAGAGTAGCACGATGTTTACTCTGCGAAGTCTGGACTGAGAATATGGATAAAATTATCTTAAGTTATATTAATATAGTTGTTAAAAATTTATCGTTTTTTGATTGGTTTATTTTGCAATTAATTTGGATCATTATCATAATTCAATCCCAATCGATAGATAAAAATTCGTTACTTTATTTGTTAAAATAATTATAAGCAAATAGCAATCCAAACTTAAGTAGCAGATGTTGGATTATTTAGATTGTAAACAAACGAATGACGCTTCCTGCTAAATTGTATACAAGGTAAATTTAAAGCCAGTTCTTCTGCTATCAAGTTTGAGCGAGGAGTAAGATATGCATCTGTGGGTTTACGCTTTCACTTTTCAAGTAATATAATAGATATATCCTCGTAGGTAACCAAACGCAGGCAATGCAGAATCGTCGAATCAAAGTGAGCCGAAGAGTCGGCTCATTTGAAATAAAGGATCCGGATCGCACGGCTCTCAGCTGGGAGCCGATTTAAAAGAACGGGTCGTGCGCGAACGGCTCATCTCTACACCACACCTTCAATGTAATCTCGAATACGACGCGGAACATTCATATTTCTACGGCTTTGTGTTAATGTCTCCAACATTACAACACTATGTACCCATTTAAATATTTATAATTTATACTTTTGTAAAAACTTTACTTACTGCTTATGCCTTAAGGACAAACAAACAACTGGAACAAGTTTTTGCCTGAAAAATTTCTTAAAATTCAAAAAGTAAGGTTAAGGTTACAAGAATATAAACAAATAATCAATGACCTATATACAAACTGGAATGAAATCACCAATGTTAACGTGCGAGGCAAGTTCGAAAGGTTAGGCAACCAGTAAGGTTGTGGTATCTTTATTTTTTTCATGTTTGTATATGGGATCAACAATCAATTTCTACTTTCATAATGAGTTTATAAGAAGCTTTAGTTATTAAATTGTACAAACTAACCACTAATAATATAATACAAGTTTTGTAGATAATTTATACCCTTTTTCAAGCAACTTCAAATGAATTAAAAAAAGCCCATGCCCTGAATAGTAGCAATTAAATATGGGACTATTGTGATTGATGAGTAATTTACACAAAGGAAACGGATCGCATATGTTTTGCCACATTGAATATTCTCTAAACACTGCAATTATACATACACTGATGCATATAATATTAATATAGTATACCCAGCTATCAAACTCACAATATTGTAATAAAAATAATATTGGTATCGAAAAGTTAGCAACCTTAATAGATAAAGCAAGAATAATAAAGTAAATTTATTGTATAATTCAATATAGGTTATTATAGTTATTTTACATTTTGAAAGTTAAAATTCATTTTCTAAATTATAGACTCTTAATTTTGTTTGAGGTAGCTGACTTTTTTAGTAATATCTTTTGGTAAATGCATTAAATAACTTAACCTAAAACGAGACATAAATCATAAAATATTTTTGGGATTTCAAGTGACGATGTTCTGTAACGGATTGGGAAATTAGAAATGCTTGGTACAGCATCTAAATTTAAAATTTTCGCGAAAAATCTGATTTGACTTTGTGTTATGTGTTATGTCAGTCAATTTTAATATAGTAATCATGCGCAATACGTGTGTTTTCATGCGATAAAATATATCACTTGGTAGTACACCGCTCTTTGCAGTTCGTGCGATAAATATCTCTTGCGAAATTTGAAGAATACCAACTCCGACGTTTCGTGCGAAAATCGTAAAATATCGCATGCGATAAATATCACCGTCTTTCGAGAATAGACTCCCAGATACACCTTACCCCGTGCGTACGCTTTACCCTTGGTATTCTTAGGGCGGGTTTTATGGAACGAGTTCAACTTAAGTTCAAAATAAACCACGGTTCTAATGTTAAAACCTGTTTTATGGCAGGAGTTCAGTCTTGAGCGTCGGTTCAAGAATCAGTTTATCTGAACGGCCGTTTTTCCCAGTTCAAGGCGCGTTCAACGGGAAAAAATAACCTCACTTAATTTAGAAATAGGTACTTATTACAATTATAAGTACCTATTTATTTATTATTATTGTAGTGAGTTTTTAAAGGCATGGCGCAAACTGTTGATGATATTACTGATGATGAAGACTTTTTAGAACTGATAAATTTAGTCCAAAATCCCAGGGTTCCAAGAACACTTGAGAGCATGTTGAACTCTGAACAAACTTTATTCCAAGCAGAATGTTTTATTTTAATGGTATTTGTATCACTCTTTCTACATTCGATCTGTTTATCATATTTTTTCACCAACCTTAATAGTAAATCCTGTTCTCTTGGCGTAAAATTTATCGCACGCTTTCCCTTTTCTTTATTATTCATATTGTAATGAAAAACGGTTATGCCGGTTATGGTGTTTACAATTCACACTTTAATTAAATTGAAACTGTGACATTCATGTGCTTGATTTATGACAAAATCCCTACATCTCCCTAGAAACTAGTGTAGCCAACACATTCAGATTGTAGTTTACGTGAACGCAGCTTGAACCGCAATGATAAAACGAATTTGTAGTTAAACCATCGTTCAAGTCGAACTTTGGTTCGCTTGAACGTTAGTTTAACCGTGGTCGATAAAACCGGCCCATAGTAATTAAAGAGAATAGAAATTTACATGTTCATGGAGGATACTATAGTGTAATCGGTTATCGCCATTTTAGATACTACATTTTTGACATATCCATTTTAACAAATGCAGGCTGTCATTAGTGTCAGTTGCTTTTCTGGTGTAAACCACAAGTAGTGTCCAAGGTTGTTTAATTCAAAAACATAACATTAAGCTAAACATATTTATGTAAGTATAATGTAGAGAAACACTTGTAGTTGCAGCTATATTTCTAGCACCATTTTTTTTAAAACAACTACTACAATGACTATGACCGACGAATCTTGCCAAACTGAAGAGAAATCTACTTTAAATGGAAAAGCTTCAGATTCGGAACGAAAACCTATAGGAACTGCCTCTGCATTTATGAAAATTTCTAGTTATGTCTTGGCAGTTCGGCCATGGTCTTTAAGTGCAAGTCTTATGCCTACATTATTAGGTTCTAGTATTGCTTACAGATACCCAGGAGCCACAGATTTTAATTACATAACACTATTTTTAACAGTGTTTGTAGTGGTAACTGTACATGGAGCCGCGAATCTTGTCAACACCTACTTTGATTATGTTAAAGGAATTGATGACAGAAAATCAGACGATAGAACATTAGTGGATCACATTTTAACAAAGGATGAAGTTGCTTCACTAGGTGCTTTTATGTATTTTGCGGGTTGGTTGGGATTTGTAGTTTTAACATTTTTGTCTCCTGCTAAAATGGAACATTTGGCGTTAGTTTATTTTGGCGGCTTATCGTCAAGTTTTTTGTATACTGGTGGAATTGGATTCAAGTACATGGCTCCATTAGGAGATGTAGTTATTTTGCTTCTATTTGGTCCTATTTCTGTATTATTTGCATTTATGGCACAAACTGGACGAGTTGAATGGAGCACGTTTTATTATGCGATCCCGTTGGCGTTAAACACTGAAGCTATTTTACACAGTAATAATACTAGGGATTTGGAAGCTGATAAGAAAGCAGGTATCGTGACATTAGCAATCCTTATCGGCTATACTTTTTCTCATGTTTTATATGCATTTTTATTATTTACGCCTTACGTTATATTTATTGTCATGTCTGTGAAGTATTCTAAATGGTTTATGTTGCCGCTTATCACACTTCCTAAGGCTTTTAAAATTGAAAAAGAATTTAGAAGTAGTGATATTCAAAACATACCAAGAAAAACAGCCAAACTTAATTTATTTTTTGGTGTTTTATCTGTAATTGCTTGTTCATTAGTGCCATCGTTACCTTATATATCAAAACGATAGAGTATAAACTTAGTCCTGTATCTCTTGACTGTTTTCTAGCCATTTCTTATTATGTAAAAGAAATGTGACAATTGTGCTTCCAATGTTAAATAGTAAATTTAAAACATGTAGGTTTATTATTTGATTTAAATTGGTTGTTGGAATTTTAATGGCATATTGCATTTTGATTTTATAAAATATGTGGCAACCTGGAAGGTTAGTTTTAGTTTGCTGTTTAAAAGGTAATAGCATCAAAAACTGATTGTGATAGGTAATATAATCTGAAAGGCGTTCTATAATTCAGTCAAAAAATATAAAAATATACTGAGAAATATGAGTGGCTCTTAGACATAAAACTATTACATCACTGTTTGTGCATAAGGATCTGCTTTGTGTGACACAGCTGCACAATATTGTATTTGAGAGCACATAACATAAGTAAATGTTAGATGTATATACGGATAAATAGATATGTAAACACTGTGAAAATGCTTTAAGTAACAATACAGTTTTCAAAATATGTCAATTTCAATTTTTTGCGTGTCCCATATATTGGTGATAACTTTCTTTGTCATCAGTTTGTCACACTATAAACTCCAATGCTATCACATTTGCGATACGCTACATGCTAATTCTTCAACAATATTTTTCTTAGATGTATCAGGTATACGAATATGCTGTAGCTGAATGTCATATCATAATTGCTTTGGAAATATTTTACTGTATATTTTTAGATTCTTCAATAAAATAGCTTCGGAACATGTATTCAATTTTCCGGGAATCCTGAGATTTTAATGTTCAGTTTCTTAGAGGGGTAATGGAAGTTTCCTAAAAATATATTACACATAAATTAACATTCCACTACAACATAGATACAATTAACCTGGACGATTACTGATAGTAAAATACTGTTTTTGCCAACACGTTATCCAGTATTGCAAATATATACGTTATTTTAAATACTGCCAAACCACACACGAAACATCAATTTGAAACCTTATTTAAAATATTGCTTACTGCATGTCTACCTTTTATAACATAATACCACAAAATTATAACTGTTATAGCTAGACAAAAAATTAGCTGTCTTCACACTTCATACGAATAATTTTCAACTTCAGTTAGGTATTTCTCTCAGCTGCGCATCAAACTATGAAGTGTTTAAATAACCGGGAAAACCAATCAAAGATGCTAAGCAATCCTCATTCACAAACCGTGATATCATAGTTTTAGGTCTAAGAGTCACTCGTCTGAGAAATAGGCGATATGTTTTTGTTATTTGCCCAATTGTATAGTTTACACAGTTCAAACTGTTACCTAAGCTACTGTTAACTATAGGTTTTGAATCTCAAAATTTATAGAGATTTAGTTTGCTCTCTTTTATTAGTTAATATAGTTAATTTTTTGAGCATGTAAAATTGTGGGTGTGACTGAATTGGCATAGGTAGATTGTTGACAGTAGCAACTACTTTGTATACATATGAAACATAGGTTTTAGGGGGTAGGTGCTGACATTCACAAAATGGAATATTGTAGTAAAGCTACTTAGCACACTAGTTCTTCAGTGATGTTGACGATGATGATGAAGACTAAACGTCTCAACTTTGCACTTGCTGCCTGTATTTATGGCTTATTTTAACACACTACAGCGTAATTGACTTCTGGGTGTTTAAAACAATACTCTTATTGGCTTGAATGACTTTGATGAACGCCTGATTAAATGGATCTTTTCAAACAACAGATTGACTGGTCACTTTTATCACTAGCAAATGAAACGGTTACAAAATTATGTACACAGTGTTTGGAATTATGCTGAATATTATTAGGATTCAAATAAAGGAAAATAAGGAAATACTGTTACAAAAATACATAGCTTATAAAAAATAATATTTGTCACAAACATTGTTACACCTAATTTTTTGAATGTAACTACTCCACCTTATAGGCGGCAGAGTCACCACACAACAGAGAGGTTCCTGTTTAAAGTTTAAGCCCAGGGTAAAATGTATGGAAAGCGGCTTTTCGTACAAAAGGACCCTCGAATAAGATCTTCCAGCCAGCTAAGTTTCTTCAACTTAGGGCAGAGCTATGAGTAGGGGTCGTATGTTGGTATACGATAAAAAAAAAAGGATAATTATGGACGCCACTGTATCTTAATAATAGCTGTAAGATCTAACAATCCGAAGATAAGATACAGAAACCTTCGAAAAGAAAAAAAAGTCTTCTGAACAACCAAATCGTACAAACATAATACTTACTTACTTTTAACACTGCAAGCTTGAATTGGGACGATGATCTTATACTATCTGAAAATATAACCACCTCAAGAAATTCATAGAACTAGGGCTTCACTAGAGCCTAGTCAAATAATTACAAAAAAATTTCAGAAGTTAGCAATTCAAAAATATAACTCTAAAATATCTTACCGATGTTGGGGGCCTGTCTCTCTATACTCATGATTTTTATGAATTTATTTGTACCAATTGTGAGTAACTATTATCAACTTCAATAAAAATAAGATTTAGAATAACATAATCCATTTTCTATTTGGTTAAAGAAGTATATATACATCTTTTTTGCAACTTTATATACACTATTGTTTTTTGTAATTAAGCTATCAAAGTTATTATACTTAATCTCTCATTACTTAAGAGCATTTTAATTATCTTAATTATTTATTAAAATTCTTTAAGGAAAATATTGAATTTTTTAAATAATAAGTAACAACTGTTTAATTATCACCGAAAAAGGATCCTGTTTTGGTTTACAAACAATTATGATACATGATTTGGACTCATTTCATGTAAGATTGAATTTAGATATTTATAAAAAATTTATACTTTGAACGAAAAATCAAATAGCCTTGTGGTAAAAAATAAGCTGTATATTATTACACTTTCAAATAAAAAAACTGGATCATAAAATGTGACAAACAAGCGCTAAAATGTCTCCTGTTAAGTTACAAATAAATTCTGGTTTAACCTTTTCGATTCTCTGAAACTTATCTTTAAATTTTCAACGTTCTTACGAACATTTATACAAATCAAACTGTTAAATATTGAACAAAAAAATATTTATACCAATTTAAACTACTGTATAAATTTACAAAAAACAACCGCTACATTTCCTGTAGTTTGTTCGTTTAACAAGAACTGAATAAAGAAATCACTCATCACAAAAGTTTGCATGATTGCTATATAACTCCGGTAGCAACTATTTACCAATTTATTTGAGGATGAACTTTGTATTGTCGCCCATCAATTTTTGTGTACAACTACAACAGATGCGAGTGCTTCACATATGCCTAGGATTACGAACTTGATTTCCAATCGAGAATGAACGCTTAAATTTTTGTTTGTTCACAACAAGGACACCTTAACATTTCAACCTGAAATATTTAATAACTAAAATAAACTTGCACTACCAAAATCAAGAACATTGATTTACATTGAAAAAGAAAATAATAACATACCATGATGATGTTACTTCAAAACCATATAAAACATCTCAAGGGTCGGCTAATCAAAGAAGACTACTGAATAAAAATTTCTTTTCGATTCCCTAGCATATCCCCTAGTGATGTTTCTACTTCAAAATACAAAGGAATTTTCCTTTTCTAAGCCACGTGTCTGTTGGACTCCTGACTTCAAACCACTCTACTCGACCACGAGTTGAAAACTTGTCTATCTGATTACATCCTCTAATTAAAATAGACTGAAGCGTTTTACTACGCGAGCAAGTGCAGTGAACCGAATTCTTGCATCAACACATTTACAAGTATCAGGAGAACCAAAATGCTACATTAAATTTATAAACACAGATGGAGTTCTATACGATAACGAATAAATATTATATTAATGGAATAGAAATTTACGCTTTCAATACCGTAAGGGATATTTGTAAATTAACAATTATAAAAAGGCGTAAATTAATTGGGAACGAAATAATATTCGTTACAACATAAAGACATCTAATTCCAAAAGAATAAATTTAAGTTAAACATGCCGTATGTGCAGGCGCACTCTCTTGGTACTATAATGAAGTTTTGTGTTTTACAAACTGTTAAGGTATTATAAGCTTTGCTGTTGTAGTTTATATGTAGAAAAACCATGTATATATATATATATATATATATATATATATATATATAAGTGAAAATAATTACGACCTAAATATTTGTAATAAAATTCATTTGTGGGTTTGAGGTCTATGAATTAAGTTGAAAACTCTTTTTATGGCCTAAATTTTCGAATTTATTTTAAATTCTTGATCACAGGCTATCTAAAAGATTTTTTATACGCTAGATTATAAATATGGTACCTAAATTATAAACTTACAAACTTGAGGTTAGTTGAAAATTAGCATAACGAATATAATAAAAATCTTGGAAAAACTTGTAAAACTAACAATATTTTTACTAAAACTAAAGACAAAATATCTAAAATGAATCAGAGAAATTTAATATATAAAATTAATTGTTTAAATTGCGTTCACTCGTATATTGGGCAGACCTCTCAACTATTAAAACAAAGAATAGCCCAACATAAGAGTGATATAACTATTATACCAAAAGCATGTGCATTAACCACACACGTAATAGATACAAATCACAGTATGGATTTTGAAAATCCAAACATTTTAAAAATAGAAAGCAACAAATCAAAAAGAATTTTTTTGGAAATGTATCATATTTATAAAACGAAAAATACAATCAATTAGAAAACAGATATTAGTAACTTAAATTCCATATACACATATTTCTTAAATTTTGAACAAAATTAATGACAAAAATTAAACTAAACATACACACACACACACATATGCATGCACGCACAAACTTTCATACACTATACACTCACATCACATAATATACAAGCACACTCACACACACGCATACAATCGATACTCTATCATCAAACAAATTAGAATCATCTTATATCCTATGAAACAAATAATTTTTACATCAAAATTTATGACATTAAATTGATGTATATACAAATTTAATGTTTATAATTTATATTTAAAAACTTTTAATATTGTTGGTTTTACAAGTGTTTCCAAGATTTTTATTATGTTCGTTATGATAGTTTTAAACTAACCTCAAGCTTGTTAGTTTATAATTTAGGTACCATATTTATAATCTAGCGTATAAAAATTTTTTAGATAGCCTGTGATCAAGAATTTAAAATAAATTCGAAAATTTAGGCCATAAAAAAGAGTTTTCAACTTAATTCAGAGACCTCAAACCCACAAATCAATTTTATTATATATTATATTCAACATCATCATCATCATCATCATTAGGTCTTCAGTTCTAGAACTGGTTAGGCGTGTACCCTTATTTTTTTCTAGTCTGAACTAACCCACACATTTCCCTGAATTTTGAGGTCTGCATCTAGCGAAAATCTGATCTCAGTTTACCTCTACCTCTTTTTTCCTATCCCTGCTTGTAATATATCCTGTACTATTCCTCAAAAATGCCTTAGAACATATCTTACTCTTCTATTTCTTGTATTTTTTTTTGTTTTCCACAGATATCTTTATTCCCCTACTATTTCTATAACCCATTTGTTATTAACTTTGTCTGTCCATGCTATCATCCTCATACTTCTGAAGCACAACATTCCAGAAGACTTCTATCTCGTTCTGTCTGCTTTTCCTACTGCCCCTATTTCATAGACGTACTGTGCTGTGCTCAACCTTTATGCTTTCAACAATTTGCTTCTTGTTTCTATGTTTGTTCCTTCTTGTTAGATGTAGTTCGGTCCCTTCTATTGTTATTATGCACTTTATTTCCCCGATATTCAGTGGTATGTGAAGTGGGGTAAGTAGCATGTGGCCGCCAAGTTTCTCCAGCACTTAAACATTTGCCGAATTAATAGTTTTTCTAATATATCCTTTTACACAATCAACATTAGTGAAAAATATTTCACGAGCAACACCTGTGGTGTGTATATTAATCATCAGATTTAAGTGCACTTAATTTTTCATCATTAGGGTTTTCCATCTTGAAACTGGTTGGACGCATACCTCCACCTATTTATATTCTGAGCTAGCCTACACAGTTCCCTGAAATTCCCACAACAGCCTATATACAGCTCGGTTCCCCTTCTATTGTTTTCTACTTATATGCACTATTTCACCGAGATTCAGTGGTATGTGAAGGGGGTTAAGCAACCTGCGGCTGCCAAAATTCTCCAACACTTAGCCATTTGCTGAATTAATAGTTTTCCAGTAAATACTTTCGCACAATTAAAATTATTCGAAAATATTGCACGACCAATACCTGTAGTTGTTTATAATAATCATCATGCTTAATTACAGTTATTTTTTTCGTCATTTGTTTTTCCATCTTGGGACTGGTTGGACGCGTACCGCCATCGATTTCTATTCTGAGCTAACAGACACATTTCCTGAAATTTCAACAGCCTACATCTTTCACTATCTGTGTGCAGTAGTCTAACCTAGGTCTACCCTTAATTCTTTTTTTTTCTCTCTGCTTCTAGTATATTCCGCACTATTCCCCCATCCCTTAGTATGTGGCAGACCAAGTCCAAAGCAGATTTAACGTTGGGAGTATAAAATCACTAAGCTGAATACCGAAGAAGTTGAACCAGGGACTGATTCGAGCTGGAAACAACAGGTTAGCCAATCTGAATGTTTTATTATTTTTATTTGTGAATATTTCGTTGTACATTTCTAAACTGATTGATTTAAAAACTAACATTTCGATGAATATTTCCAATTTAAATAATTTAAAAATTGCTTTCATGAGAATTTATGTGGGGGGTCGGCAAGGATCATTTTTTTTTTGAGTACGCGTTGTAAATTACGTAAATATTTAAAGAAGTTGAATGAACGTTCATGTGGCTTCAGTTAATAATAATAAGAGTGATATTTGTTGGCTTTTTGATCAACTTTGGGAATGATAATCATTAATTTTTTTTTTCAGTGAAAGTTCTATTTAGAGAATTTTAAACTTTTCATACGTTGTAAATATTTTTGGGAACATTATAATAATAATTTGTGCTTAATGGTGTTTTGGTTTAAAGATTAGAACAGGAAGTAAAGGTAGAAGGTAAATTTAAAGTCTTTGTTTGTTGTATTGTCGCAAGCTCCGTGCGTAATTAAAAACTGAGCTAGCCGATGCAATTAAAATTGTATATTAAAAATCAAAAATTGACATAAAAAATTTTAATCTTTTTATTTACAAAAAGGGATGTGCGGGTCATTGCTACAGTATCACAACAAAGAGAATTGTCCCGACAACGTGGGACTGAACTAAATTATCACATCCCAAGAGATCAATTGATGCACGAATGTGGTGCTGAACTAAAATATCACATCCCTAGATAAATTAGCGCATCAACGTGAGGTTAGATTAAAATAAATTAAGTAAAAATTGAAGGCAACGAAATCGAGGGTTTTATTTTGAATTTAAAATAATTGTAGAGTAATAATAAAAATGGAAGCTGCCGGAAGAATGTTGGAGAGGAGTCCTAGTGAAGAACACTGGTCCACCCAAGTTTCAAGAATAATAGAAATGTTAATGGTGAATGACAAGATGGAAAAGAATGAACAGGCCATGAGAAATATGACAGAGAAGAATGAACAGACCATGAAAAATATGATAGATAAGGCTATGCTAGAATTTGGGAAAAACTTGGATAAATTGGGGGAAAATTTAAGTTTCAAAATAGAGAAATTAAGTGATGATCTTAGGGAGACAAATCAGCAAATGGAAGAGATGCGTTTCCAAACACAAAATAAAGTGATAAATCTTATGGAAGATGTTGACTGCATAAGAGATGAAGTTATTAAAGTATGATCTATACAAGAGGCCAATGAAAGAGAAACAAGTGAAAAATTTAAGAATTTAGGGGAAAGAGTACAGAACATTGAAAGAAGTTATGGAACGGAAATTAGCAGAGTAAATAAAGAAATTGAGGATATAAAAATTAATGTAATGAATTTTGGCAGGAACTGGATGATATATAATCAAGAACTCTTAAGATTGAATCACCCAAATATAGCATTGGATCAGTATTCGAAATTTTCAGGAGATAATAAACTTAATCCAAAATTATTCCTAAAGGACATCAAAACACTGACGCAGGGCATTACGTATGAGCAGTATAAATTAAATTTAGTAAAAGCTATGATAAAAGGTAATGCAGAAACGTGGTTTGATCTGATAAAAGATGAATTAACGTTTCAAGATTTTGAGTTCAAATTTTTGAGACAATTCTGGGGGATACTCAACAATATAAGGTGAGAGATGATTTGATTATGGGGAGATACAATAAAAATTTAGATATGACCAGGTTACAATACGCAATTAAGAAATATAGTATAGCAATACAGTTGGATTCTCCGTTGGAAGAGAAACAAATTATTAAATATCTGGCACCACATTTTGAAGTAGAAATAAGGCAGTACAACGCTCTACAGAACATCATGGAACGGGACATTCTTAGAATACTTGCAGCAATATGATGAGATGGGAATGAATTGAAGAGAAGAAGGTCGAACGATTACTCAACATAGAAAACCAGAGAGAATGCAGAGAAGGATGTCAAGTAACAGAATACAATATGAAAGGACGAATCATAATTACAGAGGAAATTTTAGAAACAACTGCAACAGTAATATGAGAAATAATTGGAATGTGAGAAATCGACCATGGCAAGAACCAAGCAGGAGAGACCAAATTAGGAATGATAACCGAAGCCAAGATATCTAAGGACATGAGGAAGGAGTAGCGGAATCAAGAAGGATTAATGGTACCTATGCTGAGGTCACGAATCGACCAGGCCCATCTACAACAAATACAAATTTTTGATAGAAGACAAACCAAATAAGCCCTTGGAAATAAACAAATATGAACATCAGCGGGAATTCATAAAACTGGAAATGGAAAATGATTTTAGTAGAAATTTATTGCCTATAATTAATTTGAAAGTAGAGGATAAAGTAATTAGGATACTCAGATACTGGAGCAGAGGTATCGCTCGTCTCAGAAGATTTTATTAAAAGAGGAAATTTAATGAAGAAAGTAATGCCGATGAGGAAGTGTAATTTAATAGCACCAAACAATAGAAAGTTTGCATGCATAAGTAATATAGTGATTCTGAAGTGTGAGATAGGAGAAGAGAAATTTGAAAATGAATACGTAATTGTACCTGGATTAAAAATGGACGCTATATGGGGGATGAATATTATAGATAAGTTGGGGATAAAAATAAACGGAAAGCAAGGAGGGTATATGCAAAGGGAAATGCATCAAATGGGATGAAGTATTAAAAATAAATGGTGAATGTGTAAAGATAAATAAATTTGAGGGGAATTTAGATGAGGAAGAAAATGAAGAAAATAAAGGTATTAAGTATCCAGGTGATGGGAAAAATAAAGTTAGGACATTATTAAGGGAACATTGAAAATTATAGGTAAAGAAAAATTATTATAGGTACATAAAGTTAGAATTCATATTGATAGGAAAAAATTTGAAATAGGTTGAAGTTCAAGGGGCTTATTGGAAATATTAGATGACAAAATGCATAGGATGGGTTAATGGAAATGGAATAGTTAAGTAAATAAAAACTTATTGTAAATATTAGAAAACAATAAAGCATAGAATAGGTTAATAATAATTATGATAGGTTTAGGAAAAGTAGGAGTAGTATAGGTTGATGGAAATGGGAAGAAATATGTAAATAGGAAATAGTTTATTAGAAATATTTGAAGCAAACAATATTTGGTATAGGTTGATGTAAATAAGAAAAGTAGATGTAGGGAAAGTATAGATAAATAGGGAGTGAAATATTAGTAGATTATAATATATCGTATAAATTTATGAAAAATGGGAAAAGTATAGATAAATAGAGAGTGAAATATTGGTAGATTATAATAGGTAGTGTAAATTTAGGAGAAATGGGAAAAGTATAGATAGATAGGATATAGGGAGATGAAATGCTTTGTATAGACCTATAGAAATAGAAAGAGGCTTGTGTAAATAGTAGTTATTTAGAAAATATCATAATACAATAGTACATACAGTAGAGAATAAAAACAAAATAATTTTGGACTAATGTGAATTTTGTCTTCTCATTGGGTGCCAAAAATAAATTATCAGAAAATTTTTTGTTTTAATTTGGGGGAAAAAATGCTGTGTTAATAAGGTCATTTAGGGGTAGTTAGAACCAATAGTAGAGCGCACTTCATATAAAATACATGACAGCTCAGAAAACGAGACAGTTTTCTAAAGAAAACAAGAAATACGATGATTATGCTGGAAAGTACATGACAACGCCCTGTGTATAAACCATAAGCATAATTAATTTAGTTAATGAAAAATATTTGGAAGATTTATGTGAATAAACAAATTCGCAAGTCGTAAAACGACATAAACGCAAGCTGAAACGCGACACGCATAAATCACGCATCATTATTACGCCAAGAATCCCAATTAAAACAAGCAGGTTTAATAATGCGTAAGATAGCAAACGCATATAATTTAATACATAAATTGTATTAAGTCTACGTAACTAGAAAGCTAAAATCGACACTTGATATATTGGAAAGGAACAAGGCATGGTGGATAAAATCAAAGTTCACCAAATTTATTTAAACAAACAATGGTCTACTTATCTAGAGGTATGAAAATTCAAGGGAATCAATGCTATTAACTCGAAATGTGTACGTGACAAAAACAACGCGTTGATTTTAACATACAATAAAATACGATGGAATACCCAAAACCTGGTATGAAAGATTCATGCATAACAACGAATTCTGCGCTTGTCAATAGATAGACGATGCATTTAAATACGACCGAATTTGTAAACAAATCAGTCCAACATGAAGTAAGGCTTAGTTCTGATCGCTTAAAAGGAAAATATTTACATAAAGTGATTTATTGTGATGTATGAAATAATACAATGGTAATTATGGAAAATTATGAGGTTTGTCGTTTTACCCTTCAAAAGCGTAAGTAGCTAAAAGTTGTTTTAATTTAAATTCTAATATTAACATTAATAAAAAGGACACTAAATGATTACTGGATAAGCGGCTCTGAATGATTACTGGATAAGCGATTCTAAATAATTACTGGATCAAATGAGGAAATGCAACAAGCATTTACTTTAATTATTAATTGCCAAGAAGTTTAACAAAGGACGCTAGAATAATTTAAAGAAAAATGCAGACCGTGTCCAAAGCAGATTTAACGTTGGGAGTATAAAATCACTAAGCTGAATACGGAAGCTGTTGGACCAGGGACTGATTCGGGCTGGAAACAACAGGTTAGCCAATCTGAATGTTTTATTATTTTTATTTGCGAATATTTTGTTGTACATTTCTAAACTGAACGATTTAAAAACTAACATTTCGTTGAATATTTCCAATTTAAATAATTTAAAAATTGCTTTCATGAAAATTTATGTGAGGGGTCGGCAAGGATAATTTTTTTTTTAGTACACGTAAATTACGTAAATATTTAAAGAAGTTGAATGAACGTTCATGGGGCTTCAGTTAATAATAATAAGAGTGATATTTGCTGGCTTTTTGATCAACTTTGGGAATGATAATCATTAATTGTTTTTCAATGAAAGTTCTATTTAGAGAATTTTAAACTTTTCATACGTTGTAAATATTTTTGGGAACATTATAATAATTTGTGCTTAATGGTGTTTTGGTTTAAATATTAGAACAGGAAGTAGAGGTAGAAGGTAAATTTAAAGTCTTTGTTTGTCGTATTGTTGCAAGCTCCATGCATAATTAAAAACTGAGCCAGCTGACGCAATTAAAATTATATATTAAAAATAAAAAATTGACAGATTAAAAATTTTAACCTTTTTAATTCACAAAAATGGGTGTATGGGTCATTGCTACAGTATCACAACAATATGTATATATATATATATATATATATATATATATATATAGTTAATAAGATGAAATAATAACTTAAGACTTTTTATGCAAAACCCAAATGATAATTTCAAATCGAGTTAGTAATTGAAAGATGGAAAATATGAGGTCCCGAACAGGATTTGAACCTGTATCTTAGACTTTTTGTGGCCGTTACGCCACTAAAATGGGTGACGACAATAGGAAAATTAATAAATTCAAATGTACACAACCATATATCAATCTAACTTTCAATTACGTTTGGCATTTTTGTCCGGGACCTTATATTTTCCATGACTCAATTACTGGCTCGATTTGAAATTATCATTTGGGCTTTGCAGAAAAAGTCTTAAGTTATTATTTCATCTTATTAAGTGTAATACGTTAGTATTTATCAGTTTACCTTATGTGATTAATTACCTAATATATGTATATATTTAATACTTGACTTATAACTAACATAAGTCAAAAGCTTGACACTGTCAGATCGATTTCTAAATACCTGACCTAAGTCAACTTCAGTAAAAGTTTTAAGACTGCTGATTTGTTGCATGGTTTTAAGAAATAACTGACCTGTGCTAGTGTTATCCCCAATCACTTCAAGCACTGTTCCAAATGACAACCGCCTTTACACAATTCACTAAACTACACATTATAATAGTATAATTGGTAAATACATCAGCCACGATAGCTGAAGTGGATAACAAACAATACATCTAAGATACCTTACAGTTTAAATGCCCAGTGCTAGCTGTCTGTCGGTAGATTTGAAACTTCCGCAAAATTTGTGGAACCTCCAGATTGTTTGTTCTCTAATTGAAAGATAAATGCGTAATCATCAAATTTTGAATGAGCAGCAAATATGTACCATTGAATGAAATGTAATGTTTGTTAAATAAGTTATTACTAGTGAAATTTTTAATGGGCACCAAATAAGTATAAAAGAATGAAATATAATTTATATTACATGTTATTGCACAGTTTATATATTAGGTTTTATAAATTTGTGGTGATATAACGGGTACTCTTTACATCTTTGCCTTACTTGAAAACTGTAGTTTAATACTGAAAATTGTTTGTGTACAAAATATCGCCCTCTATATAATGTTAATAATTTAAACTCAGCTCAGTGTAAAATTCACCTTACATAAGAAAATTAGTATTCGAAATTCAACAATAAGTACTCGAATTCCAAAATAAAATATGAATGTTTGTTAAATATAAAAACAGAATAAATCTCTGACCTTGTTTGTCGCGTGTGTTGCAATTAACTGTTGTCCTTTATACCCCGAGCAGCAAATGAAGCTTTTTCTTGTATTTTGTTCACTAGTATTGTTGACTTCCTTCCAAACATAGTCTTAAAATATATAATATAAACTGGTACTAAACCATAAATGGAATTTCAATAGTACTGATCGCTCTATGTAGAATTTAAAAATATTTTGTAGAATGGTATTAGCCAAAAATTCTTAAATATGTCCAGAATGTTCTATAAAATTTTGTATCAATATGAGTTAAAATAAATTCTTACCCTTCTGTTTAATTAAACGGTTTTATGTATCATATTGAAACTTTCTAAGTTCGTTTTAATTAAATTTCACTAATCTTAATTATTTATGTAATTAGTGTGCTGGTGGCTTAATTCACTTATATATTCAGAACAAAATTCCGCCTATGACATTTCGTTCCTTTATATGATTTTTAATAGCGGGATTTGTGAATTATCTGTTGTATTGAAAATAATAAGGAAATTTGATAAGTTTTTAAAGACTAATGTTGTGTGTGATTTCCTATCATTTTCTTCTTTATTAACCTCATATTATAACAAGCTTGCGATACAGCTGCCTTGAAAAATAGCAAATTGTTTATACTTTTGCCTTGAAAATTTGGATAAATGAAACGTGTGCTACACTACATGTACAATAACAATCTATTTTATACAAGATTAAATTTTATCTATGTTTTGTTTTCCTATTTGTTAGAACTTAATAGATTTTAATTATGAACGTTTCCCATGAAATTACTCAATATGGCCTATGTAAAGTGCTCTTTTAACAAGTAATGTTTTTAATAAAAGTTAGCTCTTTCATGGTTAAACATTCAGAGTTGGTATTTAGTCCTTTTGGATTAAGATGGCGTCCTTTTTTCAGCAATGTGTGTGCGCGCGCGTGTGTATGATTAGAGGTCATACTGCATAACAGAATAAACATCTAATACCATACATTTGAGAAAATTCAAGAAAAAGTCCAATTATGTTGATATTTGTTTGCATAGAAAAACGTATTTGCGAAAACGTTCTGTATATGAAGTAGAAATGCACAGAGATTGTGATTGAAAAGAGTTTTCATTCTTATTACAGAACTAAATGACAAAGGAAGCTTGTTTTAAGATAAGAATAATGGTAGTCACTATATTCTGCACGCTTTTCAAAGAATTTCATCCACATTTTGTTATCAAAGTACTCAACTGTGTGTACAAATTCCGCGTAAATGCGTGGACATATTATAAAAGATTTTCATTTTGCCATTAATGAAAGAATTATGTGTTGTTTGAAAGAATGTAAATGCTCAATCTATGTAAAGCCGCGTGTACAATAGTTTAATTTTCATCTTCAGTTTAATAACAAACCTATGGTGAAAGTGTATTAAGTTTGAAATTATATCTTTAAGTAGCAAATGTTCACTAATCTATATTCAATAACAATCAACTGCTGACAAAATATAAATTGAATGACATAAATAGCGACTCTAAAATTCGTAAAAGCTATAAGATAAGATAAATTAAGGTTAATTAAGCAATAAAATCAGGACTATTGATAAGATTTGGAAAGGACATCAATTATGATAACTCGAGACAAGAAAATGATTAATCTTCAAATGTTGCATCGCGCCTTTGAGAACAAACCAATTAAAACTTGGAAACAACAACTAGAGTTACCGCAAACTAGATATTTACATCACAGGGACTCACTCGTATATAACATAATGGATGTTGAGAACGCCATTTAGTCCTCATCCAAACTCACGATGCAGTAATCATAATACGTCGCATAATAAAAATACTACAGTTTTAGAAGTGAAATGTATTTAAATATAGTATAAGAGACGATTTTATTGAAGTAATGATGGAAAAGTGTTTTGAATACTCAGAAGTCAGTAAGAATATTTGAATTACTTACAATGGTTTCAAAATGGAAAATGAATAATTAAATAATAATTGAACTACTGCATGACAAAGTTTTTAATTGGAATATTTTTTGGTGTTTAATGGTATTTTTAAAACTATTTGAACGATTGTGGAACATGAATTGATAATTACGTTCTGGACAAAGGCAACGACCAGCAGATTTGTAACAGTAAAACAGTGTTTAAATTTAGAGGACTCGTATTTATAGAGTAATCAGTTAAGATTTTTTGTGTGTGCAAGTCTTTGAGTGAGAATAGTGTACAAATCGATAGTTTGATTTGAACGGTGACAGGCCTTTTGTGCAAGTTTTTGCCAGTATATAAGAAAAGAATTAAGCCTATAACCGATCAGATATGTTATAGGTTTTAAGGTGGAGGTTTTTGAATTATCCGACTTATCGTGACAAATTTTGAACATAATAAGATTTGTGAATGAAAATTAAGAGATTAATATTTGTGAGTGCTCGTCCTAGATATAGAAGAGAGATTTGTGGACTCTATCTTTAGTATAAGTGAGTGATTATCCAGAAGTTATATATTTTTCTGATGTTACATTTAAGTTATTGTTCGTAAGACAAAGCTATTGTGGAAATTTTGGACTCTGGTGTGGACGTAGTAATTCAGATTTGAAAGATTGCTTGTATTAATATTTCGTATTATTATTATAAAGCTGATGTATGATTGTAGTGGTTTTATTTGAAGAGAGCTAGCCAAAAAGAATTAGATAGCGGGCATATTGGAAACATTCGTCAGAATCAATCTTTTATTTAGGCTCACTTAGAATCACATCGATCCATGGCACTTTTATTGGTGCCATACATCAGGGCACAACAATTCATAGCATTATCGGCACCCAACGTGGAACTTCTTTAGTCCACAGCAATATATATATATATATATATATATATATATATATATAATAATTAAATTTAATGAGTTTTAAATTAATACAAATTAAGAAGAATTACTTTCAATTGATCCATATGTATACAATAAAAATGCAAATCTATCAACATGATTTAATACTTTTATTATTTAAAAATAAATTAATATTGATGTTAAAGTGTTGCCATTTTTGGTTACTTTAAACTTTAACTAAAGGTCTGTCAGGAATGTATGCATTATGTAGTGATCGTATTCATAACTTCAAGAATGTACACTTTCACTGACTAAATTTGGAAATGCATACATATACTACTTAATGTATAGATTCGCTGAATGAACACTCTCTGTAACACATACGGTAAATGCAAAATTCAAAAGTGGTATTATTCAAAAGATTAACAAAAATCAAAATAGGCAGGTTTAAATATTGTAAATGAAAATTCTGACGTATTGACATGTACAAATTTTTACACGTCAATACATCAGAATTTTCATTTAAATTGAAAAAAAACGTGTACACAGCCGACTGGGATAAGGTTGTCCAAAATTGAATTAATCCTTTTTACGTATCGTTAGAAGCTTTCAGGTTGCTACAAGGTTTTTTAATAATATTTAATTTCATTGATATATAACATGTTTTTTTTTATTTTACGTAAGGTAACACCGAAAAAATGTGATATGGTGTTTGCTTAATATGCATGTAATTGTGTGGCATTTTGAATATGATACACACACAGAAAAGTGAATATTTAGCTTTTTGTTTATAAAATTATTGATAAGGGAAATTTTTCAACTTATTGCACTCTGTGGGGAAATTCGAACTTTAATCTATAAATACTACAGATGAAATAAAATAAAGTATATGGCACAATAAAATATTTAATTCTGTAGTGGTTACTGGACACAAAGTATGTATTGTCTAATGTTGTTATTAGCAGATTATATAATCTCACATACTATCATACAAAATTTTACAGCCGGCGTCATTGGATTTGCCTCCTCCACTTTATCGTCTATAGAAAGGGAATATAGTCAGATTGAACGTGAGGCGTTAGAAATATCTATAGCGTTTGTTGGATGCACATGTTTGACTTTCTTGGTTTGAATTTACTTATAAAAATAAAATTAATATGTTTTGGAACTAGATAGTTTTATGTCATTTTTATTGAAGTTTCCAACGTTTTAAATTTTCATTCTGTTCCTGTATAGAAATGTACAGGTTATCGACTTGTTTGAATAATATAGGAAGTACTGAAAAAATATACTAACATATTGTAGTTGATAAGATGAAATAATAACTTAGACTTTGTGCAAAACCTAAATAATCATTCCAAATCAAGCTAGTAATTGAAAGGCGAGAAATATAAGGTCCCAGACAGAATTTGAACCAGCATCTTTAGCTACCGCTACCAGGACCGGTAATTTAAATCATTCTCCAAAGCTCGAGTTATAAAATAAAGAGTAGACTTCCATAATTGCTGCAATCCTCAATAAATTATATAATTTTAAATTAATATTTATCAGCAAATAAAACTTGAAGATTATATATATATATATATATATATATATATATATATATATATATATGCTGTGGAACCTCCTTCTGGAACTTCCTAAAAATCTATTCAAATGCTAATGTTGGGCCGTCATAAGATTGCTGTGGATCCGGGGATTAAAGTTTAAGAATCGAGAGTGAGTCATTACATACTTTTCAAAAATAAAAATTTCACAATAAAAAAAAATTTCTTACCCTTATTTCTGCTTCAAAATATCTTCCACAGCTTCCCTGGCTAGCTCAGCTGTGCCTCTTCTCGGATACCTAAATTTACAATCATTCTTCCTTCCAATTCACACACCATTCAATAAAATCATCAAATAATACAACAATCATACAATCTTTATTTACCACTATTTACAAACAATTATTCACAGATATATACAATTTGGTTACAATTCAATAAGTGATTTTTGTAAAGTCCTTGTTTTAAATTTTTATTAGTAAACACATTTAATACATTTGGAGTAGATGGGCCCCAAATAATACCCTATATTTATTGCACACTGGAGTATGGTGAGCTCATAATAACCCAGTTTATTAATGTATGCTTTTTACTTTGCATATAATTACTACAAAATTAATTAACCCATGTACCCTTAACAATCCCACTTAAATTCATAATGAAATTTAGTAAGTTTTACATATACCTTTTTTTTTCAATATTTAAACTAACCCTACTAATTGTCAAGTACATGTATCTTTTCCGATACGTTATAAAACCATAAATAACCCCAACATTCACTCACACATCACCAAATAATTCCAACAGTTTATCAAATAACAGAAAATACAAATGAGTTACCTGGAAAATGCGTCAAGTCTCCATCTCTTTCGAAGATGCCCTATCCAGAACCCATTTTCTTCGTGATTATGCGCTCTGATCCTCCAGATTTTTATAGATGATAACCAAGCACCTTGCTACCAATTACCATACCATAACCGCATCCAAATTCACGTATATTATGCTTGTGTTTATTGATTTATTAGCTTGTTATGGTATTAGTTGGACCTCGGTTAATTTAATTCACTCGACACTACACCCGTTAATAACTACAAGGCCTCAACTTACCAAAGACTCTACCATAACGTCGGTTGATTACTATACGTAGTCTAAAGCGATGAAAATACAAAGAGAATCAAAGAATCAAAAGAGAACGAGCCCCATTCTCTCCGAGTATTTATATCCTTAAAGCACCATCACCACTAGGCCACACTTTACGCGAAATACTTATTTTAAAATAATACTTCTGCAAATTTTAATCTAACTGACTTAAAGCTCCCAGAAATTTACTTCAGACACACAATTTAATCCGAAAAAGCTCATTCACCTGTCGCGTATTCGTCCGTTGTAAAACTATCTACGTCAACCAATGATACAGTCCTGTGTCGTCATAAAACTCCGCCTGTAATATTTATATCTGTCTCATGCATATTAGATGTCGCGTTCCAACCCCACTTGAGTTATATAAAATCGATATAGCTGACCGCGTCGCCTGACTCCACGTGGATACGAACGTGCGTTTTGAAACCAATGCTTTTATATCCATGTTTATCAGTAGCATATTATTGATCGTGCATTCCTTCCGCTCTTCAAGAAACTTTGTTAGCTTGTTTGTTCGAAGCAACTGACGGTTGGAAATATATTCTATGAAACCCGCATATAAATGCATATAAATTTGACGAAGGTAACCTTTGCAAACATGCAGGTGTTCTTAATTATCGACCGTTTAAAATAACAATTCTAGGAGCTTATATTTCACGGTATTCGATACAATTGACGTCCTTGTTTGTTACAACGAACCTTTTGCTATGGGATTATCGATTTTCTTTACCCGGGTGTGTTTTCCAATGCTATTACACGTTGAATTAAAATAAATTAAATTAATTATGCGTTTCTATTTGTTTTTAAAACTGGTTTTCTTTATGAACCTATTACTTTTTCAATCATTAATTATAAAAATACGTCAATACTTGTTTGTTTAAATTAAATAAATGAAATGAATTTTCCGCGTAAATAAATTGTTCTTTTCTCTATACAGGGTGTTTGAAATTGCATTGCTTACCCCAAATTTAACCCTTTGAATCCATAACAATATATATATATATATATATATATAAGATTTGTTTGTTGCAGATCTAAAGGCAAATAGCGATTAAAACTGAGTTTGTTAATTGTAATAAAGATATGTATTGACTTGGAGTAACTTCCCAGACTATATCAAATACTACTGCATTAAATAAAGTGAACCAACAATTCTTGTCTGTTTTACAATGACATATATTGCAGCAATTTCAGACTCGCCAATTGTGAGATAAATTTTGCTAATTGCGAACTAGATTGGACATCACTTTTGGGAGAGATGTAACCGGCAAAATGAAAGTTATGTAATAAACTTGATTTGCCCTGAAGGGCAGGGGGCCCATAACAACTTATGGGTGTTTTGGCTCGCTATAGTGATGTGGGAGTGGGTACCTATGTAAGAAATTATAAAGAAAAATAGAAAAATTGCAAATAAAATAATAAATCTAAGTGATAAATAAAATTTTGATTCTGACCACTGTTTAAATTCAGGATGTCCAAAAACGATCAGTATTTTTAATCTTTGATGCTTTCAATTAACACAGCATTCTTTCCTGATGCAGCTTCCTTAACTCAAAATAACACAAAATTACAAATTAATGGAATGGTGAACTCTCCAAGTTGTAACCCCTTTGTAACCTCGGTCGTCACAACATTATATCAATGTCCCTTTGTGTGTGTGAACTTACCCTGCACTTGCAAATGTATTTCAACATTATATCACCCGCCACGCATTTTTATCTGTGGGAAATCTAATCGAATTTTTTTAAGCTGTTTAGTTCACTTTCAACTTCCTCCCACTTTCCATTTACTACTCGCTCCATATTATTATATTTTGACGTGTTCTAATTAACTGCTCACGGAAAATTAATTCATTCTTTTCTGTTGTATGTAACTATTCTTATTTTTCCCAGTACAAAATACTATTAATTGTGGTCAGCATTCGGTACTACAATGTATATAAATTTTAACCTGCGTCGAATAAATATGTATGTAATTCGTATTATTGTTGCAATACGGAATTATGTTCATGTTCTTGATGGTTGGGACAGACGATATCTGTCTAAATTATCTTGTTAATGGAAAACGCATATGCAGTGTTTTGTCATATTGAGATATGTTTTCATTTGCGGTTAATTAAGACATCATCCTGAATGTTAAGCTTATTATCTGAATTATGTTTACAGAGACAAAGTGTGAAATACCATGTTTAATTAAGAATAAGTATTTGTGAAATCTATCATACAAGGGGTGTCTATATTTAAGTTGTCTATTCAAATTCACTGAAATTTTCCTTCTCTTCTAATTTCTAGCTAACGTGTTACAGAAGTTATATAGCTATGACTATTCAGTTGCAGCAAATAATCTGCAAACGAAGAAGGTTATAATAAATGTGAGAAAACTATGGAAATGGGCGTCACGACGTCTATTAAGAAATCGATTGTCATTTAAAGAAATGTAAAGGTGGACATAGTCTCCCAATAATTTATATTTTAATTTAGTCACTATTAAACCTGAAAAACAATAGCATTAACGTTAGAACGAACACAATTCGTGTCCGACGTGTTTTTATTTAAAAAAGTATCTACCTTAGATCAACTTCTACAATGGTTTGAGTATTGGTTTCTTTACCTTTTGGCTATTTTCTTAAGACCAGCAATAAAGCTTCACTGTTTGTCACTCAATCACAAACGAAAAATGATTTAAGAGGAAATTTGTTTATTAATTGAAACATAACGTATAACTTTAAACCGATAAATGAACGACAGTTTAATAATACTATAATAAGCATACATTTAGATATATTATATTCGGCACATAAATTTAATTGTATATCTAAATTATTGACTTTGTATTACGCGTGTCGTTCTTGTGTTATTATGTTTAATCAATTTGTTATTACTAGAAAATAATGATTTGTCTATGTAAAAAGTTTGAACTGTAGCAACGATTTATAAAAGCTTGTAATAAACTAAATTCTATATACTCGGCACTTTAAATCTACAGGAAGTTACATTAATTATAACACCAATAAAAAGGAATTAGAAATTCCCAGACAATTCGATTAACTTATAAAAAACTTAAGCAATTAAGTACAATAACCCCACTGGCATCGAAAAAAAAAATGTTATAAAAATTTACCCCTAGGACGGATTTTAAATAAGTTAAAATGGACTCGCATTGGCATTTTTAGGTATGTTTTATCCTCTGTGCGAGTGTGGTAGCTATTTTAGCTTATTTTTCCAAGCGACCTCTAATGTCATAGAGGCAGTTTCATCTGTTGAAGTTGTACTACATAATCAAGTTTCAATGGTTATTGAATGTGTGTGTTTGTATGGATAATACCAACAAGAACATCTTCAAACGTGTGTGTGTGTTTATAGATTGTCTTCGGACGCTAGTACCATCCATGGAACATCCAACCTCCAGGATGATGACTAGGTCTTTTGTGTTACCATTTTGAAGCTGTCTCCAATTTACAGGTGTGACATTTTAAAATGACACAATAAACCTTCTGAATAATTTCAATCGCACGTGAATAACAATTTAAATCAACAATTCTTTTATCAATGACATCGAACAAGAGGCTAGACAAAGTGGTAAGAAATAATAATGATAACAAAATGGTGAATTAATATTCACAACATACAACTCTAAGCACCTTCTATATCTATAAAATTGAACTAAATAAAGTGTCAGAAATGTTTTAAAAAGATTTCAATTAACAAATGCTATTGATTTTGAAGTATAAAATGCAATATTGAGCTAAGGTGAATGTGATGGTTATGCAAAAAAATTATAACTGTTCACTAGAAATTTATTGAATAATCGATATCTCCTTTCTGCATGGATATTCTACTTTATCCATTATTACTCGAGTTCTTTTGTAGTTGCTTGGGGTTTTATCTTATAAAAGCTTTTCATTTTTAAATTGTAAACTACACATGTGTTAATAGATAAGGTATGAAATTTCACACAGCGGTGCAATATGTTCTGAAATAATTTCATCATCATAAGACATTATATTATGTACCTAATATTTATTATAAATAATGTACTTAAGTGGCTGAAAAACTAGTCTTATTTTCTAATCAGTCTTATATTTTACAGAACTGATTTTTTTCTTGTATTTTATAATTTACGTGTAAAAATGTTATCGTCGTATCTATTTCTTAGAATGATTTTTCCTTACATTATTGTTGAAGTAATAGTCTATAATACAAAGATAACAAATTTATTTTTAATGTTGTATTAAAGTTCTGCAGGAGAAGGTCAATATGAGCATCAGTATCTGAAATCTAACAAGTTACCCATTAAATTTTTACATGGTCTATTTTGTATGACAATAAATATAAAGTCTGTATGTAGTACACATGATTAATTGTTTGTATTGTAATTAATCATTTGTGTGGTTTCATTTGAATACTAAATGCATTCGATAATGCTCAAACATTTTAGTGCTTAATGCGAGAACATCTCTATTTTTAGATACTTAATATAGTTTTAGAAAAATAGTGTAGTTTAAAAGAAAGTTGTTGGTTTATTAATTTTATTGGAGGATACATATCTGTAATTATTATTATTTTTGTTGCAGCTTTATAATGCGTTTTGTGCAATTTAAATAGGATCGTTAGTCACTAATACATAAAAATTTTATTTATGTACCAATTGCCGTTATGCAAATTTTATACTTTTAATGTTGACTTAATAAAGATTTTTTGAATCGCATTATATAGTGTTTCTTTTAGGTTATTTTTCTCAGTACTGCCAGTATTGTTTTGAGAATGCAGGGAAACCTAATAGAAATAAAACTAACGAACAAACTGCTTATAGTGAGTAGTAGATAAAGAAAGGCTGTGCAGTTTACAAGGTGTGAGTGCATACATTGAAAAATTACAATAAATAACAGTTACTTAATTGGTAATCCGTCAGCATAGCTGACCAGTTGTGCTATAATTGTTTTTGACAGTAAGTAATTTGTTGTAAACTCGTGATTTAAAAATAAATCTAGATATTTGTTGAAAATTTGGCTGTTATTATATTCAAAAGAACTTCTAGATTTGTGTTTTGTGGTGACAAATAATTAATTCAGTTCTTTCTTTTATATATATATATATATATATTATATATATATATATATATATATATATATATATATATATATATATATATATATATTGCTGTGGATTGTGGGCACAGTCTCTGGAACTCCCTAAAAATCATTCAAGTTCTAACGTTGGGCCGTCATAAGATTGCTGTGGATCGGGGATTAAAGTTTAAGAATTGAGAGTGAGTCATTAAATACTTTTCAAAAGAAATAAAAAGTTCACAACAAAAAAAAATTTCTTACCCTGATTTCTGCTTCAAAATATCTTTAGCAGCTTCCCTGGCTAGCTCAGCTGGGCCTCTTCTCGGATACCTAAATTTACAATCATTCTTCCTTCCCACTCACACATCATTCAATAAAATCCACAAATAATACAACAATCATACAATCTTTATTTACCGCTATTTACAAACAATTATTCACAGATATGTACAGTTTGGTACTCTAGTTACAACTCAATAAGTGATATTTTTGTAAAGTCCTTGTTTTAAATTATTATTTCCAAACACATTTAATACAATAGGAGTAGATAGTGGCCCACATAATACCCTATATTTATTGCACACTGGGAGTATGGTGAGCTCATAATAACCCAGTTCATTAATGTATGCCTTTTACCTTGCATAAACTTACTACAAAACTAAGAACCCATGTACGCTTAACAATCCAATTTGAATTCGTAATGAAATTTAGTAAGCTTTACATACACCTTTTTTTCAATATTTAAAATACCCTAATAGTTGTCAAGTACACGTATCTTTTCCGATACGTTAAATAACCATAAATGACCCCCCAAAGTTCACTCACACATCACAAATAATTCCAACAGTTTATCAAATAACAGCACATTCAAATGAGTTACCTGGAAAATGCCTCAAGTCTCCATCTCCTCCGATGATGCTTTATCCTCCAGAATCCCTTGGCTTCGTAACTATGCGCTCTGATCCACCAGATATTTATAGATGATAACCTCAGTATACGCCGAACTCCGTGCTACCAATTACCATTCCATCCCAGCATCCAAATTCACGGATTATACTTGTGTTTATTAATTTATTAGCTTGTTATGGTATTAGTTGGACCTCGGTTAATTTAATTCACTAGACACTACACACGTTAATAACTACAAGGCCTCAACTTACCATGTTATAAGTGCTAATACTATTTTTACTGAATTATACAATTTTTCAATACTCACAAGCCTCTACTATAACCTCGGTTGATTATTATACGTCATCTAAAGCGATGAAAATACAAAGAGAGCCCTATTAATTTTCTTAGAGTATTTATACAATTCAAAATTCCACTTCTCGGCCACTCTTTACGCGAAATACTTAATTTAAAATAATACTTCTGCAAATTTTAATCTAACTGACTTAAAGCTCCCAGAAATTTACCTCAGACACACAATTTAATCCGAAAAATCGCTTTCACCTGTCGCGAATTCGTTCGTTGTAAAACTATCTATTTCAACCAATGATACAGTCCTGTGTCGTCATAAAACTCCGTCTGTAATATTTTTATCTCTGATGCATATTAGGTGTCGCGTCCCAAACCCCACTTGAGTTATAGAAAATCGATATTGCTGACCGCGTCGCATGACTCCACGTGGATTGAATACGTGGGTTTTGAAACCAATGCTTTTATACCCATCTTTATCTGTAGCATATTATTGATCGTGCATCCCTTCCGCTCTTTAAGAAACTTTGTTAGCTTGTTTATTCGAAGCAACTGACGGTTGGAAATATTTTCTTTGAAGCCCGCGTTATTATGTTGATAATTTCGACAAAGGTAACCTTTTCAAACATGCAGGTGTTCTTAATTATTGACCGTTTAAAACAACAATTCTAGGAGCTTATATTTCACGGTATTCGATACAATTGACGTCCTTGTCTGCTACCACGAACCCTTTTGCCTTCGGATTATTGATTTTCTATACTCTGGTGTTTCTTAATGCTATTACACATTGAATTAAAATAAATTAAATTAATTATGCGTTTCTATTTGTTTTTAAAAACTGGTTTTCTTTATGAACCTATTACTTTTCAATCATTAATTATAAAATACGTCAATACGTGTCCGTTTAAATCAAATAAACGAAATAAATTTTGCGCGTAAATAAATTGTTCCTTTCTCTGTACAGGGTGTTTGACATTGCATTGCTTACCCCAAATTTAACCCTTCGAATCCATAACAATATGTATATATATATATATATATATATATATATATATATATATATTATCGTGTAACTTGTAGATTAATAATACATAGGTCATAGATCAAGCTAGAGTATGTAGCCGTTATTTACGAGAAAATTAATTAGGTCTTTTAAATAATTAAAATAGCGCTTAGTCACTGTAAAGTAGGAATTTAGGGTAATTTAATTTTAGTTGCATTCATTTATTTAATAAGGACATAGCATAATATTTATAAAATATGAAACTATAGGTTAAAAGCAACTAGGCGAAAATACCACTTTTATTTTATTTAAGATAGTGTATAGAAATATAAAATCTTTGCTTATTTGTTGGCATAGGATCGGTATTTTAAGGACAAACGAAACGCTTCAATATAGCATGTTAAACACAAGGTTGTTTTGGTTAGGGTAAGAAAATCAATAACTTCTAAGAATACAAACGCACGTTACAAGCTGACATGCATCGATATCAACAGACGAAGACGAATTTTAGTAAGGAATATGAAGGACAGTGATGCAAAATAAATATCAGTTAGACATTGTGGTAAACACGGTAACAAAGACAGTTCTGTAGCCTGTAGATAGAGTAAGATGGAAGTTGTTTGTATCGATCGAAGATAGGGAGAGAAAGGGAGCAATAGCATTGGATGTTGCAAGTATATGCGTAAGTTAGGGCAGATATTCGACTGGGGTTTGTAAGAAAAACGTGCAAGTGAGAAAATGCAATATATACGAGAAAGGGAGACGAAATATGTTTTGGTTAGTTTGGAGGCGTGAATGTTGTTAGAATTGAAGTTTACTAAGACTAGTTTCGCTGAAAAGCTTCGACGGTTGGCGATTTTAAAGGTGTTCCAAGTAAATTTAGTTGTTTGTGTATTGTAGTTCAGCGAAAATTTAGAACCTTTGAAAGTTTTACGTTAAAATTAACGACGGTTATGCCAGTTTTTTTGAGAAACGAGTGGACGGTTGGTGTTTTACGTAAAATGAGTATTGTCTGCTGTAGTTTTACATGCCAACTTGGAAAACGGGGAGGTTCACGATACCCTACATGTGATTTTCCAATGCTACACCCGAAGGTACTACATTGGCCAGGAAGCGAGTTTTTTTTTACCTGGAAAATTGGGAATTTTGCCGAACCCTTGCTGTTCCAAGCAAGGTAGGGATATTTAACGTGCGTGACAACACTCACACACGGGACCTCCATTTTACCTCTTATCTGAACGAGAGTGTATGTTTGTGAAAAATGCTGGCCTAACTTTTTTCAAGCGAACCGTGTCGGGATTCGAACCCGTGACCTTGGGCGTAGTAGTCACACACATACCAACTACGCCGTGGTGCATGATACCTATATAACCACCTTAAATGGGGGTGTCGTCCTCTTAATTTCCTCGCTCATCATCGAGATTACTTCTAGTTGTGAATGCATTAAATGAGCTTATATAATTAATTAGAATTGCACACAAGTTAGTATGTTGTAATGTGAAGTCAGTTTATTATAATCTAAATATGAATAAAGAGATCAGAGCGAAGCTTGTAATGTAAGTACAAAACTACTGCTACTTTGGTGTTGTAGCGTACGAAAATTATTAAAATTTGGAATTGAATGAAGAATGCAGAATTTATTGACGGGTTCTTTATAAATTGAAATCTGATACGAACTTTTGGAAGTTTGGATGTATTGGGTTTATTATAAATGAGGCAAGATTTGGATAACGTACCGAGAGCGATGGTGATGCAACCTGGGAGCGGTTCCAAATACTAGAGCCATAGTAGATGGCATCTTCTTTATAGTCTGGTTTGCAGATACCTGCAGGAGGATAGTTACCAGGTAACTAATATTTTAAAAACATTTTGTGGTAGTTATTGGCTGTGTTTCTTATAACTTTTTGTGCTTTGGAGTGTTTATATTTTAAGAATTTACTGAACTGAAAGGTTTATGGGACTTTGATGTAGATGAAAATTTGTGTAAATAGAAAAGGATAATTAATGTTGTAACAATTTTATTTTTGTAGTAGGAGAATCCATTCATTAAACGTACAATGAATAGTAAAATACCTTTATTAATTAAAATAAATATTCAAGTAACAATCAAACTTTTATAGTATTATAATATCAAGGATTATTAGTCGAGTTGTTTCCGAGTTCGGTATAATTTCACAGCCACTGGCGCGCGCGTGAGAGGTTCGAGAACTAAAATCCGGAACCTCCCACCATACAAGAAAGCAGCGAGCGCACTCGTCGATAGTTAAAAGTAGCGTCAAGAGGCATTCTAAGAGAATGGCGAGTGACCTCCGAGTCGCTCTATGTTTGTGAAACACTTCCTGAGTAACGGTTAGTACCTAATCCACATTTTGTATATTCGTTGTCATATTAGCTAATTTACAAAATTTATTTAGCGCAACGACCCATTTGAACTCGCAACGACCCATTTGAACTCGCAACGACACATTTGAAATCCCAATGAGAAATTAGAAAACTGCATGGATAACGTATATATCGCACACCACGTCGAAAATCGCAACTGTAAAATTTGAGACAACATGATCCCTTTGAAGTTACAATTTAGAAAGCTTAATTTGTTGGCTACGCAATGAAAAATTATTTTAGTAAATAAATTTAGACAACGGAAGATTACGTTACAAAGTAATGCTGCCGTGATCCAAGTAAGGAACCCGCTTTGCTCCTACACCTGTGTTAAAGCATGGAAAGCAAGTATAATTAGTTGCTGTTCCCGCGCTGCGAGGTAATTTCCATTACATCAAGGGACAACTGCTGCTCTTGGGTTCGTAATAGAATTAAGGATTTCCTGAGTACTTTCCTTCTGAAGGTACATTGTTTCATTTTGTTTGTTAGACGTACAAAAATTGTTATTCAGTTTACCTGTAAATAAGCTGGTTTTCCCCAGTATTAAATTTGCTTTCACTTAGCTTCGTAAATACGTGATCACACGTGGCTTCAACGTAATTTAACAGCTGCTATTACATCACCTGTTTGTTTGTTCACTATTGTCAACAATTGCCCAATGGCTAACACATGTTTAGCATTTTAGTACAACCACTATAGATAACATTAGAGAATATCTTGGTGATTATTTTGACTTCAAACTAAATTTAAGTTTGTTAACCTAAAGAGAAAATTTCGTATATTCATTTGTAAATGACTCACACAGATCTGATTGGGTTATAAAGAAACTCTAGCATTTTTAGTTACATAGAATTATAAAATATTTGAGTAAGGATTAGTTGATAACCTTTACTACCAGTTTTGCAAGTACTTCAAATTTTTATTTTATTTAATTACAATGATACTTTATTTACTGAAACCAAGAAAATTCTTATTAGTAAATTAATATTCTTCATTTAAAGTTTTTTATTCTGATCTAGTCTGATCAGACTTGGTAAACAAAAAGCAATAAGAACTAAAATTTTATGATCCCATTATGCAGAAAATATTCTCTATACTTTTAGGTATACTTGAGGGACGCAAATAGTGTACCCATTTTTATGTGACTTAATTATTATTCTTTCTTACAGGAACAGCGTCTTATTCTGTTAAGACAAGTTTGTGTATCAACGAAGGCGATCTCTTTTTTGGGTCTCCAAGTCCGCCCTTAAAAATAGCTATGCCCTAAAATAAATCAATTTGGACTTGGTGGCGCCTGTTTGTTTTTTGTTAAGTGTAACCTCCATAGATTTCGACTTACCCCCATTGCTCATAGCTCTACCCAAGGAATAGACCCTAGTTACGTCGGAAGACTTTGTTTTGCTGACCCCCAACTTCTAGAGTCAGATGTATGTATTAAGAAGAGAGCATTAGTTAAGCTCAATTTAGGAAAGAATGTGACCGTTTGGGGTTAGCGATCAAGAAAATATAATACGTTTCACTAGCGCCCAACGCTTGGTGCTTCGAAATTTGTTTGATCAAAATTTATTTGGGGCTCGAAATTTGTTTGTTCAACGAGTAATTTGTTGAAATTCGTTCGTCATAATTTAATTTAGCTCGAAAGTTGTTTGTTCATAATTTGATTTACCTTAAAATTTATTTGTTAAAATTAATTTGCTTGAAATTCATTTGTTCTAAATTTAATTTGATTCGAAGTTTGTTAGCTCAAAATTTATTTTCCTTTGAAGTCCATTTGTCCAAAAATTATTTTGCTCGAAATTTGTTTGCTTAAGGTTTATTTGACACTTAGATTTGTTTGTTTGCTTTTGATAAAAGATTGGTTGTAACGGTAATCCCCATACACTCAATTCGTTAATTTGGTCAAATTTACTTTTGACTTTAGTTCTGTTTTGACCCTTAAATTTTTTTGATATTGTTTTGGCAAAAATAATTTTACCAAAAACATTTTTTGATTTTTACCTTTAGTGGTACGAATTTGTTTTGATAGCTTTTGTAAGATTCGGATTAGTTAGATTTATCGGTTTGATTCCATTAGGTTGTAGTAACCATGTCGGAAAAATTCCAAATTGTTTGTCTACTTAAAGAAGAATTGGAGTATGAACTAAGAATCAGAGGAGTGGTAAGTGAGAGGCCAGTGTTGGAGAAACGGAAAATTTTAGGTAGATTGTTAGCTAAAGAAATAGATAAGCCTGGTTGTTTGGTTGACCTTTCGTGTTATGAAGTAGATTTTGCAACGGAAAGTAAAGAAATTTCAGTTTCAGTCGAGTCAGTTCGTAATATTGTGTCCGAGTTTGAGGGCGACTCACCAGACTCAATTTTAGAAGAGCTTGTTCAAGGATAAACCACCTTCGGGACGAGCTAAGCGTATGAAAATCCTTCAATAAATCCCGATGAAGCAATTAAGTTTAGAAATGAGACCGTAGCAACGATATTAACTCTTGAAGCTGAGTTGTACGATAAAATCAATAAAAGTACAGAGTCCACCTATTTAGATCGGTCCGTTGTAGTATCTCCTTTAGTTAGTGCACCTATCCATTCGACTTCGTATGTAACACCTTCAGTACCTATAGGTTCATGGCCTGTAAAATTCTCAGGTGACCCCAAACAACTACATTCATTTTAGATAGAGTTAGTGATTTAGCACAATCTCGTAAGGTATCCGAAGCTGACTTATTTGGATCAGCATGTGAACTTTTGTGGGTGACGCTTTGGTTTGGTTTAGAACAGTGAAAAATTCTTTGCGAGACTGGAACTCCTTGTTAGAACGTTTAAGGAAGATTTTCTACCTGGTTCTTCGGATGATGACATTTGGGAAAAGATCAGAAATCGTCGTCAAGGTAAAGACGAAAGGATTATTTTATTTGTCGCGCATATGCAAACCCTCTTTAGTAGACTGACCAACGAGCCAGCAGAAGTTACTAAAGTTAAAATGATTAGAAGAAATTTGGTTCCTGAATATATTTCGCACTTGCATTGTCGGACATTCAAGATTTGTCGACCCTAGTAAATTTGTGTAAAAGGTTAGAAGAAGCTTCTTTGATGAAACTAAACTCGGTTTTGGCGTCTTCTAATAAACCTAATAAGATTTGCAACCCTCTAAGCATCCATATGAGAACAAACATCCTGGGTTGAATGAGAAAGTTTATGCTGTTAAGAGTAGGGTGTTTCAGAATAAATTAGTCAATCCTCAAGTAACAGTAGCGGATAAGAGCTCTTTAGAGTCCTCGGTTTGTAATTCCTTTAGTCCCGATAAGAGGAATCATTTTGTTTGTTGGAATTGCTCCCGTAGTGGACATTGGTTTAGAGATTGTAGAGCAACAAAAAATTTTTGTTTTGGATGTGGTCGAAAAGGCGTTAAGGCAACGTCATGTCCACATTGTTCAAAAACCAGTAAGGCGGCAGGTACATAGTGGTCGGTATCCTGTTCCGCGTCATAAGGCTACAGTTATGATTTGTAAACAAGAAAAATACTTTAGTAAAGACGAGTGGTCGAGATGGCTTACAGTTGTTAAAAATTTTGTCAGGACTCTTCGAAGCCTAAGAATAATACTCTGTTCATTGAGAAGCAGTGTGATAATCGACCCTACATTATGGTGAAATTAATAGATAGAGACATTACCGGTCTTCTGGATTCGGGAAGCACTACCTCAGTAGTAGGATCCTTAGCACTTTCAATTGTTAGAGAATTAGACTTGAAAATTTTTAGTTCAGCAAAAACAGGTATCACTACAGCTGATGGTTCAATAAAGTCTGTTGTAGGCTCAGTAGATTTGCCAATTTGTATAGGTAATGATTGCCGCATCCTTAATGCATTAGTGGTTCCGTCCCTACCGCATACATTTATTTTCGGTAGTGACTTTGCAAAATTATTTGGTGTAGTTGCTGACTTTAGAAGTAATAATTGGTTTATCCAAAGCAATGTTGGGAACGACATAGGGTATATAGGTCCGTCTTCCATCCCTTTGAACACTGAAGATTCTTTATGTGGTTTACATGACCTCTCAGATGCTCAAAGTGCGCAAGCACAAGAGTTAATAAATTCATTTAGTGAGATTAGCAGCGACGATAGATTAGGACGAACTCACCTAATCGAATTGGACATAGACACAGGCAATGCCAAACCCTTCCACAAGAAACCATATGTCATGTCACCATATATGGGTAAGATATTGAATGAGGAATTGGACGACATGCTTAGACTTAAAGTTATAGAACCGTGTACTAGTCCGTGGTCCTCTCCAGTTTTGTTGGTTAAGAAGGCAGATGGAGAATATCGCTTCTGTTTTGATGGTAGAACCCTGAACGACTTAACTGTTCATGATTCGTACCCCTTGCGAACGTAGATAGAATTCTCAATATGTTGAGAGGTGCGAACTACATTTCGTCTCTGGATTTGAGAAAATCGTTTTGGCAAATCCTCTTAGTGAATCGTCTAAGGATAAGACTGCCTTCAGTGTTATCTCACGAGGACAATATAGATTTACATGCATGCCATTTGGGTTGAAGAATGCTGCGCAGACGCAACAGCGTTTAGTAGATGCAATTTTGGTCCACGTTTTGAACCCCATGTATTTTGCTATTTGGACGACATAATATTATGTTCGTCATCTTTGAAGATCATCTAAAGTTATTAGTAGAGGTTAAGCAACGTTTAAAAGAAGCTAACCTTACCATAAATATAAGTAAATGTGAATTTTTTAAAAAAACACTTAAATTTTTGGGTTATATAGTAGGTTCGAACTCACTTCGTACAGATCCCGATAAGGTGTCGGCGATGGTTAACTTTCCCCGTCCGAAAACCACAACGGAAATTAAAAGGTTTATAGGAATGTGCAGCTGGTACAGGCGCTTTATAAAGAATTTTCGTCTTTAGTTTCGCCTATTAATGACCTCATTAAAAGTAAGAAAAAAGGTCAAACTGTAAACTGGAGTGCGGAAGCAGAAAATTCATTTGTGCTGATCAAGCAAGCATTAGTTTCTGCACCTCTTCTTTCGCAGCCAGACTACTCGGCACCCTTTATCGTTGAGTGTGACGCAAGCAACACTGGGTTAGGAGCTGTGTTGATTCAGAATGTAAACGGAGAAGAGCGTGTAATTTCGTACGCAAGCAAAACCCTGAGCCGTACTGAGCGCAATTATTCCACCACTAAAAGAGAGTGTTTAGCGGTTATTTTGCAATTGAGAAATTTCGTCCGTGGGTAGAAGGAGTTCGATTCACCGTTGTCACCGATCATTTTTCGTTACTTTGGTTGAGTAATCTTCAGAATCCAACTGGAAAACTCGCCAGATGGTCAGTTCGATTAAGGCAACACTCATTTGATTTGGTGCATAGAAAAGGAAAGTTCAATATAGTTCCAGATTGTCTTAGTCGTGGTGTTCCTTTAGAAAATCCAGAAGTTAACTTAGTAGAGATTAAACTTGATGCAGTAGACTTGTGGTATGAGTCTTTGAGAAAGAAAATTTTGTTGTCACCGAAAAGCTACCCACAATGGAAAGTAGAAGATGGGTTTATTTATAAGTTTATCCTTCCTTATTACCGCATTCGGCGAATGTTGTAGAGTGGAAATATTTGGTGCCAAAGTCTCAGCGCGTAGATGTCATTAAATCATGTCATGACCCCCTTCAGCAGGACATTTTGGTTCCTTAAAACTTTGTCTCGAGTCCAAGAATTGTATTATTGGCCAAAGATGATCTTTGACGTACGTAAATTTTGTAGGAAATGTTTGATTTGTGGTGCTCAAAACCACCCAATAGAGGTCCCCTTGGAATGATGGGAAAGGAGAAAGAAGTTGGACTACCATTCCAAACCATTGCATTAGATTTGATGGGTCCGTTTCCTCGTTCCAAACGCGGACATAAATGGCTCTTAGTTGTTGGTGATTGGTTCTCGAAGTATTCGATTTTGCAACCTTTACGTAGTGCTACCGCACATTTGATCGAGAAGTTTTGGAAGAAAAGGTATTTCTTGTCTACGGAGTACCACAATTTGTTATTTGTGATAATGGTCCACAATTAGTTGGACGTATTTTTAAAGCTTTGTGTGCAAGGTACGAAATTCAAAAATTTGGTATAACGCTGTTTATGCTCCCCAATGCAATTTTGTGGAAAGAATCAATAAGACAGTTGGTACAGCAATCCGTACATACGTAGAAGAACATGATACGTGGGATGTTGAGATATCAAAGATCCAATACGCGATCAACTCAGCAAAACATGAGTCCACCAACTATTCACCAAATTTTTAGTTTTTGGTCGTCAGGTACCTTTAAGTGGAAAAGCTTATAAGGATAATTTTATACCTGGTGAGGATGTTGATGTCGTCTCCAGTAGTAGACCTTCTTATGTTTTGGATCGTCAACTTTTGTTTGATATTTTTGGAAGTGTCCGTGAAAATTTGCATGTAGCTTATCAACGTTCGTGTAAACGCTACAATCTTCGGAGAAGAGACATTTCATTCCGAGTCGGAGAGTATGTTTGGAGAACTAATAAGGTCCTCTCGAGTGCTAGTGATAAATTTTCCGCTAAGTTAGCTCCTAAGTTCGTTATGAGTAAAATTCGGAAAAAACATTCCAGTTTAGTATATGAGTTAGAAAACGAAGATGGAACAAGAGCAGGAAATGGCACATAAAGGACTTGAAACCAATTGGAGTATCAGATCCAAATGAAAATGATGATTTTGACGATTAATTCCGGTCCGGTCATCTCTTTGATATTAAGTAATGACGTAGTGGTCTGTTTTGTTTTGTTCCAATTCTTGATCTAGTGTCGGTCCACTAATATTGAGTATTTTGTTTGAGGAGTGAAATAAGTGGTTTGAGATTTTGTAAGTTTTGTAAGTTGAGGTGTGCCTTGGTGCACGCTGGTCGTTTTGCTCGCGCGTTGCTCGGAGATGTGTTTGGAGGATGTCTTTGACAGATATCCTTACAATGTAGAAGTAGGTGGGCTATTTAACTGTTGGTCCTGATTTCTACATGTCAAGGTGGAGAGAATGAATTGTTCTTTCCTTGTTCCTTTTGACCGTTAGAAGTTCTTAGATTTGATAAGGTCAAAGTTGACTTGGTGATTTTCACCGTTTGGTCCATCACTAATGAGATCAGTTGTTCGTTAGCAATTAGTGATAGGATGATCAGTAGGGTGTAGGATTCTACAACCCTAACTGGGTTATTTTGGGTTTGAAATTTGATGAGTAACCTGATGGTCAGGTTACCTTTGTTTTGATTATCTCTTTGTAATAAAGTGATAATATTTTGTATTTGAATTTGTTAAGTAACCGTATGGTCAGGTTACCTTTGTTTTGATTATCTCTTTGTAATAAAGTGATAATATTTTGTATTTGAATTTGTTAAGTAACCGTATGGTCGGGTTACCTTCGTTTTGATTATCTCTTTGTAATAAAGTGATAATACTTTGTATTTGAATTTGATAAGTAACCTTTGATTAGGTCACTTTTGTTTTGGTTATCACCTTGTGATGATGCTTAAATTTAGACCTATTAGTAGGGTATTTCTTTTGATTCTCACCTTATAGTGATGATATTTTGAATGGTAATGCTGTTCTGATGAGGAAGCATTCCTGTTTTTTGTAAATAGAGCTAAATGAGCTCCTGGAAGTGAAGTTTTTTTTGAAATTAGAAGTAAATTGTAAGTGTTTGATTTTAGGTCAGAAATATTAGCCTTATTAGAAGTAGGAATCTCAAGTCAAGAAATTTTGTAAATTTAAATTCTTTTGTCCCGTGGAGTGTTTGACTCTCTAATTTGACCCTCCCAATTTTGATTATTACCGATTGTGACTCGATTTTGTCTCCGATGGACGTCAGGTACACGTAGTTACCAACACACTCTCAATTATAAATGAAGGTCCCCCCCATTTGAGTAAATTTATAAAATTGCATAGTTGGTTAGGAAGATAGGAAAGGCTAGTATTGTTGTAAAAAAAAAAAAAATTTTTTGTATTAGTTATATTTGAAGTTTTTTTTAAGAAAAAATTTTTTTTCTTTTAGGAAAGAGGTAGTGTAACAATTTTATTTTTGTAGTAGGAGAATCCATTCATTAAACGTACAATGAATAGTAAAATACCTTTATTAATTAAAATAAATATTCAAGTAACAATCAAACTTTTATAGTATTATAATATCAAGGATTATTAGTCGAGTTGTTTCCGAGTTCGGTGTAATTTCACAGCCACTGGCGCGCGCGTGAGAGGTTCGAGAACTAAAATCCGGAACCTCCCACCATACAAGAAAGCAGCGAGCGCACTCGTCGATAGTTAAAAGTAGCGTCAAGAGGCATTCTAAGAGAATGGCGAGTGACCTCCGAGTCGCTCTATGTTTGTGAAACACTTCCTGAGTAACGGTTAGTACCTAATCCACATTTTGTATATTCGTTGTCATATTAGCTAATTTACAAAATTTATTTAGCGCAACGACCCATTTGAACTCGCAACGACCCATTTGAACTCGCAACGACACATTTGAAATCCCAATGAGAAATTAGAAAACTGCATGGATAACGTATATATCGCACACCACGTCGAAAATCGCAACTGTAAAATTTGAGACAACATGATCCCTTTGAAGTTACAATTTAGAAAGCTTAATTTGTTGGCTACGCAATGAAAAATTATTTTAGTAAATAAATTTAGACAACGGAAGATTACGTTACAAAGTAATGCTGCCGTGATCCAAGTAAGGAACCCGCTTTGCTCCTACACCTGTGTTAAAGCATGGAAAGCAAGTATAATTAGTTGCTGTTCCCGCGCTGCGAGGTAATTTCCATTACATCAAGGGACAACTGCTGCTCTTGGGTTCGTAATAGAATTAAGGATTTCCTGAGTAGTTTCCTTCTGAAGGTACATTGTTTCATTTTGTTTGTTAGACGTACAAAAATTGTTATTCAGTTTACCTGTAAATAAGCTGGTTTTCCCCAGTATTAAATTTGCTTTCACTTAGCTTCGTAAATACGTGATCACACGTGGCTTCAACGTAATTTAACAGCTGCTATTACATCACATGTTTGTTTGTTCACTATTGTCAACAATTGCCCAATGGCTAACACATGTTTAGCATTTTAGTACAACCACTATAGATAACATTAGAGAATATCTTGGTGATTATTTTGACTTCAAACTAAATTTAAGTTTGTTAACCTAAAGAGAAAATTTCGTATATTCATTTGTAAATGACTCACACAGATCTGATTGGGTTATAAAGAAACTCTAGCATTTTTAGTTACATAGAATTATAAAATATTTGAGTAAGGATTAGTTGATAACCTTTACTACCAGTTTTGCAAGTACTTCAAATTTTTATTTTATTTAATTACAATGATACTTTATTTACTGAAACCAAGAAAATTCTTATTAGTAAATTAATATTCTTCATTTAAAGTTTTTTATTCTGATCTAGTCTGATCAGACTTGGTAAACAAAAGCAATAAGAACTAAAATTTTATGATCCCATTATGCAGAAAATATTCTCTATACTTTTTAGGTATACTTGAGGGACGCAAATAGTGTTCCCATTTTTATGTGACTTAATTATTATTCTTTCTTACAGGAACAGCGTCTTATTCTGTTAAGACAAGTTTGTGTATCAACGAAGGCGATCTCTTTTTTTTGGGTCTCCAAGTCCGCCCTTAAAAAATAGCTATGCCCCTAAAATAAATCAATTTGGACTTGGTGGCGCCTGTTTGTTTTTGTTAAGTGTAACCTCCATAGATTTCGACTTACCCCCATTGCTCATAGCTCTACCCAAGGAATAGACCCCTAGTTACGTCGGAAGACTTTGTTTTGCTGACCCCCAACTTCTAGAGTCAGATGTATGTATTAAGAAGAGAGCATTAGTTAAGCTCAATTTAGGAAAGAATGTGACCGTTTGGGGTTAGCGATCAAGAAAATATAATACGTTTCAATGTAAAGATAACCAGACTATGATTGTACAAAGTAACGGTGCTGTAAATTTGCACTTAATTTAAAGAGTTTTACTGTGAGCTCATGATACGACAAGGGTTGACGTCAGGTATGGAGATAGCCCTCTTACTTTAATAAGGTATTTGTTTAATGAGGTTATCGAATCCTATTACATTTTGAAGAAGCAATTGTTGATTATCCAAAGGCTGCGATTGTACATAATGTAACGAGTTTTGTTGTAATATTTATTTCATGTCAGTAGAGTGTGATGTATTTTGTGAGTTGCGTTATTTTGAGTATAAGTTAATATAATATAAATTAATTTTTTTTTTTCGTTAAAATAGTTTCATGCTTTTTACATTTAAGATTAGACTCTAGATCTTTCCTGAAGAAGAAAATAACATTTTCGAAAGCTCGAATCGATCAAAAAGGAGTTCTTAATTTGCCCTAATTGACTACAACCCCGAAACCAATTCCTAAATAATAATCAAAGTAGTCGAAAACTATAATAATTTATATATATATATATATATATATATATAAGGTTCTTGATATATATATATATATATATTTGAACCTGTATCCTGGTTTTGCCGGAACCATGCGTTTACCAATTACGCCACCGAGACCGATGACACAATTGGGAAATTTACAAATTTAAATTGTGTATATATAGTATAATTAGTTTTAAGCGACGCAAAGAAACACATCTTACAATAATAGGACGCATAGTTAGCATAGAAATAGGTAATTCATACATTAGGTAAATAACAAATACTTAACACGCGGTATATAGAGCTTTAGTAATTTTAAGTAATGCAAACAACGATATTTTTCAGTAGAAGCACGCGTATTTAGAAGAGAATGATAATAAATGTAATTAAACACGCATTCAAAAGGATTCTAATTAGTTATAATATGGAGATAAGAGATAAAACGTAAAGAAGCCTTGTGTAAGTGCGTAGAAACAATTAACATTTTTTTGATAGTAAATGTAATTAAGGATGCGTAAATAAATAAACATACTTGAAAATCGAAATTCAAGTTGCATCAGGTATTTTTGTATAATATAGAAAACGCGATTATTTACTCAAAACACCGTATGGTCTGATAACGAGGTATCTATAGGCAAACAACCATTACCTGCGGAACGAATTTGTTACATCAGAAAACCACTTCAAGTGTAGGAAATACAAAGACCTCATTGGTTAAGATTAGCGACGGACTTGCAAGCCAAGCCCACATCCAAAAGGGGACTAGCCCATATATTAACAGCGAGCAATGATAACGGAGCTCAGTTTTAACTCAACAAGGCCAAGCTGTGTTACTCTGAATCTAAGAGTCACGCGTAATAATATTTTAATAGTGAAATTGTATAGTGACAGATAGTGCTACGAATATGAAAATTTCTATTGCCGATTAACGGCACCAAAGGGGTGCATGATCCTGATTCAAATATAACAAATTTAAGCGCGAGGATAGATAAAATCCAAAGGGGTGCATGATCCTGATTTAAATGGGTATATAATAAATTCAAGCGAGAGGATAGATAAAATCCAGAGGGTATGATAATCCTGATTCGAGTAGATAGAATAAATTCAAGTGGATAGATAAAATTTCAAATGGGTGTATAATAATTCCGAATTGGTGGAGAATAATTTCGAATACGATGTTAATGATCCAAATGGGTGTATAATAATTCGAGGGTGACGACAATAATTCAAGTGTATAATAAATCCGAGTGTATGGATAATCTTAGTTGGTTGATAATATTTCAAATGTGTTGATGACAATAATTCTGAATTGATGTTGGTTGATAATGGATGCGTCGATAATCTTGGTACAATTTTAAGTGGCACGAAGTAATCAGAGCAGGTTAGATCTTATTAGTTTTAAGACACTTTTTTCTATCTGAATTTGAATATTGAATTTGCTTAATTAATATAAACTTGTGTAACAGAGTCCGCAACGAACTTTGCATACGTTAAAAGTACGTAATATTAAAAAGGGGTTTTGAACGTTCCAGGCTTCTTTGATAGAAAGAGTAGTTTTTGGTGACTTTAGATTGATTGCAAAGCATATGAATTTTGGGATAAATAAGACTTATAGTATTGATTGATTGAAACGTGTATTTTAATAATTTTTAAAACCTGTACATAATATTTCTTTTCATTATATGGAATTAATTAACTTCATTTTATAATTCAAACAAAGAGGTAGCAATCATAAAAAGGTAAAAGAGAGGAAAATTGATCATCGTAACGTTGTGCACTCTGTGTAGAATAATAATAAAAGCTAGCCGTGGCAGAATAATAAATAAAATTAGTGGGAGTGAAATTTGTTTAGGAAAACACAGAGAGGTGGAGTCAAGTAAGAAGACGCCATTGACACCGAGTACGGCGTTATCATATCAAGTTTTTATTGGACGGCCCAACGTCGGGGCTCGATAGTTCCAGTAAATACATAGCAATATATATTTTAAAAGAACGGTTGCGAACAGTAGTCGACAACGTGATTTTACTTTTATGATTTGCTGTGTTATAGATCAGAGTCACCTGCTTCGTCAGTACAGGTAAGCTTCAGTTGTGAGTTGCATAGGTGTATCACCTTCTAGTAGGGATTGAGAGCAGCCGAGGTAAATTTCCAGCGGTCTAGAGGAAACTCCACAACAATATATATATATATATATATATATATATATATATATAAAATACTCATATTTAGACCAGGGTAGAAAATTAAATAATCACATCAAATAATTTTAATCACCGTGTATAAGGAATTTCAGTAAATAATACGCGTTATTAAAACCATGAAGCATAAATAAACTCGGTTGTTTCAGTAAAAATAAGAAATTTAAATTATTTATAAGACGAAGCAGTAGTGAAAAGCTCTGCGTGTAATGTAATTATTCTAAACAAAGAGAAATTACGTGCAAAGTTTATATTAATTAACTCTATTTAAGTAACCGGTAGTAAAACAAAGTGTACGTATAATAATTAATATTTAAGTTGTATTCGCTAAAATAAAAAGGATAGAAATCAATTTTAATTGGAGTTAATTAAACCGTTAATAACATATAATACCTATAGAAACTTGTAAAACCCAAGATTAAAATACCACGGAATAAAGCTCTGAGAATTAATATTATTTTGAACACCTGCGTAGTTTAAATATCACATTCGGCGTAAATTTTGCAGATAATTAATGTTTCAAAGAATCTTGGGAAAACGTCGCATAATAGTTACGAGAATTGCTAAAGCTGGGTATTTCACACTCCATGTGGACTAAAATAATCGATAATAAAGAATATCAATTTGCACCAATACGAACAGGTTAGAGAAGGAAAGAGAAAATGCGTCAAGCAAAGACACATATTGTAAAAGGCGGGATTTAAGCAACGTCACGGGGGTCACAATTGGTTAAAAATAGGATGCAAATATCAGAGGTAGAACAACAATTTCTGTACAAAATCAATTAGTTTTTCTCGGACATGCTTGCGTGCCGTGTGGAAATTTTCTGAGATTTGAATGGGGCGAGTGAAAATTCGTAAAAATCGACGTGCGAGCAACAGACTGGGAACATAGAATGAGAAATTCTAGAAACTGGCCGTTTTAGAGACTCGACCGACAGACAGGCTTTTTGCTATATATACCGAGATGAAGATAAACAAGCTCTCTTAGACTTTTGACGATTCGATGCGTTAAAAGCTCGTACATACGCGACTTGATTGAAGATATTAAACCGTGCATTTTAGTTTGATTAAATAATTTAAAGTTTGCTAGTATATTTTAGTGATTCAAAATAGCTTGTTATTTACGTGCTAACATGAATGTACTTCAGTGCACTTAGATACAAGGTAATAAAATTTAGTTTCACTGTACCAATCAGCAAAATTTACAACGACGAATGTATACACAAAAGTAGGCAGTTTTGGCGTATATATATAGGTGACAGAAGCATGAATTTCTGTGCTATTTTTCGGGGGTGTTAATAATTAAATGGTTCAAATACGTGTCTGGATCCATGAAACAAGGGTCAGATAAACACAGATGAGTTCCGGAAAGGCCCAGAAACGACTTTGAATGGATGGTGATGGAGAAAACTTTAAAAGCGTAGAGAATCAGAAGCTGTAAATATAATCCTGTTGAATGGTGTGATTAACTAAAGAAACGATACTTTGAAGCTACGAGGACAGTAACCTTCAGGTAAATTATACTATTTTGTTTGACATTTTGTGTGTATTGAATGACTTTATAATTGATTTACTTTAAATGGACATTAGTGAAATTGTTCTAACCATAAAAGTTTAATTTTAAGATGAAATTTGCTTGTTTAAGTAAAAGGGTATTTTGTTTTGATGTTCGGGAATATGATGAAAATGTGGGTATGTCTTTGAGCTCAATTAGACGATCCTGGTTAATTAACGTAAAGGGGTGGTAGATGCTCCCTTTATACTCAGACTCCGGTCTGCTTATATTGTTATATTAATTACTAGGCATCCAACAAGGACTTTAATTCTGGATGCACATTAAAATGATAATAAAATTAATCTTGAAATTTTTTTGAAAACTGAATTTTATGCTGAAATTTAATTTGAAAATTTAATGTATTCTGAATATTGATGTAAATAGAGTTAACGTTGATGTTTGTGGTAGGAATGTGTTTGTTTTTTTTATGTATGAGGATGAAAGCTATCTAGAGGAGCAGCCGAGGCGATTAACAGAAGAAAATCAACGGACCAGGTGATCCAAGAGGTTTCACAGCAGTCTTGGCGACCCAAAAGTGAGGCTCGAGTTCCAAATAAAAATTTTGTTATTTTATTCCAGGAAACTGGCGATCTGAGAGAGAGTTTCTGTGTGTATAAATTTAAGAGTATTTAGAGTGCGTGTGAGTGATTAGAACGTATGCAGAGAAAGGAGTGGTTAAGGAGTCAAGGAGTGGAAATTGGAAGTGACGATAGTGCATTGTGTGAGAAAAATTCTAAAATGGAAGAAGCTGGAGGCAGTAGAGATCAGTCGAGGACGGAATCAGGGGATCAAGGAAACGAGATGATAATGAGAATGCTGGAGAGGATGAACGAAGAATCCAATAGAAAATTAGAACAGCTAAGCGAGGAAGCTAATAGAGCTAGGGATGAATCGAATAGAGCGAGAGAGGACTCAAATCGAAAATTTGAGCAAATGAGTGAAGAATCGAACAGGAAGTTAGAGGAGATTAGTCAGAAAATAGATAAGACGAATCAAGAAGTTTCAGAATTTAAAAATAGTCTTACTGTAAAAATGGGGGAAGTTGAAAATAGGGTTGATAAAAATGAGCGTGATATTACAGGTCTTCGACAGGAAATGGGACATTTAAGGTCCGAAGTACGCATTTTTTGTGAAGAAGAGATTAATGTAAAAATGACTGAAGTAACGGACTCATGTAGGGATCAGTTAGGCCGGGTAGAACGCGAAGTTAGTAGTATTAAATACAACATATCAAATTTAACGGGGGATGGTCCCAGATTTTCTACAGGTGGAGTATCATTGGACCAACACATGAAGTTTTATGGCGATAACAGGGTAAATCCACAAATTTTTATAAATAGTGTAAGAAATCTAGTGGGAAATTTATTTGACGAACAGACTAAACTAAATACGATAAAGGTTTTATTAAAGGACAACGCGGAAGCATGGTACAATTTAGTAGGACAGGACATAGACACGTATCAGGACTTTGAAGACAAATTTTACAACATTACTGGAGTGATCACAAACAGGATCAGATTAGGGACGACTTGATTACAGGAAAATTTAAGGAGAGTTTGCAGGTTCTAGGAGCAATATGCCATCCGCAAGTACAGTGTGGCCAAACAACTGAATCCACCATTGACGGACAGACAGATTATCAAGTACCTATCACGACATTTTGAACTGGAAATTAGACAACATGTGGCCTTACAAAACATCACAGAACAGGAGACATTTTTAGAGTATTTGCAGAGATATGACGATGTATGTGTAGGACGGACAAGAGAGATACGAGAACGAAACGTTAACACAGTTAGGTTTGACAACAGGACACCAAATTATCCGAGACGGCCTGACTACAACAGAAATTTTCGACCGAATTGGGAACGACGAGGACAGGAATACAGAAGTAATAGTGCGACTAGGGGACCGACGCCAAGACCTAGTAACACGCGACAGAACAGTTTACCGGAAGTAAACAGGACTGTGACCAGCACGCCGAATAGAGACAGGGACACGGATATTAACACGAGGAGGACGTACGCACAGGTTGTAGAAGGACAACCAGGACCAAGCACGGAAAACAGGATGAGACAGGATTTTTAGAACGTGACAGACCACTAGATTTCTGTGTAAATGTATACGAACATCCACGTGAATTTTTCAAAATTGAGGAGGAAGTAGAGCCAGAAACTGTAGAAAAATTATGTTTGCCAATTATTAATTTAGAAATTTTGAAAATAATGTAGAAGTATTACTTGATACAGGGCAGAGGCGAGTTTAATATCGGAGGAATTCGTCAGCAAAATTAGGGATAAGGTTTGTGATAGAATTATGCCTATAAAACGTAGCCATTTAGTAGCTCCAAATAAAAGAAGTTTGCTGTAGTAAATAGTGTTGTGGTGCTTAGGATAGATATAGGAGGTTTAAGCTGTGAACAGGAGTTTGTAATTGTACCTGGACTGAAGTTTCAGAGCATTTTAGGTGTTGACTGTATGATGAAGTTAGGGGTTTTGATAGATATGGAACGGAAGGTAATAAGGATTAATGATAGGGTAGTGCCATGGAAGGGTAGTTATGAAGTCACAGAGGATGACACGGGGTTAAGTATTAATGTAGTAGAGGTAGAGGATGATGAAGTAAAACAGATCAACACAATAAGATGTCCAGAGGATAGGAGAGTAGAGGTTCAAGCTTTAGTACAAAAACATGCAGAATTAGTGGGGGTAGAAGCAACAGCAGCATATCGGGAGCAGGTGAAGGCAGAATTATTTTTGATGAGGTTAAGTGGCAAGTTTGTTTTTAATAAAGTAGATTTAAGGAATACATTCTGGCGGATTCCATTACATAAGAGGTCTAGAAGGTACATAGGATTTTCCATAGAGGGAAAAATCGATAATTGTAAAGTAGTATCGTTTGGTTTGTCGGCAGAAAGGGAAACAATAATAAATGAGAAACAGACAAGTGTAGGGACTGAAGAAGAAGTAATATTTAAGAGTCAGGATAAGAGGGATGATAAGTTTATTGTATGTGAGATAATAGAGATGTTAAGTATAGATATAGAAGGGGGAGAAATAGGGATGAAGAGTATTAGGATAGTGAGAAGAAAGACTTGGAGGGTCAAGAAGAGAGTTAGATTCAAATAAATTGATGAACAAAGGATAGAGATAGGTGAATTTTAGTATAGATATAGAAAAGTAGAAGTAAGTGTTTATAGAAAATAAAGCTAGGTATGGGATAAATATGGGAGATAGTTAGAAATAGGTTTAGGAGGAGAATAAAGAGTAAATGTAGGAAGAAAATAAGATAGGTTAAGTATAGATATTTCATAGAAGATTAGTGGAGAGTTAGGAATAGAGTAAGAGTAGGATAGGCATATAGGATTAGGTAGGGGGAAGTAAAGTATAGTGAAGATTAGTTAAAAGTTAGAAATAGGATAGATATAGGATGTATATAGGATTAGATGGATAAGTAGGATGAAGTTAGGGATAATTTCAGTTTATAGAATTAGGTGAGAGTTAGGAATAGGATAGGGATATAGGTAGGTGTAAATATTTTCTTTTAATTGGAGACAAAGTAGGTAAGTTAGATAGATAAGGGTAGAGAGAGATAGGCAATTTTTTTTGTGATTTTTTGTCTAAATGCTTTATATTTGCATTCAAATAAGTGGGATTATTTGTATTCAAATAGGGGGAAAATACTCATATTTAGACCAGGGTAGAAAATTAAATAATCACATCAAATAATTTTAATCACCGTGTATAAGGAATTTCAGTAAATAATACGCGTTATTAAAACCATGAAGCATAAATAAACTCGGTTGTTTCAGTAAAATAAGAAATTTAAATTATTTATAAGACGAAGCAGTAGTGAAAAGCTCTGCGTGTAATGTAATTATTCTAAACAAAGAGAAATTACGTGCAAAGTTTATATTAATTAACTCTATTTAAGTAACCGGTAGTAAAACAAAGTGTACGTATAATAATTAATATTTAAGTTGTATTCGCTAAAAATAAAAAGGATAGAAATCAATTTTAATTGGAGTTAATTAAACCGTTAATAACATATAATACCTATAGAAACTTGTAAAAACCCAAGATTAAAATACCACGGAATAAAGCTCTGAGAATTAATATTATTTTGAACACCGTAGTTTAAATATCACATTCGGCGTAAATTTTGCAGATAATTAATGTTTCAAAGAATCTTGGGGAAAACGTCGCATAATAGTTACGAGAATTGCTAAAGCTGGGTATTTCACACTCCATGTGGACTAAAATAATCGATAATAAAGAATATCAATTTGCACCAATACGAACAGGTTAGAGAAGGAAAGAGAAAATGCGTCAAGCAAAGACACATATTGTAAAAGGCGGGATTTAAGCAACGTCACGGGGGTCACAATTGGTTAAAAATAGGATGCAAATATCAGAGGTAGAACAACAATTTCTGTACAAAATCAATTAGTTTTCTCGGACATGCTTGCGTGCCGTGTGGAAATTTTCTGAGATTTGAATGGGGCGAGTAAAATTCGTAAAAATCGACGTGCGAGCAACAGACTGGGAACATAGAATGAGAAATTCTAGAAACTGGCCGTTTTAGAGACTCGATCGACAGACAGGCTTTTTGCTATATATACCGAGATGAAGATAAACAAGCTCTCTTAGACTTTTGACGATTCGATGCGTTAAAAGCTCGTACATACGCGACTTGATTGAAGATATTAAACCGTGCATTTTAGTTTGATTAAATAATTTAAAGTTTGCTAGTATATTTTAGTGATTCAAAATAGCTTGTTATTTACGTGCTAACATGAATGTACTTCAGTGCACTTAGATACAAGGTAATAAAATTTAGTTTCACTGTACCAATCAGCAAAATTTACAACGACGAATGTATACACAAAAGTAGGCAGTTTTGGCGTATATATAGGTGACAGAAGCATGAATTTCTGTGCTATTTTTCGGGGGTGTTAATAATTAAATGGTTCAAATACGTGTCTGGATCCATGAAACAAGGGTCAATATAAACACAGATGAGTTCCGGAAAGGCCCAGAAACGACTTTGAATGGATGGTGATGGAGAAAACTTTAAAAGCGTAGAGAATCAGAAGCTGTAAATATAATCCTGTTGAATGGTGTGATTAACTAAAGAAACGATACTTTGAAGCTACGAGGACAGTAACCTTCAGGTAAATTATACTATTTTGTTTGACATTTTTGTGTGTATTGAATGACTTTATAATTGATTTACTTTAAATGGACATTAGTGAAATTGTTCTAACCATAAAAGTTTAATTTTAAGATGAAATTTGCTTGTTTAAGTAAAAAGGGGTATTTTGTTTTGATGTTCGGGAATATGATGAAAATGTGGTTATGTCTTTGAGCTCAATTAGACGATCCTGGTTAATTAACGTAAAGGGGTGGTAGATGCTCCCTTTATACTCAGACTCGGTCTGCTTATATTGTTATATTAATTACTAGGCATCCAACAAGGACTTTAATTCTGGATGCACATTAAAATGATAATAAAATTAATCTTGAAATTTTTTTTTTGAAAACTGAATTTTATGCTGAAATTTAATTTGAAAATTTAATGTATTCTGAATATTGATGTAAATAGAGTTAACGTTGATGTTTGTGGTAGGAATGTGTTTGTTTTTTTTATGTATGAGGATGAAAGCTATCTAGAGGAGCAGCCGAGGCGATTAACAGAAGAAAATCAACGGACCAGGTGATCCAAGAGGGTTCACAGCAATATATATATATATATATATATATATATATATTAAAAGAAAGGTTGCAAACAGTAGTCGACAACGTGATTTTACTTTTATGATGTGCTGTGTTATAGATCAGAGTTACATGCTTTGTCTAAGGAATAATCTCTTTCACAGAAGGTGTTGCAGCAGAATTTGAAGACAGATGGAGCCATTCTAGAGGTTGTGTTAAAGATATGTAAGTATTGTCCATATCATTATATCTAAGACAATGTTTAGATTTGGTTTTACCTTCAACTGATTCAAATTTAAATATTGTGAAAGGTATAGCATCAAAAAGTATGACAATGCTGAATGTAAATTTCTACATATGGTTTTTAAATTTATAACCCTACTGTGCAGTTCTCGATGAGCTTTTTTCAGCGTTATCCATGTGGTCCGAATTCCTGCAGATTTTCTTTGACGTGGTGCTAGCCGATATTTGTTGTTGTGCCCTAAAGGAGAGGTAAGAAAGGAGGAATGATACCGAGATCTACATCGATGGCACGCACAAAAACGGCTGTCTGGCAAAAAACAAATGTTTTAATTGATTCCTGGTACTGAAGTGATCACCCTTCGTTTGTGTAAATCCCTCCTTCGTTTCAACACTATGTAACATTTCTTTTGGCTGATACCTAGCTATGTTACAATGTGCTCCACATTTTATAAAATGCTCTTGCTTTTCTTACCCTAAATATACATTTTATTACATTTGAAATTAAATTTGATTTTGAATATATGTTCTCGTTTACTCTTGCACTAGAAAATAAAACTAAGCAAAGAGATTACTTAGTTTATTCACAATTTTCTCCTTTATTTACATTATACAAATAAATATGTTTATAAATAATTTTCGTATTTATTGAATCCTTGAAGCATGTCTTTCTGATGTCAATCTGAATCCATGTCATTGAGGAGTGTGATTCATTTCAGTGCTCGCCACTCCTTTGTTTTCTTGATTCTCAATAGCATTCAAGTAATGTTTGTCCCTTTGATATCTGATTGTCTTCTGGTGCAGAAGTCGTCAATGTTAATATACCTATCTATTACCACGAGGTCACTTATGGTACGCATTTTCCATTTAAACGAAGATTTTGGTAAAAAATATTTTTATAGACGTTTTACCTGAGGTGTAGGATGAGACTTTACATATTCAAACCTGTCCCGTAAATTGTGGATGGTAAGATGTAGGCAGATAATCTTTGATTGCTTCGTCGAACCATGTGTATTATACTTTGGTAACACAATTGATATTGCAGGGTCCTATCTACGATCATGTCTTTGGTTTCATGTTTTACATTAAATATCAATGTCTTCTTCATAAATTTCGCTCAAAGTTTTATATACCTTTAAAACTACTATAAAATGCAACATTATCTGGATACTGGGTTTTTTCTTTGATGGAACTTAATTATCTGGGAGCGATTCATTGCTTAAGCCTTACCATAACATATAACTTAATTAACGTCTCCATGACAACTCACAATTAGTTAGCGGTCTAGCATATTGGCAGTGGTTGCTTAAGCCTTACCATTACATATAGTTTAACACTTTTCCTTTTTTGGAGGGGATAACCAGGTAATATTTCATTTCCTTATAAATGGGAATTATGTAAACATGTTGGAATTCTTCAACAACCATCAGGTTGCTAATATCTATGTAGAGCCAGGTAGATAAGAAAAAGATAGAAGAGTATAAGAAGACTTAACCAAGCTATATTAGTCAAATTATTAGAAATTTAGGTTGTGAAGAGTATGTACAACTTTTTAGATTAGCACAGAATAGAAAATAAATTAGAGCTGCGTCAAACCGACCTTAAGTAAGGTCGAAAACAAAATGATGATGAATTATCTGTTACTGCAAATATTCGGTGGACAAGGCGTTTGTCTACTTGAAGAATTGAAAATTTCATTAGCTGTTTCTATTAGCACGAGATGTTGACATTGCCAGATGTTTCTACAGGATGTCATGTGGAACTCATATAGGAAACTAAAATACAAGTAACACTAATAAATAGATAGTCTCAGCAGGTATTTCTATTAGTGTAAAAGGTAGTGCATAAATATTATAACCAAACCTTTTACACATATCTAAATTATTAATGTGAGTATTCATAACAGTCATTTTGCCTTCTGCTTATTTTCACTTAGCTAAAATGTGCTCTTAAATATTCCTTGCTGCCTATAATCTAACTGTGTGACCATATGAAATTTCATGAAATTTTTATGGTAACAGGTTAACAAACAAATAGTTAAAAAAATTAAAACAGAACTATTTCATCATGTTTTACAGAAGGTTTGCTTAAACATTTATAAAAACATGTATAAAGACTCTGTGATTTCTCACAGAGCGAATGATCATTATTACATTTTATGAAAATAACTATTAATGTGTTTCGAACCAGAATATCAATATACCAAGTTTACTTTTTTCAATTTACGTTTGATTTCTAATTTTTTTTTATTCAGAGGTGAAAAAGGTAATGAAGCTAATCCAATCAAGAGCCTTAATAGTTTTATCTGTGCCGCCCTCACCCGAGTCTTTTGCAAACTCCGCAGCTACTAATGGCCAATGCCAGTTCTGCTAGAGTATATTTTTTTATACTCTATAGTACACCTACCCTTTATCTCATCAGAAAAGGGGACGGTATAACAATATTCCTCACCCTTGGGATTGACTTATTCAAATTGGCTGATGTCCTACAACCAATTGGAATAACGAACCATGATGTCTCGATAATACGTGATCACAGTCTTTCCCTGAGAACCATTAAAAAGGGAGTATTCTTGTTCCCAAAATGGAGGTTTGAAAAGAGATACTCATTCTGTTGAACGTACAAGGGACCGGCTTAATGTTGGTCCAAGATCGCCTGTGCCGTAGGTGTGGAGTTGCTAAGATATGTCAAGGCAAACAAATTAACGAAAACACTACTTGGGGCAGGGACAGTGGTAATGCATTGCTGAAAGCGAGATCCACACAACATGGCCCTGTGTCATAGGATGGATAGTCCACAAACCATACAGCGACTAACAGAAAAGAAAAAGTAGATTAGATATAGGGAAAGGTATTCAAAAGAGGTTGGGATCAATTGAATGCCGAAGTAGTATCTCGAGGGAAGAGGGACTTGCTTTGAGCAAAAGATGGTAGACAAGCTGGAGAGAAAAACGCTACTTAACTTGCCGAAACCGAGTTAGTAACCCGGGGTAGGAGAGTACCACTTTGTGACAGGTGGTAATCTTTGGGACTTAAAACGGATCCGTCGAAGAAAAAATAAGACGGAAAAGGGGACAGCGGGATATAAAAAAGTTGTTTCCGGACAAGCATCTTATAAGAAAGAGGGAGAGAGATGTGCCCAAAATAGAAGGCACAAAAAGTCTGAAGAAACTCCCTGTGTAACAGAAGAAACAAAAACAAAACACATTCCATGCTATTTTTAAAGGTAAACATACTCAAACCCAAAGACATCAAAAATCGATAGGAGAGAGACATATATGGTAAATTCACATCACCATAATCAAGAGATATAAAACAGGCGACAACGTCTCACTCATACATTAGACAAAAAGAAAATGTGCAATGAAATTTCTAGGTTATAAATAAAGTAAGGGAGGGGGGGACCGAAAAGGATAATAAATGAAAATTCCCGAATGAAAACGCGAAATAGAAGTTTCCCATCTTTGCAGCTGCAAATATTGCCACTTTCCAACATAGGCATGGTTCTCAATTCCCATATTTACCCCATTTGATTAGCATCAATTTAACATCAGTATTGACAAGTCCTAAAGATTGATTGTGCTATTCATGCCAAAGATATATCAATCATAGCTGGAAGGAAGTGGGTAGGTGTAGCGAAATGGTAACCAAGAAAATATTAGAAAAATTAGTGAAGATACTTTCAATATTTAAGGAGCCAAAAATAAAAGATTAAAGTTATATTATATAGATGAAAAATTAACGTCATGGGAAGGAAAATTTAAAAAATATTTTATCAAAAGAATAAAGAAATGTAGAAAAACTAAAGTGTTCTACCTATTTAAATATGAAAGGTAGAATAGGTTTTCAGCGTGAGATAAGCAGAAAAAAATAAGTAAAGGGTAACAACAAGAGACATTAGGAAATATAAAATATTTTATAATACGAGATATATTTAAAAAGATAGATTAAAAAGTTTTAATTACTGTGGAGGTGTATGATACGCAAAATGTTTTATGTCTTTTATATGCCTCTTCCCTTGTGGTTTTCAAGTTCATACATAAGTGCATTGCCAACCCTTGTCACTTTACATAAGACATTTCGGAGGAAATTTAACAGAAAAATGTATTAGTTCAAAGCAAAGTCCCTTCGTTTTTAGAGATAGATAATTCATTTTAAAAGTTTTAATTTATTTTACGAAAAGAAAATCCCTCAAAAATCAACTAAGTTTTAATTAGTAACTCGGCGAATAAAAGTTATCAAAAGATATGTTAAGTCAATAAATAGGTCAACGAAACTCAACAAGGAAATTTTTACACAAATCTATTTAAATAAAAAATTTTAGCATTCAAATGAGAAAGGAACAATTACCGAGCGTGGAAATATTAAACGAATAAGTGAAAAATCACAGAAATGTAAACATTTTAAGGCTTATTAGACATTACAAATGTTTGTCCTGCGGATATTTACAAAAACGATTAACAAAAAAAATTTATTCGACGAAGACAAATTATTTAGAGGTTACATGTAAAATACAAAATCTGAAAGCGTTATTAAGTACACATTTTTTAAGCTTTCATGTTTAGATACTCGTAAGTTACGTTAAATTATTCGCAAAAACCACAATTCCAAGTCATTAACTTTAATAAAACCCCAAAGTTAATTATTACCTCAAAAATCTGTCTAGATACCAGAAAATTACGTTTCCTGTATTGTTTTAAAATAAGAAACGGAATTAGTATGAAATGGAACAATTTTGTGCGGTCTGATAGTATAGTTGATATTTTCAGCTCAGGCAGTATTTACAATACTAACACAAACAATAGCGTCACATACAATTTAAATTAGTATAACTAGTTCATGATGCGATAAGTAAAAATTGTTTTTTTTTATTAATACAGAGAAGGAAATAGTCAGCTTCTGATATTTTTAATTAATAAACAATAATATGTCATTAACTATATATTAGAGTTCATAAAATCATAAATCTTTTCTCAGTGTTTTCGTGCGGTCCAGGTTCCTGTAGATTTTCGTTGATGTGCTGCTGGCTAATATTCGTTGTTGTGCTCAAACAGGGATGAACGATGAACGAGCACTACATCGACGGCTTCCAGGAAAATGGCTTTCTGACATAACAGAACCGTTTCAATTTATTAGCAGTACTGAAGTGATCGACCTTCGTTCATGTAAATCACCTCGCTCGTTTCAATAGTACATTACTCACTCTTGGATTCAAATTGGTTGATTTTGTACAACCAATTGGAATAACTAATCTTGACGCCACGGTAATTCAAGACCATAGTCATTCTCTGAGAACAATGAAAAATCCTGAGATTACCCTATCGTACCTATGCTTATTAGATCATTCTAAACCTGCAATTAACTAAAAATTTATAATGCACACAAGACCAGATCCAAGAAACACTGGGATTACTTGACTTTTAAACTAAATGCAGCAGATTAAATTACTACAAAAAATGGAAACTGGTTATCCAATTGTTAAAAAGGCACGTTACAGGTTATTTTACTTAATATGTAACAAGATATAAACTATTCGTTTGTTCTACTAGGTTTTGTTCGATTGATATGGCTTCCAGGGTTAGTCTTACTGGGTTGATTCTTCATTAAAGGAAAACTCAGTTAAGTACATTTTGTTTTATTTAGTTGCCATTTTGTAGTGACTTTATTGTATAATGCTTACAATTTCATAATGCATCATAACTGTGTTGGCATTGTAGTTTTTTAGTCAGGACAGGAATTTTTAGGTTAAGACCATGTGCACGGAATAATAAATTTCACATCTGCCATTAATTTATTTAATTGGAGGTATTTCCAGTTTGGAGCAATGTTAGTTGGCAAAAAAATGTTCAAAATGTGACCCAACGAATTTCCGGGAACGATGCAATGCTGTTGGCAAAAGTAAGACACGATGTTGTTTATTCAACCAGAATAAAAGTTTACTTTACTTCTGGGACACTAACCTAAAGATTTAGTGGCAACAAAACTACCTACCCACAGAAAATAATTGAATATTAGTCATTTATATGAAGAGCACAGGGGAATGACGATCAAAGTCACATTTAGAACGTTCTAAGGTATTTGAATTTAAAAACACCCTCGGATAGGTAATTGATCAAAAGTGACATGTTTAAATTATTCTTACTTATTATATTCATCGAAAACGACAAATATACATTCTATATAAAAACATGTATTTTTCTTAAACTAAAAGCAAAAAAAGTCCACAGTGTGTATGGAAAACGATCCATGTCCACCTCACAGAACCTGAAAAAAAACAGAATACAGAAAGTGGGACCAAAAATACCTCAAGGACAACCATTGATTTGTTTATGCGTTATATTTTTATACGTGAAATATGTTGCGGTTTATAATTAGATGGCAATAATGATATTCTGCTAATGTTCCCATACACAAGCGATTGTATGCATGTACACAGACATCATACTCCACCCACTCCAATTTATCATTACTTACATCATATTTGTCATCGCCATAATTTACATTAATGCAAAGTAGGCCATTGTAATAGAGTTTCGAGTCTTCAGAAATAAAAGCTTTTAAATTCTTGAACATGGTTATACTTTAGTTTCAGAATCGGTAATAATCTTGAATAAAGGTTTTGGGTTGAGTATTGTGAGTAATATGAACATTTTTATTTGTGTTAAAACTGCATTTCACGCCATTTATCTCACCCCTACATGTATGCTTGCTTTTAAATTGCAGGTCTGACCGAAAAACGATGTTTTTTTTATAGTAACAATGATCGGAGAAGAACTTGGTCCAAGAAGAAAACATCTTGTTCATTTAAAAATTTCAACTCACTGAGCAAGAACTTCAGCAACATTTTTTGATTTATTGATCCAAAGCTTAATCATATTCTAAGTACGACTGACCTGTAGCTGCAAATACCACATGAACAGATTCATACCTTTGTTTTTCATGAACCATGATGTGTAAAAATCTTACTAATGTTAAATTTTTAATTTGACTAGCGTATAAATCTCACAATATTAGCTAGTGTTGAGCTTGTGCTCCAAAAACTGCTGAAATTACTACAATGTAATAAATATGTGATTAAACAGGGCATCATGCAATAAACAAACCACAAAATCAGAACGTTAGCTTTAGTAAAATACATATTAGATAGAACTCTGACTCATAAATTATTTTAAAGCCACCATAAAGGAAAAACATTGTAATAGGCATTTCTCGCATAAAATTAAGAGCTTTTTTTTCATCTTTCATTGGAAATAATTCAAGTCAATAATGCACAGAAACAATTATCGTTATAGTTACATTGTGTGTTCTCCAGGCAAGAAAGTAAAAATATCTTTACAAAATAGACGCTTTGTTGGTAAGCTTCACGAATATTAGATTGCATATAAGTGAACAAAGTAAGAATATTTTCAATGTATTTATTCAGATTCATTAAACAAATGGCAAGCCATGGCCACGTGGTTTTGCATGATGTGTGATCCTATAGGTTCACAACGGAATCATGTATTGTTTTATTCCATACACTCAACAGGAAGACCAGAGAATGACCCACCCCCACCCCTCCCATGCAAGGGTGAGAAGTAAAGGACAGAAAAAATAACAAGCCGCAAGCCATAGGCACACACAGATGAACAGTGAAAGGTTCGTAGTCAAGTACAATTATTTGATTAAGGAATAATACAGGATGTAAACATGTTGGGCCACATATTTTCGACAGAACCCACAACACTAATACATTGGAATGGTTTGGTTCCCAACGACAGTTCAGAAATAAGCACCCGATGACCAGCTAATTTACCCTTGGCTCCAATGGACTTCTTTAGTCACTTGAAGGCGTAACTGTAAGTCACATTTTATTAGGATTAGATGTTTTTGGTAGTATTTTTGTATGTTAGTTTTATAAATTATTGATAAATGTGTAGTGTAAATCATTAGAGGTATACAATCGGGAAGTTAATGACAAATTAGAGGAGTGTTGTAAATTATTATTCTAGTTAATGATCAAGGTTATCATTAATTGAAGATAACCTGATAGGAAATTTTACCATTCTGCGAATTTATTTACACGAATGTCACTATTTACATTGACTTAGTGATTTTAAAATTGTTGTGTGTGCCTGTTTACAGGATAATGAAATAATATTATGATAAAATAGATTTAGGCAATGTCGAGTTGAAATTTATTTTATTTGTTCAAACATACAGGTGGCATTTTGTAAAAGGAAATTCATTTCACCAAGAGCGTAAAGTAATTAAAATCCCCTAGAAGTACTCGTCATTTAGGGGACTCTCACAAACTAGATTAGATAGACAGGTTAGCGTCCATAACTTGACAGTATCGAAAGCCTATTAAGGTAAGTATTATTGGAACGTATTTATGTATGTATATTTTATACCATACATAAAATTATTCTCCGAACAAATCCAAAGAATAGGAAGCAAATTCAAAATCAAAACAGTATTTAGAACCAATATAGTAAGAACACAATTAACAAAAACATAACACAAAAACGCAATACAAAGTTCAAAAAATTGCATCTACAAAATACCGCGCGAATGTAACAAGTTTTATAAAGGGAATGTTACAGACCATTTGAAGTTCGATAAAAAGAACATAAATCATATATAAAAAATAGAAAACATGCATCGGGACTCCAGACATAAAATAAAATGGGAAAATGGAAAAATTATTGACAAAGAAGAAAACCACGAGAGATGCAAAATCAAAGGTGTTTATATAACCCTACATAAAAATAACTACTTAGCAAATCCCTGACTCAGTATACAACGGATTTCATTACTAAAAGAAATAACAAATGAAAATCAAATGCTCCCAATATCTAGGTAGCATTGTAAGTTTTTCCTGGGTTTTCCATGCGATATTAACATGAAATAAAGCCTACATACACGATTTCTATTAATACATACAACTAAGTACATAACAATAACCATGAACAGCGCCCATAAAACAGCATTGATATCTGACAAGTGTAAACCTGCCATAGGGTTACTTCAGAACCATATACAATCTTTGTTGAACAGTATTGGTATCCTACAAGTGTAAACCAGCCTTAGGGTCGCCTCAAAACCATATAAAATATTCGTAGAACAACATTGGTATCTGACAAGTGTAAACTCGTCATGGGGTCGCCTCAGGACCATGCTAAAATCTACCAGAGATAATCTATCTCAAGATAAAGATAAAAAATGGCTGCTTAAGACTTATGGTAACGTATTTGCACACTTCTTTTATAACCATCCTCTCTCAATCGTATACATAGAAACATGTTAAAAAATGTTTTCCAATCCTCAAGTTATTGAATTTATATGAAATTTAACTATACAAAAAATTAATCAGCTGATTTCACATTAAACGTCTGACTACCTCAAAGTCGCTCTCAGGGTGCAACACAAATTGAAGGCACTCATTCTTCTAAACTTTAAAATTTTCACCAAATATATCAAACACTAATATTTTTAATATTTTGACAACGATCCTAGGTCCTAGATCGAAACGTAAGTAAAGACGATTTTAACAACTATGAGTGTTTGAATTTCTGAAGATCAAGAGAAATAAAATTATATGACGCTACGAATCAAAATTAAATACTAAAAGCAATTTAATACGTATAGAAATTGACATGTAACAAAGTTGTTCCGTGCAGTTCCTGCATTTGAATCTTCATTAAGGATTTCGATACCCTTTTCAGTTTAAATGGTTGCTATTTAATTACTTCTAACTATAATTTAAATCACTTCACACTATTTTATTTTGTTATGACGTTAATTAATTAATTAATTGTGTGAAACGTTACTGTTTGCAGACTGTAAAAATGTTTGCACCAGTGAAGACTATCTGATTGTGTATATTTGCAGTTAAATGTCAATTGGGTTTATGTATGGTGCCAAGCAAATAGCTTACATTTGAATATTAATAAATATAAATCAGTTACCTATACAAGAAAAAAATCAAATTTTTGGTACAGTATTAACTCAGTGTTATTGAATCACTGCAACAAAGTTAAAGACGGGTGTATATTTTGATAAAAAATTAACATTTACCAAACATATTACTCGAATAATTGGTATTTATTATAAAATGCTGGGATTTATAACACGTAACTGTAAACAGCTTATGAACATCAATACACTATCCATTTTATATTACTCTTTAGTTAGATCTCATTTCGAATATTGCAGCATACTATCAGTGTGGTATTAGTGCTCTTGAAAATGTGCAACACAAGTTTTTAAAGTTCTTGTGGTATGAAATGTATTCATCCAGTAAGAGGATTTCCTAATGATATATTGTTTAAAACCTTTGGTATTGAATCTCTCATTCTGCTTTCCTTTGTCTGGTTTTCTTACTGTTGATCCACATACTGACTTGAATAAAATTTTCGATCCACTTCTTGTATGTGCTTTCTAGACCTTACTACTTTTCTTCGGAAACTACAACTTAGTCGACTTTCCGGCCTAGTGAGCTATTCTTTTCTGTGGTTGTTCGTTTGACATGATTCTTCGTTACCACAGCTTGTAGTACCTCAATTTTTCTATCCAACATTCTTCACGTTACCTAGCATGACAGTTATTGTCTCGGTTTGGCTTTTGCTGTTGGTTTTCGCAATGTTAGGTCATTCCATCTTTGTCCTCGTTGATTGCTACCATATTGTTTTCCTTTTTCTATAATCCTCTACTTTTTTCACTTGATTCAGTATATTAGTCTTCAAGCTAGATGAAAAGTTTTTCTTCTTTCCTTTCGTTTTTGAAATAAATTTTCTTGTGGTGCTGTTGGTGTATTGCTTGGTCCGTTGCTTCTGCTTCCTACACCAACCTGTTAATTTTGCTAGAGCGGGAATTTGTTATGTGCAGTTCCTGCATTGAAATATTCATTAACAATTTCAACAGCCTTTTCAGTTTAAACGGTTGTTATTAAATTACTACAAATTATAATTTAAAACACTTCAGTTAATTTTATTTTATTATGGCATTAAAAATGTGGGGTTTCTGTTACCAACAATGTTAGCTCTCCTAAATATTACAATAAGCTTATGTACATGTTTCATCAAGGTTAATTTTAATGCGTGAAGTTAGACAAAGCATCGTACGCATCCTTTATGATTTCCATGATGTTGGGTGTATGTGTTTTTGTCACATACATTCGTGTAGTTTAGAACGCTACAACCGGTTTCCCATTTGTTGGGGTCGTGATTCGCTTGTTAAAGTAATATAATGGGTTTTGATGTACGAGATTACCAAAGGATTTCCTAAAACGCGTTTTATGCAATTAGTTTCCTGGTTATCTAAAAATAGACGTTTGAAGTAAGTTGTGATTCGAATGCTTCATTATTATTGGTGGCTTGAATGAAATAGAATTGCTTTCCATTATACAAGCGAGTGTCATTTCGAAGTCCGGTTTAGATATAGTTAACGCGATTGTGAGTGAACGCGAATATCGCTATATACAAATTATCCAATAAAATAATCATTACAGACTTTGATCTTTATTAATGGCTTAGAGAGGAAGATTTTCTTTTTTCCAGCTACAAATTTTAAATGTCCCTGTACACATCGTCAATCATGGTTTCTAATATGGTAGAATTTGGGCGACCATACGGTAGAGCCAGCAGTGTTTGTTTTGGTGAATTCCTTTGAAGATGGTTCCAGTGTCGTGGAATTTTCAAGTAACAAGACAGGATGTCGGAAAATGTACCTTTTGAAGGCATTCATCCTATCAGTGTATGTATATCGAACTCACTTTCTGTGTATTGATATATTGATTTTCAAGTCAGCTCACACAGTTGACTTTATGTATTTATTTATTTCACGTTTAGAATTAACAGGACAAAACTATTAAATTTTTTAGAGATAAGAATTAATTAGAACTTGAGCAATAATTCTAGATGTTTTTAAAAGAATATCAGGTAAAAATATGTTGTTTACATTTGGTTTCATTGTGTGACAAATTTTGCATAATCAGGTTCTAACTAGAATGTATAGCTTAGGTATATAAAATGTGATTACGTGATTGTTTTCAAGTCACCTATGATAAACAAAATTGGCGTAGAAACAATTTGATAAACATTAATTGCTTTGGGTTAATGTTATGAATGTGCTAATGACGGTAGTCTTTATTATTTGGGTATTAAATATAAAGTAAAATTAGCATTGACTGTCCATAAGATCTTCAGTATAAAAATTTAGTGTTGCATTATTGTTTAGGTGTAACGTTACTACATTACTCTTTAACACTGTTGCAAAATGCATCGATCGTCTGGTAGATGGTTGTGTTCCTTTATTGCTGTTGTCTACTATTACATTATTTTTTTGGTCTTTACCGATCAAGAGTTGCTTTAAAGAAGCGCTTGAGGATATGATGTAAGTATATTATATATTGCTGTGTTAATAGGGTCATTTAGGGATAGTTAGGACCAATAGTATAGCACACTTCATATAAAATACATAAGGGCTCAGAAAAAGGGACAGTTTTCTGAAGAAAACAAGAAATATGATAATTAGACTGGAAAGTAAAGGACAACGCCCTGTATATAAATCATAAGCATAATTAATTTGGTTAATGAAAAATATTATGAAGATTTATCTGAATAAACAAATTCGCAAGTCATTAAACAATATAATTGCAAGCTGAAACATGCATGGATAACGCATCATTATTACGTCAAGGATCCTAATTAAAACAAGCAGGTTTAAAAATGCGTAAGATAACAAACGCATATAATTTAAGGCATACATTGTATTAAGTCTACGTGACTAGAAAATTAAAATCGACACCTGATTTATTGGAAACAAACAAGGCATGGTAATTAAAATCAAAGTTCACCAAATTTATTTGAACAAACAATGGTTTACTTATCTAGAAGTATGAAAATCCAAGCGAATCAATGCTATTAACTCGAAATGGTACGTGACAAAAGTAACACGTTAATGTTAATATACAATAAAAATACCATGGAATATCCGAAAACCTGGTATGAAAGTTTTACACAACAACGAACTTTGCGCTTGTCAATAGATATACGATGCATTTAAATATAACCGGATTTGTAAACAAATCATTTCGTCATGAAGTAAGGCATAGTTCACGTCTCTGAAAACAAAAACATTTACGTAAAGTGATTAATTGTGAAGTGCGAAATAATACCATTGTAAGTATGGAAAATTGAAGGGTTTGTCGTTTTATCCTTTAAAAGGTGTAAGTAACTAAAAGTTGTTTTAATTTAAATTCTAATATTAACCTTAATAAAAAAGGACTCTAAATGACTACTGGGGAACACTAAATTATTACTGGAGACAAGTCTAAACGATTACTGGGGAACAAGTTTAAATAAATACTGGAAGCGATTATAAATGATTAATGGAACAAATGAAGAAATGCAACAAGCATTTACTTCAACGATAAATGGTCAAGGAGTTTGATGGAGGACGCTGGCGTGATTAAGGCTATGCTGTGAGGGATGCAGACAATACCGAAAACAGTTGGACCAGGGACTGATTCGAGCTGAAAACAACAGGTTAGCCAATCTGAATGTTTTATTATTTTATTTGTGAATATTTCATTGTACATTACTAAACTGAATCATTTAAAAATTAACATTTAATTGAATATTTCTAATTTAAATACTTTAAAAATTGCTTTAATAATAATTTATGTGAGGGTCGGCAAGGTTTGTTTTTTTTTGAGTGTACGTTGTAAATTACGTAAATAGTTAGAGGTTGAATGAACGTTCATCAGGCTTCAGTTAACAATTAATAATAATAGTGATTTTGCTGGCTTTTTGATCATCTTTGTGAATGATAATTATTAAATTTTTATTCAATTATGAGAAGAAAATTCTAGTTAGAAAATTTTTAAACTTTTCATACGCTGTAAATATTTTTGAGAACATTATAATAATTTGTGCTTAATGGTGTTTTAGTTTAACGATTGAAAACAGGAAGGAGAGGTAGAAGATAAATTTAAATTCTTTTTTTGTCGTATTGTCGCAAGCTCCGTGCGTATTTCAAAAATTGAGCTAGCCGACGCAATTGAAATTATACTGTAGCAATTTTATTTTCCACCTAATATATATATCTGTATAATCAATCCTTTTAGTAAATATTAAATAATATAATACATTATAATGTTATCCAATCCACTTAATTTAATAACATCTATTGTCCAATAAAGAACTAGTATTTAGTTCATGTTAAAAGTTAAATTCTACGGAGACAATATAAAAGCTTTTGTTTGGTATCCTTCTTAAAGCCCCCTCTACTCAATAACTGCAAGGTAACTTTGTTACCAAGCAGCGACAAGCTCAGCCGGATTTCTAACACAGCTGGGGTTCAAGCAGGTCGAAAGTTGTTCTTAGGAGCGATGTCCGTCATTGATTTTTGCTGTTGGAAGCGTGCACGATGGAAGATTGCACGTGTATGCTATCTTCATAAATTGTTTTGGATGGTCCATTTTTGTGTTGAAACCAGTCGTGAAGAACGATGAAGTTTTTGTTAAAAAGACCATTAGGAACATGTAACTTTGGGAATAATTTATTTTAAAATATATTGCAACGTAAATTATAAATAAGCAACCTTTCTGAATGGTATTCATGTGAAAATTAAATGAAAACAATTCTATTCTTGTATAATATGGAATCACATTTATAATTTATTCAAGTTAATTACAAACAACATTTGCTTTCTTGTGGTGTGAATTACGCCTGGAACATCTGTAAATTGAAACGCAGATAATGGAAGCCAAGTGACGTGTTTTTCAGTATGCAGCGCAGCTGTTTGTTTGGAATGGAATTTTCCGTTGTTAATACATACGTCAGCTTTCATGCAAGTATTTAGGTGCAATTTGGAGTTCTGGTATGTACAAAAAATTATGTTCGTATGTGTTTGAACTGTCGACGTAGTAACGAGATAAATTTTACTTTAACCGACTTGTGTTAACTTTGAACAGGTCAAGGACAGACCTCAATTATATTTTTCGTAGTCATACGATATGAATCTGTAATTTGTTCCTACAAATTCTTTTATTAACTCAATGAAACATCAGAAGATGTCACTACTAATTAGATAAAGTAAATTCTCATAATTCTGAACCTTTAGAAATTAAATTTCTACATTTGATATTTTATGAACAATGATCTGTAATTATCTACTGTGAAATTAAGGTAAATTTACCATAATTAACTCTTTATATAAATAAGCAATTTTATGCTTTGTCAATTTGTTATATAAACTTCATTAAATAGTAATTGGTACGGATATATTCAGTACCATTGTAATTAACTCTTCCTAATTTAAATTAACTTATAAAGGAAGACATATTTTTGTAAAAATTACTTTATTGGATACCAAAAAGAATAGATTCTTATTTTCGGACTAAAGACTATCTTTTATTTAAGAGGAATGAAAATCGATTCTGATTGTATTTAATTATTTTTGAGTTTGAATGCACAAACAGTGCTTTTCTTTGTTTAATCTGTTCACAGGTGCAGTGCAGGATTGCTAAGGTCAAGGTCGAGCCATAAGGTAAGAAACTTCAAAGATTAGGTGGTCTTTGAAATTATATAGCGGTTATAGGAGAAAGGTTTCCGCATTAGCCTTGTACAAGGGACTTGTATTAGGTCTTCTCAGTATAAAAAAATACGGTGGCGCCTTATTTTTATTATTAGTGGTTGCAATTACACCCCGACCCACAGCTCATTCTCTACCCAGAGCATATAGTTCGACTAGCCGCTTTGCCTTTGAGATTTCCTCAACTTAGAGCCACCTTCCATCTTAATTTGCCGTGGGCTCCATTTCTAATTATCGGAATTTCTCGTTAAACTAAATCGGAATTTAAAAGGCTACAATACATTAAAAATTGTTACCTTTTTAATTCACAAAAAGGGTGCACATATATATATATATATATATATATATATATATATATATATATATATTATAATAGAGAATAATCCACATTTGGAATGCAAATGAATGCTTAATATAATAGTTATTAAGATGAAATGAAAACCCAACTTTGTATTTAAAGTTGAATTACCATTTCAAATCGAACTAGTAATTGAAAACCACTAAAATAACGGCTACAGCAGGATTTGAACCTGCAACCTCTGATTCTCCGGATCAGTGCTCTAACCAATTGAGCTATCTAGCCTAATTGTTTAGATGATGTTATACTTAATACTACTGAAGCTTGGCCCTTGTTAATGATTTTCAATTACGTCTTGCATTTAAGGAAATTGAATCTAGTTATATACATAATTCATGTACTAATAACTTGATCATCCCATTTTTGCATTTTTGCCATTAAGCATTCATTTGCATTCCAAATGTGGATTATTCTCTATTAATAATAATATAATTACATGTTTGTATTATTCCGAACGTTGCAAAAATGGGATGATCAAGTTATTAGTACATGAATTATGTATATAACTAGATTCAATTTCCTTAAATGCAAGACGTAATTGAAAATCATTAACAAGGGCCAAGCTTCAGTAGTATTAAGTATAACATCATCTAAACAATTAGGCTAGATAGCTCAATTGGTTAGAGCACTGATCCGGAGAATCAGAGGTTGCAGGTTCAAATCCTGCTGTAGCCGTTCTTTTAGTGGTTTTCAATTACTAGTTCGATTTGAAATGGTAATTCAACTTTAAATACAAAGTTGGGTTTTCATTTCATCTTAATAACTATATATATATATATATATATATATTTAAATAGTCGTTTTATGTGAATATAATGTAATCAAGAAATTGTAATGAGCAATGACGTAACAAACTATACACATATTTGTTTTTCAATTTTTGATTGATATGACTACTAGAATTGATGTTATAAATTAGGCCGAGGTGATTAAAGTGTTAAGTAAATCCTCCGGGATATTTTGGATAAATATTGTTTTCTGCGTGGGTTGGTTTACCTTTTTGCAATGTTTTTTTACGACTTTCTAGCTAGTATAGCAGCTCGATTCCGTTTTTGTTGTGGTACTCAGTGTGAGCTATGCTCATTGTGTACATTACTTTTTTTCTTGCGTGCATGGAATACTGTAACAAAATGATAGCAAGGTTTGTTTTAGGACATTGTTGAAAGTAGAAGCAAAAGAGACTAAGTAGTTTGGCATCCATTTTGTCAACATAGGATGTTATAACCCCGTCGCCGCGTTCAGCGCCACTACTACAGTTGGCAACACTGATGTGATCCACGTACACAATATTGCACAATGATATTATGACATAATTGCGTGCCAAATTGTATCACATGCCAAATACGTTTACAGTGATACAAGTTGCACCTTAAAAATATAAAAAGTACTCACTTAAAAATGTGGAGCGCTTCACGATTTTGCGTGTCATCCATGCGCAGGGGCCATGCTAATCTCAGGGTATCTCGTTTGGGTGTGGGTGCGACATGCCATCGTTGAAACCAAATTTATAGTCTTCCCTCTTCTTTGTTCGTAGGTAGGGCAAAGGAATAAAGGTAAAGGTACTTCAAGATACAGGTAAAAGAAAACCTACATTCTGAAAAGAGAAAAGAACGACACAGACAAACGTCACCATACGACGTCTCGTCACTAATAACATCATGTCCTGTCCAAACCGCGCACTTACGCCACTCCGCATTCCTTTTGCGCAAACGCAACTGTCCGAAATGACGGAAATAAACAAGTCTATTTTAAAAATAATGGCAGGAATTCACTCACAAATTTAAAAGTGTACATCTCCAAATTTGGAATGTAACAATTGCGACAAAGCCATAAAAGAAAAAAAATTTTTTAAAAAGAAAATGACTGTTGGCACGGTAAAAGCTTAAAATCTAAATCCTAACAAACCTACACATACCCTAACTAAAATTCTAGAAAATGTTCATTTTAGGCGCCACCTGGTTTTTTCAACCGATAACACGTTTACGAATACTCAGGAAATGGAATGTGTAGCCCCATTGTTTATGAACTACATCTACAAATGCACACACGAGTTTTTAATGTGTTGCAGTTATAATCGACAGCACAAATTTGTCGGAGAGCACGAACCACTACTAAAACTAAAACAAATGCAATAAGTCGCCCAACATATATACTATAACTAAACCTAACATTACAGTTTTTTAAGTGCGCATGCACATAAGCATTGCATCTAAACTGTTGTCCAAAAGATCAAGTTAGTCTGCACTTTAGCAAATTTTTATGTACTGGTACTCTGGCTTAATAAACAATACACATCAAAACTTTTTCATGACATGGTTGTAAATTAACAAATTTACCAACAGTACCATCTTACTAATTTCTTACATTACTTACCTAACAAATTACATTGCTACCATCAGGTTAGCTTCTTCACTCAATATTCAAAAAATAATTCCTACGTCTGATTATAAATACCAAACGTCAGGAAAACAAAAAAGATAAGGCAAAGTCTCACGTTATTCTCATAGATAATAGGTAAAATAAAAAAATTAAGCTCAAGTTATTATCAAAGATAATAGGTAAGATAAAGATATTAAAATAAAACTAGAGAACAATAGATGGATCCAAAACGTCCCAGCACGCTAAGGCACCCTACAACTATATACATTAAAGATATAGCGTAAAATGCCCCAGCTCACCAAGCCGTTTTGTCATACAAGATAGAGTGGCGCCTTGAAGCCGTTATATAGGTAAGTTAAGACATACAAGTTAAAAAAATTACTAGACTAACGAATGCATCCACTGCGATAAGAAAATTAGACAAAAGTTGAAACAATAACTTAAAAGTATCACTACAGATACCTTCACACCAAAAAACCAACTGTTTCAAGATAATTTTTAGGAACGGTAACGCCATAAACACACAAGAATGCCTAACTATAAGCAGTTAAATACAAACACACTGTCCCAATATGCTAAAACAACCGAGAATTCGATCAGATATGAATAAAAAGCGATAAGCACCTCACCACGAAGTTCAATAAAAAACAACAAAAAAATGTTTATATGTTCTGATAACTTAATAGAAAGAGAAAACAAGTAACGATAAAGGATAAAATGTGCGACTGTAATAATTCAGAAGAAAAACGCATGGAATAGAAACTCCTAGTTTTTGCAACTGCGAATATGGACTATTTCTTACAAAGGCATAGGTCACGTCTCCTATGTGAGCCCAAAAAAAAGCATCCACTCAACATCAGCTAAAACCAATCATAAAAATTCAATGAGTTATTTCAACCAAAGTTACGACAATCACCACGAAATTAAGCAATGTAAGATAAATGCTGAAAACAAAATAATATGATGTAGAAAATGTGCTAGGATTAATTAAATGAAGCGACAGAGTTTTATTAGAGAATCTAGATAATAAACAGATATGTGGCTAACAATAAATTCAAGGGAAAGTTAACAGGTAGCAAAAAGATAGCTAGTTTAAGGTAAATAAGCCAAACGTGTAGAAGGTAAGTGCTGTATATGAAAAGAAATGGCTGAATAAAGTTAACTAATTCATAGTAGGGACAAAAACATTAGGTAAATCGTTAAAGAAATGAAACGTGAAAATTTTTGGATGTACGCAAAGCTTGAGAGGTTTTAAAGATATTTCCATCCCACCTAGTGTGGTCTGAATCAATATATGAAGAGACAGCAGTAATTAAGACTTGATTTACTCATAACAAAATTGTTGAAGAACAAAAAAATATCTTACAACGCATATAGTTGCTAGGGTGACAAGCCCTCCTTTGAGCCTCACCTAGACTAATAAACAAAAACTTCAACATCAACCTCAAAAAATGATTCAAAAATTACTAGAGCGACAAACTTACCACGAGTCTCGTCTAGACTTATATGTAATGCTGAGCGACCAACCACGATGACAATTCTCGCCTAGACCAAATAGATCTTAAAATGCTGTGTTGCGATATCTATATAAATAAAAAAATTTGCTATCAAAACAAAATCATGCTCACTACACAAAAGCAATATTCTAGCGATACATCTAGAGAAAAGCAGTATTCCAAATTATAAAAGTATTACTTTTATATCGAGGAATTTATCAAACAACCATCGTAGCTAAAGGCGATAGTAAAAGAACTTAAATACAAAACACTATCATCAACCTCACTATTGTAGTGTTTAAGAAAGCAGATATAACGAAATCAAGTTTACTATAGTGTTTTAGAAGGTATAGATATACCAAGATAAGATTTCAGTTAATTACGACAGTTGTATTTAGGGACAAAATTTTCTATAAGAAAGCATTCGTAACCTATAGTTAATTATTTAGATTGTAAGGGAACACTTTAAAATCATGCCAAACTAAGATAATGTAATAGTTAGGTAAAATTTAAACTAAAAACAGGTTTCAATAAACTAAAGGAATTTCAGGTTTAAAATAATTATTTAACCTGACTTAGTGTCATTTTAAGGGATTTTTTTTATTAATCATAATGAATGGTAAATAAAAGCTTTTTATCTATGGCTAAGAATACTTACAGAAAGAATTATTTAATCCAAAAGCACATGTTTCCACGTAGAAGAGAGGTTAAGATAATTGAAAACACAAAAGGTATATACTTTACTTTCATCCTAAATTAGGTAATTATTTGAGAGAATTAAAATATAAATACACTGTTTTTGTAAAAGAAAAATGCCAATTAATTAAGTTAGAAAAAACATATATGAGGTAAACTATCACTGTTCAAACATGGCCGACTTAATCCTTCAGATTGACATTTCAACTGCATTCAATGTCACACCAACATAAAATAAAAGTTACCAAATGCAATGTTGCCAGATTGTATTTCTTCTATCCAAAAGCCATTAAAAATTTTTTTTTATTATATTTGAGTGAAAAAACCCTATTTCTACAAAGACATTCAAAACTAACACCTTATAAGATAAATCAGAGGTGAAGACAAATTTTCAACATACGTTTAGGCGTCACTGTTATAACCCCGTCGCCGCGTTCAGCACCACTACTACAGTTGGCAACACTGATACGATCCACGTACACAATATTGCACAATGATATTATGACATAATTGCGTGTCAAATTGTATCACATGCCAAATACGTTTACAATGATACAAGTTGCACCTTAAAAAGATAAAAAGTACTCACTTAAAAATGTGGAACGCTTTACGATATTGCGTGTCATCCTTGCGCAGGGGCCATGCTAATCTCAGGGTATCTCGTTTGGGTGTGGGTGCGTCATGCCATCTTTGAAACCAAGTTTATCATCTTCCCTCTTCTTTGTTCGTAGGTAGGGCAAAGGAATAAAGGTAAAGGTACTTCAAGATACAGATAAAAGGAAACCTACATTCTGCAAAAAGAAAAGACTAAAGAATGACACAGGCAAACGTCACCGTTCGACGTCTCGTCATTAATAACATCATGTCCTGTCCAAACCGCGCACTTATGCCACTCCGCACCTGCGCATTCCTTTTGCGCAAACGCAACTGTACGAAATGACGGAAATGAATAAGTCTATTTTAAAAATAATGGCGGGAATTCATTCACAAATTTAAAAGTGTACATCTCCAAATTTGGAATGTAACAAGGAGCATGCCTGAAAGTGCAAAATCTATTAATTATATTTCCAGCAGTAAAAACCCATAGCATATGTAAGAGCTAGTTTCAAGATTAAGCCTTCACAAGCTTCTCTGTCCACCTTAATTAAAACCCCTGTGCCATGAATCATTTTAGTTAGAATTTCACTTAACAGTATTGCCTTTGCAAATTTCACAATTATAGATCCGTAACTTGAAAAACCAATTTCACAATTTAAAACGTTTTTGTTGTATCGGTTCAAGTAAATAACGCTTGGCCCATTTGTAATATAAAAGCGTAGCACTAAAAGTGTGGAAGCAATTAAATTGCAGCATAAGACTGTTGATATTAAAAATGTAAGGTCGATAATTTGTTACACTTGAACTGATTATCAGCATATTTTAAATGTCAATTTGACAGTTATACAATAAGGTATGCTATACCATGTAAGACATTTTAAATAAAAATCACAAAAATTAAATGATTAATTAATATAATATCTTACTAATTAATCTTAATAATGGATATAATACCAGTAAGCAAATTCAGTACTTACGATCTTTAACCCAGTTTCTTCAAGACACTCTTCAGTGGAATCAATGGTCATAATCATAAACCGCTGCGCCTTCTTTAGAAGAGACCTAGAAAAAAGTTAAAGGGCAGAAAAGGGATAAAAAGAGACGTTTTTCTGCACAGTTCACCACTTTAAAGTACTGGTAAATTGATTACCTTCAGTGTCATTCCCTCATGCTAGTCAGTTCTCATTGACCCATTACATTTAGACGATCGACGATCACTGATAGTCAATCATATTTCTCCACAGGGAGGCAGGTAAACGTTCAGAAAAATGCGCTTAATCTAAACAAAGTTATGATGAAATTACATTTAAGAATTAAGTACTAAAAAGGATTTGACACGCATCAAACTGACACGTAACAAATGACAATAAAACTGAGAATAATATTCAAGTAAGTACATCTAAATTACTGAAACAATGGAAACAGTAAATATTTAAAGAGATTTGAAAGCAAGTAAGTGCTACACTCAACATTTATCATCAGAAGGAAAAAGATGAGCAGCATTGTTTAATTGTTATTATCAATTTTTATTGATTAATAAAATTATCAAGCTGGATGTACTGAAAAACACCTCTGCTCTATTTAAACTGCACACCTACTTTTAACATGCAACTAAACTACATACATTTTATTTTTATTTGATACAAACTGCAACAGTAGCAGTTTATCCTGCATTGCTCTAGATATTTGAAAATTAAAACAATATAAATTATTTATTTATTGCAATTCATAGTATGAATATTACTACAATATGAACATAAAAGTCCTGCAAAATTATTCAAACCTAATTTAAGGAGCACAATCGTAGCCGTTACTAATTGTAAAAAATGTTTTGTACAACTTGTAACAGAAAGGAAGTTATTACTAATATTAAGTTACAAAACTAATTATTATTCTTTTATATTTTCTATTATAAAATCCTTTTCCACTTGCAAAGAGTAACATTTAACAAAGAATGTAGCCATGATTTCTATATATACATGTTACAATCATCAGTACATTTATATCATATATCTATACTATAAAAAATGATCACATTACATTGCTAATATTAGAAAATTTATTACAGCTTATATTTCGACTTTAAAGATATACTTCTGAAATCAGCATTGTCTTTGGGTATCCCGAGCGATTGAGGCTATATCAAACAGGCTTAATATGACTTCAATTCAGTTTATACAGGGTATTTTAAGACCACGAGTACAACAGTTCACTTCTTAAGCATTTAACATGGAATAAATAAAAAGATGAAAAAGAATTAGTGGTTGAAATGACTACTTCAAATAGCATAGCATCTCTATTTTCTAGATTTAAAGTGTCATTTTTAATGACATTTATGTTTCGATTGCTATTAAAGTATACGTCTGGGCTTAATAAGGTCTATGGAATGAATTAGAAACACTTTTTTCTATTGACGTTCTGACAAGTATAGAAAATGGCTGATGCGTCATTAAAAATGAAACTTTATTCTACAAGAATCTTTGTTATTTAGTCCTGGGACTGTAATGGTTTTGATATCGTCTGATTATCAAAACCAACGCAAATGAATATGGCAGTTAAATAAACAAATGCAAAAATCAAGTATTTAATGCTGAGATCACATACTAACAATTTTTGTAAACCCATATTTTTATATACATAAATCCTACTAAAGGTAATCAGGATGGGTCATAGTAAATTACAAAATTATAATGTTTAAAAATGTACAATAAATTCAAAACTAAATGTAAACTACAATAACTTACGATTGACTTGAGCTCAAGCGTTCCAACTTCCAAATTTTAATTCTTTCCTTCAGCTCATTAACTAAAACGAAATGAACGAATTAATAAGTAATATGGTACAGAGTTAATAATAAGTGCATTTAACTACATTCTATACTATCATTGGATCAGTGTTATGATTAGTTAAGGACATAGGTTCCCAGCGGTGACGGTACCGCACCCAGTAGGCAATGGAAATTTTGAAACGGATGGTGGGAGATACAGAGGTGCACGAGAGGCTTTAATAGAGTCAAGAGGAGCGGCTGTGATACACCTATCTTTACAAAAAAATTAAGATATTAAAATACTTTGAATATATCTACTATTTTCATGAGTAAACATTTTCTCGAGTTATCTAATTTTTTTTTATCTGATTGCTATCGTGTAAATAAACAACAAAGAATTTAAATTAACATTAGTTATATGAATATTTAATTTGGTTTCGTATTGTCGGTGACATGTTTGTGCAAAAAGATAATGGACTAGAAGCGATACTATTCCATCGTTAATTGCAAAAGTCCATTTTGAATTGACCTGTATCTTGCTGAAGTTCTACATTACTAGAACAGGTGAATTGACTTGCATGTTCTAATGAGCTAAAGAGCCAAATTACAGGTCCAACCAAAGTAGTAGGGTCATTAGTGAGGAGCCAGACTAAGGTCTCCCAAAGAGAGCAGCGGCTCTTTCGGTACTTATATTGGCAGAGACCATAGGGGTCGGTATGGCAGTCTAAGACACATACCGCGATGTGGAAGGCAACGGGAAACCACCACATTACCTCCCAAGTACACAGCGTACTTAAATTGTAATAAATATGATGACATTCTCTGGGGTAAAAGATTCCGGAGTTAAAATAGTTCCCCTTTCGGATCTCCGGGAAGGAACTACTTCGGAGGATGGGATCAGAAAGTACAGAATAAGAATCGGGAACATTTTGCGAGTCGGAGCATGGAATGTTAGAAGTATGAAGCAAGTAGGTAAGCTAGAGAACCTGAAAATTGAAATGAGTAGGTTAGCACTAGACATAATAGGGATCAGCAAAGTCCGGTGGCGAGAGGCGGGGGATTTTTGGAGTGGAGACTTCAAGGTAATTCATACAGGAGCAGAGGAAGGAAATTCGGGTGTGGGGATAGTAATGCGAAAAAATATAGGACACTGTAGAAAATTACTTACAAAAGAACGTTAGAGTACTCATGGCTAGATTAGAATCTAAACCAGTAAACACAGTAATAATACAAGTATACATGCCCACCTCTACCTACAGTGACGAAGAGGTAGAAGCGATCTACAAAGATATCGAAGACATACTAAGATATGTAAAAAGACAAGAAAATTTAATAATTATGGGGGATTTTAATGCAGTGCTAGGTGAGGGTAGGGAAGGAGTGGTAGTAGGTTTCTTTGGTTTAGGCACAAGAAACGATAGGGGGAAATAGGTTGATAGAATTATGCAAAAAAACAATCTAATCATCACAAGCACATTATTTCAATATCATGCTTGAAGACGATATATGTGGAAGATGCCAGTAGATATAAGAAGACATCAAATAGATTACATTCTTGTTAGATAACGGTTTAGGAATCAAGTAAAATACTGTAGAAGCTACCCAGAAACAGATATAGACACTGACCACAAAAACAATAAAATGGGAAATTATTCGCCAGTGCAGGAAAGCTAAAGAACAATGGATTGATGAAAAGTGCAAAGAGCTACATACTAAGATGGAAATAGGAAAGACAGATGAAGCATACAAACTAATTAGAATCAATTTTAGGGATATAAAACCGTATGGCAAAAACATAAGGGACGCAGGAGGAAACATCATTATAGAAAATATAGAGAAACTGGGTAGACGGCAAGAATAAATACGGAATATGCAGGAGAGGAACTAACAGTATTAGAACAGGAATCAGACATTGAAAATAATGACTTTGAATTAGCATTAAAGGGTCTGAAAAATGGTAAGGGGCCGGGTACAGATAAGGTGCAAGCAGAAACTCTAAAAGCCGCTGGACAAGCAGTAACAGAACGTCTCTTCCAACTTGTAAGCTATATGTGTGACACAGGCAAGATACACAAAGATTTCAAACGTAACATCATAGTAACTATACCAAAAAAGAAAGGCACGGATAGATGTGAAAATTTTCGAACAATAAGTTTGACAGCACACGTGTCAAAAATATTAACTAGAATTGTACAAAGACAAATGGAAAAACGAACTGAAGAAATACTAGGAGAAGATCAATTTGGGTTTAAGCGAAACATGGGAACACGTGAGCAGAGCTGAGTACTTCAGTACAAAAATGTACTGGTAATACGGTATTTAGTACTTTTAGCTACTGTAAGTAGTTTACTGTAAGTACTTTCAAAATACATGTACTGGTACTTAAATACTGAAGTATTGTCTGCAAAGTACTGGTACTGGTTCTCTAATTTTTGTTCAGTATTACTTGTTACTTGTTACTTACAAATGTACTGTAATATGTTGTAAGTACTTGTACTCTGTAAAACTTCCAGTAATTTATTTAAGTACATTTATGTATTTCCCATAATTTACTTGTGAAGTACAGCCCACTGCATTGCTTAGTCTACATACTTATATCTTATATTACTTCATATTACACTACTTGGTGTTCAGTGCATGTGCAGTTCTGAGTAAGTTGCAGTGTTATTTGAAATCATACAAAAAGTGAATTGGTAGACAATATATATCAGGCGAATATCAGTAGGTAGGTATGAATGAACATAAGATAAATCATGTTAGAGTAATTATAAAGAATAGGTATCATTTTTAGCTTAGCTGTATGTCATTTGTGTTTTGTGTATATTTAAATTTAAATAGTAACAAAAATAAAACTTCAATAGTTTAATACAAACCAAGTTATCGGTTACAGCAGTCAGCAGTTAAAAAATACGGTTGACGCAACACATGCAATGCAGCCGTAGAATAGAATTTAACTAGTTGTAGAAATGCGATTAGATTACAATAATTAAAGGCAATACTAGGTGAACAATTATTCAATAATTTTTCTGTATAAGTTACAAAATTTAAATGACATGGCTGCAATAATCTTATAATTATAATTATAAATTGCAACTGATGTAATTACAATAAGCCAAGCCCATACATTTTTTTCATGTCATTATCATCAGATGACGCATATCATAATATTTTAAGTTCTGATTATTTAAGTTTAAAACTTAATGGATTAGAGGTTAGCTGGCTGCTTTAATGAAAACATAAAAAGTATACATAACAACGTTGTATATTGAATCTTTATTTTAAAATGTGTGTCCTAAATTGGATGCTGTTAATGGGTTACATATGGTTATTATTAAAATACGATACAATAAAACTGTTTTTCAGTCATCAGCCAACTTTTCGAGATCAATTCAATTGTGAATTCAGAAATGAGCGAACTTCTTTTGTTTTCAAATTATAACCAAAAGTGATATTTTTATCAATTTCATTAATTTGTATAACTCGTTTATTTGTAAAAATATCAAAAATGCTGTAGAAGTTTTCTTTGCAATGTTTAATATTTATAACATTTTAGAAGTTATAACAAATTTGCAATTTTTAAGTGGAAACCGCATTTGACTGCCACTTAATTTAAAAGCTCTTTGCAATGCAAGAGCTTTTCAAAAATCAAAATATATAGTTTAATATAGTTATTTTGAAATGGCCGATTTTTCATGTTTTCGGTATAATAAATTAATTAATTATATCGGTAATAAATAGTTGTCGAAACAAAAGAACACAAAATGACAATTATTTGTATTTTGACATTTTACAAATAAACGAGTTATACGAATTAATGGAATTGTTTAAAATATCAATTTCTGGCTATAATTTGAAAACAAAAGAAGTTCACTTATTTTTGATTTTACCATTCAATTGATCTTAAAAAGTTGGCCCATGATAGCAAAAATAGTTTTATCGTATCTTTAATTATAACCAAGTTGCCCATTAACAGCATCCAACTTGGGCCACACTGTACTTAGGTACAAGAAAAAGCTAATAATAGGTGAAATATTTTAGAAATTAAAATGGACGATAAATATGACTTGTTAGAATCATCCATTACTGATCCTTACGAAACATCAGGAGATGATGATCCAGATTATGAATACAATCCTCAAAAAGAAATAAAGAAGCCCAAACTGCTATCAGATTATTTTCGAGTAAGATGTGAAACAACTACACGAGATGCTTTGAATCATAAACACCTTGTAAAAGTTTGTCACAATCACAAACTATTAGTAGTGGCACAGAACAACAAGCTTTAAGTAGTCAAGATGATTTGATATTAAAGAAGAAGATACAAAACAGCTCTATTCTAGATGGAAAATTCTTTGGGGTTATTGGAAAGGTAATATTTAAAAATTTTAATATTATAAATACATAAACATAATTTCCTTCTTGTGACGTTGTATTGCACTTTTACTGTAATTTGATATGTTAGGTGATGTGGTAGATTAAATTTGGTAAAACTATAGTACTTAACTTTAATCTAATATTAATTACTTTACTGTTACACCAATCTATTATATTTAGTTCGAATACCGTTGATATCTCAATCAACACTAATACAATAACATTTGTTTTGTTGCTGTGAGTATCAAATACCTACACACCTCACCTATTTACTTATTTTTACTGAGATTTGCATTAATTTTTCTTTAGATAACAGATATTAATCACATCCAAGCAGAATGCAAGATGTGCTTACCAAAGAAAACTGTTATTAAAGGATCTGTAGATATATCCACGAATTTTGTTAAGCACATTAAGAATAAACACAATGAGCAAATTGAAATCTATAGAGTATACAAAGAAGAAAAAAGGCGGAATTGTATGACAAAAACTAATTTTAAAAACTGGAACATTGAAACTGGAATAGCTCTACATCTACATCAACCGCATCTTCAATATCTCTGACAAAAGCCAAACGTCCATTAAAACAGGCTCAATTTTTATTTCCATAAGTAAAGTTGCACAAAAGACTTTGATGAAAGAATAATTAGATTTATTGTGGAAAGTATGTCACCGATATCTATAATATGTCATCAAAGCTTTATTAACATTTTCAAAGGCATGAATTTAAAGGTCATGAGCCGATTTGCTGCTATTCAGAAAGTTGACAATGAGTATCAAAATATGATTACATCTATAAAACAACAACTATCCGGTTGTGACTTTGTTTGTACAACTGCAGATATTTGGTCGTCCAAAAGAAGAAGTTTTATGGGAGTAACTTGCCACGGGATAGATCAAAATTTGACACGTCATTCGGTTGCATTATCATGTAGACGATTTGCAGGAGTTCATTCTTTTGACAGAATTGGAGAACTCTTAGATGAAATTAATAAGTATTTTGGCTTAGATAATAAAAAGATTCTTGCAACTATCACAGATAATGGCGCAAATTTTATAAAATGTTTTAAAGAATTTGGAATTATGTTAAATGATGGTTTGCAAGCTACAAGTAATGGGTTTGACAAAATAGAAGAAAACCACGAAGAGGAAGAATCTCCAGAGTTTATCAATGTAACGATGTCATTTGAATCTGAAACTTCCAAAAGTTTATCTTCTGAATTTAAAGTCTGTAATTTTTTACCGGATCACTTACGATGTGCATCACATACAATAAATTTAATTGCTACCACAGACTACAACAATTCTTTACAAAGCTCGCATCAACTTAGAAGTAAAAATTGCCAAACTTTTAACAAATGTTCAAACCTCTGGAACAAGGCAAGAAGACCTAAATCAGCAGAGATAATTCAAGAAGTTCTGGGTTGCACGTTGAGTTATCCTGGTGTAACTCGATGGAATTCGACATATGATGCTATACAAACAATTCTAGCTTACAAGGAAAAATTATTAGAGCTTTGCAATAAATTACTTGTACCTAACTTAAGTGACAACGACTTTTCATTTTTAGAAGAATACTCAAAATTATGAAACCACTGCTGAAACACTTGATTTTCTCCAAGGGATAAAAACACCTATTATGGGTACCTTCTTCCAAGTATTGTATCAATGCACACAAAATTGGAAAAATTAAGCTGTCAGGAAATATTAAACAACTGTCTAAGTCTCTGGATTACATTTTAGATTCCATAGTTAAAAACGATTTAAAGACATATTTATGTTGCAATCTCAAAAAGCTGTTATAGCTGCAGTAACACATCCTATGTTTAAAATGAGGTGGTTTAATGCTTTTAAAGGAACAGATGTCTCTGTTACACCAAAAGACATTCAATCTTGGATAATAGATGCTGCTTTGGAGTTTAAAGATTTAGTGGAGCCCGATGTGGTAGCCAGTGAAGACATTCCAGGCACGTTTTTTGATTTTAAAGATGATAATGTAATGCTTACACCTCAATTACAACATTCAATTTCAAATGAGCTATTGCAAAATCAGTTTGAATTTGAACTGTTAAAATATTTAAATGATAAACGAACCAACCTTGAAATGTTGAATGATTATAAAGTTGTAAGGAAAATATTTATAAAATACAACACTATCTTACCATCCTCCGCACCAGTGGAACGACTATTTTCGTTTGCACAAATTATAAATGCACCAAGGCGTCATGCACTTAGTGACACTAATTTTGAAAAGTTGGTTCTATTAAAAAGCAATGTAGGTTTTAAGTAGAAATATCTTTGTTGAATGATTTTTGTATATAATGTTACATTTCCTTTTGTAAATGTAAATAATCATTTTTATTATTAAATATTAATTACACAAACAGTTGTAAAATTTTTATCAGTTCCGCTCGTTTAGATAAATACAATTTGTATCGTACAGATACAAGATTTTTTTTATAAACTTTGCATTTGGTTATAAAAGGCCTTAACCACTAACCTCTTCTACGGTTGTTAGGTAAGGTCACTTAAACCTGCAGGTTAAGAAAATATTCTCAGAAGTGCTTCCGTGCTTCAGAATTATACAGTTTATCTGTATCTGTCTACTAATTTTGACCACTTAGTAGTTGGGAACCGCATTTAGATTATGTAAAATATTGTAGTTAAGAGTTTTTTAATTATTGGTATTGGTAATTGGTATATTCATTTCACCATACAACACAGTACACAGGTTCCAAAATCATTATACCAATGTAGTATTTGATTTGGAGTAATAAGTTTGCTACAACAATTTCCACAACTTATTACTACTTCAATAGTAAAAAGATAATTATTACACATTATTGATGATGGATTTTGGAAAAGTTCTTGAAATTATTTACTTCGTGCGTTCTAGTACTGGTACTGTACTGGTAGTTGCAGTACTCGAAATTACGAAATACTGAACTAAAAGTACTGGTACTTGATACTGTAAGTAAAGCAAATATTATTTAGTACTGGTTACTGGTTACTTCCAGTACTTTTATTAGGTACTGGTCACAGCTCTACTTGTACTGCAATATTTTTTTACTTTCAGTACATTACTTGAATATTGTAAGTACTTGGTAAAGAATACTGGTACTTGTTACTGTAAGTAAAACAAATATTATTTAGTACTGGTTACTGGTTACTTCCAGTACTTTTTTAAGTACTGGTCACAGCTCTGCACGTGAGGCTATTTTAGCTCTGACAGTAATAATGAAGAAAACAACAGAAAAAGGGCAAAGTGTGTATATAGGGTTTGTAGATCTGGAAAAAGCATTCGACAATGTAAAATGGAGAAAAATGTTCGAAATACTCACAGAGATTTGAATGAGTTATAGGGATAGACGAATAGTACATAGCTTACACAAAGAGGAAACAGCAGTAATAAAATTAGAGCAGGAACGTAGAGACTTAAACATTAGGAATGGGGTGAGACAAGGATGTTCCCTATCCCCATTAATTTTTAACTTGTACATTGAAGAGGCAATGAATACTATCAAATGCAAGAAGGCATTTGACTATGCAACGACAAAAATTGATATGCTTAGATTTGCAGATGATATAGCGGTATTAGCATCTAGCAAGGAAGAGTTTGAAGCTGCTCTTAATGAAATGGAAATGGTTCTAACGGAGAGATATGGTATGAAAATTAACAAAAATAAAACTAAAGTACTAGTATGCAAAGTAGGGGAAAATAAATCAAAAATAAGAATACAAATAGGTAACAAGAACTTACAAGAGGTTACGGATTTCTGCTACCTAGGAAGCCAAATAACGCAAGATGGGAAAAGCGCAAAAGATATAACACAAAGATTAGCACAAGGTCGTGCTACATTTAACAAGATAAAGCAACTACTGTGCTCAGAGACCACAAACATAGAAACACGGAAAAGATTGCTTAAAACATATGTGTGGAGCACAGCACTGTACGGCTGTGAAGTCTGGACAGTAGGAGAAGCAGACAAGAAAAAGGTAGAAGCCTTTGAAATGTGGTGCTACAGACAAATGATAAAGATATCATGAACAGACAAAGTTAAGAACAAAGATGTACTAAAAATGGCACGGGAAGAAAGAAATATGTGGAAAACGGTACAAAATAGGAGAGATAGAATGATAGGCCACATATTACGGTATGAGGGCATAATGCGGAATATATTAGAAGCCGAGATAAAAAAAAGAGAAGTAGAGGTAGACCTAAATTGGACTATTGCACACAGATAGTGAAAGATGTAGGCTGTAGGTATTTTAGGAAAATGTGTAGGCTAGCTCAGAATAGAAATCAATGGAGGTACGCATCTAACCAGTCCCAAGATGGATAAACTAATGACGAAAAAAATAACTGTACTTAATCATGATGATTATTATAAGAAACTACATATATTGGTTGAGCAATATTTTCGAATAATATTAATTGTGTAAAAGGATTTACTGGAAAACTATTAATTCGGCAAATGTCTAAGTGTTGGGGGATTTTGGCAGTCACAGGCTGCTTAAACCCCTGCACATACCACTGAATCTCAGTGAAATAGGGCATATAATTAGAAAACAATAGAAGGGGAACCGAGCTATATATAGACTGCATGGGAATTTCAGGGAAATGTGTAAGCTGGCTCAGAATATAAATAAGTGAAGGTACGTGTCCAACCAGTTTTGAGACGGAAAACCTAATGATGAAAAAATAAGCACAGATAAATCTGATGATTATTATAAACAACTACAGGTGTTAGTTGTGAAATATCTGCAACTAATGTTGACTGCAAAAAGATATCTTGGAAAAAATATTAAATCGGCAACAGTTCAAGTGCTGTGGGTGCTTGGTAGTCACAGGCTGCTTACCTCCTCTTACATGTGATTTTCCAATGCTCCACCGGAAGGTACTACATTGGCCAGGAAGCGAGTTTTTTTTACCTGGAAAATTTGAAATTTTGCCACACCCTTGCTGTTCCAAGCAAGGTAGGGATCTTTATCGTGCTTGACAACACACACACACACACACACACATGGGACCTCCATTTTACCTCTCATCCTAACGAGGGTGTTTTTTTGTGAAAAATGCTCACCTAACATTTTTCAAGCGGACCGTGTCGAGGTTCAAACCGGGGACCTCGGGCATTGTAGTCACACACATACCAGTATGCCACAGAGCCACTGAATGTCGGAGAAATAGGGTATATAATTGTAAAAAGATAGAAGTGGAACGAATTGCACCTAACAAGAAAGAACAGTGCCTATGATCAAAGACAACAAACATAGAAACAAGAAGAAAATTGTTGAAAGCATATGTGTGGAGCACAGCACAGTATGCCTATGAAATACTAGCAGTAGGAGAAGCAGACATAAAAACGGTAGCAGACTTTTCAAATGTTGTGCTTCAGATGTATGAGGATGATAGCATGAACAGACAAAGTTAATAACAAATAGGAGAAATGGGGAATATTATGGGATATATTACAAGCAGAGATAGGAAAAGAGGTAGATGTAGACCTAGATCAGATAGTGATCAGACTGTGGAAATTTCAGGAAAATGTGTAGGTTAGTTCAGAATAGGAAACAATGAGAGTACGTGTCTACCCGGTTTCAAAACTGAAGACCTAATAACGATGATGATGAATTGCAAAAGTGGGAAAACCATACACAAATGGGCGAGGAATTAATCTTGTCGACAGAAGAAGACGAAATGAAAGCTTCATACTAAGATAGATAACATCAAAAAATGAGGATTTTTCAGTGCACAGAAAAATAAATAAAATGTCTATGAAGACGCTGAAATATCATTGTGATCGCTTAAAAAATTGCAATTTTCCCATTTAACTTGAGGAATCTATTCTACCAAATAACGAAGTATATAATGCTTGCACATTGATTACGCATAACATTTCTGTGGTTTGGTTCTAAAAGAACTAGTGTCAATCTTCCATAATTTGGGTCAAAGTGCATTATCAACATTTAAGGAAAACTTTCATGTGTAGAAAGAACCACTGTCTGCTTACAGTAAGAATTGTGATATAAAAGTGCATAGTGCCAACGTTCAAATCCAAAAAACATTTTATTTTACAGATAAAAAAGCCAATGTGGACATATGTCTGAGAACGACTGTGAAACATATAAAAAAAACCTAAACCGACATTGACCCTTCTTATTCTAATATTCAAGACATCGGTGTGATATTGGACCCATACCATACAAGAATATCTCGGTGTTTTCAGTTTGTTTTGACATTTGTTACCATGCATACCTGCAATACATAAAACTTTGCGATTGTATCATGTTGAACATGGCAGGAAGTGAAGACACATCCATCAAAAGTAAATACAAATATTGCAAAAATGTTGTAGAAAATGGGCCAGAATGTATAAAATGTGAAAATAAGTATCACAAAGTTGCATAGTACGTGTAGAACATAAAAAATTTGATGATTCATAAAATGCTGTGAAATCGCGGAAACAAAAAGTGAGGTTAAGTTTTCATTTGTTGATGAAAAATCCTTAGAGAAACTGATATTACAGCACTTCATATCATTTAAAAAGACATTGAAGAAAGTCTAAACTTTACCGTAAATAAACTCAATGAAGTTAATAATAAATTGGACAAAATGCAACCTGAAAACAAAGAACTCCATAAACAACATGTGCAATTGAACTCTGAGATTCTACAACTGAAAACAAACTACAATTACTTAGAGGCCAGGTTGGAATACATGGAAAAGAAAAGCAGAAACTACAATATTGAAATTCATGGTGTTTCTGAACAGGAAAATGAAGACACTAACAAAATTGTACTAAAGATAGCAGAACATCTAGAGTGTCCTTTACAAGAGAACGAAAGTTCTATTAGCCACAGAATCAAAAAAAGGCAGGATAACAAACGACCTGCTGGCATTGTTGTTAAATTTGTATGACTAAGTGTAAAAACAAAGCTTCTAAAACCACGAAAATCCAAGAGTACCTACACAGATGAAATAGGAAAACAGAAAAGAGTAAAAAATGCAAATATATCTCAACCAACAATTAACAAGCAACATTCAAAAACTGTTTAATATACCGAGAACGAAAGGTAAGGAGCACCATTACAAATTTGTGTGGCATATCAATGGAGAGATAAAAATGAGAAAAACTGAAAACTCTCCCATTATAAAAGTAATGTTTGTCGAATGCTTAAATAAGCTGTAATTAATTGTATATGCTCATGTATAAATATTTTCTTTTTTTCTAAAGTGCTATAAATGGCTACTATAATAAAGAATAATTTTGAATCTGTTGGTCATTATGCAGTGACGCTTAATCACAGTGATGTCGATTTTAATATACTTTATATAAATACAAGCTCATTAAAAAATTAGTTAGATGAATTTGAAATATTAATATTCAATTAAAAAATACGTATTGATGTAATCATTGCAACAGGAACCTGAGTAAAGAAACAAAAGGTATCTTATTATAACATACCACTTACTCATGTCGAAACCAAACTGGTGGAGGAGCAGTGATTTTTGTCTGCGATAAATGATTTAAAACTTTAATTAACATTCAATCCGATGAACTTAATGTTGTAATAATAGAACTCAGCTCAAATAAAATGATAATAAGATCATTATACAGACCCCCTGCAACGAACGTGGCAACATTTAATACACAGCTGGAAAACATTTTAAGTGGATTATCCAGAAATACAAAATGCTTTATATTTGGGGACTTTAACATTGACACATTAAAAAAATAAATGGTTACGAAACAAAAAATTATTTACGTTTATGCATGATGAATAACTTTTCAAACTTAAATACCTATATTCCTACCAGAAATGAAGCTTTATTAGATCACATACTTTTCATACCCTCAAACAGAAATAACACATTAAACCTATCGATCATTGACAATTCTCTGTCCGGTTACCAAATTCTAACCTTACACAATCAATACAAAAATGAGCTAGCTCGATGTGTACTTCATAAAATAATAGATATAGTTCTCGCAATTTCTAAACCGACTTTCGTCACAAATGACGTCACGCCATATCAACTACAAATGATATTCTTGTCTTATTCTAACTCCAGAAAAAAGTATCTTCTCGGTTTGTAAATTTTGCAATGTTGCCGCCTTCATTTGAGACATTTGTTGACAACTAATATTACTTGTATTGGTTTATGTTAGATTTTCGTTGGTGTTCCCAATTCATGTCATTAACCTGTTGCGTAGTTTTTGTCCGACATTTTGTGTAATTTTTGCTTGTATTTAAAATTGTTCTTTTCAGAACAGACTAGCGTTATTTTTGTTTGGGCGAATACACCATGTCCGGTTCACGTTCAGGAAGTAGAGGGAAGCGTTTTTTGAACAAGAATGAGATTACCGTGGCCCATTTATTCCTTTGACGGCAGTTCGCGAGGTAATTTAATTATTTACTTCAATTTGTAGTTTATTAATTCTATTTTAGCGTGTAGCAGCTGCTTTAAATATCAATCTGTCCACGGTAACTGCCGTGTCACATGCAATTAAAAACAGCAACCCTTCAATTCCAAGGAGTTCAAAAAACCAATTACTGAATTGACGAATTTACTAAATGTGGTATTCGTAATGTAATTTACAGAATGTATGAAAATCGTGAGTAAATTTTATTAATTTTGAAATTGTTTATATAACAATAATTTTAGGCGAGCATATTTCTGTAAAAATCTTGTGGCAAAAGGTAACACACACTGGACTCTTTAAGGGTACGAAAGATCGTTGAATACAGTTCTACACAATTTAGGTTTTAAGTGGAGACGAGATAATTCACAGAAACAATAATTAAAGAATGGTGGGATCGCAAAATTTATAGAACCTCAGGGAATTTAATGCAAGAAATTTTTTACACAATAAACACATTGCTGTAAATTAATTAATTATTGGCATTTAGTTTATTGCGTATTGATACCTATCTTTAATTTTCTGTATAATAAATAAATACAAAAAGAAATAGAAGTTCTATTGCTAAATATCAAACTTTTAATAGGTACTTTGTTAATTTCTTTGGTTATAATACTTTCATCTTTAAAACATTGTCCGCAAACACACTTTTCGTTCGTGATATAATTGATCAGTTTCGGCTTGCACTTTTATAATCTTGCTAAAGTTGCTTACTTACATCTTATCAAGCCAAGTGTAATGTATTTTGCAAATTTAATGTGTACTTGAGCTATTGTTGAGGAGGTTACTTATTTTACTACCATCATACATTTCAAACTTAGCAAAACTATCACACCAGGTACACCAAGCTTGTATTTTCGTATAACAACCAATGCAATAACACTTTCACACTACATTTGTTGTATGGACTTAAAAATTATATTTAACAATGTAGTGCTTCATGATGATCCTGGGTTTGAATTACACATTATCAGTAGTTTCTAAATCTAACAATTTCAACAGTTCCCACCAGCTAGGTTTCACAATATTGTGTTGGGTTGTTTAACATCCGGTAAACCTTAAAAACAAATTTTCATAATTGTTCGTCCTCTTACTTTAGTTTAATAAACATAACCTCTGGAAATCTTGATTATTGATGGCTATTATTCCGTGCCCGGTATAACATGCGTATGGCTATTTAATTAAGAATATATAACACATTAAAAACATTCAATTATATTTAAAATATGCTTACTAGTACAAATTCCCACATAATAACATTTATTATTAAACTAAATAGCTTAGACTGTGATTTTGTCAGTATAAAATCATTTTACAATGTACCTTTTAAACAGTAACAAACCACATTCCGTCACCAATTACTAAATAAATGCAAAATCTATTTTGTACCGATAGCGCCATTGTAGTTGCGAGGAATTGCTATTTTGATAGTGGCAATGGCGCCAATATATGACATCACAAATATTGATGACAAAAGTCGATTTAGAAATTGCAAGAACTATATTAATGAAGTCAAAACTAGATTAACAAACTTGATTCTTTAAACTACAGTCACTTTATGATGTAAACTCCATCAATAATGAATTGGTAGACTGCTTCACAAAAGAAATAGTAGAAATGAAAATTACATCCGATGTTAAATCAAAAAAGCCCTGGTTCAATAAAGCCATTTCCTAACTTATTCAAGAACGAGACAAGTCATACAAATGACAAACTGTTTCCAAGCAGTAAATATTTAGCTAACTGCTACAGGGAAATATCTAAAACTATTAAAAAATGATATGGAAATTAAAAACTGATTACTATAATAAACAATTTTAGAGTAGAAAATTCTATATTTCTAGAAATTGAAAAAATCATTACAGGTCTTGATAGAAGTAAAACGCCAGGATATGATGATATCCAAGCCAAATGGATTAAAGAATGCATAAAAGAAGTATCTTAATTATTATATCACCTAATTAATTGTATTTTTGAAATAGGAGAGGTACCAGAATCAATTAAAATATCCAAAGTCATACCGTCTTAAAAAAGGAGGATTCTTCTAAACCTGATAATTATATACCAATATCTGTTAAGTCGATATTTAGTAAAATTTTTGAAAAATGTCTCAATAAGTGACTTATTATATTTAAAGAAAATAAAATTCCTATATGATGGACCATATGGCTTCTGCAGATCTGGAGATGCTTCAGCAGCAGTACTAAATTGAATATCAAATATTCAAATGGAACTAGATCAAAAAAGAAGTGCGCTTTTGTTTCTCTAGATCTGCAGAAGGCATTTGTTACTGTTGATCATAGAATCCTCCTATCTAAATTGGAGTGTATAGGAATTCGAGACATTGCTCACAAATTATTCAAAAGTTACTTAAATAATAGACGTCAATTGTGGTAATAGAAGATCAAAGTAGTCAACTACAAAATATTACTTGTGGTGTTCCGCAAGGTACAGTACTAGAGCTGACGCTGTTTCTTATCTATATAAATTCCATATTACAGTTAAACCTTCTTGGGAAAATTAAGTTATTTGCAGGCCTGCATAATAAAATCGCTGAGAACATGCACATTATTTCTAACTGGCTAATAAACCACAGGTTACACCTAAATATTGACAAATGTAATTATTTAATATTCAAAACTAATAACATCGAATACAGGTCACCAATAATGTTTGGTAACAACACTCTAAAATGTGAATCCAGTATTAGATATTTGGGACATTATTGACGATAAGCTGATATGGAAGTCGCACATTAATTATATTAGGATGAAAATACCACCTGTGGTAGGAATACTATACAGATTCTCAAAAAGAATCTTATCAAATACCTTAAAATCAATTTATCACTCCCTTATACACTCATAGGTACAATATTAGCTGTTTGGGGAACAGCTGCAAAAAACTTGCTCCAGCCATTACATATACTGCAATAAAAGTATAAAAAGTATTTATGGCCTTTCAAAAGGACACCCAACTAAATTGCTTTACTACCCTCTGGAAATACTCAATATTACTAGTATATATCAATTTCAAATATGCATATATGTGCACAACATAATCACAAAACAAAAGCATGCAACCACTGAACTAAAGTATAATACAGAAATTCATAATTACAACACTCGGCAATCACAAGATCTAACATTACCTCATATTTATACCAATATTGGAAAATAATGTATTTCCAGGAGTACAATTCTATAATAGTCTCCACAAACACTTAAAAAGTTAAAATAGTAAAAAAATTTAAAAGGGAACTTAAGAACCACATCTTACAAAAGACAAAACCAGATACGAATAAATTTTAACAGTAAAAATTAGCATTTCTCGCTTTCTCTATAATAAGATACTCTCCTCTCACTTAATATACTTCCTCATATGTTTCTGCTACAGTTGTGAACTTGGACCTTTACACTTGATTAAACATAAAATACAAATATATATATATAAGTTAGCATAAAGCCTTCAGCTCCCGTCATCATTTCTCATTTATCTTAATTTAATTATAGGCCTTGTATGGATACTTAGAATGTATCTCTACGATCAGGAAAATAAACTTACACGTACGGGAAAAATTAAGCAAGCTATGTATAAGCGGCAACGGAAATGAAAGTGGGTGAGTTTTGTCGTTGGCTACTGGCAAGTGTTAGGCAAGCAGACGACACATTTAAATAATTAGCGCTTGAGGCAGCATATTGTTATTGGTACTGACAATTACGGAATGAAAGAAGACATTCACGTATATCAAAACTGTACATAAAGAAGGAAAGCGTAATTCAAAAGACTATATATTTTTCGGATGCACAGGTGAGCAGGACCTATCAGCCATATTTCTAGGTTAATTTCACGTATTTTGTAATAAGTGTGTGGGAATGTTATCACCTAAGAATATTTGCAGTTATAGATGTATAAGAAAGTAGGTGCTATAATTATTTATATCAGTGTTTTCTGTTTATATTGGTGTATTAAGCAGTACTAGATGATAAGTTATTCAACATTTTGGTGTATAATTTAAAAAAAAAAGAGTTGCATGACGTTGAAAATATCTTGACTCCTATTTTAAGACTTTCATGCCAACCCTCCCTGGAGATAAGAGTAGTTTGTTTGTACAGGGCATAGAAATACAACCAGCTTATAAATTTGGCTCTTAAAGTGGTGCATGAGAATTTTGAATATGAGTCCATCTTGAATAACTTTAGTCTGCAGTAATTTTATTGAATAAATTCTTGGCTGATTGTACTGGAAGCAGTGTAAAACCAGTTCCACCATCAAATGCAGCAAAATTTGTGGGTTGCAATACAAAATAAAATAACAGATGCAAAGGGAAAGGGTCTGGAATGTAAAGGTGAAAGTAACCTGTAGCAGAAAATAATACTTGTGTTGTAAAATTCTTATGTGTATTTAAGTAACCCATTGTAAGATAAATATGAATGAAATGAATAATGGTAGAATTATAAATGCGTTTTTCAACTAGTCTATTAGACAACCCTTTTGATGATTCTACAAATCAAAATGATTCAAATCATGAACTGGGGAACAATAGAGGCACAAATAAGGTTAGCTGTCTAGAAGGGGATGGTAAAAATAATTTAGAAACCATACTAGAATTATTAGTTAAAAATATTGATGAAATGATGGAACGGGCAACTAATTTACAATTGATTACGCTACAAATGCAATTAATTACAAAATCAACAAATCCAACAACAAGAACAAAAGCAGGATGCTATGAAAAAAACTGTTACGGAATTATTAAAAAAAAGAATGTGTAAATAGCACAAAATAATACGTTCAAACAAAACAGAACTGATAAAAAGCAAGATTTAAGCTGTGGAAACAATCAAAATTTTAATTATTTTACGTTGTGGCAGAATTCAATAGGGCCAACAATTAAATTTAATCCAATTGGCAATACTCATCCGGTTGCTTTTATTAGAAAATAAGAGGTTTAGTAGAATCCGCTGCAAATTAGCCTGAATAATAAATGAGTATAAGTTTAAAGATTTTAGTGATTTTTCAAAATTATTTTTAGGAAAGTATTGGAATACTGATATTGAACGCAGGCATTTAGAAAATTTAAATTAGGTCAATATCAAAGTAGTTTATGGGCAGAATATTTCCAAAAATTTGCAACAGAAGCATCTTATTTTAGACCTCCCCTTAGTGAAATGCAAGTTCTGCACGACGTATGTGAACATTTTTCTCTCAAAGTAAAAATGGAGTTGGTAGTATGTAAATCGAGGAATGAAGCTGTTGAGTATTTAAATAAGGTTGACAGTTATATGGGAGTAAACAATTATCAAAGTAATAACTGTAGCTAGGTTCCGAACAATATAGATTCCAATAATCTAAATGCTACGTCCGTAAATATTCGTTTTATAATTTCAAAAATCTGTGCGTTGTTAGTAAATATACGTACAAGAAGCTCGCCTGCTCTATTTTATAGTTGCATATATGTACTTCGTAAATCACAAGTATTTGCGGTTTTATTAGATTTAGTCGTGTTCAGATTTTCAACCGTGGTTTCAATTGTGGTTTTACATACGTTTGTCGAATAAGGTCAGAAAGATACCACTCTTGTTGCATGCAACCTTCAAAACTGAAGGCTATGGATCAGTACACAACAAAAATATGAGTGAGATAGAAATTTTCGCGTTACAATTTATTTTGCCAATTTTAAAGAAAAACAACCACTCAAATACAAGTAGCACTTCTACAAAATTATATAAAACTTCTTACCAGGTTGTAACATATCTTCAGTCAAAGGTTGTCTATTAAAAGGATCAGTACTGCTATTTAATAAGTGCCTCATAATAACGGCCCTATCCATAACTTGTCCACTAGGTAACAGGACGGGATCAGTCATCAAAGTATCCATTAGTGGATCCTTAAACTCATCTGGTGCATCTCCCATCCAATCTTCACTCTTCTGAATATCAATTAGAATTGAATGTGCTTTTTCTGCTAATTCTTGAAATTGAGTTAGTTCTGCAGGTGTCTTTATTAAGGACCTTTGCATACGAGCAACTGCATCTTCAAATAACTCTTTCCTAAAGGAACGCTACAAAACTATAACATAATTTAAAATTCTTGTATTTGCAAATATACATACCTCATCTCCAGCTAAAGCGGATGCAAATTTTTCACAATTTAAATGTAAATAAATATCCACTAACTGGCTTAGAAGTTTTCTCGGTTCCCATCCATATTTATCAGGATTGCGTACTTTTAAATTTTTACATTTTGGACCGCACAGCTGTTGTAAATTAAAATTAAGCATGGACGCTAGTCTGTCTACTAATTCAGGCCTTAAGAATGGCTCTTTTATATCAACAGTTAAATAGTGGAACATATCAACAGTTTCTCTAGCAAGTGTAAGATAAGATCGACATTGCCGTTCATCAGCAGTAAGTTGGCGCATTCGAGTTTGTTGTTGCTCGCTAGGCAATTTAGCCCAACCAGCTTCATCCGTTACTAATTCCTGTATTTCATGGATTCGTTTTAAACTCTCCAACGATTCGTCAAGTAAAAATGTTGTATCATTCATCAACATGTTTACAAACTTGACGAATTGTTTACCTGTTCCAGATTCTTTTATTAAAGCCTCCCGGTGAATTGCCGAATTCCACATTCCTAAAATAAAAGATGTGTTGTGTAAATATTTGGAAACTTTGGAATAATTTTATAATCTTTTTCAACATTTTATGGTATGTTGTCAACCTATTTATTCAACAGCTCAAAACACAATAACATTTTAAATATGCAGATTGTAGGAATATTCGAACCCATATAAAGACAATCCCAAAAATAGGTTTATAAAAGAGTTGTAGGTAATACATTTAATCCGTATATAATAAATGAGTCATAGTTCAATTATCAATAAAAACTTGCTAAATTAATTTGTATACAAATGCTATTTATATCTAATTCATTCCACACTTTGTAATTACAATGTTTACTTAACATTTTTTATGATACTATTGAAGATGCAACTCACTGACATTCTAATACGAAGACTCTGAAATACAATAAAGGTTGGCATTGTGTCTTTAAAAGGCTAAGTAAGAACAAATTTTTCAACATCACTGCATGGATGGTTACCAAAAAAAGCCATTTTACAACTTTTGTTATTAAGAGAAAGGTTGGATAAGACATCAATATTTTCTAATTCCCAAATTTTTAAAATCTATATCTAATGACTGAACAGATGTAACGCGAAAGCATTAACGCTAGTTATACAATTAAATGGGTAAGAAAAATTTAGTAAAGTTGAATGGACAAATTAAATATGGCGCACCTTGTATAATAGATTGCATAAATAGCTAAGTTCAATGAAGAATGATATTTTAATACTACTGTTTTTAGAAAATATAATTTCAATGAGGACAGATAAACTCAAACAATAAAATTAGGAAGTTATTTATCGTACAAAACATTAGGACGGAACTTCGATTCATAAATTATTTTAAAAACCACAAATAAAAAACAACAAATTTTAATATTAGACATTTCTCATATAAAACTAAGAAATCTTTTTTCGTTATTCATTAGAACTAATTGCTGTTACATACATATTGATATGGAACTTAAAGTCGTAAATTATTTGAAACTACAAAAAGGGTAAACTTAAAACAGTAAAATCATGTTATTTTTAAAGTTTTAGAATTTTAAGTAAAAAACAGCGAATTTATTAATATACATCTCAAATATAGGAGAACTTTAACAATCTTTAAATAAATAAATTAGATTCAATGTTACATAGTTTCAATACATAGTTGCAATACAATGTAAAAGCCCAGATTCTGAATAGGGAAAATTCACGGAGATTAGATTGCAGATGTTTTAATCATTTCATACAATATATTACAATGTATTAATTTTATATTACAAAGACAAAAGAAAACACGAATGTTAATCTGAGTAAATCACATAATCCAACAAGTACTTTCCCTGGGATTTATGCCCTAAACCCAATAAGAAGACTATTATGACAAAAAAAGCCCCACAGTAAACATAAGACAGTGGAGAAAAATGCTAAAGCAGACATCTGACAGAGAATGAGTAATTAATAACAAAAAAAATATCGAAAATGTAGAGATAAAAGGCTGTGAGATCGTGGGGAGCAGCACTGTGTGGTGTGATAGGACGATAAGTTAAAGTTAAGGTGAACGTACAGCGTTCGAAGATAAGAATATCAATTTTCCCTAGGAAAAAATGTGGCGTGCGACCTAATTTGTTGAGTTTTGATTTGCCCTGAAGAGGCGGAAACCTCGTTTTTTATTTCTTGCGTAAATATGTTAAAGTTTGAAAAGGTGGTGTAGACTAGTGAAGTCTACTAGTATTTGTCTAAGAGAAAATAGGTTAAAATTATAATACAACAGTAGAGGCTTTGGAGTAAAACCGATGCAAGGAATTGGCGAGCCACAGTACATGATTATAACTCTGTGGACCATAAAAATTTTAGAGTCAAGTATAATCCTTAAAAAGAAGAAGCCCGTGTGTTAAAGGAATCATTTCAGAAGTATTAAAAGTATCATTTCAAAGTATTACCATTATAAATTTCATGTAGTAGTTCACCTTTATTAAGTGGTACTGGCATCCTGCAGCTACTTCCAACATGCCACTGGAAAAGACACAATCCCGAACATAATTTAAAGGTATTAGTTATTTATTAAAATTCTATAAAGCAGAAGGTTCAGTTTGATATATCAAAAAAGATTTGTTTACAACCAAATTTAAGTACTGTTACTGTTGTACATAGAAGTAAAGAGTGTAACCAGCTCTGCAATTATTTATTGGAGTTTGTTTTTTGAGTGTTTTGTTGCACGTATTAGAGGGTGCAGTTAATGCATCATTGGTTTCAAATTATGGACAGTACTCACCTACCTTTGAAAACTGAAATTCATTCAATCCTGAGATAAGAGTTGTTTCATGTTTTAAAATATAAGCTAAGCCATAGTAACAAAACAATAAAAGAAAAAGCATTTCATAATTTAGTAGGTGACAGATCACTGTCCAGGTTGGGAGCCATCCGTCGAGAAATTTTGATAGAATTGGCATTGCAGTGCAGTTGGAAAGGTGGGTTGTCTATCTATAGTGGTGAAGTTAAATTTTCTGATTTTAAAGGATCTATATTTGCCCAAAAATTATCATAAATATCGCCCAGACATGGGGAATTTATAATAAATGATGCAGGTCAACGTGGGCCTGATAACGATTAAAGAGAAGAGATTTATAATAAACGGCCAAGGGCTTGGAGCGTAGGTATAATATTACAGGGGAGTATTTATAATAAGTAGCTAATTCCCAACGTGGGAAGCGATTATAATAAGTTGCATAGCAAGTGTGGGGCAATTGTTTTAATAAAAGGGTTTGGACTTCAGAAGTAGATCTTGTTAGGGTTTCAAAAGTGAGCCAAGGCATAGTCGTTTAGTAAGACACATTTATAATAAATAGATTTAGGTCCAAGGTAGAAACATGACAGAGAAAGACAAACTGTTTACGAGATGGGGAAAAGTATACGGTGTTGAGTTTGAACGTAGGGATTACAAGGAAATAGAGAGTGAAGAGACAGTTAAGCAGAGTCGTAGGACACGCAAACATCTAGAACGAGACATAAAGATTGTACAACAGGGAACTAGCAGTGACGAGGACATAGGATCGGAAGGAAAACTGATAGATATGAATCAGGAGATATGAAAGCTGTTAATGTCATTTCAAGAAGAGACAAGGGGATATTTAGGTACAGTTAAAACGGAACAGGCTGAGCTGAGACAAGAGGTGAAAGCATCGCAGGCTGAGGTTAAAGAGCGAATAGACAATTTGGAAGTAAGAATGGCAGGGATAAAAGAGAATATACTAAGTATGGGGTATATAGAGATGAGGTAAAGATGAAAGTAAATGATAGGGTAAAGGTGATTTGAGGAAAATTTAGTGACAGGTTTGTTGGAGCTAGAGGCAAAATAGTAGGAGTGGATCTAAGACAGACTGAAAGTCTTCAAAATTCAAAAAGGGAATTAATAGAAATTATTCAGGTAGAAAATTTAGGCAACAGAGAATTTAGAGCAGACGTCGCAGGTTTTAGAAACGCGATAAACAAAACGTTAGTAAATTTTGAAGGGAGTATACGAGAGATCAGAGAGCAAGTAACGGGACTCGAAGGAGGATGCATAAGTACTTATGACTTAGGACACTGCAGAAACGGACATGACACGTTACTGAAGTTTGAAGGAAGACGATTTGAACAACCTATGTTATATCTTAACAAGTTGGATGAAATTATTCAAGGAGAGCCGGAAAGGGTACGATTACAAATAATACGAGCGAGTATAAGAGCACATGCCGAAAATGGTACAACGTTGTTAGGAAAACACATAATACGTTCGACCAATTTTGAGCACTTTTCAAAGACCAGTATTGGGGCAATGCTAAACAGACCGATGTGAGCACCAGTTTACTTACCAGGCAATATAAAACTAAAATGAACTCTAGAGAGGAGTATGCGATAGATCATTATAACCAAGTGCAGCATCTTACTACAAATTTTAGGGAAAAAGAAATTATACAATTTTTATCTAGACATATGGAAGCTGAAATAGGTAGGGCGTTAGCCGTTCAAAACGTAAAGATTTTAAGGGAATTTCTAGAAATATTATGGAATTATGACTTGATAAAAAAATTCGAATCAGATAAGAGGGGCACATGGGAACAAGGAAACTCAAAATGACAATTCTAGGACGGGGAATAGGTTTGAAAACCAAAGACAGGATAAAAGACATTGGGTATAGCCACCACATTTATCAAAACTGTGGACACAGACATCAATATATTGAAGTCTTAAAAGAGAAGATAATAGATTAAAAAAAAACAAGTGTATGGTCAGTTATGAGGAAGAAAATGTCAGTTATTGATGAAATGATTAATGTACCGATTTTAATAAAGGGTGTAAATCTGGGGAATGCAGAGTTTTTAATAGTAAAAGGATCAACATTAGATTTTATTTTAGGAATAGATGTTATAGAAAAGTTTGAAATTAAACTGGATGGCAAGAATAGAAAGAAGTATACAGGTTTTAGATATTAAAAGGAAATGGGTATGCCAATTACTAGTTCAAGTGAGGGACTAGATGGTGTTAAAAATGATTATAGATAATAGAGACAGTAAAGAATAAGAAATGGTTATTGGAAGTAGACAGGAATATAATAGGAACGAGATTAAAGATAGCAGGGGTGTAGGAATGGATTTTAATAAGGGCCAAAAGGATATAAGAAGTGAGATTAAGAATATTACAGATTTAGGAATGGATATTGAAGGTACACGAGATGATATTAAGATAGAAAAGTTGAAAAAGAATGGCCTGAGAGGCGAGAATATGAGATTGTTAGGTAATTTGTGTGAGAAAGTGTTTGATGATGCACATATAGGGGTTGTAAATAAGAATATAAAAAGTAGATTAATTGAAATAATACATAAACACATAAGGTTATTTAATGGAGAATCAAGGGTTGTGACTAATTATGTACTTAGACTAGAAATAACTGACAAAAATGGATTTTTCTTGAAGGTATATCCAATTCCTTACAGTATGAGAGATAAAGTAAAGGCTAAAATAAAATATCTTAGAAAAAGAAATAATAGAACTGACGAAAACCAATTTTATAAACCCTGTAGTTATTGTACTCATGTCAAATAAGATAGATATAAGAATTTGTTTGGATGCTAGAAAGTTAAACGTGTTAACAAAAACCCAATATTAACAGCCTCAGTCATTGAACAATTTACTGTATAAAATTTGTGGGAAAGAGGTTTTTAGTAAACTAGACTTGAAAAATTCATACTGGTTTTAGTGTGGAAGGTGAGATTTTTCAATACAAAGTGATTCCGTTTGGCCTTTCTTCGAGTTCGGTTGCATTGGTTAGGGCCATGCAAAAACTATTAAATGAGTTTGAAGCATTTTCCACCCACTATGTCAATGATATCTTGATTTTCTCGAGAGATAACGAAGAACACATGGAGCATGTACGGAAAATCATACAGAGGTTAGATGAGGGAGGACTGCATTATAATTTAATTAAGGGCCACTATGCTTGCGGCCACGTCCCCAATGCTCCACCCGAAGATACTATATTGAGGGAGGACCACATTACATGTGATTTTCCAATGCTCCACCCGAAGGTAATACATTGGCCAGGAAGCGAGTTTTTTTTACTTTGCTGTTCCAAGCAAGGTAGGGATCTTTAACGTGCGTGACAACACTCACACACGGGACCTCCATTTTACCTCTCATCCGAACGAGGGTGTATTTTTGCGAAAAATGCTCGCCTAACATTTTTCAAGCGGACCGTGTCGGGATTCGAACCCGGGACCTTGGGCGTAGTAGTCACACACATACCACTATGCCACGGAGCCGCCAGAGAGGACTACAACTGAATATAGAGAAATGTGAATGGTTTAAAGAGGAAGTTAGGTATTTAGGCTTTGTAATTTCGAATGAAGGTGTTAGAATATGCGAGAAAAGGTTAGAAGAATTCAAAGACTTAGAACAACCAAAAAAAACTTAAGATGGCTGCGTGGTTTCCTGTGAATTCAGAATTACTATAAGCGGTTTATACCGCATTACTCAGAATTGTGTGTACCATTGGTGGAGTTGCTGACTAAGGATGTAAAATGGAAGTGGTCAGAAGAACAAGAAGAGGCTCTCCAACAGTTAAAAAAGGTGTTCTACCAACAATTGTCATTAAATTATCCAAATTTTGCCGATAGATTTATCTTGCAAAGCGATGCATATAGGTGCAGAGTTGGTTTAACAACACGGCGGCGTTGAAGTGCTGATATGTTTCATTTCAAGGATGTTAAAAGAATGCGAGACAAGGTACTCAACAGCTGAGAAAGAAATGTTAGCCATCGTGTATGCCTTGCAAAAATTAAGGTTTTATTTATTAGGTAACCAGTTTGAAAGTCGGAAAATTCTACTGTAACATTTTTAATAGAGAAAAAGCATATTTGAATAGTCGTTTATACAGGTGGGCTCTAGTCTTACAGGAATATAGTTTTTTAAGTAGAAAAGATTTAGGCTTTTCATCAGAAAAGCAAGGTAAATTTTTAGTGGCTTTGCAACATTTCTGAATGAAGGAAGGTGGTCGAATGAACGATTTATGAGGATGCAGAAGGAAGACAAAATTAGTAATATTAGACAGAAATTAATTAGGGAAATACAAAGGGGGTATTTTAGTTGAAGGTTATTTTTCAAAGAGAATCGGGGACGAGGTGTTGATTCTTACTTTGGAGACTGAATTAATTGAAGAGATACACAATACATAGACACAGGAATTTGGAAGGTTTTTATGATTTTTAGGGAGGCGTATTGCACTAGAAATGATATTTCCATCGTGAAGGATGTCATAAAGATGTATGAGTTGTGTTTGTTGGGAAAGGAGAGGAATGTTGACTTACAAAACACACCTTTGAATCTGGTGGCAGAGGAACCGTTGGATTTAGTCGCTATCGATTATGTATCAAATTTAATACCAGGGCAGTATGGTTATCAACACATTCTCGTCATGGTAGATTGTAACAATTTTATTTTTGGGTTGATAAATCCCTTCATTAAAAGTGCGAAAGTAATAAAACACTTTTATTAAATAATGTCGTAATACGTTTAACAAGTAAAATAATACATTGAAACAGCATCTTGATTCGTTAGTCTATTTGGGTTGGATGTCGGTGTATTCCACAGCCAGTCGCAGGCACGTTTAGGTGTGACAACCTCACCCTTTGGATCCTCCGACCGACCGAGCGAGCGTGATAAGCACTCGGCCATACGTAGCAGAACTAGCAAGATGTATGAGAGGACGATGGCCAGTAACCTGCGTATCAATTTGAATGAGTGAGCACATTTTCTGAATAGCGGTTGGTATAGTATAAACGTTGTTATTTTATTTAATTTGGAAAATTTGTTTAGCGCGACGAAAGATTAGGCGACGAAAGATTAGGCGACAAAAAACATCACTACAATCTACGATGCAGTTATAATTTTGAAAACTAGAATCAACGTTAAGAAAACCACTTCACTTTACGATGTGTGCGGTGTACTTGAAAGATGGGAAGTTGATCTAATTTATAGAAGATCGTTTGTTGCACCGAATGAAGATGCTACTTTGGTAGAAAATATGCAGTAAATTTCGCATGGTGAAACAAGTACCTAATCCAGTCTAGGAATGCAGTTTTGTTTGGTTCGTAGCATTCTATTAAACAAGTCATAAAGTTTTTGCATGTAACGATAATAGAACACGAGGGATGGGTGCGTTATTTAACGCAAATAGAAAATTTCATAAATAATGTACCAAGTTCAGTTACAGGGGTAAGCCCTATTCCATTAATCAAGGGAATAATACTAGGGAGACCATGGCATAGAGAACAAGAGGTCAAGGACATAACGGAGTTTCGTGAAGAGCTAAACAAAGAATTGATAAAGTACAAAGGCGTTCGTTAGAAAAATGTTGTAGGAAAATTAAGAAAAGGGCAATATTTGCAGTGGATGATTTTGTTATTTTAAAGAAATTACGTACAACTAATTGGGAGGCAGGCATTTGTGAAAAATTGCTATTAGCCATATGAGGAACGGTATCGTGTGAAGGAAATTTTTTGTAAATGGTAACACGTATGAGCTAGAAAGCGAAGGGGCCGAAAGAAGAAAAAAATTCCATATTGAACAATTGTACCCATATGTTGATGCAAGTGACTGAGAAAGATTACACGGATAAAATGATTGGAAAAAGGTTTGTACTAGTACAATGGGGGCGAATATGTTGGTTATTAAAATGTAGTTAATCGTTCGTGTAATTTCTGTTAGTGGTTTTAATAAGAAAATAAATCTCTCAGAAGTACTCTAACACCAGACAGAGAGTTTATTTATCATTAAAATCAAGTGAGGCTTATTATGTGGTGTTTTTAACCATCTTGAGAGGGTTAATGCAGCAATTATGGTTTAAAAGGTGTAAATGTTCAGGGGCACATTTGTGTTTATGTAAAATCATTTAGAATCATTTTCGAATTCTTTTTCCCTATCCAAACTGAATCTTAGGGTTAAGTACTTTTGATTAAAATTTGAAAGACCTATGTTCCAGTGGTTGTGAATTCGGCAGAGAGATCGAGTGCTGTAGGATAGTGTAAGGTTAAGACTCAAACAGGTCATATCATAAAATTGACAAATTGTTTTTGATAAAGTATTTAAATCATATATTGTTTTAAAAAAAAAGTTAAAGATAAATTTTAAAAGGGGTTTTGTAGTTTAAAAGCATGGAAAGTTGTGTTTGTAAATTATGTAATTCTGTATTTAGTGAAATTTAAGTTCATAAGGTTAGTAGTATGATAGTTAAAAAGCCAGATTAAAAGAGTTTGTACCATTAGCATTTGAACAGGTAGTTTTGAAAAGTAGTTTGTCTTTGTAATTTTTGTCTTTTTAATGTTATTGTATGTTATGGCATTAACAGTGTGTTTTTAACAGCTCTGTGAATTTAATTAATTGAATGGTTATTTTTGGACATATTTTCTGGAAAATTATACCTGTCTGCTGAGTATAATCTGGGCTATGGAATGATCAATATAAGTGGTATCAGGGATCCATTAAACAGAAGTTGTAAGCTGTTTTTGTAGTAATTTTCCTGTATTTATCTGTTGAGGCATGACATATGTTCAAATACAACAACTGATATCAACATATTTAATAAATTTAATAGATAACTACTACAAATAGCTAACTTTTGTGAACACATGTTAAGAAACTATTCTAAATTGTGCAGTACAGGATCTAGGAAGACTTTCAATTTTAATTTATTCTAAAAATGTCTGAGGCTTGCAACTTTTGCAATTTAAAAATTCTTGATGATGAAAATTACATCTGTTGTGATAGTTGTGGATCAACATTTCATGCTACCAAAAAATGCTCTATTTTAAATGTTACCGAAGTTAGAGCGATTCAACTCAAATCTCAAAGATTAGTTATTTTCTTTTGTGAGGATTGCAGAACCACAGTATTAAAAGCTCCTCTGTTATTGAAAAAGCTTACTACTCTGGAAAAAGAATTGGATAATTTAAAACAGCAGTTTGTAGTCCTACAGCTAGAAAAGAATTCTATGGGTTTAAATAACGACAGAACAAGTAATAGTGAAACTATATACAAAGAGGTTCATGAGAGAACAGTGCGTGCCTGCAATTTTATGGTTTTTAACGCAAGTGAATCTAAATCTTCGCAAATAGCTGAGAGAATTTCACATGATAATAAAATTGCAGCTAAAATTTTGGAGGCTGCTGGTGTGCAGTCAAGTGATTTCATCAATGTTATACGCCTTGGTAAGGTTGCTGGTGATAGGCCTCGTCCTTTGAAGGTTACTTTATGTAGCTCTGGTAGAGTTGGTCAAGTACTTAAAGCCAAAAGAGCCATCACTAACTATGGTTATTCAATCAGTCAGGATCTGACACATTTACAAAGGCAACAATATGCATCTGCTCTTAAAGAACTTAAGGATCGTTATAAGCATGGGGAACAAAATCTAAGAATTATCCATAAACAGGGAGTACCTTGTGTGGTCAAGAATGTCCCAAAAAACTAAATAATAATAAATCCACGACTCCTTACTCACTCTCAGTTTATTACCAAAATGTTGGAGGTATGCACTAGATTTGTTGACTTTGCTCTATCGGCTCTTGTTTGTCAATATGACGTGATTGTGTTGACAGAAACTTGGCTGCATGAAGATCTTTCTAATGCAGAATTGGGACTTTCTAACTATGAAATCTACCGAGTGAACCGTTCCTATCTAACCAGTACTAAAGAACGTGGTGGTGGGGTTCTTATTGCCACCAAGAAAGACTTACCGTTTGTAGTCAAAACCATTTCTACTACTGTTTTGAATGTTGAGCACCTGTTTATCGAATTCTGGGAAGGTAAATTTAATTTTGTTCTGGGTGGTGTCTACATTCCTCCAGGATCCTCGTCAGAGGTGTATATTGACCACTGCTCGGCAGTTGAGCTAGTAGTTGATAAGTATCCTGCTTCTTCTTTCTTTATTTTTGGTGATTATAACTTACCAGCTGCAGATTGGGAATCGCGTGATGAATTATTAGTACACTGCCGACCGGGGTACCCAGCTACTGAGGTGGCAGAATACTTCAATTTCTTGGGATTTAAACAATTTAATAATATACCTAATGACCACAATGTATTTCTAGACCTAATTTTTGCTAATGTATCTAACTCAATTGATGTGTCGCTAACGATTGTCTTTTGCCCAATAATTACCACCACAAGGCTCTCGAATGCAAACTATCTCTTACTACTAAGTGTAGAACCTTACAATTCAATGAAACGATAGAGATTTTAGAAATGCTGATTATATCGCATTAAATGAATATTTTGGACAAATTGCATGGGATTCTCTCTTGAGTAATTTGGATATTGATGAGTCTGTTAGGACTTTTATGAAACAATCAATGTTGCCATTGATAGATTTGTACCAGTAATCAACCGTAGATTATCTACCTATCCTAGATGGTTTTCCAGGGACTTGATATCATTAATACATGAGAAAAGAGGGCACATGCTATATTTAAGGAAACCCGTTCCCAGATTGATTATTTACGTTTTAGTACTTTACGAGATCTTTGTAAACAGGCTACAAACGCAGTTATCTTACTTATATGTCCAATGTAAATAAAGGATTTGTTCTAATCCAAAACAATTCTGGAGTTATGTTAATAGTTTAAAAGGGAACATTTACCTGAGAGCTTGTTTCTTGATGATATTACTGCTAATAATGGCGATGATATTGCCAATCTCTTCGCCTCTCACTTCAGAGGAAACTATAATGATACACCCAAGGCTTTCGATACTAATCTCTATGACCGATTCACAAGTTGATATCCCATTTATACAATTTTGCTTGGAGGAGGTATTCAATGGTATCAGATCCCTTCCTGATAGGTTGTCACCGGTCCTGATGGGATTCCACCTATTTTTCTAAAGAGGTGTATATTTACTTTGTGTAAACCGCTTCAATTCCTATTTAACTTGACATTTAAACTTCAAAAATTTCCATCGATGTGGAGTACAAATTATGTCATACCCATTTTAAAAGTGGCAATAAAGAGGATATTAGAAACTACCGGCCAATATGTCTGTTGTCTTCTATACCTAAACTACTTGAAAGGTTACTAATTGTGTACTTAAATTGGTATTGTTGTAAATTAATATGTGATAACCAGCATGGGTTCACTCAGAAAAGATCGACAGTTTCTAACCTACTTGTCTATCAAAATACAATTACTACAGCTTTGGAGAATGGGTTGCAGGTTGATTCAATATATACAGATTTCTCTAAAGCTTTCGATAAAATCAACCATTCCATATTGTTAGGAAAATTGAAAGCTATAGGATTTCCGCATTACTTACTTCAATGGCTAAAGAGTTATCTCAGTGGCAGGTCACAGTCGGTAAAGATTAAAAATTTTATTTCAGCACCTATGGAAGTTTTATCTGGAGTGCCTCAGGGGTCACACTTAGGGCCCCTGCTATTTAACTTATTTGTAAATGACATTGGCTTGTTTCTTCCGCAGCAAGTTCTTAGTATTTGCTGACGATTGTTAATTGTTCAGAGTATTTGGGAGTGAATCTGATTGTCATGAGCTTCAGAAAGAACTCGATTCATTTTATAATTGGTGTGAGAATAATGGGATGTTTCTTAATATTTCCAAATGCTGCAGTATAACTTTCTCATATTCTAGAAACCCCATTAAGTATGTATACTCTATCAATGGATCGCATTTGAAAAGTGTTGATACAGTACGTGATCTGGGTGTTTATTTTGATAGTAAGGTATCTTTTGTTCCTCATATTAATACTATTACTTCAAAATCTCTAAGAGCATTAGGATTTATTTCAAGACACGCGCACGACCTTTCAGTGACAGCGATTAGAACATTGTATTTGTGTTACGCTCGAGTATACTTATGTATGCCTCTCGATCTGGTCTCCCCATTATAATGTACACATTCGAACTCTTGAAGCAGTGCAGAATAGGTTCCTAAGATTTTGTGCATATAATACTGGAACAGTATTCAGTAAATTTAATTGTGATTATGACCTCATTCGCCAGGCTTTGCAATTACCACCTCTGGAAACCCTACGTGAATATAATGACCTTCTAGTTTTGTATAAAGTTTTGGCAGGAGATATTGATTGTTCGAATTACTTAGCCTGATTAGTCTTAGGATACCACTGTGTAACACTAGAGACACATCATTATTTTTGTGCCCTATCATAGGGTTAATTATACTTATTTCTGCCCCCTAACTAGGATGGTTAGGTCTGCTAATGCGCATGATTATAAGATGATAGGAATTTCACAATCAGAATTTAAAAAGGAATTTAAAGGGAGTATAATGGGCTGTTTAGAAACCTACAGTGAGCTTCACTAGTTTTTTTAAAGTTTTTTTTTTATATATTTTAAGTATTTTATGAATTTGACATATATTTTATAATTCATGTTAGTTTTAATATTTTTAATATTCTGAATTATTTATAGCATTTAAAGCATTATTTATCAATATTAAAGGTGTAATCCGTATATGTGAATAAATAAATAAATAAATAAATAAATAATTTGTTCCAATTAGAATTCATGATGTATTAAGAACAGCACAGCAAAATATAAATGTATTATAATATAGAAAGAAATCGTTAACCTGGGTAAAAGTTGTTTTGAATTATGTGTAGGAGAATTATGCCAACAAATGGGAGCAATTTGTATAATTTAGTATAGTAAAAGGTTTAGCTGTGTATTGTTAGGGCAGTCTTGTTGTGATAGGTCTCAATGTTTCTGTTTTAATATAATGTAGTATGTAAGTTTTGTAGATAAGTAAAATAGTTGGCAAACGATGTTCTTCTTTTGGGATATCCGAAAATGTTAAAAAAAGATAAAATTTTAATTATAAAAAAAAAGAATAAACACGTAATTTTTGTGAGCTCCGTTCTTTTATTTCTTGCGTAAATAAGTTAAAGTTTGAAAAGGTGGTGTAGACTAGTGAAGTTTACTAGTAGTTGTCTAAGAGAAATGAGGTTAAAATTATAATACAACGATAAAGGCTCTGTAGTAAAACCGAAGCAAGAAATTGACGAGCCGCAGTACGAGATTATAAATCTATAAACCATAAAAATTTTAGAGTCAAGTATAATCATTAAAAGAAGAAAAAGCCCGTGTGTCAAAAGGAATCATTTCAGAATTATTAAAAGTATCATTTCAAAGTACTACTGTTATAAATTTCATGTAATAGTTCACGTTATATCGAGGTTATAGTAGTAAAATTTAGTTTATCTGTATTAGGTGGTACCTGGGATCCTGCAGCTACTTCCAACATGCCATTGGAGAAAACACAATCCTGAACATAATTTAAAGGTATCATTTATATATTAAAATTTTATCAAGCGGAAAGTTCAGTTTTGTATATCAAAAAGGATTTGTTTACAACCAAATTTAAGTACTGCTATTGTTGTACAAAGAGTAAAGAGTGTAACCAGCTCTGTAATTATTCATTGGGGGTTTTTTTGGGTGTTTTGTTGCTGCACGTATTAGAGGACGCAGTTAATGCATCATTGGTTTCAAAGTGTGGACAGTACTCACGTACCTTTGAAAACTGAAATTTGTGAATTAATTCATTCAATCCTGAGATATAAGTTGTTTCATGTTTTAAAATATATGAGCTAAGCCGTGTTAACTAAACAACAAAAGGAAAAAAGATTTCATAATTCAAAACGTGACAGATCATTGTTCCGGGTCGGAAGAGATCTGTCGAGAAATTTTGATTGGATTGGCATTGCAGTGCTGTTGGTAAGCTGGGTTGTCTACCTGCAGTGATGAAGTTAAATTTTCTGATTTTGAAAGATATATATTTGTCCAATTATCATAAATATCGCCCAGACATGTGGCATTTATAATAAGTGACGCAGGCCAACGTGGGACTGATAACAATTAAAGGAAAGCGATTTATAATAAGAAGCGGCCAATGGCATGGGGTGTAGGTATAATATTACAAGGGAACATTTATAATAAGTAGTTAATGCCCAACATGAGGAGCGATTATAATAATATTGATTGTAGAATATGTAAAAGCGATCGATCACTAACACTACCGCCTGACCTTAATTTACAGTGTTGATGTGCATATATATTATATCTGATTTTTATTATGTACAGTTTAAACTACATCTTAAAGGACGTCTAGACCGAATGGAAAGCCAAATACAAATGAACACTTTGTTCTAACTACACAATGATTTGTCTTACTGCATAAAGCTCCTTTCTTCAGAAACTAACAAAAGCAAAACATATATTGAAGCTAGAAACGTTACAAGATACGTGCATGCATGCACACTTGTGTCCATTATCGTTACGTATCATTTTGATGCACATCAAACTTGTTTTAGTTTATAATTTTTTATGAATAATTTCATCAACATTTTATGTTCAAATTAAGTGCCTTTCTGAATTTTTGTATGTCTTCACGTAAGAAACTGCGATAAGTGTTCAGTGATAAGGTGACCGTCACTAGCCAAAATTAAAATTGACTCTATTGCAAATGGGGGAATAATATAGCTTTCCCAGCAGTAAGTAGATAATTTATGCTGGTGCTTTGAAATAGTTAGTTGGGATCTAATGCTACAGAAAATTTTTACATTATACATTTTATGCATTTTCTTTCCTCTATCTTTTTGATTATCGCTTCCTAGGTCATTCTACGGAGGCATGCAGGGGAATTTATTGACAGACGTGTTTCCTGGAAGTTTCTTAAAGCAGTTCACAGTATGGCAAATTATAACTATTAGTACTTTATTGTATGGCATATAAGTACTATATGTATCTAAAGATGCTGTTTAGTAAGAAATGATATGAAGTATGACTTTAGTTGATTTTATTTTAAAAATTGCACAATGTGGTTCAATTTGTAACTGTTAAAACTTGCATCATAAAAGTAAAACATTATAACACAAATATAATGGCTTTTATATATATGCCTGGTATAGGACGGTTTTTAAAGAATACTAGAAGCGGTTTGTAGTCCCTACGGGACTATTTTGAGCACCTCTACTCGCTTTGCGCCCTACTCTCTTTACACCCCGCCTTCTCTACGCCCCGGCCACTCTACGCACCGCCCCCAGTATGCCACGCCCCTTTTACGCCCGCCATTTCTACGCCCCACCATTTCTACTCCTCGCACACTCTACTCACCACCCTTTATACTCCTAGCCCTCTCTACGCCCCACTCTATCTACGCGCCGCCCTGTCTACGCCCAGCCTTATCTACGCCCCGCCTTCTCTACGCTTCGCCCTCTCTGCGGCCCCCTCTACGACCCGTCCTCTCTGCACCCCGACCTCACTGCGCCCCGCGCTCTCTACGCCCGTCTTTATCCCAAGCAGAATTCATTAAAACTATTTTGAGAAATTGCGCGAATCGAGATCACTTCGCTCTAGTAGACTTTGTCAAAATCACCTCGTGGAGTCGATCGGATCAAGACCACTTCGCCCTAGTAGGCTTTGTCAAAATCACTTCGGGGAGTTGATCAGATAAAGACCATTTCTTCGTAGTAAAGTTTGTCAAAATCACTCCGTGGAGTTGATTGGATCAACATCATTTCGCCCTAGTGGACTGTGTCAAAATAACTTCGTGGATTCGGTCGGAGCAAGATCATATCGCCCTAGTAGACGTTGTCGAAATCACTTAGGGGGAGTCGATGAATATATGTCAACAGCGATAAAATATATACAGCAGGAGCAGTGAGAATATCTAACTTTTTGATATTTCCTCGACAGCTACTGAGAGGTGCCTGCTTGCAGATGATCTGAACTGACCTTTTCTGCAATATAAAGACGTTATACATGGCGCTCGAGGAACTACCCCACACAAGGATCCCATAAGAGATATGACTGAATATTAAGGAATAATAGGCGGAATTAATCACCAACGTGGAACAGAATTGTACAATTTTACGTAATATAAAGCAGGGTATTGATAATTTTTTACAGATGTGTTCGGCATGAGCCGACCAGGTCAATGAAGCATCGATGATAAATCCTAAAAAGTTTACTTTACCTTCTATTGGAATTAATGAACCATTAAGGCTTACCAAAGGAGGCAGAGTGATTTGAGACCTTGCAGATCGAAATACCATAAATTCCGTTTTCAGCATGTTTAGGCTCAGTTTATTGAGAGTAAGCCATTGCTTAGCTAGAGTTAATTTATTTTGGGCCGATGTTACTGTGTTGTGCCAGTTAGCCGATATAGATTTTGTAAGCACAGTAGTGTCATCTGCATATTTAATGCAGATAGTATCGTTGGATGATAGCAAGGGAGCCAAGTCATTAATGTAAATTAAAAACAGGAGTGGTCCCAAGACACTGCCTTTGGGTACTTCGATACTAACAGACACGAAAGGGGAACGCACTGTAGTAGTCCCATCACAACTTACAATTTCCACAGACTGAGTTCTGTTTGATAGATAGTTACAGAGTAGTTTGAGAGGGACACCTCGGATTCCTATATGTGTAAGTTTGCCAAGAAGAATGGAATGACAGACACTGTTAAAAGCCTTAGCAATATCAATTAACCAGGCAGTAACAAATTCACCTTTATCGATAGAGTTACTTACAAAAAGGGATAGGTCTACTAGAGCTGTCTAGGTAGATTTTTCGCACTAGTAGACTTTGTCAAAATCACTTCGGGGGAGTCGGTTGGACCAAGATCACTTCGCCCTAGTAGACTTTGTCGAAATCACTCCGGGGAGTCGATTGCACCAAGATCACTTCGCCCTAGTAGACTTTGTCAAAATCACTTCGGGGGAGTCAGTTGAATCAAGATCACTTCGCCCTAGTAGACTTTGTCGAAGTCACTTCGGAGGGTCGATAAGATCAAGACCACTTCGCCCTAGTGACCTTGTCGAAATCACTTCGAAAGATCGATCGGGTCAATATCACTTCGGCCTAGTAGACTTTGTCGAAATCACTTCGGAGAGTTCATTGGATCAAGGTCACTTCGCCCTAGCAGAGTTTGTCGAAATCACTTCGGAGAATCGATCGGATCAAGATTACTTCGCCCAAGTAGACTTTTGTCGAAATTACTTTCGGAAGTCGATCGGATAATGACCACTTTGCTCAAGTAGACTGCGTTTAAATGATTCCAAGAAGTTTCTCGGATCAAGACTACTTTACCCCAGTAGACTTTGCCGAAACATCAATTGGTAGTTAATCGGATCAAAGCAACTTCGCTCTAGTACATTTCGTTAAAACGACTTGGAGTAGCCTAGCGTATCTAGATCACTTTGGCCTAGTAAACTTCATAGAATGAATTAAAAGCTGTATACAATGTAAATAATGGAAATGTAGTTTATAAATATTTTATAAACATAGCATTCGAAGGGTTTTTTTAGCAATGCGAACAATATTAGTTACGTAGATATAAAAGAGCAACGGATAATATATACAGTGGTTAAATAATCGAATGTAATAAGCAGTAATTCTAGAAAGCTTAACCAACTGTTGTTTAACAACTCAAGTCGTGTTTCTGAACGTATCGTGGTCTGTCACAGTTATTTAAATCAGCTGATTGCTTAGCTTAATTCAAGTGCTACGAATGTCCTTGTAAACATATTTACAGCTAATTTAGGCAATTACTGGTTTTACCTTGTCAGTCTTATTTTTACGAATAAACTACGTGCTGCCTCTATCTAAAAGTGTATATGTCTTGTTGTGTGTGACAAATGGAATAGAACAAATATATAAAATATACATGCTAACCAATCAAAATTAAGTAATATTTATTAATGGTTAATGTAGTTGATGTCACATGAGCATATTTTGAATAACGCGTTCGCTAATAGCAACTTATGTTAAACATAACCTTCGGCTAAAGCTTACAATTTAGAAATTATAGACCTGAGTAAAGCACATGAAAAAATGATTTGGTTCTTTATTATGCATATTGTTGTTAAATAAATGCTTATGGTTGTTTAAAAAGTCGACACCAAATAAAAAAAAAAGTAAAATTTGACTGGGCAACGAACCACTCAACTTACGCATGGTAGCTAATGAAAGTAGCATCACGCTACCGAGGTGACATTTATTAAAAATCTGTTGGTGGTATACTTTCATTTTATCGGACACATACGAAATACACCGATTTGTGACAAAATCACGCTGTGTTTTGGAAACCAACTCGATCTCTTCTCTCTCGTACCAACGTCAACCGAGCAGTTGCCAACCTCGTTGCACGTATCGTTCGGCTTTTTAGATCGGAAATTTTTGAGGGATCCAAGCTTTTTTAACACGTTAACGAATACGTCGCTTCAAATGAATCTTTTCCCGGAAAATCATTATTTCTCCACAATTTATCGGTTTTCCGCGATAAAAACCGGCCTATGCAACGCACGCAAAAATTCTCCACATAACCACCACCCGGCTGCGCCTCCAAATCCGAAACCCTCGGACGCAAATCCCAAAAAGCGATCGATTCGCGCCTCTCAACTTTAGCACAAAGACGGGCATACAAAACTTATAGTTATTACATTAACTTTACAATAATGTGAGGATATGCTTTTAAAGAAAGACCAAACATGATATGTAACTACAGATATTTTTAGTTTAGGAAAAATGTGTAAGATTCGTTAGCCTTAATACATTGCAGCTCATATAATTCTATAAAGTAATCGAAAATCAAATTATATCATGTCAAAATGACAAACTATTAAATAAAATTTCTAAAACTACAAAAATGTCAATCCTTATGAAAAATTCCAAGTTAAAAATTCAAACTATTACAAATTATCAAACAAAACGTTATTTAAATGTACATGAGCATATAAGCTACACATTATTGAAAGAAGCTTGTATAACTGTACCAAAATTTTTTGTAGCAAAGTCAAAAAAAGATGCACGAAAATATGCTGAAAAACTTAACATAAAAAACATTGTTTTAAAAGCACAAGTACTTACTGGTGGAAGAGGCGTTGGTGTGTTTAAGAATGGGCTAAAAGGTGGAGTACAGATGGTATCGACACCAGCAGAAGCTGAAGAAATTGCAGGTAAAATGCTTGGACAATATCTTGTGACAAAACAAACGGTTGAGGCAGGAATGATATGTAATGCAGTTATGATAACTGAAAGGAAATTTCCCAAAAAAGAGTATTATTGTGCAATAATGCTGGAAAGGTCTTATAATGGCCCTGTCCTTATTGCATCGTCTAAAGGTGGTGTTAACATCGAAGACATAGCAGCGAAATCACCAGAAGCTATTATATATGAACCTATTGATATAGAAAAAGGACTTACTAAAAAACAAGCAAATAAAGTTGCAGAAAAAATTGGTTTAAAAAAGTACAAACATAGAACTGCACAGATGTTCTTAGACATGTATAATTTATTTACAAGTAAAGATGCTCTGCTAATTGAAATTAATCCATATGCACAAGACGCAAAAGGAAATTTCTACGCATTGGATGCCAAATTCAAATTTGATGACTATGCCGCATATAGACAAAAAATGCTCTTTAGCAAACGCGATTTAAGCCAAGAAGACGAAAAGAAGTAGATGCTACAAAGTATCATTTAAATTACATTGCTCTTCAAGGTAACATTGGATGTATGGTCAATGGTGCTGGTTTAGCAATGGCAACAATGGATATAATTTCACTTTATGGTGGAACACCAGCTAATTTTTTGGATGTGGGTGGCAGCGCTTCTGCACGAGCTGTTAAAGAAGCTTTTAAAATAATTATTGCTGATCCAAAAGCTGCTAGTATATTTGTTAATATATTTGGAGGTATAATGAGATGCGATATTATAGCTCAAGGAGTACTGGCAGCAACCAAAGAGCTTCAAATAAAAATACCAATTGTTGTTAGACTACAAGGCACTAATGTAGAAAAGGCCAACAAATTGCTAAAGGAATCTGGTCTTGAAATACAGTCTGAAGATGATTTTGATAAAGCAGCTAAATTGGCTGTAAAATTAGCCAACACAAAAGCTACATGTTAGAGATACATATATTAACGTTTTAATAAAAAGTACAGTTAACATCAATAAGGTGTATTTTAAAAATTTTATACTCATTATATAGTGCAGATTATTAATACAGTAGTAAATCATTACATAAACGTATTACTTTCTTTTGTAAATTAATTTTTATCGAATCAATAAATAACCATAAGGAATCAAATGAAGCTATTCTACATACGTGATTGTTCAACTATACTTCAAATTGTCAACTGCAGTGTTGTTAATATATAATCAGTTCACTTTATGAGCTCACAATTGTAACAAACCCAGTTTGATACAAAAAGAATTTCCACGAAGTGGAAAATGTAAATATTCTCTTTTTATTACCCCATATTAGCATATATTAGCATTTATGTATCTAATGTATTTCACTAAGATGCATTTCACCGGCACCCCCACTTTCAAGTGGGAGATTTAAAATGGGTGCGTTCGTTTGTGCTGGTTTGTGCTGCAAACCCCATCGTTTGTGCTACTTCCATCCACGAGATATTCAAAAAACAGGTTGGGGTGATGCTAAAACGTCCGCACCCCCCCTTTTTCAGAAAGGAATATAGTGTTGCATTCATTTGTGCTACGTTGTGATGGTTTGTGCTGCAAACCCCATCGTTTGTGCTACTCCGTTCTCGAGATATTAAAAAAAGAAGTTGGGGGTACTGCTGAAACGTCCACACCTCCACTCTTTCAGAAGGAAATATAAAGTGGTGCATCCGTTTGTGCTGGCTTGTGCTACAAACCCCATCGTTTGTGCTACTCTCCTAACTACAAGTTTATAAACAACATGAGGTGCAGCTAGAATATGAGTCATCTATTTAATTATAGGGTATATAGGGTATAGGGTATATAGGTATATAGGGTATATATGAGATCAGTGTACAGAGGTTAGTCTATATCAAAATGTCGTATATAAATCATATCGTGTATAGTTAGTTGGTCATTATAGTAGTGTTTAGTGCTGTTAAGAAGACATGGTTAAGGATTTAGTTTAAGAAGATATTAGTGCTTGTAAATAGCATTAGTGTGATAGTATTTCATTGTTAATTGAACTGAAAACATCTATAAATAAGGTATATACTGTTGATTAGACTTGTGAATAGTGAGTAATAAAGACTTTTGTTATTACTTGTTCTAAATTAGTAAAACACGTTAGTGGTAGCCCGCTACAGAACATATTTCTTCTGTACAAAACATGCTGATAGCTATCTACTATTTTGCACTATAATGACCTAAACAAGTTAAAAGCATCAATAATAGGCGGAAAGTTTTACACCTTTATCAATACTTGCACGTTTGATAGTGCAGTTGATTTGTACCACTTTTGCAGACAGTCAACTTTACGCTGCATTTATTACAGAAAATTTATCATTCAAATTTTTTGAATTAATCAGTAACATTTTGCGGGATGATATAATTACTGCACAAAGTTATGCCAAGAGAGGACAAATTCTTATTGAACTTCACTTTCTAGATTCATTAAATTCTATAAATCCTACTGAACAATTGACACATATAAATTCTGCTTGTACAGCATGCTATCTGTTGGAACAATTATTAATAAACTATCCTTCGGTCGAAGAAAGAAGTGATGAATGTCCCACATGTAATCGCACAAGAACCTTTTTGCATGCGTATTAACTGCAAATATTGCAAATAATGACATTACTCAGCTACAAAAGTTTATAGATGAAAGTTTCAGTAACCAAAGTACAAAATGTACGACTTGCAACATTTCATCGAATACGAATAATTTCGAACACCCACCTGTTTATGGAACTATGGCCGTATATGCGACAGGACAATAAAGGACTTCGTCCTTTAACGCGAGTTTAAATGTGATTTCCCCGTCACATTGTAATTGGCGAAAAAAATTACACCTTAAGAGGAGTTTTGCATTCAGCCCTGTTGCAGGAGGAGATCCTCTATTGATTGGGCATTACACTGCGTGTTGCTGGCGGGAGAAGTGGCTCAAATGGGAATTGTATTATGATCTTCAGGACAAGTTCCTAAATGTTAGGTCGCGAAAGACGGTAAACTGTCACATGTCGTTATACACATTGGAATTTGTTTGATACAAGGAATAAGTTTATTGTAATCAAAGTTGTCCTAATGAAATGTGCACTTCAATTTAAGTTTTCACCAATGAAATGTTTTTTTTATTTTGAGTTTTTTCAAGCTTTTGATATAAGTTGCTCCTAATAAAATATTCGTTCAATTTTTCCGAAAAATAAACTTTTATTTCAAACTTTGTTCACTTCAAAGCGCCCTTAAACTGACCCTGAGTCTTGACAATGTGAACTTATGGTCTATTGTCAACACTCAAAAGTAGACATCAAAATATACATAGTGTACCTATATAAATAATGTCTATAATTATTATAAACATTGCTAAAACCTAATTAGTTGACTTTTACAGTTGTCCTATCTTATCTGTTCACAGGGGCGGATTAAAATTGTTCAGAGAGCTCGTGAAATTGAGGTCTCCTTATTCAATAATGGGCGCATCCGGATACTGGGATGTGGCTGTAAGGCCACGGCAGATAGATCACGGATCATTTGGAGGCAAGGACAGTAGGGCGCGAGCCGTTAGGCCGTCGCCGATAGCACGCAGGATATTAGGGCGCGAGGAGGACAGTAGGGTGCGAGCCAAATTCCAAAAAACTCTAAAAATAAAAAAAATGGTTGTAAACTTTCTTTTGTGTTTTATTATGTTCTAATTGTTTTTGTATCGTGTTCCTGTATGTGTTGATGAGAATGGGCAGGCAGAATTTTTGAAAATGCTCCCCCAGCAGCCAAAATACTGATCCACGCAGAAGCAAGCATTCTTTAAAAGTATTAAAAGAACAATATTTTAGCCGTCAAGGGCATCTTCAAAAACTCAACCAGTACATGTTCATATAAACAAGCACAGTAATACAATACTAGAAGAATTAGAACAATAAACAACACAGAAAAAAAGTTACAGCGCCCACTCAGAAAAACATTTAATATTTTACTATAAGTTGATTTAATATTTTTCTGGAGCCCTAACAGTTTCACAACCTAACCTTTTTGTGTCTTATGATCCTGACTGTTCCACGATATAGCTGTCCGCGTTCTTACTACCCTCGCGCCCTGTTGTCCCGTGCCCTAACGACTCGTGCACTACAGTCCCCGTGCTATCGGCGGCATCTCAATAGCTCGCACCCTACAATTCTCGCGTGCAAATCACACGCGTCCTATCGGCGGCGCCTAGCCGGCTGCGCCTTACCAGCAGCACCCAGATGCCCTATGCCGAATAAAGAGTGTTAAAATTCACAGGTTTAAAGTTAGGAAAAAATTATTTTTGGCATTGGCCCAACAATTCAATATTGTTCAACTGCTTCCCGGACAACTTTTTGAATTTGAAGAAGGGAGGAGGGCGAAAATCCACGAAGTTGAGGGCTGGTTAAAAATAAATATGATTTTCGATTCCGTTCGAAATTTTTGTTTCTTGAAAAGTTTCACAGCTGCTTTAAGAAAAAATTTGTTCCCGTTGTATTTGCATATTTTTAGATAAAAAGACAACCCCAACCAGAGGGGTAACTGGTAAAGCAAAAAAATTAGTGCACCATGTAGCACAAACGATTAAGTGCTTTCACAAATTTGATGAACTTTCAACCACACACCTCATTCACTTCATTTCTACAGCACCCTCAAATTGTTTTTTGAATATCGCGAGAAGGGAAACAGCACAAACGATGGGATTTGCAGCACAAACAAATGCACCACTTTATATCCCCCTCTGAAAGAGTGGGGGTGCAGACGTTTTAGTAGCACCCCAACTTGTTTTTTGAATATCTCAAGAACGGAAGTAGTACAAACAATGGGGCTTGCAGCACAAACAAATGCACCACTTTATATCCCCCTCTATAATAGTGGGGGGTGCAGACATTTCAGTAACACCCCAACTTGTTTTTTGAATATCTCAAGAACAGAAATTGCACAAACGATAGGATTTGCAGCACAAACAAATGCACCCATTTTCAATCCCCATGTGAAAGTGGAGGTGCCGGTGAAATGCACCTATTTCACTATCCCCATGCATGTCATTTGGGCAATGCGCAATCAACCCACACCATGAGTTTCAACTAGAACTTAACATGAACTGCATCATAACATTTACAATATAATTTTATTATAAAAGTCTTTTTTCATTTCAATAAACTAATGTTTAGTGGTGTACTATTTGATAACATTATAGAAATAATTAATGCATGTAATACATTACTTTTGGCAACAAAGATAAAAATATTTTATGGTCACCACATTGCTATTGCAATACTGGGAAATGAACGCCAATATGATGACACCATGTTTGAACAATTATGCGAATCAAGCTTAACATATCGAAGTGGCACTTTCTATAACATAAAAAAATGAACATGACCAATAAAGAGGTATGCAAGTTAATTTGTAATTTGTGAGAAGAAAAACTATGTCAAGTTAGTTATACTATTTGACACTCATTTCGAACAACCAACTGTATTTGAGGAACAAATGAAATTCTACAATGCATATAAGAATAGCTCTGAAAATTCATGAAAACAATTTAAGCATAGTGTATATGAAATTTAGTTAATATCTCCAAAAAATACTTTATAAGATTTTTGTAGATTTCAAACTTACAAGTGAATGATTCCACAGGTTCATTCTAACATATAATCAACAGCATGATAAAAATTCAACACACAACCCTTAATCCAAATTTTTATATAGAAGATCTGTACTACGTGTTGATACATTCGGCACTATTTTATATCAAAAACTTCTACCAACTTAGCATGGTAGTTACACTCCCTTGTTCATATGATGTAAATAACACGATTAATTTAGATATTTAAGATGATTGTCTAAAACACTTCATGTTTTAATATAAAAATAATTTCATCTAGATGTTTGTTGATATCTCTAAGCCATTCAGTATGGAACTTTATTACAATTACTTTCATCGTACAGCAGGCGATACTGCTGTGAAGTGATGTAAATATTTAATATTACACTTACGTAGCTTTAATATTTAATTCAAAAACCTTGCAATTTTAGAAGCTGTTTTGATATCTGGAAATATCTGTCAGTCTTTTACGTATTTATTCATAATTAATTTCACTTTTTAGAAGTAATTGAGGTTGTTTGACTGTACATGTACAATTTTACATAATTTTGAATTCGATATTTCTTAAAATTGGGATTTGTTTAGTGATATATATATATATATATATATATATATATATATATATATATATATATATATATAGAATAGAATAGAATAGAATAGAATTCTTTATTGGTGCTCAGAATGTATAAACATTATGCACAAGTCATGTAATATAATATATAACATAAAAATTTGATAAACACATATAATAAAGAAGCAATTATAAAACCGTACAGATACTCGTGAAGCTATTGCAATCAACAAGTACACTTTAAAGCGAGTCAATAGTAAATTACATTAAAAGCTCAAGGTAGCAAAGATCAGTTAATGATGCTGCAGTTCAGTTCATCTAATTTACAACTTATAAATTCATCAATACAGTAGAATGCTTTCATTATCAAAAATGCTTTTAGTTTTCTTTTATATTGAGGATACGACAAATTTTGAAAGCCAGCTGGTAATGCATTATAAAATTTTACACAGTAGTAGTTTGCACTATTGCGGGATACATTCAAACGTTGTTTTTTGAGACAGATGTTTAGCTTATTCCGGGTGTCATGGGCGTGGATTTGGTTATGTGATACGTATGGTGATAGATTATTTTTAATATACAAGAGGCATTGATAAATATATATTGATGGAAATGTCATAATATTGAGGGTGCTAAAGAAAGTGCGACAATCATCTCGAAAACCTAGATTTGCAATCACTCTTATGAGTCGCCGTTGGATTGAAAAGATTCTCTTTGCTGAAGATGCGAGTCCCCAGGCTAAGGGACAATATGAGATCACAGAATGAAATAAGGCAAAATAAGCTGTTATTATTGTCGTATATGTGAGACAGAATTTTTAAGATTTCGAATTAAATACACCACAGAACTTAAATGATTTGCTAAGTGATCTACATGCTTAGACCACGACAGATCAGCATCTACGTGCAAACCTAAAAATTTGACGCAATCTGGATTTTTAAAATCATGGTCTCTTAATGAAAATATTACTTTTTCGTTTTTACTTTCATTTAAAGAAAGTTGATTTGCGAGAAACCAAGACTGTGCACATGTATTAGATATTAGATGTGATTTATGCAAAGATGTTATGCTCACTGAGGAATCAATCAGAGTGGTGTCATCTGCAAATAGAATCGATTTTGAATTTAAGTTATAAGGTAAATCGTTAATGTATATTAAAAACAGTAAAGGACCCAGAATGGATCCTTGGGTAACACCATAGTACAAGATTCTCAACAGTTGAAAGTGAGTCTTGAAAAGCAACATATTGTTTTCTCTTTGTTAAAATGATTTCAATAGTAAGCAACTGCTCGAATTAAATTTATAAAAGCTAATTTGTCAATCAATATAGAATGGGAAATGCAGTCAAAAGCTTTGGTGACATCTAAAAAGGTAACTAGACAAAATTCTTTACTTTCATAACACTGTGAAATTGTATTCAACAGTGATAAAACAGCATTTAATGTAGATTTTTTTGAACGGAACCCAAATTGCGAACAATGGAATAATCCGTTAGTTTCAAAATAGTCAACAATTTGTATTTGCATAAGCTTTTCAAAAATTTTGAGAAAATTGGTAATATGGAAATAGGTCTATAGTTGTTTACATTATTTTTATCACCTTTTTTATGTAATGGAAGTACTTTAGCTATTTTGAGTCCGGGAAAATATTGTTTTGAATGCAGTTGTTTATAATCTTTGTAAGAGGAGAAATTATAGTATCTTTGATTGATTTAATAAGATAAGAGTTCAATTCGTAGATGTCACGGCATGCAGAGTTTTTTAGAGAATTTATGACATCTCTAACTTCCGACACAGTGACTGATCTAAATGCAAAATGTACATCACTGGGTATTTCTATTGAATTAAGTAACGTTACTGGACTTAAACGAGACAACGGGAGATTTTTCACAACTTGTAGTGCAATGTTAGTAAAGTGAGCGTTGAAATCATTGGATTTGAGTACTACATTGTCATTGCATTGGATTTTTGTTCGATTGTTATTTATTAAACTCCACATACTTTTCATGGGATTAGATGAATTTTTAATAAATTGATTAGTGGCTTCAATTTTGGCTTTTCTCAGTTCCTGATGATAGATTGTCCTGAGTTTATTTCTTAGTAATCGAGTATTTTCATTACTGTTCTTTTTTACAATGCTATCTACAATATCCACAGATTGCTGTAACCACAATAAATGTTTACTGAACTTTAACTTTGGTATTTTTGATTTTTGGTTATTAGAAAAAAATTTTTTAGGAAATTTTTTTATCAGATTATCAATAATGATGTGTAAAAAACAATCAAATTTTTGGTTAGAATTCAAGCTATCATTTTTTATGAAATCCCAGTCAGAATTACACAAATCATTATACATTGCAATTTTTCCTTGTGTGGTAAAGGGTCTAACTATTTTACAAGCACGTTCTAGTTTCATAGAACCGATAGGGGGCAATGTCATAGTGATCCCGTCATGGTCTGAAAGAAAAGTTCTCAACTTACCAATATTTAAAGCAAACTCCGTATCATGGTAAAAATTGGTGAAAATATTATCAATACGGTTGTTTTGTCTTGTATTAAAGGTTACTAAAGAAATTAAATTAAAGGAATGTAGAAGATCAGAAATCTGTAAAGATTCTTTAGAATTTTGATTGAAATGTACATTGAAGTCCCCACATATAACAATTCTATTCGAAAAATCAAGCATTGTACAGATTTTATTCAAAATACTAATAAAAATAAAAATAAAATATATATATTGTATACATTTGTGTTTAGAGATTTACTTCCAAATTTCCGTGCATATGTGACAAACCTTAAAGTGTTGTAAATAGGATGTAAAATCTTAATTTTTAAGAGTATTCATTTCCTGATATATAATGTTAAGATGGATACATACCATATAATAGACCGATTGCCATAAGTTTGTTAAAAAAAAGTCATTACCAGCATAGCTACCAAATAATCAACATAGTATAAAAAACAAAACCAGTAATACAATGCTGCAAGTAAGCAAAATAGAATGTGCCAAGATAGAGAAGTTACCACAACATATCAAAAGCTATTCTTATTGGTTAGGCAGCTAAATCGAATTATCTTCAAATAAATGAAGTGTGTAAAACAAGCGATGCAGGCAGTTCTATTTTAACAGCTATGTAAAAAGTCAAAGCTCTCTATAGTGATTGAGTTCAGACTCTGTCCTGGGTTTCATAATCCAACACAAGCTACAGCGCTAAGTATTTTCCCCTACACTTGGCAGTGACACATCGCTTTAGCAAATAAGGTGTAGAACTGTAATTGTAGGTATATGCAGGAGTAGATATTCTAAATTTATCTGGAGATTTGCATGATACTATTCGTAAGTTTTCAATTAATTAGATGTTGATTTTAATAGCATGGTTTGGATTAAGTTGGGTCAGAGACAATCCATGAACAAACGAAGACTGAATGAAGAACCAAGAATTTCTGAAGAAAACTACGGGACAACTAAAATATCAGTTTCATAAATTCGGTAACACAAATAATCTAAGTAAGCTGTGTGGATGAAATGATTTTCTTTGATATGTTTGATCGATTATTTACTGTTGAACAAAAACCGGCAGAAAACTTTGTTTTGAAATTTTTGTAAGAATTTTAGCTACTTCACAAATATAACCTACATGACTTATAATAACAACATGGTTACTCTTATTAGCTATTGAATGGATCATTTTCATCAACCTTCGTTAGAGATTTTTAATTTTTTGCAAAATTGTAATTAAATTGTTAATAAGTTTGTTATTACATACAGCGCCTTTCTTTATTTCGGCATGCATAGAATAGTAAAGCAATAAAGTCAATTTGTGGTGTAAATATCTATATTCATCTATTATAAGACCAATGATCAGTTCTCTACTTCGCCCATATTAGTTAACAGATCAACAAAAATTTTTATATTATGATTAGGTCAGCATAATCATTTGAAAATAACTGTTCATACCTTTAGTAATCTAATAGACTTACCTTTAATAATTAAACTAATGTGGTATCGTATTGAAAATTTATCATAAAATTCAGAACTAGATCCAGTAGTTTCGACGTCCGTGTAGAATTTCATCAAAGCACTAGGTAAATACGTATGAGATATTTTATGAGCCATCATTCTTCCATATAAAAGATCGGTTTTAGGTTGAATATTTGGATTAATAACAAACACAACTTCAATTATCTTTGCCACCACGTAAGGATTTCTCATACTGTTCGAGGAGCATATAGTAGTTAAAAGCCACGTTAATAAAGAATCTTCCGTATTACTGGCGACAACAGAAGGGCAATACCTATTAAAAAAATCTTCTTTGTAATAACTGCAATACAAAAGCATAAAGATATGTTTACAATAATTAATTTAATCAAGTTGTTAAAATACTTATATATCGCAGAAAATGGCATACAATATTTATTTAAATGAATGAACTATAATCTTAAAAAAAGAAAAGAAAACAGCAGAAAAGATTTGAATGTACAAGTACAGACGTGACAAATTTAATTAGTCATGTCACACAACACAACATTATTAATCCCACTTTTAATTACATCTAGTATTTCTGTTGATCATTCCAAAATAGTGAATGATTTTATTGGAAACAAACAGTGCTTAATTTCTGGACCAAAGCCGTCTAAGTGTTAAATACAAGTACACAAATTAAATATATAAATCAGGTTGATATTTAGTATTACTTTTTATTAAAGGAAGATTCTTTCTCGGTGGCTTGTGAACGTCTCCTGACACAAAGGTGCGGAGTTCAATTCCTAAACACAATATCCCTAGAAAACATGCAAAACTATTTTTTTCCCAAATTGTCTCCTCGTGAATACGAAATAAAACAGGAGGTACCTTTTGAGACTTGTCATGCACATACCTTTACTTGCAATAGCTAGGATTAAGCAAAATTCGAAATTTCAGGTGTGACAATTATCGCTTTCTCAAGTCAATGCCTAACCATAGTGGTAGAAATAAACGACGTTTAATATACATTTAGCACAACATTACTTGGTTTTATTCAGGGATTTGAGCATGTCTAATTAATACCCTAACATAATTAATAACAAAGTACATAATAAAAGATTGCGATGTTGATTCCCAATAAAAACAAATTATTCATGTTATGCGATAACTATAAAATATTCTGCATTTAATTTTCGAGCAAACGTGTGCGTAAGTGAATGAACAAAATACACAATTATTATCACCATGATAACCAGTGCTGTATCCTAGACAGATACTATCACAAATTTTGCGGTTACATCTTCCAGTCAATTTTATGTATCAACTTTAATCAGTTATTTTCCATTTAACTAAACCCCTTTGTGGATGTGCAATATGTACATTTACTTTTTATATTCTTGTTATTTGATAATGCCCATTCGTTTGGGGTTTTTGTTTTCATTTTCAACTGATCTACTGTTTTAGTAATTTTTCAGTCTTCTAGAAATTAAAGACGAAGTACTAGATCGTACCTGGCTAACTCTTTTAGTAAATGGGGTCACATAATAGTAGCAGAGGGTCATTGAGTGCCATATCAAAAGACATTATAACATACATAGAAATATAGCAAATTTTAACCCGGAAAATCAATATTATATAATACGTAACGCTGATCATTAAGTTTCAAAATTGTCAATGAATTATATGCTGCCTTTTTTTTAAATTAAATATTAATTTAAAATTTTCAGAAAAATCCTTGATTGATGATTGTTTATTTGTTTTTAAGAACATCAATTACAATCTACAACAGGATATTCATAAACTTCCAGAAATCAAACAGCTTCAGCCATTACATTAGTTCATTTTTGTTTTATTTTTAATAATGTTCATATCATCCACATGTTTATTTTTTTACTTCCATATTTAATAGAATTTATTATTTGCTAATAGAAATTTTTTGGGTATATTTTTTATTTAATTATGCAGGATATGTTTAAAGTTCCAACACCTAAAAATATTATACAATCTGCCTCAATTAAAGAAAATTGTGCAACTATATAACAATTTAATTTTGATATATAAGAATACAGTTTTGACTATAACAGTGTATTAAACAAATAAAATAAACAATTTAATTTATCAATGTACGAGATACGTTACTAGTGAAATAATTTCCGTAAGTACTTTAAATATTAAATTATTATCCACTTAAAATACTAACAAGAAATAAAATAAGAAAAAGCTGTTCATAGTAATGTGATCTCTCAGCTTACATTTTAGCTATTAATTTCCCCTTGACGGATGATGCATCAATCATGCAAATTACAAAATAATTATGTTGAGGGAAACTAATCGCATTTATTCATTATTCTAAGTACATGATTGCATGTTATAATTCCAACTACAATGAGCCTGAAAAATAATTCAAGGCCAAGCAAGATAAGAATGTGCACAGGGATGGCCTTATTAATTTTCATAAATTCATTTAGCATTCTTATATTGTATGTTCCACTAATACAAGTGCTTATTGTGGGAAAAGTTTACTTTAGTTTAATCTTCTGTTAACGAATTTTTACAATTCCAGTAAATTCTTTCCATTATATACTCGCCTACAAAATTCACAACTTTACAAATACCTTATGATGCTCAGAAATGTGCCAATCCCTGACTTTTTCTGGTCGAAGTAGTGAAATAAAGCCAGTTTCAACTAAAGGTCATGCTTGTCTTGTAATACGTTGGAAAAGTTGATTAGCTCTGTTTGACAATAGTTGATTTTAAGATCAACCATGTTGGAAACACTATATTGGTGACATAGATCGTATTGGTTTTCATTATTCCCTTCCTTCTTATATGCTGTCAATAAGTAATTCAAAGTGTGCCGTCCACATTCACTAAATATACAAATAATGATACTAAAACATGGCATAGTCAAAACAAGACTTTTTGCGATATATATTACAAGTATATAACAATTCATGGAAGCAAGTACAATTTTTAATGTTGTTGGCCGAGTCCGTTATTAATTTTAGGATGGCTGCAGCAAATGATCCTGTAAAATTACTGCAAGACTTTGACCTCCAAGGACGACATGCCGCCAGTGAGTGGAAATTTTGGAAAGTTGTTTTTGAGTATTATTTACTAGTAACAAAATAGCACGAGTGAACCAACCGTGTAAAACTTTTGGTTTTAATTGGAAATGACTCGACTAGAACCATGTCTACTTTTATTATAAAAAGAGAAAGAAAATAAATATAAAGTTACAATGGAACTTTTGGATAAATATGTAAAAACATACGTAAGCGAGTGTATTGAAAAGTACAACTTTATTAAACATATCCAAAAAGAAAGTGTTACTTCCTCACAGACTGCCGACATTTGGTAATATCTTGTGATTATAATAATGTGTATACTAATGAATCTGTTGAAGAAAAAGTGTTATGACATGAAATCGTAATGAGTATATGAAATCTCACTACACGAAAAGCACTCAAGGGGTTGAAAACTTGACATTCATTGAGGCTATTGATTTTTGTCGCACTAGTAAACAAAGCAAGTTGCAAAGTTTGCAATATCAACAGACCAGTGATGTTAACAGAGCCATTCCAGAGAAAAGAAAATATTGCAAGATGAAATCCAAGTCTAAAAAGACGACCAGAGCATATCATATGAGAAATTTTTATGTCGGAGATGCCAACGTGCACACTGACCATGTGAAAGACTTGTCTATGAGAAGAAGTGTAAAAGCTACAGAAAAAATGGAAGAGTCCAGCGATTCTGATATTTTTGTGCAGAATATAAATGTTAAGCTTTGTAGGTGTAATAGAAACGTTTGTGAGCATTTTAATTAGAATATTTGGGAGAAATATCTAAGAGAATGTAAGTAAGTTATCTATACAGAAGATGAGGTGAATGTTATACATTTAAAAATTATTGTAAGGTAAGACCGACTGAATATGTGTTAAAAGCATTCGAACATACAATTTCTAAACCTGCTGGTATTGTAAGTTTAGGCATTAAATATTATAACATTAAAAATTTCTAACAATATTATTTGTCGACATTACCACTATAAATTTTAGTATTTACTTAACAACGTTTATTCTATTATTGATTCTAGTACTCTTGTATATTTAATAACCCAAAAAATTTCAAGATACACTACAATTTCAATTGGAATTACAATCTACAACATATTATGTGGTTCCAGCTGATAACATATTTACAAACCATTTTCGCATGCTACTAGCTCATTACTTATAATATCTAAGATTTCCGAGTTTAATCGTCTATTCATGACATGTAGTCACTTTTCGTTTTCTTGTTGAAGAGAATAGTCGCTTGCTGTTATCAGACAGGCAAGATGGCGCCGGAAATTTAGTTTACCTGGCAAAAACGCCGAAATAGAATAAGCAGATAGTTAAAAGTTGTCTAAGACAACTCATTTGTTAATATAACTGTATCTTCGCAGCGGTTTGTATGAACATGAAATTAATTTAATTTTATAATGGAATTTATTACAGTGCAACTAGTTTATGCTCAAGTCAAATTTTACTTTCATGAAACCCATTTATTATATAAATTTGTATGCAGTTATGTTAGGACAAAATTAGATTTCCGGTCCGCATCTAGACATGCTGTGAATTTGAGTTCGACGACAGCGATGTCCTCAACGTTTTACGAAAAGTTACGGCAGGCTCCTGTGGTCCTGATGGCATCTCAGGTCGGCTGATTCGTGTTTGTGGCAACTCCATCGTGCCGTACTTAACTATGCTATTTAATATGTGCATTAACAACTGTGATATACCGCTTGAATGGCGCAGCGTGCACGTGGTGCCTATTCATAAAAGGGTCTAAATCTCAGCCAGGTAACTATAGGCCCATTAGCCTAACATGTGTTATCTGTCGTGTATTCGAGAGGATCCTAAACCGCTATATAATGCGTATCCTAATTTCTACTAATTTCTTAAGCACGTTCCAATTTGGCTTCAGGCCACAGAACTCCTGTGAGGCTGCTCTGGCCTGCTTTGTACAAGACATAGCTGATCATCGCGACAATGGAATACCCGTTGATGCTATTTTTATCGACATGGCTAAGGCATTTGACACTGTGCCCCACAAACTTCTTGTAGAGCGCTTGTTTAAAATTGGTCTTGACTGGAGAGTACTGTCCTGGTTAAAGATTTTTTTATCTGGTCGCACGCAACAGGTCAAGATTGGAGATTCTTTATCCAAACCAGTTGAGGTTACTTCAGGGGTGCCGCAAGGTTCGGTACTTGGCCCAACTCTATTTTTGATCTTCATTAACACCATTGTAAATAACATATCATCCACTATTAGACTCTTTGCTGATGACATTGTCCTCTATAAGGCAATCAAGACTAAAGAAGATTGTAATGTTCTGCAAAAAGACCTGGCCCACCTCACAGCTTGGACAGAAGCAAATGGGATGCTCATTAATTGTACCAAGACAGTCTGGGTTGCATTCGGCTCAACTACATCTGCCTACTCCTACAGACTGAGTCTAACTACCCTCACTCCAACAGACAGTTGTAGATATCTGGGTGTTATTATCAACCAAAACCTGAAGTGGAATGAGCATGTTCTTTATGCTATTTCTAAAGCCAATAAGCAGCTAAACTTTCTCAAGTACTGTCTTCGTGGTGCTTCCTATGAGACGAGCGACACGCATACATTAGTTTTGTACGTCCCACGTTAGAGTACTGCGCATCAGTTTGGAGTCCGCCAGCTAAGTTTCTTGCCTTAGCCCTTGAGGCGGTTCAACGTGAGCGGCTCGGCAGGTGCTGAATACTTACGACTATGCAGTTAGTTGCACGGCACTCTTACAATTCTTAGAGTGTGGGAGCCGTTGGTTTTACGACGTGACCGAAGACTGCTAATTTTGATTTACGAAGCCATAACTAAATTGCCCTCCTTAACGGAGATCGATAACCGCTCACGTGTGGCCAACTACATCTCACGTAATGACCATTGGTGTAAGATCCAACGTCCGAAATTTGCAAGCTCCTTTAGTGCAAACTCCCCAGTTGGCAGGGGTATCGTATTGTGGAATGTGCTGCCTCAGTGTGTCTTTGACCCTTTCCCTGGAACAAAAGCCCAGTTTACTAACCTGTTAGATTAGTATTTCTTGGTTTGTTTTATAATTGTAATTATATTGCTACCACCGCTGGCAACAGCATTGTATTGATAAATAAATAAATAAATTGTTGGTTGAACAACATGGAGTTACAGAATAACAGGTCATTTCTTACCCCAATAATTGAAGAGGATGTTAGTAATGTAGTTGCAAAAATGAAAAAATCTTCTTCTACTGGATTAGATGGGCTCAATATAAACTTTGTAAAAAAATATTTAAAATATTTAGTTACACCACTTACTCATATTATAAATGCTTCTTTCAGTCAGGGTGTTTTTCCTAATTCATTAAAAATTTCTAAAGTAATACCTATATTTAAAAATAAAGGATGTGCCACTGATATAAAAAACTATCGCCTTATTTCTTTACTAAGTGTGTTTTCAAAAATAATAGAAAAGATAGTAGCACAAAAACTTACTAGTTTCTTCATTAAGCAGAAACTTTTTAATCCCCTACAATTTGGTTTTCAATCTGGTAAATCTACAACTCTGGCTATAATAAAATTCTTAGACAAACTGTATGAAAGTCTTGATGCAGGTAACGAGTGTATGGCAATATATTTAGATCTATGTAAAGCATTTGATTCGGTTGATCATTCTATACTTATTCAGATTCTATATAGTTATGGTGTTAGAGGAGTAGCCAAAGATGGGTTTGTTAGTTTCTTAAGTGAAAGGTCTCAGTATGTTGAAATTAATAACATAAAATCTGGTATTTTGTTCACTAACAGAAGGGTCCCGCAAGGATCGGTGCTTGGACCCTTGCTATTCATAATTTATGTAAATAATTTAAGTTTAGACAACACCATTCAGTTTGCAGATGATACGTCGCTCCTGATCAGTACTGAAAATATGAGTGAATCAATTAATTCTGCTAACAGTAAAGTGAGACAAATACAACATTATTTCCATAATTTAAAGCTACAACTCAATAGCTCCAAATCGGCCTTTATACATTTTAACCTATCTAACAAAATCAAAGATTATTCGTTGCTAATTAGGTCAAGTGAATCAAGCCTGAGTGAGGTTCCAAGCTCCAAATTTTTAGGTCTTATAATAGATTGCAAATGAAATTGGTATATCCATATAGATAACCTCTGTAACAAACTAAGTAGCTGCTGCTTTGTGATACGGTGTCTTTTGCAAAAACTTGATCGACATATTGTTAGGTGGTATTATTTTGCTCACTTTCACTCTCGGATCTCTTATGGCATTATTGCTTGGGGTAACTCAGCACATATTAACAGGGTCTTTAAACTACAAAAGAAAGCTGTTCGTATTATCAAGGGGATAAAAGCCAGAACGAGCTGCAGAAAACTGTTTATACAAGGTCAGATTGTAACGGTTCAATGTATTTTTATCCAGAGCTGAGTACTTCAGTACAAAAATGTACTGGTAATACGGTATTCAGTACTTTTAGCTACTGTAAGTAGTTTACTGTAAGTACTTTCAAAATACATGTACTGGTACTTAAATACTGAAGTATTGTCTGCAAAGTACTGGTACTGGTACTGGTTCTCTAATTTTTGTTCAGTATTACTTGTTACTTGTTACTTACAAATGTACTGTAATATGTTGTAAGTAAGTACTTGTACTCTGTAAAACTTCCAGTAATTTATTTAAGTACATTTATGTATTTCCCATAATTTACTTGTGAAGTACAGCCCACTGCATTGCATAGTCTACATACTTATATCTTATATTACTTCATATTACACTACTTGGTGTTCAGTGCATGTGCAGTTCTGAGTAAGTTGCAGTGTTATTTGAAATCATACAAAAAGTGAATTGGTAGACAATATATATCAGGCGAATATCAGTAGGTAGGTATGAATGAACATAAGATAAATCATGTTAGAGTAATTATAAAGAATAGGTATCATTTTTAGCTTAGCTGTATGTCATTTGTGTTTTGTGTATATTTAAATTTAAATAGTAACAAAAATAAAACTTCAATAGTTTAATACAAACCAAGTTATCGGTTACAGCAGTCAGCAGTTAAAAAATACGGTTGATGCAACACATGCAATGCAGCCGTAGAATAGAATTTAACTAGTTGTAGAAATGCGATTAGATTACAATAATTAAAGGTAATACTAGGTGAACAATTATTCAATAATTTTTCTGTATAAGTTACAAAATTTAAATGACATGGCTGCAATAATCTTATAATTATAATTATAAATTGCAACTGATGTAATTACAATAAGCCAAGCCCATACATTTTTTTCATGTCATTATCATCAGATGACGCATATCATAATATTTTAACTTCTGATTATTTAAGTTTAAAACTTAATGGATTAGAGGTTAGCTGGCTGCTTTAATGAAAACATAAAAAGTATACATAACAACGTTGTATATTGAATCTTTATTTTAAAATGTGTGTCCTAAATTGGATGCTGTTAATGGGTTACATATGGTTATTATTAAAAATACGATACAATAAAACTGTTTTTTCAGTCATCAGCCAACTTTTCGAGATCAATTCAATTGTGAATTCAGAAATGAGTGAACTTCTTTTGTTTTCAAATTATACCCAAAAAGTGATATTTTTTATCAATTTCATTAATTTGTATAACTCGTTTATTTGTAAAAAATATCAAAAAATGCTGTAGAAGTTTTCTTTGCAATGTTTAATATTTATAACATTTTAGAAGTTATAACAAATTTGCCATTTTTAAGTGGAAACCGCATTTGACTGCCACTTAATTTAAAAGCTCTTTGCAATGCAAGAGCTTTTCAAAAATCAAAATGTATAGTTTAATATAGTTATTTTTGAAATGGCCGATTTTTCATGTTTTCGGTATAATAAATTAATTAATTATATCGGTAATAAATAGTTGTCGAAACAAAAGAACACAAAATGACAATTATTTGTATTTTTGACATTTTACAAATAAACGAGTTATACGAATTAATGGAATTGTTTAAAATATCAATTTCTGGCTATAATTTGAAAACAAAAGAAGTTCACTTATTTTTGATTTTACCATTCAATTGATCTTAAAAGTTGGCCCATGACAGCAAAAATAGTTTTATCGTATCTTTAATTATAACCAAGTTGCCCATTAACAGCATCCAACTTGGGCCACACTGTACTTAGGTACAAGAAAAGCTAATAATAGGTGAAATATTTTAGAAATTAAAATGGACGATAAATATGACTTGTTAGAATCATCCATTACTGATCCTTACGAAACATCAGGAGATGATGATCCAGATTATGAATACAATCCTCAAAAAGAAATAAAGAAGCCCAAACTGCTATCAGATTATTTTCGATTAAGATGTGAAACAACTACACGAGATGCTTTGAATACGCAAACACCTTGTAAAAGTTTGTCACAATCACAAACTATTAGTAGTGGCATAGAACAACAAGCTTTAAGTAGTCAAGATGATTTGATATTAAAGAAGAAGATACAAAACAGCTCTATTCTAGATGGAAAATTCTTTGGGGTTATTGGAAAGGTAATATTTAAAATTTTTAATATTATAAATACATAAACATAATTTCCTTCTTGTGACGTTGTATTGCACTTTTACTGTAATTTGATATGTTAGGTGATGTGGTAGATTAAATTTGGTAAAACTATAGTACTTAACTTTAATCTAATATTAATTACTTTACTGTTACACCAATCTATTATATTTAGTTCGAATACCGTTGATACCTCAATCAACACTAATACAATAACATTTGTTTTGTTGCTGTGAGTATCAAATACCTACACACCTCACCTATTTACTTATTTTTACTGAGATTTGCATTAATTTTTCTTTAGGTAACAGATATTAATCACATCCAAGCAGAATGCAAGATGTGCTTACCAAAGAAAACTGTTATTAAAGGATCTGTAGATATATCCACGAATTTTGTTAAGCACATTAAGAATAAACACAATGAGCAAATTGAAATCTATAGAGTATACAAAGAAGAAAAAAGCGGAATTGTATGACAAAACTAATTTTAAAACTGGAACATTGAAACTGGAATAGCTCTACATCTACATCAACCGCATCTTCAATATCTCTGACAAAAGCCAAACGTCCATTAAAACAGGCTCAATTTTTATTTCCAAAGTAAAGTTGCACAAAAGACTTTGATGAAAGAATAATTAGATTTATTGTGGAAAGTATGTCACCGATATCTATAATATGTCATCAAAGCTTTATTAACATTTTCAAAGGCATGAATTTAAAGGTCATGAGCCGATTTGCTGCTATTCAGAAAGTTGACAATGAGTATCAAAATATGATTACATCTATAAAACAACAACTATCCGGTTGTGACTTTGTTTGTACAACTGCAGATATTTGGTCGTCCAAAAGAAGAAGTTTTATGGGAGTAACTTGCCACTGGATAGATCAAAATTTGACACGTCATTCGGTTGCATTATCATGTAGACGATTTGAAGGAGTTCATTCTTTTGACAGAATTGGAGAACTCTTAGATGAAATTAATAAGTATTTTGGCTTAGATAATAAAAGATTCTTGCAACTATCACAGATAATGGCGCAAATTTTATAAAATGTTTTAAAGAATTTGGAATTATGTTAAATGATGGTTTGCAAGCTACAAGTAATGGGTTTGACAAAATAGAAGAAAACCACGAAGAGGAAGAATCTCCAGAGTTTATCAATGTAACGATGTCATTTGAATCTGAAACTTCCAAAAGTTTATCTTCTGAATTTAAAGTCTGTAATTTTTTACCGGATCACTTACGATGTGCATCACATACAATAAATTTAATTGCTACCACAGACTACAACAATTCTTTACAAAGCTCGCATCAACTTAGAAGTAAAATTGCCAAACTTTTAACAAATGTTCAAACCTCTGGAACAAGGCAAGAAGACCTAAATCAGCAGAGATAATTCAAGAAGTTCTGGGTTGCACGTTGAGTTATCCTGGTGTAACTCGATGGAATTCGACATATGATGCTATACAAACAATTCTAGCTTACAAGGAAAAATTATTAGAGCTTTGCAATAAATTACTTGTACCTAACTTAAGTGACAACAACTTTTCATTTTTAGAAGAATACTCAAAATTATGAAACCACTGCTGAAACACTTGATTTTCTCCAAGGGATAAAACACCTATTATGGGTACCTTCTTCCAAGTATTGTATCAATGCACACAAAATTGGAAAAATTAAGCTGTCAGGAAATATTAAACAACTGTCTAAGTCTCTGGATTACATTTTAGATTCCATAGTTAAAAACGATTTAAAGACATATTTATGTTGCAATCTCAAAAAGCTGTTATAGCTGCAGTAACACATCCTATGTTTAAAATGAGGTGGTTTAATGCTTTTAAAGGAACAGATGTCTCTGTTACACCAAAAGACATTCAATCTTGGATAATAGATGCTGCTTTGGAGTTTAAAGATTTAGTGGAGCCCGATGTGGTAGCCAGTGAAGACATTCCAGGCACGTTTTTTGATTTTAAAGATGATAATGTAATGCTTACACCTCAATTACAACATTCAATTTCAAATGAGCTATTGCAAAATCAGTTTGAATTTGAACTGTTAAAATATTTAAATGATAAACGAACCAACCTTGAAATGTTGAATGATTATAAAGTTGTAAGAAAATATTTATAAAATACAACACTATCTTACCATCCTCCGCACCAGTGGAACGACTATTTTCGTTTGCACAAATTATAAATGCACCAAGGCGCCATGCACTTAGTGACACTAATTTTGAAAAGTTGGTTCTATTAAAAGCAATGTAGCTTTTAAGTAGAAATATCTTTGTTGAATGATTTTGTATATAATGTTACATTTCCTTTTGTAAATGTAAATAATCATTTTATTATTAAATATTAATTACACAAACAGTTGTAAAATTTTTATCAGTTCCGCTCGTTTAGATAAATACAATTTGTATCGTACAGATACAAGATTTTTTTTATAAACTTTGCATTTGGTTATAAAAGGCCTTAACCACTAACCTCTTCTACGGTTGTTAGGTAAGGTCACTTAAACCTGCAGGTGAAGAAAATATTCTCAGAAGTGCTTCCGTGCTTCAGAATTATACAGTTTATCTGTATCTGTCTACTAATTTTGACCACTTAGTAGTTGGGAACTGCATTTAGATTATGTAAAATATTGTAGTTAAGAGTTTTTTAATTATTGGTATTGGTAATTGGTAATTTCACCATACAACACAGTACACAGGTTCCAAAATCATTATACCAATGTAGTATTTGATTTGGAGTAATAAGTTTGCTACAACAATTTCCACAACTTATTACTACTTCAATAGTAAAAAGATAATTATTACACATTATTGATGATGGATTTTGGAAAAGTTCTTGAAATTATTTACTTCGTGCGTTCTAGTACTGGTACTGTACTGGTAGTTGCAGTACTCGAAATTACGAAATACTGAACTAAAAGTACTGGTACTTGATACTGTAAGTAAAGCAAATATTATTTAGTACTGGTTACTGGTTACTTCCAGTACTTTTATTAGGTACTGGTCACAGCTCTACTTGTACTGCAATATTTTTTTATTTTCAGTACATTACTTGAATATTGTAAGTACTTGGTAAAGAATACTGGTACTTGGTACTGTAAGTAAAACAAATATTATTTAGTACTGGTTACTGGTTACTTCCAGTACTTTTTTAAGTACTGGTCACAGCTCTGTTTTTATCTATGAATTATTGATTTATGCTAGGAAAAATATTCAGTCATTTCCAAAACTTTCTGATCCGCATCATTATAACACACGCAGCAAAAATACATTAATGATTCCAAAACATAGGCTTGTGAAATCTGAAAGCAGCCCCTGGTATTTAGCTATTCAAACATATAATAAGCTACCGAATTCCTACAAATTAAATCCGATTGTTAAATTTAAAAATAAAATTAAAGCTATACTATTGAAAAAAGGATACTACTCATATGATGAATATTTACATGACACGCAGCTGTAGAAACTATCATATCATATTTATTTTATTTACTTTATATACCTTAGATGTTCGTGATTGTATTGTAGCGTATTATTTATAGTGATCTTATTTGGGATAGTAAATATATACGTTTGTTAATTATTTACAATATACAGTTAGGTGTATTAATTGTATTATTATAAACTGTGTCTTAGTTGTAAGTTATGATAGCACCGTTTTTAATAGTCTAACGGTGTTTTGATGTTTCTTGTTTCATTATATACAGATTATTATTGTAAATTGACAGGTCCTATATCATTGTTTAATAATGATCAAATAAGGATGAATAAACAAACAACAACAACATTTTCTGCCATTTGGTAAGACCATTTAATTTTTTAAGTTTATGCTGCGTTTTACGATGACTCATTCCGTATATATGTAGTGATTTCTTGAAAGATTGTAAGTTACCTCATATTGCTGTATGAATCAACTATATGTTTGTTCATAAATAATTTTGTGAATTATTTTGTTAAAAAAGGCTATCCACTTTCTAAATTCCTGATGTTTATAATTTATTGAACAATTTTATATAATTAATGATGTGCTCAAATTTATAAATTATTCGTAAACTTTATCGACTTCATAAAAAAAAGCATTATGTACAGGTATGTAATTGTCACTTGTTAGATACAAAGTCAAGATCAATATTCAAATTTAGTAATACTGTTTATCTTGTTTACTTTAAATTATATGTCAAGATGTTCACTTTATAAAACCTAAAACCAGATAGGTGAAGGATAAGCTGAAAGTTAATATTTAATATTTTGTTGAAAGTTGAGTAATTCTAAAAGAATGTAAAGTCTTTCGTAGTACTACCCCAGACTATTAATTATTAAAATAAATATTGTAACACAAAGTCACAAATCATATTAAGACTTGGTAGTAATTAAAGCTTAAAATTTTGTTTTACTCCCTCTGTGTAAAATATGGAAACTACACTAATAAGAATTTTGTTCTAATAATTTACATTTATAATGGCTTTTAATTTGCCTTAAAAAAGAATATAGAATAATTTTTGACTTCAGTTTATTATTGAAGAATTGTTAAATTACCTCAAAAGTGCTAAGGTAGTTGAAAGTTGTCACTCGCTATGAATGCATATAATGATACAATGAAAACTAATTGAAACTGAAATAAAATTTTGTATTCATACGGGATTATAAGATATAAATGGTATCTATGTTGGTAGTATTTATGTTTCAGAACCGTCCTAGAACTTCATCAGTCCATTGAAAAAGACGACCAGAAGTAAGTAACATATTTGTGGTAATCAAACTTTGTATTAAAGAGGTTAGTGATAATTTAGGTTTCCAAATGTTCCTTTTTTTGCAAGTTGATTCAGTCAGTTGCATTATAAAAAATTTAGGCGGCGTCCATTATTTTATTTTCCAACTTTAATAAACCCATTGACCCAATCTCATGCGACCGCGTGTCAAAACCCAGTTAACTAAAAGTCTTTCAAGAGTTTTCTTTTTCTAAAAGCCATTTTCCATACTAACTTTACCCTGGGCTTGTTGCTATTATATAAGAATTCTCGATCGGTTAAATAAAACTTCAACCTCGATTTGTTATAGCTACACTGTCACCACCAACGTGGGACAAAATTGCTTACAATATAGAGATCGAATAATTTTTAAAGATTTTGTAATTGTTGATGGTGTTAATCAGGTTCTCGTTGGTGGTCTAGCTTGCCTATACTTAAATTTGATAAAAGAGTAAATAAAATAACTGAGTCGAGAAATTAATAGCCAGACAAAATTTATTAGTGCTAATTTAGTTATTTTTACAGGGTCTGGTAAATTTCCTGATAATGTAAAATTCACAATTAAAGATTTCGAATCAGTGTGTTACTCTCTTTAATAGATGTCCGATACAGATTAGGAATGACAGAAAATGAATTAGATTTATTGATTAATAGAAACGCTAGAAACCAACTGAATATGTGTTAAAAGCATGCGAATACACAATTTATAAACCTGCTGGTATTGTAAATTTAGGCATTAAATATAGATCAAAATATTTTTAAAGATTTTGTAATTGTTGATGGTGTTAATCAGGTTCTCGTTGGTAGTCTAGTTCGCCTACATTTAAATTTGATAAAACGTTAAATAAAATAACTTTACGTTACTCCCTCTAATAGATGTCCAATACAGATTAGGAATAACTTAAAAAATTAATTAGATTTATTGATTAATAAAAATGCTATAGACAAGGTGTTACGTGCCAAATTGGCACTTAAACATTTTTTAGTTTAATTTTGATGTGCGGAAGTTTGGCGCCACAAATTCAAAAGACTTGGCGTGTATTTCCGTCACGTCAGAGTGCGTTTGCGCCAGATCGAGCGACGCGAGTGGCGGAGAAAAAGTGGGAGAAGTTTTTCCGTGAGACTCTGTAACGTGGCTGTTTTGCCTGTAACTTCGAATAGTGTGGTCGTGTCAGGTATCGTATCGTGTCTTTATCTCTAGTATGTAGATTTCCCTTTTGTTTATCTTTGTTTGTCGTTCCCTATAAAACCTGATCATGCCGTTCTCTACATATTAGGAAAGAAGACAATTTGTATGCAGCCTACGGTGAACCGGAGTCCACGACCCTGGACGAACGAGTCCATTACCGCCGTAGCTGGTCGCAGTCATCTTGAAGGACGCTTGGCGTACTTCGTGGAAATCTGGACCTGTTTATGTGAGTACCTTATTGTCATAATTGTTTGCAAATTTTATATATATTTTCCGTCAATTGCGCATTTAATTTGTATGTTGGTGACGTCATTGACAGATGGGCGCGCCAAAATCTGTATAAAGATTAGCGCAATCAACTGCCGTGGTGTCTAATATACCGCGCTTGCGGTTTGGTAATTATGAACTTTAAATTGTAAGAAAGGCTGATAAGATAGACTCGCGTATACGTATCAATAGAATGATACTTATTGAAAAAAGTAATGGTAAGGATAAATATGTTTAGATCCCACACTTTAAACAAGCAAATAATTCGTAAACCTAGAATAAGCCCTACAATTGAAGCAATATGTGCAAAATTAGTGTTATAAAAATATTTTTCAGTATTTGATATGTCGAAAAGTTATTATCATACCGATATTGATAATTCTTCGTGGAAATGTTGTTTCTTTACGTCATTTGGATTCTATAGGTATATCGTTATGCCGTATGGTTTGTCCAACTCCCAAAACTTATTTCAAGAAGTAGTCGTAAATTTTGGGAATGTAGATAATATTGTAATCTGTCATGATGATATGATAATGGCTGGTATAAACAAGGAGGAGAATGATACAGCTGCTGCAGAAGCATGTGGAAAACAGAGTGAAGACAAGTTTGAATATTACTAAAGTAAAGCTAAGTTTATGGGGCAAATTTTTTCTAAAGCGAGTATGACAATAGATCCGAATAAGATTGTAGCTCCTTGTAAGTTACAAAATCACAAAAAAGTTGAATGGTAAAGAATTATTGGTTCGTTCAATTATATTAGAAAATATATATCAAATTATGGCAGATATTAAGCACCGACTGTGTGAAACTATGTGTGTTTTGATAAATTAAAATCAAACCTTCTGCTTTAATACTGTATACACCAAGTAAAAAACTGTACTACAATGCGACACTCCAAAAATGGAGTATGGTATTGCATGTTTCAAAATCACAATAATATCTTAAAATAAGTAGCATGCTCATAATGTTCATGAATGAGCATGAGTTACACTAAAGCCAAACTGAGAATGAATTCTTAGCTATTTATCTTAGTACCCAAAATTTCCATAATATGATTTACTGAACCGAAAGACGTTTAATCAAATTACAAACAAATTATTTCGATCATGAAAAAGTCTATTCGTAAAATTGGTTCTGTTAGACTACAACATCTAAGATTGAAATATACAGGGGAAATGTATTCATTTTGTGGATATTCTTTCAAGATCAAGTTTAAAATATGAAAGTTTCTATGTGGATATATTTGACATGATTCTCACGGTCTCGAACCATTTGCCTATGAGGAATGAAAAGGTAAATAAATTTAGAACAAAAACCGCTAGACAAAACCTTGTATAAAATTTCGGATTATTATTACAAAAAAATAAGGGCGCAGAAAGTATAAAACTATACTATAATTTAAAAAAATTTTTATTGAAGCAGGAATTGTTTTTATTAAAAACAAAATAATTGTACCTACCAAGCACTTTACAAAACAATATGATCCTATTATTATATAAAGGCCATATTGGAATAGCAAAACCGTTAATAATGCAAACACACTATTTTTTAGCCAAATCTAAAATGATACTACTAATTTTATTAAGAGATGTAGCGCATGTAAAAAATATATTCCATCAAGTAAAAAAGAACACATGTTACCGCATTCAATTCCAAAATAAAGGTATAATAAGATACGAGCTGATATACTAAAATTTGGTGCTAAATCATATTTAATATTAATAAACTATTTACCCTCATCGAATGGAAATCTTACCCATCAATAGTAAAACATCATACAAAGTTATAGATGCGATGCAAAATGTGATTACGAGGTTTCGTTAATGTCAACACATTCTAGCAGGTAATTTCTATAAAATGCACAGAATATTCTGCAAATAAAAACATCTATTTTAATGTGTACTCCACACTATCATCAAAGTAATAGACTTGTAGAAAAAGCAGTAGGCATAAATAAACAAATTTTAAGAAAAAGTTTCTAGAAATATTCTGATTTCCGTGAACTACTATTAGAGTATAACAATGCACCTACTAGGAGCTTAAATGCATCTTCGTAAAAAAATTGAAATAGTAGAATAGTAACTGGCGTTACTATTGTACTACTTAAATCATATTTCTAAACAATTATGCAATCAAAAACAGCAAATTAAAGTTCAATAACATAGTCATAATACAAAAAAATTAATAGACTACAAAAAAAGATAAGGTTAGTAATAAAAACCAGCATTGGCAAAACCTTAGATAAAGCAATAATTTTAGAAAAAGCGAAAGGGTGTCGATCGTATTGGGTAAGAGAAGAGCGTAATAACAAAATTATTAAGAAAATTAAATAGGACTATATGTTATAACATTCCAAAATTAATTCTAAAGAAAAATTCATTGAACACGAGCTACTTCTATCGACTGAACCTGAAACACAGCCATTAGAGCTAATAGCAATCGATAGGGATATAACTTATCATTTGATAATAAATCATTAGATGATAACAGTATGAATGCTAATCATGCAACAAGTATTTCGAACAAGAATGACTTAAAGGTATCACAATCTAGACACACTATAAGTCATTGGAGCACCTTGATCTCTGACTTAACGATTTTGATAACAGCTAATTTTAAGATTAATCATAAGCTGTGTTTGAGACACTGTATTAGTTATATTAATTGCATCGATTTTCATTGTTACCTTTCTTCTCGTATGTTGTCATTATATGATGGTATAAGTGGTTTTTCGTATAATAAAGTAATTCAAAGTGTGCTGTCTACTTTCAATAAATATACACATGATGATATTAATGGTTTTCCCACTGTCCTAAGTAATAAGATAAAACTGGTTTCGACTAAAGTCGCGTTTGTCTTGCATTACATCGAGAAAGTAGGTCACCTGCAAAAAGAGGTATTTTGTGATATATTCAAGAAGCGGATAAGATAAATAACAAAAAAAAAGTTGAGTTGCTTTAAACTCATAATTCATCTCTTTTTATGGTCAGCAGGTTTAAACTGGTATAAACCGCCCAGGAAAAGTCAAGTTTTGACCAGTGTGTTATGATTAGTCCAAAGTACATTTGACCAAAATAAATTAAGTACTCTTCAAAAACTACAGAACAGAGATTTAAGAATATACTGGAATGTAGCAAAAGGACTAACATTCAAAAAATGTTAAGCACCCTAGAATGGTTATCGGCTACTGAAAAAATTGAATATTTAACAATGATATTTATTTTTAAAATTATCAATGGACTAATGCCAAGTTATTTTGATGAGTTTGTTATTTATGCCCACCAAATACACAACCACGAAACTAGGTCACAAGGCAATTTATATGTTGCAAGGACCAAATTGAAAAATACTATGAATTCAATATTCTTCAAAGGTCTGATTAAATATAATACTTTACCAAAAGATATTCGAGACTGTAATACACTGACATCTTTTAAATGGGAATTAATGAAAAAACTAAAACCTAACTAAAATGTAAGTACTTTATAAAATAAACCAAATGACCTAAACTTGGTAGGAGTAATTATAATTTTCACACTTTTTATTGTTTATTTTTTTTATTGTATTTTTATTTATATTTACTTAAATTAAGAAAGCATGTTCTTTTTATTTTATATTCTAATGTATTGTATTATTAGGATTACCTACTTTAAATAAATATTATTATTATTACCCTATAGGCATTATTATTTATGATGGCTGGTGATATGACTAAGGTGGGAAGAGAGGGAAAAGGTAATGGTAAAGCACGTTTTGACTTATTGGAAGTGTGATTTTAAAGTTACAATTTTTGGAGTTAGTTGTTCAATCTAGAATGTACAGAGTTGAGTATTTTTAATTACAAAGTACATACAAAACAACCTTCTAGCAACGAGTGATGTTACTGAACCATGTGATTAAAGGGTAAAAAGAAAATATAACATACAAGAAAAAAACGTGTTAAATGTTATTTCTACAATTCGAGAAACATAATACCTACAAAAGATGAAATTTCTACTGCTGCTGTTGTTTCAAAGCAAAAGACTACAATGCAAATGGCTTTTGTAATTGATTTACAATCGAACATTTTGATACTTTCAAATTTCAATGGAACAGATGGTTGAAATACTTGTAATGCCATCGCGTTATGTTAAACAGAAACAAGATGCAAAAAGAGGAAGATTAATCTTGAACAGACAATTTGATATTAATATACCCTGTATATTCCGATTTCATACATAGTGGTATTCAGTAGGCAATGCACTTCACAAACTGGCAGTTCTATTCAAATCATAAACTTAAAACCACAAAAACATCGTTCTATCTCTGATAGTTACAAATTAGGACGGAATTCAGGTTAATAACATATTTTAAACCACAAAAGTGCAATAAAATATTTATAACTGTACACTTTCATAGCGAAATCATCATCTTTAAGAATGCTTTAGAATTATTAAGTAAATAACAGTGAATTCATTAATATGCATCTGAAATAGCCGCTTTTTCAAATTTTAGTAAAATTAATCAACTTTAATGGTACATGGTTTCAATGCATAGTTGTAATACCATGTAACAAACTCAGTCGCTGAGCATTTTATAGTGTAAAGACAGTAGGAAATATAAATGTTAACTTAAGTAAATCACATGATACAACATGTACCATCCCTGGCATTCATTCTATACTATGACAGAAATCCCCGACAACATAAAAAAATAGAAGGGGAATAAAATGACAATATTTACAGCCAATAAAGAAGTTAGTTAATTATTCGCAAATTGGTAATCAGAACAAGTAAAAATGTAATCATTCGAGCAAGCAATATAAGGGTAGATCCACATGGTAGAAGTCAGTATGGCAGAAATTTAAGTTTTGAAAAAAAGTTCGAAAAGTAAAATTGAGAGAAGTTAATTTATGACGTAAAAATGTAGTAATGCGGGTGAATAGCAGAATAGTGAATGTAACACAGCTTTAAGGAAAAAATAATAAACATAAAAAATCTAAAGGTGTGATGTCTGGTGAACAGGGTGGCCAAGGAAATGTTGAATGAGTACCAATTCATTTTCCAGGAAATCTATTTGAAAGATATTCTGATATGACCCTGGCATTATACGTGCGTGCACCATCTTGTTGAAACCAACAGTTTAGATAGTCTGCAAGTGGAATGGTTTTCAAAGCTTCTTCCAAATCTTACTGAACTAAGTTGCAGTAGTGCTCTGTGGTGAGTGGTGATAAAAAGGACATATTATTCGTGTGTCTAAAATTCCAACCCACACGTTAAATCCAAAACGGTGTTGCCGTTTAGCCATTTGAAACTGACTGGGGTTGTTTCTTGACCAATAATGGATATTTCGTCAGTTAAAAATATCAATATTAGTTATGCTTTCATATGACCAGATAATTTTGTCGAAAATTTTCGTCCTTGTATACCATTTGCAAAACGTTATTTGTCTCTCTTCATCGACATGTCAATTGTTAAGATACATATGTCCAGTTTCAACAGCATTACTGTTAATCAAAATGTTAATTTGCATTTACAATCACACAAAGGAAATGATAATTTAAAGGAATATATCACCTACCTTTCACTGGTTGTAGTGGTTGATTGTACTTGCACTGCTATCAGATAATTATGGACTGTATGTATAATGTTCACTAATTGTTGCTAATTACTGATGCTCGATGCACCGAACTAAATCACGAACCAAAGCCAAGCGAGAACGAAGTTGAATTGTCGTCCACTCGTACATTACCAACCCTTTTATGTCGTTGCACTAAAGGTAGGGATAATGGAGGGTTTCTAGGTGGGAATAGTTTAAGGACTTAAATTAATTGTGATTGGCATACTACACTACAACCAAAATACTTATAAAGCCTTAACATACCGCCCACCAAAATAAGTATTAGGAACTTATTTTCTAAGTGTGTCTAAACGAGCAAAAAAAAAAATATATATATATATATATAATCGTAAATTTAAAGTTAACTTACCCTAATATACTAACTATAATACTAAGTTGCCTCTGAAATGGGAGAGGGCACAATTTTACCACGGGCCTTTTAAATAGTCCCTGGGATGTTGCCACGGTAGCCACACGACAAACATTGTCCTTTCCATAATGCAACGTATGTATACGTCCCATTTTCCACTGTAATGGAGACACTTGAGTATCCTTAATCAACACCAACGTTCCCACCATTAACGAATAATTAGCAGAAAACCATTTGGTTTTCTGTTGAAGTGTGCAGGTACTCCAAATGCCACCGTTTCCAAAATGATTGCTGAATACGTTGAACCAGTTGCCAACGATTTAAAGAAGATAGTTTCAGATCTAAGACATTAGGGTCGGGAATGACAGACACTGGTTCTACGTTCAGAAAATGACCAGGACTTAAGAATGAAAAATCAGTGGGATCGTTACTCATTGGACATAAAGGTCTGGAGTTTAATATGGCTTCAATTTGAGCAAGAATGGTGTTAAATTCTTCGTACGAGAGAATTTGTTCGCCTACCACCTTCTTGAGATGGGACTTTACAGATTTTATCCCAGCTTCCCACATTCCCCAAAGTGAGGAGCCGACGGAGGATTAAAACAAAGTGAATACCTTCCGTTTCAGATGACTGCTTCATATATTCGATTAGTTCCCGAGATGCTCCGATAAAATTTGTTCCACAGTCACTATGAATTTGCAAGCATTTACCTCTGCGTGCTACAAACCGCCGTAAAGCTGCAATAAAGGCTTCTTTAGATAGGTTTGATGCCAACTCCAGATGTATCGCTTTTGTACTAAGACAAACAAATAAACAAACATAGGCTTTCAATGATTTGGCACCTCTAATACGATTCATGGTGATAGAAAAGGGTCCACCGTAGTCTACCCCAGTATGTAGAAACGCTTTACCGGCAGTAAGTCTAGCGGGGGCAAGTCGCCCATAGGAGGGCATAGCGAAATAGGTTTTGACGAAAACATCGAATACAAGAGTTTAGGCACTGTTGAATAGCCCTTTTGCAGACAGAATCCAAAATTTTGTACTAACAAGAAATGAGTAGTTCTAAGTCCAGGGTGTAAATATTTCGTATGGCAATCTCGAATAATGAGCTCTGTCACCCGGTGTGACCGAGGAAGTAGCAAAGGAAATTTTGTATCATAAGATACGTCTGCATTTCGCAACCGGCCGCCCACCCTTAACAACCCATCACTGTCAAGGAAAGGACTGAGAGGTCGAAGTTGTTTATTACTAAGTTTTCCCTTTCGAATGATATCAATGTCCTGACTGAAAACTTGTTCTTGAACCCGTTTTATTAATAAATGAAGTGCATACTGTTCGGGAGACCAATAATTGTTCTAAGTTTCGAATATCCAAATTTGCACGAACTTTCAAGTTACGAATGAACTGACAAATATATACCAGAATCCTGCATATTTTTCGCAAATCTGAAAATTGATTTACCATCGAGTCTACGAAATGATCTGCAACGTGTATATTAAGGGATAAAGTTCTTTTTTCAATGTGCATCTGAGTGTGATCTGTAAGAGTTGGTTCCATATGAGCAGGCCAATTCTCTTTAGGTAATAGTAACCATGGTGGAGCCGTCCACCACAAAGGATGATTAACAAGCTCAGCAGCTAATAATCCTCTTGATGCACAGTCAGCAGGATTATCCTGTGATTTAATATGATGCCACGATGATGGAGCCACTCGTTCTTGGATATGCGAGACACGATTGCTAATAAAGGTCTTCCAATTATACGACAAAGATCGAATCCATGCTAATGCTACTGTGGAATCTGACCACGCAAATGTATCGTCCAATACTAAATTATCTCTATACGTATTTTGCACATACTCGACCAAGTTCGACAACAACACTGCACCACACAATTCTAATCGAGGTAATGATATACGATTGGTTGGTGCGACCTTAGATTTGGCACAGACCAATGATACTTGGATGTTCCTTTCTCATCGACACAGCGGAGATAAACTGCTGCTGCATATCCAGCTTCCGATGCATCACAAAATGCATGAATTTGTACAGTTTGATGGTTATCGCAAAGAATCCGTCGAGGAATTTCAATTTTCAATAACTCGGGTAATTGTTGAAGATACAGATTCCATTTTAAAACAATTTGTTGGGGAGGAAGTTCATCCCAGCCAATTCCTAATATCCATACAGATTGAATCAAATGTTTTGAAGAAGACCAATGGTGATAATAACCCCAGAGGGTCAAAGATCCTTGCAATTTCCGAAACCATATTCCTTTTGGTACAAGGCCGATCAACGATATTAAGATTGTAAAACAACACATCACTCAATGGTTGCCATTGCAGTCCTAAAATTTTTGAGAAGTATTGTTTACCTCTTCAAACAAAATTTTTGCTGATACCGAACGGAATCAGGTAAATGGCCAATGACACTTGGCACGTTGCTATTCCACTTTCGCAACATAAAACCACCTGATTGGCAAATTTGGTTTAATTCATACACGAGTCGTTTGCCATCCTCTATCGAATCACACCCTGTAATCAAATCATCCACGTACGTATCCGACGCTAAAATCTTGGAAGCAATAGGAAAACGTAACGATTGACTTTTTGCAAGTTCTTGAATTACACGCATGGCTAGAAATGGTGATGATGTGATGCCGTATGTAACAGTGTTTAGCTGATAATCGATAACAGACTCCGAGGATTTAAATCTCCAAACTATACGTTGATAGTCTCGATGGCTAGTAGAAATAAGAATCTGTCTATACATTTGCTTAATGTCCGCAGTTAAAACTACAGAATGTAAACGAAAGTGTAATAACAACTCCATGATATCTTTTGAAGAGGGGCCTGCGAGTAAATGATCATTTAAAGACCCTCCACTTTGAGCGCTGGCTGAAGCATCAAATACGACACGAAGTTTTGTAGTTGTACTGTCTGGTTTGAACACGGCGTGATGTGGTATGTAATATACCGGCGATAATGTAGACGATCGAGTTGAATCCGATACAATACGAGACATGTGACCACTATCGATATAATTCTGCATAAATTCTCTGTACGAATTATACAGTTGAGGATTTATTTCCAAACGGCGTTCTAGTGAAAGAAATCTTCGAAGTGCTATTTCCGAGAGCCAGCAAATAGCGGTTCAGGACCATTGAAAGGTAACAAAACAATAAAACGACCGGTGTCATCCTGCTTGTGAGTGTCCACAAAATGCCTTTCACAAATTTCCGCATGAGGAGATAATTTGTTAGAATCTGGAATATTTTCCAGTTCCCAAAATCGAGTAATGTTAGCATCTTCTACAAGTGCAGCTAATGATATACGAGATGTAACAGAAGAAAGAACCTTCCTGTTAATATCCACCCAAAGGTAGTGTGAATTGCCACGGGTTCTTCTAGTGACCCAATGCGAGTTGCGTTTAATAAAACACGCGAACAAATCTGCACCTAACAATAAATCGATATGGCTAGGTTTGTCGAAGTCCGAATCTGCTAAATCTAATCCAACTATGTGAGGCCAACTATTTGGTGAGATCCTTGATGAAGGAAGGGTTCCACAAATGTCTGGTAAAACAAAACAATCAATACTGTACTCTGGAACAGTTTTACCTTGAGGACTAATTTTACACGATACTTGTCCATACGCATGAGAAGCAGATAGACCTAAGCCTTCAACCTTCATTGAAATATTCGATTTTCTTAAACCTAAGCGTCGACAACACTTATCAGTCATGAAATTTTCCATTGATGCACTATCTACAAGTGCTCTTACTGTCTGAACTTTACCAAACCCATCTGTAATTGAAATTCTTGCGGTGCCTAATAACGTCATTGTGTTGGACGATCTAGATGATAACAACGTACTTGTAGTAGTGTTGCAGGTGGGTTCGGGAAGTTGATCTGTTGCCTGAGTGATTGCAGGTTTCTGTGCAACTGTAGGGTTTTCAAAGTGCAATAAAGTATGATGACCCTTGCACACTTTTTACAAACAAGTTTGGAAGAGCAGCGTGTAACCATATGAGAGTTGCGAAGACAATTAATGCATAAGTGTTTGTCTTTAACAAAGTTATAACGGTCTTGTGGCGATTTATTCAGAAACATTTCACATTGGTATAAGTTATGAGTACCACTGCAAAGACTGCATTTCTGAGCGAATGAAGTTGTTACGAATGACTTTCGAACTTGGGGTTTTGAATATTCAAAGGAACGTTTAGAAGGTACACTAGATGATATGGTTTGTTTAACGGACGTATTAAATTTGGACGGTGTATCGGAAACAACCATATTGCTAATTTCTAATGCCTTGCAATGTTTTTCTAGAAATAATTTTAATTGATCATAAGATGGAATGTCTGATGTATTTTCTAATTCAAATGTTTTCAACAGATTTGTATCTACCTTTTTTGATAACAAATTAAACAATACGAAGTCGAGCAAATCAATCTTAGTTTGACGTAAGCTTGATATATTTTCCGTAAAGCAATTAAGCAATTCTCTTAAATCTGTATGTGAATTAAATTTTGCTTTTGGTGACGATTCTAAAGCATTCCAATGCGTGTTTGCAATTAAACGTTTTGAATTAAACCGCTCCACAATAATTGAATAAGCTAGCATATAATTATTATTCGAAATTTGCAAATGTCTAATGAGTTCTCTAGACTTAAAATCCAACGCATCAATTAAAAATAGAACTTTTCGATCGGTAGCAATTGATTATTTTCATGAACTAAATTATTAAAAATTGAATAAACTCTTGAAATGTTCTATTTTTCCAGAAAATTTTTCATTTCTATCCGAGGGAGACGAATATTAGTACATGAGCCGATGCTAGTAATATTTTCAGTCAAGCATTTTTCAGCAGTGGATATATTATCAAACTGAGCTTTAATAATTTTAATGTTTAACAAAGACCTATCTATTTCAATTCTTAATGTTGTAACTTCATTTAATAATTCGAGTTGTCCTCATCCAATATGCACGTTTTATAAGATGTATCTACATCGTTTTTGATATCAAAGGCGCTTTCAGCCATAATATTAACAGAAATACAATTGCCTTTAATATGCTCCAATTTATCTATCGCACCAGGATATATCAAGAATAATCTAATCGAGTGCAAGAAAACGTGTTAAATGTTATTTCTACAATTCGAGAAACATAATACCTACAAGATGAAATTTCTACTGCTGCTCCTTTCAAACGCAACAAGGTTACTAATGCAAATCGATTTTGTAATTGATTTACAATCGAACATTTTGATACTTTCAAATTTCAATGGAACAGATGGTTGAAATACTTGTAATGCCATCGCGTTATGTTAAACAGAAACAAGATGCATACCAAGAGGAAGATTAATGTTGAACAGACAATTTGATATTAATATACCCTGTATATTCCGATTTACATACATACGTGCCTATTCAGTAGGCAATGCACTTCACAAACTGGCAGTTCTATTCAAATCATGAACTTAAAACCAGCAAAAGATCGTTCTATCTCTGACCCGGTTTACAGAATTAGGACTGAATTCAGGTTAATAAGCGATATTTTAAACCACAAAGTGCAATAAAATATTTATAACTGTACACTTTCTTAGCGAAATCATCATCTTTAAGAATGCTTTAGAATTATTAAGTAAATAACAGTTAATTCATTAATATGCATCTGAAATAGCCGCTTTTCAAATTTTAGTAAAATTAATCAACTTTTAATGGTACATGGTTATCAATGCATAGTCTGTAATACCATGTAACAAACTCAGTCGCTGAGCATTTTATAGTGTAGATTGACAGTAGGAAATATAAATGTTAGTTTACAGTAAATCACTATGATACAACATGGTACCATCCTGGCACTTCATTCTATACTATGACAGAAATCAACAACATAAAAAATAGAAGCGAATAATGACAATATTTACAGCCAATAAAGAAGTTAGTTAATTATTCGCAAATTGGTAATCAGAACAAGTAAAATGTAATCATTCGAGCAAGCAATATAAGGGTAGATCCACATGGTAGAAGTCAGTATGGCAGAAATATGCTCAAGTTTTGACCAAAAATGTTCGAAAAGTCAAAATTGAGAGAAGTTAATTTATGACGAAATGTAGTAATGCGGGTGAATCAGCAGAATAGTGAAATGTAACACAGCTTTAAAGGAATAAATAATCACCATAAAATCTAAAGGTGTGATGTCTGGTTGGGTCCAAGTGAAATGTTGAATTGAGTACCAATTGCACTGCTATCCAGGATAATCTATTTGAAAGATATTCTGATATGACCCTGGCATTATATGTTCACCATCTTGTTGAAACCTAACAGTTACTAGATAGTCTGCAAGTGGAATGGTTTTCACCGAAGCTTCTTCCAAATCTTACTGAACTAAGTTGCCAGTAGTGCTCTGTGGTGAGTGGTGATACGAAGGACATGATTATTCGTCGTCTAAAATTCCAACTCGTACACGTTAAATCCAAAACGGTGTATGTCGTTTAGCCATTTGAAACTGACTGGGGTTGTTTCTTGACCAATAATGGAGGGTTTCGTCAGGTTGGGAATATCAATATTAAGTTATGCTTTCATATGACCAGATAATTTTGTCGAAAATTTTCGTCCTTGTATACCATTTGCAAAACGTTATTTGTCTCTCTTCATCGACATGTCAATTGTTAAGATACATATGTCCAGTTTCAACAGCATTACGATGACACAGTTGTAACATTTAATTATGCCAAACTTATCCTCAAGTGAAAAAGTACCCTTCATTTTAAAGAACAAAGCTCTATCAATCAGAACATATTTTTAAATTACGAACAAATCTAATAATTTAAATATGTACTTAGCAGTATTTTTTTTTTGTTTACTTATTGTAAGCGCCGGTATTAAATAGGTTATTAATTTTGTGTCGTAGGTTTCATTTATATTTTGGTTTGATTCAATTTCGCCCTATAAAAAAACAATAATTTTCCAGTATCAGTTTTCTTTTGCTGTAGAAAGATTACTTCTAATTAGCTATTTTCTAATGTAAGTCTGTACTTCAAAATATTTTTTTCTAATGATGACTGGAATAGTTCCAAAAAACAATTAAGCCATCACTTCTGATTTATCACTGGATGTAGAATTAAAAATACTATAGAAATCTGTATTTTTAAAACAGGACAATATTTAAAAAAATTAGATTGATGATGATTTCTCATGAACGATATGCCGTATAGTAAAATTGAGATTATCATGCACGAGTCCATAAAAAGTAGCAGTGGAGGGAGAGTTTTTATTTTGTTCTAGCTCAATAACATCAGAAAAAATAAAATAGAAAAACGAAAAATTAAATTTTTTTAGATTTTCTCGAAAATAAAAGAAAATTTTGAAAATTTGATACTTTCATATTTGTGGCCACTTAGTTTCCGCAACTTTTACCCCATTTAACCAAAACTGTATCTAATACAATTTCCAAGATCCTATTGATAGACATCCTTATTTTGTATACAGTGTATATGTAATATTATCTTACTTGAAATCTTTAACTAGACCTAAAGAAAGGAACTATTCATTTTTGAATCAGTATGAATTTAGTGTATAAACTTCTTGGTGTCAAAATGACGAGGTCATAGGAGTCAGCATTATACACTGTTAAGCAAATCAAACGAATCATAAAACTGTAATAATGTAGAGTACAAAGTAGCCATGAAATCATTTCTAACCTTTAAAAACCAGCATAATGAATTTGGCAACCTCTGAGTATGAATAATATAAGATATAAAATTAATCCTTCCTTAGATCAAGAATGCATCTAACCTAAAAACTATATTTCTTAAAAGAAATAACCTAACCCTATTGATGGGATTTACCAATACAGAAATTGCTAAAACAAAATATCATTATAAACATGTTAAAAAAATGCCGCAGAGTTGTAGAATAAATTTTTATATTGCACACTAATTCTTCTAGTGATAGAAACCCTTTAATAGTCAAAATAAGTATTTAGTTTGTTAATAATATTTGTGGTTAAGAAGATAATTACAGTGTACACAATGAATGCTACAATTAAAAAAAATAAATTTTCAAAGTATTTTCACTTTAATATAAAAACAAGAATAAATGCACAATTTAAATTCTATCTTAGGAAGCAGCAAAAACATCTCTTTTATAGTGAAAGTAAATAGCAAAATCAAGATATCATAATTTAAACTATTCTATTTTCTTATATCAGATTTATGTCAGATATGTCAAACTATAATAATATAAAGAAAATTATAACATGTATAAAATAATTGGATTTAGTTTGTTAGCATTACAGTGCTATGCACTCTATTCATCTAATTCAAGTGTAATAGAACTTGATGTATTAAATTTTCACAATCAAGTTATTAACAGTGACAAAATATGGATTGTAGAATTTTTTACAGCCTTATGTGAACACTGTCAAAAACTGGTGCCAGAATATGAAAAAGTAGGCGTGGTTCTGAAAGGTTTAGTTCATGTTGGAGCTGTTGACCTAGATAAATACAAATCATTAGGAGATCGTTTTGATATACATGGATATCCCACAATAAAAATATTTTGTAGAAACAAAAATAATCCCAAAAATTATAAAGGGGAATACTTAGCTAAAGATATAATAGATGCAATTCTATCAGAAATTCGAGTTACTGTTAACGAAAAATTGGAAGCTCTAAGTAAAATTGATGTTATAACATTGACTGATGATACTTTTGATAAATTGGTTTTGCAATCTGATGACGTATGGTTAATAGAATTTTATGCTCCATGGTGTGTACATTGTCAAAAACTAGCACCACAGTGGGAACAAGCCGCCTCAAATTTAAGAGATTATGTAAAATTAGGAGCCATAGATGCTACAATAAATACAAGAATCTCTACTCTTTATAAAGTACAAGGTTATCCAACAATCAAATATTTTCCAGCCGGTGAAAAGACAGTGGGTTCTGTTAGAGATTATAAAGGCAGTCGTGCTGCAAGTGATATTGTAAATTGGACTTTAGAAAAAGTAGCAGAAGATACAACTTTAGAAATAGTACAAATTCTGAATGGATTACAATTTAAAAACATTTGCAATTACAAACCGTTATGTGTTCTTGCATTTCTACCACACATTTTTGACTGTCAATCTGAATGCCGTAATAATTACATAAATATCTTAAAAGAAGTTGGCAAAAAATATAAAAGAAGTTTATGGGGCTGGACGTGGAGCGAGGCAGGTGCACAACTAAATTTAGAAAAAATATTGGATATAGGAGGATTTGGATACCCTGCGCTGGTAGTTATTAATTTAAATAAAATGAAATTTTCACCATTAAGAGGAGCGTTTTCAAAAACAGGTATTGATGAGTTTTTTAAAGACATTTCTTATGGGCGTTGCTACACCATACCCATACCTGCTAATCAGTTCCCAAACATAATCGAAATAGAATCGTGGAATGGAAATGATGCATTTTTACCCAGTCATGAATTACAACAAAGTAAACTATCAAATGCTCTTTTAAATGAAAAAGAGGAGCTTTAGAATACCGTAAATACGGCTTTAACTAATATGTAATTTTTATTGGTAGCTATATGTATTTTTTAAATGTCTGTATCGCATATAAACCACTTTTCAAGAAATTGAGTATTATTAATTTAAAAAAAATTTAGCTCTGTAAAGCACTATATATATATATATATATATATATATATATATATATATATATAATTAATAATTCATTATTCAAACACATTAATATATATATATATATATATATATATATATATATATCATAAGTTAAGTGATGTTGAATACTTACTGCAAGGCAAAAAGTAGAAACTCAGCAATATCTTCAACATACCACTCTGGAAGCGCAGCAAATCCTGAAGGAACAGTAGTTGGGAATGAAAATGTAAAATCCTCTCCAGGTGTTACATCCGTCATTAAGCATAATAAGTAATCTGCTACCGAAGTGTAAAATATCAGAGACCGCCTGATAAAATTTTTATCCAATAAACCAGTATCAGCACAAGCTTTTGATCTGAAAATATTCAATTATCAAGTAAAAATTATGTATTTATTTGGGTAAATTCAGAACTTTATCACATGCACATTAGTAAACACACTCTACATAAGGGCCACCTAAAATATTCAGACTATTTGCCAAAAACGAAATATTTGGCTGACATTTTCAGGGTTGAAGCAATGATTAATAACATTGATTTTGAGTTTGAGCTTGCCATATTAAAAGCTAAAGAAGCCTACATTTCATTCACTTTTTTAAGCAGTATCATCAGAACAGGATGTGTATCACTAATTCGGATGTGTAGACTCACACTATCAATCAAGTCAGATTAGTCTATTGAAAAAAGTAGTGACAAAAAGTGGTACTTTTGATGAGTAGACCCCCTTGATATATCAAGTTCAGGAATGTCGGTTAAGCAAACTAACTGAAGAAGTACCTTGCTAAACAAACACTTTTTAGTTTGGTGGTTGAGTGAGTCTGTTTGTCTAGAAGCAACTTTTTCTGACACCACTACTTTATGATAGATATTGATCCAACTTAATTGGATGTGTGAACCAGCATGTTCTGAAGTAGTAATCCAAATCCTGTCCTCACGAATGTCCCTTACAAAAGAGAACAAAAGACTGACTTCACTGGTTTTTAATATGGCATGGTCTAAAGCCATAACACGTACTGGCTGGACAACATATTTGGCAGAATATTCACAATCACTAAAAAATAATATTATAAATTGTTGCGTATAACATTACATTATAAATGAAGATCCAACGACATGTTAACCCTATACTACCTATACTAACCAAATCCAACTCCAGACGAATAATACAAAAACTCACACAAAAATTATATGAATACATGTTTGACCTAAATAACCATGCCTACCTTTAGGTGATGGTGTACCAAACAACATTTATATACTGGTCGAGTAGAGAAACATATGTTTTTGTGCAACAGCCACATTGCCTGGACCTGTATTTTGTGTTAGTTATTGAAATAATAAAAAGTATCTGCAGTGCCACGAATTGAATAAAACATTAATGGTGAGTCTGTACAAGGTGGACCGATTTTGATGGGATTGCAAGGCATCTCGGTAGCTATTAGCGTTAGAGCAAAACTGTTCACGTAGCATAAGGCCAACTTTTTGAGACAAATTAAATTGGAATAATAAAAATTTGCTATCTTTTATCATTTTTAATGCAGGGATAAATATTGTAAAGACATTTCTTGTGCAGTTTTTATGGTAGAATCAAACGAAGTAGTCAATTTTTAAATTTGGGCAGCAGTAGTTGAGTAGCCACATAACCTAAGTTATTTTTTTAATGTGTCTTTTTCAGAAACGGATTACTGATGTCTCAAGATGAAATTTCCAATTTATTAGATGCAATAAACTGAGACAAGTTAGCAACTGGTTTTCATTATACCTGTTATGTTCATTTTGCTCATGATTATAATATGACAAATATTTTTGATAACAATGATGCCAAAATAATCGACAGCCCTTCTGTATTGGACAGATCTGTTATCGACTGCTACTTCAAATTCCGAAACGCAACTTGAAGGAGTCGAATCTGAGGGAGTTAAAGCAGGACCATCAATCCAAAATATGTAGCATTAAAAACTATTTGATGGCGCAAGAAAAAATCTTAAGTGCATAAAAAACAGATGAGTTCATACAAAATGAACACATGCACACTTTATGAATTGAAAACTCCTTTTGATTGTTTTAAATATTTTGTTGAAGATCATTTATTCAAACAAATTGTTAAAAGCTCGAACCTTTATAACCATTAAAAATTTGTAACTACGGCAAGAGTTACAAAAATATGTGGGAATTTTCTTTTATGTGTCGATAAACAGATATTTGAATACTCTGAAATACTGGGAAAGAAAATGCATTTGCATAAATGTGGAAATCCGTGATGAGAAATTGATTTGAAGAAATACCTTGTTACATTTCAAAGACAATACCAAAAAGTCAGTACGAAGGGATCCAAATGTTGATCTAATTTATAAGATTGGGCCAATTGACAATTATTTCAATTCACGCCTGTGTGTAGACGATAAAATGTGTTCCACCAAAATGGTTTCGCACCATCGGCAATATTTGCTGGCAAAACCACATAAATGTGGAATGAAATCGATGTCATGTGATTCCCTAGAGATTTCATACGAATTTGAATTATAGCCTGAAAAATGTGACAATAAAATTCCAAATGAAGCACCAGATTTAGGTGCAGCTGCAAATGTGGTTTCGTGATTATCACAAATAATCTCAATCGCCTACAATATATTTATATTTGGATAATTTTTATTCAACTTTGCCATTGATGGTATATCTATAGCAGAGAAATGTATTCTTTGGTAACTTAGTACGAATAGAGTTGCAAATTACACGCTACCAACAGATAAAAAAAAATACAAAGGAATCGAGGATTTTTAAGCGAGTATGTAGGAACGTGTTATAGAGTAGACTTGTTGACCATTGCAGAAAGATAACAAATGTGTTCACCTGGAATCAACATACGTAGAAGTACTACTATTTAGAAATGATAGTAACAACATTCTGAAAGCATCATCATATGACCAAGTTCAAAAAAAAAGATGGGATGTTGACTGCTCAATCATCATCCGCAAATATAATGCACATATGGGCACTCTTTTAGGGCGATACCATAGCGAATACAAACGATGAGTGAACTAGTCTGTCATACATTAGACTTGGCAAAGATAAATGCAAACTTGTTATATAAAATAATAAACAGGCAATTTTCACTTCTTTAGTTTAATCTATTCGTCCCAATAGTCACCAAGTCTTAGTAAGTCATAAAATAATTTTTTATATTTTTAGTTATACAGCACTGTAGCTAAACCTTCAATTACTTTATTTTTTGCTTTAAAACTATTAGTTTTTTTGAGTCTAATACTTAGATTTTTCGTTTTTTTAAGAGGGCCGTGTACATTTTTTTTTGGTGTAACAAAATTTCTTTACAGCGTTACAAAACTGTATTAAGAAAGAAAAAATTAAAAAATTCGCTAAAAATTATTTGTTTGCAAACCTAAATAAGCTTTCGAATTCATAATAAATCGTAGGTTATGGAAAACATCAAACAATTTGTTATTTCCTAGTTTAATTCAATTGCTATGCTAAACTACACATTTTGTTATAATAATAATATTGAAAATATTTCGGGAGTTTTGAAACCTTGTTTAGAACGTTTTAAATAGCATTCTTATCAATACAAGCCAGAGTAAATAACTTATTCTTTGAGGCTTTCAACTCTTTCATAAACACGAAGTGCGGCCGCCCAGCATTTGTTCTGATTAGCGTAAAATTCTGTTCCCCAAATCAATTTGTCTTCATAAGTTGTTTTCTTAATCTGATCATTTCCACGTTATTCTTCAAGCAAAGCGAGATGTGAGTCATTGGTGAAAAGTCAGACAGTGCCTTAACTTATATTCTTTTTAACACAAAAACACTCTGATTAATAATACTACAACTTAGAGTCAATCTGGAGTTATTTGAATTCAATACCTGCAAGTGAACAGCAGAAGATGAAGTGAAGCCTGTTCATATACAGTACAAGAGTAGCAGTTGGTGACCCGTTGATTTACTTTTGCTGAATCCTTTGCCAGATTTATTAAGCAACCCCCTTCTTCACGTATGATCAAAATACTTGACGTAAAAACCCCATCGTTTCAGTTCACAATATCCATTTTTTTGAAAGCCATAACGACACTTAATATAACCAAATTTTCATAACTATATATACATTTTGTGAAAGAAAAATCATGCGTTAAATTTTTGTAATATTTGAAGCTCTCTCACTTAAGGGAAGCCTAAATGAGATTGTTTATTAGTAACAAAATAAGATTTATGTTAAGATTGCTTAAAATTGCCGTTTGTTTTTAATTAAATTTGTAAGTGACTATCAAATCTGACATTCATTCATAAAGACAATTAATATGTAATAAAATCTTGTTCAAGTATTTTAAAATTAAAGAATCTGTGATATAGTTTAATTGTTAAATATGGTTGTTGTATGGTTTGATTATTTGTTATGAAATAGATGGATTATCATGCAAGTGTTTCTTTTTATACAAAAAATCCGTTAAAAATGTTTCTAAGTTGAAGACATCTGATGGATTATGCTGTAAGTTAATCTGATAATTTATTAGAATTAACAAATACGGAATGGTTTTGTGTCTACCCTTTTAATTGATTAATAATTGCTAGATATGGAGCTGGGCGTCAAACTTAAGATTAAATTGTTTCCCGTTTGACTAAGAAAATTTCAGCCCAGACCAATCTCTAACTCTCCCTTGGGGTAATAACCAAATTAGTCAGTGGCAAAACAGTTCTTAGCCTTCCACCCTTTAAGTATTTATTTAGATTACAATAGAATCGAGATGTTATTTGCATAATTTCTGGTATGTTTTAGAATCTAGAGCCGTTAAGGAGTTCTGCAGTTTAGTTCTAATAGAAGCTTTCATTTCAATACTAGTTCTAATTTAAAGCTTTAGTACATATTTGATATAAATCATTGTCGATATAAATTACTCTGGTATGAATTACTGTAGTGATTATATAAATAAATAATTAATGCTTGGATAGTTAATTATAGTGCTTCAATAGTAATTAAGAAGATAACATCGTAGTTTTAGAAGATAATACTTGTACTGTTAACAATTAGTTCAGAAATAAATTTTGGAAGAGGTTTTAACAAATTTCATTGTAACTAAGAGTTTGGCTCTGTACATTTTTCATCCTTTTAACTACTTTCAGTAACTCATCTTCGTTGAAAGGTTTAAGAAAAAATGTTTTTGTAAAATGTTTTTTAGTACTATGAATAGGATAAGTTGTATGGCTTATACTATTTTTATTTTTAACTGGACTTTTTGGTTAAAATATGGTGTACTTGAAACTTGTGAAAAGTAAGAGCTCAATTCTTCCCAGCTTAGGCTTGTTGGTACCTCGTATTTAGTTTCTATCCCAAGTTACTGTTAAAAATTTTCCATGAGCCATGTATTTTATTTGTCAAGTTAATAAAATTTTTATTATTAAACGTTTTCTTTGCCTCCAAAATTATCTGATTGTAAGCAGCCTTTCGTACTTTATAAATATCCTACAATGCAGTACCATTACTGACTATTTTATGTGTCAATAATTTGACTCATATATCCCTTAACTTTATTAAACCATGCCAGTCACGTAGTTTTATTTTTGTATCTTATCGTGGTAGCCATATAAGTATACCAGTTACAAGCGTGTCAACTAAAAAACTAGCCAATGCTTTAGATAATCGTGTGCTACTATGGAAAACATCCCTATTTACTTCTTTCAGAAAATCTATTAGTTTAATTAAACTGCAGTTAGTCATAGCAATTGACTTCAAATTTGTTCAATTATTTAGAGTTTAATTTTTTAATTTCAACACTTGTCCACACTGCTTTGACAAACAAGGTTCTACTACTTGTACATAAAACTAGGTAACAAGTACATCTAATCTATACTATCAAGCATGAGGATTTTGTTGCAGTAAATATAGTGCTTGTTTTGATTGTATATGTTAACCCATAACAATTAAAGATACTAAGCAAGTGTAAAGTTCACACTGGAAATATTAAAATCAATGTTAAAATCACCTAAAACTACTATGCCACTAAACTTATACCTATCGAATAAGAAAGTTATCTAGCTGGTACAAAAATATACTGATATTGTTACGTGCCAAATTGGCACTAAACATTCCTGAGCTTAATTTTGATGTGCGGAAGTTTTCGCGCCTTAAAATTCAAAAGACTTGGCGTGTATTTCCGTCACGTCAGAGTGCGTTTGCGCCAGACCGCGCGACGCGAGTGGCGGGAGAACAAGAGTGGGGAAGTGTTTCCGGGAAACTCTGTAACGTGGCTGTTTTGCCTGAGACTTCCAGAGGAGTGGTTGGGTTTTTGGTAACGTATCTTTACCTTTTATTTATGTAGATCCTTGCCTTTGTTTATCTTTGTTTGTCGCCCCTTATACCGGTTTCCTTATTCGATTTCTACATAGGTAGAAGGTAATTTGTAAGCAGCCTGCTCGAACAGTAGTCCACGACCCTAGACGAACGAGTACTGGGATCAACTGCGACCGCCGTAGCTGGTCGGAGCGCTTTGGAAGGACGCTAGGCGTACCCTCCGTTAATTATCTTAAAGGGGGCTCCAGCCATCCTGAAGGACGCTATCCGGTGGGACGCCATCCTTGGCGTACTTCGTGGGAAGCTGGACCTATTTATGTGAGTACTTTATTGTCTATACTGTGAACGCACCTTTATATATTCGTAACATTCAATTTAGAGGTTATGTAGTTTTTTTGAGTTGACATGATTAGAATGATACACTTTTACTTTCAATTAAAATATAGTTATAATGACTGTGTTTTGTTTTAATAATAATTCACTTAGATCCACTACATTTCACACGGTTATGGGCCCAGGAATCGTGTCGGTAAACATTTTAAGTGAATTATTAAAACGAAAAGCACGTGTTGTAATGCCGGATTCAAGGTCTACGTGTTTTATAAAAATAGTCGTGCATGTAATTTGTGGATGTTAATATTTATTTTTCGGGAATTTAAACGAACTTTCCGTTTCATAATATTAAATATTCCTTGCGAATTTTGTGATAATTAGTAAAATAAAAGTTACACAAAACAGGTTCAAATATGATGAATACGTGACACGAAGATTCTGATAGTAAAATGCGTTGGAATTCGCGAAATTACAAGGTGGTTCTAATTACAGAGAATGGCGTATAGATGTAGAAATGTTTCTACGTTCACAAGGCTTATATGGTTTTAGAAGTAAAGTTGAAGGGGAAAAGGAAACCCAGCCAAGTGATTCAGCAACCATAAAAGAAAAGACGGAATTTATTCGGCGCCGAGACAAATCCTTGTCGATGATTTATTTATCACTAACAACTAAGGTTAAACCAATTGTAAATGGGATAACTGATCCAGGAGTTATGTGGTTAACATTGGAATCAAATTTTGAACCTTCATCTAAGGCGATGATTGGACGATTGCTCACAGAATTTTTTTTGGCCACGATGGTAGAGAACGAAGCTATTTCTTTATATATTGCACAACTTCGGGACTTGCAAAGAAGATTAAACAATGTAAATTGTGAACTGAAGGATATATATTTAGCTTATAAAATGATCAGCGGCCTGCCTGAAAGATATAATGTAATCGTACAACACCTGTACCAATTACCTGACGACCAATTTACATCAGATGCCGTAGCAACGTCGTTACTTGCAGAAGAAGGACGTTTGCAGAACATGCCGAATTTAGCAGCTAACAGTAATGTATCTAATAATAGTTCTGGAGCTTTTACAGTAGATATTAGAAATAATAAATTTGTTAAGCAAAAGTCATTTATTAAATGCTTTAAATGTCATGAAATAGGGCACATTGCAAGAAATTGTTATAAATATAAAAATAGTAACAATAACGAGCAAATTTCAAATGTCAAAAATCAAGTTTTTCATAAACGTAGACAAAAAGGTAATAGAGAAGCAAATATTTCTACTGTAGGACAACAGTCATGTTGCGAAATTCAGGGAACGTGGTTTTTAGAAATGAATAATGTTGAAAATGTTAAAAGTGAATATGAATTTGTGTTTGATTCAGGAGCAAGTCATCATTTTTGTAAAGACAGAGAATTATTTGTAGAATTTAAGGAAATAAATAAAAGTGTTAGCCAGGGCAAAGGTGTTATTGAAGCTAAAGGTATAGGAAAAATTCATATCGATTTAATTAGTGAATTAGGAAGGAAGGTTCATGTAAAAATGAATGAGGTTCTCTATGTACCCGAATTATCGAAAAATTTAATTAGTCTTGGTTCAATTGCCAGTAATGGTTTCTATTTTGTAGGTAACAGTGATTATCTTTGTGTTTATGCACCTAACAATAGTTTGTTTGTTCGGATTCCTAAAAATAAACGATTATATACAATTAGGGCAGAAAAATCAGATCATATTGATTATTCAAAATCAAGTATGAATTCTGTTTCTTTAGATATGAATTCTTTATCGTTCTGGCACAAGCGCTGTGCACATTTAAATGCAAACAATCTTTATAGGGCAATAAAAGAAGGGATTGTACTAGGAGTAACTAAACTTGAAAAGGAAGACGTTAATTGCCATTCCTGCATTGAAGGAAAGCACAAACGAGGTCCATTCAAAAGACTTCCAGGAATTCAATCTACCAGACCTCTTGAATTGTTGCATGTAGACCTATGGGGTGAAGCTCCAATTATAAGTGCTGGTGGACCAAAGTACTTTTTAAGTATCGTAGATGATTTCTCACGCTGGATTGCTGTATATCCTATAAAAAGCAAGACCGAAGCGTTTGATCGTCTTAAAGATTTCATTGCTACAGCTGAACGTACGTTGGATTTGAAAGTTATCTCTATTCGTACGGATAATGGTATGGAATTTTGTGCAACTCATATGGAAGAATATTTTTGCAATATTGGTATTAATCATCAGTTGACAAGCACTTATTCTCCCGAACAAAATGGCGTTGCGGAAAAGGTCAACCATGATGCAATGGATGGTGTAAGAACACTGCTAATTTCTTCAAATCTAAATGGTAAATTTTGGGCTGAAGCCCTGCAATATTATGTCCATACAAAGAATAGAATACCTCACTCTACAAATCTTGAGAAAACACCCTATGAACTGTGGACGGGGAAGAAGTCGCACATTTCACATTTTAGAATCTTTGGATCGTTAGCGTTTATATATATTGCTAAGAGGCATCGCCATAAATTGGATGCTAAATCTAGAAAGGGTATCTTTCTTGGTTATGCCATGTTTACTAAGGGCTACAGAGTTTATGATCCTGTTCGTAATAAAGTTTTAGAACTAAAACACATAAAAGTGGACGAATCTGCAAATGCATTTGAAAAATCAACTATCAACGTTAATCCTTTTTTAGAAAGGAATATATTTAATGATGAGTTTGATAATGAGTCCACAACCAGTGAATTAGTTGCTTCTAGGGATGATTACATTGGGAAGAAAGATTTATTAGATTGGAAGCGTGAAGAAATTCAAAGAAAAGATGGTTCGCGAACTGATGTATACTATTGGTTCGGCCAACATCGATGTCGTTCGCAGAATGACGTTAAAAAATTTTGTTCTAAAAATGGTTTGTACTATGAGCCGAAGGAATTTGATTTTTCAGATCCAACTAGAAAAGCAAGACCTAAGGTAGTTGAAGATCCTTGTATAAATAATGAGGAATCGATGCTAGTTTGTTTTATACAAATTCCAAACAACTACGATGATGCGATTAAGTCAGATAATTACAAAGATTGGGAAAACGCTATCAATGAAGAAATTGCCATAAATGAGGAACGTGGCGTTTGGCAAGTTGTTCCCAGGCCTATTGATCGTAAAGTTATTACTAGTAGATGGGTTTTTACATTAAAGACACATGTCAATGGAACAGTTAAACGATTTCGAGCTAGGCTTGTGGCTCATGGATTTAGACAAATTTATGGATTAGATTACTTTGACACTTTCGCTCCGGTTATTGAATTTGACTTAGTTAAATTACTATTTACATTACTTGTTGTTAACAACAATTGGATTCATGCCCATTGGGATGTAAGATGTGCATTCTTATATAGTGATTTAAACGAAGAAATATTTATGGAAATTCCCCAGGGCTATGAAAAGTTAAACAACGAAACACATGTTTTACTTTTAAAAAGATCGCTTTACGAATTAAAGCAATCAAGTCATAATTGGTACCATCACATCTCGGTATTTTAGTACAAATGGGATTTGTAATATCTCAACATTGCCCATGTATTTTGATATTAAATGTAGATTGTATAATCTTATTATATGTTGATGATATGGCTATTTTTTGTAAAGACAAAAGCACAATGAAAAACATATTTGATCAGTTAAGCAAATTTTTTGAAATATCAAATCTTGGTCCAATTACTGAATTTTTGGGTATAGAGTTTGAAAACAATAATGGTTGTATTTTGCATCAAAGAAAATACATCCTTAAATTATTAGAACGTTTTCATATAAATTTAAATATTCCAGTATATACTCCTATGGATGTAGGATATGTTTTTAAAAGTAACGATTTAACGACTAATGATTTGCCTTTTAGAGAACTGATAGGAGCATTATTGTTCGTAGCCAAAAGAACACGGCCTGATATAATGTTTTCAGTTATTTATTTGGCACAGTTCTCTTCTAAACCTACATATGAACACTTCAATTGTTTATTGAGAATTTTAAAATATCTCGGATGTACTGTCAATTATGGAATTAATTTATCTCATTGTAATTCATATGAACTGACAATGTATAGTGATGCTTCATGGGCAACGGCCTTAAATTCCCGTAGATCATTTACTGGTTTTATTTGGTCCTTGGGAGGAGTTTTCTTAGGATGGCGTTGCAACATCCAAAAATGTATTGCAAGAAGCAGTATGGAGGCAGAGTATATAGCTTTGGATGCTGCTTGTATTGAAATAATATGGATCTCTAAGATAATCTCCGAATTTAAAAACTTTCCTTTTGTTAATATAAAGCCATTAATAATGTGTGACCATACATCCGCAATTCATTTCTCTAGAAATACTATTGTTAATAATCGCACTAAACACATTGATATAAAGTACCACACCATTAGACAATTTTTAAGTGAGGGTACTCTAGAACTTAAACATATTAATTCAAAATGTAATATGGCTGATTTTCTGACTAAACAGTTGTTAAAAAATAAATAGATTACTGTTATTGATAATATATTTGTTACAATGAATGTTCCGAATAAGGGGGAAATATGAACGCACCTTTATATATTCGTAACATTCAATTTAGAGGTTATGTATTTTTTTTGAGTTGACATGATTAGAATGATACACTTTTACTTTCAATTAAAATATAGTTATAATGACTGTGTTTTGTTTTAATAATAATTCACTTAGATCCACTACATTTCACATATACTGCATTTGTAATGTTTATTATGACATTTATTGCGTAATTGCGTAATTAAATTTGCTTATTGTGTGAAGTCATTGACATATGCGCGTTTAAATTTGTATATTGTGTGACGTCATTGACAGATGGGCGTGCCAAAATCTGTATAAAGATTAGCGCTACCAACTGCCATTGTGTCTCGTATATCGAGTTCACGGGGAGATAATAATATGACCGATGTACTAAAGCAAAATAGAGACTAAATTTTGTTTCTAGATAAACACCACAGAATTCAGTATGCACTTCACAAAAATGTGATGATAAATCCAAATCTTCAAACTTAGCAAATATTGCAGAGTCCCCATCCAATGTGTTGAGTCTATAATATTCAGGAGCAAGGTGGAAGTTGTTAATTGTGATCACTTCGGTTTGATTCAATATGAGCCAATACTCCGTAATGCATATTACGTCAAATAGTTATTCACATAAATAAATCAAAAGTTCATTCACTTTATTTGATAGACTGCACACTGATATGAAACAGCGAAATTTTTTTAGTGGTAATGTTGTTTATAGTTCATGTTTTCAAACAATGGCCAGTTAAGCTAATGTGCTTGGCATTCACTTTCTTTGGAAATACTTTTTTATTTGAACGCCAATTAGCTATGTACTAGGATATTTTGCATTAGATAAGTCACCATGGCAAATTGTAACTTTAAAACAAGAATAGCATAGTGGATGTACTGAGTTCATTTTCTCCACTTTTACTTTCGATAATATCAGGGTCTAATACTAAGCAACATTTGGAAATAATAGTAAAATCCAGAGGCATACATCTACTTGCTTTTTAATAATTTTGTTCCCAGATACATTGTAAAATTGCACTATGTGTTGTTATGCCTTTTTTTGTTGATATTATAAGATTTACTTCAATAATTAGGTATGGGGGATTTCCAGTCCCAATCGGTTTGTTATTTTCTATCATTATTTAAGTAGTACAAGTAGGTTATGATGCATAAAAGTGCGGTTGTTGAATTTCCATGCACTGGTAGATAAATAACATATAGTTTATTGTATGTAATCTGTTGCACAAACATTTTCACACACTTTGAAGAATGTGCGGTCAATGCCTCAACCGATAAGAACGTTCGACGATTGAAGGAGTTTTGACGAGTTTGTGTGAACAGATGTCCTGATCGAGGCAGATTCTTTTGGGTTACCTCCTTGAACAGACAGTAGCAGTTAGTGTGCTTTAAATGCAGTGAAGTACCTTTCACATTATCTCTATCTTAACATCTTTTTTCCTAATATTGCAGGTTAGTTCTATGAATGCTGCTGCCAATTTGTGAATAAATATGCCACCGTCCCAAAGAGGAACCTGTCGTACGTTTACAGAGCTATAGTCAGGGTATACAAGAATCAAAAGCTTACCTATATTATTTAAAGTAAGCCATTCTTTGGTTATTCATTGTTCCTTCATTATTGAAAAATTTGTGGAATATTATGCCCACCGTATAACCAAGCTTTAAACTAAAGTAAGTGCATCTGTAATTGCCGTTTACCAGTAATAATGTAGCAGTACATAACAAAAACTGTGCATTTGACGCAATTATAGATATGAACAATTTTACTAAATCTTTTATAGCTGCCATTGATCGATAATAACTGGCATAACCAGTTTAGCAGTTTTTGCAAATTTGGAAATGTACACATCTTAATAATAAGATTCTAAATTTTTACTACAGGAATCGAGTACAAAATACAGTTTATGATTAAAAATGCTGGTATATTTTCAGAAACCATGCTAAAATTGGACTCAATTTCTTGGCCGTCCTAATATACAGTGTTCAATAGTTTTATTAGGATCGATCACATTAACATTACGGTACAAACGAGTAAAATGCAATTTTAAAATTTTCAGCAAAGCATTCATGTTTAAATGTGGAAGTCATTTTCCACTATGTCAGCAATAACGTAAGTTCCATAGGGTGTGGTAGAGTATCTGAAATCCACCCAAAGGTCTTTTTATTTCTAGCTTGTTACAATGATCCTCCTCTAAAAATAGTTACATCCTTTATATTTGAAAAAAGTCAACTAAATGAACACATGTAAAAGACTACAAAAAACTGAAGATATGAACTAAATGAAATAATTTAAAAATATCTAAACAATAAAAAAAGATTATTGTGGTTAATTGTAAATAGTATAAAACTTCAGCATTAACTGTACGAAGCTAGAAATAATTACATAGTATTACACAAATTATATAAGCAAAATAAACATTTCAAGAATACATACCTGGAAAGTTTTTTTAGTTGATGTTTCCAACGTTTCATAAACTGACGATTCCTACTTGCAAAAAGAGAATCCCTCCATTGCGGTTCTGCAGCAAGTGTCTCTTCCACCAATTTTTGTATATCTCGTATGGCTCGCAATCGTCGTTGATATTTCTGCATTGCTGGTAGAAGTGCTAAATGATGACAGTGTAAAGTCATGAACCAACATTGAGTAGGAAATTTGGGTTCTAACCAATTGTGAGTTTTTGATAATTCAGCTAACCAATCAGAGGCTTCTTGTGAGGTAAATTTTAACCGTGTATCATTTTTAATATCAATCGTAAAATTTGGGTGAAATGGATAATATAAATCAATTTTTTTTAGTTTAACTTTTTGTGACAGCAGTTGCATAATACTAAGAAAATTTAACATAAAACCATCTCCGGCCAAAGTTGCTTCATTTGCTTGCAATTGTGATCTTTTTTCATTACGTTCTAATAATGCAGAAAAATATGCTAACATACCATCACGACTATTTGAATTAGCTAAAACTTCATGGCATATTTTATGAAGAGTCGTCCTGGTAAATTCTAACTCTTGTTGTAACGATTCCCTTATCATTTTATCATTTAAGGAGTTAGCAGAACAAACTTCAGCAACCTTTGGATCATCTTCAGCAAACACAGATACGGCAAAGAAAGGGCCAAAGAAAGAAGTTTTTGCCAACTCCCGACCAACAGACTGGGTAAAACAATCAGGCAAAAATTGTACTTGATGTACAATAAGATGACAAAGAGGTCGAACATTACCATTTGGACCACATCGAATTTCGACTAGTTCACTTAAAGCTTGTAAGGGTGATCTATGTTGGTTGCCCACTATACTTGAATTTTGCATCATAAAATATAAATCTTGTAAAAGAGGACAAAAAATTTTTGAAAAATAGTAAATATGATTATAAGTATGTAACACTAGTTCAGATAAAAATCCATGAGGTAAGGTTTGTGACAGTAACGGATTTAAAAGTAATGAATTTGCTCGTTTATTGCTACTTGGATCAATAATAATCATTCCTTGTAAGAGTAATGCACTGTAACGAATTACTTGTAATCGTATTTTACTTAAAATATCAGATATAGGTGGACTATTACATTTTTTGGGATTTATTCTTTCTTCTACACCAATTCTTGCATAAGTTTCCAATAAAAAATGAAATGCATGGGTCCGAGGTGAAATGGTAACTTTACTGTAAATTTCACTTAATATAGGCAAAGGTGGGAGTATACAATTTGAAACAGGGCTCTCAGCTTGACTAGTTGTAGGACTTGAAATAGAATTTTCACCATTATCACCTTTATCAGAATTAGAATAAAAAATTGAGTTAAATGAAAATTCCTTTTTTGTAAAAATAAAAAGAATTTCCATAATAGTTTGTGATATTATATCAGAAACAGGTAAATTAGAGTTGCCGTCTAAGGCAGCTGCTATATAAGGTACAAAATATTTGTTTTCCACACACTCTTTGTACGAACAACGTAATACTCGTGTTACTGAAGCATGCAGCACTTCATCCGTTATTTCAGTTGACGAAGAAGTCCGATGCCTTGATAAAATTTTCCTGGATTCACATTCCTCTACCTATAAGGAAACAAGTTTTACCAAAGGTATTAAAACAGTTACACTTATTTCTAAAAAGTAATTTTCAAACATTTTGCATAACCTCCACACTTGTTTTTAAATCATATTATAAAATTTTACTTTCACAATTTATTATAACATAAAAATAACACTTGTTTAAGGAACAATAAATCTCCTATTGCAGAGTCGTGTAACAGAAGTACAGTTCAAGACCGCATGTACCAGTTCAAGGATATCAATTGTCATTTATTGACATAAAAGTAACACATATTTTATACATTATTTATCTAACTTTAGTTAACAAAATATTTGAAGGTTTTTAAACTTGACACATTCTAGTAAATGTACTACTTATGTCAGCTAATATTTGTATTGTTTTACAGTTATTTAATATTTTACATCACCTCAGCAGATCAGTAAATACAATCACGAATTAGATATTGAATCAAAAATTTTAAAAGCTAAATATAAGCTTGAAAGCTGCAATGTTTTGCATCAAAGAAAGTTACTTCTGGATACACTCACATGCCCAATTAGGACATCTCTTAGTTTAATGGGGCAGTGAGTATGAGCATTCAGAAGTAGTCTTGTACTGCTAATGTCGTTTTACAATAATAAAATACACTAAGGCCATTATGTCGTTACATTATAATATGAAACAATGCAAATCCCAAATACATACCATTTAGTGACGACTAATATCACAACGCTTCCGATAATCTATTATTAAAGTCTCATGCACATCCATTGTTGAAAGCATAATAAATACTGAAACTTCTATCTATATTAGTACTAAATTATAACTTGAATAACAAGTTAAATATCCAAATATCACCTTCACTTAGTAAAATAAATTTTTTACAGGTGTTGACTTTGTTACATTTTATTTTATTAACACAAAGAAAGGTTATTCAATGCTTATTTGTCCTTCTCTCAATCACTGGGACTGTTGGGCTTGCATTGTTTTAATATCCAAAGACTTGTGTGTCAACTGGCATATGAAGTGCAGTACAATGGTTGCACGCTGTTAGTTATGTTAACAATTTTGTACAATAAGTACAGTCAATTGAAGGTGGTAATGTTTTAATCCAAGGTTTCCCAACTCAAAATAAAGCAACCTCTTATCCCCCCGGGTTTACAAGCTTTAGTTTAATATTAGGTATCAAGGATTTTTTAATCCGAAATTGAAACATTACTCCCATTATTAAGTTAAGTAGGCTATGACGCATGAAAATTGCAGTTTTTAAATTCTCATGCACTGGTTGGAGGACTTCTGCTAGGTACGTATTTTTTATACCTGAAGTAGTATGCAAGTCATTGCCGCAACTAACGATAAGGTTTGATGGTTGAAAGGGTTTGGATGAGTTTCATGTGAAACTACGCAATTGTTAGAGAGTTTATCTTGACATACTTTTGTAAATAGATTGTTGGTGCAGGTTAAATGCAGTGAAGTGACATGTGGAATCTTTTTACCTTTCCTTTCTTTCATTATGTTTCAACAACTTCAATGCGAAATTTGCAGAAAACCGCCGCCGACCTAAGACCCTATCGTACTGAAATGCCAAATAACATCCTAAAATAAATAAGCATTTATAAAATTTACTTTAAATTATGCTTATCACAAACTAGAAAAAATGTATAAAATTATCCAATCCTAATAGAGGTAACATTTAAAAACTTCAAATAAATATTAATTTATTGCAACTTTATCTAACGTCTTTTAAGTATATAAAATTTTATATTAGGCGACAAGGAAAATATAAGTTCTAGAAAATTCCAAACCGAAAGTACCGCAATATTATGAAATTTAGGGAATATCTGTATATAATATAAATAGATAGCAATGCAAAATTTTCTAAAATAATTGAAATTTAAATATAAAATAAGATCACATCAATGATGGTAAAACCAATGGGAGGGGGGAGGGGGCGCTAACCTCGTAGCACGTGTAGCTTAATGAAATCTGCTAGGTTTTTGATTGATGGAACAGGTCACACGACCAAGCTTATAAATAGAGGATGTCAAAAAAAAGAGAAGAAACTGTTACACATTTGGTCGGGGGTAAGACCACACATAGATAGGAGTTAAAACATAAGTAATGTACTGAATAGTACAATTAATTGAAGAGAAGTGTAATTAATAAAACCTAGGAGTTCAAAAAGACTGAAAGTGCATAAGAAATACACTAAATAGTCCAGAGAAGTGTAGTTAAAGAACCTAGATGTGCGTTATTGAATTTCGTAACATCTAACCTTATACATATCGTGGGCTTAGAGCGAAAACTCACAAAGTCAAAATTTTAAGAAAATAGGTTACATCACTTCTTAAGACTGCTATACCGAAAGAGTATTTTGCAAAACTCACTAAGTCTAGTATACCTTAGATTTAATAATAAATTTTATATTTCAGTTTACACTAAGTCAAGCAATTACTTCTGCTTTTAAGGAAGAACTCATTAAGTACCCAAGTGAGTTCTTGCAAAACTAATATTACTAATTACTTAACTTCATGAGCACTCTAAAATTCATTAAGTCACTTATGCGCTACAACTCTGTTATTACATACCTAAAATCATAACCTATACAAAAGTAATTATTAATGTGAGAAGCTCCTCATGTTTATGTGAAAATGTTTTCATCTCGGACTGTGAAATTAGTTAATAGTGCTCTGGCTATAAGCAACAAAGATGGTAAGTAAATATTAGGTTTGATTTAGTAAATAATAAAAATAATAAAATGCTTGAATGAAACTATTATTTTACAGATGATTCCAGTGTGGGTTCTGATTCAGTATGCAAGTAGAATAAAGAAATTATGAAACAGAATAGCACATGTTTAACACAGTTAACCACAACTACTTTTAATATTAAGAAAAAAACACAGGATACAGGTGTTTTATTAGTGTTACACATGAAAGTGTAGATTACAGCTTAGCACTATCTCCATTTAGTGAGAGCATGTACATAAATAGTCCAGATCAGTAGTTTTATTTTACTTGAGAATTTAAATTATTATTAAGAGAATCGTTATTATCATTCTACAATTTTGATTACAGAAGAATCGTTAGAAAGCCAAATGGTAGTAGGTTGCAAATGTACATTGATTGAGTGTTATTTGTACGTTTGTTTGTTGTTTATATTCCGTGCACACGGTCAATCGATCACCTTAATTTACCATTTGATTACTTGGTGCAACATTACTTAAGTGTTATAAATTTGTGGTTCTTGGTGATTTTAATATTCCAAACTTCTGTAGTATGAATGTAGAGGACGTGTTATGTTCCTCATTGACTAATTTCACTAATTTAATGGATCTACAACAATATAACAAAATTTATAATGAAAATGATAAGATTCTCGATTTAGTATTTGCTACTTTCAATTGCATAGTTACTAATGATAATGTGCCTCTGGTTAATGAGGATGTTCATCATCCAGCATTAATGATCTATTTTATTGGATTGTATAATGCCTTAAAGGCTTTAGATTGGTCTACCTTAAATAGTTGTACTAACATTGATGAGTCTGGCAGTATTTTTTTATGAAGTTCTGTATAAGGTCTTCGACCAATATGTGCCCCACTATAAAAATAAAAACAATGGCAGCAATATGAAGTATCTGCCTTGGTTTAGCAGTGAAATCATACAATATATATCAGGTTAAAGGAGAAGCTATTTCGAAAGTACAAAATTTGTAACTCTCAGTACCACTTTGCTGAGTTTAAGAAGATACGCTTGATGGTTAAAAGTCTAACCAGGGCTGCATATGCAAATTACCTAGATGAATTAGAAATCCCCATTAACACTGACAGTAAGAATTTTTGGTCTTTTATTAGGTCCAAAAAAGGTATATCTAGAATACCTGGGAGAATGCATAGTGATGGTGTTTATTATAACAATCCCCAAGACATTGCGAATAAATTTGCGGAACACTTTTCCGCTGTTTTTGAGGACCCAGATTGTCCAACAATTGGTAGTAGAAATGTACCTGCTATGCACTGTAATAATAATTTTGATCTTCAAATCGTATCGGAAAGCGATGTCAGGCATGCTATTCTAAAATTGAAAAATAAGCCAACAGCGGGGCTTGATCAGGTACCATGCTTTTTAATTAAAGCTTATGAAACTGTGTTTGTATCACCGCTTCTAACTATTATAAATTTATTTTTGAAAACTGGAACCTTTCCCAGTGTGTGGAAGATTTCACGTGTCTGTCCTGTGCACAAGGTAAATGATATTAGTGACGTTAGCAACTACAGACCAATTACTATACTGTCAAATTTCTCTAAAATCTTTGAGATGGTTGTTTAAGTCATTATATATAACGCAGTTAAAAGTGCAATTTCTCATCACCACCATGGCTTTGTTGAGAAGCGTTCAACAGTTACTAACATGTGCAGTTTCGTTCAGTTTGTGGCTGAAGTTCTTGATCGTCGAGGCCAGGTGGACACTGTGTATACTGATATTTCTAAGGCCTTTGACCGTCTCAACCATAACATTTTGCTTAACAAACTAAGCGGTTACAATTTTTTGTACCCTAGTATTAATTGGTTGACTTCATATTTATCCAATCGTACTCAGATTGTCGAACATGGCGGTTTCTGCTCCTTTCCATATAAACTCATTTCTGGTGTACCGCAGGGGTCCAATCTTGGGCCGTTGCTCTTTCTACTTTTTATAAATGACTTAGTCTCAGTATTAACCTAAGTGTTAGTCTTTGCCGATGATGTTAAAATTTTTGTAGCCGTAGAAACATTAACCGATTGTATTAAATTACAAGATAACATAAACCTTGTGAATGATTGGTGCATAAATAACAAGCTAAGCTTGCATGTTACCAAATGTAAAGTGGTAACTTACTCGTGAAAAATTCAACCTTTAGTGTTCAACTTCTCAGTGGCTTCTTCTATATTGATTCGATGTAGCAGTATTTCTGACCTAGGTGTCGTGTTTGATTCAGATCTTTCGTTTAATTAACATATTTTAAATATAATCGCATGTGCTAATAAAACACTCAGCTGCATTTTACGCAATTGTAGTCAGTTTAATAGTAATACACAAAAACTACTCTTTTTTTCTTTGGTGAGATCACGCCTGAAATACTGTCTTGTAGTATGGTATCCCTTTTATGAGCGATATAAATTACTTCTGGAAGGTCCTCAACGTAGATTTTTAAAGTACTTATGGTATAAAAAACATCATTTTTATCCACCCAGGGGGTTTCCAAATCAAGCATTACTTGATGAATTCAGCATGAGTTCTCTTAATACCAGGCATCTGTTAGCTGCCACTACATTCCTCCATAAGCTGTTACGCAATAATATTGACTGTATGTATATATTATCTAAAATTAAGTTCCATATACCACGTAGTTGTAGTAGAGGAAAACTGGTGTTTTATGTTGCTTCTGCTCGTACAAACTTGCTGCTTAAAGCACCCATAACTGTCATGTGCTGCTCTTTGTGTAACAGTTTCTGTAGCAATGGTGATATTTTCAATGATGAGCTAAATCATTACACTAGTACTATAACTTCTAGCTAGGTACATAGGCTTAGGTAGATTTATTAGATGTATAAGTATACTCTATGTTTCAATTATTCTCATATATTGTACATGCTGTATAGTGACTGTATCAAAATGTTATGTTTGCTACTGTATTTATTTGCTGTTGGGCAATAAAGACATTATTATTATTATTATTAAAATACAAATAAGATATTTAACTAGAATTTCTACATTCATTTCATTATTTTCTTTTAGAAACGGTTAGATGTGCTCGCTATACAGTATACAGCAAGCATATCTCATGCTAGAGTTTTGTATTCATTGCAATTTTTGTTTTTTTGCTTGTGTTTATATGCATATAATACTCAAAGACTGCAGTTTTCAAAATTCAGATAGATAAGTGATTTAACCAATTTCATTTTAGTCGATTGGTCAAGTAAGTATTTAAATCTGCTCAAGTTTTTAAGTTTTAGGTTAGCAGTTGTGCTAATATTTTTACGTTTGGCAACTGATGTCGAACTTATAAAAAAATCAATCTGATTTCATTTTTTTCTACTCTTCTTATGTGTTTGGGCACTCTTTAATGAAAGTGTGGCGATTGCAATCAATTTTCAGTTTTTGAATTTTTGCAGCAGTTTTGACATTCAATTTGTGTTTCTTCTACTACACAATCATCACCTTTATGTGGTTCTCCACATTTAGAATAGGTTATCCTATTTCTACAGTCCTTTGCTTTGTGGTTAAACATTTTACATTGATAATTCCACTACTGTACAAAACTCATATGAAAATGTCAAAAATGACGATTGCTATCGGATAAATAGAAAGAAAGAGAAATTAATAAGTGGTTAAAAAATTCTGATATATTTTTATTTACGTTCACCATGGCAACAAAATATATAGCAATTCAAAGTTGCTATTTTGACATTACAAAAATATATATTGATATGTTTTTAATGCAAATTCTGACCTTTCAGATTCAAGTTAAAATTTATAATTATTCCAAACTGACAGAACTATGCAGAGTTCTGCCTATTAATACAGTTCAAAAAGATTTATTAGTAGCTTCTTAAGAGACATCCCGAACTACAATCTGGTAAATTTACTTCAACATTAACCTACAAAAGTGAGCAAACGTTCTGGGAAGAAATAACGGTGAGCTTTAATGGTATTCCCAAGGGGACAAATAAATTATGACGACAATGACGAAAGGTAAACCATACATCCCTACTTTTTCAATACTTAATACTGATGCTCTTCAGTTAATTAGCGAATTACAGGTCTTATTTAAGCAAAACGTTACAAATTTATGGTCTGCAATGTCAACTGCACTTCTCTATCTACAAAATCGGCGCAATGGTGTTTTCTATAATATATGACACATTTTTTACAAATGACGTTTTATATTGTTTCGCCACTGCGATGCTTCTAAACAGATATCGTGGATATCATATTAAATCAGGATGCACCAACTTCTCACCTTCGTACGTGTAGTCAGCTATATGCATAAATGATAACAATAATTAAATTTTACTAGTTGAATTAAAGTTTTGTCGTGGAATTTTCTTAAAAAATACTACTATAGTTTCGACTTATAGTAAGATATTTTTTAGTTTGTAAACTCACACTTGATTTTATTATGAAATTTAATTCAAAGACTTGCTTCAACAAAATCACGAAAGCTTCGCGCTCTCGTGATTTTGTTGAAGCAAATCTTTTCATCAAATTTCCATAGAAACCAAGTATTCGTACAAACTAAAAAAATATCCGGCTAAAGTGAAGTTCTTGTGACATTACTTTCGATAACATCTACAGCATCATAGACTTGACACCTATCCCAGCCTATATTAATTTTCCCTTGTTGTATAACCTTTCAAAATATATCGTCATTGGCATCTCATAAGCAAAATATTGTTTATTTTTATTTTGGCGAATATCAAACAATATTTAACGTTGTCTTCTCAGTGATATACTCTTCATTATGCCCCATTATTTTCTGTTTCATTTCCTCTGAAGTCATTTTTTCACCTATCCTAAAAATTTTAATTCTAGGCAATTGCACTTTTGGTGTTACTTCTTCATATTTGTCATCCAATTTACCTATAGCCTCTGTTCTGAGCTTCTCCGCAGCATTTGTGTTCTTGCATTCTTTTTTAAATTTCTTATTTGTGACACTGCAATTTCCACTGGATTAAAAAACCTTTTTACTTCCTGTCTAGCATCCGTATGCTGTTGATTTTTATCTATCGGTTTTATAATGACTGCAGGTTCAGGATTTTTCAATTTCAATGGCGACGCACAACTTATTGTGTACCATTGCATATACTAATATATTCACTGAATGTAGCTTTTAAGTTACATACGTCTTTCCTCATTTCCTTAATAAGTATCAATATGCCTGGAAGTTCATTTAGCAAATGAGCACAGTTCTTGCACATTAGTCTTAAAATTCTTTCCTGAAGTGGCAAACATTTTATTTCTGAAGCTTGCATCCCAGTACGTTTTGTGCATTGTAGATAAGCATTCACATGTGTAGTATTCTTGATCACAATGCACACATAATTGGTTTCCTTCCATGTTCTTCTTAAAATTTAATTTGTGTAAATATGTTGATAAAAATGTGTAATAATGTAAACAATAGCTGATAACACTAATTAAAGGTCTGCTGATAATGCTTATTATTATGTTATATTCTGTCAGCATGCAGCTTTTAGTAAAATTCAGACTAATCCCTGCTATTTTGTTTTTAAAACATAAGCATTTCCCGTCTTGTCCCTTAGTTACACCAAATGGCACAGATTCTGTATTTTTAATAACTTTTTCCCCACTAAATTTATAATTTTACCTCAGAGCACAAACCACATCTATTCTTATACTCCGAACTACTAGCAATGGGCATAAGGTAGAGGCTAGGACATTACTTGATCGAGGTCGTAAAATTCATTTACAACATCAAACACTGCAACTGAATTAAGGTTAAGGATAAATTCAATCAACATTCAATTCAGGTGTCAAATTGAACGGCATAGTATTTGTATTTCAGATATTAAAGTGACAATAGGTCACAAATCGATCCAAAGCTAAAGGTATCAACAACAGAATGTGATATTTAAAAAAAATAACTTGTTTGCTGCATTATATTAACAACAAAATGTTTAACATGCCAGGTGATTTAAAATTACGGATAGAAATTGTTACATTCTGGTGAAATTGATGTTAACTTTGATATAATCCAGGGTGGTCTTTTAAGGTTAGGAGAGAATCGTCTTGTCTTACAAAACAGCTTGTTTGGTTGGCTTGTAGGTGGAAACATGTAACGAATACGATTGCGTTTCTAGTTAATTTATGCCTTTTAATAATTATTAATTTACAAATATTCCTTATGGTATTGAAAGTATACATTTCTATTCAATTAGTATAAATTTATTTATTTGTTATCTTGTAGAACTTCATCTGTGTTGATAAATTTAATGTAGGATTTCAATTTCCCTGGTACTTGAGAATGTGTTGATGCAAGAATTCGGTTCACTGTGCTTGCTCGCGTAGTAAAACACTTTAGTCTATGTTAATTTGAGGATGTAATCGATAGACAAGTTTTCGACACGTGGTCGAGTAGAGTTTTGAAGTCATAGAGTCCAATAGGCATGTGGCTTGGAGAAGAAGAATTTCTTTAGATTTTGAAGTTGAAACCATCACTAGAGTAGATGCTAGAGAGTCGAGAAGAAATTCTTGTTCAGTATTCTTCTTTGATTAGCCTACCCTCGAAATGATTTATATGATGTGGATGTAACATCATGACGGTATGTAATTATTTTCATTTTGAATTTAAATTAATGGTTCTTGATTTTTGTATTGATTTCTAGTTGAAATGTTAAGGTGCCCCTGTCATGAACAAACAAAAATTTAAGCGTTCATTTACGAATGGAAATCAAGTTCATAGTCCTAGGAAAATATGAAAGACTCGCATCTGTTGTTGGAGTTGTACACGAAAATTGATGAGCGATAGTACAAAGTTCATTCTCAAATAAATTGGTAAATAGTTGCTACCTGAGTTACATAGAAGTCATGCAAACTACAGTGGTGAGTGATTTCTTTATTCAGTACTCGTTAAACTAAGAAACTACAGGAAGCCAAGCGGTTGTTTTTTTTTTGTAAATTTATACAGTAATTTAAATTGGTGTAAATATTTTTTTGTTCTATTTAACAGTTTGATTTGTATAAATGTTCATAAGAACGTTGAAGATTTAAAGATAAACTTCAGAGAATCCAAAAGGTTGAACGAGAATTTGTTTGTAACATAGCAGGTGAAATTTTATCACTTGTTTATCACATTTTATAATCCAGTTTTTTTTACTCAAAAGTATAATAATACACAGGCTATTATGTTGTACCGTAAGGCTATTTGACTTTTCGTTCAAAGTACAAATGTTATAAATATCCAAATTCAATTTTACATAAAATAAGTTCACATCATATACACACTTGTTTATAAACCAAAACGGGATCCTTTTTCGGTGACCTTTAAAAAGTTGTTATTATTAAAAAAAACACAATATCTTCCTTAAAGGACTTTAATAAATAATTAAAATCTGTGAAATGCACTTAAGTAATAACGTGCCTCAACTGAAGAGGGCCATTATAGCGAAATGCCGTATAAAGAGCGGCCATATAGCGAGGTATGGGTGTATTTACAAAATGTGAACTTTTAGAAACAATTGCACAAATAATTGATCCAATGGGGGTTTGTAGGTTCTGTGGTTATTGTTGCAAAAATAATCATGCAAAAATTATGGTGTTTAAAAATTGAATGGACTAATATTGTTCCAGAAGAGTTGATAGATGAATGATCAAATTTCTAAGAAGATTTAACAGATTTCAGGGGTTTTAGTATACCATGATGGATATTCGTTACCAAAAAAAGCAATAGTATACAATTAACAAGTTTTTAGAAGATTTTTGCAAGCATATGGTGTATGTATTATGTTAGATTTCAATATGTAGATAAAACGATTTCGTGTCAAATTGTGCGGTCAAAGACCAGGGTAGCCCCACACAAAACAGTGTTGTTGCCCAAATTAGAGCTTTGTGGATTTTTATTATTAGCTCAAATGTGTTAAAGATTTGTAGCTTGGATCAATAATACATGTTTTGGGTTTGCACTGTGAAATATTAATAACTAACAAAGTTGATGTTTTGTCCACTTTCATAAGTGGCATCAACAGGACACGGCATGGATCACTATTACAAAATGAATAGAGTCAGAAAAGAAACAAATACTCTGCGAACTTCTACAAGAACATCTTTAATTGGGTCAAATGGAAATCGCAAATAAGCCATCTGACTATGTTGCTACACTATGCTGCTTGCAAAATAAGGTGCATGTAGTGTTTAATGGTTCTCTCCCGATTCCCAAGAACTGTCACTTAGTGTTTAATGATATCCCAGACCCAAACTTCAAATTAGTTTGCCAAAAATAAATCGTAATTTTGATTTGCACTCCATTGCGGTCTGTACTGACATTGGTATGATGTAACACAAAACTTTAGCTATCTGAAAAAATGTCAATATCAACATATCTTTCAGCAACCTTCTTCTAAGGAAAAAGTTTCAGAGTTTGAGTTTGCCATCGGCGTTTATAATACAATGTGCTATGGTCATTTAATGCTTAATGAGGGCACTGCTTACACAAGGTTTATCATGCTTTACTTAATCACCTCTTGATGGATGATATAATTAATCCAAGAGGAGGGGATTCTGTGGTTATAATATGAATACATTTGGTCGTTTGTGGCATTCTTATTTCTCATAAATCATAACAAAAAACTACTGTAAGTTAGGTTTTAATATTGGCGATTTGAGTTTCAATGCATATTTTGTATATTATGGATGTACCAACATAGTAATAACTTAATTTATCAATATGCTTTGCGCTGAGCATTCATTAATTAACATAAATAGTTTTAATTTTTATTTTTATGCTACTGATGTGAATTATATAGTACATTAGGATATACAAAACAGTAACAAGAGGTTTAAAAATAGCTTATTATTTTACCATGCTTGGTAGTTTGAACGTGAAGTTGACACCAAACAAAATGATCTATAACTTTTCTATTCTTTATGCAAGAGATTTGATTGTTTTGGTATACAAGAACACAACAAAACCAACCAATAAAACTGAATTAGTTTCCTTTTGGTGTTCATATTTAAATATCCGATAGGTACATAAGAATGTAACAAAACAATAAAGCAAAAGTCTAAATAAACCTTTAGTGCTTTGGTTTAATTCAAAATGTATGCAGGCGTAAGTATAGTCTTTGCAATTTCTAAACTGACTTTCATGACAAACGATGTCACATCTACACTAACAACAAATGATATTGCTGTCTTATTCTAACGGGAGAAAACAGTTTCTCTGTTAATTTGGCAAATTTTGCAATGTTGCCGCTTTCATTTAGGACATTTGTTGACAGTTAATTATTAAGTGTATAGATTACGTTAGATTTTTATTGTCGTCTTTGTTTGATGTCATTAACCTCTTTTGTACCTTTTGTTCCGCATTTTATGTTTTGCTTGCTTGCTTTTAAAATTGTTCTTTTCATAACAGACTAGTGTTATTTTTGTTTGGGTCAATAAATCATGTCCGGTTTACGTTTAGGAAGTAGTGGGAAGGCACTTGTAGCTAATTTGATAGGGTTTTTTGAACAAGACACGGCGGCCCATTTATTTGTTTGACGGCAGTTCGTGAGGTAATTTATTTATTTACTTCAATACGTAGTTCATCGATTCTATTTTAGCGTGTAGCAGCTGCTTTAAATATCAATCTGTCCACAATAACCACTGTGGTACAGGAAACCTTATATCAATTCGTTTTTTTTGTGGCTCAAACATGAATTTTTCAAAATGGTTCTGCAAGCCGCTCTTGGCACAACATCAATTTGAAAAGTGTAAAAGGCACAAGAGTCGATGAAAGAAGGTTAGCAAGATTTACATTTTATAATATAAATGTACAAAGTAATTCTGCATTTTAGATATATAGTGTTGCATGCAGGGCAATGCAAATAATTTTATTGATGGTAGTGAATCGGCCTTTAGTTCATTAACAAAAAATCAAGAATATAATGGCAAGACGTTTAAGGGTAATTTTTTAAGTTGATTTGTAAATCAACTACTAAGAAATTTAGAAGTAGAATCTGTAATTGTCTTGGATAGTCCTTTGTTTCAGTACTACAGAACAAAAAATACCTAACACTTTGTGGAAGAAAAGTGAAATGGCAGAAAGGCTCTATTAATGTTATTACAAACTGTAAAATAATAACATTCTCTTCTTATAATAAAAGACAACATTAGTAGCAATTCAGAAATTTTTCGTTTTTATTTGAAGACATGGCCACACTAACCGCCAGGTTAATACTACAAAACTCCTTACCCCACGCTGCTTCTAACGGAAAGTGTATGGCACTGCAAATTCAAATTAAAAACATCAAAGTCAAAACATAAGAGGTTTAACAGGCTCATTAAAAATAAAATCAGATTTGAAATAGCATCTTTAAAAAGTGTACTACTACATTTGGTTGCAATGTAAGTAGAAAATGTAGTATACTTTGTAGCTGACTAACACATTTCTCCAAATTGTAGGACCAAACCACCAAAAGTTTTTAAAATTGATCACTTAGTCAAACAGTATGGCTATAAGGTATTAAGACTGCCTCCCAACCATTGTATTTTCAATCCAATCGAACTCGTTTGGGGTATTACTAAAAATTATTTTAATCGTCATAGTGGTAGGAATGGCAGATCTATAGAAAACTGTATGGCAAAGTGGCATGAAGCATTAGCAACTGTATCACCTCAAATATGGGCACATTCTGTACCAAAACTGGAACAATCATTAAATAAAATCCCCCGCCTCTGGCCACCGAACTTCACTGATCCCTACTATGTCTAGTTTAACCTATCTATTTCAATTTTCAAGTTCTCTAGCTTACCTACTTGCATTATACTTCTAACATCCTACGCTCCGACTTGCAGAAAGTTATAGATTCTTTTTCTAAATTTTTCGATCACATCCTCCCAAGTAGTCCCCTCCTGGAGATCCGAATGGAAGACTATTTTACCTCTGGAATCTTTTACCCCAGAGGATGCCATCATCTTAAATACAATTTAAGTACGCTGGGTACTTGGGAGGTAATGTGGTGGTTTCTCGTTGCCTTTCACATTACGGTAGTGTGTTTTAGAATGCCATACCGACCCCTACGGCCTCTGCCAATTTAAGTACCTAAAGAGCCGCTGCCCTCTTTCGGGGACCTGTCTTATCTGGTTCCTCAGTTCATCACCAAAGACCTTACTACTTTAGTTGAACGTGTAGTTTGGCTCCTTAGGTAACTGGAACACGGAAGCCATTCCACCCATTCTAGTAATCTAGAACTTCTTCAAGGTGCAGGTCCATTCAGAATGGTCAAAATGATCTATATTACTTAAATGTATTTAGTGACATTTATTGAGTTTCTGTTTTTATTTTTTGTATTAAGAGGATGCATGTAATATATTGTATTGCTATTTTAGCAACACACTTGATTAGTTTGTTATATGTTGAAAGATGCGCTGCTTAGACTTTGAATGGTAAATTGTGAACAGTTGAACAATGATAACTTCCTGCTATATTATAAACACATGTTCTTTTATGTTCTGTGCTAATTAAAATTATTCAAGTACATTTAATTTGTTAATTACACAATTTAATTTCAAAGTGTTTACTATACGTAACATCCTTTAATAACTAGAATGCCAAATATCACAGCAACATATGCCTCGAAAGCAGATCATGTAGTAACAATTCATCTACAAGATTAAAGAACTGTTACAGCCGATTGGTATACAATCATTTGTTGCCACAAGTTATTGTGGTGTTTCGAAAAATAAACGTCAAAGGACGAATCATCCTCCACCAAGACAATGTAAAATCGCACACAGCTCGCAAGACAATTGAATTTTTAATGCAACAACAATCCTCCATACAGTCCCGACCTATGTTTCTAGCGATTTCTATGTCTTTCCAAAAATCAAGGACGGACTGTATGGTCAAAGGTTCCAGTCATCAGAGGTAGCCGATGCCTGCAAAAATGCAATTTTGACTGTACCAACAATCAAGTGGACCAACTGCTTTCAGAGTTATTTCGAGCGCATGCAAAAGTGCATTAATCTTCGTGGAGAATACTTCGAAAAACATAGACTTTAAAAGCTATGTACTGTTTTATTCCAGCTCTATATGCAAAACTTAGAAGACAACCCTCGTATACAACACCTTTGCTAATTCAAGAAGAGAAAAAGAAAAATCGGTTACAGTTTTGCAATTTGAGAATCACACCAGAAATATAGAACATTTTATAAAAATCTATGTATGAAGCAAGAAAGTGCAGTGAATGTTGAGTACGAAGTTCTGAAAAACAGTAACGAAAAAATAAATTACATGAATAGGAATTAGGAATATTATTATGACTATCAGCTTCTATTTTTATAAAGTTTTTTCAGTTGCCTTAGAAGTAAATAATTTCAATTTTGCGATGGTATTCCTTCAACCCTAATTCAAAAGTCTAGCACTTAACAATGTTTAACTACATAGTAATTTTTCTAATTTGAATTTTCCAATTAGTTTGAAGCATTAAACTAATGTTTTTGAAACTGATACTGCAAAGAAAGGGTGGAAGATCAATAAAAACAAAGTCTGTCACAAAAACGTGTCGTAATTTTACAAAACTAACTCAAATACCAAAAAAGAATGATTTTTTTACTCTCCACAAAAATATACTTTGTGAAGATAGTGTTTTTTGACACTAAGCCGGCGAACAGGCAAATATAATATACAAAATATACATGAAAGTAAGTCTAACGGTGAAATTGAAGTGACGAAATTAAATGACAAACAGGGTAGTCCACCTAAGTCGGTTTCAAGTAGTCAGATATTCTGTATCGAGGTGTCGACTACTGGGATTTTTTATTCTGAAGTCAACCATTATTTGTTGCACTGTAAATTATTCCGTCTATATCTATCTCGCGAATAATTTCATTTAAGTATTTATTTATTTTTGCTTTGGCAGGAAGATGGAAAAGAAGATAAACAGTAATTTGGAAAAGAAAAGACAAAGAAAAACTTGCAACAACATTCGCCCAATACTCTGAAAAGGCTTTAAATGATGCATTAAAGCAAATCACAAAAAATAATGTAAGTGTATGGAATGAAGTAAGATTTATGGCATGCGGAAAACTACAATACATGATTCCGAAAAACCTAGAGAAATGGGTCCAGCACCAGTTTTGAGAATAAATGTTATGATTTGTTTTCAGGACTTTGTGCATATTTTAACGAAATTCTGAATGCAGCTTTTAAAACCGGGTATACTGCTGTCAATAGCAAACTCGTGGGCTTCAGTAGATAAGTTGTTTCGACTTATAAATAACAGTCCCAAAAATAAGCATAAACTTACATTAAGTGATTTGAAAGCCGAAGATAAGATGAATTTTAGTTCTGCGGAAAAAAAAGTGATGTTTTTGGTACGACAATGTTTTATAACTATACCCATTACAGGGTGTCTACTGGAACAACTGAATAAAAATTCGGTACTTTTTTATACTTGTTAGTACCCCAATGGAAAAAATTCAGTACTTTTGTTGCATGAAAAATGAAACAGAAGCGTGATCAAAAAAATCGCATACTTTAATCTGTTCAGAGTGCATACATAAAAAATGAAAAATTACATGATAATACATACATACAACAATAAAGTGCATAGAAATTATTTTTATATATGTATTTTTAACTTTTTTAACACGTTCATAACCACAATCCACACTCCTCTTAAGGGTCGCACAGAATGTATGCGAAAGATACGGTTTCTAATCGCGTTGAAATTTTATTCTGTGTTGAACAGTGCTATCACTAAAGAGAATAAATAGAATGAACGTTCGCTGGACGTCCTTGCGTCGACCAATAGTTGATTTTGATCTAACTTTTTGACACTTTGAAACGTTGCATCATCTTATTGTTCGCGTGCATCTTTGGAGCATTGATGAGGGTTGCTCCTTGTTAGCTATACACACATAATTTGCTGAAATGCAAATTGTGGCTTAGTTTTATGAACAATATTTTTATTCAGTAATTTTGTGTTTGTGTAATTTTATCAACAGTGTGATTGACTTATTTGCGACGAAGAGAACACGTCGAATGAAATTTTTATTAAAACCATTATAAGATCGTTGTTCGTGTTTTAATTATATGTAGTTGTAAGTTGTGCTTCACCTAATTTCAGAAGCACAAACCGCCACTGGTAATTATTAAGGAAAAATGCAATGAGTGACCTAGAAAGATCGTGTTGGTTCGCGTTATGGTTAGCACTCATGGTAACAATAGGTATGGGACGTTTGAACTAAAACTGTAAAACAAAACAACAATTACAAAAGTAGGAGTAAGTTGAAAACTATCAGAAATTCATTTTGTTGGCTAGCAAATTAAAATACAGATAGAAATTTTGAAATAATTATATTAAATTTCACGAATCAAGTGCGTTTTGAAAGTAATTTATAGGTTATGCTTCTTATTGACGTTTTAATAATTTAAAAATAAATTGTCGAACAGTCGCCAATTCCTTTTAGATCTTTGTGAAGCGAAGCGATATATTAATTGAGGTTTTTTTGACCGTTTCTAAAATGCCGAATCTTCCAGCAAAAATAACACAAATAACTTAATAGAAAAGAATGGATCTAACCTAAAGAGAGATTTTATGTAATTTGTTCTCGATTGTGGATGTATTGTTGGCCGTTGTACTCGTTTGGTAAGTTTTTACCAGTAAAATATTTCTAACAGTCAATGGCGTAACGTTCAGCTCCGTGGTGCGAGGGAGACCCAGTCCACAAAAGGGCCCTGCGACAACTACATATATAACTTAACCACCACTAAACAGCTTTATGATTTAATTTAGTATGTCTTGCGGGGGGCTATCGGTTTTGAGTTACGCCACTGCTAACAGTAACCTAACCTGCACACTATTTTCCGATATTTTCCCTATATACCTCATAAAATCATCGGCATTTTAGCAAGCGTGGTTTTATTCAGATCAAGTAGTAACTTCAAATCAATTCCTACAAAAACTAAGCACGTCAATAATATTTTTAACTCTCTGTATTCCAGGTCAAAGCACGTTAAAATTTAAAAATATTGTTTATTTTATTTTATACATACAAGCTATATTAGTCAAATTATTAGAGATTTAGGTTGTGAAGGGTATGTGGACCTTTTTAGATTAGCTCAGAATAGAAAAGAATTTAGAGCTGCGTCAAACCGACTTTAAGTAAGTTCGAAAACAAAACAAAAAAAAAAATAAAAATCAGTTAACTAAATGTCACCAGGACATAACTCACAATTAGTTAGAGGTCTGGCATGTTGGTAGCGTTTCGTTGCTTAAGCCTTACCATAACATATAATTTAATAAACGTCACCATGATATAGCTCACAATTAGGTAGCGGTCTGGCATGTTGGTAGCGATTTGTTGCTTAAGCCTTACTATAACATATAATTTAATAAACGTCACCATGACATAACTCACAATTAGGTAGCGGTCTGGCATGTTGGTAGCGTTTCGTTGCTTAAGCCTTATCATAACAGATAATTTAATAAACGTCATCATGACATAACTCATAATTAGGTAGCGGTCTGGCATGTTGGTAGCGTTTCGTTGCTTAAGCCTTACCATAACATATAATTTAATAAACGTCACCATGACATAATTCACAATTAGGTAGCGGTCTGGCATGTTGGTAGCGATTTGTTGCTTAAGCCTTACCATAACATATAATTTAATAAACGTCACCATGACATAACTCACAATTAGGTAGCGGTCTGGCATGTTGGCAGCGATTCGTTGCTTAAGCCTTACCATAACATATAATTTAACACTTTTCCTTTTTGAAGCGGATAACCAGGTTATATTACATTTTCCTATAAATGGTAATCATGTAAACATGTTAGGGTTCTTTAACAACCATCAGGTTGCTAATATCTATGTAGAGCCAGGTGGATAGGAAAAAGATAGGATATAGGAAGACCTAGACCAAACTATATTAGTCAAATTATTAGAAATTTAGGTTGTGAAGGGTATGTAGAGCTTTTTAGATTAGCACAGAATGGAAAAGAAGTTAGAGCTGCATCAAACCGACCTTAAGTAAGGTCGAAAACAAAATGATGATGATGATACATACAATGAAAAACTGCAAAATAGAATTAAGGTTTTCTTTATGTGTCTAAAGCAGACGCATAATTTCTGTACGCGAAGTGTAAATTACGCACTTTTTCCACTTTTCCGGAACTTGCTTTACAAAATAAGCACTTTATCAGTACTTTAGGAATTTTCGGTACCCGTAGACACCCTGCATTAGTGAGGTTACTGTACTGAATTCAAAACATGAATTACATATTAACTTGTTTTCTAGATAATTCTCTGTTGTTGTATGAGAGGACGTACAAAATATGGTTATCTGTATTCATTTTGAGAATTTGGAAAGCAGCAGTAAAAAAGCACACAGACTATAGTCTAAAGATAATTTATTAACTTTAAATTGCTATACCTGCGTTGAATTGAATACACATATCCTAATTAAACCAATCTTTCTTTTTAAGGATAAGACTGTTGCGAGCCTCGATTCAAATATGTTACATTTACCAAATTCTTCTGGCCAAACTTGTGAAAAACAGTTCTATGACCTCAACATACTCTACAGTCATCAATTTTAGCATTACAGACTTTATGCAATATGCACAATAAATAACACAGTGAATGATGTCTATAATGAATTTGCCGTCCGCAGAGTAGTCAAAAAGGCATCATTTGTCGATTCCATGCCGACTATAACTATGGTAGAAATATACAGTTTAAACGTTAAAGATTGTGTGGAATCTGCTCTAAAAGAAGCATTAAAAGACACAGAAAAATTTGAATCGAGTGTCAATCAAAGTGAATGTACTAATACAGATTTATCAGAACATTTTGACAAAACATCACAAATTTTAGAAGAGAAGGTAGAAATGGAAAACATCTAAACAGAACATTCAGAACAAGCAAACTCTTTCAGCATTGTTTTTAACTAAAAGGTAAATTTACAATTTTTAGATTTAAAAGATTTTGCAGAAGAGATTAGAGACAAAGTTGCTGAAGATTCACCATACCCAGGAATTAAAATTAAAAACAAGTACGTTGTCATAAAAAAATCTTCATATTGCTGGTTTATGGACAAACCTTCCTGTAGGATAAGTAGTGATACGCTGAAGCGATTGGTAGCAAACGGTAACGATTTTAAAATTCAATAAAACAAAAGATATTCTGACACATGTTTAAAGAGATCTACTAAAAGAAGATTTAAAAACAAGACACAAAACTTGAAAGTAGTACATCCAACAAACATGAACATGAAATTGTATTAAACGATTCATCAGATGCTGAATCGTGTTCCAATTCATGTACTGACACTCAGGATGAAGCACATGGTTCCTGAGGTATACCTAAAAAAGCATTATGCTGTTCTCTATGAGTGTCAATGGTGGTTATAGAGGCATCTAAAAAAAACTTTAAAGTAAAATTGTTAAAATCTGAACTGGGTTCTTTTATTTGGTCAAACACCGAGGATGTTGAAATTGTGAATTCTAAGTATGTGTTTTATGGGCCAATCGACTTAATTGGAAATAGTCTGTTTACTTTATCTACAAGTAATGTGATTAACATTCAAAAACAGTATAAACTAGTAAAACGACGATTATTAAGCATCGACTGAATAGGGAAAGTATTTGTTGAGTTCTTCGTATTCATGTATTATAGAATGTATAGACGATGGATGCTATCGTAATACAGTGTGGTCGTGGAGTCAGGGTAGGCTGTTTTTTAATTTCACTCAACATTTTCTCGTGATTCTGAACCATTTGAACACAAAGAGCCATTAAATTTTTTTTCAACTGGTCAGTGTTTTAAAGAATTAAGAAAAGTTACAAGTTTCTCTGTGAGAATAAGTGTATAATTGCATTAATATTATAAAAATAATAACAACACACGTTTTGTGTCACAAATTATAGACACCTCATAATTTTATTTAATTATATACTAAAATTTCTAATTCATATGCTATGTAATACCACGATTTTTTATGTAAAAATATAGAAAAAATGTAACCTTCATAATCTGAATAAATTCGGTGTGCTCCAGACTTAACGGCCGCAGTGTATACAAGTCCACAGATGTTTGATTCGGACCGCCGCTCCGGTCGAATGCAGAGAGGTTTTACGGATCTCTAGAAGATCACGAAAACCAGCTTATACGAGCCCTGGGCGCTTATGAAGATGCCTTATGGAAACGTCATAAACATCCTAGTGCGATGCTCCAGCAATGATCTTTGCTGCAATTCCATCAGACGTCCGAAAGGAATAAACTGCATGTAACGCCATGTTTTTTCCAATTCGCGACGGCGGTGAAGGACCTAGTCCAGGTATGCTAGTCACAAGATCCCTATAAACGTCTATGACAAGGGATCTCTAGTCCGACACCAAAGTGGATTTTTAGTGGGTATGTCCTTGCTACAGCAAGGAAGAGTCCCACACAGCAGATATAAAATCGTTTACCACTTCGTTCGGACCGCCTAATGATTTGTAGCTTTGATTGTTCCATTATTAAAAATAGTATTATACATAGATTAACGAACAATACTTATTGTCATATATTTTAAATCAAAACCGGGATATTTCAGTAATTAAATGTGAAATTTGTGTAATCTGAGGTGTATTTGTGAAATCTGTACAAATAATGTGCATTCCATGCAATCCGTGTACTTTATGAAATCTGTGTATTCCGTGAAATCTGTGCATTTCTCATATTTTGTGTAATTGATTGTACAAAATTTTGTCTGCAGTTTACTCCTCGCAGGATCTACATTTAACCTCTCACCCGAGGCAGGGAAATTTTTCTGAAAATGCTTGTCAAACATTTTTCAAAAAGTCCATCTTAAGAATCATACTGACCTTGGGATTAATAGTCCCATGCAAATCACCTAATCCATGGAGTCACCTGGTGCATCTAGCACCAAAATTATATGTGCATATAAGCCTCCTAATTGCACATGTCTAGTTTGTGGAAACAACTTACTACGGACTTTATACAAATTGAAGTGGTATATATCCTAGTGCAGGGCATCGTTTTCTACTAAATACACAAAATTCAATTAAGCCTGAACATTTGACACAAAAGAGATGAACATTTTCCAACTAAGACTAAATTAAACAAAAGAACAAAGCTACAATTTGAGAAATATAGTTATTAACATACCTCCATATTTTCAAATCCAGAATCAATATCAGTATTGCCACATGGATCACAGCTAGAAGTTTCATCAATATCCATACGATGAAAACTCGACACCGAATCACTTCGCTGTGGAGTTATTTGTTGAAAATCGTTGTCTTTTGAAGAACTTGGCATACCAATTGGTTCTCTAGGTAATTCAAACTTGTTAAGGGGTTCTTTCATAGTTGCAATCAGCCCTGGCGCACGAAGTGAAACTTCTTCAGTTTTTAAGTTATTACTTATGGGTGATTGTAATATAGGTGTTACATCGGGTGAGACAATAGGAGGACTATTTTCTAGGGCTGTTAATCGAGCTAAACGCCTTCGACGTATCTACAAAAAAACAAAACAACGTAATTTTCATTTTTCTATTTAAGTATATTTACCTCTTCCTGGGTTAATTCACTCATGTTTCATATATTAATAATTATTTTTACAAATTCAAAAAATTAACAAAGAACACGCCAAAAAAACAATTAAAACGTCACCGAAAGTCAATCACCTTCAACAGCTGAGTTCTGAAACATAAATGAAAACGATTAGACTATTTTGCACATCATTGTGCGTGCTTTACACACTCACCGTCTAAACACGCACAAATTTTTCCAAAATACTCTTACCTTTTTCCTGACCCTATGTTACCTATAATTTCATCTTTGTCTGCATGAATTGCGACTGTCAAACAGAGTATTGCGCACGCAAGTATAGCAATTGGTGTGTTAATTCAAATCCTTTTTATAGAAATTCAAACAATAAGTTGCAGAAAATGTTAAATTCTTTTTCACGTTGTCGTTAAAAAGATTAAAACCACTTAAATATTGCAGTATAAGGTTTTTGAAGAACAAACGTATATAGAATGACTATATATTTTAAGAGGCAACAAACATGACCTTCGTAACTACACAGAATAGTGAAAGTTAGACCGTTCAGGGTGACTTAAACACAGAGTAAAAGAATTAGTCTAGTGATCGTAGTATATACTTAAAATGATATATTAACTCCTTAAACATCATCCACTGTTAACGACAGTGGGCGCATATTTTACATAGAAACACTAAATTGTTAATTAAAATCTTTAATTATTCAGTTATTAAAATAATATTGAGTTAGAGTCCCTGTTCTGATTAAGTAAGGAAATCGTAATCGTGTTAAGTGTAAATAACAATGAAAAGAAATTATCAAATTGTAATAGCTATGATGGCGACTCTGTGTTTAGTAGTAATGGGAAAGGTAATTATGAAACGATTATACAACTTCAAAGAAATACAATATATTTTCAAAAAATATTTATAAAACTGACGTCATACGAAATTAGTTACTAAAATTGAAATATGCTTCCAGAAAAATGAATCCCAGTCTGAGCGGACCTGCACCTTGAGGACGTTCTAAAATACTAGAACAGGTAGAATGGCTTGCACGCTTCAATGAGCTAAAGAGCCGAACTATAGGTTTAACCAAATTAGTGGGGTCTTTAGTGAGGAAACAGACTAAGACAGGTCCACGAAAGAGGGCAGCAGCTTTTTCGGTACTTAGAGTGGCAGAAACCAAAGGGGTCGGTATGACATTCTAAGACACACTACTGCGATGTGGAAGGCAACGGGAAACCACCACATTATCTGCCAAGTACACAGCGTGTTCAAATTGTTACTAATGATGATGGCATCATTTGAGGCAAAAATTTCCGGAGGTAAAATAGTCTCCCATTCGGATCTCCGGGAGGGGACTACTTCGGGGGATGTGATCCAAAAGTATACAAAAAGATCCGGGAACATTCTTCGAGTCGGAGCGTGGAATGTTAGAAGTATGAAACAAGTAGGTAAGCTAGAGAACCTGAAACTCGAAATGGATAGGTTAGCACTAGACATAGTAGGAATCAGCGAAGTCAGCTGGTCAGAGGCGGAAGATTTTTGGAGTGGAGACTTTAGGGTAATTCATACAGGATCAGAGGAAGGAAATTCGGGTGTGGGGATAGTTATGCGAAAAAAGGTAGGACGACGTGTACAAAACTACCCACAAAAGAACGAAAGAGTATTCAAGGTTAGATTTGGATCCAAGTACAGTAATATTACAAGTATACATGCCCACCTCTAGCTACAGTGAGGAAGAGGTAGAGGCGATCTACAAAGATATCGAAGACATACTAAGATACGTAAAAGGACATGAAAATTTAATAATTACGGGGGATTTTAATGCAGTGGTAGGTGAGTGTAGAGAAGGAGCGATAGTAGATTTATTTGGTTTAGGCACAAGAAATGACAAGGGAAATAGGCTGGTAGAATTTTGCGACAAGAACAACCTAACCATCACAAATACATTATTTCGACATCATGTTAGAAGACGATTCACGTGGAAGATGCCAGGAGATATTATTGTTAGACAACGGTTTAGAAATCTAGTAAAAAACTGGAAGCAGATATAGACACAAACCACAACATCGTAATTATGAAGGTCGCACTTAAAAAAAAGGAGCGGAAAAAGGCACTTTGACTTTGAGAAGCTAAAAGATAAAGACATCCATGAAAGATTTGAAAAAAAGTCAAATGAATTGCTGAAAGATATCGGAAAAATTTCCGATACTAAGGAAGTGGAAACAGAATGTAATAACATTAAATCCAGACTAGACATGGCGGCCAAAGATATTCTGGGGTATACACAAAACGAAAATAAGAAACCGTGGATAACAAAGGATATCCTGAATTGAATAAAAGAAAGACGAAAATACAAAAATAGATCAGACGAAACAGGAAAACAGAGATACAAAGCCATTAAATGAGAAATTATTCGCAAATGCAGGAAAGCTAAAAAATAATGGATTGATGAAAAGTGCAAAGAGCTACAAACCAAGATGGAAAAAGGAAAGACAGACAAAGCATACAAATTAATTAGAATGAATTTTTGGGAAATAAAACCATATAGCAAAAATATAAGGGACGCGGAAGGAAACGTGATTATAAAAAATGTAGAGAAAGTCGGTAGATGGCAGGAATATATATTATATTATATTATATTCAGGAGAGGAACTAACAGGAATCAGACATTGAAAATGATGACCTGGGATATCCTATACTTAGAGATGAGTTTGAATTAGCATTAAAGAATCTGAAAAATGGTAAGGCGTCGTACAGATAAGGTGCAAGCAGAAACTCTAAAACCCGGCGGACAAGCAGTAACAGAACGTCTCTTCCGACTTGTAAGCTATATGTATGAGACAGGCAAGATACCCAAAGATTTCAAACATAACATCATAGTAACTATACCAAAAAAAGGAGGCGCGGATAGAGTGAAAATTTTCGAACAATAAGCTTGACAGCACACGTTTCAAAAATATTAACTAGAATTGTACAAAGACGAATGGAAGAAACGAGCTGAAAAAATACTGAGAGAAGATCAATTTAGGTTTAGGCGAAACAGGGGAACGCGGGAGGCTATTTTAGCTCTGAGGGTAATAATGGAGAAACTAATAGAGAAGGGGAAAGCCTATATATAGGGCTTGTAGATTTGGAAAAAGCATTCGATAATGTAAAATGGAAAAGAATGTTCGAAATACTCAAAAAAATTGGAATGAGTTTTAAGGACAGACGGATAGTACATAGCTTATACAAAGAGCAAACAAACGGCGGTAATAGAATTAGAACAAGAAAGTAGAGAAGTAAATATTAGGAAAGGGGTGAGACAGGGATGTGTCTTATCCCCATTAATTTTTAACTTGTACAAAGAAGAGGCAATGAATACTGTCAAATGCTGGAAGACATTTGGAATTAATGTGCAGGGACAAAGAATTGATATGCTTAGATTTGCAGATGATATAGCGGTATTAGCATTTAGCAAAGAAGAGTTAGAAGTTGCTCTTAATGAAATGGAAACAGTTCTAACGAAGAGATATGGTATAAAAATTAACAGAAATAAAACTAAAGTTCTAGTATGTAAAAGAGGGGAAAATAAATCGAAAACAAGAATACAAATAGGTAACAAGAACTTACAAGAGGTTAAAGATTTCTGTTACCTAGAAAGTCAAATAACGCAAGATGGGAAAAGCACAAAAGATATAAAACAAAGATTAGCACAAGGTCGTGCTACATTTAACAAGAAAAAGCCACTACTGTGCTGAAAGACCACAAACATAGAAACAAGGAATAGATTACTTAAAACATATGTGTGGAGCTAAGCACTGTATGGCTGTGAAGCCTGGACAGTAGAAGAAGCAGATAAGAAAAAGGTAGAAGCCTTTGAAATGTGGTGCTACAGACGTATGATGAAGATATCATAGACAGGCAAAGTTAAGAACAAAGAGGTACTAGAAATGGTAAGGGAAAAAAAAAGTATGTGGAAAATAGTAAAAAATAGGAGAGATAGGATGATAGGCCACATATTAAGACATGAGGGAGTAGTGCGGAATATATTAGAAGCAGAGGTAGGATAAAAGAGAAGTAGAGGTAGGCCTAGGTTAGACTACTGCACACAAATAGTGAAATATGCAGGCTGTGAGAATTTCAGGGAAATGTGTAGGCTAGCTCAGAATAAAAATCAATAGAGGTACGCTTCCAACCAGTCGCAAGACAGAAAAACTTATGACAAAAATAATAACTGTACTTAAACATGGTGATTACTATAAACAACTACAGATACTGGTTTTGCAATATTCTCAACTAATACTAATTGTGCGAAAGGATTTACTGGAAAACTATTAATACGGCAAATGTCTAAGTGTTGGGGGATCCTTGGCAGCCACAGGCTGTTTAACCCCCTTCACATACTATTTAATCTCGGTAAAATAGGGCATATAATTAGAAAACAATAGAAAGGAATCGAGCTGTATATAGGCGTACAATGTAGTACCTCCGGGTGGAGCATTGGGGACGTGGCCGCAAGTATAGCGGCCCTAATTCAAATTATAATGTATATAGGCGTCGGCGTCGCCGTGGATCAATGTAGTAAGCGTAAGACTACGGATCCCAAGGTCCCGGGTTCAAATCCCGACACGGCCGACTGCTTGAAAAATGGCAGGTGAGCATTTTTCACAAATATTACGCCCTCGTTCGGATGAGAGGTTAAATGGAGATCCCGTGTGTGAGTGTTGTCACGCACGTTAAAGATCCCTACCTTGCCTGGAACGGCAAGGGTTCGGCAAAATTCTAAATTTCCAGGCAACAAAAAACTCGCCTCCTGGCCAATGTAGTACCTACAGGTGGAGCATTGGTAATGTAAATGAACTGTATATAGGCGTCGCCGTGGATCAATGTAGTAAGCGTAAGACTACGGATCCCAAGGTCCCGGGTTCAAATTCCGACACGGCCGACTGCTTGAAAAATGGCAGGTGAGCATTTTCACAAAATTACGCCCTCGTTCGGATGAGAGGTTAAATGGAGGCCTCGTGTGTGAGTGTTGTCACGCACGTTAAAGATCCCTACCTTGCCTGAAACAACAAGGGTTCGGCAAAATTCTAAATTTCCAGGCAACAAAAAACTCGCCTCCTGGCCAATGTAGTACCTACAGGTGGAGCATTGGTAATGCAAATGAACTGTATATAGGCGTCGCCGTGGATCAATGTAGTAAGCGTAAGACTACGGATCCCAAGGTCCCGGGTTCAAATTCCGACACGGCCGACTGCTTGAAAAATGGCAGGTGAGCATTTTTCACAAAAATTACGCCCTCGTTCGGATGAGAGGTTAAATGGAGGCCTCGTGTGTGAGTGTTGTCACGCACGTTAAAGATCCCTACCTTGCCTGAAACAACAAGGGTTCGGCAAAATTCTAAATTTCCAGGCAACAAAAAACTCGCCTCCTGGCCAATGTAGTACCTACAGGTGGAGCATTGGTAATGTAAATGAACTGTATATAGGCGTCGCCGTGGATCAATGTAGTAAGCGTAAGACTACGGATCCCAAGGTCCCGGGTTCAAATTCCGACACGGCCGACTGCTTGAAAAATGGCAGGTGAGCATTTTTCACAAAAATTACGCCCTCGTTCGGATGAGAGGTTAAATGGAGGCCTCGTGTGTGAGTGTTGTCACGCACGTTAAAGATCCCTACCTTGCCTGAAACAACAAGGGTTCGGCAAAATTCTAAATTTCCAGGCAACAAAAAACTCGCCTCCTGGCCAATGTAGTACCTACAGGTGGAGCATTGGAAATGTAAATGAACTGTATATAGGCTGTTGTGAGAATTGCAGGGAACTGGGCAGGCTACCTCCGAACATAAATAAGCTGAGGTACAAGTCCAAACCAATTTTAAGATGTAGAATCCAATGACGAAAACATAAGTGCTCTTAAATCTGATGATTATTATAAACAACTATAGGTGTTGATTGTGAAATATTTTCAACTAATGTTGATTGTGCGAAAGGATAAATTGGAAAAACTATTAATTCAACAAAGGTTCAGGTGCTTGTGGAACTTGGCAGTCAAAGGCTGCTTACCCCCCTTCACATACCACTGAATATCTGGGAAAGAGGGTGTATAACTGTAAAACAATGGAAGATGACCGAACTGCATCAAACACGAAAGAACAGCAGCTAAGTTCAAAAACAACAAACATAGATGCAAGAAGAAAATTGTTCAAAGCATAGGGTGGAGCACAGCACAGTACATCTATGAAATAGGGGCAGTAGGAAAAGCAGATAGAAAGAGATAGAAGCTTTGATGTATGAGGATGGCGGCATGGAAAGACAAAGTTAATAACAAATTGGTAGTAGAAATAGTAGAGGAATAAAGGTATCTGTGGAAAACGAAAAAATAGGAGAAATAGAAGGACAGGATACGTCTAAGGCATTTCTGGGGAATAGTACGGGATATATCACAAGCGGAGATAGGAAAAGATAGGTAGGGGTAGACCGAAATCAGACTTTCGCACACAGATAGGGATAGATGCAGACTGAGCAAATTTCAGCGAAATTTATAGGTTGGTTCAGACTAGGAAACAATGAGGGTACGCGTCCAATCAGTTCTAGGACTGAAGACCTAATCATGATGATGATGATGATGATGATGAAAAATTAATCCTCTTTTTTCATCCAGATTTACTAAAAACTCGTATTCATACATTTCAAATCAGTATATACAAAGCGTAAACTACATTTGAAGGTGTGCATTAAATACGCATATATTTAAAGTAACGTTCTTTAGTTCCTTATACATGGATTGCTATATACCCACATATATACTTTTTAAAAGGACAGTTCTACAATTACTAGACCTGCGAGTGGTAATTGAAATATTTTTAAATAATAAAAGTCAATATTAAGTAAACATTTTAAAAGCACTGTGTGTTCTGATAAAGTTGCCTATTTGTCTGATATTTTATGAAAATTGTCAGTCAAAGATAGTAGACAAATCTTTTTATTTATTGTGACAAAATAGACCTTTTACTTTGATTAACGAAAGCAGAAATTGTTGTTATGATTTGTCTCCATTATTTTTACAAATGTTAAAAGATAAAACCATAACTCATGATGCAAAGGCAGAAAAAATGGATAGATATCAAGAATGTATAGGGAATATTTATGCAGGACAGAAACTAGAAGCACTAAAACAAGAATCAGATATTTAAAAAATGTCTTGGAGTATCCTATACTTAGAAATGAGCTGGAACTAGCATTTAAGAACCTGAAAAATAATAAGGCACTGAGTATACATAAAGTACAAGCAGAAACTTTAAAAGCCGATGGACAATGAGTAACAAAACGTCCCCTTCAATTTGTAAATGTAAGAGACAAGCGAGATACCCAAAAATTTCCAACGTAACACCATTGTCACTATACCAAAAAAAGAAAGGGGCGAAAAGATGCGAAAATTTTCTAACAATAAGATTAACATCACGCGTGCCAAAATACTAACTAGAATTGTACATAGACAGATAGAGAAACGAGCTGAGGAGAAGATCAATTTGGATTTAGGCAAAACAGGGGAACACAATGGCTATTTTAGCTCTGAGGGTGATAGTGCAGAAAAAAATAGCAAAAAAAGAAAGCGTGTATACACAGTTTGTAGATCTGGAAAAGGCATTAGACAGTGTAAAGTGGGAAACTGTGTTCGAGATTCTCAAAAAAATACGAACGAGTTGTAGGGATAGACAGAGAGTACATAGCTTATAGAAAGAGTCTACAGCGGTAATAAAATTAGGGTAGGAACGTAGAAAGGCTAATACTAGATAAGGGGTGAGACAGGGAAGTGTGCGTTCTTCATCAATTTTTAACTTGTAACTTGTAACTTTGATAAAGATATCATGAACAGACAAAGTTAATAACACAGAGGTTTGAGAAATAGTAGGCGAAGAAAGAAATATGGGAAAAATAGCAAAACAAGATAATAAAAGAGATAGAATGATAGGATGCGCTCTAAAACATGAGGGAATAGTGCAGGATATATTAGAAGCAGACAAAGGTAAAAAGAGAGGTAGAGTTACACCTTAGATTAGATTATTGTACACAGACAGTGAAAGATGTAGGCTGTGAGAATTTTAAGGAAATACATAACTTAGCTGAGAATGAGAAACAATGGAGGACTCAAAACCCAATAATAATGATGATAAAAACTTAAATGAAAATCTAGTCAGGCAGAATCATTTTTTAAAATTATAAAAATAGTTTATTCAATACTTCCTACTGTTATGCCTTTTGGCCGCATCAAGTTTCATTTTAATATTAGAATTAGGAGATTTTGGAATATAGAAAGGAAAGCTTTTTATCCAACCTAAATTCAATTAAGTTCTTACATGCAAAGTTTTATGATTAGAGTCTCCCACGAACCAGAGAACAACAACCTCCTAATTTATTACATGTATTCAGGCTTAGCACGCATTTCTCATGTAAAAAGAATATGATGTGGATAGGCAGTTAGGCATGAGAAGCGTTGTAAGGAGGGGATACCAATAGGCACTTGGGAATGAGACATTTTAAAGTAAGGGACTGACTATCGGCTACCGAACAGATCCAACGCGGGTATACGTTAATTCCGGGCAAAGTGTTCCTTTCGTATTCTTAAACATTTTCCTTTAATTGCTTAATAACTGTCTTGTGGTCCGTATAAGTGTAGGTTCACGCACTTTGCAGCTAGAATTTGGTGAAACATAGAAGAAACTAATCCCACGTGACCCTGACTCTCTGAAGACAAACAGAGACTGTCTTTGGCTCCAGCTAATAAGCAGGTAAGTTCCTGATTTATTTTTATTTTGTTAGCTTTACCTGTGGCGGCAACAACTGCAGCCAAATTTGGGGGCGTAATAAATTACGCCCATTATGTAGTGATTGACGTCGCGGATATAACGTATACTACATAGAGAAAACCGGCACTGAAAACACGCGATTACAAACCTATTTAACTACCACTTTAACAATTTAACTAAATACATTGCGAAAATAAAAACTAATTGAAATATCGATGTGCAAAACAGTAGAGATAAAGCTAAAAATACAACAAAATAAATTGTATACAGTTCGGTTACAAATTCAATATGAATTACTAACTTTAAGTAAAAAAGCTATAAACCTTTTGTGTTACCGACCTGAAGGTTGACCCAAACGCCCTCTATATATAGCACACCGGGTTCTGTGATCTAACATTTAGTGGCAGTAGCTCGAAGACTCCTACGTTGTGTTGTTACAATGTATCCCAAATTTACACTGGGAAGATGGCGTTAAGGCGGGAAGGTTTGAAATAAATTTACAGAATTTACCTAACTTGATTTTTAATCACAATAATAACCACTAAATAGGTTATTGGCATGAAAGCATAAAAGAATGACATTTAAAGTAAACAGTGCCGTACTCAATCTGGGCTATTGGGGAAAGAGCACGGCAGAGAAAACCCCAAACTGCCCTCACACTTTCAACTGCATTTGGCACATCTCGACAAGGACTGGTAACGTACAAGTACCCAGATTACCAACACTGAAATTGACGGGATGCCAACTGTTATCCAGACATACCACACATGACAACTGAAAAAACATTAGTGTAAACCAACTAGTCTTTTCTGGTGAATACTGAGGTCGGCTAGGCCAATACTACCCAGCTAAAGTTGAAAAGGGGAGACACCAGGAAGATGACCTGCATTTTGACTACCAATGTTCCTTCCCGCACGGGCATAAAATGATAGTAACATTTAACAATGCTCGAACACTCGCGCCCACATACATACATTAACAGTTTCCAGACCGTGTTACAAAATATTTCACAAAGGCTAGCCGACTTCCTATTATTTGCAAAAGGGAACAACTACAAGTACATTGAAAAAACAACATATATCACTGAAACGAACTTATGGTATGATTGCGCATAGTTAAAAAAGCGCTTATTATTGAATAGACTATCTCCAACATAGTCATAAATGCAAACGCGAAGGCACGAGATGGCCGGTCATACCAGGGGTTCAATTTAATTACATCACAACAATTATCACAAACGTTAAATACTAGTTAATTATATAGGAACATCGGCTAGATAATAGGATAAACAAAACAACAAACATATCATTAAGTTAAACCCATATGTGAGCAGTGCAGTTGTAAATGTGATTAATATGTGGAAATAAAACAATTACACATAAATAAAATGTCAAATGCATCACAATTATCAAACACAGATAACATAGAAATATAATACTATTCAGGTTCAAGCTTGCCCAATAATTTGATTTAATATGATGCCAGTACTTTTATTGTTTGTCGTAAAATTGCAGTAATGGTATCTTTGCTATTGATTTTGCAATAGGTGCAACGTAATTGTAGTTCCAACTCTGCATTAAATACAAAATCAACATTTTCTCAAACAAATAAATATTAGTTTTACTCTGATTTAGATATCAAATAAACAATTTAAATAAATAAATATTAGTTTTTGCTTGTTAAAACAAACAACGCATCTTTATACATAAAACATATTCAATAAAATAGTAAATTTACCTGAAATTACATATTAAACGACCCACATCAAATTCTAAGTCAAAAGTAACAGGTAACACATAAATATTTTCTTCAATGAATAAATAACCAACGGTTTTACAATAAGTACCAACATCACACTCAAAACAAAACTGGAATTACCAGATGTAATCAGAATACCTTAAATAGCAACTACAATATCAACATAAAACATTACCTTTAATAAAAACCCACCAAGTGAAGTCTTTCAACTTGCTATCTTGAAATCTAAAAACAAAGTTCTTTAGCCTTGTCGACTCGCTCCGTCATCCCTACATATGCGCCCCTTATGATGTAAATTTTGACGTCACGGATTGCGTTTAGAAACCTTCAAGTGGTTACTGAGCTATTCTAACAAATACCTTCAAATATCGAAATGTACATTGCAATATTTGCAATGAGAAATCGACTTAGAAACACTACGGATCACTATAACCTGTTGCTTACCTTTTATTAACTTAATAAACTAAAACTGAATTTTCAACATTAATTGCTACCAAAGTTAAGTTTACGAACCAACGTGATGTCAAGTTCGACTATAAAAGTATCCTTAACTAATTCTGTTAAAGAAGAAATTAATAAAATAGGCTACAACTTCGAAGCCAAAAACATAATAAATATTATTCCTATGACTTTGTAGCAGTATGTAACTAACCATAATTCTTACTACCTGACGAATAAGCACACAGCATGCAAATAAATAGCGTACACGCTTAAAACAGCCCTCAAACAATAATGGACTCGTTCAACACCCTCCGAATACAAAATAGAACTGTCCGAAAGTACAATACAAATAAACCGGCGGTATAAATGGAGCTTCAAACTCGAGAGCAAATTACTTTCACAAATCAACCCGTATAAAGTTACTCTTTCATAGTAAGAAATGGCTAAAAATTAACGCCCTCCTATGTATGGGCATCCAATTAAAATTTAAGCCGGAAAATTTGAAATAACTTAGTATCAATTGTTGAATACTAATTTATAGAAAACAATAAATTATATATAGTTCTTTGGTAGAATATGAATATATTGACAGAATTAAATTGGTAGTTTTGATACAAATTTAATTTTGTCAATATAAACATATTTCTGATATATACGAAGTAAATACATGGTGTAGACGTTTTACCTCCAGTATATGTATACTAATTTGTTTTAAAATGTCCTTAGTTGCTTCTATCTTTGCTTGTAGTGAAAGAATGTAACTCTATTTATTTACACTTTTAATAAATCAATAATGTAAAGAAACGAGTCCTGTATAAAGTAAAATGTTTTACGCGCACTATCCTACACGGTTCTCAATAATCAATTACACGAAACCACTGAATTTATACAACTTTTAATCAGCGATTGCTTTTAAACAAAATAAAAGTATATGGCAGCCATACTTGTCTATGCTTCTCATTTCTTTGTTTAAAGGATCGAACGCTAGATACATTACGTGCTTTAAGAAACTATACTTTGTAGTAACTTCCAGCGGATGGGCGGCCAAATATAATTTATTGTTGATCCTTTCCATTAAAAAGTTTCTTGTATGTTTTTCTATGATTATTTCTTAATTGTTTTGTCTTTAAAGTAGTCGCAGAACTCTGTGGAGAGAACTTACAGTAGTGCAAGACGGAAGTCTCCAAGCTCTTTGTGCACTAAGGGTTTTCCTTTAAGTGATCTCCTCGTGACCACCAAATCTAACGGTATAAAATGAAGTGAACTCTTACAATGCTATGCACAAGATGCCGTTACCACTTGGACCATTCCATTTTCGAAGCTATGACTGTATCAAGGCTATCGCCTAGAGTACGTGACGCTAACATACACACCAAGATCGAGAACATTCCGTCATCAAATCGCTCCAATTTCTGCCGGTCAAGGACCCTGCCGCACACCAGTGTCTCTGCCTATAGCCGAAGCATGAAGAGCCGATATCAATCACGGCCGCGAGATGCCACATTACATCAAGCGTACCCAGGGCTAGGGCTACCTACTTACAACAATGAATGTCATCCTCTGCACGACACCAGATCCAGCCAAGTTTTTATCGTAAAGATGCAACATTCTATTCTTCAACAGAAAAACGCGTTTAGCAACTTTACAAACTAAAGTATTTTTAATTTTAGTGGTAAAGACAATTGCCATAATTATGCACAAAGATTTGCAAATATTTCCTGTGTGTGTCATGCCTTTAATGCTAAAGTATATTCATGTCTTTAACTTATAAATTAATGTTGTTTCTGTTGCTACAAAGCATTAACAAAATGACACCCCAGAAAACCCAGAACACCACATTGGTGAATGCCGACGTGATAGTCCAAAAAGTTAATGCGACAGAATTAATTTAAGCCGTTTAAAATGAATGAGGAAGTGAACATGGTTGACGTGCAAATTTGTCCTTCCTGGTCAGCGGATGCAGAATTATGGTTTTCCCAAGTAGAACATAGCTTTGAAAATAGCAGTATAACACAAGACGCTACCAAATACGTGTACATAATATCTAACTTCCAAGCTAGATTTGCAGTAGTGGTCCGGTGTATCCTAATTAAACCGCCCGAGACTGACAAATATGCAAAAATTAAAGCCAAATTAATTAAACGGCTAAGTTCATCGCAAGAAAGGAACTAACAAACTGTTGAAACATGAAACGTTTGGCCACAAAAACCCTCACAATTTTTGAAAGGTCTACAACTGAATGAAACAACCGTGCCAGATACACTGTTAAAATCGATCTGGTTAAACCGTTTGGCAATACAAATGCAAGCAATCCAAGCTACTCAAGCACATGCATTCCTGGAGGATCCAGCACGTTTAGCAGATGCCGTCTACGAAGTTCAATCTGCACATCATGCTAATACAATAGAAGACGCAAGCTCTACACTCCTGGAAAGTTTACACAAGAAGCTTCAGCTAACACAAAGTACTACAACTAAACAGCGCAGTCAAAGTCTTTCTACACCATTGTTCTGAACAAGGTATCGTAGCTAAAGCATACGACGGCAACAACAATCCAAAGATTTAAGCTGGTTCTGTTACAAATTCGGAGGCACAGTACGCAGATGTACACGACCTTGCAATTTCGCAACCCAGGGAAACACCGAATGCAGGAATTAGAGGCAGATAATTCTCTGCATTTAATTTTATGCCGTTCATTTACATTTCCAATGATCCACCCGAAGGTACTACATTGGCCAGGAGGCGAGTATTTTGTTGCCTGAAAATTTAGAATTTTGCCGAACCCTTGCCGTTACAGGCAAGGTAGGGATCTTTAACGTGCGTGACAACACTCACACACGGGATCTCCATTTAACCTCTCATCCGAACGAGGGCGTAATATTTGTGAAAAATGCTCACCTGCCATTTTTCAAGCAGTCGGCCGTGTCGGGATTTGAACCCGGGACCTTGGGATCCGTAGTCTTACGCTTACTACATTGATCCACGGCGACGCCGTTAATTTTATGCCGCTGGTACATAAAAAATCGCACCACATCTGTGGAATTTTTATTTGGCACTGGTGCCGACCTCTATATATACCCTAAAACAAGGTTGACGGGCTACTCAAACTGATTAACTTGTTGTTCGCTGGAAATGAAACGATTATAAACATGGTACTACCACATTAACAATAGATTTAAGACTAAAACAACCGTTCATTTGGCAATTCGTCATCACTGATGTTTCACAATACGAGCCTACGCCCAATGACTACAAGGCAAAATAAAAGGCAAACACGTCAATCAATTGAACAAGTGAAGCAAACAGCTAACACAAACCGTGCTATTCACACAACCACTCCCCGACACAAAATTATCTATATTAACAGATGCTTCAAGCTGTGCTGTCGGTGTAGCAATTTAACAATGGAGCAATCAACTATGACAACGCCTAATTTTTTATTTCCAAAACTAACTAATGCACAACAAGAATAATCAGCATACGACCGAGAACTTCTCGCAATTTATGTAACTGTCAAACAGTTTAAACACATGCAAGGGGGTAGATATTTCACGATCTGCACAGATTACATTGTTAATTTGAAACGTAAATTATACCATTTTATTAGTCAGTTCTGCGTTAGAAGTACGCTCCTTGTTAAGCACGCGAGTAACTATCATACCTTTGTTTTCACTAGTAACAATATTGGTAAACAATTAAATTTATTATTATTTAAATTTATTATAAGAAAAGCAAATCTGGCAACAATATATTTTAAATATAATTACGACAATTGAAGTTGTGGTGTTCTGGCGTGTCTGGGGTCAACTTGCTAATGCTTCATGGCAAGAGAGATAACATGTATTTACAAGTTAGAAATACAAACTTATTATACATTATCATTAAAAGCATGACACACAGGAAATATTTACAAGTTTTTGTGTGCGTAATTATTGCAATGTATTTAACACTAGGAATGAAGGCACTTTAGTTTGTAAAGTTACTGAATGCGTTTTTATGTTTCTTCACATTGAAAATTTGGCTGGATCTGGAGTCATGTAGATGATGATGTTCATCCTTGTAAGTAGGTAACCATAGCCCTGGTTTCGCTAGATATGATGCGGCATCTCGCGTCGGTGGTTGGGAGCGGATTTCTATGCTTCACTACCTAGTGGCTGGTGGGCGGAGACGCTGACGTACAAAGGCGTCCTTGGTTGGTAGAAATTGAAGCCATTTGATGGCAGAATGTTTCGGATTCTGGCATGCGTGTTGGCGCCACGTGTTCTAAAAGGTGGTACTGATGCGGTGATGGCTTCGTGGACGGGTCGGTTCAACTTATGGTGGCAATCTGTGATGGGTCTCTTTATTTATCCCGTTAGATTTAGTGGTCATAATAAGATAATCTGAAGGAAAGCCCTTAATGCACGAGAAGCTTGTTACTTTTGTCTTGCACTCTTAAGTGTCCAAGAAGTTTGGTCACTTCCATAAAAAGGGAACAAATAAGAAGTAATTTGGTCTAGCATTTGGAGCTTCTTTTAGATCGCGGATTTGTTTGTTATGTTTGACAGTTCTAGTATGTATTTCGAGGGGTGTCGGACGAGTTCATTATTGCTTGATGGATGTTTTAAGCATACATGCTATTTACTTGCATACTGCGTGGTTATGGTCAGTTAGTTAGGAGTATATTTGGTTGCATACATACCCTCTTTCTAGTGACTGCGTTAGTCACGATTAAAAGTTATGTATTTTTTCGGGAAGTATACTCTTCTGCCGCTCTTGTAATTGTCGATGGAGAAGTACAAGTTTGTTCTTTTGGAGTGTTGGCGGTTTCTAAAAATTCGTTCTCCATGTATGCTGATTTAACCCAGTAGATTAAAACAGTTATTTTCTTGCCCCGTTTTTCAATACTGTTTTGTTGTCCCTGTAGATTACTTTGTAAGATCCATCGTATGTCCTAGTAAAGCATTTTTGTTGCTTTCGCAGTGTAGAAAAGTATGGTTTGCGTTTTTAATTTTTTGTTGCTGTGTTTGGTTGTAGTCGTTAAAAGTAGTAACGTAACTAGTTTGCAAGTACCTCAGCATGTGTTTGTTTCGTCCGCTTGCACAAACTTGTGAGGAATTCTCGTAGTAGGTGCAGCATTTCGTCAAATGTAAGCTTTGCAGCTGTAGCGTTTAACTCTTCTTTCCAAGATTTCTGCTTTCGAGTGGGACTAAGGGTAATGCCTCTGTTCATTTCTCAGTTTTCAGTTGTGGATGAAATCGTTCCATCATACCATTTGACTGCGGATGCTATGCTATTGTGTGAATTCTGGTGAATTCGATCAAGGTTTCTAATTGTTTGTTCAGACTGACGCATTATATCGGTTGCGGCTCTGAGTGGTTTGTCACAGCGTGCGAGCCCCTGTTCAACGAGTGCTCTGCCTACTGTTTCAGTTTCAATATTTTTTAGAAATATAGCCTCTGCCCATCTTGTAAAACGGTCAATGCATGTGCATATGAATCAGTGTCCCTCTGACACGGGTAATGGTGCGACAATGTATATTTGGACATGCTCAAATCTCGAAGACGGTGGTTTGAAATTTTGCATTTTTTTCATTACGTGTCTCTGACTTTGGATCTTTGGCATTGGATACAACTTCGTGTCCACATGTGGCAGTCTGATTCGATGCCAGAGCAAACGAGCATTTAAGTTACTAGCTTCGCGGTTGCCTTTATCCTGGGTGTGCTAACTTGACAATGCTAGCAAAAAATTCTTTTGTTACGAATGGACAAGCTATCGTTGTTGAATTGTCCCAAAAATTATTTGATCAAATTTCGAAATTTGTATCAGTTTGTCAAACTTAAGTTGCAGTTTTCCCTGCGACTTTTGAACTTTCATCGTTTTGCTGGGAATTGGATAGCTTCTTAAAATCGATGATATCCATTCTCGGGAGTATGTCTACAACAATGTTTTTTTTCAAAGTGTGTTTGATATATGCCAAATATTGGCTTATGTAATCTAGATATCTAAATTGTCTGGGAATATATTTTTCGAATTTCTGTTGCAAGGCGAATGTTAGAGGTTTGTGGTCTGCGCAGATCGTGAAATATCTACCCCCTATCATGTGTTTAAACTGTTTGACAGTTACGTAAATTGCGAGAAGTTCTCGGTCGTATGCTGATTATTCTTTTTGTGCATTAGTTAGTTTTTGGAAATAAAAAAATTAGGCGTTGTCATTGTTGATTGCTTCATTGTTAAATTGCTACACCGACAGTGCAGCTTGAAGCATCTGTTAATATAGATAATTTTGTGTCGGAGAGTAGTTGTGTGAATAGCACGGCTTGAGTTAGCTGTTTGCTTCACTTGTACAATTGATTGGCGTGTTTGCCTTTTATTTTACCCTGTAGTAAGTCATGGGCGTAGGTTCGTGGTATGAAACATCAGTGATGACCAATTGCCAAATAAACGGTTGTTTTAGTCCCAAATCTATTGTTAATGTGGTAGTACCATGTTTATGATCGTTTTATTTCTAGCGAACAATTGATAGTTAATCGATTTGAGTAGCCCATCAACCTTGCTTTTGGGGTCTATATAGAGGTCGGCACCAGTGTCGAATAAAAATTCCACAGATGTGGTGCGATCTTTTATGTACCAGCGGCATAAAATGAAATGCAGAGAATTATCTGCCTCTAATTCCTGCATTCGGTGTTTCCCTGGGTTGTGAAATTGCAAGGCTGTGTACATCTGCGTACTGTGCCTCCGAATTTGTAATAAAACCAGCTTAAATCTTTGGATTGTTGTTGCCGTCGTATGCTTTGGCTACGATACCTTGTTCAGAACAATGGTGTAGAAAGACTTTGACTGCGCTGTTTAGTTGTAGAACTTTGTGTTAGCTGAAGCTTCATGTGTAAACTTTTCAGGAGTGTAGAGCTTGCGTCTTCTATTGTATTCGCATGATGTGCAGATTGAGCTTCGTAGACAGCATCTGCTAAACGTGCAGTGTCCTTCAAGAAAGCGTGTGCTTGAGTAGCTGGGATTGCTTGCATTTGTATTGCCAAACGGTTTAACCAGATCGAACAGTGTATCTGGCACTGTTGTTTCATTCAGTTGTAGACCTCTCAAGAATTGTGAGGGTTTTTGTCGCCAAACGTTTCATGTTTCAACAGTTTTGTAGTTCCTTTCTTGCGATGAACTTACCCGTTTAATTAATTTGGATTTGATTTTTGCATATTTGTCAGTCACGGGCGGTTTAATTAGGATACATCGGACCTCTACTGCAAATCTAGCTTGGAAGTTACATATTATGTACACGTATTTGGTAGCGTCTTGTGTTATACTGCTATTTTCAAAGCTGTGTTCTACTTGGGAAAGCCATAATTCTGCATCCGCTAGGAAGGTCAAATTTGCACGTCAACCATGTTCACTTCCTCATTCATTTTAAACGGTTTAAATTAATTCTGTCGCATTAACTTTTTGAATTATCACGTCGGCGTTCACCAACGTGGTGTTCTGGGTTTTCTGGGGTGTCATCTTGTTAATGCTTTGTAACAATAGAAATAACATTAATTTACAAGTTAAAAACAAGCATTAAAGGCATGCCACACACAGGAAATATTTGCAAATCTTTGTGTGCATAATTATGGCAATTGTCTTTAAAACTAAAATTGAAGGTACTTTAGTTTGTACAGTTGCTGAACGCGTTTTTCTGTTGAAGAATAGAATGTTGCAGCTTTACGATAAAAACTTGGCTGGATCTGGTGTCGTGCAGAAGATGACATCCATTGTTGTAGGTAGGTAACCCTAGCCCTGGTTATGCTTGATGTGATGCGGCATCTCGAGGCCGTGATTGGTATCGCATTTTCATGCTTCGGTACGTAGCGGCTGTGAACGTCAATACATACATTATTGTGAATATACGGCTTTAAGCCACTTAGTGAGTTGGCATAAAAGCAATCATACGATTTCTTGGCGGTAAATTTAAGAGTGTCCCAAACTAAACGCGTCCCAAACATCCCGCATTTACCCTACAAAATATCGACCCCCAAGTGCTATTAGTTTCATAGTTATTGTCTCCCAAGTCAGAGATTATCCTCAAATGACATGTGAAATCAGAATCTGGAATTTGTGGCGCGTTAACAAATATACAACAATATTCGAAACGAAGTTTAAGAAGATTTCATAATTGGAAAACATAGACATACGCAGTCGCATACCACTGAACGTTTATTACTAAGGGGAAGTGGGAAAATGGTGCCCACCTAAGCGAGAATCGTTGTGCTGGTCAACTTTTAAATTCTAGAAAATAAAAAAAAGTCATCTGAAGTACTAATGATCTTACTTTCAGTATGTATCACGATATTTGATAAATTTCTCAACGTAATCATATACAATTGGAAAAAGTAAAAAGATGCATTTCCGCACCGTTCTCCATACCCTGGGGTGACTGTGCGCACAGGATGGGAAATAGTGCGCGGTAGTTTGGAAACCCCAAGTTAGGTAGATCAAGTAGTATAAAAGTAATTTTATATGCAAGAACAAATGTTTATTAAAACGAGTGATTATATATAATGTAATGTACCAGTTTAAACTCGACAAAAGTCGCAAATGTATTGTTCGGGAGCATCTTCACTGGTACAAGACGCGTGATTCCACATGCCGCATGCAACACACCTGTACCATAGTTCGCTTTTTCCCTGTTCACCACTTATGCCACATAAGGAAGTCTTCTTATCATGTTCTGTACCACATGGAACATAGTTGAGGTTAATGTCGTCTACCTCATCATCCTCACAAATGTCACGATCGTCTATGTCAGATACGTCGAATGATTGAGGCGTCGCTGGTTTTTTTTTCTTTCCTTTTTTAATTTCTGGAGACTGATATATGTGTCTTACTACTTATTTTGCAACATTCTCTTTAGCTGTTCTCTTTCCGTTAGCAATTCCATAGAAGGTGGCTGGTGGAATTGAGAAATAAGCATTATCTGCTTCGTCATCATCGTCACATTCTTGTGCATCAAGTTCGGCTTTTGAGTACCTTTTTATTTTATGTTTATTGTTCTTAATATTGTTCTTTCCTAATGTTCGGACTCTTTTTAATATGTTTTTTTTGCTTCTTTTTCCTTTTTTTTTCTTGTGCTTCTTCTAATCTTTCTTTCATGAGTGTACTAGTTAGTATTTCTGAATGTTGTTTCTGACGAGAAACTCTTTTTACTCTTCCTATTTCTTCTTTCCTTGGAATAGGAGCAAATAGGAAAAAAGAGTTATTTAATTTAGATGCAAATGGTTGATGGTTTTGTTCAGAGGTAGACGTAGATGGTGTTGTTCAGAGGACGTAGATGGTAGATGGTTTTGTCCAGAGGTAGATGTAGATGGTAGATGGTGTTGTTCAGAGGTAGACGTAGATGGTGTTGTTCAGAGGTAGACGTAGATGGTTTTGTCCAGAGATAGATGTAGATGGTAGATGGTCTTTTTCAGGAGTTGATGTAGATGCAGGTATTGGTACATGAGAAGTGCCACGTTCGGGAGAGCTTACTACAACAAACTGTCTCATTTCGTTGGCAGGAGCACAATCGTCTTCGTTAAATTTGACAGGATTAAACGGATATATTCCAGAAGAACGAAAACACGAAGCTGCTTTCTCAATCGATGCGACTTTCATGAACGCTTTATTTAACAGCTCAGCTACGTCATACTCAGTGACTTTTTCATGCCCTGTTGTAGTTAGATATATATCATACTCTCTGTACAGTGCATCTTTTAGAGGGCCGAAAAAGGTTAAGTCGAGCGGCTGAAGGAGATGGGAAGTGTGTGGTGGAAGGGACACCATATGAATATGGTTTGACTTACAGAAATTGTACGCCTCTATAGAAATATGACTGCAATGATTGTCAAGGACAAGAAGAATTGGGTCATCTGAAGTAGGCTTTGCCTGTTTTTGTAGGTGCAATAGCCAATCAAGAAAAAGTTGAGAATTTATCCATCCGTTTGCCGAACATTTGTAGCTGGCACCAATTGGTCCATTTTTTTGCAACGCAGGAGTCATTCTCTTTCTGGGATAAATCAACATTGGCGCAATGTAGTTTCCTGCAGCATTCATGCAAAATACGACTGTAATGGTTCTTCCTCGTTCACCCGAAATAGCAGTCCCTACTTTTTTAGCACCTTTAGGTCCGTAAACTTTAGGGCACTTCTTCTGCACGGTGATTATACCAGTCTCGTCCATGTTAAATAATCTGTTCGCTTCAAATTTAAGCTTTCGTAAAACTTGTTCTAGATTCGAGTAGAAAAGTTTTAACTCGTTCTTGTTAAATGCTCCAATTCGATTAAGGCTAGTTCCCTCAGGCTGTCTCAATGATATATTGGGATTTCGCTTTAGAAATCCATTATTACAGTCCCGTAAACGTGGTACGCGCGTCACAAAAGACAGTTGGTAACGATATTTCATAATGTGAAAATCGACGCGCAAATTTCGATGACGTCACACAATATGTAAATTATTGCAACACATTTTCCAATTATATAAATTATATAAAAACCCCCACGGGGTACTCACGTGAATAGGTAAAGCTTCCTTCAAGATTACACCATGATGGCGGCGGCTTCCTACAGGATTACTTCATGAAGGCCGGCCGTGGCTTCGCTACTATTTCTCGGGTCGTGGATCTCCTAAGCCAGGTTGCATCCAAATTCACTGGTCTTCTTCCTATGTAGCGGGAACGACGGAAACTGGTTATAAGGTACTATAAGGGCAAAAGGGACCTACATAACAAAAAGATACGATTAGATACCAGACCAACTACTCTTCTTCGCGTTTCGGAGCCAAGTCTCTACGCGTCTTTCGGAAATTCCCCACTTCCTTCTTCCCCCACACGCGTTGACGCGAATCTCGCGCAACGCACTTCTGAAGTGACGGAAATACGCACACAAGTCTTTTTAAATTTATGGCGCGAAATTCTCACATATTAAAACTTAGTTAAGAATGTCTAGTGCCGATTTCGGCACGTATCACCATACAGCCAATCTTTTCCTGCCAACTGAGTTTCTCTATTGAAATTTTTTTCTCTTCAGCATAATTAAACGCTAACTGCCTCAATTTTTTGGGCGTTAAGCTGTAAAACAATTTTGCGAAAATAAGAATATAGTCGCTTAATTCAACTTCTATTTCTGCTGTGAAAATCGACTTTCGACCTAGATAGGGGTTTTTTAGTTGATTTAGCGTAAGTTTCTTTCTAAGTGTTGATTCTGGAATACTAAACGATCTCTAACTTCCCGTATTTTTCTCCCATCGTTTCTAATTGCATTCAGTGCAGCCTCCAACGATTCTTCACTATATTGATGAATTTCAGTCTTACGAACATAATTTTGCAGCATCTGAAAATAAATCCCGACACGGCCGACTGCTTGAAAAATGGCAGGTGAGCATTTTTCACAAAAATTACGCCCTCGTTCGGATGAGAGGTTAAATGGAGGTCCCGAGTTTGAATGTTGTCACGCACGTTAAAGATCCCTACCTTGCCTGGAACGACAAGGATTCGGCAAAATTCTAAATTTCCAGGCAACAAAAAACTCGCCTCCTGGCCAATGTAGTACCTTCAGGTGGAGCATTGGAAATGTAAATGAACGGCATCTGAAAATAAAAGATAGATTTTGGTACGGAAAAATAGTAGGTATATACCAATAGTAATTAGTAATATTGCTTGACATTTAATTGAATGAGAGGGAATCGTGCGCATTTTTGCGCATGCCTACCCCACTATGATTTTATAACGAAATTATGTCCTCCCTCAACAATTATTTATCTAAATGCAACAATACTACATGCATGAACGCAGAATATTATGAGCTTTAAGAATATCATTAATTCAAAACAATTGGTTAAGATTTACGGACTCACCGTCTTAATTTGTACACACGGATAATAGTAACAAAAACCTAAGATGCACAACTCTACCCCTTACTAAGTACACAACTCAACTGGCTTTGCAATTAATGGCTTCAGAGACTCGGCGCATGCTACCACTTAGACTGCACGGGGGTTGATCTCGCAGTATGCCGCGTAATTTAAATTATAACGATGCGCATGGTTACTCACCGCGCATCGTTCCCCTACTTTCCCTTATGCAGTTTTTGTAAATATTCTGCATCTTTTAAAAGTTAAAGTTTATGTTTTTCCATACTAACAAACGTCCAGTTCCATGCAATTTGTGTGATTATTTCGTATCACGAAAAGTAATTTAAAAACTACTTGCTGTTGCATACTAAGAAACAACCATTTCTTTATGCAATTTGTGTGATTATTCCACATTATGAAAATGTTTCACAAGGACACGCAGTGTCATACGAATGAACGTCTAATCGCATGCAATTTGTGATTAGATCAGCTACAAAGCCATATGCAATCGTATACTTACGAACGTCCATTCGTATGCAATTTGTGTGATTATACTGCATCATATAAAAGTAAATTGCTGAGACATTTGCAATTGCATACTAACGAACGTTCATACGTATGTAATTTGTGTGATTATACCGCATCACAAAAACATCATATACAAAAACACATGCAGTTGCATACTAACGAACGTACATTCACGTGAAATTTGTGCGATTATTCCACATCACGAAGAAATACTCTAAAAAGACATTGGCTGTCGCATAGTAAAGAACGTCATTTGCATGCAATTTCTGTGATTACTCCGCATCATATGAAAGTATTCTAAAAAACCATTTGCAATCGCATTTTAACGAACGTCCATTTACATGCAATTTATGTGATTATTCTCATCACGAAGAAATACTTTAAAAAACATTGGCTGTTGCATAGTAAAGAACGTCCATTTGTATGCAACTTCTGTAATTATTCCGCAACATACAAAAGTAATCTAAAAAACCACTTACTATCGCATGCAAATGAACGTCCATTTGTATGCAATTTGTGTGATTATTCTGCATTTTGTTAAAGTACTTTAAAAACCATTTGCTATCGCATACTAACGAACGTCCTTTTTCGTGTAATTTGTGTGATTATTCTGCACCACGACAAAGTAATCTGCAAAACCATTTGCAATCGCATAGTAACGAACGTCTATTTGCATGCAATTTGTGTAAGTGTTGTCCAACTGCTGGCTGTGTGTGATTTTTATATGTCACTGTCAATATCCGTTTTTAATTCTTTATTTACTAACATTGTCTTGCCATGCTAAATTTTCACATATCATACTAGACTCAGGCCCAGATAGGGTTGCCACTTTTTTGTTAACCCAGACCGGGACAAAATGTTCCACTAAAAAATAGTTTAGAGACAAACAGTTTTTTACATGCGCATCAGAGAGTAGTTATCATATATAGACCTGGAATTCAAATGAAGCTTTTGGAAATATGTAGTTTTAGGTCAAATGTATATCTTAGTAGTAAATAGCATGACACGCGCGAAAACTTAGAAATTTCAGCGTGTGCTAAAAGTCGAAAGGTTATAATATTGTGTATGTATGTTCTATACTGCTGGCTCTTATGACTTTTTAGCTTAGAATTAGGCAAATTGATGTGAAAACAGCTGGTGACATCTAGATTTGGCATCCAAAAGTATTCAAAACCATTGCCAATTTTTAGTATTGAATGAGAAGTCTAATAGTCTCTTATGCGCATATTCAACAGTTCTCTAAAATAGAATAATGGCGGGTTATTATTTTAATAATACGCAAAAGATAAACAAGTTTATTTTAAAGATATGACACAAACACATATACCAAAACAAACAATAAAAGTTTTAAAGCGGGAAACTAATTCTATTTATACAGAAACTAAAACTCTTTTTAATAGGTGTAATATATAATATTATAAGGATGAAAGCGTGTCACTTATTTTCCGAATCGAATTTGAAGGTATATTTCTTATTCGTCGACACACTTCTTAATATTTCTGGGCAACTCTTGATATAGTCGTAAAATTCACAACATGCCATATTAAAATTTAACTTGATTTTTAGCTCCGAGTTTAAAAGTTGATTTCCAATTTTATTTCTTTCATCTCTAGCAACTAGTCCCATAAGACTAAATACTCTTTCGCAATATGCATTTGAAATCGGAATTGATAAAACAAATGATACTAATTTGAAAGCCTCAGTACAACATTCGCACTTTTGAAAAATCTCTGCCCACTTTTTATCAATGTTTATGGATTTGGAGGAAATATCACCTAACATTACTACATTTTGAATAATCCCTATTTCTTCATATAATTTATCTGCATCAATTTCGTCGTCCATTTTCAAAATGTTTGTGAGCTTTTCAAAATCTTTAAAAGAAGGTTCTTCTCGTAAGTTTAGAAAACCAAAATATTGGAAAACTTATTCTTCAAAGTCATAATACTTGCATAGGTAATTAATGGAACGACTTAAAAACTCTAGGGCTTGTGTTTCGAATTTGAACTTTTTATCACGTTCTACACATCACTCAATAAGTCCGTAGGATAACTAAGAAAAACACATTTTTTGGCGAAATTCGATTTTATTCATTAACATACATTCCTTCAAGAGTGATACAATCAGTCCAACGCCGTTCTAGCATTTCGATACCTTTTTTGTAAAACAATTCGTCTTTGGCCTCAAAATAAGCTTCAGTTTCAGCGATCACCTCTTCATCCGAGCCAAATTTTTTTCCGGCGAGCATTTTTTTCAGGTCTGCGAACAGGTAGTAGTCGCTGGGGGCCAAATCTGGAGAATACGGTGGGTGCGGAAGCAATTCGAAGCCCAATTGGTGCAATTTGGCCATCGTTGCGATCGACTTGTGACACGGTGCATTGTCTTGGTGAAAGAGAATTTCTTTCTTCTTCATGTGTGGCCGTTTTTTGGCAATTTCTTCCTTCAAACGCACTAATAATGCCATGCAGTATTCGCTGTTGATTCTTCTTCCTTTCTCAAGATAGTCGATGTACAAAATTCCGTGCGCATCCCAAAATACAGACGCCAAAACCTTACCAGCCGACTTTTGCGGTTTTGGCCGCTTTGGACGTGGTTCTCCGGCTGCAGTCCACTCAGCTGACTGCCGATTAGACTCTGGAGTGTGGTGGTGGATCCATGTTTTATCCATTGTCACATACCGACGCAAAAGTCCTTTTATTCCGGTTGAACAGCTCCAAACAGCTCTCAGAATCATCGACACGTTGTTGTTTTGGTCCACTGTGAGCAAACGCGGCACCCACTTTGAGAACAGCTTTCTCATGGACAAATGTTCATGCAAAATAGTGTGCACACTGCCTTCTGATATCTTCAAGGTGTCAGCTATCTCACGCAATTTCACTTTTCTGTTTTCCAAAACGATTCGGTGGACTTTTTTGATGTTTTCCGGTGTAACCACCTCAATTGGCCTTCCAGAGCGTTCAGCATCGTCAGTGTCTGTACGGCCACGTTTAAAATCAGCAAACCACTTCTGCACCGTTTGCCTCGATGGAGCAGAGCCCGGATAACACTTATCAAGCCATGCTTTGGCTGCGATGGTATTTTTACCCATCAAAAAGCAATGATAAATCAACACGCGAAATTGCTTGGAATTCATTTTTTTGAAAAACTCAAAAGTATCGTCACTTGAACCTCTGTAACTTGTAAATTAATCGTCGGATTGTCATGAAATTTTGACAGATATCTTTTTAAGGTTAGTACTTCCTACAAATCATATGGATTATTACATAGCAACGCCATGTATCATCCTACGGACTTATTGAGTGATGTAGTAGAGTTTTAAATATTTTATTCGCGGAGCTACCGAAAAATTTATCTTTAATTCTACGTTCTAATTGTGATTTAAAAATTTTCATTATATTGTGAAGGTCTATTGAATGTGTATCTTGATTTTCTAAAGTTAAAATTGTTGTCTGAAATAGCAAAGATACCTTGTGTACAAAAAATAGTATACATAAAGGCAATGAATTTTCATCATCGTCTTTAAAAGTCTCCAGAAGAATATTTGGACAGCAATCTTCTTTTTCAGATAAAAAATATGACCTTATGGCAGACCATGACTTTAGTAAGCGATCTATTGCTGGATGCAAAGAAAGCCAACGCGTAGGAACATGCCTTAACAATTCGCAATATTCTAGATCAACGAATTCAAAAAAAGATTTTAAAGTTTCAACTCGTTTGGCAGATGATGAAAATTCATTATAAATTTTTATTACAACTAATTCGACATCATAGCTAAAAGCTTTAATTGAAAATTTTATAGACTTGTTTATTACATGACACAAACAGTTCGATTTACCAATTTTCCTATTAGACTCAATAAGTTTAGTATACACAGAACAATTTTTGCCATAATTTACAGCAGCATTATCTGCGGAAAAACTTGTCACTAACTTTACATTCAAATTATATTTTTTAAGAATTTTCATAATATTTTCATAAATTTTTTCACTTGTTTCATGCGGACTTTCAAAGAATTTCAGCAATTTTTCGCAAACGCCTTTTTCTTTTTTAAAATATTTTATTGTTAATGGATAGTATTTGCGATTTTTTTTATTCGATGCATCGGTGCTAATTGAAAAAAAGGCATTATTTATATCATCAAGCACCATTTCATGGCATTTAGCAGCTAATATTTCGGTAGCAATAAAGGTCTGTTTCGTTCGTGCACAAGTTATTTTTTCGCGACAACTGAATCAGAATGAATTTTTTTTTGAAGCTTTATGTTACAATCTTGACTTAAATAACTTAAGTGATGACAAACAGTATGATAAACAGTACATATTTCTGCAAGAGCCACAAGGTTTTCTTCAGGATTATTCTTTTTAATGACAAAACTATCTAATATGCTATTTTTGGCAATTGTTTTTGCTGTATTTTGATGCTTGTTAGACTTAAAATGAGTCTCAACTGCTCTCCTTCCCTCATACTTAACTTTGAATGTCATTTTACATAAGATACATTGAGCTTTTTCCTCACTACTTCGGCAAGGGCGTAACCATTCGGACCAGTCAACATCCATTCTCGTCGAAATGTACAAAACCTTTTAATTTTCTTTAGTGGTTTTGGAGAACATGAACCGCTTGCTTCATCTTCATCTCTCATCTTTCTGTGAAAAATAGAATATAAAATGACAAGAACCTAGGATTTAGGTATATTACTCAAATAATGAAGGCAAATAAATTATGAATTAAATACATCTATTTTCCTCCGTTTGTAAGTTGTAGGTAGTAATTTGTACTAATATTTTTACTTACCTCTCAAATAAGCAAATATTATGATGTTATAATATGGTACAAGCTACACAATTATTTTTTTATATACTTCGTTAAAAAACAATGTGTCGATAACTAGATATCTATACTTCTTAAATTATGGGTGACATAACAGTTTATACTACAATAACTTCATTTTCAATAGTTTTCTTCAGGATTCGCAAAGGTCTGACTTGATGTAGTCTACTGATCTGGCGGTCTGCCGCTAGCCGCTACTAAAATACTAATCACGACGCAATTGCGGGACAATCCCGGGTCCCGGTTAAGGTTTTTTTCGACCGGGGCGGAGTACCTACATTCCGGGATAATCCCGGCGAAACCGGGACGGGTGGCAACCGTAGGCCCAGAATTCATTTACTATGTAATCATATTCAGACTGGTAGACTATCCTGCACGTACATGCTACATTATAACAATTTAAATAAAAATATAGGGGAGACCGGGGTTGGTTGGCGCACGGGTTGGTTGGCACGCTCGTTATATCTGAAATATTAGAAAGCTGACAACAGCGTAACTCTGATCAGTCGAAAGATCGACACAGACTGCATCAGTAAACCAACTCAGTGCTGGTTTGACTGCCATTAAAGCAGTAGTGTATGCACATAGGTAAGATAAGTTACAATAGATAAACCACTCCATACTAAGGTTTGTTTTTTTTATTGATGCGCCATCTGTTGGATTGTGTTACCCACTACCATGTATCTTGACTAAGGTTTGCATCCATGCTAACAAAATGGTTAAAAACCTTACTAGGAAATATGACATGGATTCATGTAATATTGACTTTTGTAGAAGCTCAAACTAAAGAAAGAAAATCGTTATAATTGCTTGTATTTCTATATAGTAGTATCTATGCTTAAAAAGTATAGAGTAATTTTTACCATGGATACAAGAATATAAAAATACAAGCAATTACAAGGGTTTCCTTTCTTCATTTTAAGCTACTTCAAAATTCAATATATATGGCTTAGTACAGTTTACCTCTGTAATTTATACATACTTAACATTAGTGATAAAACAAGACTACCTGTAGTTGTTTATTGTAAGATGGTAGTATAGCTACAAAGGCGTTTTCAAAAAGTTAATTTATTCACAAACAGAACAAACAATTTTAAAATACACATATAAATCTAACTTTTTAAATATCGCGATAGGCATTTGAGATGCCATACCCTAGGATTAACTACAGAATTCTAAATTGTTATTTAAATTATTTGACTAAATGAAAATAATAGAAATCACTGATTTCATATTAAATCATGTAAAATAACTATATACCAATGGAACACTGCTGTAGTAAACATTGAACCGTTGTATATCCTTAGTAGGATTTGGAAAACCGTGTCTGATGACAGTTCTATTAACACAAATAGGCACGCAACAAGGAACATATCCTCCACCCATGACGAAGCTACAAAACAACAAAATCAATACTATTAAAGATATAATTTAAAAAAAGTTTAAATTATCCAAGGTATAAGTTTAAACCAACAAGCCTTACTAAAAATTTGAAAATCGTTTTCACTGCAATTATAGTAATGGAAAAATATATTTAATTAATTTTAACAAAAAATACATACCTTTTTACACACAAATACCGTTGAAATAATTACGAAAGCGTAAAAACAACAGACCAAATACAGAAATTTTTAACAAATAAATATAAAACATGTAACATAGTTTTAGATACCTGTAGCCTGGCGAGGCGTCTAAATTGAGATCTAGGGTATCTAAAATTACTTAGAGACCCTAGATTTAAAACAGCGCCATCTGAACGGATTGTGTTACCATTAAAATCGTAATTACAATGCTGTGATTAAAGTGACTACACCCTGGTGTATGCATTTTGTCGTCCAATGCTATCTAAAGTAATATTCGCACTTTCCCGTTTTTTTGCTACTAAGAACATAAGGTAAGTGTCGCAGATTTTAAACAAATACCATTTTGCTGTACAAGGCATAGCCTTCTATCTGATATGTGTGCATTTTACTAAAAAGTTATTGTTTAAATAAATATTACAGAAACATTTGCAAGATGTAATTGGGGTTAGTTGGCGCAAAGTCAACGGGGCTACTCGGCGCAACAGTTTTGAGGGCTAATTTTTAAAATATAAATAAAAAGCGGTCTTGTTTAGTAAAAGTTATTGCTGTAACTGTTTATAATCAATTAATTGAACGAAATGACATATATCACATATATCATTTGTTATCTTATAGAAAAATGCGAACTTATAAAAGAAAAACCGAAAAAGGAAATACACCTCCAGATGTAATGCTTCAGGCTGCGAGAGAAGTAAAAATTAATAAAAAATCTATACGCAGTGTTGCAAAAGATTTTGGAATCCCTGACAGAACGCTAAGACGATTTTGTTCGAAGGTAACACCTGAAGAAATTAATGGAAATGCGAATTTCTCAAGTACCAACGTAGGTTTTGTCAAGAACAGACAGGTACAGCCTATCAGTTAAAATAAGTTGATTTTGCACTACATAATGTATTTCTTTTGCTTTCACAGATTTTTACTGACGGACAAGAACAGCTATTAGAGGACTATATCAAAACAGCTTCTGATATATATATATATATATATATATATATATATATATATATATCGAACGTTTTTAATGGGTTTGAGGTCAGCTGGTAAAAGAAAACTCTTTTTTAATGCCTAAATTTTCGGATTTATTTAATCCTTGATCACAGGCTTCTAAAAATGTTACAAACAACTAGGCTAAATTATATAAATATTAATTGCAACTTACAAGATGAGTTGATTCAAAAATTAACATCGAAATTAAATATTAAACATAACTTTTTAGTTTTTCACTTTTAAATGTAGGAAGGATATATAATTTGTATAAGATGAAATGTAAAAATAAAAATTATGTCAGATTTTGAAAGATTTCAAATTTTCTTTTTTAATAGGATACCTGATACCTTTATTTAATGTATATGTTATGTTGTATGTGATAGTTGTTGTTTGTCTGTATGTGTGTGTGTGTGTGTGTGTGTATGCGCATGCGTTAAGATGTGTGGTGTGTATGTGTGTATGTATTTATAACGTTAAACATATTAACAAATATTACATTAGGTATGTAGCTATGTTTTAAAATTAAGTAAGTATGTGTAAATCGAGCTCAAACCACTAATATCAGTTTTTTTATTTATACTATCTTTTGTAATAAAAATGTGATACATTTCAAGAAATAGTCTTTTTTGTTTATCTTTCTCTAATTCTAAAATTTTTGGATTTTTGAAATCTATTCTATGATCTAAATTAGCTGAATGACTCGATAAAGCACAGGAATTTGGTTTAACTTTTATGTCACTTCTGTGTTGAATAATACGTTGATTTAAGGATTGACATGTTTGTCCAATATACAGGCCATTACAATCTAAACAATTTATTTGGTACACAATATTTTTGTAATAGTTCGGGTGTTTTATCTTTTAATTTTGAAAAGAGATTATTGACTGTTAATATATTTTTCTTTGCATACCGAAAATTATAATTTTAAATACCTTAATTAGCTTATGAGTTAATTCATTGTCTATATTGGGTATTGTTTTATATATTTCTAAATTTTGCTGTTGTTATTACTTGTGTTATTTTGTGTATATTACTGTTACTTTTGTCTGTGTTTTTTTCAGAGGTATATAGTAATTTTGTTATTAGAGGAGTAGGATAGTTGTTGTTTTTTAAAATGTTTGAAAGTTTTTTTATATTTGTATTGTAGAATGTTGGATGACATATTCTTTTAATTCGATTTTTTAAACCTAAAATGAAATTTATTTTTGTTTTGAAAGGGTGATACGAATGGTAATTTAAATATCTGTTGGAATGGCTTTGTTTTTGATACCAATCTAAAAATATTAGCACAGTAGAAATACCTAATAACATACAAACAATTCTTGCATTAGGTCCAAAATTTAGTTTACAACCTCCAATCAGTAGCAATGTAATTATAAAATTATTAGCGGATTTAGAAAATTTAATTTTAGAAACGAAGGAAGAAGATAGAAACCTAAATCGAGCTTACATCACTAATATTATTACAAACTTTGTCCGTCAAAATTCAAAAACGAAATCAAAATTCTTGTACGACTATATTCAATGCAAAAAATTTTTAAAAGAAAATGAAGATTTGTTAATAGTTAAAGCTGATAAAGGAAATGTCACCGTTGCTATATCTAAAACAAGTTATATACAAAAAATGTCTGATTTACTAATGGATAATAATATATACAATGAAATTAAAATGATCCAACGGCAAAATTACAAAACAAACATTAGATCTTATAAAATTATTAAGAAATAAAAAAATGATTAGTGATTTAGAGGCAAAATCATTTAATAATTATAACAGCACAAGCCCAAAACTTTATGGTCTCCCAAAAATACATAAAGACAATTATCCACTCCGTCCCATTGTTGCTACAAACAATGCAGCAACTGAAAAGCTTTCAAAATTTATTTCTGAAATTCTAACAAAATCTATCCTAAAACAATCATAATATAACAGATTCTTTTGAATTTTCGGAACAAATAAACAATTTTCAATTACCAAAAAGTTATGTGTTAATAAGTTTGACGTTGTATCTCTCTTTACAAACATCCCTAAAGACTTAGTTATTAACAACATCAATAAATTTTGGAATGCAATTGAACCAAATTGTAAATTTTCAAAAACTATTTTTACAAATCATTGAATTTCTTTTGATAACAGTTACTTTTCCTTTAATAATAAATTTTATTTACAAATTTTGGATGTCCAATGGGATCAAATCTTAGTCCCATTATAGCACAAATAGTTATGGATGAATTATTAAATAATGTTATTCCACAACTTCCGTTTAACCTTCCATTTTAAAGAAATTTGTTGATGATTTAATTACGGCTATCCCAGAAAATAAAATAACTGAAACCCTTAATATTTTTAATAGCTATAATAGTCATATCCAATTTACAATAGAAACAGAATCCAATAAATCGGTACCTTTCTTGGACACTTTATTAATTCGAAACGATGAAAATAAAATAATTTTAGATTGGTATCAAAAACAAAGCCATTCCAACAGATATTTAAATTACCATTCGTATCACCCTTTCAAAACAAAAATAAATTTCATTTTAGGTTTAAAAAATCGAATTAAAAGAATATGTCATCCAACATTCTACAATACAAATATAAAAACTTTCAAACATTTTAAAAACAACAACTATCCTACTCCTCTAATAACAAAATTACTATATACCTCTGAAAAACACAGACAAAAGTAACAGTAATATACACAAAATAACACAAGTAATAACAACAGCAAAATTTAGAAATATATAAAACAATACCCAATATAGACAATGAATTAACTCATAAGCTAATTAAGGTATTTAAAATTATAATTTTCGGTATGCAAAGAAAATATATTAACAGTCAATAATCTCTTTTCAAAATTAAAAGATAAAACACCCGAACTATTACAAAAAATATTGTGTACCAAATAAATTGTTTAGATTGTAATGGCCTGTATATTGGACAAACATGTCAATCCTTAAATCAACGTATTATTCAACACAGAAGTGACATAAAAGTTAAACCAAATTCCTGTGCTTTATCGAGTCATTCAGCTAATTTAGATCATAGAATAGATTTCAAAAATCCAAAATTTTAGAATTAGAGAAAGATAAACAAAAAGACTATTTCTTGAAATGTATCACATTTTATTACAAAAGATAGTATAAATAAAAAACTGATATTAGTGGTTTGAGCTCGATTTACACATACTTACTTAATTTTAAAACATAGCTACATACCTAATGTAATATTTGTTAATATGTTTAACGTTATAAATACATACACACATACACACCACACAACTTAACGCATGCGCATACACACACACACACACACACACACACACACACATACAGACAAACAACAACTATCACATACAACATAACATATACATTAAATAAAGGTATCAGGTATCCTATTAAAAAAGAAAATTTGAAATCTTTCAAAATCTGACATAATTTTTATTTTTACATTTCATCTTATACAAATTATATATCCTTCCTACATTTAAAAGTGAAAAACTAAAAAGTTATGTTTAATATTTAATTTCGATGTTAATTTTTGAATCAACTCATCTTGTAAGTTGCAATTAATATTTATATAATTTAGCCTAGTTGTTTGTAACATTTTTAGAAGCCTGTGATCAAGGATTAAATAAATCCGAAAATTTAGGCATTAAAAAAGAGTTTTCTTTTTACCAGCTGACCTCAAACCCATTAAAAACATTCGATATTACTAGAAGGTCATTATCTTTAAATATATTATATATATATATATATATATATATATATATTATGGGTTATCGCCCAAAGAAATTAGAAAATTTGCTTGGGAATATGCTGTTTCATTAAAACTGCAAATTCCTGAATCATGAAGACGTCAAGAGATGGTTGGATCTGAGTGGTTTACTTTATTTTTAAAAAGACATAGAACATTATCTATTAGAACACCCGAAGCTACAAGTCTTGCCAGGGCATCTAGCTTTAACAAAACAAATGTCACCCAATTTTTTAACAATTTGAAATTAGTTCTTGACCGTTTACAAATAGGACCCAGTGACATATGGAACATGGATGAAACAGGGATTACGACGGTACAAAAACCAGGTGGAATTGTAGCCAAGAGGGGTTTCAAGCAAGTTAGAAGGTTAACGTCACAGGAAAGGGGTGCTCTTGTAACTTTAGCAGCTGCTGTTTCTGCAATAGGAAACAGCATACCTCCATTTTTTATTTTTCGTGACCATTTTGTTGCTGCTGGGCCACCTCAAAGTGCAAGTGCAGCTAATCCTTCCGGTTGGATGAAAGCCAACCACTTTTTAGAATTTTTTCAACATTTTGTGCGTCATACCAAATGCTCTCAGCAAAAGCCTGTGTTGCTTTTGTTGGATAACCACAATTCCCATCTATCTATAGACGCATTAGACTATTGCAAAGCGAATGGGGTTACGGTACTGTCGTTCCCCCCTTACTGCTCTCATAAACTCCAACCACTTGACCGTTCCGTTTATGGTCCTCTAAAAAAATACGTAAATACAACATGTGATAGTTGGATGACTAATAATCCAGGGCGCACCATGACAATCTATGATATTCCACAAATTGTCATTATAGCATTGCCACTTGCTGCAACTCCTACTAACATCATGGCTGGCTTCTAGGTAACCGGAATTTCGCCATTTAACTGCAATGTATTTGGTGAACACGAGTTTCTTGCTGGATACGTCACGGACAGGCCAATAGAAAAACCTGAACAACCAGCTAATGATTCACAAATATCTTCTGTGACAAACAATAAGGCCACTACAATACCAAATAATATTGATGATGGTGCTATAGCTGGACCTTCGCATGCATCGGATTGTCGCAAAGTAACTCCACCTCCAACACCAGAACAAATAAGACCATTCCCGAAAGCTGGACCACGGAAATTGAAACGTGAATCTAGGAGAAGACGTTGCACTGCAATTCTAACGGACACTCCCATCAAAAATGCCCTAGAGGAAGAAAAGCAAGCTGCAGTCAAAAATAAACAAAAAGAAAAAGCAACCAAATCTTTAAATCGGCCTAAAAAATCAAGGCAAGAGCTTAAACAATCTAAAGTGCGTGGCGATAGTAGCTCTGCAGACGAAGAGGAAACTTTCTGACTTTTTTGTATGGATGCATTTTCCAACAGCAAGTCTGAAGAACCTTGGTTGCAGTGCAGCAGTTGCCATATGTGGGCATACGAGTTATGTGCTGGTGAAAAGCTTGTGTTTTTGTGTGCCCTAATTGCGAGTCTTCAGATGATTTGTAATCTACATATACATTACTGTTTCATGTAAATATATTTGCATTTAATCGTATTTTATATTTATTTTGAGTATACATAGTATAAATAAACTAAAAATTAAGTGCGCCAACTTACCCCAATAACCGCGACAACCAACCCCGTGTGGGGCACGTAGGCGCACGGCGGATGCTTTGTAATTTTGTTTTGCAATTCGTTAAAATTTAGTGTAGAACAGATTTGATAAACGAAATTGTTACTTAAAATAAATCTATAAAACGAAACTTATTTAAAGTTACGCAAAATACTTAAAATAAATGAAATGCAAAATTTGCGCCATCCAACCCGTCTCCCTTTAGTCAATCATTTAATCACTACATCAAAATATATTAAATTTTAATTAATGGTTTCGTGAGAACCAGATATGAGATGCATTCACCGTTGTAGCCGAAAATGCATGCGCTCAGGGCTGATAGGGGTAGGTTCGCGGGTGAATGTAGGTGTGTGAATGGATTAAGATAATAGGCATCTGTCTTTGGAGTGTGTTTTATTGTTGTATTTTAGATATGAGGTTTGTTGTTGAGGATTAATGTCAGGAACTGGTTTTATTGTTGGGGAAAGTGTGTGATTAGGCAGTTTGAGACGTGATAGTAAAAATCTAGGTTTATTTAGGATTTGAATGTTATCTGTAGAAGAGTGGTAAGCGGACAGGGATATATTAAGTGGATTGGTGTTTCTGGGGTTATGTTGTACAGGAACCGTATGGGGAAGGAGTTAATTGAAGTTAATGGGGGTTATTTAGGAAGTGTCCATGACCGGTTAGTAATTGCATTCTGACAGGACTGGAGAGGGCGGTGTGAGTAGGGATATCTGTTACTGGGAAGATGTTGAAAGTGGAAGCAAGGGGCCAGAAGCGAAGAAGACAATTATGGATTCGTGATTTAATTTCTGATTTCGGGAGTTGATAATTTCCAGGGAACAGGGTTGTGTCGTGGAGCGTGATAGGGGACTTATGTTTAAAATTGCGGATTTAAATGGCTGCATGAAATTGGGTATCTATTAGGTGGATGTGGAGTAAAGTGTAAAAGCAGACGGTGCAAGTCGTTCGGTAGACTCGGGAGTCGTATAGTAAGAGGAGCCTGACTATCGTGTCTAGTTTGCACTTGGATAGAGAGAGTTAATGGAAGCTAGCAATTTGTTGCGTATCGGCTTATTGCGATTATAATTTGTTTCAGAATTAATCGTTGTATTGGGGCGGTGAGGGAATTGAGGAGGGGGAGGTGGTGATTATAGTATCTTCTGCGTGTAAATTAAGTTTTTTTGCAAAGCCTGAAAAGGTGGATACTCATCTTGAGTCTCATTTCTATGTGGACTACTAAGTCTTGTGCTGTTTTTGATAAGGGAATTGAGTGTGTAAAAGTCGCATTGTAGGAGATCGGCTTAGGACGAGGAAATCCCGTTAATTAGAGCATTTGTGTTTTAGTAGGGGACAGCGATAGTTTGTTAGGAAAGAACCAGGATCTTAAGCAGTTTATAAAAACGACCGCATTATGCTCTAAAGAAGCTCGGGAATCTCCATCTATCAAGAAAGTGATATCATCGGCAAAGGCAGAAGTGGTTGTATTAGGGATATTGAGATTGAGTAAACGCTTTATAGTCAGGTTTCAAAAGGTTACTGGTTCCTTGAGAGTACTCTTGTGTAAGTGGAAGTCCGAGGCTAAAGTGGCGGTACTGAATGTAACGATTTAATGATTAGGAATAAGCTGGATGGGAGGTTTGTTATTTTCATTTGAGTCAGGTGGTCTGACCACCAGAGGAGACAAAATTTTTGTGATTTGATCGAGACTGAGCTTTATGAAGATTGAGTTTGGTGATAAACAAGTCTAGGATGGAGATTTTCAATTCAGTGTCTGTTTTGTATTTCGGTGGATTAAGAATTGTTTATTAGGTTTTGATGTTATAGAGAAGGAAAGTCTTACTGTGCTGAGGGGATGACGGAACCCAGAAGGGTTGTTATTGTGGCCTCGTAAACGGAAAGGAATGTGTTCGAAAGATCTGACAGGATACAAGTTTAAGGAGGTTTTATTAGTTTCGTATATATGGTCCATGGGTCGGCAGTATTGCCCTCTTTGACTTTTAAGTCATGTGTTACCGTTGTGGTTATTATTATGTTTTTACACTATCTTCTGTCGTTAGAGTAGGTGTTCGATAGTGTACTGATGATGATTTTGAATTCATTAGTGAATAATAATTTCGCTAGATTTGGAAAGTTCCAAGTCGACCCTTCAGGTCGGGTCTAGCTCTTTGGAAGCGATGTCTTGTTTATGGAAGTGCTTATCTGAGGTTTGCTAGTTCCAATGTAGGTCATCGCATAGGTCATTGGATCTGATATTTTCTGGAAATAGCGAAAGAAGTAACAGTTAGAACGTCTTTTAGTAGTTTACTCGCTATGGAATCCGGGTTGGAATCTGTCTATGTGGTAGTCGGGAACATAGATATTAAGTTGTATAGGATTTCTAGAAAGGAATTGCAATCTGTTTTGCGAGTAATAAGCGTTGGGGTTTTCTTATGTGAGCGGGGTAATAAGGTTGTTATCACTGGTATAATGCATGTGGAAGGCTGTCCAAAAGTAAATCAGGTTAAAGGTTAATAAAAGTGAGGTCAAGGTTGGAAAGGTTATTATGGGATTCCTAAGTAGCAAAGAGGGCGGTTGCATTGTAGATATATTAGTGATGGTGATATATGAAGTATTCAAGTGTATCTGCATCGTATGCCAAAGTGTAGATTTAGAATTATCGTCTACTGTGATTAGTGTTGGCTTGTCTCCGATCGTCGTCGATATATGTTTCAATTGGTGTAGGTGAGTGTTGATGTCCATGCTAAACTGGAAGTAGGATGATATTAGGAATATGCAGCCGATATTCCAGTGTTGCGAGTGAAAAGTAAAATGTGATAGCTGACGTCAATTAAGGAATCAGTATCAGTTAATAATAGTGGAAGTGTACTTTGGATATGTGGGGTTGGGATGAATGTAAGTTTGGAAGTTAGAGCGGAAAATTAAGTAACGCTTTTGTAATAGGGCGATATGAAAACGATATTTTTGGAGTATGTCGTATAATTCTATAGTGGCTGCACGAGAGTGTCCATGGCTAATTTGGACGGATTTCAATTTGGAGGTTGTTCAGGCCTTGCCTAATATATATTAAAAGCATGCTCCTCTTATCTCTCGACTGCGAGTTGTTATTCGCGCATCGCCAAGGTGAGCGCTGGTTACAACAATAAGATAGTAAGTCGACACAGCTCTCTCTTAGAACACAGTCCATTATTAAATGTCACACTCGCGCCGGTTTGTCGGCATTAGTTAATTAATTAAATAACAACGTGGGTACCTCTATTCCTTCCTTCAGCACCCTCTCCTACCTAACCAATTATGTATTTAGTGGTGAGTGTAAAGTGATAATTGAACACGGGGTAAGTTTTTTATGCAACCATATTTATTACACAATTTTAATACGCATTTTTTGCTATTGTGAACCAGCCGCTACGCTAAGGCGTGAACATACCTTATTTTTTTTGGCACCTTCGACCCGTATGCGTGATAAAATTGTCGTCGTGGTTTTTGGAGGAGCTTGCTTTATGTTAAATTATTACAAAGTTGCTCTTAAAAGTATTTGAAATAAATTCACTCTTATCGAATTGTTAACCTCGTAATTGAGTTTGACCTGCATGTTGATAAACGGTTATCAGCACAGGTGTGTTTGTTTATATTTGCATTCAATTTTAATTATAAAATACACTTTAATTCAATCACATATTTACGTGTAGTTTAAGCTATTCTGAAAATGTCTTTCGACAGCATTTCTTTGCAAGCTCAACAAGAAGCCTTATTTGGTCGCTTGCAAGGCATTTGGGATTATGCTATTTCCGCAAATGTAAGTAAATTAAACTTATTAGAAGCAAAAATGCAAAGGCTTCCGATTATTGAAAATGCTCTCGAAAAACTACAGGTAGCAATAATAGAATTCAACGCTACTAAACCTGACCCGAAACTACATATAAAATTAAATCTAGCAGCTTTCGACGACTTATTTGACGTAGTTCGTGCAAAATATTTAGAATTGAAAGAAAATTCTACAAAATTGGTTTCTGCGGATGCTCTGGCATTTAAGGGCCCATCCGTTGAATGTTTAAAACCCCTAGAAATTCCTGTTTTTGATGGTTCCATTGATAAGTGGAATAATTTCATTACTACTTACCGCAGTGTTGTACACGAAAACAAATCTATTCCAGTCTCATTAAAATATTTATATTTTAGATCGTACCTCGAGAAGGAAGCATTAAGTGTCGTCTCTGATCTACCGTTAGATCCCAATTTGTATGAGCAAGCATTTAAAAAACTGGTAGATCGGTACGATTCTCCACGCAGAATTGTTAATTTTTATTTGAATAAAATTCTTCAATTTAAATCTACTGGTTCCTTATTAAATTTCATAAATACACATTTCAACGCAGTAAGCACTTTGAAATCTGCCCCCGACGTTGAAGATTTATCGGACTTTATTTTATTTTCTCTATGTTATCGTAATTTGGATCCTAAATTACAACATGCATTTGATGCACGCGCGGATTCTAATGTGCCGACTTGTGCTCAGTTGTTCGAATTTTTAACCGCGCGGAATAAAACCTCAGAAATGCACGAAGATGTTCAACCTTTAAAACCCGTCAACGTAAATATGCCACCGCGCTTCAAATATAATCTAAATAAGTCTTTTTGTAAAGAATCCACTAACGATGCGCAAGTAAAATGCGATCGTAATTCGTGTCCCTATTGTAATGAAGGGCATACAATTTACGCGTGCAAAACTTTCAAAATTAAATGTTTCCGATAGATACACCGCGGTAAAAAGAATGTTGCGTTGTTTTAAATGTTTAGGCAATCATATTAAGGGCTGCAACTCTAAAGGAAGATGCGGGTTATGTAGCTCCAGATATCATCACACCTTTTTGCATAATGCATCGCCTGTCTCGACTTCGGGACCGATAACATCTGTGACCCCTTCCACATCCGATATGAAAGAAACAGTTTCTACATGCAATGTCTCTAACACTCCTAAAAATTATACAGTGCTTTTAGGAACGATCCAAGCTAAGATTCGGGACATCAATGGCGATTTTCAACCTGTAAGGTGCGTGCTTGATTCAGGGTCCCAAATCAATGCGATCACTTCTGCTTGCGTGCAACGTTTGGGTCTTAAATATGTTCGCAATAACAGTAAGGTGTGTGGACTAGCCAATGCCGCTGTTAATTCTAAAGGGCTAGTCGATTGTTTTCTACTTTCCAATTATGCAGATCAACGAATAATTTTTTGTGCCTCTATTCTTCCAAAACTTACAGGTAATATTCCTGGTTGTTCTTTACCACGTGGAATTTATGAACGATTTAAACATTTACCCTTGGCTGACCCTAATTTCCATGTATCGGCTCCGGTAGAAATATTATTAGGAGCGGACATATGTTGTAGAATATTATTTTCGAATAACGCAAATAACCGTCTTGGTAAACCTCTAGCGATTGACACTATTTTTGGATACGTGTTAATGGGACAGGTGCCTTCTCCGCAAGGACCGTCAAACGCTACTTCGCTTTGTATAATGTCGCAACCTCTTGAAAGCGAAGTAAAAAATTTTTGGGCGCTCGAAGAAGTCTCGCAACCTCCTGCTGTGAATATTGACGACAATTATTGTGAAGCACATTTTGTTAGTACCCACTCGCGATGAAACTGGTCGTTATATTGTAGCCCTACCCTTCAAGGATAATGCCGAACCTCTAGGGCGCAATCGTGAAATTGCTTATAACAGTTTTCTAAATTTAGAACGGCGACTTCGCAATTCAACCGAAAATCAAAAGGTTTATGATTCATTTCTCAAGGAATATCTATCCCTAAATCACATGAATGTTGCTCTGCAACCCTCCGATTATATTTTACCACACCACGGCATTCATAAAACCACAAGCAGTACTACTAAACTACGAGTGGTGTTTAACGGATCTGCTAATGATTCGACCGGTAAGTCCCTCAATCAACGTCTTTACGCTGGTCCGAAACTGCAATCAGGTTTGCCCGAAATAATATTTTTATTTCGTTCCCACAAAATAGCACTTTGTGCTGACATACGAATGATGTACCGCCAAATTTTAGTACGTGCGCAAGATAGAATATACCAACATATATTCTGGCGACCCTCCCTCGACAGCGGAGTTCAAGAGTACGAATTGAACACGCTTACTTATGGTCTTTCACCATCCTCTTTATTGCGCAACGCGTGTTAAAACAATTGGTGATCGACGAAGGACAACAATTTCCTCTAGCATCTGTGGCCTTGCTGAATCACACGTATATGGACGATGTGATTTCAGGAGCCAAGTCCGTTGCCGCAGCTCAGCAGCTGCAATCTGAATTAATAAAATTGCTGTCTGTTGGCCAATTTCAGTTAAGAAAGTGGTCCAGCAATGACAACTCTCTTTTAAATCAATTCCAGGAATCTGAATTAGAACCCTCCGTAGCATTTTCTGATGAAATCTCGGGTATCAAAATATTAGGACTAGTTTGGAACCCGAATTCTGATAATTTCACTTACTATGTTGTTCCTTTCGAAGGGAATATTTCAAAACGTTCCGTTCTTTCCTATATGGCTAAAATTTTCGACCCTCTCGGCTGGTTGACTCCGGTGGTGTTCTTAATGAAACATTTTTTACAACAATTATGGGTACAACGTTTAGGTTGGGACGACACGCCGGACACCGACTGGTGTTTGAAGTGGGAGAAAATTTGTTCCCGCCTTACTGAATTATCAAATTTGAAAATTCCTCGCTGTTTGTTTTTAGACTCGGGACAGTACCGACTTTTAGGGTTTTGCGATGCCAGTGAGAAAGGTTATGCTGCATGTGTTTTTCTACATGGCACGACTTCAGATAACACGAATTGCCATCTCCTACAAGCTAAAAGTAAAATTTCACCCTTAAAATTTCTTTCAATGCCCCGTATGGAATTATTAGGTGCTGTTTTGTTATCTCGTCTAGTATATTCTATAATCTCAAATAAATTTCCTTATCCCTTGAAGGAAATAAAATTATTCACCGATTCTCAAGTGGTACTAGCGGGGATTAACACTCCTTCTTATTTATTAAAAACATTTGTTGCCAACCGCGTGGAAACTATTTTAGAATACACTGCTATTCAACAGTGGTACCATATTTCTGGTGAAAACAACTCCGCCGATATGGCTTCTCGTGGTCTTATTGCGCACCAGTTGATTGACAACGATATCTGGTGGCATGGCCCATCTAACTGTAGCGATCTAATTACGGCTTCCAGGAATTTGGAATCTCCCCCTTCTCTAGAAATTCTCCCAGAAATAAAATCTCCCCCTAATATATTAGTTACTTCTACACAAAAAAGTTCCACTCAATTCTTGGATAAATTTTCTTCTCACCTTGCTTCAGCGTACTGTTGCATATGTAAACCGTTTTATTTACAATTGCAAGAACTCTGATAAAAATTATCAGGCTCTCTTTCTTCTGATGAATTACATATCTCATTGATAACTATCATAAGAGTTACGCAACAGCAGTTCTACGCCGAAGAAATAAATCAACTAAATTTAAACAAGGGTTGTTCTAAACAACTCCAAAATTGTCCCCTTTATTGATTCGCTAGGTCTTGTTAGGGTGGGCGGACGTTTGCGTCACTCCCTGTTGTCTTATGATAACAGACATCCCTTTCTATTACCGAAACAAGCCACTTTATCGCGATTATTGTGTGATAATTATCACCTTTTATCTATGCATTCAGGTGCATTCATGACGCAATCACTTATTCAGCGAAAATTCTGGATTATTGGAATACGTTCCTTAGTTCGTCAGAGGATCCACAAATGCGTTGTTTGTTCGCGCTTCCGTGCGACAACTGCTCAACCGTTCATGGCCGATTTACCCCCTTTCCGTGTTCAACTGTCCAGAACATTTACTCATGTGGGAGTAGATTTCGCCGGCCTATTTATGATCAAGTCTTCTAATCGTCGCATCTGTAAAAACCGCTGCAGGTTTATTTACACGTCCAATAAGTAAGCTTATTATCCTCCCCTTTGAATGAATAAATTTTATTTTTGTTATTTTCTCTCTTATTTATGTTCCGTTTAATTTTAAAATTTTTAAGGTTGTATTAAAGTTTGTTTTAATTTGCCTAGCAACCTTAACATTTCTAGGGTGTATTTTTAAATGATTTATTTTATTTTGGTATAAAACTTATTTAGTTTTAGATGGGCGGTTATGTTCAGGCCTTGCCTAATATATATTAAAAGCATGCTCCTCTTATCTCTCGACTGCGAGTTGTTATTCGCGCATCGCCAAGGTGAGCGCTGGTTACAACAATAAGATAGTAAGTCGACACAGCTCTCTCTTAGAACACAGTCCATTATTAAATGTCACACTCGCGCCGGTTTGTCGGCATTAGTTAATTAATTAAATAACAACATGGGTACCTCTATTCCTTCCTTCAGCACCCTCTCCTACCTAACCAATTATGTATTTAGTGGTGAGTGTAAAGTGATAATTGAACACGGTGTAAGTTTTTTATGCAACCATATTTATTACACAATTTTATTACGCATTTTTTGCTATTGTGAACCAGCCGCTACGCTAAGGCGTGAACAGAGGTTGTTGTTGCGGGTCTCGTCTCCTGTTATGTATATGGTGTCCAAAACCTATAGTCAGTGCGGAGTTATGGTATAGAACTTATTTATACACAAGGCAGTTGGGACTAGTCACGTCGTGATCTTGTGGGCGCGGAGAGATGTGAAAATTTTCGAACAATAAGTTTGACAGCACACGTGTTAAAAATACTAACTAGAATTGTACAAAGACGAATGAAAAAACGAGCTGAAGAAATACTAGGAGAAGACCAATTTGGGTTTAGGCGAAGCAGGGAAACACGGGAGGCTATTTTAGCTCTAAGGGTGATAATGGAAAAAACAATAGAGAAGGGGGAAAGCGTATATATAGGGTTTGTAGATCTGCAAAAAGCATTCGACAATGTAAAATGGAAAAAAAGTTCGAAATACTCAAAAAGATTGGAATTAGCTATAAGGATAGACGAATAGTACATAGCTTATACAAAGAGCAAACAACAGTAATAGAATTAGAGCAGGACCGTAGAGAAGTAAACATTAGGAAAGGGGTGAGACAGGGATGTGCCCTATCTCCATTAATTTTTAATTTGTACATTGAAGAGGAAATTAATACTGTTAAACGCAGGAAGACATTTGGAATTACTATGCAGGGACAAAAAATTGATATTCCTAGGTTTGCAGATGATATAGCGGTATTAGCATCGAGCAAGGAAGAGTTAGACGCTGCTCTTAATGAAATGGAAACGGTTCTAACAGAGGGATACGGTATGAAAATTAACAAAACTAATGTACTAGTATGCAAAGGGGGGGGGGGATAAATAAAAACAAGAATACAAATATGTAACACGAACTTACAAGAGGTTAAGGATGTTTGCTACCTAGGAAGCCAAATAACCCAAGATGGGAAAAGCACAAAAGATATAAAACAAAGATTAGCACAAGGTCGTGCTATATTTAACAGAAAAAAGCAACTACTGTGTTCAAAGACAACAAACATAGAAACGAGGCAAAGATTGCTTAAAACATATGTGTGGAGCATAGCACTGTATGACTGTAAAGCCTGGACAGTACGAAAAGAGGACAAGAAAAGGTAGAAGCCTTTGAAATGTGGTGCTACAGACATATGATGAAGATATCATGGACAGACAAAGTTAAGAACGAAGAGGTATTAAAAATGGTAGGTGGAGAAAGAAATATGTGGAAAACGGTAAAAAATAGGAGAGGCAGGATGATAGGACACATACTACGGCGTGAGGGAGTAGTGCGGAATATATTAGAAGCAGAGATAGGAAAAAGGAGAAGAAGAGGTATACCTAGGTTAGACTAGACTACTGCACAGAAGTAGTAAAAGATGTAGGCTGTAGGAGTTTCAGGGAAATGTGTAGGCTAGCTCAGAATAGAAATCAATGGAGGTACGCATTCAACCAGTCCTAAGAAGAATAAACTAATGACGAAGAAAGTAACTGTACTTAAACATGATGATTAATATAAGCAAGTACAAGTATTGGTTGGTCAATATTCTCGAATAATGTTAATTGTATGAAAAGATATACTGGAAAACTATTACTGCGGCAAATGTCTAACTGTTTGGGGATCTTGGCAGCCGTAGGCTGCTTAACCCCCTTCACTAAATCTCGGTGAAATAGGGCATAAAATTAGAAAACAATAGAAAGGAAAATCGAGCTGTAAACATGCTGTGTGAGAATTTCACTGATGTAGGCTAACCCAGAAAATAAATAAGTGCTGTTACGTGTCCAACCAGTTCTGAGACGGATAACCTAATGACGAAAATCTGATGATTATTATAAACAATTATAGGTGGTGGTTGTGAAATACCTGCAACTAATGTTGACTGTGCGAAAAGATATATTGGAAAAAATATTAAATCGGTAAATGTTCAAGTGTTGGGGGAACTTAGCAGCCACAGACTGCTTACTCCCCTTTAGAACCACTGAATGTCGGTGAAAAAGGGTATATAATTGCAAAACAATAAAAGGGGACCGAACTGCATCCAACAAGAAAGAACAGCGCCTATGATGAAAGACGACAAACATAGAACAAGAAGAAAATTGTTGAAAGCATATGCGTGGAGCACAGCACTGAAATACGGGCAGTCTGAAAAGCAGACAGAAAAACGGCAGCAGCCTTTTGAAATGATGTGCGTCAGATATGTGAGGATGGACAGATAAAGGTAATAACAAATAGGTTAAAGAAATAGTAGGGGAACAAGTATATCTGTGGATAGGAGAAATAGAAAGGGCAGAATACGTTCTAAGGCATTTTTGGAGAATAGTATGGGATATATTACAAGCAGAGATAAAAAAAAGAGGTTGATGTAGACCTAGATCAGATAGTGATAGATGCACGCTGTGCAAATTTCAAGGGAATGTGTAGGTTAGTTCAGAATAGGAAAAAATGATGGTACGCGTCTAACCAGTTCCAAGGCTACCTAATGATAATAATAATATCTTAAACCTTTGTTATAAATAACATATATTTTTTAAGATATGTTTTGTTTCTAAATTATTCATGAAAATATTCGCAAAAGAAGGTGAAAGATTTGAACCAATCGCAAGACCAGTTTGTTGTTTGAAAGACTTATAGTCAAACCTAAAGAAATTTTAATTTAGACAAAGATTTAGTAAAGCAATTAATGTATTTGTTCGTTATTTAGAGGTGTATTTAGACATCATGGAATTAATAATATCCACACACTCAAGATGCGGAATACTCGGAAATATGTTAGAAACATCCTAGGATAAAATTGTATATTCAAACGGTAAACTGTTTAGTTAATTCAATAGAATTGTTTATGGAATATTTAGGTACAAAATTTAAAATTTTTTTAACAATTAGGTTAAGTCAATTAGTAATTTTGGAAACGGGTGTATTCCTACAAGAAACCACTGGTCTGACGGGTGTATCCTGTTTGGGGATTTTTGGTAAACCATATAATCTGGTACTTGTGGATTCATATGAGAAAAGTAGTTAATATTAAAAGATCGTAAAGTGGAACGGTTATTATAAACCAACTTTTTCACTTCGCTTACTTATTTTGGCATCGGGTTATTATTAATAGTTTGAAAATCATCCGACTCTAGCAAGTTTACTGTCTTCTGTTTGTAGTCAATTTTATTAAGAGTGACTGTCACACTACCTTTATCCGCCTTGGTGTATATGATTTTAGAGTTGGGGTTACTGAACCTATTTGCCAAAAGTTTGATATTATATTGTGAATTTAAAGGTTTGTAGTTTGCTTTGAATTTTTTTAAATTTATTACAAATTTTCGTCCGTAATTCGTCTAGATTATTTGGTTTTGAAGACTGAATAATCCCTTCCGATTATCAATAATTTTATGAACGATATCAATATTAGTAAGAGTATACTTTAACCCTAAATTTCAGCAACTCCAACTCTTTTTTGTTAAAAGATTCACTACAGGTAAGTTATTGCAATGATTGTACACAGACAAATTTGTTAAACAACATTATTTCAGTATCATTGTAATCACCAGAGGATGATATCTGATTGATATTGAAACTAGTTGTAACTTTTATATTTTTTAATGAACATGGGGAAGGTTTCGAGTTTTATTTTGATTTCACGGTCTTCCGTTTAATTAAAGAATGCAATAGCGTTACATATAATAATAGTCCATAATATTCGATACCTAGTAAGAAAATCTGGAACGCGTCTTAAAGATACACAGGCTCGAATGACTATCAAATGCGGTCTCAAATTAGACGCAAAGTACGGTTGGTTGCCTGTATCATAGCATTAAAAGTTTATTAGTGTCGGATACTATAACTTTTTCTTAATTAGCTTATTAATTCCTCATTTGTTCAACTTGAGTTTCATTTTCTTCACTGTCTTTCATCACAACACCATTCTTTGTTGTTTCGCAGAACGGTTGCTTGAAATTCTAGTGGAACGTCTTAAGGGAAAGGGGAGTAAGATGACGAACCGGCTAAGACGGACGAATTGGTTAATTTCGGGAACAGTTGATAGATAGCGCCACGTCCTATACATATACCGTCAATGGTAATCTTTCTTTCTTTACACTCCATGAACAGTAAAATCTGTTATATTTTTGTGAGGTTATCATGCAATTTGTGATATGTCAGTGTGTTCTTGTACGATTGGGTAACGAAAAAATGAAGTGTGTATCCTCTGTGGTAGCTACTTTTACTTCGCAGTAAGTATTTTGGTTGATGTCATATCAGTGTATGTCCATATAATATAAACCTTTCCTAAAATACATATCAATTTTCGTCTTGTGTAAAATTTAATTAAAAGTAGTCGTCATGGATAAGTCGACCAACTCGTTAAGAGGATAAGATGACGATCTCGTCATCTTACCCGACCTTTTATAAATATTTGGAGTAAAGTCTTTGTTTAATTTGCACTGAATAATTATGGGTAAAATTTACAAACGAAAGACGAATCGGCAGAGTTGGTCAAAGAAAACAATGGCTGCGGCTGTGGAAAATGTGAAAAGTGTTCGGTAAATAGCACTGCAAAACAATATAATATTCCAGAAGCGACCTTGCGTCGTTATGCAAAGAAATATTCTGAGCAGGTAAAGCCTTTTTGTATACGTAGGTAATTAGTTTAATAGACATATATCAGAAATTATGTTGAGGACTCAGAAACGGTTATTTTTTAGGCTATGCCGATTACTGTCGGAAGATTCAGGTGCACATTTACAGATGAGCAAATGGAAAACCTAAACCAATACGTGAATGATCTAAATAGAAGGGCATTTGGAGTAACCCGAAAACAGTTCGCAAAAATTGTATATGATTATGCTGAAACGGAAAAGATTTTATTAAAAGTTTTATGACAAGATTTAAGTTTTCATTGAGAAAGCCAGAAGCTACTTCAGCGGCTAGGTTGGCAGCTTTTAACAGAACAAATGTAGAAGCATTTTCTTGTAGTATATCAGGAAATTTTAGCCAAAACAAATTACGCTCCTTTTCAAATCTATAGTATAAATGAGACTGGCTGTCCTACGGTGGCTACTAAAACTCCGAATGTGCTAAGTCCAACAGGAACCCGTAGAGTTGTAAAAGTATCTTCTGCGGAAAAGAGTACGAATGTCAGTGTGACGTGCTGTTTCAGTGCTGTGGGTCATTACGTACCTGTATTCTTCATCTTTCCAAGGGTTCGAATGCAACAGTATTTTACGAACAATGCACCACCGGGATCTTCGGGCGTTGTAATGAGTCAGGGTGGATGAATGCAGAGATTTTTCTCGAATGGTTAAAAGATTTTATAAAAAGTGTAAGACCTTGTATGGAAAACCCCATATTACTTTTTATGGATAATAATACGTCACACACTACTTTAACAAGCCGTGAATGTTTGCCGAGAAAACTATATTACCGGACTCGATTTTCCTCCACACACAAGTCATCGCATGCAACCGCTGGATGTCGCTTTTTACCGACCTTTTAAAGCGCTTATAGCCGGGCAATGACTATTTGATGCAACATCCGGGACAAGTGATCACCATTAAAAATGTGGCAAAAATATTTAATGTGGCTTATGGCAAGGTTGCCACAATAAAAAATGCTGTACAAGGTTTTAAAGCAACTGGCATTGTTTCACTGAATTCGCAAACATTTGATGATTTTGACTTTGAGCCATCAATGACTACAGAAAATCCACTGGATGCTTCTACAAATTTAGAAAAGGAAATAACAGGATTGCCTTATGACATCACACTTTCACCAACTGTAGCCGCTGAAGTAGCAGAACCGCCTCATGCTATTGATGCTCATGCTCACTTAGCAAATGTGGACAATAGTGTAGTTGGATCATTTCAAAAAAATTCCTTAACTAAACCTGTTAGTGCGGCAGCTGAACCGTCTTATGCTGGTCTACTTCCTGTGCTTATTGCTGCTCAGACGGAAAAGAAAACAAGGAATAAGCAGCCGTTATTGCATATAACTAACACACCTGTTAACACTGCTTTAGAAAATAAAGAAATTGAGAAAAAAAGAAAGATGCGAAGAAAGAAGAAAATCGGAAGAAAAGAGAAGAAAATCAAAAGAAAAAAGCTGAAACGCAAAAAAGAAGGGGTTTCCAAAAGGGGAAAAAACAAACACATGTCAGAAATATAAAATTTGACGATAGAAAGGATTCCTCTGATTCTCCATATCAATCGATTATGTGGAGCAAGATCATGATAACGATTATGTCGAGGATATAGAAGAACTCTGCTTAATTTGCAGCGATTTCGGTAAAGATGAGGTTTGGTACTCCTGTTTCTTATGTCGGAAGTGGGCCCATGCCGCTTGTATTGGTATGACTGATGTGGAATCGAACGCAAAGCATATATTTGTGACTTGTAAATTCAAGCAATAAAATATGTTTCTAAGAATACTTTTTTGGATTCGCCATCTTACCCACCTAGTAAGGTCATCTTACCCGCATGTGGGAGTAAGATGACGAGATCGACATCTAGGTATGAAAAAGTAAATAAAATAGAAAACCTTAAGAATTTCGAAGTAACAAAAATATACTTTGAATTTAAATGTCTAATGATCACTTTAAGATTAAAAACAAGATCTTATGTCGAAATCATGTGCAAAAAAAAATTATAAACTTGCTATCGTCATCTTACCCCCCTTTCACCTACTCGGTTTTTATGATTACATTTTCACTTATGATTTTCTACAATATCTACCATAATCGTTACTTGATGTTTATTTTTTAATTGTTTTACGGAGTAATTTCTGTACCAATATGTAGATCAACACTACCAGATTAATTAGAGATCTATTTTCTTTCTGCCGCAGAAAAATACTAATTCCAATAGTCTTCATGCAACTGGAAAGAAAATTTTTTTTTAGTAAATCTAGGATTGCTGACGACGAAATGGTACAATAGTTACTACATTAATAACAAATCAAGGAATAATTGTTAAGTAGCAATTATAGACATTATTGAAGAAATAGTTGATGGTATTTATTTTACACGATGCTAGTGTCTTAAAAAGTGTCCAAGTATAAAGTTTTTTAACTTTATTTGGAGTTCAGTTTGCTTAAAATGAATATAAAGTATACCTTTGTGTAAAGGAGATGGAAAATGTTTTAGCTATTTATGCACCAAGTGTGTCATTAAGATGATAACGCCCGGAGAGTGACTCGTCCAGCCCGAGGGTGTATGCCACGAGGGATGGATTGAGTCGTCCGATGGGCGTAATCAATTAGTAACACAAGTGGTGCATACAAGATTTTATATTTCACCTCATATATAAAATAAGGATAGGTGATAGGTAAGTTTTCTATTTTAGAATTTACCTCGAATTTTACAATATAACTATTAAACTCACCTACATCATGTTTTCCATGATGACAATAAATAGTTTGACGTTACTATGTTTTGGACATTTGTCACATTTATTTAATATTAATAGTGGAAAATGGCTGATCAAGAGTTGCCAGCAATAATTGCAAAGCAAGCTTTAAAAGCAATTTAAAGTTTGCTACCCATTAAATCTAAACAGAGCTATGAGAAAGTTTAATAACACACTTGGTGCAGAAATAGCTAAAAAAATTCATTTGTTTCTGAGGGCATATGGAGCGGGTGTTATGAAAGTGAAATATAAAGTCTTCAACATTTAGGCTAATTCACCGTGACACAAAAAAGTTGGGTCACTTAAAAAAGATTTAGTGTGCCGTAAGAGGCGCCCTTTACAAGTGGACTCCAAACTAAGAACGTTTGTAAATTTTCCCCAAAATATCTAATTTCGTACCGTTGTCACCCTGTTGATGAATTATTAAGAACAAACGAAATGCAAATTAAAACTTTGACACTCTGTATCTTGGTTAATATCAACTTGTGAACTGAGGTAAGTTTGGCAAAATCTCAATATTTCTACCCAAAGAATCTGCAGTTTGTTGTGTATCATTAATTAGGCGGCTCCGTGGCTTAGTTGGTTTGCGTATGACTACTAGAGGTGGGCGATATTGGATTTTAAATATCGATATTCGATATGATAATTATCTCGATAAATATTGATATATCGAATATCGATTTATATCGATATATCGATATTTCAATATATCGATATATCGATATATCGAAAGGTGTGTTTAATAGTTATATAGTAGAATCCGAGGTAAAGTCTAAAATAGAAAACTTACCTATCACTTATTTTTTATTTTATATATGAGATGAAATATAAAATCTTGTATGCACCACTTTGTAACGGGCATTTTTGTAGTTTAACATTTTTCGCTTCCTTTCTGTTAACGTAATTAAAAATACATCATTTCTTTGTTTCTCTGTTTGTATAAAGTAAATACGTCCGAATAGTTTTCATATTGTATGCAATTTAACTCGCGTGTATTAATTTTAAAAGATAGATAAATTGAAGCTTGATTCTCATTAATAAATAAATTCCAACTTATCGGAAACGATAAACAGCCTGTAATTAATTATTAGATACGATTGTTACATTCACGTTTTAGATGTTCCTTATGTTATTAGCGAGGTGGATAATAGTCGATAAGCGGTTATAATAGCAAAGAGTTGTAGTTTGTTGCTCGTTCGGATAGATTGTTTCTACGTTGAGAAGACTGTTTTGCTGTTTGCTTTAAAAGTTTGAGTTTGCTCTTCGATCCGACAAATTAATTACGTTAAAAATAGTGTGTGCTGTTTGCTTTTAAAAAGAGTCGGATTGTTTTAGTGATACGCGTAGCTTTGCTAATTGTTTTTAGTTGTTTTTCTTGTGAGATAAGCGTTTTAAGGACTTTTGACGGACGGTTGTATTGCTTACGCGTGGCTTACTATTTGTTTTCGGTTGAGTGCATACTTTGGATTATTTAAAATACAGTGATACTGTAGTTTCTGACTTTTCTAACAACAAAGAATCTAAAATAGATCTTTGCTTGTGCAAGTTTCGTGTTTGCGAAATATAACAGATTACCGGTTTACTAAGGTATTGTTTGAAGTTTCTCACTGCTTATTGGGATGTTTATGAAAATAATATACCTTTGGTCCCAGTTGAAATTAAACTAGTGCTACAGAATATTCCGAAATTATTGTCTTAGGAAATAGAATTACCAAGAAATTCATCCATTAATTAGTTACGACGCGTGATGTTGTCTGCTGCTAACCCCAGTGAAGTGCGTGGGTGTGATTGGTGTAGCGTGTGATGAGTTCCATCAACACCCTCACAGTCAAGGGTGAAGTGCTTCGTTGGTGCGGGACATCGTTGAATCCCACGCTTCAAATGCAAGGAAGCGTTCCTGAAGGACTTTCTGCAAGTTGAACTATTTCATACTTGTTATTACTGTAAATATATATCTGTTTGTTTTGCAATATTCTTCGTCGTTCTGATACCTTTTACAATAAACTTGCATGCTATTTTAAAAAAGAAAGAAAAAAGAAAAAAAAACAATCAACACTACTGAATTACTCATATCAATTGTGACTTATCTATTTATCTTTTGTCAACATTTTATCTGATTTATGTTTAATTGGTGTGTGAGGAAACGTTTCTGCTACTCCCCAATATTACCTCACTTTGTACTAAATATTTTTGTATTGCTTTTACCGTTGTTATATTATGTAGTTTGTTTGAACAGTTTTTGTTTACATTCTACAAAGTACTGAATAACTTAGACTTCTCATTGCTGCTATACTTATTCTTTTTTTTTCAGGTTTGCTTAACTATTTTTCTTGCAGGTATTGTTACTAACTCCTTACCGCCGCATACATCATGGGTCAGTCTGCTTTCTGCAACCCCCCCTACTCTCCGATTGAGCCGGGTCGTTTCTTTGGCTTTCTTTGTGTTACGTAGCATAAATTTGGCACCCGACGTGGCTGCCCCGATAATAACGTCACAACTTATGTTACTAAATGATAACGACCATCGGGCGACTCAATCCATCCTTCGGGCCATAGACCCTCGAGCTGGATGAGTCACCCTCCGGGCGTTATCATCTTAATGACACACTTGGTGCATAAATAGCTAATACATTTTTCATCTCCTTTACACAAAGGTATGCTTTATATTCATTTTAAAGAAACTGAACTCCAAATAAAGTTAAAAACTTTATACTTCGACTCTTTTTAAAACACTAGCATCGTGTAAAATAAATACCCTCAACTATTTCTTTAATAATGTCTATAATTGCTACTTAACGATTATTCTTTGATTTGTTATTAATGTAGTAACTTTTGCACCATTTCGTCGCCAGCAATCCTAGATTTACTAAAAAAATTTTTTCTTTCCGTTGCATGAAGACTATTAGAATTAATATTTTTTCTGCGGCAGAAAGAAAATAGATCTCGAATAAATCTGGTATTGTTGACCTACGAATTGGTACAGAAATTACTCCGTAAAGCAAATTAGAAAATAAACATCAAGTAACGATTATGTTAGATATTGTAGAAAAAAATAAGTGAAAATGTAATAATAAAAACCGAGTAGGGAAGAGGTGGGTAAATGACGATAGCAAGTTTATAATATTGTTTTACACATGATTTCGACATAAGATCTTGTTTTTAATCTTAACGTGATCGTTAAACATTTAAATTCAAAGTATATTTTTGTTACTTCGAAATTCTTAAGGTTTTCTATTTTATTTACTTTTTCATACCTAGATGTCGATCTCGTCATCTTACTCCCACATGCGGGTAAGATGACCTTACTAGGTGGGTAAGATGGCGAATCCAAAAAAGTATTCTTAAAAACATATTTTATTGCTTGAATTTACAAGTCACAAATATATGCTTTGCGTTCGATTCAACATCAGTCATACCAATACAAGCGGCATGGACCCACTTCCGACATAAGAAACAGGAGTACCAAACCTCATCTTTACCGAAATCGCTGCAAATTAAGCAGAGTTCTTCTATATCCTCGACATAATCGTTATCATGATCTTGTTCCACATAATCGATTGATATTGAGAATCAGAGGAATTCCTTCTATCGTCAAATTTTATATTTCTGACATGTGTTTGTATTTTTCCCTTTTGGAAACCCCTTCTTTTTTGGGTTTCAGCTTTTTTCTTTTGATTTTCTTCTCTTTTCTTCCGATTTTCATCTTTCTTCGCATCTTTCTTTTTTTCTCAATTTCTTTATTTTCTAAAGCAGTCTTAACAGGTGTGTTAGTTATATGCAATAACGGCTGCTTATTCCTTGTTTTCTTTTCCGTCTGAGCAGTAATAGGCACAGGAAGTAGACCAGCATAAGACGGTTCAGCAGCCGCACTAACAGGTTTAGTTAAGGAAGTATTTTGAAATGATCCAACTACACTATTGTCCACATTTGCTAAGTGAGCATGAGCATTAATAGCATGAGGTGGTTCTGCTACTTCAGCGGCTACAGTTGGTGAAAGTGTGATGTCATAAGGCAATTCTGTTATTTCCTTTTTTAAATTTGTAGAAACATCCAATGGCTTTTCTGTAGTCATTGATGGCTCAAAGTCAAAATCATCAAATGTTTGAGAATTCAGTGAAACAATGCCAGTTGCTTTAAAACCTTGTACATCATTTTTTATTGTGACAAGTTTGCCATAAGCCACATTAAATATTCTTGCCACATCTTTAATGGTGATCACTTGTCCCGGATGTTGCATCAAATAGTCATTGCATCCAGCGCATCCAGCGGTTGCATGCGATGGCTTGTATGTGGAGGAAAGCCGAGTACGGTAACGAAGTTTTCTCGGTAAACATTCACGACTTGTAAAGTAGTGTGTGACGTATGATTATCCATAAAAAATAATATGGGGTTTTCCATACAAGGTCTTACACTTTTTATAAAATGTTTTAACCATTCAAGAAAAATTTCTGCATTCATCTACCCTGACTCATTACAACGCCCGAACATTCCGGTGGTGCATTGTTCATAAAATGCGGTTGCATTCGAACCCATCAAAAAATGTAGAATGGAGGTACGTAATGGACCACAGCACTAAAATAGCACGCCACCCTGACATTCGTACCCTTTTCCGCAGAAGATACTTTTATAACTCTACGGGTTCCTGTTGGGCTTAGCACATTCGGAGTTTTAGTAGCCACCGTAGGACAGCCAGTCTCATTTATACTATAGATTTGAAAAGGAGCGTAAATTGTTTTGGCTAAAATTTCCTGATGTACTACAAAAAATGCTTCTATATTTGTTCTGTTAAAAGCTTCGAACCTAGCCGCTGAAGTAGCTTCTGGCTTTCCCAATGAAAACTTAAATCTTGTCATAAAACTTTTAATAAAATCTTTTCCGTTTCTGTATAATTATATACAATTTTTGCGAACTGTTCTCGGGTTACTCCAAATGCTCTTTTATTTAGATCATCTATATCATAGGTTCCCAACCTTTTCTGAACCACCGCCCCCTACTGGAAAAAAAACTTCCAACGCCCCCCTCCTCATCATAGTGCATTATAACGAATATTAAAATATTGTTGCATAGTATCTATCTATATATATATATATATATATATATATATATATATATGTATTGCTGTGAAATCTACAAAATCCGTGAACTACGCTTTATAATCGAGCCTCACTTTTGGGTCGTCAAGAATGCTGTGAATCCTACAAAAAGCTATTCATTACCTTAACTGTGTTGGTCCATTGACTTTCTTCTGTTAATTGCCTCGGCTGCTCCTCTAGATAACTTTCATCCTCATTCATAAAAAACACAAACACTTTCCTACCACAAACATCAACGTCAACTCTATTTACATCAATATTCACAATACATTAAAATTTCAAAATTAAAATTCAGCATAAATTTTAATATCAGAAAATTTCAAAATTAAATTTATTATCATTTTAATGTGCATCCAGAATTAAAGTCCTTGTAGGATGCCTACTAATTACTATAACAATATATGCAGACCGGAGTCTGAGTACAAAGGGAGCATCTACCACCCCTTTACGTTAATTAACCAGGTTCGTCTAATTGAGCTCAAAGACATACCCAAATTTTCATCATAATCCAGAACATCAATACTAAATACCCCTTTCTACTTACACAAGCAAATTTCACTTTAAAATTAAAATATTATTGTTAGTACAATTTCACTACTATCCATTTTAAGTAAATCAATTATAAAGTTATTCAACACACACCAAAATATCAAAGTTCGAACAAAATAGTATAATTTACCTGAAGGTTACTGCACTCGTAGCTTCAATGTACATCGTCCCTTTAGTTAATCACACCATTGCAACTGGGTTATATTTACGGCTTCTGATTCTCAACGCTTTTAAAATTTTCTGGGCTCTGTTTCTGGGCTTTTCCGGAACTCATCTGGGTATATCTGAACCTTGTTTTGTGGATCCAGACACGTTTATGCACCATTTAATTATTAATACCTCCGAAAAATAGCAAAGAAATTCATACTTCTTTCACCAATATACGCCAAAACTGCCTACTTTTGTGTATTCATTTGTCGTTGTGAATTTTACTAATTGGTACAGTGATACTAACTTTATTACCTTGTATCTTCTTTTCTAAGTGCACTAAAGTACATCTATTGTAGCACGAAAAGAACAAGCTGTTTTACATCACAAAAATATTCGAGCAAATGTTTAAATTATTTAATATTAAAACCGGAAAACTAAAAAGCACTGTTTAACGCGTTGAATCAAGTCGAAGATCTAAGAGAGCTTGTTCATATTCCCCTGGGTATATATAGAGGTTAGCCTGTCTGTCGGTCGATTCCCCAAAACGGACAATTCTAAAGAATTTCGCCTGCTATGTTCCCATTCCGCAGCCCGGCATGCGATTTTTACGAATTTTGCACTCGCCCCAGTTAAATCTCAGAAATTTCAACACGGCACGCAACGTCTGGAAATAACTAATTGAATTTTATACAGAAATGTTATTTTACCTCTCAAATTTTGCCTTTACTTTCAACCAATCGCAACCCCATGACGTTGCTCTACTCACGCCTTTTTACTATATGTGTCTCGGTCTTGCGCATATTATCTGTCTCTATCTACCCTGTTCTTATTAGTGCAAATTGATATTCCTTATTATCGATTATTTCAGTCCATGTGGACTATCTGGGTTAAATAACCCCGTATCGCGCCTTCCGTGAATATTAAGCCACGGTTTCTCCAAGATTCTTTGTAACCATTAATTATCTGCAAAATTTACGCAGAATGAGCTTTTTAAAATACGCAGGTGTTTAAACATCCTACTTCTTACTAACCCCTCTACGATTTGCATTTTATTGGGTTTTACAAGTTTTTATAGATATTATATGTTACTAACGGTTCAATTAACTTCAATTAAAATTAATACCCTTTAAATTTTAGTGAATCCTAACTAAATATTCAATTATTATCAGTACATTTTTGTTTAATACCGGTTACTTAAAATAGAGTTAATTAATATAAATTTTGCACGTAATTTCTCTTTGTTTCTTTACGTAGAGCTTTTAATACTGCTTCTTTTGATATAAAGCGTCTTGTACATGATTTAAATCTCTTATTTTCAATGAAACGAATGAATTTTTATTCTCCACGGTTTTTTTTTAATAAAGCGTATTATCTAATAAAATTCCTTATACACGGTGATTAAAATTATTTGAGGTGATTATTTAATTTTCTACCCTGGTCTAAATATGAGTATTTTATATATATATATATATATATATATATATATATATATATATTGCTGTGAAACCTTTTAAATCACCTGGTCCGTTGATTCCTTCTGTTAATCGCCTCGGCTGCTCTTCTAGATAACTTCTATCCTCATTCATAAAAATTAAACAACACATTCCTACCACAAACATCAACGTTAACTCTATTTACATCAATATTCAGAATACATTAAATTTTCAAATTAAATTTCAGCATAAAATTCAGTTTTAAAAAGAATTTCCGGATTAATTTTATTATCATTTTACTGTGCATCCAAAATTAAAGTCCTTGTTGGATGCCTACTAATTAATATAACAATATAAGCAGACCGGAGTCTGAGTATAAAGGAGCATCTACCACCCTTTACGTTAATTAACCAGGTTTGTCTAATTGAGCTCAAAGACCTACCCAAAGTTTCATCATATTCCCGAACATCAAAACAAAATATCCCTTTTACTTAAACAAGCAAATTTCATCTTAAAATTAAACTTTTATGGTTAGAAAAATTCCACTAATGTCCATTTAAAGTAAATCAATTATAAAGTCATTCAATACACACAAAAATGTCAAACAAAATAGTATAATTTACCTGAAGGTTACTGTCCTCGTAGCTTCAAAGTATCGTTTCTTTTAGTTAATCACACCATTCAACAGGATTATATTTACGGCTTCTGATTCTCTACGCTTTTAAAATTTTCTCCATCACCATCCATTCAAAGTCGTTTCTGGGCCTTTCCGGAACTCCTCTGTGTTTATCTGACCCTTGTTTCATGGATCCAGACACGTATTTGAACCATTTAATTATTAACACTCCCGAAAAATAGCAAAGAAATTCATGCTTCTGTCACCAATATACGCCAAAACTGCCTACTTTTGTGTATACCTTCGTCGTTGTAAATTTTGCTAATTGGTACAGTGAAACTAAATTTTATTACCTTGTATCTAAGTGCACTGAAGTACATTCATGTTAGCACGTAAATAATAAGCTATTTTGAATCACTAAAATATACTAGCAAACTTTAAATTATTTAATCAAACTAAAATGCAGGGTTTAACATCTTCAATCAAGTCGCGTATGTACGAGTTTTTAACGCATCGAATCGTCAAAAGTCTAAGAGTCTAAGAGAGCTTGTTTATATTCATCTCGGTATATATAGCAAAAAGCTTGTCTGTCGGTCGGTTCCCCAAAACGGGTAATTCTAAAGAATTTCTCATGCCATGTTCCCAGTCTGCCGCTCACGCGTCGATTTTTACGAATTTTTACTCGCCCCATTTAAATCTCAGAAAATTTCCACCCGGCACGCAAGCATGTCCGAGAAAAACTAATTGATTTTGTACAGAAATTGTTGTTCTACCTCTGATATTTGCATCCTATTTTTAACCAATTGTGACCCCCGTGACGTTGCTTAAATCCCGCCTTTTACCATATGTGTCTTTGCTTGACGCATTTTCTCTTTTCTTCTCTATCGTGTTCTTATTGGTGCAACTTGATATACTTTATTATCGATTATTTTAGTCCACATGGAGTGTGAAATACCCAGCTTTAGCAATTCTCGTAACTATTATGCGACGTTTTCCCAAGATTCTTTGAAACATTAATTATCTGCAAAATTTACGCCGAATGTGATATTTAAACTACGCAGGTGTTCAAAATAATATTAATTCTCAGAGCTTTATTCCGTGGTATTTTAATCTTGGGTTTTTACAAGTTTCTATAGGTATTATATATTATTAACGGTTTAATTAACTCCAATTAAAATTGATTTCTATCCTTTTCATTTTTTAGCGAATACAACTTAAATATTAATTATTATAGGTACACTTTGTTTTACTACCGGTTACTTAAATAGAGTTAATTAAGATAAATTTTGCACGTAATTTCTCTTTGTTTAGGAATAATTACATTACACGCAGAGCTTTTCAATACTGCTTCTTTTGATATAAAGCGTCTTATAAATAATTTAAATTTCTTATTTTTACTGAAACAACCGAGTTTATTTATGCTTCATGGTTTTTATAACGCGTATTATTTAATGAAATTCCTTATACACGGTGATTAAAATTATTTGATGTGATTATTTAATTTTCTACCCTGGTCTAAATATGAGTAATATATATATATATATATATATATATATATATATATATAAAACTAAAATTCAAAAAATTGAGAAAAGTTAAAAGTTAAAAGAGAGGGATGGGATCTAGGCAAGCTTAATGATAGTAGGGTAAAAGAGGAATATAAACAAGTATTAGATAATAAGAGCAAAGAGATAGCTGTAGGAGGGAATGTAGAAAATAGATGGAAAGAAATAAAACTGACTGTACATGATACAGCAACACAGACTATAGGTAAGAAAAAAATAGAAGCGAGAAAACCCTGGGTAACAAAGGAGATATTAGATTTAATAGAGAATAGAAGAAAGCTTAAACCTTTCAGAGAAGTGGATAGTGAAAGTAAGCAAAAATATAATACAGTTAGAAATAAGATAGTACATGAGTGTAGAAAAGCAAGAAATAAATGGATGGAGGAGAATTGTAAGGAATACAAGATGATTTGCAGTAGGTAAGACAGACAGGGCTTACAGGGCAGTTAAAAAGTTTTTGGGAAGATAGGAAAAATGTAATGGTATTAGAGACGAGAATAATGAGCTTCTAATAAATAAAGTTGAGGTAGCAGATAGATGGAAAAGATATTTAGAAGATTTATATAAGGGAGACGATATAGATGAGTTAGAGAACGACCAAGAAGAGGATGTAGAAATAGGGTTCTCAATATTAAGAGAGGAATTTGATAGAGCTGTTCGGAATCTTAAACTAAATAAAGCGCCAGGGATAGACGATATTCCCGCAGAATTAATAAAATATGCTTGTCAGAAAACTTTAGATAGATTATATGAACTAATAAAAGTAATATATGACACAGGTGAGATTCCAATAGATTTCGAAAAAAAATATTATTATCCCAATCCCAAAAAAGTCAGGAGCTGATAGGTGTGAGATTTTTAGAACGGTTAGTTTAACTTCTCATGCTTTCAAAATACTAACAACAATAATTAAAAATAGAGTAGAAGCTTTGACTGAGAATTATTTAGGCGAAGACCAATATGGTTTTCGTAAAGACAGAGGGACTAGAGAATCGATACTAATGATTAGGGTAATTATCGAAAAAAGGTTACAAAAAATAAAAAGACTCATTTCGCGTTTGTAGATTTAGAAAAAGCATTTGATAGGGTTAATTGGATTGTTATGTTCAGGGTTTTACAAAAAATAGGAATCTCTCATAGGGATAGAAAAATTATTTACAGTCTATATAAAAACCAAAGCGTAGTAATTAGATTGGATGAAATAGAAAAGGAAGCTAAGATTAGAAATGGTGTTAGACAGGGTTGTATACTGTCTCCTTGATTTTAATGTTTATATTGAGGAAGCTTTAAACTTAGCTAGAGAGAGAAAAGAGATAGGTATTAGTGTACAGGGACAGAAAGTAGACATGTTACGTTTTGCAGATGATATAGCCATTATAGCAGAGTCTAGAAAAGAGTTAGGAGAGTTTTTAAATATTTTAGATGAGATACTACAGAGTAACTATAGTATGAGAATTAACTCAGTAAAGACAAAGATAATGACAAGTGAGTTACAGCCTAGTTCTAAACCAAAATTAAAAATAGGTAATACCGAGTTAGAGGAGGTAGATGAATTTTGCTATTTAGGTAGTATAATTACAAAGGATGGACGTAGCAGAAGGGATATAGTAGCTAGAATAGCTCAAGCTAGAAAAATGTTTTTAAAAAAGAAAAACTTACTAATAGCTAATAGTATTAGTTTAGATAATAGAAAAAGTTTCTTAAAGTCTTACGTATGGAGCGTTCTACTATGTGGTAGTGAGACTTGGACAATTAAAGAAGTAGATAAGAAAAAGATAGAAGCTTTTGAAACTTGGTGTTATAGGAGAATGTTAAAGATTAGTTGGACAGATAGAGTAACAAACGAGGAAGTTTATAGAAGGATAGGTGAGGAACCCTGTATGTGGAAACAATTGAAGGTCAGGAGAGATAGAATGATAGGGCACCAGTTAAGACATGAGGGACTATTTAGCAAAGTCTTAGATTATAGACTACCAAATAAAAATAGAGTAGGAAGGCCTAGACAAAGCTATATTAGTCAAATTATTAGAGATTTAGGTTGTGAAGGGTATGCAGACCTTTTTAGACTAGCTCAGAATAGAAAAGAATTTAGAGCTGCGTCAAACCGAATTTAAGTAAGTTCGAAAACAAACCAAAAAAAAATCAGATAACTAAATGTCACCATGACATAACTCACAATTAGTTAGCGGTCTGGCATGGTGGTAGCGTTTCGTTGCTTAAGCCTTACCATAACATATAATTTAACACTTTTCCTTTTTGAAGCGGATAACCAGGTTATATTTCATTTCCTTATAAATGGTAATTATGTAACCATGTTAGAGTTCTTTAACAAACATCAGGTTGCTAATATCTATGTAGAGCCAGGTGGATAGGAAAAAGATAGAAGGATATAGGAAGACCTAGACCAAACTATATTAGTCAAATTATTAGAAATTTAGGTTGTGAAGGGTATGTAGAGCTTTTTAGATTAGCACAGAATAGAAAAGAAGTTAGAGCTGCGTCAAACCGACCTTTAGTAAGGTCGAAAACAAAATGATGATGATGATGATATATATATACATAGATACTCATATACGAACGTTACACTTTTGACTGCTATTACAAGCGTTCACTAAAGCGTTGGACAAGGTATATATATTAAAAATCGCAAAAGTAAACCTTAATTAAAACGACTATCAAATGTAGTACAAACTTGTTTATTAAAAACTTAAATATGAATACATAATGAACAGAAAAAAAGATTAAGAAGAAAAAATTAATGAGATAGTTGAGGCTGGTGAAGTTTTAACAATTTGCTAATGTCGGGTTCCAATTTCGTTAACATCAGCCGCAAATCGCCACGTTCAGTAATGTGCAGTCTGTTCCTTTTCTTAGACAATAAATTAGCTACTGCACTGAACCCACGCTCAGCCAAATAAGATGAAGGAAATGCAATTAAAAATATCTGTACTCTTGACCACAATCCAGGGTAAAGAACTGGTATTGGTTTTGAAGCCAGAACTCTTGATATCCATTTCTGAATTTTACTTTTAGTTCTTCGTTAGTTGTGAGTTCTACGAGTTCCTCTTCTAAATTTGATGATTCTGCTGTATCTGCATTTGCGAAAGGATCTAAAACTCAACCCGGTATATTCATGTTTAAAATATCCTGGAATCGCTCCACACAATCAACATGAAGAACGTCCAAGTGTTGGCAGTAAGTAAGTAAATCTTCATGTTTTGCAGAGACTGCTTATAATGTGGGAAAGTGGCTGTATTCACCTCTCCCTAGATTTCGTTTGAATAGAAGAAGTTTTCCCACAAAAGCAGCTATGACGTTTTTTGTTTTAATTAAATTCAATTCGTCACCTTGCAATTGTAAATTGACTTCATTAAATATTTTAAACAAGTCTGTCAAATAAGCGATGTCATTTTTATGTATAATCAGGTTTTTCGCAATTTTTCGTTTCTGTTTTTAAGAAAGTCCAGTACTGAATCAAATAGTTGAAAAAAACGGTTCAAACAAGTACCTTTTGAGAGCCAACGAACTTCTGTGTGCAGCAGCAAGCGATTGTAATCTTCATCATTTTCACTACAAAGTTGGCTAAATAATCTGTCATGCAATGAATTGCTTCTAATCGTATTTACTGCTCTAATAACGTAATGAAGCGACGAATGCAAACGTTCGTTCAGATTTTTTGCAACCAAGTGCTGACGATGAATAATACAATGTATAGCGAGTACATTTGGTACTGCTTGTTTCAAATGAGCTATGAAACCCTTATGACGTCCCGTCATTGCTGGAGCACCATCAGTAGCTGCCGACAAAATATTATGCATAGGTATTTCTTTCTCTTGAAAAAACGTGCTCATGGTATTAAATATCGTTTCTCCGTTTGTATCATTTTCAAAATTTTTTGCAAATAATAACTCTTGATAAATTTTTTCGTCTTTTATGAACCGAACGTATGATAACAGCAGTACTTCGTTATTTGGTAGAGTGGATTCATCAAGTTGATTGGAAAAATTGCAAGTTTTAAGTAATCGCATAATGATATTTCAACGTCTTGAGCCATTTCGTCTATTTTCCTTTGCACTGAGTTATTACTCAGAGGAATTTTCTGATGACATCTGCCGATGTCTTATGATGAAGAACAGTTTTATTACCTCTCTGACTGCCGGCAAGATAAGTTCCTCGCCAATGGTATGTGGTTTTCCGTTTTGCGATTAACAATGAAATGTTATATGATGCTCGTAGTCCATCATCTTCTTGTTTAGAAGACGACGCAAATAGGTTTGATATAGTTGGCTGTTTCAAATATTTCTTCTGCAGTTCTTGAAAATAGGACAAATCTTTGTCCTTTTATCAGTATGCATTTTATTTAAATGTTCTTGTAGCCTAGAAGGCTTCATGACTTCATTTGAGAAAACTTTTGGCAAAGTAAACACATGGGTAATGATGGGTTTACAGGAGAGTGCGTAAATCCATATTTCAAATACAAAAGACTGTACTGCCGGCATTTCTTCTTAGATTCAGACATTTTGAAATCCAAAACTTGCCACGGTTTAAAATAAATTAACTTTTCAACGAATTTATAGATAATTATAAAATTAATGGTTATAATGACTTATATAACTTATCACTCACGAACATGGATTATTTGCGAAGCACACAAAAATAATAACACATTCCTAGAGCTATCCCTGCCTTTTATACGTTTGATTTCATACAAGCATCAACTTGTATGTTTTATCTTGTTTGCGATGCCGGTGCACTTTGTAAGCAAGTCATATCGCGTCTTTGCTTATCAACTTGCAAAGACTTGTTGCGGACAATATTAAACGGAATTAGGTATTCATAGACCTAATGCTGAATTAAATGTTTTAAAGTATATTTTCTCGTAACAATAACATAGACATTTTAGATAGCTAAATAAACTGTCTATTCATGCCAACTAGGTATTTTCAAAGTATTTTAATATATTTATTTTCTAAAAAGGTAAGTACGTCACGAACGCCCCCCTTGATCCTCCTAACGCCCCCCTTTTGCCCCTGTACTTGCTACCGCCCCTTTGAAAGCTACAGCGCCCACTGGGGGGCGGTACCGCCCCCGTTGGGAACCTATGATCTATATCAAAAATATATCGATATATCACCCACACTTAATCGTGGCCTTAGATCAATAAATAATCAAGAGTGGTGTATGTTTATAACAGTAACTACTCTGTTGTAAAGTTTTGACATTTTGAAGATTACAAATTATTTAGGTGTTACTGAAGTAATTTAAAAAGTTGACACATATCTTGAATATAGTGTAAAAGAATGTACATGTACATAGGTATGAATAATATCGAATTGACATATCAATTAAAGACATTCTTACAATAAACATTTCCAATAATTAAAAGATTTTGTGAAACATATTGTTTCTGAAGTGAAGCTGCTTAAAACTTGCGTTGTGGTTTGTCTTTAAATTTCGTACGTGATTACTGTATAGGTATATTTTGCTGATTCCTACTTGTGGAATGATCTTGAAATAAGCATTGGCAAATTTGCAGGCGTATCCGATGTATATCATAAGCAAAACGGCTGACGTAGAGGTTACAGAATATGGCCATTCTTCGAGGAATAATAGTTGTTAACTTAACGAAACCAACTGACCAGGACTCCTTACCTACAACAAAACTATTAGCTGTTGCTAATCAGCGTGGCAGCGCGTGATATAATAGTAAAACGACCAGGTGAATTTTTGGAAAATGCCGTGATTGAAAAAATAAGAAGTAAACTGAGCAGATACAGTCACATACGTTTCTGTATCGTGGTTGTATATGTTGTGAAATTTTAGATTGGATCATCGTTCTTGTCCTTATACACTATCAGAAGTGCAACAGTTTCTTTCGAAAATTTTCTCCAAAAGTAAGTATTTATGCAACTTTAGTTTTCTTTATGTTAATTGTAAACTAAAAATTTTGAATTTGGATATCCTTATTTCTTGAATGTTTTTAATAGTTATTCGGTGTTTATCAATCAGCAAATATTATATTTTTTTACTATTAACCTGAGAAAGTACACAGTTTACACAAAGAGCAAACAGCTATAATAGAATCAGAGCAGGAACGTACAGAAGTATATATAAAAAAAGGCGAGGCCGGTATGTGCACTATCTCTCTTAATTCGTAACTTATATATCGAATAGGCAATGAACATAGTCAAATGCTGAGACGTGTGGAGTTATTATTCAAGGATAAACGATTGACATGTTTAGATTTACAGATGATATAGCGGTATTAGCACCTGGCAAGGAAAGTTAGAAACAGCATTTAATGAAATGAAACTAGTACTAACAGAGAGATACGGTATAAAAATTAACAAAAATAAAACTAAAGTACTAGTATGTAAAGCAGAGGAAAATAAGTCAAAAACCAGAATACGAATGGGAAACGAGAACACATAAGAGGTTAGCGATTTTTGCTATCCAGGAAGACAAATACCTAACGTAAGCTGGGAAAAGAGCAAAACATATAAAAAAATATTAGCAAAACACCGTGCTGCATTTAACAAGAAAATGCAACTATTATGTTCGAAGACAGCAAACATTGAAGTAAGGAAAAGATTGCTAAAAGTATATGTGTGGAACACACTGTGCACGTGGGCAATAGAAAAAGCGAACAGGAAAGAGTGTGGTGCTACAAACTTATGATGACATGTTTAAGAAGAAAATGGCACTGGAAATGATAGGGGATGAAAGAAATATTTGAGAAGCAGTAAAAGATAGAAGAAATAGGACAATAGGACACATACTAAGGCACGAGGGAATAGTTCGGAATATACTTGAAGCAGAGAAAAGAAAAGGGGGTAGAGGTAGACCTAGATTAGATCATTGCACACGTATAGTGAAAGATGTAGGGTGTGGGAATTTCAGGCAAATATGTAGGTTAGTTCAGAATAGAAAATAATGGAGGTGTACGCCCAACCAGTTACAGAACGGAACAACCTAACGATGAAAAAGTTATTGTATTTAAACCTGATGATTTTCCTAAACAACTACAGATGTTGGCTTTGCAATGTTTTCAACAAATATTGATTGTGCGAAATGGATAATTGTAAGACTACTGATTCGGCAAATGTCAAAGCGCTCGGATATCCTTGTAGTCGTTAGGTTGATTAAACCCTTTCTTTTACCATTGAAGATGAGTGAAATAGGGTATATTTTTAGAAAACAATAAAAAATGAAAAAACGTATATTGGGCTTGCCGATTTGGTAAAAGCATTAAAAAATGTAAAACGATCGAAATGAGTTATAGGGATAGAACATAGCTTATACAAAGAGCAAACAGCTGTAATAGAATCAAAGTAGGAGCAAAAAAGAAGTAAAAATAAGGAATGAGACGAGACAGGTACCGACGTCATCCCCGTCAATTTTTAATTTGTATATCGAAGAGGCAACTAATACTGTCAATTGGAAAAAATATGTGACATTATTATGCACGAACAGACCATGAAATGGTTAGATTTGCAAATGATAGCGGTATTAGCAGCTAGCAAAGAAGAGTTAGAAGCAGCTCTTAATTAAATGTAACAGTACTAACAAAGGAATGCAATATAAAAATCAACAAAAATAGAACAAAAATATTAGCATATAAAGGAGAAAAAATAAGTCAAAAACCCTAATAAAAATGGGAAATGAGACTATAAGAGGTTAAGGATTTCTGCTACTTAGAAGACTAAAATAACGCAAGATTGGAACAGTGTAAAAGATATAAAAAAAAGATAAGCATAAGGCCGTGATGTATTCAACAAGAAAAAGCTGCCGCTATGTTCGAAGGCACTACATTTGATCTTCCAATGCTCCACCCGAAAGTACTACATTGGGCATGAAGCAAGTTTTTTTTACTAGGAAAATTTGAATTTTGCCAAATTCTTGCCTTTCTAAGCAAGGTGCGTGACACGGGACCTACATATTATTTCTCATTCGAACGAAGGTGTATTTTTGTTAAAAATGCTTGCATAATATTTTTCAAGCGGTGCATATGAAGAATCATAGCGGGATCTTGGGCGTATTAGTCACACGCATACCACTACGCCACGGAGCCACCTTAAGTTCGAAGACAACGAACATAGAAACAAGCAAAATATTGCTGAAAACATATGTGCGGGGCATAGCACTGTACGGCTGTGAAACGTGGACAGTAGGAGAAGCGGACAGGAAAAAGGTGGAAGCCTTTGAAATGTGATGCTACAAACGTATGCTGAAGATGCCATGGACACACAAAATGCAGATCAAAAATGTTCAAGAAACAGTAGGAAGAAAGAAATTGTTACGTTCCAATTTTGCTTTTAAAATTTCCCTGATTAATTCAATACCCGCTCGAATAAATTCCGTTTCTACTGTTAACTCCTTCAACATAATTAATAATAAATACGCTTTCTAATAATTCCTCAACTTAAATCTAGTTACTTTGAAACGACAAGTTTATGCTACAATTAAATAGTTTATATCCTATTTTAGGTACCCGTTATCTTGGTATACATTACGACTGCGTATAATTGCTTTTCTTGCGTTTCCCATTTAAAGACTTGTCATGATGATAGATCCTACTATTATTTGATAGCGTGTTTTCCAGTTTTAATCGCTCTTCAATAAGCGGGGATTTGCAGTTCGAATTCGTGTCATTTGAACCAATGTTGAATTTAATTCTTCAGCTTGTGCGTCGAAATATTTTCTACATTATTTGCCACTGTATTTGAAAAGCAATGCACCTTTTTTTTTGTTTGACAACTAGGAAGTGTCTTGCCTTTTTTTAGCTGGAGGCCAAATGGGTTCTTTCTTTGTGTAGGCCCGACTGTTCGTTGCCGTGGACCAGATGTAGATCACTGCTGTTGTTACGATGGCAGGGTGAATGGATCCTGACCACCGCAGCGTTGCCGTGTTGACTTCTCCCGACGGCTTGTAAACTAAGTATCCAGGCACGTGCAGGTATACTACTTGTTTTCTTTTGTGTATATCAATGGCATATTCCGTATCAACGTTTGGTGCAGTTACGTGATAAGAAACATGACACTGTAGGACTATTGTTTGTAGCTGCTATTCGATATTATTGCTCTACAGGTGCGATGTACTGTTTTTGAACTTGTCAAAAGAACGCACACGTTTAGTCCCTTCAACTGATTAGGTTATTTTACAAAAAGTATTATGTACAGTGTGTCCCAAATTGGATGTATTAAATGGGTAACTTAGTTGTTATTAAAGATACAATAAAACTGTGTGCGCAGTCATGTGCCAACTTTTTGAGATCACTTCAAGGGTGAAATCACAAATGAGCGATCTTCTTTTGTTTTCGAGTTATAGCCAAAATTGATATTTTTAACAATTCTATTAATTCGTATAACTCGTTTGGTTGCAAAATATCCAAAAACACTGTAATAGTTTTTATACGGTTTTTTACGTAGAATACAGTGGCGTACGCAAATATTTAATATTTATAATACTTTTGAGGATATAATATAAACTTGCATTTTTTTAAATGGAAACCACAATTGGTTGTCACTTAATTTAAAAGCTCTTTTTGACAGCTTTTCAAAAATATATAGTTTAATATAATTATCTTTTCAAATGGCCGAATTATTCCATGTTTTGGTATAATAAAATAATTTATTATATTGGTAATAAATAGTTGGACGCTAAACAAAAGGTAAACAAAAAACAACAACTGCTTGTATAACAAACATCAACGAGCTTCAATCATATCTATTGCACATGCAATAAATTGTATTGTTAGTTTGTAAGTGAAGCGTCAGTCTGTTACTAAATGGCAAAATTTGAAAATTACGAAAAATACGATATGCTAGTTGCATTTATTGAGTCTGCGAGAATTCCTCTATCAGTAAAACTTTATATTTTAACAGGTAATTGTGTAACTAATAGCAAATAATATTACTATGTCGTTTGTAAATAATACAGATACTCCGAAAGACAACAACCTAATATTAACATGTTTAAAAGGATAGATAGTAATTTACAACAGTTTGGCTGCTTTGAAAAACCTAGAACGAAACAGTATGCAGTTTTTAATTAAGAGCAAACTACTGTTTCAACCATAGCATGTGGAATCAAACCCAAGAACATCATGTAGGAAAATTGAAAGGAAATGGGTGTTTCTAAATCAGCAGCTTCAAGAATATTGAAGCGTAATAAATATCGACCCTATAAAAATAAAATTATACATAGTTTGTTTCCGCGATTTTCAAAAAGAAGGCGATTTTGTCCATGGTATCTTCGTAAATGTGCTGCTACTAACAATTTTGGAAATAACATTATATGGTCTGATGAAGCACTTGCTGATCGAATGAAAATACCTATCAAACATACGAGGCGTCAGCAAAGCCCTTATGGTTTGAATATTTGTTGCTACATTGTTGGTGGCAAACTTCAATACCATATTTTTGAAAACAATCATTCAGCTTGTCGCTATATTGAAATTTTGTATACCAACTTGCACGAATTACTGGAGGACATGCCTCTCGAAAAAAGACAAAAAGTGTGGTTCCAACAAGATGGTGCACCCCCGCACAACGCTATAATTACTCGTGATTATTTAAATAGAGAATATTTCAATAAATGGATGGGTACGTTTGGACCTGTTCAGTGGCCGCCTAGATTTCCTGACTTGTCGATATTGGACTATTTCTTGTGGAATTTTTTGAAAGAGGAAATCTATAAAACCCAGAACCATAGTATTGAAGAGTTGCGGAATTCAATTGAAGCAGCATTTCGTAAAGTTAAGGCGGTTTATTTATTAAATTCTATTAAGTCTTTAATAAAACGATGCGAACTTTGTTTAAGAGAGAATGGAGGCCAGTTTGAACAATATCTCTGATTTATCTGTAAATAAAACTATTGTAGTTTTCCCATCTGTGTTCTAGTGTATATATTATATATATATATATATATATATATATATATATATATATATATTATGTGTGAGGGTGTGTGTAGGTGAGGGTGTGTGTGGTTGTGTGCGCATGCGTGCGTGCATTGGTGGGCGCGTGCTTGTGTGTGTGTGTGTGTACGTGTGTTTGTGAGGGTATGAAGTGTGTGAGTATCTGTGTATTTGTGTATCCATATATGGATTATAGACTGTTTAAATGTGGATAGGAAAGTATAATTTTCAATTTAAGATGTAGTTATATTAATTTTTGTAATATATGTAGTTATGATATTGTATTCTTCTAGCTTTCAAACTTTGTTGTTTAGAATGGTGTGGTACAATAATAAACTCTTGTTTTGTGTTTACCTTTTGTTTCATGACCAACTATAAATTACAAATACAATAAATTATTTTATTATACCAAAAACATGGAATAAATTGGCCATTTGAAAAAATAATTATACTAAACTATATATTTTTGAAAAGCTGTCAAAAAGAGCTTTTAAATAAAGCGACAACCGATTGTGGTTTCCATTTAAAAAAATGCAAGTTTATATTATAACCTCAAAAGTATTATAAATATTAAATATTTGCGTACGCCACTGTATTCTACGTAAAAAACCGTATAAAAGACTTCTACAGTATTTTTGGATATTTTTGCAAACAAACGAGTTATGAGAATTAATAGAATTGTAAAAAATATCAATTTTTGGCCATAACTTGAAAACAAAAGAAGATCGCTCATTTGTGATTTCACCATTGAATTGATCTCAAAAAGTTGGCACATGACTGCGCACACAGTTTTATTGTATCTTTAATAACAACTAAGTTACCCATTTAATACATCCAATTTGGGACACACTGTACAATTTAAAAAGGTTTGATAGGAGCTCTCACATGTTTATTTTTACTACTGAATAGTTTTATTTGCTGTAAAATACGAGATGCGCACTTTGTATCTAAATTACTAAATTGTCCGTATAATATAATTGTTGGCTGTAAAATAGTAACTCTGAATTTACTTCTTTCGCTTGTTTATACAGAATCCTTTATTTTTTTGTAATAGATAATCGTGGGCGACGTGCTTTATTTTTTTTGTTGTTTTTTTTTGGTATTTAGGTGCCCCCCTCCCACCGCGTTTGATAGTTACCCTGGTATTTACTTTTCGTCCGGCTACGTCTAGGTACGTAGCAAAATATGTGGAAAACAGATAAAAAAATAGGAGATAGGATGAAAGGATACGTTCTAAAGCGTGCGGGAATAGTGCGGGATATACTAGAAGCAAAGAGAAAAAAAGAGGTAGAGGTTGATATAGATTGGACTACTGCACACAGATAGTGAAAGATGTGGACTGTGGGAATTTCAGGGAAATGTGTAAGTTAGCTCAGAATAGGAAACAATGGAGGTACGCGTCCAATAAGTTCCAAAACTGAAGACCTAATGATGATCTATGTGAAATTAAAAGCAAAAGAAAGGGTGAAGTTGCTTTAAATGATGGAAAGGTGTCGTGGTGGTGTGGGTTAAACAAATGGTCACGAGCGAGAAAATTTGTTGTTTTGATTCTAAGTGTCCGATTCAAGGTAGGCATTTAGTATAAAAATTAGAACTTGTATAATTTGTTAAATCAATTTCGTGTTTTCCATATCCAATATGTACCAAAGGCCATGGTGTTTCACAAAAATATATAGTAATACTAGGGCCGTAAGCAGACATTACATTTGATTTTTTTCCAATGCTCCACCCGAAGGTACTACATTGGCCAGAAGGCAAGTTTTTTTATCTGAAAAATTTTGAATTTTGCCGAACCGTTGCTGTTCTAAGCAAGGTAGGGATCTTTAACGTGCGTGACAACACTCACACACGGGACCTTCATTTTGCCTCTTATTCGAATGAGGGTGTATTTTTGTGAAAAATGCTCGCCTAACATTTTTCAAGCGGACCGTGTCGGGATTTGAACCCTGGACCTTGGGCATAGTAGTCACACACATACCAACTACGCCACGGAGCCGGCTGCCGTAAGTAGACCACAATATCTGGGAGGAGGTTTTTTTTTACAGTTGCAATATTTTTATTTCAACTGCATTCTCAATGCCAATATCTTCCCGCGGAACAGCAATTAAGTATAACTTCACGAGAAGTGGTTGTTGCTCATACGCTCTTCTTTGAAGATTCGATTATATAGAATGAGTAGTTTGTTGTTCCATTATTTGGATCTGGCCGTCTAATGTAATTTTCTTTTTTAACCTCAATGTTAATGCCGTCTTTTTAAATTCTTCGTACATCCCACAGTGACAGTTGTGCATCCCACAATGATTCATTTGGTACTCGAATGCAAAATCGTGCTTTACGTTTGAAGCTAGTGGAAGTCAGATCAATTTCTTCTGATAGAAAGGTCGTGTTTTATGTATATAATTGTATTATGTATTTAACGCTTCTCTCCTTGTATTGTCAATTTGTCGCAGTTCTTTAATTACCATTGCAGCAAATATGGTAACTGCTGACCATACTTCTTTTGATTCTACCATTTTCTGGACCAACGTATTTGGACTTAGGTTTATTTTTGTAAGAGCAGTTAGTTTCTCACGTGGTTCGTTAAATCGTGGGCAGTGAAAAAATACGTGTTCTGCATCTTCAAGAACGTCAGTGCACATTGAACAATTAGGAGTTGTATCTAATTTAAATCTATAGAAGTATGCTCTAAAGCACCCCTGATCACTTAGAAGTTGGGATAGATAAAAGTCTAATTCTCCATGACATCGATTAAGCCATGGTTCTATAAGTGGTATCAAATGGTAAGTCCATCTACCTTTCTGCGATGTATCCCAACGTTGTTGCTATTTCGCTATTAATTCTACCTTTTCTTCTTTCTTTTTCTGTTCTAGAGTTTTATCTCTATAATACCATCCCCGACGGTAATGTGTTAATATTTCAATCGGGGGCATACCTGCGATAATGCATGCAGCTTCATAAGAAATTGTGCGGTACGCACATACTACTCGTAGAGTGCTTAATCTATACACGGAGGAAATTCTACGGCAGTTCGATTCTATTTTTACTGCATTAGCCCAAATAGGAGCTCCATATAAAATTATAGATGTAACAACCGCTGCCAAAAGTAATCTTCTACTAGTTTTTGGTCCACCAGCACTAGGCAATATACGTGAGAGTATTGTTGTCGTGTTTGCTGCTTTTTTGCTCACGTAGGACAAATGTTCTTTAAATGATAATTTGTCGTCAATTTTCACACCTAAGTAATGTACACTAGGACTAGAAGTAATTTCGTGATTACTTATATGCAGGTTTATTGTTTCACGTATCTTTCTGCTGGACACAAGAACGACTTCAGTTTTATCTGCAGCTAGTTCAAGGTTTAAACTTTTTAGATATTGCCTAATTATTTCCACAGATTCATTGCAAATTTGTACGATTTCTTCCTTTAGCTTTGCAGTAACCACTAGTACCAAATCGTCTGCAAATGCTACAGTTTTAGCTTCATCCGGTAATTTCAGCCTTATGACTCCATCGTATGTTAAATTCCAAAGTAGTGGGCCTAAAACTGAACCTTGTGGAAGTCCACCTAAAATCATATATTATTTTGGACCTTCGTCAGTGTCATATCTGAGGATTCTATCCTTAAAGTAGTCCCCTATAATTCTTCTTATATATGTAGGTACTGATGGTATATCAATAGATTTCTCTATGGAACTCCACTTAATAGAGTTAAAGGCATTTTTGACATCCATTGTTATTATTGCACAGTATTTTTTCGATCCTCTTTTCCATTTTTTTCCTGAAATTTTAGTCTGAATAATATTGAGAATCGAGTTAATTGCATCAATTGTAGAACGCGATTTTCGGAAACCATATTGATTTTCTGAAAGTACGGCTGCCTCTTCTATAGCCATTTCTAATCTGTTTTTTACAATCTTTTCCAAGATCTTTCCAGCTGTGTCCAGCATACATATTGGACGGTATGATGATGGTTTGTCAGGAGGTTTATTATCTTTGGGTTAGTAATACTAGAAACTGTTCTTTCCATGGTTGAGGAAACACACCGTCATTTAAACAAGAATTATATACGGATGCAAAGATATCCGGACGGCTTCTAATAGCTATTTTAAGAGCAGTGTTGGGGATGCAATCTAGTCCCGGTACTTTATTGTTTCCTATCTTATTACAAGCATCTAGCACTTCACTTTCAGTGACTGGTGGTATATATTCTTCATCATAGGTTATTGCATTTCCATATTTTTCTTCGCATTGCTTTGGGAATAAGGTGTTTACTATTTTTGTAAGAAACATTGGACATGTGGGTTGTGAAAAATGTTTTCTTTTTAATTTTCCCATTACTGTTTTATAAGGCCTTCCCCAAGAATAATTATCAATTTCTTTACAAAGATCATTCCAATATTGTTGTTTGCTCGACTTAATGGCAAATGTCAAGATTCTTCGTGCAATTTATTGAGGTTGCTTTTACACAGAGAGCCTTGATATTGTCTCCGTAAACGAAGGCATTCTTTACGAAGTTCAGCAATGTGATCATTCCACCAGTAAACGTTATTGCGTCCTTTATAGTGTGACTTTTTGGGCATTGATGCATTGCAGGCCTTCTTTAAAGTGTCAAGTAGTTGACTGATTTTTGAATTTGTCGAGCCTGATATTTTGCATTCGTCCAGTATAATTTTGAATAGTTCTTCATCAAAATGTTTACTTATTCAGCCATATGGTTTAACCTTTGGTATTTGGTTCTGTTTAATTTGGTTATGCACTTCATATAATATTGCGTTATGATCGCTGTGAGTGTAGTGTTTAGACACTTTCCAGTATACATTGTTTTTTATTAAGGAGCTACTCATAAATGTCAAGTCTATTATTGATCCTATGTTACCTCTACTGAAAGTGTATGAATTTCCTTTGTTTACTAACACTATGTTTAAAACAGAAAATGTTTCTAAAATTGTTTGTCCCCTTTTGTTAGTTAGTCGACTACCCCATTCGATGGCCCATGCATTAAAATGTCCTGCAATGATAACTGGAGTTCGATCCCTCGCATCACTAACTAGTCCATCAAGGAAGCTAGGAAACTCTTTATATGGCGCATTTGGAGAAACGTAACAACTATAAATATAAATGTTATTTATTTTAACACGCACAAAACCGTTTTCTTTTTTGTCCATAATTTCTTGGAAAATAAACTTACCACAAGCCCAAATAGTGACTTTACTATTAATGTCTGCTACCCAACGCACATCTTTTATGTCTTTGTATTGTTCACAAACAATAGCCACATCAATGTTTAGTTCACTTATTGATTGTAACAAAAGCTTTTGGGCAACTTCACAATGATTTAGGTTTAATTGTAAAAGCTTCATGTTTTATGTTTAAGAAATTCTACAGCACTCCGATATGCTGAACACTTTATGCTTCCTAGAATATGGTTAGTAGACATATTTTTTTCACTGCACAGGGTACACTTAGGGGAGTGTGTGTGTGTGTGTTTTGTGGTGAAAATTTGAAACTAATAGCGCATATTTAAACATTATATTTTTATGTGAATACCCCAGTATTAAATAAGCGATCACGGAAATAAATGTCCAAAAAATGACGACTAAAGCATAAAATTTGGCGACAAAATGCCGACTAAAGCAGAAAATTTGCCGACGACCATAACCGTGTGTGGAAGAAGGAGAAGAAGATCCTTATATTTACGGCCCCTTGAGTAATATGTAAATTAATTCGGGGTATAAAGGGTTAAAATTAAACTATATTGGGTAATTTTAACCATGTGTATTGTTAGCGCCATTGAATTTTTTTACCGAGTCTAAAATACCTACAAAAAAATTGAAACGGCAGTTTATTTAACAAACTATTGGGCACGCTGTCAAAGTAACTCCGTTATTTAGATTATTCCAAAAGCGTTCTCAATATTTTACCGTTGGAATGTTCTGTTTCAATTTTTAAGACCCTAAGTTTCCTGGAGCGTGAAACCTTATTGAACCTGCCCTGGATGTGCTTTCATAAAATACCGATCTTCAAAAAGTCTCCTCAAATGGAAAAATTCAAAAAATTGAAAAACGCCCTCCGCATTTCTGGCTCAAAGAGTACTTCAGCAATTAGTAATTGACGAGGGTAAATCTTACCCTATGGCCTCCGAAGCTATTATGCATCACACATACATGGACGATGTAATTTTTGGTCCCTGTAGTGTCACAGAAGCGAGACAGCTACAGCACGAGCTTATTAAGCTTCTCTCTCTCTCGGACAATTTCATTTGCGTAAATGGTCAAGCAATGCCGTGGAATTGTTACAAGATTTTGAAAAATCGGAATTAGAAACTCTTATTACTTTCTCTGATCAAGTGAGCGGTATAAAAATACTAGGTTTAGTTTGGAATCCTTTATTAGACGTATTCACTTATAACGTAATTCCCTTTGAAGGCCCGTTTAATAAACGCGCCATACTTTCTTATATGGCTCGTATATTCGACCCGTTAGGTTGGTTAACCCCGTTAATTTTTATAGTCAAACACCTGTTACAACGGCTTTGGTTACAACAATTAGGTTGGGATGATGTCCCCGACCATAATTGGTGTTCTGAATGGCAAGATTTTTGTAACCAAGTTACAATATTATCGCAGCTAAAAATTCCTCGTCTTTTGTCTCAATTCACGGGAACCTACAGATTGTTAGGATTCTGTGATGCAAGCGAAAGGGGTTACGGCGCTTGCGTCTATTTACATATAATTTGTGGTGATTCAGTGAATTGCAACCTAATTCAAGCTAAGAGCAAGGTTGCTCCTCTAAAATATTTAAGTATCCCCTGCTTAGAACTTTCAGGTGCCCTTTTATTAGCGAAATTAATTCATTCAATTACTTTAAATAAATTTTCTTACCCAATTTTAGAAACGAAACTATTTTCTGATTCTCAAGTAGTACTAACCTGGCTACAGACTCCTTCATATTTGCTCAAGCCATTTGTAGGAAATCGAGTTAGCCAAATTCTGGAATATACTACTATTTCTCAGTGGCGTCATATTTGCGGGGAAAATAATCCCGCAGACGTGACTTCAAGAGGTCGTTCTCCACTTCAACTATTGCACAACGAATTGTGGTGGCATGGTAATGTTGGATGGAGAATGGCTTGAGACAAAGAAAAACTCTTAAGATATAAACGGCTAGTCGAGTGTTAGCTCTGGGTAGATCATGAGCTTGGGTCATGGGTGGATAAAAGACCAAAAATATTTTTTTAATGAGCGCCACCGTATTTTTCAATACAATAACCAACAAAATTTAACTGTGCTTGTATAAGGGGAATGCGGAAACCTTACCACTAACATAGCCACAAAACCTGAATTTCACTCTTTAAGACACACTTACCAAAACCTCAACCACCAGATGTCATACAGATGTCTCAGCTTTACCTGTGAACAAACAAGAGTACAACATGGACACCATTTGTGTCCTCAAAAATATTTGCCAAAAATAAAATAATAGAATTTAGGCATCTAAAATATACTAAGGGAATTTGTTTTCATTACACACTCTTTCCCGGAGGACTTGCAATTTTTGAATGTTAAATAATAAAACGTCTTTCAAAAACAAAAAGGATTCTATTTGGATAAATTTCTGATTATATATATATATATATATATATATATATATATATTCTATAATAAATACGCGAATTTCATATGTCGATGAAAGTGCCTGTACATGACCTCAAAATCTTTAAACATATTGTAAATTAAATCAAGACAGCATATGGCGTCTAGATAGGAAAACTGAATCTATATATTTTTTTTATCTGACATAGGTTGTCATTCAGAACTTTATAAAATACACTATTTGCGTACATGTGCAAACATTCTGACAAGCAAGCAACATATTATTTAATTTACTGATTTCTCAAAAACTATTTTCTCCTTACGTTACTCAAATATTTAATGTTAGATAATTCATAGTAATTTACTGTATTTTCAAAGGTATTAAATGCTAAAGAACACTCACGTGCATCGAAAATGAACTAAAAGTGCTGGACCTTGACCTCAGCTGTCGGAAATTTCCATCATAATCTCCTTGTTTAATATTGTTCATCGGTAAGGTTGAAATATAAAAAACACATGTGAAATCGGCTTCCACGTTACTGCATGTTATATTAAATAGAACGAAACCATAAATTCTTGTTTTAAAATAATGCCTTCAGAAAGTATTTTAATTTATTATCGGAGATATTATTCAAGATATGTCCTTAAGATATTGCACTAAGATGAAAAATATTAGTATAATCTATTGAATTAATATATACCAACTGTCTAAATGATGTCCAAAGGGGGTTCCATCTTCTTAGGCCTGTCGGGATCAACTAAACTGTTCGGAGCGAGGCTTATCGAAAATCATGCTCACGCAACCGCTGTTAGGCTCGACCTCCAGACACCAAGAATTTACCAATCCTCTACTTTTTTCTAACTTTGTTAGAAGCCACGTGTTTACACAGGGCCATCTCGACTTCACCTCCTCTGCAAAAGCAGCTTGCCCTTTCGAACGCTGAGAATGAAGTGCCGACTGACAACTTGACAGAGGTTTGTAACGAACTTTAGAGTATAAACGTATAAGAATCTATGCGTTACTATGAATATTATATATTAATTTTTATTGGATGATAATTCACAAATAAAATATTTTAAATTATAGCTGTTTTATTTTTATTTTATTGAACTAAATGTAACTAGGAAAAAAAATACGTTACACACTCACGCAGCGGACAAAGTGGAACCGTTCTTTGGATAACGACTTGAAGGTGGGTCATATGGTTTTTCTCCTAGGAATAAATACCTCGCCTTTGTCATGGCCGCTAGGCTGTATCGAAAAGCTATTTCCCGATCGAGACGGAGTTACTCGTGTTGTTTCAGTAAAAACGTCTCGTGGTACCTTCGTTTGTCCCGTGAATAAAATTCTTCCCCTTCCTTTAGAAAAGTAATGCTTAAATTTTCGTTAGGATATTTTAAATTTTTTTACGATTTTAGTAACTCGTTTAGTTGTTTTCTTACTCTTTGTTTTCTTCTCCCCCACCCGAGTATCGGCGGGTTAACCGTACTCTGCAGCTAGGAGGAAATGCCTAGCTCTAATTATATTTCGTTTTTTTTGTAAAATTTTTTCTTAATTTTAGGTGGGCGGTATGTACGCGCCATATCTGTCCCCGTTCGGGGCATTCCCTCTCTCCGCGCGAGCTTGTCCGAATGGTTCGCGCTAGTTAATAGGAGTCGGTCGTCAAGTCTTGTGATAGCCACAACTAGTCAAAATAAGTCTGCTCTCTTCTTCTAATCCGGCATTGGCCTCTTCCTTTCCTGTCTCCCTCCTTTCCTTCAACCCTTGGCCAAAAGCGGTAGTTACAGTGTTTAGTGCCTCTCAAGTGCCCAAGGAACTTTCGATAAGTGTTTTTATGCCTTTGTATGATTCTACTCCTATAAACTGTTGTCACTCTCACCCCTTAATAATCACAGTCCACGCTCTACCTCGGAACCCCTTGTTTACGGCTTTTTGCACTCAAGGTGGTTCTATTTGTATCCCGTTACGGAGAACGGGTATTCGATAACATTACTAGAAAATTTCGGATAAACTTTGTATATTTGGTTTAGTTAATTAATTTTTGTTACAATCTACAAGATTTATTAAAACGCATTTCATGGTTGATCTGATGAACCCTATTTCAACCTACGACGCAACTGATCAGCATGATGCAACACCCACATTAACAGGCGCCATCCATAGCTTACAATAAATAATTTCCCAACACATTATTTATTATTAAAAATGATCTATAAATATCGTTAATTCAATATTTCTTCATACACAATTCCACTAATAATATAACTCGTGTAGTGATTTCTGATTTCCCAAAAACCCTTAAAATATATTATGCGCAAATCAAATGTGTTTATAAAAATAATAAGTAGAATTTGAATTACGACAGACGAAATCATACAAAATACTGATAATAACTGATATATTTCAATACAAATTTAAATGAAAGTGGGTAATCGTGCGATCCGAACAAATTATAATTTGTTGTCCACTCTTCGTTCATTACATTCACAAACGAGTTCTCGATAGGTTCAGACGTGATTTCTATCATTCTCGGCCACACTTTGTTTATTTTAAAACGTTGCTATTTAAACATATAATCACACATTTAAAGTGTTAATTCTCTAGTTGATTAAATATATAACAGATTATTTTTGCTAATCTACGGGAAGGTCGTGCTTCATATTAAGAAAATGTCGTTTCTGAAGAGCATCTGGAAGAAAGATTCCAAACACACCAGTAAGTAATTTTTAAATTATTTATATTGATAGCAGTGAATTTTTGAACACAGTTAATATTTTATGTAAAAATATTGTTTATGTACAGGATCTGTTATTCTGGTTTACCTTGTGTTCATAGTTCTATTGTTCAACTGATGTTATGCAATTTAAATATTACCTATTCATGTGGTATGGAATTTAAGTCAATTATTTAAGCAAATAGGAATTGTGGTTTACTTCTTGTAGATGGGAATCCATTTTATATTTAGATCACTGGGATTTCCTATCAAAACTCTTTAGAAATTCCAAGCACATTAATATTAAAACAAAACAAGATATTTATAAAGTTTACACAAAATTACAAATATATCTGTTTTTTTTCCTATATTTTTCGCTACATAGATAATCATATTGCTTTTTGATCTCTGAATTATATTGTTTAAAAATTGGATTAATTCTTAAATAGAGAATGCAACAAACACCGTAAACGAAGAAAATTTTTGAAATACTCATGCTACAACCCCATGTAAAGTTACCTCATTTTCAACAATTGTGTATTACGCCCGGTTTATTTATTTAGCGACCATGTGCATACCGCATGCAGCATGCAATTACTTATTTAACAAATACTTTTGTGTCACGTAGAAGTAGGCCATTTAAATCTTAATGGGAAGAACCTGCTGAAATGCTCTTCTTGAAGGGTAAAAAATATCATTAGATGGGCATCAAAAGCGATTTAAAACTACGCGTCTCGAGAAAAAATATAAATGCTTATGGAAAACTTAAAAATTTCCAGGGCAATTTTACCATTCGTTCACCCTTGTTTGAGCTTTGAGCATACGTTGAACGAACTTGATGTAGATAACATAGTCGAGTATATGGCTTCCAATGTATAAGAATCGGTAAGAGATTTGCTTACAATGAGTATGTAGTACACATGTACATATATTTGTATTAAAACGCACCCTACTAATGTGAATAGCTGTACGTTTAAAGGCCATTGGTGAATTGTTCAGAAACGGTTCAGGTGCAGCTGGATCTATCTATTTTGTGATAATGTGATAATATTCTTTAAAAATACTGCATTTTATATATAACTAGTTAATTTTCTATTAGTTTTCATAAGGTACAATGAGTACAGTTTTGTTTGAACGTTATAAGATACTTTATAGTCGATGTGTATTTCTATGGTAGTCGAAAACTTTAATTTATATATCGATAAATGGTGTCATACTAAAAATATTTTCCAAATATTTAGGTCTTCAGTTCTAGAACTGGTTGCACACATAACTTCCACAGCCTATATCTTCTACAATCTGTGTGCAATGGTCTAATCTAGGTCTACATCTACCTCTCTTTTTCCTTTCACTGCTTCTAATATATGCCGTGCTATTCCCCGATACCATAGTAAGTGTCTTGTCATCCTATCTTTCCTATCTTTTACTGTTTACCACGTATTTCCTTCTTTCCCTACCCTTTCTAGTACATCTTTGTTCTTAACTTTGTCGGTCTATAACTTCTTCATACGCCTGTAGCGCCACATTTCGAAAGCTTCTATCCTTTTGCTATCTACTTCTCACACTGGCTACGTTTCACAGCGGTACAGTGCTGTGCTCCACACACATTTAGCAATTTTTGCCTCGTTTCTATGTTTGTTGTCTTCGAACATAGTAGCTACCTTTTCTTGTTAAATTTTGTTTTACAACTTTTGCACTTTTTTCTTTTTATTGTTTTCCCAAAATTTACCCTATTTCACCAATATTTAATAGTACGTGAAAGGGGTTAAGCAACCTGACAGCTACCAAAATCCCCCACCAATTAGTCTCGTGCCGAATCAATACTCTTTCAATTACTCTTTCCGCCCAATCAATATTTGTTGAGAATATTGCAAAATCAACACCTGTAGTTACTACGATAATCAGCAGACTTAAATATAATTACTTTTTTCATGATTAAGTTTTCCTTTCTTGAACTGGTTGGACGCATACCTACGCTGATTTGTATTCTGAGCTAACCTACGCATTTTTCTGAAACTCCCAGAACCTATATCTTACACCGTCTGTGTACAGTAGTCTACCTCTACCTCTCTTTTCTCATTTACCTGCTTCTAATACATTCCGCACTCTTCCCTTATGCTTAGTATGTGCGCTATGATCTTATTCCTTATAGTTCTTACTGTTTTTTACATACTTCTTTCTTTCCCTACCATTTCTAGCATTTCTTGGTTCTTAATTTTGCCTGTCCATGATATCTTTATCATACGTCTGCAGCACCACATGTCAAAAGCTTCCAACTTTTCACTGTTCGTTTCTGCTACTGTTCAAGTTTAACAGTCGTACAGTGCTATGCTCCGTACATATGCTTTCAGCAACGTTTCTGGTTTCTATGTTTGTTGTCTTTCTTACCTTACCATTTCTGAAATCTATTTGTTCTTAACTTTGTATCTCGGTGATATTTTCTTCATACGCCTATTATGGTACCACATTTCAAAGAATTCTATCTTTTTCCTGTCCGCTTCTCCTACTGTCCACATCCAAACAGTGCTGTGCTACACATATATGCTTTTAGCAATCTTTTCCTGGTTTCTATGTTTGTTGCCTAACATAGTAGTTATTTTCTTGTTAAATGCAACACGACCTTGTGTTAAGTTTTATTGTATATCTTTTGCACTTTTTCATCTTGTGTTATTTGACTTCTTAGGTAGCAGAAATTCTTAACCTCGTATAAGTTTTCTTTTGCTATTTGCATTATGGTTTTGACTTATTTACCACTCCTCTACATAGTTTTATTTTTGTTCATTTTCATACAGTATCTCTCTGCTAGCGCCGTTTCCATTCCATGAAGAGCTGCTTCCAACTCTTCCTTGTCGCTATATCATCTGCAAATCGGAGCATATCAATCGTTTGTCTCTGTAGAATAATTACAAATGTTTTTCTGCGTTTGACAGTATTTATTGCCTCTTCGATATACAAGTTAAATATTGATGGGATAGGACATTTCGCTGTCACACCCCTTTACTAATCTTTACTTCTCTATGTTCTCGTTCTAATTCTATTGCAGTTGTTTGCTCGTTGTATAAGCTATGCACTATCCGTACATCAATATAGCTCATTGCTATATTCTTTAGTATTTTGAACATTTTCTCCCATTTTACATAGTCGAATGCTTTTTCCAGATCTACAAACTCTATATACACGCTTTCTCCTTTTTGTATTGTTTTCTCCATTAGCACCTTTAAAGTACTCCAGTGTTCCCCTGTTTCGCTTAAACCAAAATTGATCTTCTCTTAGTATTTCTTCCCTCCGTTTTTTCATCGGTCTTTGTACAATTCAAGTTAATATTTTTGTCACGTGTGCTGCCAAACTTATTGTTCGAAAATTTTCACATATATCCCTCTCCTTTTTTGATATAGTGACTACGGTGGTTTGTTTGAAGTCTATGGTTATCTCGCCTCTCTCAAACATGTAATTTACAAGTTGGAAAAAAACGTTCTGTTATTCCTAAATAATCCATTTTAATATCCTTTTTTTGTTCTAGTGCTTCTATTTACTGTACTGCATATAAATTTCCTGTATATTCTTGCTATCCAATCACTTTCTCTACATTTTCTATAATGTCTCCTCCCACGCCCCTTTGATTTTTGGTGTAAGGTTTTATATCCCTAAAATTCCAACTAATTCGTTTGTATGCTTCGTCTGTATTTTCTATTTCCATCTTAGTTTGTACCTCTTTACACTTACCATCAATCCATTGTTCTTTAGCTTTCCTGCATTGGCGAATACATTCTTATTTTATGGCCTCTCCTTTTCTCCTGTATCGACTGGTACGTTCTTGTATTTTTGCCTTTCTTCTATTAAATTCAAAATATCTTTACTACCCATGGTTTCCTATTTTCCTTGTATTTATACCGCCCTGTTTAAGCTGGATCTAATATTATTTCATTCTGTTTCTACTTCCTTAGTAATGAAATGCTCCTGATATTTTTCACCATTCGTTTGACTTTTTCTCAAATCTTTTGGGCATCTCTTTATCTTTTAGTTACTTAAAGTCAAAGTAATTTTTATGTTCCATTTTTCAAATTTTAAAATTTACGCGCGGCTTTCATAATTACTATGTTGTGGTCAGTGTCTATATCTGCTTCTGGGTAGCTTCTATACTCTTTTACTTGATTTTTAAGCGGTTGTCGTACAAGAATGTAATCTATTTAATATGTCCTTATATCTCCAGGCATATTCCGCGTATATAGTTTTCCAGCATGAGGTTGAGATCACATGCTTGAGATGATTAAATTGCTTTTATCGCAAATTTCTACCAGCTTATTTCCCCTGTCGTTTCTCGTGCCTAAACCAAATAATCCTACCACCGCTCCTTCCTCATCCTCGCCTGTCACTGCAGTAAAATCTCCCGTAATTATTAGATTTTCGTGTCCTTTTGTGAATTTTAGTATATCTTTGTAGCTCGCTTCTACCTTTCCTCAGTGTTGTTGTGAACATGTGTACTAATATTATTATTATATTCACCGGTTTATAGTCTAATTTAACCGTAAGGACTCTTTCGTTTTTTCATAAATAAGTTTCTACGCAGCGGCCTATTTTTTCTCCATAATTATCTCCATAACAGGATTTCCTTGTTTTAATCCTGTATGAATTACTCTAAAATTTCTGCTCCAAAAGTAACCTCCTTCTGATGTCCGAAATTCGCTAATCCGTATTGTATCTAATACTAGCTTATACATTTCAGTTTTCAAATTTTTTAGTTTGCCTGAAATTCTTGCACTTCCGGCTGAAATAAATTGTGACAAAACTCACTTAAAACGCCATGTTTCGCTAGATCAGCTCAAGTTTGGTAGATGCTGCTCTAACCTGCGTGGAACAAAATTACATAAGGAATTCTATTACAAAGAAACACTAGACTTACTTAAAATTCGCGCCAATTGATTTACTAAAAATCAATAAATTTACAAATTTAAATTCTCCGTTTTATTACCAATAAAAACCTATTTCTCACTCAGTTCATAAATTAACATGCTCAAAATATTTTTATTTAATAAATCACCACAACCTTTTTATTACATCTTTTATTAATAAGCCCATTATTGTACCAACTGATCATTGTAGTAAAATACTGGTAAAATTAAAATTATTTAACATGATACAAGCCTAAAATGTGTTAACTTCAAAATAAATTAATTTCCATATTTAAAATTTTCTTACCAGTATCTCCTGCATATTAAATCTATCTCCAGAATACTAATGAAACTAAAATAAAACCATATTTTTTAACAAGGACGCTCATCATCCATTACGAGCTTCAAACATTTACCAACGTAAATAACCTAACTTTAGATTAAAACACAATTCACTTTAACACGTACACAATAATAAAATAAACAGTCTAATCGGTACTTGATTTGAATCTTCTCAAAGGAGCTTTCGGCTTAAATAGTTTCTCAAACAGGCTTCTTATACATTTCACATTTTATTGCTTGATATTAAATTTCTGTCTGCTATGTACAACATTCAAAGTAAGGAACTTTATTCTACTCAACACCAGAATTAGCCTATTTAATACCAGAAGTTTTTTATTCCAGTCTACATCAAAAGTTGTGAGAAATTCTGGATGATATAACTTTCAAACACAATACTTTGATAAAATTTTTCTTTGCATATTTTTAAATAAATGCTTGAATAATTTTTTACATTTGTATATTTGAAAAAAACGCGAGACTAATTCCCACTGCGTTATAGGCGATCCCTTTTCACGTCTTTTAAATTTGAACAAACTATTTTTCAAATTAGAAATCACGGATGAACAATCGTTTGTAATTTTAAAACAACACACTCTTACTAGATACCTTTGTTTGATTTTTCGCAATAAAAAATCGATATTCGCACATTATTGTCAGTACAACTTTATTTAATCCTAACATAAGTTCTAAAATAGTTAAACGTTATCTAAAGTGTTATAGTCTTCTATGTTGAATGCATATCGCTCTCTCACTATAACTTTATACAGCCTCTTAACTACGTTTACTCTCTCTAACGTATACTACACTAGTTTTGTACTCGTTCCAACGTTAATTGTACAAGCGTGTTATTTACATCTATAATATCTTTTGATAACGAAAAATCTTATCTGTTCTAGACATTTATCGCCGCTTTTAAATATGTCATTTTCACAAATGAATTTCTGGAACTTAAAACTATTGAAGGATTCTTCAAACGTTTTTTATTATAAAATTCTAAGTAAAAATAAACTTTTAACTAACGATTTAACAAAAGTTCGATTTTTATGTAAAATACCGTTAGTAAGAAATGTTATTTGAACTTAAAATGAAAAGCATTTTAAGTTGTTTATATTACTTCTGCTTGTACTGAACTATACAAAATATGGCACTTGATATTTATGTTCCCAGATCGTATTATATAATTGAAATTTCGGTTTGGGTTGCTCTAGTTGATTGTAAATCGAAAAATATTAACAAATCGTCTATTATATTTGTTTACTTATTATTGTTCTGATTTTTAAACCTTGTTATTGTATTATTGTCTGTGGTGCAACAACTACACTGATCGGATAAACTGCTATTTAACAAAATCGATGATGGCTTGAATTATACACAAACTGACAAGAAACAATAAATATTTATTTGTTAATCGTTTATCACTAAATAATTAGTATAAAAGACCCCTATAGCAAATATTATCATATTGGACTAAAATGCATCTACAAAAAGCCTCGATACACCATAGCCGATCACAAGTTGTTCCTTACATTATAGATTATAAAGATAAACATTAAATATGTATTTATTGAGTATTTACTGGTACATAACTAGGATGAAAGTCTTTTGTAGCGATTGTTGGTGCATTGGATTCGAAAGCGTTTACATATATTTTTCCTAATATTAAATATTTAAGTTACTTTTATAGCTTTAAAATTTTGTCGATTTCTTGAAAAAGAGCGTGTGTTATCTTTTCTCTCGCATTTGACCTTACTTATCTACGGCTGCAATATGGGCATCATATTGCATCATTGACAATAGATTAAATTCCATTTCCTTAGTCAGGTTTCTACCTTAATCCTGTCATTTTGAAATTGATTTGGGATATAAGTACCATCTTATTAATCCTTCCATATATCAATGAACATTTTGGCATATTTTGCCATATTTTCTCCTACACACTGCCTACACACTACCGCGATGTGGAAGGTAACGGAAAACCACCACATTATCTCCCAAGTACACAGCGTACTTAAATTGTATTTAGAAAATAATGAGGGTACGCGCCTAACTAGTTCCAAAACTGAAGACCTAATGATCATGACTTGTTTCGAAAACATTTTTCAATTAGCTCTCATTGTGCCACGATAATGAGTCATTCTTTCGCCAAGACGTCTTGCGGGTTTAAAGGAATTATAATAATTATCTTTGTAGATATATGGCCGACGTCCAGCATCCCATTAAGTAACTTGTACGAATGCTTTTTTTTTTACCAAAATTATTCCAGAACCATTCCCTTAGGTGTTCTGGATATATACAAGTTTGCACAATAATTATGCGTCCTTTTTGAATGTATTACACGACTGCAAGTCTCTCTCGTCATATTATTATTAACCCTTCAAAACTAATCTTTCGCTCAAAATAATCCATTTTCGCAATTCTTCTATTAAAAAGATTTACTTTATTTCTAGTTTTACGCAGTCGCTTAGTTGGAGCTGCTTTATTATTTTTAGGATTTTCGCAAAGTTCAAAGATTCAGATATCAACCCATTTTCTTCGCAAAAAGACGTAAGCCGAACAAAAAGTCCGTTTTTCAATAATCTTGTAACCGGTTAGAGTGGCCAGTTCCCATTTGAAAATAAATAAAAAAAAATTAGTTCTGCTTTTATAAGTTTTAATGCCGTAATCCAAATTGTTCTTCATTTTTGGCTGACAAGGTATTCCAACTGGGTACGCATTACTTTCCAAATACAACGTTCAAGAAAATGTTGGTCAAATATGAAAAAAAATATTGGATTATTTCTTGCAACAGGTGCCAAGATTATTAAAATTTTGTAACTGTGAAAAATTTTAATGAATTGGAACCTTGCTTCTTTACTAAATTTCCTGTGCATACGAGTTTTGATTTTGAATGTATATGTGGTATCAATTTGTAACAAGTCTCAATCATCATTATCAATTTCATGACCATCTGCACTGTCGACATTATTGTTACCAAGGAAATTGTACCTGAACACTTCCTAAAATTTGTTTCCGGTATTTCGTTTTTTCCCTTCAACTTTCTTGCTGGACGAGATGGTCCCACAGTATCTGTTTGTGGATGTTCTATGTTGATGAAATATTATACAAGGAGTAAAATTATATATTCAGAAACCAGCAACTGAAAAATAAACTTTCAGATCTAAACTACATCACGGACTCGACAATGTACGCCCACGAACGGGTCCTGATGTTGGAATCAGAGCCACCCTACATTTGATTTGTCAATGCTCCACCCGAAGGTAATTCATTGACCAGGAAGCGAGTTCTTTTCCTGAAAATTTTGAACTTTGCCGTACTTTTGCTATTGAAAGCAAGGTAGGAAACTTCAATGTGCGTGACAACACTCACGCACGGGACTATATTTAACTTCTCAGTCAAACGAGAGCGTATTTTTGTGAAAAATACTCATCTAACATATTTTAAGAAATCAGTGTCCGGAATATAACCCGGGACCTAGGACTTATTATTCACTCACGAATCAACTAACCCACGGGGCCGCTTGAATTAGATTCACCACAGGCCTACGCGTGATCGATATTAACACCCGTCAATAGATCCGGCGCAAGCGCATGAACAGCAGGAGTATTTAAAATTTACAATGATCTCTTTTTTTGATAAGCGTATTACTTAATTGAAACGCTTTAAGACTTTACGGTTTTGTAATCTTTTGCGAACATTTTTTCCATTTCTTTTTAAGGTATCATATTTTCTACTAACAAATTTTTAAGTTGTTTTAAAAAAATTTTAGGAAACAGGCTGGCTTGCACCCATCAACTAACGTTTTAAACGTCGTCAATACTTTTTCCTAGGTAGTTTCCGTCCCATTTTTCGTTGTGTATTCTTCCTTGGTGCTCTTAGTGACTACCCTGTTATGTGCGTTTTCTTTGTACCGTTATCCCAGATATCATTAAATTTTACCATTAACACATTATTCCCAAATTTATATCGTTTATTATCCCACCAGTAATAGTTTGAAAATATATGTTCACCAAATTAAACTAAATTTTCGCGTTAACAGTTAGCATTCATTCTGACCACGTTTAATTTCTGCTGCTTAACCCCAATAGTCGCTACGATAACTTTTAAACTATTTAGAAATATTTTGGGATTGATTTTTCCATTTCTATAAAATTTTTCAAATTGTTCTAAAGGAATAATATTACTAATACATTTAGGGTTACATGTAGCTCTTTCTTCAATTTATCTACGTCTACCTTCAATGTATTACGATTTTCCAGACTTTTGATCTAATACTGATACATTCTGTTTTACTTTCCTAACTTCCACTCTTGTATTTTGTTTATTTTTATTTACTGCTTCTTGTAGATTCCATATTATAAGACCAACCTGATCCAACCTCGTATTTATTTCCATTTTTACCTACCTCATACTTGAGTCAACCATTTCCCGAATCTCATGTCTTATAAAAGATGTAAAATTATCTAGTTTTACTTTCTGCTAATTTTCTTGATCCCGACTGAATTCTTCTTGATTTTATTTTAATTCCCGATTGAATTCTTCCCAATTTTGTTCTAATTCTCGACTGAATTCTTGACTTAACACTTCCTGATCTGATTTTAATTCCCGTATTAAGTTTTCTTGATTTTGTATTAATTCCCTGTACATACCGTGTAGCAAGTTTATCATGTCTCTTTTACTCGGTTCCGCTTTTACTTAAATATCACTTTCTTCTGTTTCCATCGTTTTAAAAATTTCCAGAAAAATGTACCCAAAATGAAAAATTTTTCAAGCGTGTCTAATTGATTTATCCTCTTCATTTCTGACCTTTTATCAAAAAAATCGAGCCTAAATGTTGAAGCAATCGCCTTTGTTGAAACGCTTATTAGATTGCGATTCTCCAATACAGTATATCATATTAATTAATTTTTGACGTGTGAAATTCATTGTGACATCAACAAACTAAACGGAAAACTTTTAAGATAATTAATATTGACAAGATATGTCAGATTTGATGCTAGTAGCCTACTTAGTTTTCTCTAGTCCCAAAACTGCATAAAAAACATGTTTTCTCAATTTTTCAGAATTTTTTTTATGTAACCTATAAAACATTACATGTCAATAGAAAGCTCCACAAAAACGCTATTCAATGGCAAAAACCAATATGGCGGGTGCCGTTTAAAAAAATTGACTTTTTGTTCATTTTGCGTTTTGCTTCACCTTGTACAATAAAAGGAAAAAACAAGCACATCGCGCTATCGATAATAATACAACAGGATATGGAAAATTATGTCGTGAAAGAATCAACTCTCCAAGTTCAATAAGAAAACTTCTGCAATTTTTCAAAGTTGACATGATTTTAACATAAAATGACTCATAAAATGCAAATCGTCCATTGTAGACCTATAGTACCTCTATATAATTTTGATCAGAATCAAAAGAGCTTTTAGAATATGGTATCAAATCTAGGATATTTCATTTAAAAAAACATAACTTTGGGTTGGAAACCATATTGGCACACCCTGTATATAAGTGAAAATATTTTTAAATTTTACAGCTTAGCCGTGGCTATCGCTTAAAAAAAACCGGAAGTTGATATCTTAAAAGTTATGGAACTTTCACGGAGGACGTGGACACCCTGTATATATATATATATATATATACTCATATTTAGACCAGGGTAGAAAATTAAATAATCAAATCAAATAATTTTAATTACCGTGTATAAGGAATTTCATTAAATAATACGCTTTATTAAAACCTTGAAGCATAAATAAACTCGGTCGTTTCAGTAAAAATAAGAAATTTAAATTATCTATAAGACGCTTTACATCAGAAGAAGCAGTATTGAAAAGCGCAGTGGATAATTTAATTATTCCTAAACAAATGGAAATTACGTGCAAAATTTATATTAATGAACTCTATTTTAAATAACTGGTATTAAACAAAACGTACGGATAATAATTTGTATTCGCTAAAAATGAAAGGATAGAAATCAATTTAATTAGAGTTAATTAAACCGTTAGTAACATATAATAAGCATAGAAAACTTGTAAAACCCAATAATAGTCAAATCGTAGGAAGGTTATTTAAAATGTTACGTTTGAACACCCTGCGTGTTTTAAAAGGCAATTTCAAGTTAATTTGTTTGGATAAACATGTTGATTCTAAGGATATTGGAAACGATCAGATGCTTTAGCAGGAAATACAGAACACCTGCGTATTTTTAAAAAAGCTCATTCTGCGTAAATTTTGCAGATAATTAATGTTTACAAAGAATCTTGGAGAAACCGGGACTTAGTATTTACGAGAATGTGCGATACGGGTTTATTAAACCCAGATAACAGTCCGCGTGGACTAAAATATAATCGATAATGAAGAGTGTCAAGTTGCACCAATACGAACAGGTTAGAAAAGGAAAGAGAAAATGCGTCAAGCAAAGACACATATTGTAAAAGGGCGGGATTTAAGCAACGTCAAGGGGTTGCGATTGGTTAAAATAGGATGCATATATCAGAGGTAGAACAACAATTTCTGTATAAAAGTAATTAGTTTTTCTCGGACAACTTTGCGGGCCGTGTTGAAATTTTCTGAGATCTCAATGGGGTGAGGACTAAATTCATAAAAATCGACGTGCAGGCTACAGACTGGGAACGTAGAATGAGGAATTCGTTGGAATTACCCGTTTTAGGGAACAAAGCGACGTGTCGGCTATTCGCTATATATACAGGCGGGAATATGTGTTTCGCTCTCTTAGACTCTTAGACTTTCGACGATTCGATGCGTTAAAAGCTCGTGCATCCGCGACTTGATATTAAACAGTGCATTTTAGTTTGATTAAATAATTTAAAGTGTGCTAGTATATTTTAGTGACTCAAAATAGTTGGTTATTTTACGTGCTAACATGAATGTACTTCAGTGCACTTAGATACAAGGTAATAAAAGTTTATTATCACGGTACCAATTAGTAAAATTTACAACGACAAATGTATACCCAAAAGTAGGCAGTTTTGGCGTATATTGGTAATATTGGTAAAAGGAAGTATGAATTTCTTTGCTATTTTGCGGGGTGTTAATGACTAAATGGTTCGTAAATGTGTCTGCATCCACTGAACCAGAGGCAGATATACACAGATGAGTTCCGGAAAAGCCTAGAAACAACTTTAAATTAATGGTGATGGAGAACAATTTTAAAGCGTTGACAACTTGAAGCTGTAAATAGAATCCGGTTGGAATGGTGTGATTTACAAAAGGGACGATTACACTGAAGCTACGAGGACAATAACCTTCAGGTAAATTGTACTATTTTGTTTGACATTTTTGTGTGTATTGAATGACTTTATAATTGATTTACTTTAAATGGACATTAGTGGAATTTTTCTAACCATAAAATTTAATTTTAAGATGAAATTTGCTTGTTTAAGTAAAAGGGTATTTTGTTTTGATGTTCGGGAATAGGATGAAACTTTGGGTAGGTCTTTGAGCTCAATTAGACAAACCTGGTTAATTAACGTAAAGGGGTGGTAGATGCTCCTTTATACTCAGACTCCGGTCTGCGTATCTTGTTATATTAATTAGTAGGCATCCAAAAGGACTTTAATTTTGGATGCACAGTAAAATGATAATAAAATTAATCCGGAAATTCTTTTTAAAACTGAATTTTATGTTCAAATTTAATTTGAAAATTTAATGTATTCTGAATATTGATGTAAATAGAGTTAACGTTGATGTTTATGGTAGGAATGTGTTGTTTAATTTTTATGATTGAGAATGGAAGTTATCTAGAAGAGCAGCCGAGGCGATTAACAGAAGGAATCAACGGACCAGGTGATTTAAAAGGTTTCACAGCATTCTTGACGCCCAAATTGTGGGGCTCGAATGTTTTTTTTTTAAAGGGCCAGTACACAGAGATATGAGAGGAATCACAGCATTCTTGGCGCCCAACGTGGGGCTCGAATGTTTTTTTTTTAAAGGGCCAGTACCTGCAGATAATGCGAAGATTCACAGCATTCTTGGCGACCCAAAAGTGAGGCTCGAGTTCCAAATAAAATTTTTGTTATTTTATTCCAGGAAACTGGCGATCTGAGAGAGAGAGTTTCTGTTTGTGGATAAATTTAAAAGTATTTGAGAGTGTGTGTGAGTGATTAGAACGTATGCAGAGAAAAGAGTGGTTAAGGAGTCAAGGAGTGGAAATTGGAAGTGACGATAGTGCATTGTGTGAGAAAATTTCGAAAATGGAAGAAGCGGGAGGCAGTAGAGATCAGTCGAGGACGGAATCAGGGATCAAGGAAACGAAATGATAATGAGGATGCTTGAAAGAATGAATGAGACGTTAAGGGGTTAGAGAGGACTCAAATCGAAAATTTGAGCAAATGAGTGATGAATCGAATAGAGCGAGAGAGGACTCAAATCGAAAATTTGACCGAATGAATGAGACATTAACAGGAGTTAGGAAACCCTAAGTGAGAAAATAGATAAGACGAATAAAGAAGTTTCAGAATTTAAAAATAGTCTTACCGTAAAGATGGGGAAGTTGAAAATAGGGTTGAAAAAATGAGCGTGATATTACAGGTCTTCGACAGGAAATGGGACATTTAAGGTCCGAAGTACGCATTTTTGTGAAGAGGAGATTAATGTAAAATGACTGAAGTGACGGACTCATGTAGGGATCAGTTAGGCAGGGTAGAACGTGAAGTTAGTAGTATTAAATACAACATGTCAAATTTAACGGGGATGGTCCCAGATTTGCTACAGGTGGAGTATCATTGGACCAACACATGAAGTTTTATGGCGATAACAGGGTAAATCCACAAATTTTTATTAATAGTGTAAGAAATCTAGTGGGAAATTTATTTGACGAACAGACTAAACTAAATACGATAAAGGCTTTATTAAAGGACAACGCGGAAGCATGGTACAATTTAGTAGGACAGGACATAGACACGTATCAGGACTTTGAAGACAAATTTTACAACATTACTGGAGTGATCACAAACAGGATCAGATTAGGGACGACTTAATTACAGGAAAATTTAAGGGAGAGTTTGCAGGATCTAGGGAGCAATATGCCATCCGCAAGTACAGTGTGGCCAAACAACTGAATCCACCATTGACGGACAGACAGATAATCAAGTACCTATCACGACATTTTGAACTGGAAATTAGACAACACGTGGCCTTACAAAACATCACAGAACGGGAGACATTTTAGAGTATTTACAGAGATATGACGATGTATGTGTTGGACGGACAAGAGAGATACGAGAACGAAACGTTAACACAGTTAGGTTTGACAACAGGACACCGAATTATCCGAGACGGCCTGACTACAACAGAAATTTTCGACCGAATTGGGAACGACGAGGACAGGAATACAGAAGTAATAGTGCGACTAGGGGACCGACGCCAAGACCTAGTTACACGCGACAGAACAGTTTACCGGAAGTAAACAGGACTGTGACCAGCACGCCGAATAGAGACAGGGACACGGATATTAACACGAGGAGGACGTACGCACAGGTTGTAGAAGGACAACCAGGACCAAGCACGGAAAACAGGATGAGACAGGATTTTTAGAACGTGACAGACCACTAGATTTCTGTGTAAATGTATACGAACATCCACGTGAATTTTTCAAAATTGAGGAGGAAGTAGAGCCAGAAACTGTAGAAAAATTATGTTTGCCAATTATTAATTTAGAAATTTTTGAAAATAATGTAGAAGTATTACTTGATACAGGGGCAGAGGCGAGTTTAATATCGGAGGAATTCGTCAGCAAAATTAGGGATAAGGTTTGTGATAGAATTATGCCTATAAAACGTAGCCATTTAGTAGCTCCAAATAAAAAGAAGTTTGCTGTAGTAAATAGTGTTGTGGTGCTTAGGATAGATATAGGAGGTTTAAGCTGTGAACAGGAGTTTGTAATTGTACCTGGACTGAAGTTTCAGAGCATTTTAGGTGTTGACTGTATGATGAAGTTAGAGGTTTTGATAGATATGGAAAGGAAGGTAGTAAGGATTAAGGATAGGGTAGTGCCATGGAAGGGCAGTTATGAAGTCACAGAGGATGACACGGGGTTTAGTATTAATGTAGTAGAGGTCGAAGATGATGAAGGTAAACAGATCAACACAATAAGATGTCCAGAGGATAGGAGAGTAGAGGTTCAAGCTTTAGTACAAAAACATGCAGAATTAGTGGGGGTAGAAGCAACAGCAGCATATCGGGAGCAGGTGAAGGCAGAATTATTTTTGATGAGGTTAAGTGGCAAGTTTGTTTTTAATAAAGTAGATTTAAGGAATTCATTCTGGCGGATTCCATTACACAAAAATTCTAGAAGGTGCATAGGATTTTCCATAGAGGGAAAAATCGATAATTGTAAGGTAGTATCGTTTGGTTTGTCGGCAGAAAGGGAAACAATAATAAATGAGAAACAGACAAGTGTAGGGACTGAAGAAGGAGCAATATTAAAGAATCAGGATAATAGGGATGATAAGTTTATTGTATGTGAGATAATAGGGATGATAAGTATAGATATAGAAGGGGGAGAAATAGGGATGAAGAGTATTAGGTTGGTGAGAAGAAAGACTTGGAGAGTCAAGAAGAGAGTTAGATTTAAATAGGATAGGAATAGAGATAGGTGTATATAGAAAAGTAGAAGTAAGTGTTTATAGAAAATAAAGCTAGGTATAGGATAAATATGGGAGATAATTAGGAATAGGTTTAGGATGAGAATAAAGAGTAAATGTGGGAAGAAAATAAGATAGGTTAAGTGTAGATAATTCATATAAGATTAGTGGAGAGTTAGGAATAGAGTAAGAGTAGGATAGGCATATAGGATTAGGTAGGGGGAAGTAAAGTATAGTGAAGAGTAGTTAAAAGTTAGGAATAGGATAGGTATATAGGATGTATATAGGATTAGATGGATAAGTAGGATGAAGTTAGGGATAATTTCAGTTTATAGAAGTAGGTGAGAGTTAGGAATAGGATAGGGATATAGGATAGGTGTAAATAATTTTTTTGGATTGGAGACAAAGTAGGTAAGTTAGATAGATAAGGATAGAGAGAGATAGGCAAAATTTTGTAAAGAGTTTTTGGCAGTCTAAATATTTGATATTTGCATTCAAATAAGTGGGATTATTTGTATTCAAATAGGGGGAAAATACTCATATTTAGACCAGGGTAGAAAATTAAATAATCAAATCAAATAATTTTAATTACCGTGTATAAGGAATTTCATTAAATAATACGCTTTATTAAAACCTTGAAGCATAAATAAACTCGGTCGTTTCAGTAAAAATAAGAAATTTAAATTATCTATAAGACGCTTTACATCAGAAGAAGCAGTATTGAAAAGCGCAGTGGATAATTTAATTATTCCTAAACAAATGGAAATTACGTGCAAAATTTATATTAATGAACTCTATTTTAAATAACTGGTATTAAACAAAACGTACGGATAATAATTTGTATTCGCTAAAAATGAAAGGATAGAAATCAATTTAATTAGAGTTAATTAAACCGTTAGTAACATATAATAAGCATAGAAAACTTGTAAAAACCCAATAATAGTCAAATCGTAGGAAGGTTATTTAAAATGTTACGTTTGAACACCCCTGCGTGTTTTTAAAAGGCAATTTCAAGTTAATTTGTTTGGATAAACATGTTGATTCTAAGGATATTGGAAACGATCAGATGCTTTAGCAGGAAATACAGAACACCTGCGTATTTTTAAAAAAGCTCATTCTGCGTAAATTTTGCAGATAATTAATGTTTACAAAGAATCTTGGAGAAACCGGGACTTAGTATTTACGAGAATGTGCGATACGGGTTTATTAAACCCAGATAACAGTCCGCGTGGACTAAAATATAATCGATAATGAAGAGTGTCAAGTTGCACCAATACGAACAGGTTAGAAAAGGAAAGAGAAAATGCGTCAAGCAAAGACACATATTGTAAAAGGGCGGGATTTAAGCAACGTCAAGGGGTTGCGATTGGTTAAAAATAGGATGCATATATCAGAGGTAGAACAACAATTTCTGTATAAAAGTAATTAGTTTTTCTCGGACAACTTTGCGGGCCGTGTTGAAATTTTCTGAGATCTCAATGGGGTGAGGACTAAATTCATAAAATCGACGTGCAGGCTACAGACTGGGAACGTAGAATGAGGAATTCGTTGGAATTACCCGTTTTAGGAACAAAGCGACGTGTCGGCTATTCGCTATATATACAGGCGGGAATATGTGTTTCGCTCTCTTAGACTCTTAGACTTTCGACGATTTGATGCGTTAAAAGCTCGTGCATCCGCGACTTGATATTAAACAGTGCATTTTAGTTTGATTAAATAATTTAAAGTGTGCTAGTATATTTTAGTGACTCAAAATAGTTGGTTATTTTACGTGCTAACATGAATGTACTTCAGTGCACTTAGATACAAGGTAATAAAAGTTTATTATCACGGTACCAATTAGTAAAATTTACAACGACAAATGTATACCCAAAAGTAGGCAGTTTTGGCGTATATTGGTAATATTGGTAAAAGGAAGTATGAATTTCTTTGCTATTTTGCGGGGTGTTAATGACTAAATGGTTCGTAAATGTGTCTGCATCCACTGAACCAGAGGCAGATATACACAGATGAGTTCCGGAAAAGCCTAGAAACAACTTTAAATTAATGGTGATGGAGAACAATTTTAAAGCGTTGACAACTTGAAGCTGTAAATAGAATCCGGTTGGAATGGTGTGATTTACAAAAGGGACGATTACACTGAAGCTACGAGGACAATAACCTTCAGGTAAATTGTACTATTTTGTTTGACATTTTTGTGTGTATTGAATGACTTTATAATTGATTTACTTTAAATGGACATTAGTGGAATTTTTCTAACCATAAAAATTTAATTTTAAGATGAAATTTGCTTGTTTAAGTAAAAGGGGTATTTTGTTTTGATGTTCGGGAATAGGATGAAACTTTGGGTAGGTCTTTGAGCTCAATTAGACAAACCTGGTTAATTAACGTAAAGGGTGGTAGATGCTCCTTTATACTCAGACTCCGGTCTGCTTATCTTGTTATATTAATTAGTAGGCATCCAACAAGGACTTTAATTTTGGATGCACAGTAAAATGATAATAAAATTAATCCGGAAATTCTTTTTAAAACTGAATTTTATGTTCAAATTTAATTTGAAAATTTAATGTATTCTGAATATTGATGTAAATAGAGTTAACGTTGATGTTTGTGGTAGGAATGTGTTGTTTAATTTTTATGATTGAGAATGGAAGTTATCTAGAAGAGCAGCCGAGGCGATTAACAGAAGGAATCAACGGACCAGGTGATTTAAAAGGTTTCACAGCATTCTTGACGCCCAAACTGTGGGGCTCGAATGTTTTTTTTTTAAAGGGCCAGTACACAGAGATATGAGAGGAATCACAGCAATATATATATATATTGCTATGATAATAGGGTTATTTAGGGGTATATAGAGTCATAAGGCTCGCACACTACTTGTAAATAGCACTAAAAGATAGAAGACTAAACAATTTTATCATGAAAAATACGTAATTCGCAAATTATACAAAAAGCAAACATTTAACACCCAGTAAAAGGATCACAATTGACTTTAATTAATACAGGGAAGCACATTCTTTAATAATATCAACATATTCAGTAAAATAAATAACTCTATACGCAAAAAATTTCATTTAAATCAGAAAAGCATGTATAAATTCTAAACAAACACGCATTAAGAGCATTGAAAGCTAGAAATCATGATTAGAATTCTGGTAAAATAGGACATGCAACGGTACAAAGAAACAACAAAGCGTCCGGAAACGCAGGATGTAAAGAAGCGCATTTTAATTTACGTCATTATAGAAATTCACGTACGTGATTTTTAATATGAAAATAAATTCAAAACCCAAAACAATATCTTGACAAAATAAAGCTATAAGTTTGTCTACGTGAGAAGTCGAGTTAAGATTTCCTACAATAACACCAAACAGACAGGTAAAAGTTCACGAATTGTAGAAATCCACTGTATAAAACTGGTATACTACGTGACCACAGCATTGTCCCGGAGAGCTATTATCAATATAATACTTGAGACAGCCCAGAGTGTTGAAAATATCATATAACACGCCTGGAAACTTTCACCGGAGAACGGTCGATAACTAATCATGTCAGCTAGGAGCTTTGCTTTAAATACCTCACAAGTTTGGAAAACAATCAGTCTCCTTTTAACAAGAGCACAATTCGTAGTAGTTCAAATTTAATAATTACGTCAAGTGAAAATAGAAAATTAAATAATTATATTTTTCAAAGTGGTGATAGAAAAGTTGTTGAAAATTAAAAGAATAGTGAAAATATACGAGTGTTGTTTGCCGTTAATTGAAAAACGTAAGTGAAAGCTTATTACTTAAATAATTTTAATATTTATAATTCAGGGCTTTAAGAAATCTGAGTAACTGGTAGAAATCTAAGTAATAAATAAGAAATCTAAGTAATAAATAAGAATTCTAGGAACTCCGTGAAACGTGGGAAAACTTGTAGAAATCTAAGTAATAAATCTAAGTAATAAATAAGAAATCTGGGAACTCTGGGAAATCTGGGAAAATCTGGGTGAATCTCTAAGTATTAAACTGAAATCTGGAAAATTCTAAGAAATAAACCCGAATTTAAATCAATCTTAAATTGCATAAGAAATTATGGTTTGCATTCATGGAACAAACGTGAGGATTGTTATTAAGCATTGAATAGGTTTGCAAGTAAAGAATAACAACAGGAACTCTGAACTGAAAAATCCGGGTGCGTCTCATAAGAGTAAAGAACATTAAACATTCAAGGAAAACTGAAGTGTTTCATCTAAATAGCATAAGGAATTATTTTTTTTGCTATTGAACATTTCTAACTTTTAACCGGAGATTATTTAGATAAAGGGTCACAACGATCTTTATTGAAAATTTACGTATAAGAAAGGTCATTAATTCAGGGTGTCCAATAGAGTACAGTTCATTTTATTAGCTGCTAGAAACTAATATAAATTTATCTTTGGCATAACAAATCTTTTTATTATTTCGATATTTTTTATTTCTGTCAGAATAGTATTATGATATAAGGGTAAAGTCTTTGTATATAAATTTTACTTGTGTCATTAACGAAATCTTGAGTCAAGTGTCATTTTTTCATTCTATAGGTGTATTAGATAACAAGGGGCTAAATTCTTTGAACTAAACATAACGTTATTACATCTGTGTGGATTAGACTAATCTAGTCGAGCATTATTATATTATTAGGTTACTTATAGTACAAGTGCATATGAAATAACTGAAACTGAACGTTAATTACATCGAAAGGTCAGTGTTAATCTATATAATTTATCATTATATATATATATAATATATTTTATACTTGATACATATGAATAATGGTTAATGGGTCATGATCAGAACTATTTTATAATTTTATTATTATGTTATTTAAAGTTATTAAAAATAAATAAAAATGTCAAAATTTGACATTTTTATTTTTATTTTATACAAGTTATAAATTCTTATAACAAATTGAAGCAAAAATTAGTTAAAATAGATTTCGATGTAATTTCATGTTAATTTAATGTTTAACCTCGTCTTAAAGCCTGTGATCAAGAATTTAAATAAAATTCGAAAATTTAGGCCTTAAAAAAGAGTTTACTTTCCTACAGCTGACCTCAAACCCATATATATATATATATATATATATATATATATATATATATATATATGCCAAAAGTAAGTCAAAAGTTAGGCTGATGTATGGTTGGGTGCATAATTTAGATTAGTATATATTTCCAATTGTCATTATCCCTCTGGGTAGCGTAATTGGCTAGTGCATCGGCGATGAGAATCGAAGATACAGGTTTTAACACTATCCGAGACCTTATATTTTCTATCTTTCAATTTCTAGCTCAATTGAAAATGATCATTTAGAATTTGTATAAAAGTCTAAGTTTTTATTTTATTTTATTAATTTGAGGTTCCAACATGTTTGCTTCGGTAATTACAACAATCTCTTATTTAAATGTTGGACTCGGACATGTTGGAGGACGCCAGATTCTTTAACCAAAACCAAAAAAATTTTTAAATTTTTACCTGCCTGTGATGCTTCTCAAAATATCTTACTTCACTGAAATGTTTTCTCAACAAAATCCTTTGAATTTTAAACTTACGGTTTTCACGTTAAGAAAAGCCAAAATTGCACATGTGAACCTTTTACATGGAACATTTTGACAATCGGTGTAAACATTTGTATAGTTTAACAGCTAGCGCAGGTTATATTTAATTTATTTTTGACAGTTTTAAAACAGCATGGAGTTATTACTTTCAACAAACCACGACACCAGTTTCCAGAAAACGATTGTAAATGTACCTGGCACGAATAAATTGTAACCTCTACAAACTTCCATCATTTATTCACGTAAAAGAGATAGAATTTCACAAACAATGGTCACATGTGGAATTTACTTCAGATCAAATAGATTTACAATTCATTTTTAAAATGCTCTTGCTTTGCAGATACCAAGTTTCAGCACATTGAAAACTTTGATATTCCTCCCATACAAGTTTTGTTCAATTTTTAGATGTTATGAAACCGCTGCAGAAAAGTTTCTAAAGAATGAAAATAAAGCATGTCCAACTTTGGATATAGGTCGTAGTCTGGTCGACTCGTATCTCGATTGAAGTGCTTGGCCAAAACTTTCTATTCATAGTTAATCTGCAATTCAGTGGTAATGTTTTCTATGTGAAGAGATGTAGTATAAGTGGTTCATTTCCAAGCACGTCAAATTCATTTTATGCAATTTTCTTTGCCCTTTTCGTATAAAATAGAGTTTTATAAGAATACATGTATTGTTACGTGCTGAATTGACGTTAAGCGCCTGAATTAAATCTACTCTACAAAAACGAAAACGCGTAACAGTAAAATAGTGTACCGGCTAGCTTTGAATTGTGTGGGGTAGGTTTTATAAAAGCAAATAACTTTTAGGGATCATACAAACTTCAACAATTTTGCTAAATACTCTTACATCTACCTTAAAAAGTTGTTGAACTCCTTGTCTACATAAAGCGCTTCAGCGCCAACCCACCCGTAAAGAAATAATCCTAGTTAAAGTTTCCCCGGACGATGGGTGCTCCGAGAGACAATTAGCGGTTGTCACTGCTGTTCGAGGTTGATGAAACCTCAACTTACGCATTTCATACTTCCTTAGACTAGTCTACTAGAAACACAAATAAAATAAAATTCCACGTCTTATACATCTATCCTTGTAGCGGATTAATTTTTACAGCAAATCAAAATTGTTACACACCTAGAGCTCCACGTTGGGAATGCCAATGTAGCGGATTTATTTTTAACTCCACCAATGTAACGGGTTATTTGTATTCTTCTCTAAGTCGGGCCTCTCGTTGTAAGCGTCAATGTAGGAATTAAATGATAAAAAGTTGGAACTATAGAATTTGTGGCTTATGCCGCTAGCTTGGCCATTACCCCTGAGAAACCATAAGAAAGGGCAGGGTTGAAATATTCTTCGTTAAACCGAAAATTAAATAAAATAAAGTTGGACGTCACTGTATTTAGCAAGTATTAGAAAGAGGTGTTTTGTAGGAAAGATACATAAACCCTATAGGAATGAATTCTTTAAAACTTTCAATTTACTTTACTTAGAAAATTAAACCTATTAGAATTAGAAAATTAAATCAATTCACAAAATTTAACAATATAAAACAAAATTATTATTGATTTTTGTTTCCTAAGACTTGAATGAGCATCAGATCTGATAATCACGTACATACCTTAATTTAAAGCGTTTTACAATTCTTATAGCTGTAAATTCTTAAATATAAAAGCTTAATCAATTATCATTTCTAAAGAATCAAATGCTTTGAATAAGAAAATTTACTTGTTAGTACTACCTTACGACTTATAACGATGGGATGCCATCATACGGACTACTACTTAGTGGCTCGGGACTTAGCCGTAGGGGAAAAGGGGATCGCCAAAACAATATATAGACCCTTTTAGGGTCCAGCAAAAACTCATTTACCCTTAACCACTTGTGGTTGGCGGCAGTTTTCAAATTGGTTTGGCACAGGTCCTGGCAATATGGTCACAAGGTGCCGGCCCCTAGCTAATGCGGTATGGGATGGATTTTCTTCAACATAGTTAACTTGTGATTTTGTTGTCTCACTATTGGTGTGGTTAGCCCTACAAGGAGTTTGCGCTGCAAAAGCCAATTAAGGAACTAAAGTTTTTGAACAGCAGTCTCACCGTTAACGACATTCTGGCCCGGTTGCCTTGCAGATGTGCGGCTCCGTGGCGTAGTGGTATGTGTGTGACTACTACGCCCTAGGTCCCGGGTTCGAATCCCGACACGGTCCGCTTGAAAAATGTTAAGCGAGCATTTTTCGCAAAAATACACCCTCGTTCGGATGAGAGGTAAAATGGAGGTCCCGTGTGTGAGTGTTGTCACGCACGTTAAAGATCCCTACCTTGCTTGGAACAGCAAGGATTCGGCAAAATTCAAAATTTTTCAGGTAAAAAAAAACTCGCTTCCTGGCCAATGTAGTACCTTCGGGTGGAGCATTGGAAAATCACATGTAATGCCTTGCAGATGTAGTGGAAGTGAGAGGATTAAGGAAATTACTTCCTGGGACAGTTTAAGCGGGGAAGTTTTAGCAGAGCGAAACTTTCAATGTCCATGCGCCATGTGAATGAAACAAGTTGGAAACTATGAGGTACTTCCTGAACCATAAGGTATTTACACGGGCTTTTGAAAAACCAAACTGTTATTTTTGACTTTACAAACCAGGTTTTACAACAGCTGGATTGTAGTCTGTGAGATTGTGAATACGAAATGTTGAACTTATCCTTGTAATCGAATCAAATTAGAAAATAACAAGCTCGTTGTTTTCCATATGGAACCAAGGACTCATTAAAAATTGAGGATCAATTTAATGCTGTGAATAACTGGACGGATCTTTTCAATTTTTCTTTCTAATTTGTTTTAATCAGCAATTTTGCTCTTTAAAAAATTGTTACAACCTATGTTATCAAACATGTTTATCACGTAAATAGCAGCAGAGAAAAATACTAGGATCTTCTACTACTACTTTGGCCAAATATGCGTGTAACTAAAAAGAAAGAATAACTTAAATTTATCCATGATAGTCATTCAACAAATTTAATTTCTGCCCCTAAAACAAGGAGCCTTTATGAATGAAAACCTGATGAAATGTATTTAAATTTACAGAAGCATACAAGAATAATAGTTCTTGTTAAGAATGAGCTCCACAAATGTATAAATATTAACGATCAGTTAGAATTCCTGGACAAAATAAACAGCATCTGATGGTTATAATTCAATTCCTTTACACATTTTTGCTTTATTGCATTCCTTCTAAGTCCCATCAACGGGCAGGACACCTTGCAAGTAAAATTCCAACCATTTATGTTTGATCAAGACTTCCAAAGCACTTTCTCACGAGATTAGTATGTAGTGTTCGCGTTAAGTCAAGTGTGAGAGCCTGTCTAGTCTCGGACAGCCTCGATTTATGAATACCGCTCCATCACTTAATTTACCTGTCTCTCAAACATAGTCTTGCACTGCGATCGAGTTTTACTCGCTGATCCAGGCTGATCCTCTCCTAATATCCGGGTTATTACGATCCGGGATGATTACTCCATATTCTAAACTATTCTAAGGTTCAGCTCAATGTCGTTCTGTTCGTGCGAATAGTCATTTGCTCCAACATTTTTCAGTTAATTCTAAAAGTTACATCATTTGTCGTTCGCAACGCATTAAGATGGCTAAGAAGGTTAATGATATCAAGTTTCTTTTAACTGTTTTTTTAGGTTAAAGTATTTTGGTAACCTTAGCTAGTTTTGAGTTTAATAATAAGAATTACATTTTCGGATTTGACATATTCACGAACTTCACAAACATTTAGATTGACAGCATATTTTCCTTCTCTTTACCTTCTTGACATCTAGTCTTGAAGGTACTTTCTAACACACTATCAACTGCTCTCTGAGGAAATACATCGCCTTTATTTTTCAAAGTCTCCTGATAACACTAATCTACTCTTTCTTGTCTATTTACCCTCCGTGCTCCCATGAAAAGAAGGGCTTCCAACCCACGCCTGTTGGTCTTATTTGCGCGACTAGAAATGCGTCTTTTTCTATTTTGTGACATTTGTCTCTGTGCCTTAGTTTTCACTTCCAAAACAGTTTTTTCTCTAACTGTTTATATTTCTACTTATTTTGAATTTCATCAGGTCCTTTCCTAGACAATTTTTAACATTGGACTTTGGGTTCGTGGATCTATCGAGAGTTACGGTAGCATCTCGGCCCATTGTCATTGCGATAGTTTCACCTGTTAAAGATATTGGGGGTCTTGATTCTAGATTCGTCAGAGGGGTTGAAATTGGGAAGTGGAACTTTTTATTCGGGTTGGAAAAAATATAAAGGATCGAGAAAGTAGGGACTCGAGTCGATTTACGAACGTATTGTTTTCGCGATGGTGTAATCGTAAATTCTGCACAGATAGTTGGGATATTACTTGACTGGGGATGTAGCTTGCTCCATCTTTCAGGTGGTAGTATATTAGCAATCCAAACCCGAGCCTGAACCATTTGACCTTTGTGAATGTTCTATTCTCTTGAAGAATAGAGAAGGCCGCTTCACCAATTTTAGCCTGCAGCAGTATCTGCGGTGTTGCTTTTTAGGTCTAAAGACTCAAGTTTCCTCATTTTAATGTTTCTTTACTTATAAAATTTTGTGCCTTCAATTTTCAAATTGAATGGACAACGGACTGTAGACGTAGGACTAAGACTAAACTAACGTAAGAAATTTAAAGTAGAGTATTATCGGAAAAAACCTCGTTAGAAAAGAGGCTATAACGCGTCGGTGTTACGACGGTGTAAAGACGGCGCTTCGATACTTTCCTGCTGCAACATTTCCTGAAGAGTCGTTGCTATTGTTCTACGTGTTTGAAGCAGTTGAATGTTAAGTAGTGTGATTAACTTTAGTCGTTGATGCAGCAATAGATTTGTAAATTTAAAAGAAAAATGTTTAATTGTAAAACGTCAATACAAAACAGCTTTGTTTTACCGGGTGAAAAGTTTTAAAATTTAATAAGTACAAAAGATGATATCTATTTACGAGTAATTAATAAATGCTCAAATTTCATTATTATTTAAAACTCATCTAATATGGTCTGCTAGGTTCAATAGTCCTCGACTTATATGCAGTGTATTTCAGATATCAAGGGCAAATACAAAAACGTTTAATAAAGAGTCGTTGCCACAGGCAGGAATCGAACCTACGCAGGCTAGATTTTAAATCTACTGTATTTTCAGCTAAGCCACGGGACGCTAAGAGAAATTATTAATTCTCAAAACATTTAAGAATTTATCCACGTTTAATAAGCCAAAGAATACGACCTTATTTTACACTAGTTAAAAATACTGCATCACATGAAAATGTTTATCATTGTATATATTTCATAAGTAAATTTGTTTGCTCCTTTGTATCTCTTTGTAACCCCCTTTTACTATTTATGAAATTTCCATAGAAAAAACTTATTATCTGTCTATGATATAAATAAGATGTACTATATTATGTAGATAAGTGTATTTGGATGAGTGCGTTCTAAATTTGATATTAATTTTATTCATCTATAAATCTATGACCTATGCTTGTAATGTTGTAGATAATTAAACTAATTAAAAATATAAAAAACCACATAAAATTAAAAATAGTAATACGTTGAACCTTGGCTTCTTAGGCAATTTGTTTGAAGTTGCTTCCCATGGTGTTTGGTATTGTTTATTGTGTATGATTTCAAGGCACTATTTCCATAAAATTTTGCAACAGGAAGTTTCGAGAATTTCTTTTTCATTTTTAAAATGCTTATGATAAATTTCCAAACTCAGTTTTGTATTTAAAAATTTGATATGCTAGTATGTGCTGATTTTCTAATCTAATTGACCTCGGCATAGCTACTACCAACTTGGGATTATGAAAATCTAACAGACAGAATTATCATTATTAAAATTTTCAAGAGATTTTGGAATTATCAAATTAATACAAAATCGTTTAAATATTTTCAGGATATGTTTATATACGCCTTTTTTAGAACAACATGAATAAAAGGGTTTCTGAAACCTATTGATTTCCGGTTTGAAACAGTACTTGTACATCGATATTTATCTAGTTAGTTTTGATCATCGGCGAGATTCAGATGTAATTACCAGGAAATCAATCTGAGATTAAATGTAAACGACTTTTACTTACTCTTAAAATAGTCTGTGTTGATTTTTAACTAAACTAAAAGGGCGCCAACGGTCTCTTTTTCTCGAGACCCGTGCAAGCGAGCGCATAGAACACCGGGATTGGTTTGGAAACCGTAAAAAAGAAAAATAATACTCAACACATAGAATGTTACCATTGAGTGGACTACTTTTGGAATTAAACCTCCAAACCTTGGTATTACTCGCAAAACTTTGTTATAACACTAAATTTTACTGCATTGTCATAGTGACCTTATTTAAGAAAAAAGAAATGCCCATTTGCCTACAATCGCTTGATTAACTACTTTAAAATTAGTATAGACATACGCGCGCGCTCATAGCCACGCACGCACACACACACACACACACATACACACATCCACTACCGTGCGTGCCCAGCCACACAACGAGGGCACCCACACACACAGACACACACACACACACATACACACGAGTGCGCGCACACACACACACAAACACACATAAACACACACACACACACACATATATATTTTTATGAAACAATAGAATCATAGATTGATTAATGACATGGCTTTGTAAATATTAGTTCGATTTGTATGAGTACATCGACTTTTTTGTCTTTCATATATATATATATATATATATATATATATATATTGCTGTGAATCCTCACCATTATTCGTGAACTACGGTTTTCGAATCGAGCCCCAGCGTTGGGCCGTCATGTATGCTGTGAAACCTACAAAAAACCTCACCAGAGTAAAAAAAGATATTCGAACCTCTCGAATTTGGCACCAAGATTTGCTGTGATTCTCGCCCTGTTGAATCTCTTCTGATAATCGCCTCTTTACTCTTTCAGCCTCGGTTGCTCACCTAGTTAAAACTTTCATCCTCATTCATACAAAAAAAAAACAAACACATTCCTACCACAAACATCAACGTTAACTCTATTTACATCAATATTCATAATACATTAAAATTCCAAAATTAAATTGTAGCATATATTTCAGTATCATAAAATTTCAAGATTAAATTTGTCATCATTTTAATTTGCATCCAGAATTAAAGTCCTTGTAGGATGCCTACTAATTAATTTAACAATATTTGCAGACCTGAGTCTGAGTACAAAGAGAGCACCCTTTGACGTTAATCAAAGAGGTTAGTCTAATTGAGCTCAAAGACAGACCCAAATTTTCATCATAATCAAGAGCATAAACTGCTAAATACTCCTTTTTACGTAAACAAGAAAATTTCACCTTAAAATAAAAAATTTGTTGTTTGTACAAATTCACTACTGTCCATTTTTTAGCAAACAAATTATAAAGTTATTCAACACACACCAAAACATCAAAAATCGAACAACAAAGCATAAGTTACCTGAAGGTTAATGCACTCGTGGCTCCAATGTACATCGTCCTTTGTTAATCACACCATTCCAACTGGGTTATGTTTACGGCTACTGATTCTGAACGCTTTTAAAATTTTCTACACCACCATTCATCTAAAGTTGTTTCAGGGCTTCTCAGGAACTCATCTAAGTATATCAAAATCTTGTTTTGTGGATCCAATCACGATTACGAATAACATTTGAATTATTAACACCCCGAAAATAGCAAAGAAATTCATAATTCTTTCACGCTATACCACAAAACTGCCTACTTTTGTTTATTCATTTATCGTTACAAATTTGGATAATTGGTACAGTAATACTCGCAAATATAACTAGACCTTATTACCTTGTATCTTCTTTTCTAACTGCACTAATGCATAATAACTTGTATCGTAGCACGTAAAGAGCAAACTGTTTTAAAGTATTCAATAATCACCAAAATATAAGAGCAAACTGTTTAAAGTATTGAATCAAAATCGAAAATCTAAGAGAGCGAAACTGTTTAAAGTCCGGGTTTATATAATAGCGGTTTTGTCCTGCGACGGCCAGTTTTCAGAATTTCGCATACTATGTTCCCTTTTTGACAGTCCGGCACAGCGATTCTAAAAATTTGCACACGCGCCAGTTGAAAATCTAAGAATTTTCACACGGCTCGCAAACACGTCCGAGAACACTAATTAATTTTGTATAGAAATCGTTACGTTTACACCTCTCATATCTGCATCTTATTACAACCAATCGTAGCCCTCGTGACGCTACACAAATCACGCCTTTAATTATTAGTGTTTCTGCTTGAAGCATTTTATCCTTCCTTTTCTACCTTGGCCTGAGTGGTACAAATCAATACTCTGTACTATGGGCTATTTCAATCCACGTGGATTCGTACGTGACTTACTTGAGTTAAATAACCACACATCTAACCTTCCCGTTAATATAAGCTACGGTTTATCCGACCGTTTGCAATATTCGCAGAATTTTCATGTTTATCCAAACGAATTAAACTGAAATTGACTTTTAAAAATACGCAGGTGTGTGCTCCTAATTAACGTTTTAATATAATTCTCAGAGCTTTTATTTCATGGTATTTTAACCTTGGATTTTCACAGGCTCTTATGCTTATTATATTATTAATAATGGTTCAATTAACTCCAACTAAAATAATAATGAATGGCATTGACTTCTACCCTTTAATTTTTGGCGAATACGCACTAAATATTAATTTATTATTTGTACACTTTGTTTAATACCCATTACTTAAAAATTGAATTAATTAATATAAATTTTGCACGTAATTTCTATTTGTTTCTTGGAACAATTAAATTAAATACACGTTGAGCATTTTAATTCTGCTTCTTTTTATAGAAAGCGTCTTTATACACGGTGATTAAAATTATTTGATGAAATTAATTAATTTTCTACCCTGGTCTAAATTTGAGTAATATATATATATATATACATTTAACACAGTACATATATTGCGAAATATCAAAATATTCATAACCGTTGCAGGCTACCATTCTCCTCAGCATGCGGTTGGGGAGGAGGGAGTGGTCGCTTAGCCCAAATATGGAAACCTGAAAATTAACACATAGTCTCATTCATCTCAAAAACCAAGAACACGAAACTTCAAAATATCTACAGGCAATGGCGCGTCATTTATTTACAAGTTTACATGCATACAAATACTATTATGAAATATAAACAAAACATCTTCCAAATCTCGAAAACTATGTACAAAATTAAAACATTATTCTTTGAGAAATAAAAAATTGGTACCTACAAAATTAAAAATTGTAATCTATGAAATCAAAATTATCTTCAGTTTGTATTGTTCACAATACCGTACACCACTTGTTTTTTACCAATGCCAATTATAAGATCACACTTTCCTTAAACCCCGCACCTCATTATACAATGGATCAATTATTAGAATAATGCCTGTATAATAAATCATAAAAAACTGTGACTCAAAATAGACTCTCATCATAAATAAAAATTCCAAAAATAAGTGATTTATCATTGTCACATCTAAAAAAAATTAACTTAAAACATAAAAATTCAATCTTCAACACCTTTTCCTTAAGAAACACACAAACCAAACAAATGTTTTCAAATTTAGCTACCTGGATAGAACTTCCAATGATTTGGTACACTAGTTGTTTCCAATTTTTATTTTGTTATAACACAATACATTTTCACTATATCATTCAATTAAAAATCCTCTTCATTAATCACAATATAAATTCGTACCAAAATACTATACAATTCTAGTTTTTATAATCATCTGCTTAGCTTCTGCATTCGATTGTAATTGTAAACTGCGCTATTACAAATTTTAATACCATATTTTCCTTCTTGCAACACCCATTTACATTAATTGAACTACTTAGCTCTAAAATTTACTAGTGCATAATCATCTTTAACTACACTCGTAAAGAGGAGTTTAACTGCAAAAGTAAATTCAAAAATCAGGAAGAGAATTCACAAACAAGATAGGTTCAATTACGTTTCAAGCCCAAAGTCGACCAGACTACGACAAATGTCCAAAGTTGGACATGCTTTATTCTCGTTCTTTAGAAACTTTTCTGCAGCGGTTTCATAACATCTAAAAATTGAATAAAGCTTGTATGGGAGGAATATCGAAGTTTTCGATGTGCTGAAACTTGGTATCTGCAAAGCAAGAGTATTTTAAAAATGAATTGTAAATCTATTTGATCTTAAGTAAAATCCACATGTGAGCATATAGTAGTAATATTGTTTCTTTAGAACAATTTAAAAAGTTTTATCGAAATGGGAAAATCGATCCCAAAATATTTCTAAATAGTTTAAAAGTTATCGTAGCGACTATTGGAGTTAAGCAGTTAAACGTGGTCAGGACGAATGCTAATGGCTAACGCAAAAATTTGCTTTAATTTGGAGAACATATATTTTCAAACTATTACTGGTGGGATAATAAACAATATAAAGTAGGGAATAATTTATTAATGGGAAAATTTAATGATATCTGGGATACGGTACAAAGAAAATGCACACAACAGGGTAGTCACTAGGAGCACGAAGGAAGAATACACACCGAAAAATGGGACAGAAACTAGCTAGGAAAAAGTATTGACGACAACAAGAGTTTAAAACGTTAGTTGATGCGTGCAAGCCAGTCTGTTTTCTAAAAATTTTATAAAACAACGTGAAAATTTATTAGTAGAAAACATGTTACCTTAAAAAGAAATGGAAAAATTGTTCGCAAAAGATTACAAAACCATAAAATCTTAAAGCGTTCCAATTAAATAATATGCCTATCAAAAAAAGAGGTTTTTGTTAATTTTAAATACCTGCGGGTGGAGCATTGGAAAATCAAATGTAGGGTGACTCTAATTCAAGCGGCTTCGTGGTTTAGTTCGTTCGTGAGTAAATACTAAGTCCTAGGTCCCGGGTTATATTCCCGACACTGATTTCCTGAAAAACGTTACATAAGTATTTTTCACAAAAATACGCTCTCGTTCAACTGAGAAGTTCAATGTGGTCCCGTGCGTGAGTGTTGTCACGCACATTCAGCAAATTTTCAAAATTTTTAGAAAACTAACTCGCTACCTGTCAATCTATTACATTCGGGTGGAGTATTGAAAAATCAAATGTAGGGTGGCTCTGATTCCAACATCTGAGAATTTACTCAAGCAGCACCTGTTCGTGGGTGTACATTGTTGAGTCCGTGATGTAGTAGAGATCTGAAAGTTTATTTTTCAGTTGTTGGTTTCTGAATATGTAATTTTACTTCTTGTATAATATTTCATCAACATAGAACATTCACAAACTGATACTGTGGGACCATTTCGTCCAGCAATAAAGTTGAAGGGAAAAAACGAGATACTGGAAAAAATTTTAGGAAGTGTTCAGAGACAGTTACATTGGTGACAATAATGTCGACAGTGCAAATGGGCATGAAATTGATAATGATGATTGAAATCAAAATTTGTATGCACAGGAAATTTAGTAGAAATTTAGTAGAAGCAAGGTTCCAGTTCATTAAAATTTTTCACAACTACAAAATTTTAGGAATCCTGGCACCTGTTGCAAGAAATGTTCCAATAATTTCTTTTCATATTTGACCAACGTTTTCTTGAACGTTGTATTTGGAAAGTAATGCGTACCTAGTTGGAATACCTTGTCAGCCAAAAATTAAGAACAATTTGGATTACGGCTTTAAAATATATAAAAGCAGCACTAACGTTTTTTGGATTTATTTTACGTATGGAACTGGCCACTCTAACCGGTTACTAGATTATTGAAAAACGGACTTTTTGAGTGGCTTACGCATTTTTGCGAAGGAAGTGGGTTGATATCGGAAGCTTTGAATTTTGCGAAAATCCTAAAAGTAATAAAGCAGCTCTAACTAAGCGACTGCATAAAATTAGAGATAAAGTAAATCTTTTCAATGGAAAAATGGCGAAAATGGATTATTTTGGCGGAAAGATGAGTTTTGAAGCGTTAATGATAATATGAAGAGAGAGACTTGCATTCGTATAATACATACAAAAGAACGCATAATTATTGTGCAAACTTGTATGTATCCAGAACACATAAAGGAATTGTTCAGGCACAATTTTGGTAAAAAAAAGCATGCGTACAAGTTACTTAATGGAACGTCCAGTTGGGCACGGTATCTACAAGGATATTTATTATAATTCCTTTAAACCCACAAGACGTCTTGGCGAAAGAATGACTCATTATCGCGGCACTATGATAGCTAATTGGAAAATGCTTTCGAAACAAGTCATCATCATTAGGTCTTCAATCTTGGAACTAGTTAGATGCGTACTCTCATTGTTTTCTAAAAGTACGCTGCGTACTTGGGAGATAATGTGGTGGTTTTCCGTTACCTTCCACATCGCGGTAGTGTCTTACATTGCCATACCGACCCCAATGGTCTTTGTAAATTTAAGCACCGAAAAAGCCGCTACCTTTTTTTGGGGACCCGCCTTAGTCTGGTTCCTCACTAAAGACCTTACAACTTTGGTTGAACCTGTAATTTGGCTCTTTATGTCACTGGAATGCGAAAGCCATTCCAGCCGTTCTAGTAATTTAAACTTCGTCAAGGTGCAGGTCCATTTGGAATAGTTCGAAACAAGTATCAAACATAAAATTATTTCTATGAGAAATATTAAGATTTTGAATAAAATATTCATTTAATTGTTTTATTATTGGACTGTATCGCAAAACTTTTTGATAAATATCATGTGTATTATTTTATAAGATTAACCAGTCCAATATATATTGCTGTGATACCCTAAATACCCCTTTCTACTTAAACAAGCAAATTTCACCTTAAAATTAAAATTTTATTGTTAGTACAATTTCACTACTGTCCATTTTGAGTAAAACAATTATAAAGTTATTCAACACACACAAAAATATCAAAGTTCAAACAAAATAGTATAATTTACCTGAAGGTTACTTGCACTCGTAGCTTCAATGTACATCGTCCCTTTGTTAATCACACCATTCCAATTGGGTTATATTTACGGCTTCTGATTCTCAACGCTTTTAAAATCTTCTCCATCACCATTCATCTAAAGTTGTTTCAGGGCTTTTCCGGAACTCCTCTGTGTATATCTGACCCTTGTTTCGTGGATCCAGACACGTTTATGCACCATTTAAGTATTAATACCCCCGAAAAATAACAAAGAACTTCATACTACTTTCACCAAGATACGCCAAAACTGCCTACTTTTGTGTATATATTTGTCGTTGTAAATTTTACCTAATTGGTACAGTGATACTAAACTTTATTACCTTGTATCTTCTTTTCTAAGTGCACTAACGTACATACATTGTAGCACGTAAAGAACAAGCTGTTTTAAATCACATAATATTCGAGCAAACTGTTTAAATTATTTAATATTAAAACCGGAAAACTAAAAAGCACTGTTTAACGCGTTCAATCAAGTCGAAGATCTAAGAGAGCTTCCTCATATTCACCTCCGTATATATAGCGGTTAGCCTGTCTGTCGGTCTGTTCCCCAAAACGGACAATTCTAAAGAATTTCGCCTGCTCTGTTCCCATTCCGTAGCCCGGCATGCGATTTTTACGAATTTTGTACTCGCCCCAGTTAAATCTCAGAAAATTTCCACACGGCACGCAACGTCTGAGAATACCTAATTAAATTTTATACAGAAATGTTATTTCTACCTCTCAATTTTGCCTTTTACTTTCAACCAATCGCAACCCCATGACGTTACTCTACTCACGCCTTTTTACTATATGTGTCTCGGTCTTGCGCCTATTATCTGTCTCTATCTACCCTGTTCTTATTAGTGCAAATTGATATTCCTTATTATCGATTATTTCAGTCCATGTGGACTATCTGGGTTAAATAACCCCGTATCGCACCTTCTCGTGAATATTAAGCCACGGTTTCTCCAAGATTCTTTGTAACCATTAATTATCTGCAACATTTACGCAGAATGAGCTTTTTTTTAAAAATACGCAGGTGTTTAAACATACTATTAATTCTCAGAGCTTGATTTCATGGTATTTTATTGGGTTTTTCAAGTTTTTATAGATATTACATGTTACTAACGGTTCAATTAACTTCAATTACGATTATTATTAGTACATTTTTGTTTAATACCGGTTACTTAAAATAGAGTTAATTAATATAAATTTTGCACGTAATTTTTATTTGTTTCTTTACTAGGGATAATTAAATTACCCGTAAAGTTCTCTAATACTGCTTCCTTTTATATAAAGCGTCTTATAAATAATTTAAATCTCTTAATTTTAATAAAACGAATAAATTTTTATGCTTCACGCTGTTATTTAATAACGCGTACCTTTTCCAAAAGCTTCTACACAGTGATTAAAATTATTTGATGTGATTATTTAATTTTCTACCCTGGTATAAATATGAGTATTTTCCCCCTATTTGAATACAAATAATCCCACTTATTTGAATTCAAATATAAATATTTAAACCGCAAACAAAATTTACAAAAAAAATGCCTATCTCTCTCTACCCTTATCTATCTAACTTACCTACCTTATCCAATCAAAAAATTATTTACACCTGTCCTATATCCCTATCTTATTCCTAACTCTCACCTAATTCTATAAACCGAAATTATCCCTAACTTCATCCTACTTATCCATCTAATCCTATATACCTCCTATATACCTATCCTATTTCTAACTTTTAACTAATCTTCACTATACTTTACTTCCCCCTACCTAATCCTATATACCTATCCTACTCTTACTCTATTCCTAACTCTCCACTAATCTTATATGAAATATCTATACTTAACCTATCTTATTTTCTTCCTACATTTACTCTGTATTTTCATCCTAAACACCTATTTCTAACTATCCCCCATATTTATCCTATACCTAGCTTTATTTTCTATACACACCTACTTCTACTCTTCTATATACACCTATTCTATCCCTATCCTATTTAAATCTAACTCTCTTTTTGACCCTCCAAGTCTTTCTTCTCACCATCCTAATACTCTTCATCCCTATTTCTCCCCCTTCTATATCTACACTTATCATCCCTATTATCTCACATACAATAAACTTATCATCCCTATTATCCTGACTCTTAAATATTACTTCTTCTTCAGTCCCTACACTTGTCTGTTTCTCATTTATCATTGTTTCCTTTTCTGCCGACAAACCAAACGATACTACTTTAAAATTATCGATTTTTCTCTCTACGGAAAATCCTATGTACCTTCTAGAATTCTTATGTAATGGAATCCGCCAGAATGAATTCCTTAAATCTACTTTATTAAAAACAAACTTGCCAATTAACCTCGTCAAAAGTGTGTCCATGGATGGTGGACAATGGAATTGCGGTTTGGTCCGTTGATTAATTTTTCGTGCATCTAAACATAAACGAATGCTATCATCCTTTTTCTTAACTACCACCAACGGATTTATGAAATGAGTGTTTGATACCTCTATTATGCCATCTTCCAACATTTTATTTAATTCTGCCTTCACCTGCTCCCGATATGCTGCTGTTGCTTCTACCACCACTAATTCTGTATGTTTTTGTACTAAAGCTTGAACCTCTACTATCCTATCCTCTGGACATCTTATCGTGTTGATCTGTTTACCTTCATCATCTTCTACCTCTACTACATTAATATTCAACCCCGTGTCATCCTCTGTGACTTCATAACTGCCCTTCCATGGCACTACCCTATCATTAATCCTTATTACCTTCCTTTCCATATCTATCAAAACCCCTAACTTCATCATACAGTCAACACCTAAAATGCTCTGAAACTTCAGTCCAGGCACAATTACAAACTCCTGTTCACAGCTTAAACCTCCTATATCTATCCTAAGCACCACAACACTATTCACTACAGCAAATTTCTTTTTATTTGGAGCTACTAAATGGCTACGCCTTATAGGCATAATTCTATCACAAACCTTATCCCTAATTTTGCTGACGAATTCCTCCGATATTAAACTCGCTTCTGCCCCTGTATCAAGTAATACTTCTACACTATTCTCAAAAATTTCTAAATTAATAATTGGCAAACATAATTTTTCCTTAGTTTCTGGCTCTACTTCCTCCTCAATTTTAAAAAATTCACGTGGATGTTCATATACATTTACACTGAAATCTAGTGGTCTGTCGCGTTCTAAAAATCCTGTCCAGGTCTGTTTTCCCTACTCGGTCCTGGTCTAGCCGTCACCTCAGCGTATGTCCTAGGCGTTTCCACTCGTTCCGTGTCTGTATTAGCAGTCCCCCTCATGTCCGGTGAACTATTCCTTCTGGTAGGTTCCGGTCTCGGTGCGGGTCCCCTTCCTAAACTATTACTTCTAACGTATGGTCGTCGCTGTTCCCAATTCCTGTCGCTGGCATCCGTAACTATTCCCCTTCTAGCATAGTTGTCCCGTCTATTGTCAAACCTAACTGTGCTGATCTGTCTTTCCCTATTATCCCGAGGTCGTCCACTACTTACGTCGTCGTACCTCTGCAGGTATTCTAAAAACATTTCTCTGTCTACTATGTTTTGTAGTGCTACGTGTTGTCTTACTTCTACCTCGAAGTGTCGTGATAAATACTTAATAATTTGTCGGTCCGTCAGTGGTGGGTTCAGTTGCTTTGCTATGCTATACTTGCGTATAGCATATTGCTCCCTACTTCCTGAAAATTCTCCCTTAAATTCCCCTGTGATTAAGTCGTCTCGTACCTGGTCTTGTCTGTGGTCACTCCAGTAGTGCTTTAAAAATCTGTCTTCAAACTCCGTGTAGGTGTCTATGTCCTGTCCTACTAAATTGTACCATGCTTCCACGTTGTCTTTCAATAAAGATTTTAACGTATTCAGTTTAGTCTGTTCGTCAAATAAATTTCCCACTAGATTTCTTACACTATTAATAAAAATTTGTGGATTTACCCTGTTATTGCCATAAAACTTCATGTGTTGGTCCAATGATACTCCACCTGTAGAAAATCTGGGACCATCCCCCGTTAAATTTGACATGTTTTATTTGATACTACTAACTTCGCGTTCTACCCTGCCTAACTGATCCCTACATGAGTCCGTTACTTCAGTCATTTTTACATTAATCTCTTCTTCACAAAAAATGCGTACTTCGGACCTTAAATGTCCCATTTCCTGTCGAAGACCTGTAACATCACGCTCATTTTTATCTACCCTATTTTCAACTTCCCCCAGTTTCACGGTAAGACTATCTTTAAATTCTGTAAATTCTTTAGTATTTTGTTCAATTTTCCCGCTTATCTGCTCTAATTTTCGGTTGGACTCCTCCCTCGCTCTATTTGATTCTTCGCTTAGCAGTTCTAATTTTCTGTTGGACTCCTCCCTGGCTAATCGCATTTCCTCTAACATTCTCATCATTAACTCATTTCCTTGATCCCCTGATACCGTCCTCGACTGATCTCTACTGCCTCCAGCTTCTTCCATTTTCGAATTTTTCCCACACAATACACTATCGTCACTTCCAATTTCCACTCCTTGACTCCTTAACCACTCCTTTCTCTGCATACGTTCTAATCACTCTCACACACTCTAAAATACTCTTAAATTTATACACACACAGAAACTCTCTCTCTCAGATCGCCAGTTTCCTGGAATAAAATCACAAAAATTTTATTTGGAACTCGAGCCTCACTTTTGGGTCGCCAAAGAATGCTGTGATACCACCAAAATCCGGGTACTCCGCTTTTCGAATCGAGCCCCTACGAATTGGATGTCAAGAATGCTGTGAATCCTACAAAAAGCTATTCATTACCTTAACTGTGTTGGTCCATTGACTTTCTTCTGTTAATCGCCTCGGCTGCTCCTCTAGTTAAACCTTCATCCTCATTCATAAAAACAAACACATTCCTACCACAAACATCAACGTTAACTCTATTTACATCAATATTCACAATACATTAAAATTTCAAAATTAAAATTCAGCATAAATTTCAGTATCAGAAAATTTCAAGATTTAAATTTGTTATCATTTTAATGTGCATCCAGAATTAAAGTCCTTGTAGGATGCCTACTAATTACTATAACAATATATGCAGACCTGAGTCTGAGTACAAAGGGAGCATCTACCACCCTTTACGTTAATTAACCAGGTTCGTCTAATTGAGCTCAAAGACATACCCAAATTTTCATCATAATCCAGAACATCAATACTAAATACCCTTTCTACTTAAACAAGCAAATTTCACCTTAAAATTAAAATTTTATTGTTAGTACAATTTCACTACTGTCCATTTTGAGTAAAACAATTATAAAGTTATTCAACACACACAAAATATCAAAGTTCAAACAAAATAGTATAATTTACCTGAAGGTTACTTGCACTCGTAGCTTCAATGTACATCGTCCCTTTGTTAATCACACCATTCCAACTGGGTTATATTTACGGCTTCTGATTCTCAACGCTTTTAAAATCTTCTCCATCACCATTCATCTAAAGTTGTTTCAGGGCTTTTCCGGAACTCCTCTGTGTATATCTGACCCTTGTTTCGTGGATCCAGACACGTTTATGCACCATTTAAGTATTAATACCCCGAAAATAACAAAGAACTTCATACTACTTTCACCAAGATACGCCAAAACTGCCTACTTTTGTGTATATATTTGTCGTTGTAAATTTTACCAATTGGTACAGTGATACTAAACTTTATTACCTTGTATCTTCTTTTCTAAGTGCACTAACGTACATACATTGTAGCACGTAAAGAACAAGCTGTTTTAAATCACATAATATTCGAGCAAACTGTTTAAATTATTTAATATTAAAACCGGAAAACTAAAAGCACTGTTTAACGCGTTCAATCAAGTCGAAGATCTAAGAGAGCTTCCTCATATTCACCTCCGTATATATAGCGGTTAGCCTGTCTGTCGGTCTGTTCCCCAAAACGGACAATTCTAAAGAATGCTCTGTTCCCATTCCGTAGCCCGGCATGCGATTTTTACGAATTTTGTACTCGCCCCAGTTAAATCTCAGAAAATTTCCACACGGCACGCAACGTCTGAGAATACCTAATTAAATTTTATACAGAAATGTTATTTCTACCTCTCAATTTTGCCTTTTACTTTCAACCAATCGCAACCCCATGACGTTACTCTACTCACGCCTTTTTACTATATGTGTCTCGGTCTTGCGCCTATTATCTGTCTCTATCTACCCTGTTCTTATTAGTGCAAATTGATATTCCTTATTATCGATTATTTCAGTCCATGTGGACTATCTGGGTTAAATAACCCCGTATCGCACCTTCTCGTGAATATTAAGCCACGGTTTCTCCAAGATTCTTTGTAACCATTAATTATCTGCAACATTTACGCAGAATGAGCTTTTTTAAAAATACGCAGGTGTTTAAACATACTATTAATTCTCAGAGCTTGATTTCATGGTATTTTATTGGGTTTTTCAAGTTTTTATAGATATTATATGTTACTAACGGTTCAATTAACTTCAATTACGATTATTATTAGTACATTTTTGTTTAATACCGGTTACTTAAAATAGAGTTAATTAATATAAATTTTGCACGTAATTTTTATTTGTTTCTTTACTAGGGATAATTAAATTACCCGTAAAGTTCTCTAATACTACTTCCTTTTATATAAAGCGTCTTATAAATAATTTAAATCTCTTAATTTTAATAAAACGAATGAATTTTTATGCTTCACGCTGTTATTTAATAACGCGTACCTTTTCCAAAAACTTCTACACAGTGATTAAAATTATTTGATGTGATTATTTAATTTTCTACCCTGGTCTAAATATGAGTAATATATATATATATATATATATATATATATATAGCAATTAATAAGAGGAAATATTAACTTAGACTTTTATGCAAAGCCCAAATGATCATTTCAAATCGAGTTAGTAATTGAAAGAAGGAAAATATAAGGTCTTGGACAGGATTTGAACCTGCATCTCAGTTTTGCCGGAACTGTGCGTTTTCCAATTACGCCACTGAGACCGATGACTATAATTGGGAAATTTACAAATCTAAATCGTGTACAGAACCATATACATAAACCTAACTTTCAATTACATTTAGCATTTTTGTCAATCATATCTGACATTGTCAAGTTTTGACTTATGTCAGATATAGACAGGAAGCAACGCTCAAAATTACGGCTATAAACCAAGTATTAAATACATAAATATTTATTACACAAGGTAGTTGATAAATACTAACATATTCAATTATAAGATGAAATAATAACTTAGACTTTTATCAAAGCCCAAATGATCATTTCAAATCGAGTTAGTAATTGAAAGAAGGAAAATATAAGGCCTTGGACAAGATTTGAACCTGCATCTCAGTTTTGCCGGTCTCGGTGGCGTAATTGGAAAACGCACAATTCCGGCAAAACTGAGATGCAGGTTTAAATCTTGTCCAAGACTTTATATTTTCCTTCTTTCAATTACTAGCTCGATTTGAAATGATTATTTGGGCTTTGCATAGAAGTCTAAGTTATTATTTCATCTTATTAATTGCAATATGTTAGTATTTATCAACTTACCTTGTGTAAAAAACTACCTGAAATATATATATATATATATATATATATATATATATATATTGTTACGTTCAATTCTACTCTTATGAATATGTTCATTTAATGTTCCCATATTTTGTGTAACTGCCTGTCATGGGAACGCCACTAATTACGCTTTATAATTAAATAAATCGTTTGGTTCCTATAAAACACATTCTGATACAATTGAGGCGAGTACTTTTCCAACACTCTGTAGAACGATATTAGCGCATTTGGTTTAAGCTAAAAGTACCTCGATTTATCTTCATTGTTTGATATAACACCTACGATATTCTCGGGTAACTACAATCCTTGTTTTCTGAAAAGAATATATTTTCTTTATTTATAAGTGATAATACAAGTTTGATAGCGTAAGTTTTCTACAATTGTATTCGTATTTGCCGGTTTTTGTTCCATAACACGACTTCAGAAGCGTTCTTTTGAAATGTGTTACTCAAATATTGGAATCGCTTAACATCTCGTTTCCTAATTCGACTTTCACTCTGATCTTGCTTTCCCCACTAGCATGAACGCTATGAATTGTTTCTTCAAAAGCAATGCACGCTACCTTGGATAGGGACTTTCTAGTTAGCGCCGAAGTGAACGGACTTTTTTTACAGAACTCCCGGTTTAGCTGCAAACGAGTAAGTTTTTATGTAGGGTTTATTATTATATTTTTATATTTAAAGCTTTATTATTTATTTATTTAATTATATTATTGTGTGGCATTAATTTTAATACACACGGCAGTGAAATAAAATAAAAACTAAATTTAAATCGAATAAATACTAAATAAATCGCGTTTTAACTTAAATTTTAACCAAAATTCGCTTTTAAAAATAAACTTAAATTTTGTACTAATGAACAAAAAAAACTAATAAACTAACAGCCCAAAATAATTTCAAAATATTTTAAAAGGCGTTTTTAATAAATTTACAGGAAAACCCGCATAAATCGTGTAAAAACCGCGTAAAATCATTAAATAAATTGGGGAAAATTTTTTAGTGTGCGTGTAATTAAATAACAAATTAAAAACAAAAATCTAGGGCCTTTCTGAATAAAACAAATCGCTTAAAAAACGTAAATTTTGAAATAACTTACACCTAAATATTCCATGTTTTAAGTGCACGCGTACTTAAACGTTCTTAAAGTCGAGTTTTCAGTTTAATTATTGATGTAACACTTGAAGCTCGTACCGGTCACCGAGTATACACGAGGCAAGGGCGTTTCCGTTATCGCATTTCGATAGCGCGTGTTATATTTGTTTATTTCTATATTTAAATTTTAAGTGCAGTATTTTATAAATTAGATTCTGTTTTAGAATTAATTAGTTTTTTAAATTAAAAATTTGATTTGGCGGTTTAAAAATTTAAATAAATAAATAATGTTGTTTGCGGTATATTTATATTAGGTTGCGATTTTATTTTGTCCGCTTTGTTATTTTGACCTTTAGCTAATTCGTCAGCCCTATCGTTTCCTACGTTACCATTGTGCGACCTGACCCAACAGAACTTTAAACGTCGAAACTCTAGCGTCGTACGCGCTATCCTCCAGACGTCCGCTTGGAGATCTGTCGAGGTGTTCATGTTTGTTAAACCCGTTAGCGCCGATTTACTATCACTGATTATATAATACTCGTCTCTGCCCGTATGGTTTATTACGTAATCGATAGCCTCTCGTATGGCTACCAATTCGCACTGGAAGATAGTGCACCAGTTCGCGAGTTTGGTTTGAAACCGAAACACCTCCCTTTCCTGCTTATACACGACAAACGCCGCGCCTGCTTGCCCATCGTCCATACGTGAACCGTCCGTATAAATTCTGATACCCATCGCGTCCTCATCACCTTCGACAAACTCGATCCTCTAATATCAGCCGGGTGTCCTAACTCAGATACAACAATCTTTCTTGCAATTTCCTATTACCAAGATTAAGATCTTCGATAATTTCGCGCCCTTTTCCTATATTTATTAATCGTCTATCTCTAATCTCCTAACGACATATTCGATAGGAGAGTCCTACTGATCACCAGGACAGCCTCCGTGGAGGTGGTCCTGTACGCCCTCGCCGCTTTTACCGCGGTTATGCGTTGTACGCTCGTCAATTGACGCATCTCCCGGACTTTACAACCTTCTGCCCATACAGAAGCTGCGTACAGTATTGCCGGCTCAATTGCTCCGGCATAAACCGTCCTCAGCGATCCGCCCCTGAAACCCCACTTTATTTTAGCCGCCGCCATCATTTTATTTGATATTTCGCCGCCCTTACTTTTTACGTATTGTACGTGCGCTTTCCAATTTAATTTATTGTCGATCTTGACGCCGAGGTAGGTAATACAATCTTTAAACGGATTTTCTCCTCCTAGCTCTAACCTAGGAGGTCTCTATCCTGTTTTCGTGCCGAAATAAAGCGCCTCTGACTTCGCCGTGTTAAATTTTAATTATACCGCCTGCGACCATTCGTGTAATTTATTAAGCGCCTCGTTCGGTTTTGTGCGCATATCCATTAACAATCTCAATCTTACAATTAAAAGTGTGTCATCTGCAAACCCAACGATTGAGCATCCTGCGGGCAACTTGACCCTCAAGATGCTCTCATACAACAACTTCAAAATGTGGGACCAGAACATGACCCTTGCGGGCATCCCTTTCCACCTCACGCGACAGAACTTCACCCGGAATTTCAACCTGTGCTAATCGCCCCGAGAAATAGCTCTTGACCAAAGACATCAAGTTTCGCGGACAACCCCTACGATCTAACTTGCAAACGATTAATGGCCACCAGGCAGCATCAAATGCTCCTGAAATGTCCAAAGCAACAACGACACAGTACTCTTTGGCATCTCTTGCCTGCTTAATTTCTCCGACAACGAACTCTAACGCGTCGATAGTCGACTTGCCCTCCACGAAACCAAACTGTCGGTTATTAAAACCGCCGCTGTCTCGCACTAGGTGTTCAACACGCGTAGTCATAACGCGATCTAAAACTTTCCCCAGCACCGGTAGCAAGCTAATTGGACGATAGCTGCCCGGATCTGACGCATCCGCCTTTTTAGGTTTGGGTATAAATTTCACATTCTGGATTTTCCAGCAACGCGGAAAACGCCCTTTCTAAACAAAGATTAAACAACCCAACAAAGACACACGGGGCTAACAGGCACGCCTGCAGAGCTGCGTCTGAAGTGATTCCATCATGCCCCGGTGCCTTCTTAGGTTCATCCTCCTAAGAGCCCTGACGACCTCGTGAACTAGGATTGCCTTATCGGCACCTGTTCCTTGCACCTTTGCAGCTTCCTGACGTATTAAATCGTGCGACCCTTCATCCCCCTCGGGACTATCCGATGGGAAAAATTTCACTAGTAAATATTCCGCTGTGGTTTTAAAACCTTCCGTGTATTCGCCATTTGTTTTCTTTATATTACTGAGCGCGATTTTTGTTGTTTTCCTCTAATTACGCGGTATGCGGTTCCCCAGGGTTCTTTCTCTGAGTTTTGCGTGCAGAATTCTTTAAATTTATTCGTTCGCGTTTCTTCTATTAATATTTTATATTCGCGGTAACTTTGATTATATTCTATTCTCCGTTGTTCTCTTATATCTCCCGAGGCGCGTTGATAGCGGCGCCTTAGGTTACGCGTTTCTGCCCGCTTGGTGGTTAGTTCCCGGGTCCACCAGGGTACGCTGTCTTTAAATGTTTTCTTTGCGGCATGGAATACGACGACGCGTCTACTACCGCGTCGTTCAATTTTTCGCGAGTGTTTCTACTTCGTCTGCCTCTCGGCAGTTAAATAGCTCATTTTCGAGCGCAGGGATACTTTCGCCAAATTTTTCTTTAAACCGCTCCCAATTTGCTTTTTATTACAGAACCGCGGAAATATAGTTAGCTGCTCGTTTGCGCTTGTTTTGGTTTCAACGTCCCATGTTATTAATTTATGGTCAGAGAGCGTTTCCTCGTCCGACCTTAGTTTCCAATTACAAATCGTTTCTAACATTTCGTGCGAGACTGCAGTAATATCTATAAAACTGCTGCCTCTATGCGTCTCAAACGTAGGTAAATCATTAGTGTAGTGCATAACCACCAGGACTTTAACAGTGCATATTCAACTCCCCTTAGTAGTAAGAAAAACTAGATGTAGGCAGACGACCAGATCTTCGGATGCTGGAGAAATTTATATACGAGGTAAGAACAAAATTGTGGCGGCTGCACCCGCATAAGCATTGATTTGTATTAAAGGCAGATTTTGAAATAATTTAACGAGCACGTTATTGTGCGTAAAGACACTAGCCAACATAATACTTGTGCGAGTGCACCTGATAATTTGGGTGTTGTTTTTGCTAATTTATGCACTGTTATATGCTTATAGTTGTTCATTTATTTATTTATATATATTTATATTTATTTTATATTTATTTATATTTTATATGTATTTTTTGCATGTATTATATTATTTTGGAGCTTGAATTATTTTTCTGACGTTTTGCCACCATTTTTGGTGGCATATTTTTATAGGAAAAAAGAATGTAATAGAGAAGAATGTAATTATAATGTAAATCAGTTAGGGTATGATAGGGAAAGCTAGAGACAGATTTAGGCTAAATTACTTATACCAGCGGAAAGTTTCTTTAGGACATGTGAACAAATATTTTTGAAGTAGTCGGGATCAGGTGAAGGATGTTCTGGATCAGGAATGTACATATCATTGAATTCTGACAGTTGTACGAATATATAGAGCAGGCAAAATAGCTGGATTCATTATTACAATATTTGGTGAATGCTTAGAAATTTTTTAAATAGCTAGCTAACTTTGGATAGTTTTAGGTCGACCCTGCAGGTCGCACCGGTAAACAGAGCTGGCGACTACTACCCGATATTACGGATCCTTCCTCTTTTACTTTCGCGTGTGTCTTGTTGGTCGGACACACCCCAAAATCAACGCTAAGGATACCTTTATTCAAACCCTATTTTTAGTTTTTGTTTCAGGTTGTTAGATTTTTATTTAGGATGGATTAATTTTGAAGTTAGATTTAATTTGAAGCGCGTTTCTATTTTCGCGTTTAAACCCAATGTAGTACCTTCGGGTGGAGAATTGGGGACGTGGCCGCAAGTATAGCGGCCTTTATTCACATTATAATAATATCTTGGATAGGTTATATCCCTGTGCATTAGTAAGTTCGTACGCGTTTTTTAATACTAATAATACTAAGCTTTTCTGCATAGACCAAATTTTTTTTGCTAGGGAAGCCTAAATGCTCTTTTGCATCGGCCCGCTGTTGCGAGTATGGTCCCAGCATCAATGGATCCTGACTACTTTAGCGAGGTTTAGCCGATTCGCCACCGCTGATTTGGTTGCAAAATGAGTATCCCGGCACGTAAAGGTATGCTACCTGTCCTTTTTCTTTTTTACATTCTAAGGGATAAACCCATGTTGCTTGCGCCGACGGGCGAAACACATGTACCGAACCTGCTCAAAGACTAGCTTCACAGGTGTTACTTATTATTTTTAATGGCTATTAAAATCGTTCTAAATGTACTATGTTCAATTTTAGATTACTTTTTTTGTTCATTACCGATTAGGTTTTTCTTACATATTAGCTACAAAATGCACATCGTATCAATTGTTAAAATTGTCCGTAAGTAAATTTTCTCGCTAATAGTGCTCAGCTGCAATTTGAAATCTTGATCCAATTGTATGTCAACAACATCGTTTCCAGTAGTCAGACCATTTAATCGTGTTTTGAGTCTTGAGCAAATTGGCGAATTTGAAATTCCACTTGAAAAGTACACAATTCCACACAATTTCTTCCAAAGTAAGAATATTATCGTAGAATCAGCACACATACCACTACAGCAAATAACTTGGATGGCAGGTTGAAGACCACCATATAAATCAAAACCAACTTCTAATATATGGTGGTGATAATTTGGGAAATTCGCCTAACCTATAGGTTGACTTACCAACTAGTTGGTTGATATTTAATACTCGCACATCACTTGTAACGTCAACACAAGAAAAATCCATCTTTAATTTATAATTTTAATCAAACTCGACGATACTTTGACGACTAATGCACTGGAACATGGCTCTCGCCTTTTATGCCGATGGTCGAGCGTGCGCAGCTCCTTATTATATTAGTTGGCGTTATATGCAAGTCTTGACTGGAAAAGTGACGTCTATAATTGTTTTATAGTGGGTTTTACCTGTATGTATTTAACCACCAACGCCATTTTAGAATTATTAAACAAAATTACTCTTAGCAGTATTTTTAATATACCATCGTGTAAGATTTCAATTATTATTGTGTTTTCCTCAGGTTCTCAAATCCCTCGGAATTTTTCAAATCGAATGACCCTTACTGATTTGCAGAATAACCTTTTGCAATCACCGTATATAATTCATCTTTAATCTATTTCTAAACCGTATCGCTCTGTCTTTTGAGATAAACCCTGGTGTAACCTATAAATTAGTATAGAATTTTCCTGGGGAATTGAAATTAATTATCACGTCTTTTAAAATTAGTTCCAACAAAGACCTGTATATATTGTATTAATATTCAAAAACCTATCACAAAACACCTTTGCATTTTATTTAGATTTAGCTCGATAATAGGTTAAACTCAAAAATATTTATTAGTGGCTAGAATTGTTAAAATTTTCAATTAGTGAATCCACATACAAATGATTAAACCAAAGGTATAATACATATATTAATTCTATACGGTGACCTAGAAAGTGGTTCGATAATCTATTTTAAATGTAGTTCAACATAAGACGTATATTCTAAATAAATTTAGTGAAATGTATGATCATTAGCCTTGCATTGTTTGTCGATGACGTCTGACTATTAATTTAATAAAAGCACTTTCCACAATTCTAGTTAATATGAATACACATTCTATAATTTGATTTAAATTGGGTTAATGTAAGGACAAATTATACTTATACTTTCTCCCTCAACGTATTTAGGAAGTTTATATCAAATCTTCCGCACATTATACACACTATGGAAGTTGACATGCAAAATCAGATATGCAAATTCGAGAACTTGCGTTTTATTTAAATAAAATTCTTTAGTGAAGATGTTGACATTTGATAGAATTATATGATATTTACCAAAGGAACTTTAGAGCACTTTTGGGGTATCTCAGATCGTTCTCAACCATGCTAATACTTTAAAGAACTAACGGAAAGTACTCTAATATAGATCTGTTTCTGTTAGATGTCAATGGGAAGATATAATAGGAATGATGTCCTACAGAATCTCGCACATGATGTAATTAAAGCAAATACAGTAATAGTGATATTGGGATCATATTATACAATTTATAAGAACCTACCAAGATTGTTTGAAAACAGTATTTGTAAACAAGTTGAGTATATGGAAGAATACAACAGGTTTCCATTCACGCATTTACGAGCGATGTTTAAATTTTAAGTCGAAGACTGAAAATTTTGTAACACTAATAATACACTTTTGTTTTCTTATACGTTTTAAATTGTTGTATTTCAACTACAGATATTAATAGATGTCAATAAAATTATGTTATAGTTTTAAAACAATTCTGATTAATAATTTTGTAAAACGTTTATAACACCCTTTTAAAAATAATACACATCTTTGTTATAATTCTTTTCATAATTACTTAGATACCCATTTCAGTTACGTGGACATTTGAAAATTAAACAATACCAATGTATGCTTTATATTTTAAAACATAAACAAGCTAATATATACAAAAATAATTTCTAAATTCACATAATTCATTTCTTATGATAACAGTTGTGGTGGTTAAATTTTTATTCTAAAACTTACAATTTAGTATATATTCCATTTGAATATCTGCCAACAGTTTTATAAACCCCATCTCCTCGATTATTTCCATAAAATCATCCAGATCCTCGGGCATTGATAACACTGCAGTACAGTGCTGTATTGCTTCCTCATGACTGACATAAGACATTTTCTCCATCTATCAGCGTTGCCCACATTCTGCTTTTTTACTCGTAGAAATTGCGAAATCTTCGAATAACCTCTCCAAAGTTTTATACATATTTATTATATTGTCTCTTTAAACCGTACAATCAACAAATAATAACTTCTACGCGAACAGTCCTTTTATATGAGCTACTCCTATTCGGATATGTACCGATTGCACCCGATTTGTGTGCACGCAAACAACCGGTATGGAATGTATTCTATGAACAAAATCATTACATTTCTTAAGAAAATGCTAAGGACTTTAAAATAATTATAACTCTTGTTAGACCTCTAGTCTCTAGATAAACGTTATTATTTTAGGTTGTGTCACTGTTTTCTAAATCAATTTCCTACATACTTTTCCTAAACTATGCGTATCAATTGACGGTTATACTTTACTCCATAACCGACTTGTATATATTTTCGTCTTCGTCTCTAGCTAACACATCCGCATAGTAAAGATGGAACGGTTCTTCTGGAACGAGTTGCTTAATTTTCTTTATAGGTACGTCCATGTTTTCGACTTTAACCTTTGTTGTAGGTAGATTTTTCGGTGATCGATTGCAACTGGGAAGCGGTTGTTGCAGTGGATCGATCAATTGTTTGTGCACCTCTTTGAATTTTGCTGAGATGTAGCATCTCCCTTTTGTACGCTACAAACTTTTTCGTACAGCATCCTGCATAAGATGAAGACTGCGTTTATTCGCAATAAAATTGTTAACGTCCGTCATCATGAAACTTTGGATGGGAACTAACTTTTTGAATAATATCAAATATTTATATACTCGTCGAAATTCTTCCTATATCGACCATTATCCAAATCAAAATCTTTAACAACAGTTATAAAATTATGTTTTGAGTCACCCCAACACTGTAAACACATTTCTTTAAATTTCGGATATATCATGTCACCATATATGATCCGAAAAGATATGTCCGAATTGGTTTCATCCTGTTTCCATAATGCGATTACATTGGCGTTATCTCTGAGTCTATGTTTTAAGGCACTAGCGTAAGTTTGACATAGATAGAACGAATCTATTGCTTTATGTCGACCGAACGAGAAAAACTGAGTGATTTTACTTTGCTCGTTTGCAGGTATATCATCGAAAACCATAATTGAATCTTCTTTGGTATCTCCGATCAAATCATCGTAATTTTCAAACTCATGGTAACCAATTTCTTCTTTTAATGGTGTAAAAACGTTTCTTAACAATTCGTATTTCGGTTGATACAAACTCTTCGAAAATACATAGACATTTTGAAATCTAAGACCGTTCTCGTGCAAGATCAGAGATATTAAAGCGTTGGTCTTCCCACAACTCGATGGTCCCACGAATATAGCTCGTATGTTAGACGGGAACAAAGGACCATGTTTACCATCCTCTTTTGCATTAATAGCAAAGTTATCATAATTCTGTATAGGTATTTTAACTTCTGGTATAACATCTCTGGATGCATCGTTGGAATTATGTAATTTCTTCACGTTCTGCAACCTTTTAACATATCTGCATAACGTTGTTCTAGGTATATTATATTTTTACTAGCAGCGTAGAAACTCGAGCCATCAGGATATCCTCTGCTGCTTTTGTAATAGATTGTTTGGAGCACCACTGATTGTGCATCTTTCGAAAAATGTCTTACTATAACTAAGCTCAACCCAAAACTACTTCCCCCAAATTTAATCTCCTGCTCACATAACCCATGAGACCATATGATTGACCATATGACCATATGACCACATGACCACATGACCATATGACCACATGACCATGACCATATGACCACATGACCATATGACCACATGACCACATGACCATATGACCGACATGACCACATGACCATAACATGACCATGACCATATGACCACATGACCTGACCATATGACCATACCATGACCATACCACGACCACATGACCATGACCATATGAGATGACCTAATTGCTTTTAATGAGTTTTCTCATTAAAAACCCATTAATTGCTTTTTTAAGTTTTCCATTAAAAACCAAGTGTGGACCTAGGTTAGATAAAGGAAAAATTAATAGGTTGCCAGCGCCGCGCGCTGGCCGCTTAACCAGTCGCTTTAATGGAAAAACTCGTGCGTAAATGCTGTTTTGTGATCATAAAATGTCGTGTCGTGTGTTTGTGTGTCGTGTTCATGTGTGATGTGGTCATATGGTCATGTGGTCATCATGTGGTCGCGGTCGTGGTCATGTGTGTGTGTGATGGTCATGTGTGTGGTCATGGTGGTGTGGTCATGGTGTGGTCTGTCAGGTGGTGAGATGGTGTACAAAATTTTGGTTGGAAAATCAGTGGAGTTCGTGGTGCTGGCTGTTGCGGCAAATGAATGTATTCGCTGTTGTCGGCGTCGAAATATGCGTAGGTATAATTAGATAATGGTGTGAATTATGATACAATCTGAAAGATGTCTGTTTATGACTGTTCGTGGACCTCGGTTATAACTGCGATTCTGTTCAAATGTGTTCGAAGGTTTATCACAACGGTGATGATTTACGTTAAAAGTTAGTTGAAATTACGCTGGTGACCGAAATGGTGGTTATGATTTTCATAGCGACAATACTCGTTCTCGTTCGATCGCATCGTTCATCTGTCGAAACACGCGGGCGCTCGAACTCGAAACGCCAATGTGCAATCGGATGCATATCTCGGATCATATGGTGGTGTATGGTAAAAATGTTGGTGACAAACTGTTCAAGTTGTTTAACGATATCGTGGGTGACGGCTGTTGTGTATTCATCATGACGACGTTAAAGTATTGCGCTTCTTCATCTTATGATGCTACGAAGTTTGTGGTAAGATGCTGGCATCTAAACGATCGATGCAAGAGTGCATCGATCAGATCGCCACAGGTTAACATGGACGCATGAAAATTCAACTCGTTGAAACCGTTCCGTCTTTACTGTGCGGAATGCCGACTATGAGTCGGTTGTATGTAACCGTCTTGACCGCGTTAGGAAAAAATGTGGAAATTGATTTTGACTAAAATAACGTTTATCTGAGACAGATCAAGTATTTTAAATCTGGCATTTGAAAATGTGATTTGTTCATGCCATTCCATGCCGTGCGTGCCAATCGGTGCAATCGCATCGATAAGCTCATAAAGGACTGTTCGATTTGCGTTTGAGACAATATGTGTAAACTTTTTTCGGTTATCTACGGAATGAGCAACATCGATAGATGATGTGTGTCGGTCGAGCAATACACTGGCTGCAGGTCAATGCCGAGGATGTTGTGGAATGTCGAGATGAATTTAAACTGTTGACGATGTTCAAATGGAATATAAATTGTGGTTTTAAAAAATTTAACCACCACAACTTATCATGAAATGGTATGTAAAGTATGTAATTTATGAAAAAACGTTTGTTAATTTTCAGTATATAACTGAATGGGTATCAATATGAAAATAAAACATTGAAAAAATGTATAACGTTTACAATGTCAAAATTGTTTTTATTTAAACATAACAATTTTATTGTATCTGTGGTTGTACGGTAAACGTATAAAAACAAAGTGTAATGTGGTGCAAAAGTCTTCGACAAAAACATCGCTGTAAATCGTGGAATCTGTTCTTCATATGCTCAGCTTTACAAGCTGTCTGGTGATCTTGGTAATGCGATAATGTAATATCACTGTTATGTTGCTGGTTCGTGAAGTTGACATCATTCTGATGCGTTCTAAACGATCTGTGTGTTCCGTAGTTCATGGCATGGTGATCACGAATGGCTCAAGTTCGCACGGTATCGTAATTCCATCATGTCGGCATCTTCGAAAGTGTGTTAAATAAACGATTCTCGAACACATATCTGATTTTAGCTGGTGCGCATGTGCGGAGATTTGATAAACTTCTAAAAGGAAATGAATATTTGTCATACGTATCATGTGTGTATGGGGTGACATGCTGAATGGTCGAACGTCCTCGACTGCAGTGGCTGTGACATTTCACTGATTTCGTCTTTGTTCAAAATGATTTCGGGCTCTAATCGTGTGTGTGCTGGTTTAATCTTTGTGGATCGCGTGAAAAAACAATTCTAATGCGGGTTGCTCGTATCGACAAATCTAAATAATGCCGTGGAAGATTCAATATGTGTCTTTGTTGAACTTTAAAGACGTGTTCAGAAATATCTGTTATGGGTTTACGAAGATTTAGAGATTAAGAATTATACAGTTATGGTGTTCTGCAAATCGTGTCATTCGACGAAAAATTCGGTGATGAGGAATATGATCGACGTATATTAAAATGCTGCTAAATTTTTGTTTAATAATTCTAAAAAGCGTTATATGCGTTGTTCCGTCTGATATGAACGTCACCGTCAATTTTCGCGCCAACTAATAGGCTGCGCGCGCTCATCGGCATAAAGTTCCGTGGTCGTATCGATTTTGATTAATATGGGTGATGGACAGTGATGCGGTATGATCGCGGTTGTAGTCAACAAGTCTGGTGTACCATATTGTTGGTTTTGTTATGATCTTCAACCTGCCATCAGTGTTCTGTGGTGTGTGCTGATGACGATACTTCGCGGAAAAATTGCTTTCAGTGGGTAATATCGAATATATGACGTGCTGACACTCGATTATGACGATGTGTGATATTGGTGGAACTGTACAGCGAGGATGCTTGTATATATGCTGTTGGCGTTATATGTGGAAAAGATAATGTGCTGCATCAGCAATCGTTGATAAAAATGATGGGGTGACTTTCAGTACGGTGGCAATAACGACGAAATTGGAGAAGGTGCCAGTATCTGTCAGTTTGTTGATGCGCAGTGTTGAACGCAAATTTGTGTGCATCGTTGCTGACCAGGTTCTAGGTTTATAGATATCAATTAAAAACATGTTCTTGATAAGTTTTTGTATCGCCACATATTAATCGTCTATCCTGTTTTATTTTGGGTTGTGTGCCGTCGCGTGAAAGTTCGGTGACAGTTTTGGTGTGAATCCTACTGTTACGCGGCGATTAAAAAGATTAGGAAGTTTAAAACCGCGGGTGCTGACTATAACGAGCATATCAAAAGGACGTGGGCTGCACGGCGGTGCGTGGGAAAATAAAATATTAAAGTCGTTGAAATGTCTGGTGTATGGTTTTGACGCGTTTGTGCTTCGGTGTCTTCGATTGTTTCAAGCATGCCGTTTTCATGTTGGTATGCTGAAATGTATTCTGTTGGTGTTCGTATTTTTTGTATCTGCAATTGTCAATTTCTGTCAACATAAAAAAGGCGAAATATGGTTTTCACGTGATTCATGCTCGTTGAGCGATTTAAGACTTTCGGCATTTCTGACATTCTGTTCAAATCACGCTAATTAAAAAGAAGGCTACTAAGGTTGTCCTTGCTGCGATACGCATGTAAAGCGATTAGTTGTACTAATGTACAATATGTTGACAGAAAAAGTCATGGTTTGCGTTCTGATTTTAATATGATTTTTCTTTTCTAAGGTCGTTAAATCGCGCGGTTTTGATTTCTGTTGTTGGCATGTGTCATGAAGCAAAATAAAGTTTGAAACAGTTGTGGATGTCCTTTCAAATCTGTTTGCAGATTCAATTCTATTAGACAGATGTCGGACAAAATTGGTCATGACTAATCAGATAATGTTGTTGAAGAAGGCGTTGAGATGAACAGATATTATCTCGAAAGATGCGTTGCTCTGTTGTTGGTTTGCTTAAAGAAATTAGAGGTGTAAAGGTAAACTTTGAGGTAATTTAAATGTTTGCAAGTGGCATCTTCATGTTAGGAATACAGGCAGAAATCTTAAAATGGGTAATCTGGGGGATGATCAATCTAAAAATTCTAAAGATTCGGGTAATGTCTAATATTGATTGATACCAAACAGTTTATCTCGAAAGATGCAATTTGAACAAAGAAAATATTTGGCTGATAAAGATAAAATGGCTAGTCGAAGAAAACTTTTTGGTTCAGATGGGAGGAAATGAGGATGCTCATTTATCTCGAAACATAAAAAATTTAAGATAGGTTTATCTCGAAAGATGCAATGGCTGAACAAAGAAAAGTATTTGGTCCAGAATACGGTAAAAAAATCTTAAAATAGGTTTATCTCGTGTGTGGAAATGCTCATTTATCTCGAAAGATGAAAATGGTTAGTCGAAAACTATTTGGTCCAGATGATTGTGGAAATGTGGATGCTGGTGGAAATGGCGGTGGGATCCTTGATTTAATATCTGAGCTAAACAAACTATTGGTTTAACCAAATTAGCGAGTCTTTAGTGAGAACCAGACTAAGACAGGGCAGCTCTTTTGGTACTTACAGTGGCAAAGTTCATAGGGTATGTATGTCATTCTAAGACACACTACTGCGATGTGAAGCAACGGAAAACCACTACATTACCTCCAAAGTACAGATACAAAAACATTTTCAAAAATGATGGCATCCTCTGGTAAACAGTAGCAATAGTTCCTCTACCATTCGGATCTCGGTAGTTACATCGGAGGTTGTGATTGGTAAGCTCAATAAAGTGAAAGAAGAACCGGAAAATCTTGCAGTGGGGCGTGAAATGTTAAATGAATCAAGTATATGCTAGAAAATCTGAAAATTGAAAGGATAGGTTAGCATTAGATATAGTAGGGATCAGCAAAGTTTGGTGGCCAGAGGCAGTATTTTAATTTTGGTGACTCAGGTAATCCATACAGGATCAGAGGAAGAAAATTCGGGTGTGCGGAAAAGATAAAACACTGTAAACTACCTACAAAAGAACGAAAGAATGATCATGGTTAGATTAGAATCTAAACGGTAAATACAGTAATGGTACAAGTATAGATCACCTCTAGCTACAGTAAGGAGAGGTAGAAACGAACTACAAAATGTCGAAGAAACTAAGATTCGTAAAAGGCGTAGCTGCATCTTAACAGAACAATATTGTTGTCAGTAGAGCCCATAACACATATATTCGTTGAGAATTTAAACTATAAGGAACAAAAACCCGAAACCAGTTTATTTTTTACAATTGTTAATAAAAATTTTGTTGATAAGTTGGAAAATAACATCCAAAAGCTGATCATTTTCGTAACAACAATTCAGCATGGAAGGCGAATATTAATACAATTTCAATGGAAATGTCCCAAAAAAGTGATGTAACTTAATATGGAAACTAACTACTTTGGTGAAGCGAGGTGTCTTTGTTTTTTTTTGCACAAAATCGACTTGCAATGCCTGACCAGATGTAGTACTGATATCTAAGACCACTTGTTTCATCATCATCATTAGATCTTCACTCCTCGAACTGATTAGACTTGTACCTTCATTATTACCTATTCTGAGCTAACCTACATATTTCTCCGAAATTCCCAAAGCCTACATTTTCACCCTCTTCGTGCAATAGTCTGATCTTGGTCTACTTGTACCTCTCTTTTTTTATTATCCTTGTTTGTAATATATCCCGCACTACTTCCCTAATGCTTTAAAATTTTTTCTGCCCTTCTATTTCTCCTATTGTTTTTATTTTCCATAGATATCTTTCTTTTTATATTATTTCTAGAACCTTCTTATTATTAACTTTGCTCTACACATACGCTTTATTCAACTTTTCCTTGTTTCTATGTTTGTTGTCTTTGAACATATCCGCTGCTATTTCATCTTAGATACAGCTAGGTTTGCCTTCTATTGTTTTCTATATATATGCCCTATTTCACCGATATTTAGTAGTATGTGAAGGGGGTTAAGCAACCTGTGGCTACGAAGATCCCTCGAAACTTAGACATTTGCCGAGTTAATAGTTTCCAATAGATCCTTTCGCACAATCACCATTACTTGAGAATATTGCAAACCAACACCTGTATTTGTTTATAGTAATCATCAGGTTTAAGTACAATTAATTTTTCATTAAGTTTTTCGTCTTGAAACTGGTTGGACCTCCATTGATTTCTATTCTTTATAATTGAAATTCTGTCTTTGACTATCTGGTCTACCTTACTCTCTTTTTCCTATCTCTGTTTCTAATATATTTTTTCCTCATGCCTTATTATATGACCCATCATTCTATCTTTCCTATTTTTACGGTTTCACATATTTTTTCTTTCCTACCATTTTTAGAATTTTAGAATTTCTTTATTCTTAACTTAGCATAGCATAGCATAGCATCTTTATCATGCGTCTGTAGCACCGCACTTCAAATACTTCTTTTTACTGTCCGCTATTTCTACTGTCAAAGTTTCAGCCGTACAGCGCTATGCTCCACACATATGCTTTTAGCAATCATTCTTTTGTTTCTATGTTTGTTGTCTTTGAACATAGCAGTTGCTTTTTCATGTTAAATGCAGCACGGCCTTATGCTAATCTTGGTTTTATATCCTTTGCACTTTTCCATTTTGCGATATTTGGCTTACTAGATAGCAGAAATCCTTAACCTTTGTAAGATCTCGTTTCCTCTTTATATTATAGTTTTGGATTTATTTTTCCCCTCCTTTACATACTAGCACCTTGGTTTTATTTTTGTTGAATTTTCATACCGTATTTCTCTGTTAGAACTGTTTCCATTTTTATTAAGAGCTATTTCTATTTCTTACTAGCTAGATCATACGTAAATCTAAGCATATCATTTTTTTTGTCGCACCATAATAAATCTAAATGTCTTCCTATATTTGATGGTGTTAATTGCCTCTTTGATGTACAAGTTAAAAATTAACGAAGAAAGGGTACATCCCTGTCTCGCCTTTTTTCTAATATTTACTTCTTTACGTTCTTGATCTAATTTTTTTTACCCCCGTTTGCTTTTTGTTTAAGCTATGCACTAACCATCTATTCCTAAAACTCGCTCCAATCTTTTACAGTATTTCGAACATTTTTTCATTTTACATTGTCGAATGTTTTTTCTAGATCTACAAACCCTATTTTCTATTTTCCATTGTCTTTTCCATAATCACTCTTAGAGCTAAAATAGCCTCTCGTTTCTCTTGTTTCGTCTAAACTCAAATTGATCTTCTCCTAGTATTTCTCCAGCCCGTTTTCCATCCGTCTTTGTGCAATTCCAGTTAATATAAAACGGTTGCTGTTGAATGATTGCGGTGTCTGCAAATCAATCGTTGAGTTGATGTGTTGAGGTGCTGCTAAATACAATTAAAAATGGCGTTGATGTAATAAAATGCTATTATGCGCGTCACTTTCTGATAACACCAGCAAAGGCTGCGCGCGTCGATCTGTTCCGTGCGTCGTTCAAATGTCATCGGTGATAAAATTATAAGATGGTTTTCTTGTGTTCGTTATGATGCGAGTAATGTATCAACCAACTGGAAGTCCGCTATTTTTCACCATATATTGGATGGTTTGAACATGGTGATCAACCTGTCATCAAGTGATTTATGTAGTGTGTGATTCTGATCTCACAAAATAATATCAGTGGTTGTTGCCGAACTAATGTACGCATTACTAAAGTGTTGTTTTAATTATATTTGAGCCGACACAGTAAAGTTGTTAACAATTCGATGCTGTGCAGGTTCAAAATTTTTGGTATAAAATTGTCCTGTCTGTGTTTTATTGTCAAAATGTTGTCTGAAGATTCTCATCGCTGCGCTGAGTTTGACGGTTTATAATGTGTAAATATAAAACACTATGCCAAATTATGTGTTAACACTGCTGTTTTAGGTTTAAAAATGCGCGGAAATAATAACCTGTTAAAGTTGATGAATACATTTATTGACAGTTAATTGAGTGACTGGCGATTGTACGCAAAAGATTAATCTCTGAAATGTTGTAAACCGAAATTTGTGCTGGCTGTACCTAACGTAAAGTATAATATTAAATATACAAAAATGTTCCTATCGATTTGTGGTTTATGACCGCGTTTGTGCGTCTTCTAATCGGCAATCTTCGTGTTCAAAAGAAAATATTCACATTTAAGTGATACATCGTGCTAAATGTTATATTAAATGATGTTTGTAATATTCAGCACCTCGTAATCAACAATTTAGGTTGAAATGCGCGTCATTGAAATGATTCTCGTAATCAAAATTATAAAAGGATGTTGATGAAAATGGTTTAATTCGGTTACTGTGAATCTGGTTGTATTTGTTAATTCTGTTAAATAATTGCGCAATGGTCTAATCTAACAGTGTTAACATTTTCTATATCTTCATTACAGGAGAAATCCTATGCAGCAAAATTTTCTTTGAAAACACGATTGGACGTGAAAACGTCACTAGTATCATGAAATACGGTATTTCGTAACGGTAACAAAATTAATTTTGATAATAGTCGTTTATGCTGCATTCGAAATAATTTGCTCTATATGTTTCATGACAGCTGCTGTAACTTCCGGCCGTCGCTGGACTCTGTTGACAATTGACGGTGCGTCTCTTTGTTTTGAGTATCTCGAACGATATTTCGGCTGCGAAAATAATCTTGTGCTTTTATTATGATAAATTAATAAATAAATATTCTTTGCTGTTACTAAAGTTATGTCAAATTTTAAACTTAAATATGAGACACAAATTAAGTTTCACTTTGCGGGCTGATAATCTTTATGAAATTCTAATAACTGGTATCGCATGACTTCAAAAATGGAAAGGTAGATTTAAAAGCAAAATATGGGAAAATTCTGTTGATGGGTTGGGTGGCTAGTCAATTTTGGTGAAATGTTAATTTAAAATAAATTTATCGTGAGGATATGTCATTATAAAAATAAAAATTTAGATATTATTCGAAAAATTGTCAATGCTCAAATGAAATGAAAAATTTTCTCATATTGATCTAATTATGCCATGCTTGTTCTTAGGAATTAAATTTAAATTCAAAACAGTTTTAATAATCAAGTTTCATGTAACGCATTGAAATAATCGGTTCTTAAATTCATGATGTATCAAGTATAAAATTTTCGTGTTGCCTAGAACATATAAATTGGGTATTTTCAGTGTTTATGCAGTTAATATTTTAAATGAAAATATTATTATCTTGAATCTGTTTAACTCACAGTTTTTAATTAAATAAAAGTCGACCATACAACAGAATCGGATATCCTTTAAAATTAAATCGAGAACGAAATATCGGTTAATTATTAGATAATTCTTGAGCTAATGTTTCACAGCCATAAAAATCTTTCAAGACGCTATTTCCAGTGTTTGTTAGAGGATAATAAGATGTTTTTAAAACATGTTCCCAGTGCGGAACCCTTCGGAACATCTTGTTTTGTTTCAGAATTTATTAATTTATATTAAATAATAAAAATGCATATTGTATAATGATTTGTTATAAAATCTGCAATACAAACAAAATCATAATTGGAAATTAAACAGTTATATAAGGATAATTACAGCAAGAATCAGGTATATCAGTAGGGTAAAATCAAGGATCCCACATTTCCACCAGCATCCACATTTACATCACAAATAGTTTTTCTTCGACTAACCATTTTCATCTTTCGAGATAAATGAGCATACATTTACACGAGATAAACCTATTTTTAAGATTTTTACTAACATTCTGGACCAAATACTTTTCTTTGTCTAACCATTGCATCTTTCGAGATAAACCTATCTTAAATTTTTTATGTTTCGAGATAAATGACATCCTCATTTCCTCCCACATCTGAACCAAAAGTTTTCTTCGACTAGCCATTTTTTATCTTTCATCTGAACCAAATACTTTCTTTGTCTAACCATTGCATCTTTCGAGATAAACCTATCTTGTTTGGTATCAATCAATATTAGAATTTTCTCAGCTACCCGAATCTCTAGGAATTTTTTAGATTGCATCATCCCAGAGCTACCCCCATTTTAAGATTTCTTACCTGTAGCGACTTTTGAGCGTTCTTATAAATTTTAGTCATGCGATACATCTTGTTAGCTTAAATTTTATGCAGAATCTGCAAACAGATTTAAAATCGGACTACTCCTTACAAAGTTACACTTTAAGCTCTCAAACCTCTAAATTTTACTCTTTGCTTTATAAGCAAAACTAACAAATAGTTTTCTTTGTCTAGCCAATGCATCTTTCGAGATAAACCTATCTTGTTTGGTATCAATCAACACAATTTTCTCAGCTACCCGAATCTCTAGGAATTTTTCAGATATCATCAGAGCTACCCCCATTTTAAGATTTCTTACCTGTGATTTGACATCTTAAAATTTTTTAGTCATGCGATACATTAAATTAGCTTAGAATTTTATGCACATCGAATCTGCAAACAGATTTAAAATCGGACTACTCCTTACAAAGTTACACTTTAAGCTCTCAAACCTCTAAATTTTACTCTTTGCTTTATAAGCAAAACTAACAAAATAGTTTTCTTTGTCTAGCCAATGCATCTTTCGAGATAAACCTATCTTGTTTGGTATCAATCAACATAGATTTTCTCAGCTACCCGAATCTCTAAATTTTTCAGATATCATCACCCCAAGGAGCTACCCCATTTAGATTTCTTACCTGTGACTTTTGACCGTTCTTATAAATTTTCTTAGTCATGCGATACATCTTGTTAGTCTAAAATTTTACACAGAATTTGAATCTGCAAACAGATTTGAAATCGGACCATCACAAAGTTATACTTTAAGCTCCCAAACCACTTTAAATTGTTTTGCTCGTCTATGACATATACTTAAACCAACAGCTTAAAAATCTAAAACCGCAAATTTTAGAAACGACTCCTTATAAGCCATAAGTGCTTGTATTTAAAATCATTTTTTCAAACAATGTGCTTTCTCAGAATGTCATAAAACCCATGACTTAAAATTTTTCTGGTTTTAACATAATTACATGTACAATGCTAAATGTTGGAAAATACATAGACAGACAAACTAATCGCTTTACAATTATGTGACGTATAGTGAAAGTAGTAGAGGACAAACTAATTGCTTTACAATTATGTTACGTAAAGTGAAAGTAGCCTTTCTTTTTTTAATTAGCAGCTATGTGATTTGAAAATACAATAGATACTCAATGCTAAATGCTTGGAAAATACAAGTCGTTCAAATCAATTTCTTAACGAGCATGTGAATCACATGTGAAAACTGTATAATTTCTTTTCTTGGACTTTCTATTAATTATGTTTGTGTATTATGATTAATAATTGCAGGATACAAATTTTAAATAAACACTTTGCTAAGGGACACCGAACTTGTTGTATACAGAATACTTACTAATAAAACAATTTAATTTTAAATAACTTCTACGCCATATTTTTCGAAAATGGCATGCTTTGGAAACAATCGAAGATTGCCGAAGACACTCGAAGAGTGCACAAACAGTCAGTAAACCATAATTAATAATCGCCTTTATAGGTTAACATTTCGACCATTTCCCAATGACTTTAATTTCTTATTAGAGAATTCTTATTCTCCACGCACTGCTACGTAGTTGCATGTCCATTCCTTTTGATATGCTCGTTATAGGTTGTAGCACCCGCAGTTTTACTTAACTACACTTTGAGATCCCTTTAATCTTTTTTAATCGTGTCCTCCTTGTACAATACAGTAGGACTTAGCCTTACTACCTACAAATTCTAACACCAAGTCACCGTTAAACTCGTCTTTAAATTTCCCCACAACTTTTGTTAACATGCGGTATATTGTGTGTTTATTATTTCCGCGTACACCACTTTAAACCTAAAAAATAAAAACAGGATAGTTTAATACGTCTATTAATAATTTATGGTAATGTTGGCGATACAAATATGTAAAAACAAACTTTATCAAGAAATATGTTTTAATAGAATACATACATGTATTGATAACATCTATAAACCGCTGTGGTAACCAGAGTCTGGCGAATCTGGGATATATCTCTAAACATTTGCGCAAGCGATTGCCTTGCAGTTGCATCTTTTAAGTACTGAATGGGAAACATTTAATAAGTTCCAACACTGTCAAGTAATTTAAATTGCTGCAATCATTTAGACAGAGAAATACTGGCACTGCTCTCTCCCTCTAATAACGTTTGAACCCTTTCTTCCTCCGTCGTATTTCCACATACTTTTTATATCACCAACAAATTTTCGTAAAATTCTGGAAAGTTTCTACCTTAACTCAACCATTTTATAACAGATCAATTCTCATAAATTTAATAGCTTGATGCACTCGTACGGGTAACATTCCATCTTTCGTAATCTCCATATTATATAAATTCTCTTTTCAAAATTGTTCAACAACCATATACTTCTATTAAAGGCTGTGCTCAGCTGCAATTTGAAATCTTGATCCAATTGTATGTCAACAACATCGTTTCCAGTAGTCAGACCATTTAATCGTGTTTTGAGTCTTGAGCAAATTGGCGAATTTGAAATTCCACTTGAAAAGTACACAATTCCACACAATTTCTTCCAAAGTAAGAATATTATCGTAGAATCAGCACACATACCACTACAGCAAATAACTTGGATGGCAGGTTGAAGACCACCATATAAATCAAAACCAACTTCTAATATATGGTGGTGATAATTTGGGAAATTCGCCTAACCTATAGGTTGACTTACCAACTAGTTGGTTGATATTTAATACTCGCACATCACTTGTAACGTCAACACAAGAAAAATCCATCTTTAATTTATAATTTTAATCAAACTCGACGATACTTTGACGACTAATGCACTGGAACATGGCTCTCGCCTTTTATGCCGATGGTCGAGCGTGCGCAGCTCCTTATTATATTAGTTGGCGTTATATGCAAGTCTTGACTGGAAAAGTGACGTCTATAATTGTTTTATAGTGGGTTTTACCTGTATGTATTTAACCACCAACGCCATTTTAGAATTATTAAACAAAATTACTCTTAGCAGTATTTTTAATATACCATCGTGTAAGATTTCAATTATTATTGTGTTTTCCTCAGGTTCTCAAATCCCTCGGAATTTTTCAAATCGAATGACCCTTACTGATTTGCAGAATAACCTTTTGCAATCACCGTATATAATTCATCTTTAATCTATTTCTAAACCGTATCGCTCTGTCTTTTGAGATAAACCCTGGTGTAACCTATAAATTAGTATAGAATTTTCCTGGGGAATTGAAATTAATTATCACGTCTTTTAAAATTAGTTCCAACAAAGACCTGTATATATTGTATTAATATTCAAAAACCTATCACAAAACACCTTTGCATTTTATTTAGATTTAGCTCGATAATAGGTTAAACTCAAAAATATTTATTAGTGGCTAGAATTGTTAAAATTTTCAATTAGTGAATCCACATACAAATGATTAAACCAAAGGTATAATACATATATTAATTCTATACGGTGACCTAGAAAGTGGTTCGATAATCTATTTTAAATGTAGTTCAACATAAGACGTATATTCTAAATAAATTTAGTGAAATGTATGATCATTAGCCTTGCATTGTTTGTCGATGACGTCTGACTATTAATTTAATAAAAGCACTTTCCACAATTCTAGTTAATATGAATACACATTCTATAATTTGATTTAAATTGGGTTAATGTAAGGACAAATTATACTTATACTTTCTCCCTCAACGTATTTAGGAAGTTTATATCAAATCTTCCGCACATTATACACACTATGGAAGTTGACATGCAAAATCAGATATGCAAATTCGAGAACTTGCGTTTTATTTAAATAAAATTCTTTAGTGAAGATGTTGACATTTGATAGAATTATATGATATTTACCAAAGGAACTTTAGAGCACTTTTGGGGTATCTCAGATCGTTCTCAACCATGCTAATACTTTAAAGAACTAACGGAAAGTACTCTAATATAGATCTGTTTCTGTTAGATGTCAATGGGAAGATATAATAGGAATGATGTCCTACAGAATCTCGCACATGATGTAATTAAAGCAAATACAGTAATAGTGATATTGGGATCATATTATACAATTTATAAGAACCTACCAAGATTGTTTGAAAACAGTATTTGTAAACAAGTTGAGTATATGGAAGAATACAACAGGTTTCCATTCACGCATTTACGAGCGATGTTTAAATTTTAAGTCGAAGACTGAAAATTTTGTAACACTAATAATACACTTTTGTTTTCTTATACGTTTTAAATTGTTGTATTTCAACTACAGATATTAATAGATGTCAATAAAATTATGTTATAGTTTTAAAACAATTCTGATTAATAATTTTGTAAAACGTTTATAACACCCTTTTAAAAATAATACACATCTTTGTTATAATTCTTTTCATAATTACTTAGATACCCATTTCAGTTACGTGGACATTTGAAAATTAAACAATACCAATGTATGCTTTATATTTTAAAACATAAACAAGCTAATATATACAAAAATAATTTCTAAATTCACATAATTCATTTCTTATGATAACAGTTGTGGTGGTTAAATTTTTATTCTAAAACTTACAATTTAGTATATATTCCATTTGAATATCTGCCAACAGTTTTATAAACCCCATCTCCTCGATTATTTCCATAAAATCATCCAGATCCTCGGGCATTGATAACACTGCAGTACAGTGCTGTATTGCTTCCTCATGACTGACATAAGACATTTTCTCCATCTATCAGCGTTGCCCACATTCTGCTTTTTTACTCGTAGAAATTGCGAAATCTTCGAATAACCTCTCCAAAGTTTTATACATATTTATTATATTGTCTCTTTAAACCGTACAATCAACAAATAATAACTTCTACGCGAACAGTCCTTTTATATGAGCTACTCCTATTCGGATATGTACCGATTGCACCCGATTTGTGTGCACGCAAACAACCGGTATGGAATGTATTCTATGAACAAAATCATTACATTTCTTAAGAAAATGCTAAGGACTTTAAAATAATTATAACTCTTGTTAGACCTCTAGTCTCTAGATAAACGTTATTATTTTAGGTTGTGTCACTGTTTTCTAAATCAATTTCCTACATACTTTTCCTAAACTATGCGTATCAATTGACGGTTATACTTTACTCCATAACCGACTTGTATATATTTTCGTCTTCGTCTCTAGCTAACACATCCGCATAGTAAAGATGGAACGGTTCTTCTGGAACGAGTTGCTTAATTTTCTTTATAGGTACGTCCATGTTTTCGACTTTAACCTTTGTTGTAGGTAGATTTTTCGGTGATCGATTGCAACTGGGAAGCGGTTGTTGCAGTGGATCGATCAATTGTTTGTGCACCTCTTTGAATTTTGCTGAGATGTAGCATCTCCCTTTTGTACGCTACAAACTTTTTCGTACAGCATCCTGCATAAGATGAAGACTGCGTTTATTCGCAATAAAATTGTTAACGTCCGTCATCATGAAACTTTGGATGGGAACTAACTTTTTGAATAATATCAAATATTTATATACTCGTCGAAATTCTTCCTATATCGACCATTATCCAAATCAAAATCTTTAACAACAGTTATAAAATTATGTTTTGAGTCACCCCAACACTGTAAACACATTTCTTTAAATTTCGGATATATCATGTCACCATATATGATCCGAAAAGATATGTCCGAATTGGTTTCATCCTGTTTCCATAATGCGATTACATTGGCGTTATCTCTGAGTCTATGTTTTAAGGCACTAGCGTAAGTTTGACATAGATAGAACGAATCTATTGCTTTATGTCGACCGAACGAGAAAAACTGAGTGATTTTACTTTGCTCGTTTGCAGGTATATCATCGAAAACCATAATTGAATCTTCTTTGGTATCTCCGATCAAATCATCGTAATTTTCAAACTCATGGTAACCAATTTCTTCTTTTAATGGTGTAAAAACGTTTCTTAACAATTCGTATTTCGGTTGATACAAACTCTTCGAAAATACATAGACATTTTGAAATCTAAGACCGTTCTCGTGCAAGATCAGAGATATTAAAGCGTTGGTCTTCCCACAACTCGATGGTCCCACGAATATAGCTCGTATGTTAGACGGGAACAAAGGACCATGTTTACCATCCTCTTTTGCATTAGCAAAGTTATCATAATTCTGTATAGGTATTTTAACTTCTGGTATAACATCTCTGGATGCATCGTTGGAATTATGTAATTTCTTCACGTTCTGCAACCTTTTAACATATCTGCATAACGTTGTTCTAGGTATATTATATTTTTACTAGCAGCGTAGAAACTCGAGCCATCAGGATATCCTCTGCTGCTTTTGTAATAGATTGTTTGGAGCACCACTGATTGTGCATCTTTCGAAAAATGTCTTACTATAACTAAGCTCAACCCAAAACTACTTCCCCCAAATTTAATCTCCTGCTCACATAACCCATGAGACCATATGATTGACCATATGACCATATGACCACATGACCACATGACCATATGACCACATGACCATGACCATATGACCACATGACCATATGACCACATGACCACATGACCATATGACCGACATGACCACATGACCATAACATGACCATGACCATATGACCACATGACCTGACCATATGACCATACCATGACCATACCACGACCACATGACCATGACCATATGAGATGACCTAATTGCTTTTAATGAGTTTTCTCATTAAAAACCCATTAATTGCTTTTTTAAGTTTTCCATTAAAAACCAAGTGTGGACCTAGGTTAGATAAAGGAAAAATTAATAGGTTGCCAGCGCCGCGCGCTGGCCGCTTAACCAGTCGCTTTAATGGAAAAACTCGTGCGTAAATGCTGTTTTGTGATCATAAAATGTCGTGTCGTGTGTTTGTGTGTCGTGTTCATGTGTGATGTGGTCATATGGTCATGTGGTCATCATGTGGTCGCGGTCGTGGTCATGTGTGTGTGTGATGGTCATGTGTGTGGTCATGGTGGTGTGGTCATGGTGTGGTCTGTCAGGTGGTGAGATGGTGTACAAAATTTTGGTTGGAAAATCAGTGGAGTTCGTGGTGCTGGCTGTTGCGGCAAATGAATGTATTCGCTGTTGTCGGCGTCGAAATATGCGTAGGTATAATTAGATAATGGTGTGAATTATGATACAATCTGAAAGATGTCTGTTTATGACTGTTCGTGGACCTCGGTTATAACTGCGATTCTGTTCAAATGTGTTCGAAGGTTTATCACAACGGTGATGATTTACGTTAAAAGTTAGTTGAAATTACGCTGGTGACCGAAATGGTGGTTATGATTTTCATAGCGACAATACTCGTTCTCGTTCGATCGCATCGTTCATCTGTCGAAACACGCGGGCGCTCGAACTCGAAACGCCAATGTGCAATCGGATGCATATCTCGGATCATATGGTGGTGTATGGTAAAAATGTTGGTGACAAACTGTTCAAGTTGTTTAACGATATCGTGGGTGACGGCTGTTGTGTATTCATCATGACGACGTTAAAGTATTGCGCTTCTTCATCTTATGATGCTACGAAGTTTGTGGTAAGATGCTGGCATCTAAACGATCGATGCAAGAGTGCATCGATCAGATCGCCACAGGTTAACATGGACGCATGAAAATTCAACTCGTTGAAACCGTTCCGTCTTTACTGTGCGGAATGCCGACTATGAGTCGGTTGTATGTAACCGTCTTGACCGCGTTAGGAAAAAATGTGGAAATTGATTTTGACTAAAATAACGTTTATCTGAGACAGATCAAGTATTTTAAATCTGGCATTTGAAAATGTGATTTGTTCATGCCATTCCATGCCGTGCGTGCCAATCGGTGCAATCGCATCGATAAGCTCATAAAGGACTGTTCGATTTGCGTTTGAGACAATATGTGTAAACTTTTTTCGGTTATCTACGGAATGAGCAACATCGATAGATGATGTGTGTCGGTCGAGCAATACACTGGCTGCAGGTCAATGCCGAGGATGTTGTGGAATGTCGAGATGAATTTAAACTGTTGACGATGTTCAAATGGAATATAAATTGTGGTTTTAAAAAATTTAACCACCACAACTTATCATGAAATGGTATGTAAAGTATGTAATTTATGAAAAAACGTTTGTTAATTTTCAGTATATAACTGAATGGGTATCAATATGAAAATAAAACATTGAAAAAATGTATAACGTTTACAATGTCAAAATTGTTTTTATTTAAACATAACAATTTTATTGTATCTGTGGTTGTACGGTAAACGTATAAAAACAAAGTGTAATGTGGTGCAAAAGTCTTCGACAAAAACATCGCTGTAAATCGTGGAATCTGTTCTTCATATGCTCAGCTTTACAAGCTGTCTGGTGATCTTGGTAATGCGATAATGTAATATCACTGTTATGTTGCTGGTTCGTGAAGTTGACATCATTCTGATGCGTTCTAAACGATCTGTGTGTTCCGTAGTTCATGGCATGGTGATCACGAATGGCTCAAGTTCGCACGGTATCGTAATTCCATCATGTCGGCATCTTCGAAAGTGTGTTAAATAAACGATTCTCGAACACATATCTGATTTTAGCTGGTGCGCATGTGCGGAGATTTGATAAACTTCTAAAAGGAAATGAATATTTGTCATACGTATCATGTGTGTATGGGGTGACATGCTGAATGGTCGAACGTCCTCGACTGCAGTGGCTGTGACATTTCACTGATTTCGTCTTTGTTCAAAATGATTTCGGGCTCTAATCGTGTGTGTGCTGGTTTAATCTTTGTGGATCGCGTGAAAAAACAATTCTAATGCGGGTTGCTCGTATCGACAAATCTAAATAATGCCGTGGAAGATTCAATATGTGTCTTTGTTGAACTTTAAAGACGTGTTCAGAAATATCTGTTATGGGTTTACGAAGATTTAGAGATTAAGAATTATACAGTTATGGTGTTCTGCAAATCGTGTCATTCGACGAAAAATTCGGTGATGAGGAATATGATCGACGTATATTAAAATGCTGCTAAATTTTTGTTTAATAATTCTAAAAAGCGTTATATGCGTTGTTCCGTCTGATATGAACGTCACCGTCAATTTTCGCGCCAACTAATAGGCTGCGCGCGCTCATCGGCATAAAGTTCCGTGGTCGTATCGATTTTGATTAATATGGGTGATGGACAGTGATGCGGTATGATCGCGGTTGTAGTCAACAAGTCTGGTGTACCATATTGTTGGTTTTGTTATGATCTTCAACCTGCCATCAGTGTTCTGTGGTGTGTGCTGATGACGATACTTCGCGGAAAAATTGCTTTCAGTGGGTAATATCGAATATATGACGTGCTGACACTCGATTATGACGATGTGTGATATTGGTGGAACTGTACAGCGAGGATGCTTGTATATATGCTGTTGGCGTTATATGTGGAAAAGATAATGTGCTGCATCAGCAATCGTTGATAAAAATGATGGGGTGACTTTCAGTACGGTGGCAATAACGACGAAATTGGAGAAGGTGCCAGTATCTGTCAGTTTGTTGATGCGCAGTGTTGAACGCAAATTTGTGTGCATCGTTGCTGACCAGGTTCTAGGTTTATAGATATCAATTAAAAACATGTTCTTGATAAGTTTTTGTATCGCCACATATTAATCGTCTATCCTGTTTTATTTTGGGTTGTGTGCCGTCGCGTGAAAGTTCGGTGACAGTTTTGGTGTGAATCCTACTGTTACGCGGCGATTAAAAAGATTAGGAAGTTTAAAACCGCGGGTGCTGACTATAACGAGCATATCAAAAGGACGTGGGCTGCACGGCGGTGCGTGGGAAAATAAAATATTAAAGTCGTTGAAATGTCTGGTGTATGGTTTTGACGCGTTTGTGCTTCGGTGTCTTCGATTGTTTCAAGCATGCCGTTTTCATGTTGGTATGCTGAAATGTATTCTGTTGGTGTTCGTATTTTTTGTATCTGCAATTGTCAATTTCTGTCAACATAAAAAAGGCGAAATATGGTTTTCACGTGATTCATGCTCGTTGAGCGATTTAAGACTTTCGGCATTTCTGACATTCTGTTCAAATCACGCTAATTAAAAAGAAGGCTACTAAGGTTGTCCTTGCTGCGATACGCATGTAAAGCGATTAGTTGTACTAATGTACAATATGTTGACAGAAAAAGTCATGGTTTGCGTTCTGATTTTAATATGATTTTTCTTTTCTAAGGTCGTTAAATCGCGCGGTTTTGATTTCTGTTGTTGGCATGTGTCATGAAGCAAAATAAAGTTTGAAACAGTTGTGGATGTCCTTTCAAATCTGTTTGCAGATTCAATTCTATTAGACAGATGTCGGACAAAATTGGTCATGACTAATCAGATAATGTTGTTGAAGAAGGCGTTGAGATGAACAGATATTATCTCGAAAGATGCGTTGCTCTGTTGTTGGTTTGCTTAAAGAAATTAGAGGTGTAAAGGTAAACTTTGAGGTAATTTAAATGTTTGCAAGTGGCATCTTCATGTTAGGAATACAGGCAGAAATCTTAAAATGGGTAATCTGGGGGATGATCAATCTAAAAATTCTAAAGATTCGGGTAATGTCTAATATTGATTGATACCAAACAGTTTATCTCGAAAGATGCAATTTGAACAAAGAAAATATTTGGCTGATAAAGATAAAATGGCTAGTCGAAGAAAACTTTTTGGTTCAGATGGGAGGAAATGAGGATGCTCATTTATCTCGAAACATAAAAAATTTAAGATAGGTTTATCTCGAAAGATGCAATGGCTGAACAAAGAAAAGTATTTGGTCCAGAATACGGTAAAAAAATCTTAAAATAGGTTTATCTCGTGTGTGGAAATGCTCATTTATCTCGAAAGATGAAAATGGTTAGTCGAAAACTATTTGGTCCAGATGATTGTGGAAATGTGGATGCTGGTGGAAATGGCGGTGGGATCCTTGATTTAATATCTGAGCTAAACAAACTATTGGTTTAACCAAATTAGCGAGTCTTTAGTGAGAACCAGACTAAGACAGGGCAGCTCTTTTGGTACTTACAGTGGCAAAGTTCATAGGGTATGTATGTCATTCTAAGACACACTACTGCGATGTGAAGCAACGGAAAACCACTACATTACCTCCAAAGTACAGATACAAAAACATTTTCAAAAATGATGGCATCCTCTGGTAAACAGTAGCAATAGTTCCTCTACCATTCGGATCTCGGTAGTTACATCGGAGGTTGTGATTGGTAAGCTCAATAAAGTGAAAGAAGAACCGGAAAATCTTGCAGTGGGGCGTGAAATGTTAAATGAATCAAGTATATGCTAGAAAATCTGAAAATTGAAAGGATAGGTTAGCATTAGATATAGTAGGGATCAGCAAAGTTTGGTGGCCAGAGGCAGTATTTTAATTTTGGTGACTCAGGTAATCCATACAGGATCAGAGGAAGAAAATTCGGGTGTGCGGAAAAGATAAAACACTGTAAACTACCTACAAAAGAACGAAAGAATGATCATGGTTAGATTAGAATCTAAACGAGTAAATACAGTAATGGTACAAGTATAGATGCTCACCTCTAGCTACAGTAAGGGAGAGGTAGAAACGAACTACAAAAATGTCGAAGAAACACTAAGATTCGTAAAAAGGCGTAGCTGCATCTTTTTTAACAGAACAATATTGTTGTCAGTAGAGCCCATAACACATATTTATTCGTTGAGAATTTAAACTATAAGGAACAAAAACCCGAAACCAGTTTATTTTTTACAATTGTTAATAAAAATTTTGTTGATAAGTTGGAAAATAACATCCAAAAGCTGATCATTTTTCGTAACAACAATTCAGCATGGAAGGCGAATATTAATACAATTTCAATGGAAATGTCCCAAAAAAGTGATGTAACTTAATATGGAAACTAACTACTTTGGTGAAGCGAGGTGTCTTTGTTTTTTTTTGCACAAAATCGACTTGCAATGCCTGACCAGATGTAGTACTGATATCTAAGACCACTTGTTTCATCATCATTAGATCTTCACTCCTCGAACTGATTAGACTTGTACCTTCATTATTACCTATTCTGAGCTAACCTACATATTTCTCCGAAATTCCCAAAGCCTACATTTTCACCCTCTTCGTGCAATAGTCTGATCTTGGTCTACTTGTACCTCTCTTTTTTTATTATCCTTGTTTGTAATATATCCCGCACTACTTCCCTAATGCTTTAAAATTTTTTCTGCCCTTCTATTTCTCCTATTGTTTTTATTTTCCATAGATATCTTTCTTTTTATATTATTTCTAGAACCTTCTTATTATTAACTTTGCTCTACACATACGCTTTATTCAACTTTTCCTTGTTTCTATGTTTGTTGTCTTTGAACATATCCGCTGCTATTTCATCTTAGATACAGCTAGGTTTGCCTTCTATTGTTTTCTATATATATGCCCTATTTCACCGATATTTAGTAGTATGTGAAGGGGTTAAGCAACCTGTGGCTACGAAGATCCCTCGAAACTTAGACATTTGCCGAGTTAATAGTTTCCAATAGATCCTTTCGCACAATCACCATTACTTGAGAATATTGCAAAACCAACACCTGTATTTGTTTATAGTAATCATCAGGTTTAAGTACAATTAATTTTTCATTAAGTTTTTCGTCTTGAAACTGGTTGGACGCGTACCTCCATTGATTTCTATTCTTTATAATTGAAATTCTGTCTTTGACTATCTGGTCTACCTTACTCTCTTTTTCCTATCTCTGTTTCTAATATATTCCGCACTTTTTCCTCATGCCTTATTATATGACCCATCATTCTATCTTTCCTATTTTTTACGGTTTTCACATATTTTTTTTCTTTCCCTACCATTTTTAGAATTTTAGAATTTCTTTATTCTTAACTTAGCATAGCATAGCATATATTCTTTATCATGCGTCTGTAGCACCGCACTTCAAATACTTCTTTTTACTGTCCGCTATTTCTACTGTCAAAGTTTCACAGCCGTACAGCGCTATGCTCCACACATATGCTTTTAGCAATCATTCTTTTGTTTCTATGTTTGTTGTCTTTGAACATAGCAGTTGCTTTTTCATGTTAAATGCAGCACGGCCTTATGCTAATCTTGGTTTTATATCCTTTGCACTTTTCCCATTTTGCGATATTTGGCTTACTAGATAGCAGAAATCCTTAACCTTTTGTAAGATCTCGTTTCCTCTTTATATTATAGTTTTGGATTTATTTTTCCCCTCCTTTACATACTAGCACCTTGGTTTTATTTTTGTTGAATTTTCATACCGTATTTCTCTGTTAGAACTGTTTCCATTTTATTAAGAGCTATTTCTATTTCTTACTAGCTAGATCATACGTAAATCTAAGCATATCATTTTTTGTCGCACCATAATAAATCTAAATGTCTTCCTATATTTGATGGTGTTAATTGCCTCTTTGATGTACAAGTTAAAAATTAACGAAGAAAGGGTACATCCCTGTCTCGCCTTTTTTCTAATATTTACTTCTTTACGTTCTTGATCTAATTTTTTTTACCCCCGTTTGCTTTTTGTTTAAGCTATGCACTAACCATCTATTCCTAAAACTCGCTCCAATCTTTTACAGTATTTCGAACATTTTTCATTTTACATTGTCGAATGTTTTTCTAGATCTACAAACCCTATTTTCTATTTTCCATTGTCTTTTCCATAATCACTCTTAGAGCTAAAATAGCCTCTCGTTTCTCTTGTTTCGTCTAAACTCAAATTGATCTTCTCCTAGTATTTCTCCAGCCCGTTTTCCATCCGTCTTTGTGCAATTCCAGTTAATATGGATTAATTTGGGAACATATATTTTAAAACTATTACTGGTGGGATAATAAACAATATAAAGTAGGGAATAATTTATTAATGGGAAAATTTAATGATATCTGGGATACGGTACAAAGAAAACGCACATAACAGGGTAGTGACTATGAGCACGAAGGAAGAATACACAACGAAAAATGGGGCGTGAGTGTTGTCACGCACATTGGAGTTCCCTACCTTGCTTTCAATAGCAAAAATTCGGCAAAGTTTTAAAATTTTCAAAAAATAACTCGCTACCTGGTCAATCTATTACCTTCGGGTGGAGTATTGAAAAATCAAATGTAGGGTGGCTCTGATTTCAACATCTGAGAATTTACTCAACCAGCACCTGTTCGTGGGTGTACATTGTTGAGTCCGTGATGTAGTAGAGATCTGAAAGTTTATTTTTCAGTTGTTGGTTTCTGAATATGTAATTTTACTTCTTGTATAATATTTCATCAACATAGAACATTCACAAACTGATACTGTGGGACCATCTCGTCCAGCAATAAAGTTGAAGGAAAAAACGAGATACTGGAAAAAAATTTTAGGAAGTGTTCAGGGACAATTACGTTGGTGACAATAATGTCGACAGTGCAAATGGTCATGAAATTGATAATGATAATTGAAACTTGTTACATATTGATACCACATATACATTCAAAATCAAAATTTGTATGCACAGGAAATTTAGTAAAGAAGCAAGGTTCCAGTTTATTAAAATTTTTCACAATTACAAAATTTTAAGAATCTTGACATCTGTTGCAAGAAATGATCCAATAATTTTTTTTCATATTTGACCAACGTTGTCTTGAAGTAATGCGTACCTAGTTGGAATACCTTGTCAGCCAAAAATTAAGAACAATTTGGATTACGGCTTTAAAACATATAAAAGTAAAACTAACGTTTTCTGATTTATTTTACATATAGGTACTGGCTACTCTAACCGGTTACAAGATTATTGAAAAACGGACTATTTGTTCGGCTTACGCATTTTTGCGAAAGAAGTGGGTTGATATCGGAAGCTTTGAATTTTGCGAAAATCCTAAAAATAATAAAGCAGCTCTAACTAAGCCACTGCATAAAATTAGAGATAAAGTAAATCTTTTCAATGGAAAAATGGCGAAAATAGATTATTTTGGCCGAAAGATGAGTTTTGAAGGGTTAATGATGATAAGACGAGAGAGACTTGCATTCGTATAATACATACAAAAAGAACGCATAATTATTGTGCAAACTTGTATGTATCCAGAACACCTAAAGGAATTGTTCTGGAACAATTTTAGTAAAAAAAGGCATGCGTACAAGTTACTTAATGGAACGTCCAGTTGGGCACAGTATCTACAAGGATATTTATTATAATTCCTTTAAACCCACAAGACGTCTTGGCGAAAGAATGACTCATTATCGCGGCACAATGATAGCTAATTGGAAAATGTTTTCGAAACAAGTCATCATCATTAGGTCTTCAATCTTGGAACTAGTTAGACGCGTACTCTCATTGTTTTCTAAAAGTACGCTGCGTACTTGGGAGATAATGTGGTGGTTTTCCGTTACCTTCCACATTACGGTAGTGTCTTACATTGCCATACCGACCACAATGGTCTTTGTAAATTTAAGCACCTAAAAAGCCGCTGCTTTTTTTTGGGGACCTGCCTTTGTCTGGTTCCTCACTAAAGACCTTACTACTTTGGTTGAACCTGTAATTTGGCTTTTTATGTCACTGGAATGCGAAAGCCATTCCAGCCGCTATAGTAATCTAGAACTTCTTCAAGCTGCAGGTCCATTCGGAATAGTTCGAAACAAGTATCAAACATAAAATTATATCTATGAGAAATGTTTAGATTTTGAATAAAATATTCATTTAATTGTTTTATTATTGGACTGTATCGCAAAACTTTTGATAAATATCATGTGTATTATTTCATAAGATTAACCAGTCCAATATAATTGTATATATATATATATATATATATATATATATATATATATATATATTGTTACGTTCAATTCTACCCTTACAAATATGTTCATTTAATGTTCCGATATTTTGTGTAACAACGCTCCTGATTACGCTTTATAATTAAATAAATCGTTTGGTTCCTATAAAACACATCCTGATACAATTGAAGCGAGTATTTTTCCAACACTCTGTAGAACGATATTAGCGCATATAAAAGTACCTCAATTTATCTTTATTGTTTGACATAACACCGAAAATATTCTCGGGCATCTACAATTCTTGTTTTCTGAAAAGAATATATTTTCTTTATTTATAAGTGATAATACAAGTTTGATAGCGTAAGTTTTGTACAATTGTATTCGTATATGCCGGTTTTCGTTATCTATTCATCCATAATAACGACTTTAGAAGTGTTCCTTTGAGATATGTTACTCAAATTTTAATCGCTTATCATCTCGTTTCTTAATTTGACTTTTCTGATCCTGCTTTCCGCTTTAGTATGTACGCTATGAATTGTTTCTACAAGTGCAATGCACGCTACCTTGGATAGGTTATATCTCTGTACATTGGTAAGTTCGTACGCGCTTTTTAATACTAATAAGGTTTCTTTTTAGCTTTTCTGCGTAGGCCGTGATTTTCTGCGTAGGCCAAATGTTTTTTTTGGTAGGTAACCGTAAATGCTCTTTTGAATCGGCCCGCTGTTGTGACTATAGTCCCAGCATTAATGAATCCTGACTACTGTGGCGATGTTTAGTGATTCGCCACCGCTGATTTGATGCAAAATGAGTATTCCGGCACGTATAGGTATGTGACCTGTCCTTGTTCTTTTTTACATACCAAGGGATAAACCCATGTCGCTTGCGCCAACAGGCGAAACACGTGTACCGAACCTGTTCAAAGACTAGCTTCAATGGTGTTACTTATTATTTTAAATTGCTATTAAAATCGCTCTAAATGTACTATGTTCAATCTTAAATTGCTTTTTCTTTCACTACCGATTAGCTTTTTTCTTACATATTAGCTACGAAATGCGCACATCGTGGATCAATTGTTAAAATTTGTCCGTAGAGTATAATTGCTTCTCGCTTAACATAGTTCTACTTCTCAGGTATTGAAATTACTAATGGCGCGCAAGCGGATTTTTTATAAGGAAACATCGCTGTTCTTATTCATGTATATTTTGTTGTAACTCTCAAGGGCTCATTGACTTATTTCCCTCGGGCAACGAGCAATTTGTAAATTAATGTCATTTTATGTTCGGTTTTAAATTTAAATTTAAAATTAATAATTGGGTGAGTATTGAAAGCAACACTACAATTACCACAGCTCAAAATTATTTAAAAATAATTCGTGCTACAAAAAACCAAACATTGACCCGACAAGCTTGACCTGTTTAAAATTTTGCAAATTACATCTTACGCTAAGTTTTTTAGGGCGCATTCAACCTTCATCTCATAAGCTTTCAAATAGGTTAACATCTAATACCGCCAATATTTACATCATCCTTCCAACAATTTTATAATTGTAGGTCTTCGACTAAGTTTCAACGGACAACCTACCATACCAGTCTTCAGATTAACCAGAACAGATCATTAAGCACCAGATGGTGGGATAAACGGTAACCTCTGCGAAATATTGCATCATTCAGGACTAAAGATTGAACGGAAGTAATTGTGGGTTATACAACGAATATAATTAAAAATTTTTGTTTTTAAAACTACTATAATAAGACACGGCCCTTGTAAATTATATAGACGTATACGTATTAATTAATAACAGCTTCCGTATTGAAGTGATTATAATGAGTTAGCAAGCAGTTCACGTGAAGAGAAAATAAAAACAAAGCTTATCTTTGTACTGGGATACTACATGGTACGGCTTGGCACATACGTCATAAACAATTTTTAAACAAATATAGTATAACACTCTATATTACCAGAATAATTAGTCTAAATTTAAATCTATTCCTATAAGCTTATCTTGCCTGTTGTGAAAGTGTAATTACTCTTTTAAATTTCTTGTACTCATATCAGTTACGACTTAAAATATAATTAAACTAATTTCACTTTTACTCAATGCTACTAGACATATTGATCTAATTATGCCATGCTTGTTCTTAAATTATGAGCTATTACACTCCATAAATTATAAATTCAAAACAGTTTTAATAATCAGAGGTTTCAAGTGTAACGCAGCATTGAAATAATTGGTTCATAAACCCTTCGTATGATGTATCAAGTATAAAATTTCGTAACTGTTGCCTAGAACATATAAATTGGGTATTTTCAGTGTTATGCAGTTAATATTACATAACCTTAAACCTTGAAAATATTATTATCTTGAATCTGTTTAACTCCTACAGTTTTTAATTAAATGAAAGTCGACCGTACAACCAGGAAATCCGGATAGCCTTTAAGAATTAAAATCGAGAACGAAATATCGGTTAATTATTAGATAAATTATTCTTGAGCTAATGTTTCACAGCCATAAAAATCTTTCAAGACGCTAAAATTTCCAGTGTTTGTTAGAGGATAATAAGATGCTTTTAAAGCTTATGCCAGCGGTTCCCGAATTGCGGAACCCTTCGGAACATGTTGTTGCACATTTTTGAGGCCGTTATTAATTTATATTAAATAATAAACACAATGCATATCGTATAATGATTTATTATAAAACCAAAATCTGCAACTACAAACAAAAATCAAATAATTGGAAAGGTAAAACAGTTATGAGGATAATTACAGCAGAAGAATCAGGTATATCAGTGAGCTAACGAGCCAAACTATTGGTTTAACCAAATTAGTGGAGTCTTTGGTGAGAACCAGACTAAGACAGGGCAACAGCTTTTTTGGTACTTACAGTGGGAAAGTTCATAGGGGTCTGTATGGCATTCTAAGACACACTACTGCGATGTGGAAAGCAACGGAAAACCACTACATTACCTCCAAAGTACAGATACCAAAAACATTTTCAAAAATGATGGCATCCTCTGGAGTAAAAGATTCGACAGTAGCAATAGTTCCTCTCCCATTCGGATCTCGGGGAGGGGGTTACATCGGAGGTTGTGATTGGTAAGCTCAATAAAGTGAAAAGAAGAACCGGGAACATCTTGCGAGTGGGGCGTGAAATGTTAGAAGCATGAATCAAGTATGTAAGCTAGAAAATCTGAAAATTGAAAGGATAGGTTAGCATTAGATATAGTAGGGATCAGCAAAGTTTGGTGGCCAGAGGCAGGGGTATTTTGGTGCGGTGACTCAGGGTAATCCATACAGGATCAGAGGAAGAAAATTCGGGTGTGCGGATAAAGATAAGACACTGTAGAAAACTACCTACAAAAGAACGAAAGAATGATCATGGTTAGATTAGAATCTAAACAAATAAATACAGTAATGATACAAGTATAGAAGCTTACCTCTGGTTCCAGTGAGGAACAGGTAGAACCGAACTACAAAAATGTCGAAGAAACACTAAGATTCGTAAAAAGGCGTACCCGCGTCTCTTTTAACAGAACAATATTGTTTTCAGTAGAGCCCATAACACATTTTTATTCTTTGAGAATTTAAACTAAAAGAAACAAAAACCCGAAAGCAGCTTATTTTTTACAATTGTTAATAAAAATTTTATGTTGTTAAATTGGAAAATAACATCCAAAGGCGGATCATTTTTGGTAACAACAATTCAGCATGGAAGGCGAATATTAATACTCAATTTCGAAAACGAAGCAAGCATGTACACACAGAATTAAAAGTTATGACACTTAATATGGAAACTAAGTACTTTGGTGAAGCAAGGCGTCCTGGTTGTTTTCTGCACAAAATCGATTGATCATATTGCAATGCCTGACCAGATGTAGCACTGATATCTACGACCACTTGTTTCATAATCATCATTAGGTCTTCAGTCCTCGAACTGATTAGACTCGTTACCTCCATTATTACATATTCCGAGCTAACCTGCATATTTCCCTGAAATTCCCAAAACCTACATTTTTCATTCTCTTCGTGCAATAGTTTGATTTTGGTCTACCTCTACCTTTCTTTTGCCTATCTTTGCCTGTAATATATCCCGCACTATCTCCCAAACACTTTACAACTTGTTCTGCCCTTCTATTTCTCCTATATTTTTTTTTGTTTTTCACATACTATTTCTAGAATCTTTTTGTTATTAACCTTGCCTGTCCATGTTAACATCGTCATATATCTGAAGCACCACGTTCCAAAAGACTTCTACTCCTTTCTTATCTGCTTCACCTACTGCCTCTATTTCATAGCTGTACAGCGCTGTGCTCAACACGTTAGCTTTCATCAACTTTTCCATGTTTCTATGTTTGTTGTCTTTGAACATAGCCGCTGCTCTTTCTGGTTATATACATCTCGGTTCCCCTTCTATTGTTTTCTAAATATATACCCTATTTCACCGATATTTAGTAGTATGTGAAGGGAGTTAAGCAACCTCTGGCTACGAAGATCGCTCGAAACTTAGTCATTTGCCGAATTAAATAGTTTCCGATGGACCCTTTCGTACAATCACCGTTAGATAAAAATATTGCAAAACCAACACCTGTATTTGTTTATAGTAATCTTGAGGTTTAAGTACAATCATTTTTTTATTAGGTTTTCGTCTTGGAACTGGTTGGACACGTACCTCCATTGATTTTTATTCTGAGATACTCTACATATTTTCCTGAAAGTCCAACAGCCTACATCTTTGACTATCTGCGTGCAAATGTCTAACCAAGGTCTACCTCTACCTCTCTTTTTCCTATCTCTGTTTCTAATATATTCCTCACTATTTCCTCATGCCTTAATATGTGACCTATCATTCTATCTCTCCTATTGTTTACTGTTTTTCACATATTACTTTCTTCCCCTACCATTTTTAGAATTTCTTTCTTCTTAACTTTGTATGTCCATAGCATCTTCATCTTACGTCTGTAGCACCGCACTTCGAAGACTTTTGTCTTTTTACTGTCCGCTGCTTCTACTGTCAAAGTTTCACAGCCGTACAGTGCTATGCTCTACACATATTCTATGTTTGTTGTCTTTGAACATAGCAGCTGCTTTTTCATGTTAAATGCAGCACGGACTTGTGCTAATCTTTGTTTTATATCTTTTGCACTTTCTAGGTACTAAAGATCCTCAACCTCTTGTAAGTTCTCGTTTTCTATTTATATTATAGTTTTTGATTTATTTTCCCTCCTTTTCATACTGGCACCTTGGTTTTATTTTTGTTGGATTTTCATACCGTATCTCTCTGTTAGAACTGTTTTCATTTTATTAAGAGCGGCTTCTAACTCTTCTTAGCTAGATCATACGCAAATCTAAGCATATCAGTTTTTTGTTCTACCATAATAATTCCAAATGCCTTACTGCATTTGATAGAATTCATTGTCTTTCGATGTACAAGTTAAAAATTAACAGAGAAAGGGCACATCCCTGTCTCACCTCTTTTCTAATACTTACTTCTTTACGTTCTTGCTCTAATTTTTGTACCCCCGTTCGCTCTTTGTATAAGCTATGTACTAACCATCTCTTCCTAAAGCTCATTCCAATATTTTTCAGTATTTCAAACATTTTTTCATTTTATATTGTCGAATGCTTTTTCTAGATCTACAAACCCTATTCTCAATTTTCTATTGTCTTTTCCATAATCACTCTTAGAGCTAAAATAGCCTCTCGTTCTCTCTTGTTTTGTCTAAATCCAAATTGATCTTCTCCTAGTATTTCTCCAGCCCGTTTTCCATCCGTCTTTGTACAATTGTGTTTAATAATTTTTGACACATGTGTCGTCATACTTATTGTTTAAAAATTTTCACATCTATCTGCGCCTCTCTTTTGGGATAGTGACTATGATGTTACGTTTGAAATCCTCTCTTATCCGTGGTTTCTTATTTTTCTTTTGCGTATACCCTAGGTTTAAGCTGCATTTAATGTTATTACTTTCTGTTTCTACTTCTTTAGTGTCCGAAATTAGCTGATACCTTTCAGCACTTCATTTGACTGTTTTTCAAATCTTTGGAGGATTTCTTTATCTTTTAGTTTCTCAAAGTCAAAGTGCCTTTTCCGTTCGTTATTTTCAAATTTCTAAATTTAAAAGCGGCCTTCATAATTACGATGTTGTGGTCAGTGTCTACATCTGCTACAGTCTTTTACTTGATTCCAAAACCGTTGTCTAACAAGAATGTAATCTATTTGATATCTTCCTATATCCCTGGCATCTTCAAAGTGTATCGTCTTCTAGCATTATGTTGACATAACGTGTTTGTAATAGTTAATTTGTTTTTGTCGCAAAGTTTCTACCAGCCTATTTCCTTTGTCGTTTCTCGTGTCTAAACCAGTTAAACCTACTACCGCTCCTTCCCTACCCTAACCTACCACTGCATGAAAATTCCTGGTAATTATTAAATTTTCATGTACTTTTACGTATCTTAATGTCTTTGATCTTTATAGATTGCTTCTACATCTTCCTCACTGTAGCTAGAGATATGCATGTTTACTTGTACTATTACTGTATTTACCGGCTTAGATTCTAATCTAACCATGGACACTCTTTCGTTCTTTTGCAAGTAGTTTTCTACACAGTGTCCTATCTTTTTACGCATAGCTATCCCCACACCCGAATTTCCTTCCTCTGCTCCTGTATGAAATATCCTAGTCTCTGCTCTAGAAATTCCCCGCGTGTGGCTACCGAACTTCGCTAACTACTACTATGTCTAATGCTAAACTACCCATTTCAATTTTCAAGTTCTTTAGCTTACCTACTTGCTTCATACTTTTGACAAGGCATACTCGGGCTCGCCAAATATTCCCCCACTTGTTTACTAAAGATAAACTCTGAATGTGAACAAATAATAAAATGATAAAGCACGGGAGATTTAAACTGTAATAGTCGTTCTTAAACTTTAAAAGACGTATTTACATACAAAAATACATCCTGAATATGATCATGCCTAAAAGCAATTTAAGCAACACCTGAACACTTATTTAAGAAGTAATTCACTTTCACTAAAGGAAACCGAAATCTTGAAATTTAGGAAACCGAAATATCTTTTAAAATTCTTATTAAAGCAATTACAATAATCTAGTTTTTAGGGAATTTAACTAATAAAATCAAATAAATTTCCGTGTAATTAAAGTATGCTTAAAGTATAATTGACCAAAGGTACAAAATCTCGAAATTGATTGTAGCATAACTTGCTAAACCAGGGTGTCACATATTCTCCTTTCTTCCGAGTGAAATTTTTATAAAAGTTTTTGACCAAAACTGTAACGTAAATTGAAATATAAGTTTATCTATAAAAATAGGCTACTACTTCTCATGAGGATATATGGTAAAATCAAGCTTAAGGTCTCATATATTGTGAAGATGCATAAGGTAATTTTACATAAATTGACGTAACTGTCCTAATTGAATTTGCGAATATTGTATATAATATAAAAAAATAAAATCTTTGTTTGTGTACTCTAATACACACACACACACACACACACACACACACACACACACACACACACACACATTATGCACATATACTCACACGTACACCTAATACGCATACTACTTCTCTATTACTATTTGTCCTCTTCAAGAAACAAGTCGATAATTTGATTTGAATGGTGGTAATCTACGATGAGGTTTTGCCAGTATATAATAAATTATAAAACCTAACTGATCAGATACATTTAAATCCGATTTTAAAGGAGTGTACATTGGGTTAACTAACTCAATTTGACAAATTCTGTACATAATAAGATTTAGTTAAGGGGTTATTTGTTGAATGATAAATAAGAGATTATGATTAGTGTGTTTCTATCCTAATTATAAAAGTGATTTTTAACTCCATTCTTAGTATAACTGAGTGCTTATTCAGAAGTTGTATCTTTAGATTTAAGATACTGCTTGTAAGGAAAAACCGTTCTTGCAGTTTTGGACTCCATTTTAAATATTTAAAGGTTTGTGTTAAGAGAAAGTTGTTTTTCGTAAATGTGATTGTAGGATATTGTTTGTAAGAGAAAAGGTGTTGTGAATATAGTAATTAGTATTTGAAAGATTGTTGTAAATGAACACTTCATGTCATTATACATGTGACGTTTGATTCTAGTGGTTTTATTTTGAAAAGAACTAGCTGAAAATAATTAAACGATGAGAAAACATTGACCTTGTATTGACGCCCAACGTCAGGGCCACATTATTTAACAGCACGTTCATTAAAAATTTGTAAATTTTCCAATTGTCGTCATCGGTTTCGGTGGCGGAATTGGAAAATGCATGGTCCGCGAAAGACCAAAAATCCTGTTCGTGACCTTATATTTTTCATGCCTCAATTACTAGCTCATTTGAAATGATCATTTAAGCTTTGCATAAAAGTCTATATATATACATAGACTATATATATATATATATATATATATATATATATATATATATATATTGCTGTGATATAAGAATCGAGCCTCACGAATTGGGCGCCAAAGATTGCTGTGATACTCGTATTTCCGGTACAAGTAATTCCCTCGTCAACAGGAACTTGTCCTTTCTAAAAACATTTGAGCCCCACAGATTGGGCGTCAAAGACTGCTGTGATCCTCGTTACTACGGTGAATGGCCCTCGTTCGGGTGCCAAGATTTGCTGTGATCCTCAAAATTAACTGGTCCGTTGACTTTCTTCTGATAATCGCCTCTTGACTCTTTCCGCCACGGCAGCTCACCTAGATAAAACTTTCATCCTCACTCATAAAAAAAAACACATTCCTACCACAAACATCAACGTTAACTCTATTTACACCAATATTCACAATACATTAAAATTTCAAAATTAAATTTCAGCATAAATTGCAGCATCATAAATTTTCAAGTTAAAATTTGTCCTCATTTTAATTTGCATCCAGAATTAGAGTCCTTGTAGGATGCATACTAATTAAATAAACAATATTTGCAGACCTGAGTCTGAATAAAAGGAAGCATCTCCCACCCCTTTACGTTAATTTAACAGGTTAGTTTAATTGAGCTCAATGACAGACCCAAATTTTCATCATAATCAAAAACATAAACCTGATAAATACTCCTTTCTACTTATACAAGAAAATTTTACCTTAAAATTAAAAATTTGTGGTTTATACAAATTTACTACTGTCCATTTTTACCAAACAAATTATAAAGATATTCAACACACACCAAAACATCTAAGATCGAACAAAAATGCATAATTTACCTGAAGGTTAATGCACTCGTGGCTTCAATGTACATCGGAGTTGCTAATCCCACCATTCCAGCTGCTTTATGTTTACTTCTTCGGATTTCTGGCCGCCTTTAAAATTTTTCTCAACCACCATTCGTCTAAAAGGTTTCAGGGTTTCTCAGGAACTCATCTAAGTATATCGAAATCTTGTTTTGTGGATCCAATCACGTTTACGAATAACATTTGATTACTAACACTCCGATAAATAAAACTGAAATTCATAATTCTTTCACGCTATACCAAAAACTGCCTACTTCTATTTATTTATTTATCGTTATTAATTTGGATAATTGGTACAGTAATACCCGCAAATATAACTAGACTTTGTTACCTTTATTTATCTTCTCTAAGTGTACTAATAACTTTATTGTAGCACGTAAACACCACGTATTCTACTTAAAGTATCGAATAATCAAAAAATATAGAGCAAAACTGTTTAAAGTATCGAATAAAATCAAAAATATAAGAGAGCGAAACTCCTATTAGCCCGGGTTTATATAATGACTCGCTTGCAAGTCGAATTTGTTCTGCGACGGCCGATTTTCAGAAATTCGCATTCTATTTTCCCTTTCGATGTCTCGGCACAATGATTCTACTGAAATTTGCACTCGTCCGCGTTGAAAATCTAAGAAATTTCCACACGGGCCGCAACACGTCCGAGAACAACTAATTAATTTTACACACCAACTGATATGCCTTCCCCTCTCATGTTTGCATCTTATTTCAACCTTAATTGTTAATCTAGTCTGTTCGTTCTATCTAAAACCTGTGCGCTTGTTTCACATTTTCCCCCTCATTTAACTGCTAATGCATTTCATCTCGCTTGTCTTTATACCACAAACTCGCTTTCTTACTTGCACTCATATAGCTTGAAGTTTATCGACTAACATATACATCGTTATTCTTGCAAGTGTTCTGCGTTCTAATACGCCGAAGTCTTACGTGACTTTCCCATGTCTTTTATAATTTCTCGATAGCTTTAGTGCTTGGAACGATTAAATTAAATACAAATTGAACCTTTTAACTCTGTTTCTTTTATAGAAAGCGTCTAGTGAATAATTTAAACCCTTATTTTTAACGAAACGAATAAATTTTTATGCTCCACGGTTTTAATAACGCGTATTATCTAATGACATTCTACATTACTTCTTTTTAAACGTTGATTATGATTATATACAAAAACCCTACATTCTAATTGAATGATTTAAATCTACACAGTAGGCCTTTAATTAAGCGTACTATTTTCCACTGCTTTGATATACACGGTGTTTAACATTATCTAAACAATATAAACCCTATGTTTAGAAGTAAATGACGAATTTATCCAATATGCCTTTAAATGAAGCGTATTATTACCCAAAGCTTTCTTATACACGGTGATTGAAATTATTTGATGTGGTTAATTAATTTTTCTACCCTGGTCTAAATTTGAGTAATATATATATATATAATATATATATATATATATATATATATATATTGCTTTGAAAGCTCCGAATACAAAAAGTCCCACCTTCGAGCGTTATTATATTGCGAAAGCTCCAGTCCCACAATTTGGGTGCCATTTTGCTACGAAAGTTGTGTCTGTTATAAATACAAAAATCCTACAAACGTTCGATGCTGCTTATATACTTACAAAAACTTACAATAACTCTGCTTCGCAACGAAGTATGCCATGGCTGTTCAGCTGCTTTTCTGAAAAATCAAACTAACTACAAAAAAATTCTGCTACGGTAAAAAAACGCTTAAGCTTATTAACATATTCATAGACAAAGGCACTCCCAGATCAACATAAAACTCTTCGTTCACTCATTAATTATACATCTTGTACATCCTCTTTGTTAAAATAAAACATTTCACTATACATTTTGAAATCCATAATTACACAAATAAATATTTATAATTCTATTATCTACAAAAAAACAGGGTTTTCCCACACTCTTTACTTTACCTCCGGTTTAGTACAAGCTTATAATAATCCTTAAACCTTCGTGCAAATATAGAACGTCAATCCCCAAAAGCACTATTTTATCTTGTATATACCAAAAATTACTAATATCATCAATTATTTCTTAAACCTAAATTTCTACAAAAAAATAAAGTGCAATAATGCAACAGCAAAAGTTCAATTCATAACACTTCCCAAGTTTATCTTTTTAGTTCATAATAGCCACAAAGCACAAAACACCTGTTTATACACGTATGCAAACAAAACAACAGTTACCTGGATTCTATTGCTGCCCCCAGGACTGACATCATACGATCAACGACTACTGTCCACAGGAACATCCAATCGGGATTGCAATCACAACGACTGCTAACTGCAACCATATCAGCAAAGAGTTATCTCATTTTCCACCTCCATACTGCATTCTAACTCCCAAATCTCTTCAATAATGTGTAGGTATTCAACCAGTACGACAAAACACTATCTCTTACTCCATCCGCAATTGTATACAAAGCACACTTCGTGCAAATGAAAACGTAACAATTTTACTTACGGAACTTTAATGCTTGGCGCCGTTAGCTGGTTGTAACTATCAGTAAGACGTACACTTGCTGAAAACTTTGAGAGAGAGAGAGAGAAAGAGAGAGCTTCACCATCATTCGTTAGGGCTTATATATCTTTCGTTTGCCCCTCTAAAGCTTGTTAACACCGCCAATACAAACATTCAATTCTTGAAACTCTCAACGGTTTGATTTTTCTACAAATTCTAGCAACAACAACACCGATGGCCAACGAAATCTTAGAAATTTTCCCTCACACCACAAGCTAAAGTAAACATTTCTGTAAATTTCACTTTCAACTGACACCGACTTTCTCCGAAAATTTAAGTTTAAACTCTCAACAACGCACGTACTATAAACATTTCTTCAAAAATTGTGTCCCTACTGGCAAAAGTTAACGTTTAAAACACGCCTTTAATAATACTCGTTATCTTTATCTCGTTTCAATACATACGCGCTAAATCATCTGTTTACCTTGTCTGTTATCACCGTTGTTCCTGACCGTTAAGGTTCCCTCTCTGCTTATCTTGCTCATATCCGTTTTTAAACACAATCGCTCTTTGTTTACTGGTTTGAAAGTTCTATTGTAACGTACAAATTCACCCTCTCTTCTTAAGTTTAAACTATATCTATGTTAACTCGTGATATTTCTATCCTACTTCTAGGTATTCAAACAACTAACCCCTCTTTGTTTCTCTATTGGCAAAGCAATATTTGTAACCGCCTAGATCCCCAAAACCATAAATTTATTTTTAATTGACAGCCGCCTTATATCTTACTTAGAATTTGCTTGTTATTTGTGGCCTCTTATTTTTAACAATACTCAGAAAGCTTCATTCGAAAATAACTGTCAACGATTTAAAATGCTCAAGCTACTTTTCAGAAACTACACGTCCCTCTTTGCTATAATTTAACTTTGAAGGTAACCTTGGTTTATAATATGAAATTTACAATGCTTTATACTTCTTAAATACTACAGTAAAAATAAGTTTATAATATAAAACATGTTATTCTTAATTAATATTCATAATTAAAGGATGATGCTAATTGACTTTTAGCTTACTGAATTATTTAGTACAATTATTGATTTTTACTCTACAGAAAAGCGTTTCACCTTGTTATTTGTATTTTATATAAAACCTGATAATAATACCAAATACATAAATGTGTGTTAACCTAGAATTTTAACCAATGAAATAATATAATTTATAAATACATATACAAATACGTTGTTTACCTTAATTTAACAATGTTATCATAATTATTACTCTATATATAAAACCTTCGATGCACACGGTTATCCAAGGGCAATTCAAATAAACAAAGACAAGTTATTTGCAGTCCGCATAAGAAAATTGTATATGAGTAAGATGTATCTGTAAACAACTCTTATGAAAATAATAAAAGCCATTGACAAATACAAATCAGGCTGGTAGTTATATAGCCAATTAACAAAACATTAGCTTTATTACTTCATAGGGAGGAAACTACTTCTATTCTTGGGAACTATTCCACTCTGATTCAGGCTAACAAGCCGAAACCATGGTCAGTGGATAGTTTCCTCCTACAAGTAATAAAGCTAATGTTTTGTTAATGTATATAACTGACCAGCCGATTTGTATATTGCAATGACTTTATTATTTTGCATAAGAGTTGTTTAACAGAACTCTTACATATACAATTCTATTCGACTGCAAATAACTGTCTCTTGTTTATTTGAATTGCTTGGGCATGAACTGTCACCGAAAGGTTGTTACTGCAAACATTTGCAGTACATTCCGCAAATTCAAAGGCAGACGTACTTATGAGTCATTTATAAAATTTATTATGTAGTTTCGGTTCAATTGTACTTCACACTGTAAGTGATGTGTTATTATCAAACTATCGTTTTTATTTACTTTGCCATAGTACAGTGATTGTTCGAATTTATCATTATAGCTTCGATTACTTCAGGGTTCTTGGGAACTATTCCACTCTGACGAGGCTAAAGCGATAACCATGGTCAGTGGATGTTTCTATAAGTAATAAAGCTAATGTTTGTTAATGGCTATATAACTACCAGCCGATTTGTATTTGTCAATGGCTTTTATTATTTTCATAAGAGTTGTTTACAGATACTCTATATATATATATATATATATATATATATATATATATAACTATTATGCAAGTTTTGGAGAAATTTTTGAAAATACTCTGTGTTTGGATAATTTTGTATATAAAAAGTGTTTGATTGCTTTTATTATTTTATTTTAATTCAAATTGGTTTGTCATCGAGAATAATTTATTAAATAAGGAAAATTTCGGTCTTTATGAAGAGTTGCGACCCAACGTTCAGGCTCGTTATTTTTGTTATAAGGTTAAAGATTAGGGATGTGAACCGCAAATAGATTTGTTGTGGGTTTTTTTGAAACTTTGTTACAAAAGGAGAAAAGTAGGAAGGAATTGCTTAGATCAAAAGGAGTGATGATAGTTTTTAATTGAGGTTGCAGATGGAGACATGATTAAAGATATACCGAAGCAAATAGGAGTTAAAAGGAACTAGTGAAAAAGTGAGGTGTAAGTAAAAATTGGAACCAAGTATGATGGAGCTGATATATTTTTTGGAAAAAAATTAAGAGTGATCAGGTCAAAAACTTAGGAGATAAAACAGATAAATTAGAGGCTAGATAATTTTACATTAAGAATGAGATAGAAGGTTCAGGAACTTTACATCAAAAATAAAAATGTTTGCTACAGTTTTATTTTATGGCTTATGTTAGCCAATAGTTCCATACTGGGGTATATTTAGATACTTTCCCTTATTCCTCTGTATTGGCGCCCATTTATATACTCTTCCTTATTTAGAAATTTCACTAGTTCTAAAAAATAAAGAACTAGATATTATCCCGTGATTTTTTTTGTATTGTAAAATGTAACATAAAATTAAAAGAATTAGAACTTTCCCCTATCGCTACTCATAAATTACCAACTATAAGCAATAGGTATAAATACTGTGGTATAAATATTGTGGCAGTACAGTTAACTTTCGTGTCCTTAAATTTCTAGTATTGCACACTAAGGTTAGCTCTGTAATGAAATATCGCGGGTTTGTACACAATCAGTAGATTTTTCGTTTTCTTTAGGTGATGATTATAATCTTGGGCTGTTTTTGCATTATCCTACATAGTGCTCGAGTTAATATTTCGTGATAGAGACGCACTAGTGTTTTTTTATGTAGGTTTCGTGAATTCTATATTTAGCTTGGTTATGTTTCTCTTGAAGAAAGTTACAGAGAAATCTGATATCCCCAGGTCGTTGTTCTCTGTCTGAGGAAAAGCGCAAATAAGATCACTTTATTTTTTGTTGTCACTTAGAATCGTGATGAGTTTGCACAATTCTAGGACAATTTTTGATTTGTTGCCAGTTGCACTGTCGTTTTTGGCTACTCGGGAGTGGTATTAACCAACTAAAGAATTAACGCAACTCTAAGATCCATTCCAGCGGCAACGACCGAAACGCCTAAATGAGGATGTTTCTGTAAAGTTTAGCACGGGGAACTTTAAAGCATACCTGGAGTAAGTGCATGAGTGTTTTTATTAATACAGTTTACAGGTTATAACTGTGGTTTCACAAATCGTAAGGGCAATTGAGAAATTAGTAACATTTTTCCAACAAATGCCTTAATTTTGCTAGTGTTTTATTGCTCTTGGTGTCTATTTTGACAATTATTTTATTTATGCATTGTTTATACTTTCCAATGAAATGACATTTTGTTTTGTTTTTTGAAGGAAAGATAAAAGAATAAATGTAAGTTTTTCTCCCTTTTTGCTAGTTTGCATTTGTATACCTACCAGATTGTTTAAAAAGAACTTCCACAAAATGTTAAAATTGTGTCTGATTT